>JAZGQO010000001.1:29320000-31820000 GCA_036850965.1 Patella caerulea | reverse complement strand
ATATTATGTGTCTCTGGAGCTTTATCAGATGTGCACTAAATTGGATTCTTATGTAAAAAAAAAGGATGCTTCGATCCATTCATTTATCAGTCGATGTTTGTTAGTTTATTCATCCAAGAACATACATGTACACAAACTGTAAATTTAATACTGTATTAAGTCAAATGGAATTCATGAATATAGTGTATATAGTTATGCTCTACAATTAGCATATATGAAGATCTGTTGTAGATGATAATAAACATCAAGTGATCATATATATATTACTTTTGTCATCTGGCCAGCACATGATGAAAAGTGATAAACATATTATAAATAACATTTTATGGCTTCTCATTTGTATGTATACTGCTAATTGGGCATAATAAAATAATACAATCACATTAGAAAATAAATGAATTGATAGTGCAGGGGAGTCTGACACACTAAGATTATATTTACCCCTTTTCTCAAGAGATACATGTAGCAAAAAGTTCCCCGGCACCCATCCACTATTTCTATATGCATGGTATGGAGTAGGTTTCCAATTTTGATTAGCATATTAATAGATTTAAATCTGAAATATATTTTTGTCTAGACATTACTAGTATCTACTGGGTAAATGTAATACTACAGTTGTGCAATGTCACACTCAAATAAGTTTAATGCTCTATTGAATATTGAAGAGCTTATTGTGTGAAAGTCACTAAAAATAAATATGTATTTATAACTTATAAATCGAATACTTAAACATATTTTTTTCACCAACCAACAATGAATGCTAAAGCTCTATATAGGCCTCTTGAAACCTGTTGCAAAAGTAGAGATGAAAATAACTGATATACTGTACACATGAGCTGGCAGTAATTAGAATGAAAATGTCAAAAATGATATGATATTTCCCACCTATATTATATGTAACACATCTGATACTGTATATTAATATGTAATGGTGAGAATTATTCCTTGTAATATGATATTAATATTGACATTATAGATAGATATATATGTGTGTATATATACCCCTAGAGAACTGAATATTTTATAAATAATACAGGAACCACTTTTGGTGCTAGCTATCTGTCATGATCGTTCTGCCTGATATTTTAAATGCTTCTTAAAGAATATCAAGATAAAATTTATTTTTACCTATCTAAAATTACTTCTTGGCCTGTGAAAGTCTGTGCACTGATTGATTGGATTCTGTGTCAGTAAGTGCAGCTATTAGACTGTCACTCTCTCACACTTTGTTAACTTGGCCTGTATTTTATTTTTGAATTTGCAATTTTATATGCCCACATTGAAATGTGGTTGAATAATGTTCACATCCCCATCTGTCCATTGGTCTGTTCCCCACAAGCAAAAGTTGATGTATATAGCATTAAAAGTCATGAGACGAAGAAGCCTAGTAATTTTCAGTGGTTTTCCTATAACTACTGACGAGTTATTGCCTTGATCATATTGAAAAATCTTGTGGACACTCTTAGAGGCTAAAGTGAATATAAAGTGTTTGATCATAAGACAAACAATTGAAAAAAATTCTAATATTTTTTGATAATTTCTCAATAGATTATTTCTCATAATCCAATTTTCATGTATTGTAAATGTTCTCATGTGCCACAACCCTTGTTGAATGTCCGGACCACTTAGCTGCTGTGGACATTTGATTCGTTGCCTGGCAACATATTTTTAGGTTTATCAGAAATTGATTTGTTAGTTTGCATTTTCTTTATATACATGTAGGTGTATTAAAATATATCATGTTTATTCACTCCATAACCTACATGTTTTACCCATTTATATATATTTGTATATAAAAATCTATAACAGCTGTTTTTGATATATTACATGTATCTAAACTAATTTCATTTGAATATCTATATCTTTTGTTAAGAATATATAAACAATTTATTTTATGTAGAGTACAGCATAAAATATTCATATGTAATCATGTAACCAGTCAGGCATGGGCAGCATTGGTATTTGCTTCTACAAGAATTTATTGATTTTATGTAATTTTTGTTAAAAAAAAAAAAATTATATAATAAGTATGATATACAAAGTGCTTAGCCATTTTTTGCTAGGATATTTTCAGTGGCAAATGAATAAAAAAAAACTTAACTCTAATCTGCCCTCAAACACTAAAATGTATTTTTTATTCTGAACTTTATGTTGTTCAAGATATTTCGAATATGCAATTATTTACCATTATAATTTGGCCTTCTAATAGTATCAGGATTCAATTAAACTTTGGTATTTAATATAGAGCATTATCTGTCAAAAAGGAAATAATTCATTATAAAATTCCAACATTTAATTGTTGTCACCACAAAGATAATGATATTAGATTTAATATGAAGGACTATACGTCTGGTGAACTGCAGAGCTTGAAACCCTCTTTAATGCTTGGGTTTATAAAAATAGTAAAATGACTAAGTAACAAGGATACTGTATAGTTAGTGTTATTTATAATATCAGGAAGAGTGCTTGACACAATGACAAGATGTGATATTTATAATATATTACTCTATTGTTTACACAGTAGTTATTATAATTACATGGATGAGAAACAAACTAAAACAACAGATAGACTGAATTTTTTTCACATTAAACATGAGACCATATTAATGGTTGAAATAATTGAAATAAGTTGAAATATTTATTAAACTATAATAATTGTTGCAGTACGTTTCCTAGGTCATTTCGGGACCGACATATTGTTCAATTTTATTTCAATAATTCGCATGCACGTAGGGTCTTTATATATATATAAGGAAACCGGAGGACCCTGAGAAAACCCACAAGGTGGACAGGCAACCGTACTCCTTGACACATGCAATCTACATAGGGCTGATTTATACAGGGCTATCAATTGGACTGATATATACAGGACTGTCAATTGGGCAGATTAAATTAGAGCTGTCAATTGGGCAGATTTTCATAAATTTGTAAATTGGGGTCATTTACATGAGCTCTCAATAATTACCATGGACATGTACAGTTGACATACATTTATCTGTCCTCCAATATTTATAGATATTGTGTTTATTATGCTTTCAGATCATGTACAGATATAATATGTTGTATTATATTCATTATCTTCATTATTGGCATGATAGCATGCTCAATATTTGGTAAGTACGCTAGAATTTTTCCTGGCATCAAACTTTAACTCATTGCACCAGAACACTGATGCTGATTGCCCGTTTCCATATTTCAATTAAACAATGATAGGTGTTCTTTATGTAGTAGTCTAGACGACTAAATCAAAAGAATAGGTTACATTATATTTATAGAACAAGTTATACCTCAATAGCTGGCTGACATTCTAAGACAGAAAGTCTTAAGTTTGATCCCAGTATTGGCCTATAAAGTTCCTCTGGCCTTTACAACATGGCTTCCTTTGTCAGTGATATTGCTAGAAGGGGCTGGCAAGGAACAGCAAGGAAGTTGCTCAGGACTTTCTGGCATAACTTCCTTTGTCCGTTGTGTACCAGGGGGGTACTGGCAGGGATAATAAAAATGAGGTTTAATGTACACATTAGTGTGCATATAAAAATAAAGAACCCTTTTAAAGTGTAGCCAGAAATGCTCGCTCTCTCCTGATTCAGAAGTTGAAGTTTCCTACCACAGATAAAGATCAACATGTTCATGCAATAAGATTTTTTATTCCCCAAATAACCTGGTTCTGTTCATTAGTCAATAAACATTCTACAAGTATTTTGTCTCTTTATTCAAATTGGATATTTTGAAAAATGATCACCATTTTTTCCCATTTAATACATTTAGATGCATAAGTTGAAACAATTTGCAAGTCCAGATTAATGATTTTAAATTTGATATTTCAGCATATTCTCGTGGAGATCCATATCGATTGATTCACCCAACTGATTCTCAAGGAAGAATATGTGGACGGGGTGAATTACAGTAAGTATTTACATTTCACTATCATTGAATGGATAATATAAATACAGTCTATTTAATTCATGAATTTTCAGAAGTAGTGTGCAAATTAGATCTCAATGAAACCCTCCTCAGTAACACGGTCCAAAAGATCCATAAATGATCAATGTTTTAGAAAAACAAATGTGCAGATTTGCAGAATTTTCCTCAATGAATGTTTATGTATGTAAATTTCAAGCTATGTATGACTTTTTGCTTGATAGTTTAAGATTCCGACTACAATTTTGGTGAAATTAATATCAAACTCTTATTTTGACATTACTTTCAAAATGATTGAAATACTCAACATCTGTACTTCTATGCAGTTACGATTGATTAGTTTTGAAAGATTATCTGTTAATGGTATTGAATTATCAGGAATAAATTGTTGTTTCTCCTTTTGTTTTCAGGAATAAACCGAATCTGTTTTTCTTTGATTTATTACAATGTGCCAAATTAGGAATCGCTGTTGTTGCTGGCTGTCCTACTCCACAGGTAGATGTAACTTAATTCTTTACACTTGACAACAACAGCTTTAACTTTGGGTTAGATAATCCTCATCAAATATTCTAGTTTATTAGATCATGCCAGGAACTAATTCACAAGAAAATAAAAGATGCAAAAACAAAACTATGATCATTAAATTAAGAATCTTAAAGGTGGCAACCACATGAATGAGCATCCAGGAGCCCACTAAGATTTATCTGGTATTTGGGAGAGAGTAAACTGAAACGGTTTTATCCACAGCGTATGTTCACCAGCCATAGACTCATTTATTACACGTACATTAAAACGTAATAAATCATAGAACACAATCCGTCGTCATTAGCCCAGGTTAGGAGCAGAACTGTAGGACGATAAACCGAATTTGATTTCATTTGATAGAACGCAATGTGTTGCCTCTTTCTACTGATTGGAAGTTTTGTCACATTGAAATGTGGGATCCATAACATATAAATATTTTTGATATGTAGGTGTGTGTAGAAAATTGCCCTAATAGTAATTATGTTTACCGAGAAGCACAACTAGATGACAACAAGAGGAAAATGGCTATTTGTGATTATGATGTTGATCCCACAAAGGTAGGTCTTACTTTCATTTCTTTTCTTATCTTAAAAGTTATCATGATTATTTTAAACTCATTAAAACTTTTTCTTTTTTGGTTGAATGTAGAAAAACAGTTCTTTTTTCAGTCACAGTCATAAAATTGATAATATATTTATTTTATCACTTTAGGGTTCGTATGAGGATTATAAGAACTTGGTGATGACAGAGAAATGTGCTGCTTATCACGTCAATTCTACCAATAGTAAGTTGACAATTGATCTTGATAACAACAGCGTGGCTAAGTGGGTACGACGTTGGCTGGCTGGCCTGGAGGTCGGGTGTTCGATCCCAGCATTGGCCAACAAAGTTCATCCAGATTTTCCAGCATGGTTCCCCCTTGTCAGTTATGCAGGATGGTAGGCGTAACAAGCACAGCTGTCTAGTCGTTAAGATGGGACAGAAAACTAAGGTCCTGTGTACACATTGGGTGCACATAAAAGATCCCTTGACAGTTGGAATTCGATATAAGAATAGGCCGTAGTGCCGCTGTCCGGGCAAAATTTCTCTCATAGCCCGTCTTCATTAGCCCAAATCGGAGCAGGGGCCTGTTTCACGAAATTTTAACAAAGATAAAATCTAAATTTTAGTAATTTGATTTGATAATATTAGATTGATTTTATTGATTAGCCAATGAAAATTAAAGTATCTACTAAAATTTGGATTTTATCTTTAGTTGAGATTTCGAGAAAGAGGGTCCAGAACAGTAGGACGTTAAACCCCATTTTATTTCTTCATTTCCTGATAACAATAGCTACACATCTTATTTTGTTATTGTATTATTTGCGATGAATATTGTATTGTTACTATGATATTGGCATTAAGAATAGTTGTGTTATAATACTACATGTAATAATCAATGTTTTGTTATTGTAGTATATATAATAATCGTTGTATATTGTTACATCATATTATTTGTGATAATTATGTTTTATTTTAGTATTTGGTCGTTGTATACCATCAGTATTTGGTCAACTACTAAATCAAACAACAGCCATTGTATCAGATAGTGGTGAAACAACAGAGAATAAAGATGGAGAATCAGTTACAGGAGTTAATTTACGAGATGGAATCAAGTTAGTTTTATCATAATCTTTAGATATCATAATGAGACCATATTCTATTGAGTGTTGTATTTGTCATTAGATAAATTTTGGATTAGATCCTGCTAGATTCATTTTGATCCGACCTTATTTAAATGAAACGTATTTGGTTCAGTTTGAATTCATAATTGGACCATTCTCATTCTAAACACTCAATTTGTGAAAACATAATGACTTCTGTGTAGTGAATTATGGTATGTATTATGAAAATGTAATATATTGTTCTTTTTTTTTATTATTTAATTGTAGACATCTAGCCAATTTTTATAAAGTTAAACAATATGGAGAGAGAGTGTTTGAAGATATCACAGCATCATGGTACACAATATTGATGTAAGTACCGGAATCTAGTTTGTTATAATCAACTTGTAAAAATATTTAACACTGTCATTAACTTAAATAACATACAAAGAAAAAATATTCTTCTAAATAAAATCACCTCAAATGATTAAAACCAGTAATTATTACTCTGTCTACATCTCTATCAACTATGGTGGCTGATAAGGGACATAATATCATTTGATTTTTTATGATATTCTCCCAAGTCAATTTTATTATAAGTTGTTTTTTATAATTTTCTACCAAGTCAATTTTGAAAGGAGCGAAATCGCTAATATTTGGGGCCTAGAAATTGACACAAATGGGTCGCAAGCCATATAATAATGTTATATGAATGTTTATAAACTGATTTACATTCAATCGTTTCCGTTTTTACTTTAATATCAAATCAGTTATGTTTGGCTAAGTACACCAGAAGTCTCGATTGAATCACAATATATATAGCATCTGGTTATTCCAGTCTACATAGTATTTATTGCACATGCTCACCGTTTGAGATGTAATGGGGAGTATATAATTACCCTTGACATTTGTTGTTTTTAAACCAACTCATTTGACATTAATGAACTCACAATGCAAGTTTTAATATATAGACTTGTCAAAGCAAATGAAATGAAATGCAAGGAAATTTAACTTCCTCTTCTTCTCCGAATTAAGCTAATTAAGACTGTAAAGAAATTGAATTAATTACAAACTAACTTTCAATCTAGCGGTAGCTCCTCCAGCTAGAATAATATGATAATGTAAGATAACAGATGCATCGCGAAGCAGAAAATAACACCATAATTTCTTCAGTAGATCAGTGTGCATAATGTTTGATCTAGGGTTCCAAATTCCATAAAGCAATTGTTAGAAAGGGGTTTGTAAAGATGTGTCATGGTATGTAAATTGAAGGAAATTATAATAGCAAGAGACTAACATCGCCAAATCTACATTCTACAAAACTTACATGCGATGTAGAGAAGTAGCTTAATTCTGTTAGTCTCTAAATGCAACACAGGATGTCATGAAATATGAAAATTTAACTTAACAATATTGGAATACATGATAAGCAGATATACAGATTAAATTGTTAATATACATATATTTTTATTTTTCAGTGGATTGTTTGTAGCAATGTTGGTGTCATTATTATGGACATTTTTATTACGATGGATCGTTGGTGTTGTAGTCTGGTTTACAATGGTTGCATTTCTTGGATTGTTTGGCTTTGGTAAGTATTCATATAGCCTTTAGTTTCAAAGTTGATAGTCAAATTGTCCTTTTCTCGCGTTCTGCTCTCTTTGAGGTTTTAACCAAATGAGAAAAAAAAGTGTACTATATGGATCTGGAAGCATGCATGACGTCATTGCAGCCATCCTCAAATTGTCACATCAAAAATCAAAGCCTGTCAATCAATTCACAATTGTCAAAGGAATAATCATACCATATATATGGATAGGCATTAATATTACGTGATCTGAAACAAAGAAAAGAGAATTTTGACCCAAATTTAGTAACATACAATTAATTAAATGTTACATAATCATGTTACAATTAGAGTGATTTGTCGTTCATTATGTCATCTATTTTAGAAATGTATTATGTAATAATTAGATGAAGAGCTGGTTGTATAATTAAAACATGTAGTTCAAAACTAGACAATGAAAAATGAATATTTCAGACATATTCTTTGAATGGCATTTAGCAATTGTAATATAATCAAACACACACTTTTATGGAATGACAATTGTCATTCCATAAAAGTATGTTTTTGAATACTTCAGACAAATGACTTTATTCTAATCAAAGCTATGAATGGCTGCTTTTATCAGGTTTCAGTCGTTTTCAAGAACAACTAAAAGGTAATATATAGCCATATAATAGGGAAACCATAAGATATACTTGTATGTTCTTAAATTTGACAATAATTTCAGGAACTTTATTTACCATGTAATTATTTTCAGGAACGTACTACAGTTATACAAGATATTATGACTTGAAGAATCAGAATTTTACAGAGGAATTTAGTATCAGAGATGCATTTACTTTTGATATTGACTACTATCTTTCTCTTCAAAAAACATGGCTTGCATTTGGTAAGTTTCGTTTATATTGGCCTGCATGTAAATGTCATTGTATATACACTCAAAGTCATCAAAAAATGCAAAGCCTAATTCATGAAATATTTCTGGTAAACGGCTTTCTTATCTTATGGCACATAAGTGAAACTTGTGATGGGTCTCTTTTTGTGGAGTTCTTGGTTTGAACCCAATATCACTTCTAGGTAATGAACTTTGTTCATGCAAATTTGACACTTGTCTTTTTTCATGATTTTAAGCAATCCCATGTCACAGGTTGTGCAGGTGCATTCCCTGCACTCTGGCCCTTTAGATACAGATCAAAATTTCAACATTTATCACTTCGGAAATATGCCACGTCTTACACAAGAAAACAGGAACCCCACTGAAAGAGTTGCTGATTGACCCTGACTTGGAGTGCCACCTGTAACAACCGATGCTCAAGATCATATCTGACTACAGCATCTGCACAATAGATTCAAGTCAGCTACTGCTCCTGCCAGGGGAACTGTTGGAAGGCATTTGGCTGCTCTTGGGTTATGCTGCTGTCAACCTAACCATCGATTTGTCAGACAGCAATGGGCCACAGATCGGGGGTATCTGCACAGCACACCATGTCGAAATATCATCTTCTCAGATTAATCCCAATTCAACCTCAATTTTCCTGATAGATGTATCTACCAACGTCGACATGAACACTTTGCTCGTAAATGCTTGCTGGAAAGGGATCATTCGGGGGAGGTGGCGGCATGGTTTGGGCCCCTATCAACGTGAACTTACAGTCCGCTTTGTGGTGGTCCAAGGCAATCTTAATGTTCAACATTATGTTGACGCCATCCTTCATCCGGTGTTGCTTCCATTGCTGGCATCCATCGACAGATAGTTTTCTGGCACGACATCGTCCAACCCCACACTGCCAGGTTGACAAGAGACTTTGTGAACAATCATCATGTCTGTGTTATACATTAGCCCTCTATGTCTCCTGACATGAACCTGATCGAACACCTTTAGGATGAACTCGAGCTGTGCCACCACGAACTGTTGCAGAGTTGGCACAGGCACTCAATAATCATTTGCAAACAATCTCACAGACAATTTTCAGGGTGGATATACCTTATGTTGACTTCAGCTGACTCCTGCTTTGTTTCATGGTTCTCTAATGTTTTGGTTTTGTGCATTTGTAGTGAATTCTTTCATGAAATTATCCACAAATGCTTGTTATCTCGATTTTGTCAATGTTAAGTACATTTGTTAATAGTTATTGCAGTAAATAAACTTTGAATTTGGCATTGCATTTTTCATGGCTTTGAGTATAGTAACCTCCCTTGTGTCCATCATCACTTTCTTGTATCCACTCTGATTCAATACAGATCTATAGTTTGTTTTAAGTTTTTATACTTTCGATGGCTTGCACAACATGAAGATCTGACCTGTTGTAGTGAAATGTTGCGTCAGGCATCATACTAACAACTTTTGACCCTATGATGTCAAACATTGATTAATTAATCAGCATTGCATTTCTAGTGTTACAGTTTTATTGGCTAATCCCTCACTTGTGAAAATAAGATAAACAAAATTTTGAACCCTAAAAAATGAAACAAAACATCTGTGTTTAATGCATAGTTAGTATGGGTAGAAAATGATACCTATCGATATTGAATATTATCACAAAAGTAGTTTTAGAGTCATTGCAACAAATTATTGATCAAAGTATATTCCTAAACTTGTATTTACTATATATACACTGTAGTTCTCATCTGACTTTCACAAAATTTACAGAAATGGTTCATAATTGGGCAAAGACTATTCCTTGAGATTTTTGCAAAAACAGTTTAACAGCTGTATGTTTGTTATATGGCTCTGATAATTATATATTAAGTTATTATTCTTTTTATTTCCAAGTGACTTAATTTTTTTCTTTTTAAATGGTGAGAGTTGTTTAGACAATAACATTTATAGTTGTATTTTTATTTCAGGTTGTACCTCGGCTACACTTTTGATCATATTTCTTTTAATTTTGATTTTCTTGGCTAAGAGAATTTGTATTGCTATTGAATTGATCAAAGAAGGCAGCAAGTAAGTGTTGTTATCCCACGCCAAACAAAGTTAGGGAGGGATATTGAAATGGTTCTGTCCGTCAAACCCGATTTCATTTACCGAGGATATCTCATAAATTGGTCAAGATATCATTTTGAAACTTTTTACACACATCAGCCTGTTACAGTAGTTGTGTCTTTTGCTATTTAGGAATATTTTGGATTTATGTGTTTTGTGTTTCCATGGATACAAATATAACTGAGATTTTGGTGTACCAGTTTTGTTTCCGGAGTGTATCTTATAAACCTTTCAAGAAATCTTCATGAAACTTGTAGAAACATCAACCTGAAATAGTAATTGTACTTTTGCTAATTAGAAATTTTTCGGATTTAATCATTTTTGTGTTTCCATGGAAACAAATTTCTTTGTTGAATGATTTTTTAATTTTTACTCCACATTTGACATACATTTTGGTATATAATTGTTATTCTAGACAATCTAGACTGGAGCATATGTTAGAAACTGTTCAAGATAGTGTTATAACACTTTCACATTCATCAATCTATTATTTTATTTTCTGATGACCGTCCTGTCCCGATTTTGTTTCTGGAGTATATTTCCTTCTCAAATCAAGAAATCTTTTTGAAACTTTGTACAAACATCAACTTATCATAGTATTTTCTTTTCTGATGTATAAGCTTATTGTTTAACATACAAAAACTGATTGAGGCAGGTAAAGGTTATTGTGCAACTGCAAACCTTCTTTGGAGAAGCGACGTTGCCTTGCCGAGATGTACTGATAGATATATAAATTATTTTCGGTAGATACCTGTACTGACAAACACCTATATGTCATATACTACCACAACTGGACAAGATGACACAAAATGGCTCAGCCACATGTTTGTACATCTATGACATAACCTTTCCTCATTTGCTTGAAATTCTACCCATGAAATGTCAATTATCAGCTCTGTTTCAGCCAACAAAATTCAACCTGTTGTTTCTCTAGGATCATTGTACTTTATGACATGTTGATGAAATAATTCCACAATTTGTTGCCTGGCAACCAAAGTTTTACAATTCTATGTAATTTACAAATCATTTGGTTTATTTTCAGAGCTATCGGACACATGATGTTTACATTGTTATGGCCTATAACTCCATTCCTGCTGCAAATACTTGTCTTTATCTACTGGGGATCAAGTGCCATGTATCCTTTTACTACATTTTGAGTGAGTCCTGGCCAAGCAAGTTCCTCTGGATTTTCCATAGGACGTTAAAAAGCATTTCTTTTAATTCAATCTTTTACGATGATTATAGTTGTTGTATGATCGTATTCAACAGAACAAAATGTTAGACAATCATTCAATTTAGGAGAGGCGACATTAATCACTTTATATTTAGATTAAATAAATTTCAGTAATGAACCTTAACGCTATATGTAGGTATATTGCATCTATGGGACCAGCAGAATATGCTGTTAATGAAACTCAAACAGCAGAAGGTGTTGATTTTGTTTTACAAAAATTACCTTGTCAAGCTTCTGTAAGTTTTATTCGGTGATTTTAATGCTACAATTTATAATCTTGCTTCTTGAACAATCAGTGTTCAAGGTGTGTAAATAACTAAGAATATAAACCTTGTAAACAAGAAAAGAAACAGAATATAAAATACATAGGTCTCATTTTTGTATGCACTCGAAGTTTTCATAATGTACATAGCATAATCCTAAGGATCAGCCCTATTTAAAGTTCTAAAAGGAATAACCAGTTATTTATTTTCCACAAAAATCAAGTAAAAGTTATTAAGGAATTAATCTGTAACTTGTATGGTTTAATCATTCATAATATCATGGACCTAAAAGGTTATTACAATGTAATAGATTTGTTCCTTGGTGGTAACTTGATGTTGACACTACTTAAAATTAATGGCTCAAAAAATTGTTCACTGATGGTTAGTGGATGTTCATGCTATGCGAGTGTCCAATACTCATTGATTGACTATAAGAAATCTATTTTTATTTATGTTTCTGATTTTTGTTTCAGCAAAAGGATACAAGTGGTAAACTATGTCATTTTGTGAAATATGGAGGAGACGAGTGAGTAAACTACAATACATATTTACTTCCAAATTAAATATAATTTACCATTTCTTAGAACAGAAAATTCATTTGTCTGATAAATAGGAACTGAAGAGAATAAACCCTAAGTAAAAAAAAAATCAATTTCATTTTGAACCGTTGTGAATAGCATTAATGCATGAGGATTTTACAGAGATGAATCTTAACGTTTTGTTGTTTTTTCTTCCACAGGTATTCAATATTTATGCAGGCATATATGTTATTTATGTTTTTCTGGTTAATGAACTTTGTTGTGGCCTTGGGAGAAATGGTTTTAGCTGGTGCCTTTGCTTCATACTATTGGGCCTTTGACAAACCAAAAGATATTCCTTCATACCCTCTGTCCAATTCCTTGTACAGAGCCATAAGGTATTAAATTTTATAAACCCCCCCAAAAAATTCTATCAATTCGTCGGTAGGTAGACGAAGTGATGTATCTTCATACCATAAGTAACTGGCGATAAGTTGCTTCATCTAGCTACCGACGAATTTCTTGTAGAACTCCACATGGGAAAATATTTTTTGCATCTTTTATATTCTTAGAATATAGATAATATTGTTTAATAAGTGTTAGCTTTTTAATAATAGAATATTCAGTGGATATTAACACATTTTGTATTCATACTCCCTTACTGAAGCATACAGGGGCCTTTATGGTCACCGGAATTTATCTGTAAATTTTCTATGAAAATAATTTTTTTTCAAATATAACTTATTTCATTTATCCAGAAGTGTACTTTATCAAGAAATGAAAATGTAATTTTAAATTCCAGCTCTTGGAGTTCTTTTGTGACTAACAATACTTTCATTATTTCGGTCTCAGGACACAAAATTCAACACTCAGCTACAGGAGTTAAGATTGAACATACAACTGTGTGGTTACGGATTTAATTTGCTTACCACAGTCACTTTTTCCCCAAAACTAGATAACCAAAATTGAAAATGAATATTAAAACAAGGTTTTGCTTGATTTTTTAAAAACAATTATATATTTTATTATATTTTAAAGGTTTCATACAGGATCGTTAGCGTTTGGTGCTCTGCTAGTGGCTATTGTACAGATGATACGAGTTGTATTAGAATATATTGATCAAAAACTTAAAAATGCTGAAAATAAGTGTGCTCAATATTGTATGAAGTAAGTACTTTTATACACGTAATGTAATTTCCTTGGCATTTACTTAGGAGAACCTTTGGTATTTCACAGATATTGCCTAGTTATTTGAATAGAATTAAAAACTGTGTTTGCACTTGAAGAACCCTTGATAATTTGAAATCAAAGAAATGTTGCTGTCAGGGGAAAATTCGCTGTCCTAGCATTACATACATGATTAAAGAAATAAAAATAAGCACATGTTAGTCTCAAAATGACCAAAGTATTTTCCTGACAAAATATCACTTCTATTCCCACTTAACAATTTTAAAAATTTGAGCACAAGTTTAATTTGATATTTTTCAGATGTATGAAATGTTGTTTCTGGTGTTTGGAGAAAATTCTTCGATTTATCAACAAGAATGCTTACATTATGGTTAGTTATACTTCTGCACAAAAGTACCCTGAAGAAGCAAAAGTAGATTTTGATGAAGATAAAGTTTTCCTGTTCTGAAAACCTGACTGTATTGTATTATGATATATGACAGCAGCCATTTCTTCAATCACAATGCCCTTTTGGCATAACTAATAAAACCTTTTACACAACAAACAGACATTTTAGAATTGACCAAATTCAGTAAACTATTGTATGCAGACTTAATTGGGTCTAGAAAAGGAATTGTTAATTTCATAGGATTCTATGTTTTGCGGTTGGATGTGGAGTATTTTATATCTATAAGTCCGTTAGAGTGCTTTATAGAGGCTGTGCTTGTTCCCCAACCCCTATTCAGATAGAAATCGAAATCTGAATTAAAATATAGCTTATATCAAAAAAATAAAAATAGTAAACAAACGGACTTCCTCTTAAATATTTCAAAACAAAAATTTAATGGTATAGGACTTACTCTGTCAATGATTGAGATAACAAATGAGATCACCCAATATAATGGTAAACTGTCTATATTATATATTGGCATATTTATTTTATCAGATTGCAGTGTATGGTCGTAATTTCTGTACGGCAGCTAAAGATGGCTTCTTCCTTATAATGAGAAACATTGTCAGGTAGGTCTATTTTCTATTATTAAATAAGTAGCTTAGTTACTGAAAGTTGCACAGGTGAATGTGTATAGTTTTATTTTGAGTTCAGAACCAGACTAGACTAATGTAGAAATGTTTTAGAATGTTTCTTTGGATGTTAAAACATTATGCCTCAAAGTCATAACATACATAATAATGCAGTATTTATTACCTAAATTAAATACCAAATCAGTAGTACCATTAAAGTTATTGTTTATTTCAAATAGTATGTGCAGGCAATAAACAGACATCAAATCAAGTGAATAGATCTGGGGCCCCAGTCGTAAGCGTCTACACTGTACAGTCTCGGCTTGTAATAATACAGGCTTCACTTATATTAAGTTCAACAATTTGGTTTCCAAAAGCAGACAAACAAACGTCTCTTTTATATAGATCAGTCTTTCAAACATTATAAAATATGGACACATACAAGTATGAATATATAATCTACATCCTGTTCGATCAAAATAACTGCATCTCAGCTAATTTGGTTATTATGTAAAAGGGTCTATCAAACATTAGTGAATCTTTAGCATGGACTAACTGCTATTTTTAACCAGGCACTATGAAACAAAGAAATGACTCAGAAGGAAGTGATATTAATAGTGAAAAAATTGAACGTTGCGACTTGAAATTATAATATTCTGAAAATCATATTAAAGATTTTGCTGCTATGTTCTGTTTTTATCTTTCGGCTATATATTGAATATTATTTTAAATAATTATTCAAAATTAATGGCAGGTAAAAAGTGAGATCGAACTATGAAATCGTTAAAAACAAAAAGGGTAACAAACTTTATTTTGTATTAATTTATCTGAAAGATTTGTGAATGTATTATATTTCTTTATTTATAGGACTGTGGTATTGGATAATGTAACAGACTTCATTTTGTTTATCAGTAAACTTATGATCACATGTGCTATCGGTAAATTTTAATTATTTTTTTTTTGTTATGTGTTCTTATTTCTGCTAATAGTCTAAAATCAAAATCTCATTTATAAGTAAAAATGTATAGTGGGATATCTATACTGAAGCCTGTAAAAGTGTAAATGTTCTTTTCATAATATTTTAATACATTTAGTACCATTCCTAGACCATGTCATGCTGTGTATAAATAAAGAGTACCAACCTATAGATATGATAATTACAAGTATTTTTTTATCAGGTATTGCTGCTTATTTCTTCTATCAAGCTAGAATACCTCTTTTATCCAGTACAGTGCCTTCTTTAAACTATTACCTCACTCCAGTTATTGTAAGTAATGATTCTATTTACACTACATTACACTTTCTATACATATATGGGGTGTTGGATGGCCGAATGGTTAACTTGTGCACGCTGTATCATAAAGTTTGTCATTGAGTCAACTGGCGTGGTTTCGAATCCCTGGTTGTACGTGACAAAGAGTAGGGTCGCCTGTCCACAAGCACAAGCACATTATTGAAATAATATTGAACCATATGTTTGTCTCGAAATGACCTAGCTTGTATCGGGTGGATGTTAACACCCCTTTCTCTTTCCATGTCAGAAATCTGAGATCAATTTATTTGTATAGTCTTATATCTTAATTCATGTAAGTTTTGCAGCTGAAAGCGTCTAGACTATTTTAGTATAATAATTTTGCTATATATATATATATTATAGATATTGGTTGTTGGATCATATCTTATTACCTGTTCATTCTTTGATGTGTATAATATGGCTGTCGATACACTATTCCTTTGTTTCTGTAAGTACACAATTTATAGAAGAAAATTTTCTCTTTTATCAATAAAGAAAAACGATGAAATGGCCCTCAAAGGTTTTATTTAACTATGCAATATAATGCAGAATGTTAAGCTGTATGCAACAAAAGATATTTTCCAGTTCCAGAATTCATTTCTCTCAATCCAACAAATAGTGACACAATCTTGTAAACTTTATAATTGTATGCAATGACTTAATTGATTTTGCCACAGCGGTTATTGTGTTGCTTGATTGTAATTCTGAATGTTCCTGGCTCACAAACCCAAATCCCCTTTCAGTTGAGTTTTCAAGACTGATGAGTTAGTGACAGTCTACAAAAATTATTCTTTGAGAACATACAATTCAATCAAATGTTACAAGTTTCACTATTTTAGGCATCATAGAATCATAGTTATTGTAGCATTTTTCCAATATTGATTTTTACCTTCCAAACCATTTTGGTATTATGAAAAGTATGATTTTTGGGTTTGTTACAGTGGAAGATATTGAAAGAAATGACGGATCAGCAGACAAACCTTACTATATGAGTAAAGGCTTACAGAAAATACTTCGCAAATCTAACAAAATAAACTAACATTCAATAAAAACAACATGAAGAAGAAAACAGAGTTCTGGACCAACAATAAAGATAATTGTAAAATGGCCAGTATTCTACAGAAAATGTTTTGAGAATATTAGTTATACTTTGATGTTAACAAACAATTAAAATGTAAATTATTTTTTTTCTATATTAAGAAATTCAAGACCTGGCATTTAATGTCCACATCTAAAATCCATTTGCTATTATACATAAGTATAATAATATGGGTGACAGTTTGTATTCAAGCTGTAGGAAAGCCACATTTTTTAAAATCTAACCTATAATATCTGTTAACCTGTAAAGTCTTTTAATATACAAAGTTTTACATAAAGTCTGTGAAGATTTTGAGACCAGTCCTGGCTAACTGAGACACATGCCCTAAATTTGAGATAAAGCATGAAACCTAAATATATTTTTATTATCTTGTTTTGATGCTCCCAGTGTATTTGTGTTTATTTTTATTTTTCTGGCTCACTTGAGAAAAAAATTAACAGAAAAACACAAAAATTGAAGATAATTGCATATTGCATATCTAAAATAACATTTTAACAACCTTTTAACAAATAAGTTAAATTTATACATAACTGGGTGTGGAAGTTTGTTAACAGATTCCAACTCTTTATGCTTTTATATTGCACTGTTAAGATACTTAAGTGAAAAATTGAGTTATACAATCAATGAAATGAGCAAAAGAAAACGTGTTTTCAATTGATATTTAATTTAATTGTGTTTGTTTTTTTCTAAATTAACTTCTTCCCAGCTCTCATCATCTTCCATTTAGGAATTTAAAGTATTCTTGTCTTACAATCAAAATGATTACTAGTATTATTATCTAGACAATGGATTTTTATGGACAGAATTATGTTAAAGAATCTCTTTATTATTGTGATGAAATATACCTTTTTTTTATACTCCCAAAATTTTTTTGAAATTGATATAGAATTTACAAGTACTTCATTACAGTGATTGATTGACTTAATTAGCTTCTGTTTACAAGATTTAATTTGTTCTTGATCAAAGTCTCTTGTTATACTCCAATCTTTGATTAAAAGATTATTCCATGTTGAGTGAGGTTAAAGAGTCATTTGTAAAAAAAAAAGCTAAGTCATCTTGTCACTATTAGCTGTATTGAGTCATTTGTAAAACTTTTTAAGTCAGACTAAAACACAAGCTAAGTATTCTTGTCACTATTAGCCGTATTGAGTCATTTGTAAAACTTTTTAAGTCAGACTAAAACACAAGCTAAGTCATTTTGTCACTATTAGCTGTATTGAGTTATTTTTAAAATTGTTAATTTATTTACATAATATATAGATCAATATTAATCTGTGAATTGATAGTCAGATTTTTCATTCTAATTACTCAGTATTGAGATTAGTTTATTTTTAGTATATTCTTATTAATACCCCCTCAGACTGGGGTGGCATCCTGACTGCGCTTCTAATTTGACGGAAAATGGTTTTAAAGCACGACAAGATCACCATCAGCGTGGTGGATATACCAGATATTGCGAGCATCTTCAAAATGAATGCCAAGGTTCCACGATATGACCTGGAAAGCTGTGAGAACCCATCTGGGTCTTGACTGCGCAGTGAGAACACATATTTTCAAAGGTCTTGTTAAGATAACAGCTTTTTTTTTTTTTTTCAAGTTTATAAATTTTTCTTGCTTTGTGTTCACGTTTGCCAGCAAACCAGTGTATTTTCTGGTCACATACTGTCACAGGAGTGCAGTGAGGATGACACCCCAGTCTGAGGGAGTATTGGAAATACATATGCAAACATTATAGTTTTATTCCATATCTTATTACTCAATATTGAGATTAGTTTGTTTTTCGTATGTACTTACGAAGAAATAAATATATGTGCCTAATTATACTAATTACCATTATGCTTTATTTTGGATGCAAAAAATAATAGTTTAATTTCTTACCTTACTACAATTATTTGGTTTTGATATATACTTATTAAGAAATATATATGTGCCTAATTATACCAACATAAGGATCATTTTACGGTAAATGCAAAAATTATAGTTTATTAGCTTATGGAATACATACATCTTTAACATCACACATTATTTATATATTTCCAGTAATTTTCTTCCATCTTATTTTGAACAGTTATGTAGATATATTTTTATCTTAAATAGATGAGAAGGAAAGAAAATTGCTATTATACAAGGATTCAGATTATTCATATACCATGTTTTGATATATATATTTGTGTTATTTCTTCCTTCTTTATATTAAATATATTATATGCTCGTGCTATGATATATTTTTTTTAATATTGATGCTCAGAACATTTTGTCATCCGTTTATGTGTCTTACCTATATTTATTCAAATGTATTTATATTGTAATATGAAATTTGCATGAGATATAAGTAAAGAATTGTTTTAACAAATACAGTGCACTTTATCTTGTTTAACCTTCAATAAGGTATTAATATATATTTATATATAACCTTAGTCTTGCCCTTAAATTAAAAGTTTTAGAAATAATTATTAGCTTTTGTTGAAATTTTAATGTATTTGTAATATGACCTTTAACTCCTCTAAAACTAGAATTTAATGTGTCATAAAATTAATTCTCATTTTATTGTTATTGATTAGAAATGCAAAAGTAATTTAGAAAGTACATGTACTTGTGGTGGTTCAGATTAGCACCTTAATTTTTTAGCTTATTGTAGTGGCCTAGTGGGAGTGGCCTAGTGGGAGTAACTCATTTCACTCAATCTTAAAATTCTATGGGTTTGTTTCATTGAAATAATTCCAACTAAATCTAAATCTGAGTTCCTTTTTAATTTAATTTCTACTCAAATCACGTCACTGACACTTTACGTAATATGATTGTAGTGTTTTGAGTTAAACCCAGAAATAAAAAAATACCACAAAAACTCTTAAATGTAAATACAAAGCAATCTAGATCCAGATACTTATCAAACAAACAAACCATTTTTCCGAATTCATGAAATTATTTAAATGCTGATGTTTTCTTTTGTCTAGTACCTATATTATCCTTTAAGAGCAAAACGGTTTCACATTATTTATTGTAAATTTATAAAGTATTTTGAACATAGATTTGGCTATTCTTTTTGTAAATATAATAATTTGTATTACATTCCTATTTCTATGGTCTTGAATATTTGGAATTTTATTTTTTTATTAAGAAATGATCTTATGCAACGAGGCAAAGTTAAATGACTCGACTATTGGTGGTCCTTAGCATAGCTTGCTATTAATTCCACTGCTGGTCTCAGATGGATATTGTTAAAACTGTTATAAAAATTGTTAACTTTTTATAGTAAAATGTCTTTAATATATGTACCATTATCAACTATATTTTGTTTTCTGCATATAATTAATGGTTACTTTATTATTCAAAATATCATAGATATAAAAATTTTATTGATGGTGTGTTACAGTTTGAGGTGGTATGCGGTCTGGCCGTATACCTTAATCGTTACTAATAAACAGCTCTCTAGCAGGGTGTTTCACAATCTGATAAAACACAGATCCTATTTCGTTTCCATTGTTGTGGTTCAAAATTTTGCTATATTTTTCTTTACCCACGTTCTGGATGATGTGGAAGATTAGCCAATGTAAGGATCTGTTACTTGGCATTTTGGAGTGAGGTCAAAAGCTGCTCGTATGACCTCTGGCATGACCTTCCAAAACAACCGGTCAGATCTGCATGCAGTATAGGCTAACAAAAGTATAAAAAATAAAACGAAATATGTTTTTTAATCAGATTTGGTGTTTTATAAAGACGCACAACCAAGAACAAGTTGATTTGTCAATTCTCAGCTATTATACAGGGAACCAAACATGTAAATGATGCTATACAAGGTACCAACTAAAACAGTGACACAGATCAATCTCTGAGTTTTAAGTTTTTATTTTCAAATCAAATGTTTTTTTGTAATGTATATTTGTGTTAAATAGGCCCCTACATGTATTTTGGTTAGCTTTGGGTTGGTTTTTTTTTTGCAGAATATTTTACTTCTTATTTCTATATAGATAGATACTTATACTTATTGTGGATTAACCTTTTTATTGTTGTAATGGCTGATATATAATCTGTTGAGTTTATGTGTAATAAATAGAATTCTACTGCCTTGAATCATGGTGTTGATTGAGAGAGTTCCTCGGGATTTTCCAGTCTGGGGGGGTGGGGGTTGTCATTTGGTGAGAAAAGAGGGTCTGGCAAGGGAAATGTCTTGTCATTTGGATGAGACAAAAATAGTCCACCCTTGTATTATTTGGTGTGCATGTAAAAGAACCCTTAACAGTTTTATAAGACATACCAATTACATATGCATCTTCAAATTTATTTCTTATTTCATTTCATTTGTCTCTGCAACAACTTCAGTCTATGAGCCTTAGCCTATCATAGTTTCCAGGCAAGAAAATTTCATAAACAAAATAACTCTTGCTGTAGTAGGCTATTTATAAAGATAATTCAATCCTTTACATTTGTCACATCACTAATGGCAGTAACACTTCATTGAAATAGATTTAGTTAAATTGAGTAAAATGGATTTAGTTAAATCGAGTAAAATGCTAGAAATAAGTGAATTAATACCAGACACATTAATTTTAGGGACTATTAATTTAATAGGCTACAAAAATAAATCAAAAATGGGTTAGGGGCCTATCATGTCTGGGGTGAAGGGCCAGATTAAGAGTGGTATAAGACCTGCATGAGATTTTGTTGCCCACATCATAGGCTGCACCTGGTTGGAGTTTTACTTAGGTTTTATACAATATTAATGGTGACAAAACAGGTCACAGAAAAGACAAAATTGAACATTTTTATACGCCCACATTTTCATGTGGACGTATTATGTCGTCGCCCCTGTCCGTCCGGACGTCCGTCCGTCCACAATTTGTTTGTGGACTCTCTACAGGTCACAATTCTTATCCGATTTTGACGAAACTTGAAATATAGGTTTATCCCCAAAAGATCTCGGTTCCTTTCGATATTGGCATGTATCGGATCAAAACTTCATGGATTATGGCCCCTGATTGTACGAAAAATCACGTTTTTAGCTTGTGGACCCTATAGAGGTCACAATTTTGAACCGATTTTGGTGAAACTTGACATGCATGTTTGTAACCCAAAGATCTTGGTTCCTTTCGATATTTGCGGCTATCGGAATGTAATTTCCTGAATTATGGCCCCTGATTGTCCGAAAAATCACCCTTTTTAGCTTGTGGTCCCTCTGGAGGTCACAATTATTATTCGATTTAAAAAACCGTTCGATTATATCACCGTTACACCCTAAGGAAAGTTGAGTTCGAATTTCGGGAAAATCGGACGAAAATTGCCATACAAAATGGCCGCCGTTAGTACGCGAATACTGTTAAAAAATGGTATATCAAGGTTGTGGACCCTGTGGAGGTCACAATTTTGATTCGATTTTGATGAAACTTGAAATTCATGGTTATTACCCAAAGATCTCGCTTCCTTTCGATATTTGCGCATATCGGATCGTAACTTCCTGAATTATGGCCCCTGATTATACGCAAAATCGCCTTTTTTTTAGCTTGGAGGTCACAATTATTATTCGATTTAAAAAAACGTTTGATTATATCACCGTTACACCGTAAGGAAGGTTGAGTTCGAATTTCGGGAAAATCAGACGAAAATTGCCATACAAAATGGCCGCCGTTTGTACGCGAATACTGTTAAAAAATGGTATATCAAGGTTGTGGACCCTGTGGAGGTCAAAATTTTGATTCGATTGTGATGAAACTTGAAATTCAAGGTTATAACCCAAAGATCTTGCTTCTTTTCGATATTTGCGCATATCGGATCGTAACTTCCTGAATTATGGCCCCTGATTATACGCAAAATCGCCTTTTTTTTTAGCTTGGAGGTCACAATTATTATCAGATTTAAAAAAACGTTTGATTATATTACCGTTACACCGTAAGGAAGGTTGAGTTCGAATTTCGGGAAAATCAGACCAAAATTGCCATACAAAATGGCCACCGTTTGTACGTGAATACTGTTAAAAAATGGTATATCAAGGTTGTGGACCCTGTAAAGGTCACAATTTTAATTCGATTTTGATGAAACTTGAAATGCATGGTTATAACCCAAAGATCTTGGTTCCTTTCGGTATTTGCGCATATCGGATCGTAACTTCCTGAATTATTCAAATTTCGTGAAAATGGTACCAAAATTGCCGGACGAAATGGTCGCCGTTTGTACGCGAATAGTGTAAAGATATGGTATATCATGGTTGTTGACTCTGTACAGGTCACAATTCTTATCTGATTTTGACGAAAAGTCACATTTCTAGGTTGTGTACCGTCACACCATAATCATTGTCGACTTCGAATTTCATGAATGGAACTGACCAACAAAATGGCTGCTCCCAATACAGTATGAAATACAGGACTTAATGATGTAGGAAAAATCACTTTATGTATTGTTTGTTCTCTATCCATCTCTCGAAAATGTGGGCGTATCCTGCCTGGCAGTGCCAGCCTATCTTTAAATAAGCTATTAAAACTGACATTATATTATTATGTCCATACATTCCCATGATTCCATGGGCACGGCTCTACCTGCTTTGTGAATATGACAATATTGTTTTGTTTAGGGTAATAGTTCTAACTTCTAATAAGCCAGTATGCAAATTCATTTTTTCTTTGATAAAAAGGGCGGGAAATTAAGCTTCTTCGAGTCAATATGCATTGTAGTATTTGTAGGCCTAATTTATCTCGGGTGTGCAGACTATGTTACAACGATTGGATAGTCCTATTAATTAAAGCAATCAACATATGCCCGGACGCGTCCTTCTACGTGGGAACTTGATTCGACTTTTTAAAATTTTGAGTCCTGCATATTTATAACAACTGGCAGAAATATGCTTCGCGGAGCGAATATTGACCGACATTCTTATCAATATCGCTACTCTCAAACCCGAGTCACGTGATCCTATTTTACCAGATGACGCAAATACAGCCAAACGACGCCATATTTGATCATCGTAGGTTGAAATTTTAACATATTCTAGTTAATTACTCTTACTGCACACCCCATTACGCCCTTGTGAGCTAGGGATTAAATTGGTTCTTTGTTTGGGCGAGAGCGGTCTGTGAAGGACGCTACGGTGGTACAAGGTCAGGGCCGTAGCTTTCTTTAGGAATGACAACCAAGAATTTAACAGTACAAATTGGGTCGCATTATATCGAATTTATGTTTTATATCGGACGAACATATTAGATCAGTAAGTATTAAACGAAACAGGTGAATGCAGAATTTATTTGATGTCATCTAAAGCTGTGAAGAATCGCTAGCGCGTTTGTTTTGGAACGAAAAAACGTGTGCCCCTGCCCAAATGGCCTTCACTTCGGAAAGGGGTCGACTGCTCATTTGAAAATATTACTCACCAAAATTAGCCCCGTGGGGCGTTTCTCTTGATATTTTCTGATGCTTTATCAAATGAAATAAGCCTTTTATTGCATAATTCACACATTATTGAAAGTATAGGACAAAAGTTTGACCATTTCATGGTTATATTGACCACAGTGAAATTTGTAAACAAATAATTACAGCTCACGACCTTTTGAAGGACCTTGACATTTCAAACCTGTCCAACTCTTCCCATTGCATCCTCAAATTTCACAATAATTAGCTTTGGTTTGGATAGGAATATGAACATTATTCAATTAATGAGTTCTAATATTATGATTCATGCATGAATACTTTTATTGATAAATGATAGCTAAAACCAAATAAATATTAAACAGACCCCATCAATTTAATCAGAATATACCGTGGCATGTGGATCACTTATTGCTTATTGAATAACTGAATAAGGCGACATAAAAAAAAAAAAAATAGTTGGTGATCATCCCCGGCCGCCCAGAAAATGCTATCGACCAGATTTTTTTTTGATTTTTTATTTTCAAAGTTGACCCTCTTACGATTGTTAAAAACCAGTGGTAAAAGTTCCAAAATGTAGCCAGGCTACGAAATTCCTAATTATTGACACGGTTCCAATACTCTAAAAATGCATAGGCAATACATGTAGGAGTGAATGACATTTATAAACAAATTGTGACCTATTAACGGCAGCAGTGGCCGACATTTTCGTTTGCACGTGTACCAGTACAGCGCCAAATACAATATTTTGAGTACAGTACAATACAACCGGGAACTATGTTAAGATGGGAATACGTCTCACCGATTCTGAATAACATGGAGCAGTCTCTCGAATAAATGACTAAATCGACTGATTTGCGGAATGGCCATGGGCGGCAAGAATGACTAAATCGACCGATTATACTTATATAGTGATTGTTAGTCGTTATGCAAAACATTTTTTCTTTTTTTTATGGGTTCTTCTGGTCTTACTCTTACTATTCGCAAACTATAATATTATGAAAGTTGAATGTCTAAAAAAAATATCAGTCCAAAGGCATGATAGGCCTATGCTTTATGAATTGAAAATTTTGCAACATTTGATATCCTGCAACATTCCAGTCAGCACCATCTAGGCCTAAGTGTTCCGTTATAAATCTCTTTGCATTATCTGATTGAATCTAACTAAGCCGGAATGTCTATAAAGTTTAAATAATTAATCTGACGATTCAAATGCCAATCAGTGGCTTTATGTGCAGATGAGTTGTGTTTTGACATGAAATAAAAGGTCAATACTTCTGAAGTAGGCCTATATTGCTTATTCTGTATATTCATTATAAAAAAAATAAAAACCGCCTTCCCTCCCACATATTTAAAAAAAGGACGATCACCAACTATTTTTTTTTAGGTGGCTTAAGTATAAGTGACAGATCTTGTCTAAATTAGAATGTGTCCCATAATTTAAACCATACAATGTACAGTACTAGTTTTAAAAATAATCAGAATGTAGATCTGGTTGTGTACAGTCATAGAAGAAGGATTTCTGTGATGATCAGATTCATCCATGTTCAATGTGTATGTCAATGAATAATACAGAAAAAGTGGAAATCTGGTGCACAACATAATGACATACTAAGTATGTATATCAAAAAGGGACCTCAATTCTGCCACACAAAGATTGAATTTAAATTTAGCATTTTCTGAAAGAATTGCTGACCCACATCCGCGAATAAGCTCACAATTTCAATCCTGGCAATTAAGGAGGATAGGATAAGCATGCTATGCCATTTTTTATACAACCACATTGAAATGTGGTTTTGTATTGTCGTCACCCTGTCAGTCTGACTCGATGCTATAGCGGTTAAAGTTAATGTTCGATTGGCTTTAAATTTATACGCAGTGTTTAAGGTCATGAAACGAAGAAGCCTATTGATTTTCAGCAATTTCCAATAATTACTGCCAGAGTTATGGCCCTTGATCAAATATTCTTGTGGACACTCAAGACGCCAAAGTTAATATTTGGTTGACTTCAAATTTATACACAGTGTTTAAGGTCATCAGTCGAAGAAGTTTATTGATTTTCAGTGATTTCCGAATATTGCTGCCAGAGTTATTATGGCCCTTGATCAATCTAAAAAATCTTGTGGATGCTCTTTACTTTAGGCCAAAGTCAAAGTCCGATTGACTTTAAATTTATACACAGTGTTTAAGGTCATGAGACAAAGAAGCTTATTGATTTTCAGCGATATCCGATAATTACGGCCAGAGTTCAGGACCTTGATCAATTAAAAAAAAATTGTGGACGCTTCAAAGTTAATATCTGATTGACTTTAAATTTATACATCGTTTTTATGGGGCAGAAATGATAAAAACCAAACAAATTCTAATGATTTTCTGATAGATTCTTAATGAGTTAGTTGTTACTCTGAATCAGATTTTAGTGTTATTATAAAAATGTTTCATTACCGAAAAAAGGAGAAACATGCTACAACTCTTTTTGACTGCCTGGACAATTTAACTGCTGTGGCGTATGTTTTGTTGTGTGGCAACCTATCTTTAAAATGTTTATAAAATGCTTTTACAATGGTACCATATGAATTTCAAGTATTGTCTACGATTATCGCCCAAAGTGGATGCAGACGAACTAGAGTAATACAATAGTAGTGGAAATAACTGCATTTTTATTGAAACACCAAACAGTTTATTTTCTGAACCACACTTCAATTATTATTGAGATGGATTGAATTGGATGCGTAAATGTTGGTTTGGATTCCTAATTTGTCTGTTTATAGAAGTATATTTTCTTTTCAGAAATGAGTGGTTTGAGTGAAGTGGGTATATCCCCAGTTCTTCTACAAGCAATATCACACACATTAACCTCATCAGATTCAGTATCAACAGACAAGCGACTGACAACCATGAATGTAAAACAAGAAAATCCTTCACCATCCAAAGTGGTTTCCCATTTATTACAAGGAATGAATGAACCAGTGGCAAGTCTTCTACAGAGCCACTCCGGAAACAAACTTACGATCAAGTCAGAAGTTGATGATCAGCAGCAACCAGTACAATTAAACGTTAATCAAACAGTTGAGAAATCAACAGATTACACTAATAATAGTGGTCAAGATGTAAGTATGGTTAATGTTTTAACAGCCCTAGCAACGCAACATTTGAGAAACAACACCAACTCTGATACTACCGTACAACAACAACAAGTCAGTGAACCAGCACCAACTAATTTACTAGAGCAACATGTAACCAATGAACAAGGGCAACATATCATTATTTATTATAACAGTGAAAGTGGAGCTGTACCATCCCCTGCAAATGAACACGAAGTGGTTATTGAGAACATGGAAAGTTCCGGGGATGGACAGGGAATCCGTCTTGTAATGCAACAAGGAGATGAAGAGTTGCCTGCAGCATCAACATCAAAATCATCCAGTATATACATGTTACAAGAAGTACAACAAGCTGCTTTAAGTAGTGAATCACATACATCTAAATCATCACACAGTGATGGTCCTGAACCTATTGGTAATCCTTGTCCTATCTGTGGAGATAAAATATCAGGTATGATGAGGATTCTCAAAAATTCATTTATCCCTGCTACCCATTATCTCATACATGTACATGTGTAATATTTTTGTAGAAGTAGTTTCACTATCAGGAAAAGGCCATAAAATAGCTAGAAAATTTGATAAATACTGCTAACATTCAAACTATTTTAATTAACTTAAGCATAGCCAGTAATTTCTACAGTCCCCTAGCTGCTATTTTGAATATTTAGAATTTAGACACATTGCTTTTTCAATATTTTTTTTGACATTAAAAATATTTTTGTTACAATATTGTGTAATGTAAAATATGAAATTATGTCTATTTCACAGGTTATCATTATGGAATCTATACATGTGAAAGTTGTAAAGGTTTTTTTAAACGAACTGTTCAGAATAAGAAAACATTTGTTTGTCATAGAAACAGTGACTGTGAAGTGAATATTTATAATCGTAAAAAGTGTCCAGCATGTCGATTTGTAAGATGTTTAGAAATGGGAATGAGGCTAGCAGGTAAGATAGTAAATAATGATGTGAAGTTGGAAATATTTGCTTTTTCTCTATCTTTTCGTAGCGTTTTAATTACCAGTTAAGAATTTCTAATTTCTCCTTCAAGCACCACCTAGTGCACTGGCGTATGTAATAGAACATACCGAAATCTATTGACAGAGATAAAGATGGAGAGAGATGCGATTTAACGTCCACTCGTCACAAACTAAGTCATTTCAGGACTAACATATGGTTTAATTTTATTTCAATAATTTGCTTACGCGTAGAGGTCATTAGCAGTGGGAGGAAACTGGAGAACACAGAGAAAGTCCACAAAGTTGGATAAACAGGTGACCTTGCTCCTTGTCAACCAGGGATTCAAAACTTATTGACAGAAAACAAACATTGTCAGATTACAAATGAACCTGGAAATAAGAAACACATCACAGTCATTGTTCTTAGGTACAAATGTTCTTACTCTTAAATGATAAAAAATCTGACCAGCAACATACCTTTCAAATGTACAATGTTAATATAAACCTCAAGGCCAGTTACGCTCCAGTTCAGATGATTTTTTTTATATTGAGAAGAATGCAAAGCACCCAATCGGTGCAGGACATAGTATTACAATTCATTCAATGTATCACAATTCTGAAACTGAAACACGAAACGCTAATTCGATGTACCAAGATTCTTTTTGTTTTCTGTAAAGACTTCAGAGCATCTGTGAAATACAGTACATCAAAATATTAACAACTTGTTTTCTATTCTTTGAATGGCATTTAGTAATTGGAACATAATCAAATAACAGTGAAATAAAGCATAGTAATTGTTATTCCATATAAGTGTGTTATTTGACCTTGTTTTCTTGTCTTAATTTTAGCAATAAGAAGAGATCGGACAAGAGGAGGAAGAAGTTCTTATGAAGGATGTCTTGCTCCTAAGAGTAAACCTTCACCATTAGAAAGAAAGATAAAACGCTCATTACCCGGTTTGAAGACTCCAATTTCAGATGATATGGCAGTTCCTGTTAATATCACATTTCCTGGTGATAGTAGCAAAAGTCATCTGGTAGCTATTTTAAACCATAGTAACCCTATTTCACAAACTCATCAAGAAACTGGACCTCAAACACCTGAATTATTAACAGATATCATGAATTTAGAACCATTATTAACAGATGAAGACATTGTTCAAGATCTACCATTAGATGCTGTAGAAACTCAAGATTCTTTATTAAGTTATCTGACTCAGTTAACAGAATTACGACTTTATAAATTGGTCCGCTGGGCCAGAAATTTACCACAATTTGGTGCAATATCAGTAAGTACATGTATTTAATATTAATTATATCAATCATAATAAAATCTGTTCCTGAAAGCATTAACATCAACATAAACTATATACATGAGGTACCCAGTAATTTATTCTAATGGACCAGGAACCACTGATCTTATGGTTGTTCTTGTGGGGCAATGGTATTCGAAAAGTGTGCACGGTTCTTCTATTTCAAGAGGTTCTTTCTTGGTATTGTACGCCCCTACTGGTTTTACATGTAGTATAACAAAAAAACCTACTGTGTTTAACAATAAAATGTAGGCTACTACTATTACGTTTAACAAAAGCTATTTACTATTTATTTATTTAGTTTAATCTAAAAATATTTCGTTTTACAATTACTGTTTGGTTTAACCAAAAATATTCGACTTAACAATATTATTCCATATCAAGTTTATTCATTTCACTAATGTGTCTGCTATTAATGTATATGTATGTACAGTACTATATGATAGTACTTAATGTTTATAGTTATTAATTCTAATTTTGTAGACTGATGATCAGATCTTACTGCTACAGAGTTGTTGGTCTGACCTGTTAGCTCTAGGTGTATGTTGGAGAACTATGAGTAACCCAGCTGAGCTTACAATATCAGCTACCAAGAAAATTAGTTTAGAGTTTGCTATGGGTTTGGGATTTGGTGAAGTGGTCACCAGACTGCTGTCTCTGTCAGAACATTTTCAGAAATTACAAATGGACCAAGTAGAATATGTGGCTTTGAAAGTTCTCCTGCTCATTACTCCAGGTCTGTTGATTATCTTATTGTCCACCCACATTTCAATGTGGTCATGTATTGTTGTCTAACCTGTACGTTCGTCTGTCGCCACTTTCTTAAACTCCCACAAGAGAGTTTATTTCTTAAATACTATCCTATTTGCACAGTAAAGCGATAATTGCATATTTTCTAAGAAAGTTAAAACATAAATATTTCTATTTATTACTTAATAGGTTGTCTAATCACCACTAATACTCTACTATCATAGGAATCATTCTAGTACTTAGTACTTTCACCTAAAAAGTTGAAATAAATTCTACTCACCAATGGTATATTTGGAATTTGTATCATTTCTTTTCACTTCATGAAGACTTAAGTTTACACCATGGAACAGGGAGTTGTCTTGTTTTTCAAGGTCCAGGGTTAAACAAATCAGGATAATTGCTTATGTTTGATTGAACGAGACATTTCAAACTTGCATACGTCATAATAACGTCATAATATCCAATGTTGGATTTAAATAGAATTTAAAAGATATATATATACCAATTTCTCAACTGACACCAGTGAATGATAGGACTTAGGATTAGTTTTTAACACGGTAGGTCTGTGTGTATAGATGCCATGTATTTCAAGGCTTTACACTAGACTTAAACAAAATGCAATTATCACTTTAAAATTTTAATTCAAAATAGCAACAACCTTTATGAACTGCACCATCAAATTATTCAAATTAGCTGCTGGTGGGCATATGTTTTGTTGACTGGTATCCTATGTTCTACCTTTCATTGTGTTCACATCATATAAAGGCAACAGTTATTGTATTAAAGAGCATAGTACTATCAGACCTCTTTTCTTCATGTGTTTTGTTTCTTCCGGTTTTACAACTTTATTGCTAAGCTGGATTCACTTTGAAGTTGAAGGTTCCTCGTTCTCAATAGATAATAGCTGCTTGGAAACTGGGTGAGCTCTGATCAATCTCGCTCTACACCCCTTACAACCCACTAATTTCTACACATCCAAGATTAGCCTTGATATTAATTTCCATCCCAAATATGCAATAAACCTCTTTTCTTTCACAAGACTAGAGGAGGAAACATTACCTTATTTGATTTACCAACCATAGGTCAATAACTGATAGAATTTGATTGATATTTTGACAATAGTTATGATTTTACCAAAATATCACTATATATTCACGTTCATTAAATATGTGTGATTTGACTCTATAGAAAGACTCAAAGAGTGAATCAACAAATTTCAAAGACACAATATGGTGTACAGATGGACACATGCTCAACAGATAATAATGTATTTTCGCACTGTAAAATTGGGTTTGCACTCTGATTAATGTATTAATTTTTTAATTGTGTCAAAACTTTTTTCATTACTCTCATTATAGATGTGAAGGGAGTAAAAGATCCTGCTAAGATATCAGAACATCAAGAAAAACTAATGGAAGCTCTGGAGACTTATACATGTACACACTTTCCTAAACCAGATAATAAATTTGGTGAACTTTTATTGAGATTACCTGAACTTGCTCGAATTAGTTTTATGGCAAAAGAAATTTTACTAACACGCTTACCTAAAGACACAACCACATGTGGTTTATTAGTGGAACTATTAAAGGGAGAGAATGCAGCAAAAGATGTTTGATGGAGCTCTCCTTCCTTGATAAATTGGTTTATGGGATATTGATGTTTTTTATAAACCTCAATTCAATATGTAAAAGTGCTGCCTGTACGCATAGTGATACAAGTGAATTTATCGACTTCCGAAAACCACAAAAGAGTTGGAAATGTAATAAAAGTCTACGTCTTTGAAAAGGTTGAATACAAAAAATGAAAGATGTGTGCAAAAATATGACAGTTGATAAATGTGAGATGTTAATATTATGGGATTGTGACCAGATGTTAGATTGTATAAATATACATGTAATAGAAAGAATCAAGAAGATAATTGAGGGATATGATACAGAAGGTAACCTCAGCTTCACTGTTAAAATTTCCAAGAGCTTTAACTCTAAACCAGAGTTATTTCTTCATGGACTATTATACGCATTCATATAAAGGATGAAATATATTCTGTATTAATTCAGCTGATATTTACATATGGTTTAATTTGCATAATACTGTAATACGTGTAAAATGAATTTTACTGTGGTTTTTTTTCTTATTACTGTTAGATTAAACAATTATGTGGCTGATATGGATAAAATTGAAAATAAGGTCAAAAAATTAATACATATATATGTCACTACAAATTTTAGCATTTATGAAATATAAGGAATCATGGAGTGGGGGAAAGTGTTTTTGTATTTATTCAATATTCTTTAAAATGTAAGGTGTCTAGGATATAATGAAACTAGTTTCCTAGTTATACACAGACTTTTTATACTTCCAGTTCCACATAATGTGGACATAGACAGATTATGCTGTTGCTCCCGTCTCTGTGTGTGTGTGTGGGGGGGGGGGGTCTCTACAGGGTGCAATTCTTAATGTATTGTCTTGAAACTTTGCTTACTTTTATTCCTTATCTTAGGATGTTCTCCAGTGTTTCTGGTGCATGCCCGACCCCATTTGTTCCTTGTGTCTACAGGCCACAATTCTTAATCTTGCAACTTAGCATGTGTATTCCTTCCACTTATAGTATAGCCTAAGGATGGCAACTATTGATTTTGGTCCATGTCCCGACAGCCACGCCCAATTTTTGTTAATCGTATAGAGGCTGAAATTCTGAATGGATCTTCTTGGCACTTGGCTTATGACATCTATTCCTTATCGCTTAAGAGTGGCTGTTGGGGCATGTCCCTACCACCAGGGGCAAAGCCATGCCCAGTCTTTGTATTAAGTGTTTAAAGGCCACAATTCTGAATGGATTATCTTGGAACTTGGTACAATATACCTATTCCTTATACTATAAGGACAGTAACTATTGATTTTGGTGCATAATCCGGTGCCAAACCCACGTTTGGCTTCTATTTTGTCTAAATAATTTACAGGTTGCAATTATTAACAGATTTAGATCCAATTCGGCATATCCATTATAGGGTTGTATCTATTTACAATGGTCCATTTCCAGCCCCCCAGGGCTGAGCCACGTCTAATTTTTTTGTCTACACTTTGGAATTCTGAAATGATCATCTTGAAACTCATAAAGTGGGATTAGGTTAAATCAAACAAAACACTGGGAGTAGTATGCAGTTATTAAAAACTTCAACAACAGAATTGTACCGATTTATAGTGTTCCATATCCAACCCACAGGGCCAGAACCACACCCAATTGTAGTGTTTTTTTTATCTACAGACTGCATTTCTGAATGGATCATCTTGGAACTTGGCATTTATATTCTTATACTGTGAAGACAGCAACTATGTATGAAGCATGCCTCGACTCGCTAGTTTTATACCTAGTTGCTAAATTTGGCAAAACAAACTCAATGCCTAGTCTTCTTTGCATTTTGTCATATTACAGTCATCACTTATAGCAGCCATTTCATATTTCATTTTCTTCATATTAAAAAGTACCATATCGATTGAAGCAGGGAATGTGGACATGTTTATTGCAGCAGTAGTAATGCTCTTATTATTTGTGAAAAGTTAAGGTACTATGTATTATTCCAACATATTGGAATCAGAAACAAAACATTATTCTTTTCTTTAAAAAGTGGATGATTATGATTATAGGAATTTTTTGCCTTTATGTTCGAAGAAGAATTTAAATTGTTATACATGTTGTACTTGTGTCAAATTACTATCTGTACCATATTTAAAATTTTTGAAAACTGATTTAAGCAAAGGTAAATCACTTGCGTATTATTGTATATTTGCATGAACATACCAGAAGTTATCTCAGAAATTTATGGTGTATTGATCTTTTAAGTTGAATGGTGTGGACATTTTATAAATGAATTTCATCTGTGCCAGGATTCGATTTGTATTTCTTTTTTTATACCAGATCCAGGTACTGTATATAATAATTCAGAGACTCCCTGACTCAATCATATAACCCTTCAGCAGTTATAAATTGCTACATTTTATGATAGTGCTGAATCATGTTTAATTAAATATGAATTAAATCATTTATGGGACCACCACCATTCATTGTTTTGTAATTTGTTTGTTATTTTTCTCTTTAAAAGAGGTTTAATTTCTAAATTATATAACATAGATTAGATTTCCCCATGTAGGATTTATTTCTTAAGTCTTTTAAGCCTGTAAGTATACTGTTTATTCAATTCTGACTAGAAAAATTTCACGTTTATTTATGTTTATATTATTGGTTATATCATGTTATTATATGAAAGATTATCCTTGCAAGATAGTCTCTAACTTTTCATACCCAATAAAGAATATTCATTAATTTTTGTGTACATGACAGTATACCTACATTTAATTGTAGACCAGAGGGAAATAGTTAATTATCATGAGGAAACATACATATTTTTTAAAAAATATCTAAATCTTGTAATTTTTTTATTTTGTCAAATTTCTTACATTTTAAAATGACAACAATACTTTCCATATTTGTTTGATAATGTAAATATATATATTGAGGACAAATATTTAATTAATTGAATTTTGAACTTTAAATTATACACGTAGGTATGCCAATCATGCACGACTGGAATAAATTATTTCAGTAATTATTTCATTGACCTTTACTTTTAAAAAGAAATCTGATCATGTTTTTAGAACTATATTATATTGTCACATGGAGTGTGAATCAGATGACGTACCGTATACCAGGTTCTTGACTAGAACATATCCTTCAACAAAAAATGGTCATAATTAAAACACTAAAACTATAACTGCATTTTTCAAATATTGCTTCCGGTCTCTCGAGGTAACCATTTATTGACTAACCATATGCGCTTAGATTGAGATGTGGTTGTATCCATCACAGCCATCTATTGAGTTGATTGAGCAAATTTTTGACACCTCGTGGGTATGTTGGAATCCAATCAAAGAGTGAAATCAAATTTTAAAGTTTGTTGAAATTATCGCCGTTACCTTTGTTGTTAAAGTATTATTTCATCTCATATTATATCAAATGTTTTTTTTTTCACATTTCTCAGTATTGGATAGACAGTCGGGGCAACTAACGACCATTACTGGCAGCGTGAAGGGGCATATTTAGACATAGTTCAGCTCTGAACGTAGGTCTCATTACAATCGCCAGTACTACGTTCAGGTCCCGTGCCATTCAATACATGTCGAAACTGGAATCTTCCCCAGTCAATTTTACTGGGCAACTTTTTACTGCTAAACGGCCGCATGTCAGCCCATGTGAACGCCTGAACAATGTAAATGAACATCTTAGTGAGCAAATAAGACCTTGCTTACCTCGCTAGAACCAGTATGACCGACACAATACGTTGATACCCTATCCATGGCATCGGCTAAGTCGTCTAGAAGACGGAGACGTATTTTTTAACAGCGTGTTGTGTCGGTCATATGTCAGTAGCGCGTGTGTCCTCCACTGGCTCTTACGCATGCTGTGCATGGAATTAACCATCTGTGTCGTACTTTTGGTTTTGACCCAACCGTTGATTACAAATTAAACATCCATAAGTGTACAAATACGTTGTTATCGATGTGTTCCCATTTGAATATTGTTCACAATAAGAAGCAAAATAAATAAGATATGTTTACAGGAGCATTTTGTTCTACGAAAAACTAAGTGATGCGTTTTCTATGGCGCTCAGTATATTTCTGCTTTCATATCATCAGGCCCGTAGCTAGCTGCCCCCCTGGTTCGGCGCCCTTTATCCCTTGGGAAAAAATTGGCTCCTTCAATGGGAACCAAATGACGCAATACGAGACCAACGACCAACGTCTTCACAATAGTATGGGCGGATCATATTGGTTGGGATCCCACGACTAGATCAACGGGGCGCCCAAAACGGCATGATTTACGGGGTGCCTTATCCCAGAGGGACGCCCATAATGCCGAGATCACCGGCGCCAATAATATAATGCTAGTGAGATTGGTTAGGCACCCACGACTGAATTCGGTGCCCAAAATAGCATGATTATTTTCTAAATTCAAACCGCATGTTTTGTGGGGTGCCACATCCCAGAGGGCCCCGCATAATGTCGAGATCATGGGAATCCATACTGTTTGTTTGTGAGATTGGTTAGGCGCCCGTGAATAAATTGGGCGCCAAAAACGCCTAGATAATCTTCAAAATTCAAACGATTTGATTTGTGGGGTGGCCCATCCAGGAGGGCGCCCATGAAATTTTGCTAGTGAGATTAGTTAGGCGCCCACGAATGAATTGGGCGGGCGCCCACAACGGCTTAATCTGTGGGAGCCTTGCCCCGAAGAGGCGCCCATAATGACATGAATGGTGGGGCGCCTTAAAATGTTGGGCCGCAAATAGTACATAATGCTGAATCAGATTTGTTGGGCGTCCACAACTTGTTCAATGGGGCTTCAAAAAGGGTATGATTTGTGGGGTGCCTCATCCAAGAGGGACGCCCATAGTGCCGAGATCATGGGAGCGTATAATTTAATGCTAGTGAGATAGGTTAGGCGCCCACGAATAATTAAGCGCCCAAAACGTTGCTCTCGACGACCGGATCTCCGCGGAATATAAACGATTGATTATAATTCGACTCAGCCATCTAAGTTAGGCTATATCAGACCACCTACAGTTTCGGGGACTGGAATAGCAAGAAAACGCGTTTGAGGTCGTCAAATTTTCCCACGAGACACGTCTGTTAGGCTATCCCATGCGCCGATGGAGAGCACTCTATAAACCTTTCCGCGGTGTAGGTACATCGGCGCCCCCGGAAGCCTTTGCCCCCTAAAAATTTTGGGCTATCTACGGGCCTGATCATAGATTTAACATTGATGTTTAACAAAATACTGTGTATTTGTGGGGCTTGGTATATAATACGGCGCTATAATGAGGTATTGAATTAAGCCAGGCTGGCACTTCCACCATTCCGTGGCACGAGTTGGCACGACTCGAGTCGGCACGACACCGTCCGATTTGCGCAAACTCGTCGTGTCAATGCCGGAAGTGCGTAAAAAATGCGCAAACTCGTCGTGCCAGTTCGTGTCAATGTGGACACTGATTGGCACGACAAAATCGTGGCCAAAAGCCGTGCAAGTGTCAGCCTGGCTTTAGAATAGAAAGATTATGAAATAAAATTGGAATACAAGAATAAGTATAGAATAGAATAGAATTAGTATAGAATTGAATTAGTATATAATAGAATTTATATATAATAGAATTAGTATAGAATTGAATTAGTATAGAATGAGTATAGAATAGAATATAATTAGAATAGTATAGAATTGAATTAGTATAGAATAGAATAGAATTAATATAGAATTGAATTAGTATAGAATTGAATTAGTATAGAATAGAAGCAACTCTAAGCTTTGACTCAGGCCCGTGGCCAGGGGGTGACAAGGGGTTGGGGTAATGCCCCCCCCCCCCTGAAAAAATGTTTTGCCCCTCCGAAAGAAAACTTGCCAACCATAACTCTGAAATATCTACTATGGACTGTAACGGGTGTGTCCCTCCTAAAAACTTCACTGTCCCTCCGAAGCCAACAAACTGGGTACGGTCCTGATTTGACTCTTAACCACTCACTGAAAGATGTAAGGCCTTGAACGAAAATATTTTCCACCTTAAACATACATTGTGGGAGATTAGATAGAGGGCTGTGCAGTTCTCATTATAATAGTTAAAAATAGGTTGCCAGGCAATGAAACATACGCCCACGGCAGGTAAATCGTCCGGGCAGAAAATTATTAGAAAATCATTAGAATTTGTTTGGTTTTTATAAAGTTCGGTCCCATGCTAACGTTTAGTATAATACGAAACATTTTATATTATGGATTATCAAAATCGGTTCAAAATTGTGAACTCTATAGGGTCCACAAGCTAAATACATGATTTTTCGTACAATCAGGGGCCATAATCCATGAAGTTTCGATCTATACATGGCAATATCGAAAGCGGCCGAGATCTTATGGGGATAAACCTATACTTCAAGTTTCGTCAAAATCGGATAAGAATTGTGACCTCTAGAAAGTTCACAAACAAATTGTGGACAGGGGCGTCCACATGAAAATGTGGGCGTATAAAACTAGATAATGTAAAGGAAATTTGCTGAAAATTTCAGTCAAATTGAACCACACTGAAATGAGAATATAGCGATTGAATTTTAGACACAGCCTCGATCATCATTACTAAAATACGTAGTCTCTATTATCCACTTCATGATTTAATCATGAATGAAAGTTGGGCAGCAAATCGGAACCTAATGTAGTAAATATCACAGGCTAACGATGACAGTGAGAGTTGATTATTGTTTGGATAAATTAATGAATGTCTAATTAATAATTTAGATAACATTTAAGGCCTTAAGAAAGACCAGCAATTGGCAGATTTAGCTCTTGCATAATGTATGTTTAATAAGGGTTACCAACTGCATTTGATCACATGAATCATTACTTTGAATTAGTTCAATTAAATAAGGAATGCCACGTTATTAACGCATGATAGGTCAGTGATAGTAATTTGAAATAGGGGTTCCTTATACTTTATTCACACATGATAGGTCAGTGATAACAATTTGAAATTAATACTTGAAATTATTGTTGTATTAAAGATACATTATGTAAGATTTAGATAAAGAACTAGCCATTCTTGCTATAATAGTTCGAAAGTAGATTATGTAATATGAATAATTTGACGATTTCATTCAAATTACTTACTCTATTGCAAGCGAAGATATCAGCCTTTGAAGGTTTGACACACGTGTGCGATAATTCCAACTACCGTCCTGGTTGATCGAAGCTATGTCTCGTTCCTGCAGATCAGATTTGGTTAAAGCAAAGTATCGCTGAACCGCTTTAATCCAGGCGCGAAAACAGGATTTTTTGCAGGGGGGGGGGTCGAAGGTGCTCAACCAATTAACGGGGGTTTGGGGGCCTGCCCCAGAAAAATTTGGTAAATTAGATTCAATTTGGTGCATTCTGACGTATTTCCGGAAGGTAAATTCCAAAATTACAGGTCTAAAAATCGCCAAAAAAATTTTCAAGTCTGTGCGGGGGGGGGGGGCGGACCCCTGGACACCCCCTCTGGATCCGCGCCATTAATCTATTTAATATCGGAGAAATCTGATGCCATCGATAGCTGATAAAGGCCTGGATCAGTTAATTAATACTTTAGAAAACATTTCAGGTCTAAAGAAAGACTTGCAATAGGCAGATTTAGCCCTTGCATAATGCATGTTTAACAACTTGTGATTTTGATAACAAACAACTTTAATATTGAATTATTTTATTTTTTTCGCCGTTATTACTGAAAGCTACTGACTAATTTTAATAGAATATATTTTGGGGAATTTATCAGATTTATGTTTAGCACTTGCGCACTGCTGTCATAGTCAGATGGCGTGGTTTTGGTGCCCCAGTAACTATACTAATAAAAAAAGGAGGGGATATTTGATTTTTAAGTGTTATCAAAGTCACCTAATGAAACTGACGAAGAAACAAATGACAAAATGAAATGAGGTTCACATTCATCGATTTATTCCAAATGATCGTTAGACTAAGTAAGGCACAGACTGACCATTATAAGGGTAAAATGATACCCGGGGTCAAACAGCAAAATTACCACAGCATCACAACAAAGTCAGTAACGGGTAAATCCTCCTCTGTTTGCCAAACAGGCATTGATCCAACGTGGCATACTCCTAATAGACGTCTAAGGTCATTTTGGTCCAGATTGTCCCATTCCTGTTGCAACGCAGCAGCAAGTTCTTTTACATTGGCAGGACGTTGTTGACGTTGACGTAACCTCTGTCCAAGCATGTCCCAGACATGCTCGACGGGGAAGAGGTCGGGACTCAGTGCTGGCCAAGGTAATGTGATGATGTTCTGTTGTTGGAGGTAACCTGTAACGATCCTGGCCCTATGACATCTTGCATTGTCATCCTGGAAGATGAAACGGCGGCCATGACGTCCTGCGAACGGCACAACATGGACTGCCAAGATGTTGTCCCGGTAGTACTGGCCTGTAACACGCCCTGCAACAACATGTAAAGCCGTTCTTCCAGCAACAGTGATGCCTCCCCACACCATAACAGAACCACCCCCAAATCGATCATGTCTGGTGACGTTAACGTCTTGGAAGCGCTCGTTTCGACGACGCCACACCTTCCTACGTCTGTCCAAAAAATCAGCAGTGAACCTTGACTCATCTGAAAACTTCACATTGCTCCAACGTCGATTATCCCAGTGTTGACGATCCCTACACCAACGACGTCTTGCCTGAATGTGATGATCTCTCAAACAAGGGATCACGCGAGGACGTCGGGCGCGAAGGTGACCCCTATGCAGTCGATTCCGAATCGTCTGGCCACTCACTCCCACACCAGTGTCTGTTTGAAGACGAGCGCTGATCTGATTTGCTGTGATGACACGATTTCTCAAGGCCAAGGTACGGATAAATCGATCCTGGGCTTGAGTTGTCGCCCTTGGTCGACCTGAGCGTGGTCTGTCCTGTACAGATTGTGTATCATGGTATCTGGACCATAGCCTGCTTATGACAGAGTGAGAAACATTCATCGTCCGCGCCACAACCGCCTGTGTTGTGCCGATCTGTAGCATGCCAAGGGCACGTAACCTTTCATATCAAAATTTGTTTTCTGGTCACTAAAACAATTAAACTGATGTTTCCACCCTGGAATTCAATGCCACAATGACTGTAACATTCAAAGTCAGAGTCGTGCAAATCTTGGGTTGGACCCCCGTGATGATCCCAAGCATCACCTGCATTCCATGCGGTAGCTATTGGTGCATTTGGGCGTCACATGTAACTGGAAATGTTTCTTCTGTCAGGTTCTATAGAGACTTTTTTCGTAGTCATTTGCATATTTTAGTATTATGCCCCCAAAATCAAATATCCCCTACTTTTTTTGAATAGTATATCATCTCCGAATTATGGCGTCCACGATGAGCGGCAATCGAATATCATACATCAACCGCCAAAAAAGTTCACCCGGTTCTGCTCCAAGCTGTATGTGATCATCGAATTCGATTTACTCATGCTCACATCAACCGGTCTGGGTCTACTCATGACTGTAGGGTTAGCGGAATTGATGTATTTTCCTCCAACCAGATACCAAATTTCGCAACCTTGGTAGCTATTACATACTTTTACACTATTTGTGTACCATTCTCCTCACAAGTCTCGCTATTGAGCAAGGGAAGACAACTTTGTTTGACATATTGTTTGTGTACACGGAGGGGTCATTTTGTCCGGCAACTTCGGTCCGATTTTCACGAAATTCGAACTATGCTGACAGTATGATGTACCGTAGACTGGCCCAGTCTCTTCTATTTATTTTACATTTCGATTTATATAAAAGTATTAATTTTTAGTAAACCAACACTTTCGTTTCCATTTGTATAAAAAAAACAAATTTGAGTAAACCTGTAACCAGCACCAGAGACTGGACAATTTGCGAGCTTCACAATAAAATGGGCGTTCCTGTCCTGTTTTACGTTGTTCCTTATTTGGAATGATTGACAGTTGTCAAGCAAGCCCCGAGTCACGTGACACGAATTTGTTTCCATTCGCCATTCGGCTTCGTCCCGATACGCATGAACTGGCTTCGTTAAGTTATTATAATGATGGTGTGTGTAATTATTTATGTTCATTCACCTCATCCCAAACGTTGTATCCGTTCATTCGACAGATATTGTCCGTCAACAAAATTCTTAGATCGTTAAAGTATCACTAAATAACAATAACTGTTATCCACAACAAACATCTCGCACCTACACCAGTTTGCCAGTTAGTCGACAGCCATGTTTATTATCACGTGATGTTAGATATGTCGTGATCACGTGCACGACGTCACACGACCTACATAATGCAGATTGACCTACTAGATGAGAATGAAGCTCTATTGTGTCTTTGGGAAAATTGTTAAAAAACAACTATTTTTATAAAGTCAAATTCACATGCACCTAGTGCACTGAATTAAAAGGTATACATAAAAAACAAGTGATGTTTTGGTAAAATCCTAATCACTGTCAAAGTGTCCATCACGTTCTACCTGTTATTTAACCTATGGTTGGAAGACCATATAAGGAGTATCACCTGATTGTAGTGGTGAGAATTGTAAGGCTTTATTCCATATTTGGAATGGAATTTAGGCTCAAAGTTAATCTTGAGCCTGCAGGAACTGGGGGATATAAAATAGGGGGTAGAGCGGGATTCGTTAGATACTCTCCCAGATATTCAAGCAGCCATTATCTGTTGAGAACAAGGGACCTGCGAAATCATCCAGCTTGGCAATAAAGTTCTTATAGCTGAAATACTGTAGTATTGTTTTACGATCACAAGACACAAGAAGAAGAAGTCCTAAAAATACCAGTAGTACTACACTATTTGCCCAGTCTCTAGAGATTACGTTTTTTTTTCGTTTTTCTATTTTTGAGAGGACTGGCCAATTTTTGGTGTGTGGAGAAGACTGGCCACCAGTCTAGATGTACCGGTGATGTATTCGAATGTTTTTTTTTTAATTTTTTTTTTTAAAAATGTGATCGCAGTGGGACCATAATTGAGGAAGTTATTATCCGGTATGCGCGACTATCGAAAGAAACCAAGATCTCTGGATTATAATTGCAGTCGAAACGTCACACTGATCAGCAGTGAATATTCGATAGGTCGCTACAATCACTGATAAGGATGACATCGACGCGACTTAATTTGTCCCCCATATTAACTTTTTTCTTCCGACAAATTAAATTCTAAAACATTTTTTGTATGTATTAGAAAAATAAGTAAATACGTTTTAAGTATTTGTTGTTAAAAAGTATTCCCTATTTAGTGTATATGGGTATTAAAATGAGTAAAGGGCATCATTTTGCCCGGAGCAGTTACGTCTTATGTAAACAATGCACGAGCCTTTGAGCCAATGATTGTCGCCACGTGATGTCAATGCACGTGTTGAAAACAGTCATCTGTTACAGAGATACATGTAATTCGTAAGTAATTCGTAAGTAATTCTCTGTGAAACAGATTGTCGAAACGTAACACTCATGCTAAAAAATACCCCAACTGTGACGCAGGAGTAAGAAATGCTCAGAAACGAAAAGTATAAAGTGAGTATAGAGTTTGTATAAAATGGGATAGAATAGAATTTTAATACATCAAAATGACCTATATGTACATTCTCAAGCATAGACAATTAAACGCTTATGTCAGTTATCAAAATAACACTCACTGACAAAAAATTATGGTCCACCAAAACACTTTTGTCAAAAGAGGCCTATATCATTGTATAAAGTGCTTTTCAAAGTATCGTTTTACATGCACTGAAACAATTTTTTTTTTATATACGCCCGTCCGTTGTCGATCCATCTGCCGGCGTCAACAATTTCTTGTGAACGCTCTAGAGGCGGAAGTTAATATCTGATTGACTTTAAATTTATACACAGGGGATAGCAACCTGTTTCACAGAGAATTACTTACGAATTATCCCTGTGACTGCACGCCTCGTAGTCATTGGCTCAACGGCTCGTGCAATGTTTACTTAACTGCTTCGGGCAAAATGATGCATTTTACTCATTTTAATACCCATTTACACTAAATAGGAAATATTTTTTAACTACAAATACTTCAAACTTCTTTATTTATTTTTCTTTCACCTCAAAAAAATGTTTGAAAATTTAATTTGTCGGAGTAAAAAAGTTAATATGCCGTACTCATTAAGCCGCGTCGATGTCATGCTTATCAGTGATTGTAGCGGCCAAGCGAATATTCACTGCGGGATCAGTTTGAGGGGATAGTTGGGAACATCTCACGGTGCCACCCGCTATTGTTCTCATGGGGGGATTAATCAAGCCATTGGATTATCGAATACAATGGTGTTAAATGTATAGTCCGCTTTTTAAAACTACTACGAGGTTTAAACTAATTAACAACTTTATTTACACTAAATTACATAAAAGTAACGACAAATACAGGTATCAAACATGAAACATAACCCTACTAAATGTGATATGACGTTAGTATATTCAATTACACCTTTGAACTCCATTTAACAGTTCGATTTTTAGATCATTAATAAATTTTTCTACTCTTTTATATTTTCGCCTTTTAGGTTAGGGGACAATCGTCCCCCGTTATCCAACTGAATTATGGTATTTTCAGTAAAAGTCTGCTGTTTCGACACAATGATAATAAATTTAGATATACTTGTATGGCTTGTTCTGGTCATTTTCATTTTGCTGTGCCATCCCCCAACGTGATTAGATGTCCGTGAACCATCTGTGTTGAAGTGATTCCACATAGTACCTCCTCCATCGCTTTCTACCACTTGTTCAGTAACATAATCTGCAAACTTTAAAATATTGTCATCTCCAAATCAGCTTCTTCTAAGGCATTCAAACCAACATTGTCTATATCAAATAATTTCACAAACGGAATAATATTTAAGATACTCCTTAACCGGTGAAACGTGAACTTAACTTATATATTTTAATCATTAAAATAATTAAATACTAACTAGGCGAATAGTACTAATAAGGATACAGTCTATAATCCTTTGTTTACTTAAACTTTCACACCACTATCCTATAACACCAGTTGATTAGGTGGCACAGTGAGATTAAACCATACACAGTGGGAGCGGGGGGGGGGGGTCTAGAGTGCCGCGCTTCGAGCTCTAGCTGGCCGGTCACCTCTGGCTTGCGGCTGTGGTTTCGAGCCCTGGTGTGAGCGTATGTGACATGGAGATAGGGGCGCCATCTCCCCCGAGCACTCCGGTTTCCTCCCACTGCTAAAGACCCCTACGCGCAAGCGAATTCTTGAAATAAAAGTAAACTATATTGTTACGGCAGAATTCGCATTGTTTCATTTGTGGTGGATCCGAGTCTTTATTTTATAATGTCATGATCCTTGTCATTTTCTTATATTAATTCATTTTCGGTCAAGGTCATAGAGTTAACGAAGTCGCCATTGTTTGTTGTTTGTAAAAATGTAAAACGTATTTTCTTTTTGCCCTGTAGTTCCTCACAAGATGTAAGTGAGCTTTTAATTATTATAGTTTGTTACATAAATGTTTTCTGACTAAGATTTATGTATAGTTCTTGAAATGTTTTAACAGCATAAATTAATAGTTATGAACGGCACTTGTGTATCGCCCCATGTCTTAACGCACGTGGTTTTTCCTGCAAGTAGTCTACACGGGACAATACGCTTAAAGGGACAACTCTCCCTCTAGTACTCGATTAAGTTTATTGTAACGATGTTCAAATATTAGAATGTTAAACTCATGTTATTATTTGGTTGTAACGATGTGTTATTTTTATTGTAGAGAAACCATCAAATCACCAAACGCAACTTCATTGCACCATTAAATATCTAACATCACATCACACCATCATCAAATGTAACGCCATCGTCATCATGATTACATGTACATCACCAAACGTAGTTAATATCATCAACGCATAATATGATCATCAAACGAAATTGTAGTCATCCAACGTAACTATTTGTGTTTATCTGTTAGTGTTATATATGAACGATTTACCTTAACGATAATTGTTTAACGACCAGTGCTTTGTATTAACGCATTATATTAACGTATCGTATTAACATCATGTATAAACGTAACGTATCATATTAAGGATTGATGTGTAGTGTATTAACGATTGATGTGTATTCTATAAGAGGAACTTGGTAATAAACGTTAACGAATTTGTAACAAAATCTTCTTTTCTTAAATTGAAACACACAAATGATTTAATACAGAGAAACGGTGGCAATAAATTCACATGCACCTAGTGCACTGAATTAAAAGGTATACATAAAAAACAAGTGATGTTTTGGTAAAATCCTAATCACTGTCAAAGTGTCCATCACGTTCTACCTGTTATTTAACCTATGGTTGGAAGACCATATAAGGAGTATCACCTGATTGTAGTGGTGAGAATTGTAAGGCTTTATTCCATATTTGGAATGGAATTTAGGCTCAAAGTTAATCTTGAGCCTGCAGGAACTGGGGGATATAAAATAGGGGGTAGAGCGGGATTCGTTAGATACTCTCCCAGATATTCAAGCAGCCATTATCTGTTGAGAACAAGGGACCTGCGAAATCATCCAGCTTGGCAATAAAGTTCTTATAGCTGAAATACTGTAGTATTGTTTTACGATCACAAGACACAACAAGAAGAAGTCCTAAAAATACCAGTAGTACTACACTATTTGCCCAGTCTCTAGAGATTACGTTTTTTTTTCGTTTTTCTATTTTTGAGAGGACTGGCCAATTTTTGGTGTGTGGAGAAGACTGGCCACCAGTCTAGATGTACCGGTGATGTATTCGAATGTTTTTTTTTTAATTTTTTTTTTTAAAAATGTGATCGCAGTGGGACCATAATTGAGGAAGTTATTATCCGGTATGCGCGACTATCGAAAGAAACCAAGATCTCTGGATTATAATTGCAGTCGAAACGTCACACTGATCAGCAGTGAATATTCGATAGGTCGCTACAATCACTGATAAGGATGACATCGACGCGACTTAATTTGTCCCCCATATTAACTTTTTTCTTCCGACAAATTAAATTCTAAAACATTTTTTGTATGTATTAGAAAAATAAGTAAATACGTTTTAAGTATTTGTTGTTAAAAAGTATTCCCTATTTAGTGTATATGGGTATTAAAATGAGTAAAGGGCATCATTTTGCCCGGAGCAGTTACGTCTTATGTAAACAATGCACGAGCCTTTGAGCCAATGATTGTCGCCACGTGATGTCAATGCACGTGTTGAAAACAGTCATCTGTTACAGAGATACATGTAATTCGTAAGTAATTCGTAAGTAATTCTCTGTGAAACAGATTGTCGAAACGTAACACTCATGCTAAAAAATACCCCAACTGTGACGCAGGAGTAAGAAATGCTCAGAAACGAAAAGTATAAAGTGAGTATAGAGTTTGTATAAAATGGGATAGAATAGAATTTTAATACATCAAAATGACCTATATGTACATTCTCAAGCATAGACAATTAAACGCTTATGTCAGTTATCAAAATAACACTCACTGACAAAAAATTATGGTCCACCAAAACACTTTTGTCAAAAGAGGCCTATATCATTGTATAAAGTGCTTTTCAAAGTATCGTTTTACATGCACTGAAACAATTTTTTTTTTATATACGCCCGTCCGTTGTCGATCCATCTGCCGGCGTCAACAATTTCTTGTGAACGCTCTAGAGGCGGAAGTTAATATCTGATTGACTTTAAATTTATACACAGGGGATAGCAACCTGTTTCACAGAGAATTACTTACGAATTATCCCTGTGACTGCACGCCTCGTAGTCATTGGCTCAACGGCTCGTGCAATGTTTACTTAACTGCTTCGGGCAAAATGATGCATTTTACTCATTTTAATACCCATTTACACTAAATAGGAAATATTTTTTAACTACAAATACTTCAAACTTCTTTATTTATTTTTCTTTCACCTCAAAAAAATGTTTGAAAATTTAATTTGTCGGAGTAAAAAAGTTAATATGCCGTACTCATTAAGCCGCGTCGATGTCATGCTTATCAGTGATTGTAGCGGCCAAGCGAATATTCACTGCGGGATCAGTTTGAGGGGATAGTTGGGAACATCTCACGGTGCCACCCGCTATTGTTCTCATGGGGGGATTAATCAAGCCATTGGATTATCGAATACAATGGTGTTAAATGTATAGTCCGCTTTTTAAAACTACTACGAGGTTTAAACTAATTAACAACTTTATTTACACTAAATTACATAAAAGTAACGACAAATACAGGTATCAAACATGAAACATAACCCTACTAAATGTGATATGACGTTAGTATATTCAATTACACCTTTGAACTCCATTTAACAGTTCGATTTTTAGATCATTAATAAATTTTTCTACTCTTTTATATTTTCGCCTTTTAGGTTAGGGGACAATCGTCCCCCGTTATCCAACTGAATTATGGTATTTTCAGTAAAAGTCTGCTGTTTCGACACAATGATAATAAATTTAGATATACTTGTATGGCTTGTTCTGGTCATTTTCATTTTGCTGTGCCATCCCCCAACGTGATTAGATGTCCGTGAACCATCTGTGTTGAAGTGATTCCACATAGTACCTCCTCCATCGCTTTCTACCACTTGTTCAGTAACATAATCTGCAAACTTTAAAATATTGTCATCTCCAAATCAGCTTCTTCTAAGGCATTCAAACCAACATTGTCTATATCAAATAATTTCACAAACGGAATAATATTTAAGATACTCCTTAACCGGTGAAACGTGAACTTAACTTATATATTTTAATCATTAAAATAATTAAATACTAACTAGGCGAATAGTACTAATAAGGATACAGTCTATAATCCTTTGTTTACTTAAACTTTCACACCACTATCCTATAACACCAGTTGATTAGGTGGCACAGTGAGATTAAACCATACACAGTGGGAGCGGGGGGGGGGGGGGGTCTAGAGTGCCGCGCTTCGAGCTCTAGCTGGCCGGTCACCTCTGGCTTGCGGCTGTGGTTTCGAGCCCTGGTGTGAGCGTATGTGACATGGAGATAGGGGCGCCATCTCCCCCGAGCACTCCGGTTTCCTCCCACTGCTAAAGACCCCTACGCGCAAGCGAATTCTTGAAATAAAAGTAAACTATATTGTTACGGCAGAATTCGCATTGTTTCATTTGTGGTGGATCCGAGTCTTTATTTTATAATGTCATGATCCTTGTCATTTTCTTATATTAATTCATTTTCGGTCAAGGTCATAGAGTTAACGAAGTCGCCATTGTTTGTTGTTTGTAAAAATGTAAAACGTATTTTCTTTTTGCCCTGTAGTTCCTCACAAGATGTAAGTGAGCTTTTAATTATTATAGTTTGTTACATAAATGTTTTCTGACTAAGATTTATGTATAGTTCTTGAAATGTTTTAACAGCATAAATTAATAGTTATGAACGGCACTTGTGTATCGCCCCATGTCTTAACGCACGTGGTTTTTCCTGCAAGTAGTCTACACGGGACAATACGCTTAAAGGGACAACTCTCCCTCTAGTACTCGATTAAGTTTATTGTAACGATGTTCAAATATTAGAATGTTAAACTCATGTTATTATTTGGTTGTAACGATGTGTTATTTTTATTGTAGAGAAACCATCAAATCACCAAACGCAACTTCATTGCACCATTAAATATCTAACATCACATCACACCATCATCAAATGTAACGCCATCGTCATCATGATTACATGTACATCACCAAACGTAGTTAATATCATCAACGCATAATATGATCATCAAACGAAATTGTAGTCATCCAACGTAACTATTTGTGTTTATCTGTTAGTGTTATATATGAACGATTTACCTTAACGATAATTGTTTAACGACCAGTGCTTTGTATTAACGCATTATATTAACGTATCGTATTAACATCATGTATAAACGTAACGTATCATATTAAGGATTGATGTGTAGTGTATTAACGATTGATGTGTATTCTATAAGAGGAACTTGGTAATAAACGTTAACGAATTTGTAACAAAATCTTCTTTTCTTAAATTGAAACACACAAATGATTTAATACAGAGAAACGGTGGCAATATAGTTTCTATCTTAGAATAGACTTCCTTCGTGTGTTTTATTTTAGGAACTGTGAACGCATATGTCTCGTATATTGTTTATACTAGTAATTAGTTTCATCTTTCAACGTATATAACGATAATGGCTACAGCGAAAGAACTGTGGTTTGCAAGTTTTGACGAAATGGAAGATCGTGAATATGTTGATCTGCAGGAACTTTACTCTGTCAAAAACGTACCACCTGTAATAGAAAATCAGCAGGCCAACGACAACGATGATAATATAAGTATAAGCAGTAAAGCATCGTCCAAGTTTTCAGTGATATCTGCCCTTGCCAAAGAGAAGGCTAAACAGGTAGAACTCCTAGCACGTGGAGAGGCATTGAAACAGAAACAAAGATTACAGGAAGAACAATTAATATTAAACAGAAAACGCGAAGAACTTGAGCTGGAAACTAACTTATCAATCTCAAGGGCCAAACAGTCTATTTTTGAAAATTTCTGTCCAGATCAATTTACGCAAGAAAGGGCTTATAATTATGGTCTTTGGCCGTCAGAAAGGACTAATACGCATTCAGAAAATCTCACAATCAGGCGCAATCATGACACCTATCAGCCAAACAGTTTTACACATATAATTAAAAAAGAAACACCTGTACCATTGGTTGAACCAACTCGCTTTGATAGAAATAGCGTTCAGACACCTATGTTTTCAACGCCCCAAGTTTCTCAGAACACTGCCGCTTATAATTCAAATGAACGCTCTAATGTACAATTCAACGAAGCTGTTCCTCCTACAGTTTTTCAGAAGTTGTTGGAACAACAAACTGATCTACAAGCTAAACAAACTAACTTAATGGAAATTCTCTTGGAACATCAGAATCGAAGTTTCCTACCTCAACCGCATCTTTCTGAATTAGAGGTAACCCTCTTGAATATCGTTCTTTTATTAAGTCGTTTGAAAGTAGGATCGAACAACAAATAGCAGACCACAGAGATCGCCTTTATTATCTCGATCAGCTTACAGAAGGAGAACCAAACGCACTCGTTAAAAGCTGTCTTCATATGAACCCAGAGGATGGTTTTAAGAAAGCCAAACAACTCTTACATAATACTTTCGGTGATGACTATAAAATAACGACAGCATGTACAGATAAGCTTCTGAAATGGCCCTCAATGAAGCCGGAAAACGTTGAACTTTTAAGTAAATTCTCATTGGCGCTAACAAACTGTATGAATGCTATGAACGATATAAAATATTTATCAGAAATGAACCACCCAAAAAACCTTAAAGAATTAATGGAGAAATTACCCTTCTATATGCGAGACGGCTGGCGTAAAAGAGTTCAATGGGTTAAGGCTACAGATAACCGTCAAATTAATTTTGAGGACTTCGTTACTTTTGTAAAGCAAGAAGTAGATGCTTTAACAGATCCAATATTCGGAAGATCAACAGATAGTTTTGTAAATAAATCACAGCCCTATGGTCATAGGCCTAAACAGAGTTATGCAACAAATTCTGTGAACGCATTTTCTTCAGACAACATGTATCAATCTCAGGGTCAAAGTAAAACCTGTTTGTATTGTTCCAAGAACTCACATGATATGGACACTTGTTATGAATTTATGAAAATGCCTTTTGAGAAACGACGCGAATACGCCAGAAGTAATAATTTATGTTTTGGATGTTTGGGTAAGGGACATAACTCTAAATGTTGTAATTTTAAGAAAATTTGTCGTAAGTGCGGCAAATGTCACCCAACAGTGTTTCACCTTGACTTTATACCTCAAAATCAGAATGCTATATCCTCAAGTAAATTCCCAAATAGATTTGTCAACACACAGCAATCACCGAATGTCTACAACCATTATAAACCAACGTTATATTCAAGTAATAGACCTTCAACGTATAACACATACAAGCAAACGCCCAATACACATTTTCAAACTTCAACGAATAACGCTATGAATAAAGCAACGTATGGTCCATTAAAGGCTGACACGCCTTCATTTAATCCGTATAATCGCCCTTCGTCATCGTCATACATTCAGCAAAGCACTAATAAAACGCAAAACCCGTCTTCCCAGAGCAGAGACACAGTGAATATAAATAACGGTTACATTGGTGACGATTCAGACTTTATGCTTCCAATACTGCTTGTTAAACTGAAACAGAAAGGCCAACAATCATCAATACCTGCCTTAGCATTTCTAGATAACGGATCTAGTGCGAGTTTCATAACATATATTACGACTGAGAGACTATGTATAAATGGAGAAAAAACTACAATTCGTCTAGGTACCATGCACGACCAACCTGAAGAACCTAGTTTGATTATATCGGATCTGATTGTGTCAGATATTAACGTAACGTTCTCGATCCCATTACCGAAACTTTATACAAGAGATGTATTACCAGTCAGCGCTTCGAACATCCCAACGCATGATAACGTATATCAGTGGGATTATCTTAAATCTTTGCCCCTTCCGGAAATTCCACGCTTTCTCGAAGTTGGACTTTTCTTAGGTATTAATTGTCCACTAGCCCTTGAACCACTTGAAGTTAGGCCTAGTGTAAATAAAGGTCCGTATGCTGTATTAACAAGACTCGGTTGGACTGTTATGGGTCCCATTAAAGTATCTTCGTCTAAACCTGTAGCGATAACGTGTAACCGTATAATTGTGCGTGAGGTAAATTCGGATAGTTGTCATCAGTTGGCATTCAACGAAACTGTTCATGAAATTGATAACGTCAAGCTGATAAATCATATGTTCGAGAATGATTTTATTGAACGAAATAATCATGCATCGGAATTAGGACATTCTGAAGAAGACAAAAGGTTCTTGTCTTTGGTTGACAACGAAATAAAGTACGAAGATGGACATTATTACATTCCATTACCATTCCGAGATAAAAGTGTATCGGTGCCCTTTAACAAAGAACAAGCTTTCGAACGTTTAGGTTGGTTGAAACGTAAATTTCAGAGAAACTACTATAGGTGGGGGACCTTCTCTGTCTTCTCGTTTCCTTAATCTATGTTGGTTCGCTATCTCCATTTTGGAATTTAGTTGTAGCTGTTCTTGTAAGAAATTACTCATTGTTTCATTGATATCTTCTTCATTTGTTTGGGGGATACCATAGAATACAAGATTGTATTTCCGATCATGTTTTTCGGCCAAAATCAATTTTTCATTTAACATTTGCACTTCTTCGTTGATCTGGACCCTTATTTTTTGAGCCTCTGTTTTTAACTGATCTATGTTTCACACAATTAAATTCTACACTTTTTTCAATTTCTACATTTTTATTGTGCACTTCTGTGATTTTTACGTCTAATACATTAAAGCGTGCTGATATTTCTTCTTTAATTTCTTTGACGGCATTTGTTATTTCATTTCTGTTTTTTTCAATGTTGTCACCCATTTTCATCAATGTTTGTCCTACACGTTCCATGGTCCACTCACTGTCCATGTTTATTTTTGTTTCCGATAACGTCTTACTATCTTCAGAAGGCCTATCGATTTTTTCAGATTTTCTTTGTCTCTCAAAGTTCTGTTTTATCGTTTGTTGACTTGTTTGTTGTCTAGTTTGAACATCCATACTCATATTTCTGACTCACATTACACATGTGTATCGCCATTGTAATTCTATTAGTTGTACCGGTAGGTTTGTTGTAATGGATTCTGTTTTTAGTTCAGCACTAGCCGTGGCGACCACATGTTAAAAGTGAATTTGAAGAGTTCGTGTTAACAATTTGCCTGGGAAAATTAAGGACCGAATGTTTCTGGCACACATGTGATGTGATATTATTTATTATACAAGTAGCTATACTTCAAAAGTCATGATGTTGTCGAACTAGTGAGGTATTACGCTTACTTACTGGTTGCTGGTTTAGCGTGATGGCTGACCTACTTTTGACACCGTCTGCTGGTGCTAACTCCTTTCTACTTCTGTTTTACTTTCATTTACAGATTTTTCTGGCTAGCTTATATCGACATTAACATTTTGACAATATATATTAGTATTGTTCACTGCTTACATAATCTTTGAACGCCCCATAAAGTGAGAAACTTCTCACCTTGTCGTGAAAGCGACCATGCCGTCTCACTGCGCAACCGGAAGTCCCCCACCTATAATAGTAAAATTTGTGCACTACAGAGACTTAGAAGCAGTATTACAAAAAAGAAACCTGCTGGGAAAAGGACAACAAGTTCTTCAAGATCTACCTCAAGTCATGAAACAGGAACGTCATAAACTGGCTGGTATTGCATATGACATTAGAAAACATGAACATTTAAGACAAGAATACGAGATCACGGAATACATATGATTCTAGAGACTCGGGGTACTGGCGAAAAATGGAAGAGAAGAGAGATTTCACTTTAACTGTTAATATTAGTAATATATGTTGGTACACTTACAAGTTACTTGTGAGTTTTGATAGAGTAGGAAAGAAACTGTTGATATGTATATAAGTATTATTAAGTTAAGAAAATATGTATTATCTCTCTACATGGGTCTGAATCTATGCTCGATATGCTATTAGTATTACACTTACCTGTGATTCTTGATAGGATAGGATTATCTCTACATGGGTTTGAATCTGTGCTTGATATACTATTAGTATTACACTTACTTGTGAGTTTTGATAGAATAGGATTATCTCTACATGGGTTTGAATCTATGCTTGATATGCTATTAGTATTACATTCACTTGTGAGTTTTAATGGAATAGGAAAGTTACTGTTGATATAAGTTGTATTAAGTTAACAAAATCTATAATATCTCTACATGGGTTTAAGTCTATGCTTGATATGCTACTACAATTACATGGGAATTTTGATAGAATAGAAAAGGTACTGTTGCTATAACTTGTATTAAGTAAACAAAATTTGTATTATCTCTACATGGGTTGGTAGACCTATGGCTTTCAAGTTGATATAAATATGTTCGTAAACGATAAAAAGTAACAGCCTAGTAATACCGATATTACATACATTGCAAGTGCTTACATTGTACTTGATATGCTATTAGTATTACACTAACCTGTGATTCTTGATAGAATAGGAAAGTTACTGTTGATATAACTTGTATTAAGTTAACAAAATCTGTATTATCTCTACATGGGTTTGAATCTATGCTTGATATACTATTAGTATTACACTTACTTGTGAGTTTTGATGGAATAGGATTATCTCTACATGGGTTTGAATCTATGCCTGATCTATTACTATTACTATTTGATAGAATAGGAAAGGTACTGTTGCTATAACTTGTATTAAGTAAACAAAATTTGTATTATCTCTACATGGGTTGGTAGACCTATGGCTTTCAAGTTGATATAAATATGTTCGCAAACAATAAAAAGTAACAGCCTGGTAATACCGATATTACATACATTGCAAGTGCTTACATTGTACTTGATATCCTATTAGTATTACACTAACCTGTGATTCTTGATAGAATAGGAAAGTTACTGTTGATATAACTTGTATTAAGTTAACAAAATCTGTATTACATGGGTTTGAATCTATTCTTGATATACTATTAGTATTACACTTACTTGTGAGTTTTGATGGAATAGGATTATCTCTACATGGGTTTGAATCTATGCCTGATCTATTACTATTATGTAGATTACTTGTGAGTTTTGATAGAATAGAATTATCTCTACAAGGGTTTGAATCTATGCTTGATATGCTATTAGTATTACACTTACTTGTGAGTTTTGATAGCATAGGAAAGTTATTGTTGATTAAAGTTGTATTAGGCTAACAAAATCTATAATATCTCTACATGGGTTTAAATCTATGCTTGATATGCTACTACAATTACTTGGGTGTTTTGATAGAATAGGAAAGGTACTGTTGATATAACTTGTATTAAGTTAAAAAAATCTGTATTATCTCTACATGGGTTGAAATCTGTGCTTGAGATCAACCTGACAAAGGGAAAGTTGTGAGGTTTATATTGTTTGCTATAAATGTATATATAATCTCCTTTTTAGCCAGGTTTCTATTATAAATCAGACTACGTAGGTTTAAGATATATAACTAATTAGACAGGAAGTAGATTACTCCCTGCAACGCATTTATGAACCATTCTCTTATACACCTACCGGTATGTGTTCGATTTGCGATAGCAATAAACCACTGATTTGTATATTTTAAAGAAACTGGAGAATATGGGATATATATATATATATATATATATATATATATTATATACATGTAGACTTATTATAATACACGTCGAGATTGAAAAATGTGAAAAACACACCATCTTAACTACTGGATAAGGTTTACTTGTCATTTAATTGGTCACACTCCTAGAACATAAACTTACAACCCACTTGAGGCACAGATAGGTAGACCTATGGCTTTCGGGTTGATATAAATATGTCCGCAAACGATAAAAAGTAACAGTTTAGTAATACCGATATTACGTACATTGCAAGTGCTTACATTGTACTTATGTGACTTATAAAGTTGCATAATTGAAGGCCCCTAATGTCCACCGGCAGGATAAATAGATCCCACCTAGTAAGGGGAAACATATGGGGGGGGGGATATTGTTTGTTTTTGTTGATATATATGTATATGTATGTAAAATTATGTATGTAAGTTCGACATACCTACACTCCACTGCTGTGAAAAAAAATAAAACCTCGGTATAAGAGTAGACTAGAAATATATCAAAAAACAACTAAAACACTATTTGATAATGGATAACAATAAATTACAAATACTGTCAGCTAATTGTCAAGGTCTAGGAAGCACCGAAAAAAGAAAGGATGTATTAAACTACCTAAAAAGTAAAAAATACAATATATACTGCTTGCAAGACACACATCTAACAAAGCAACTTAACCATATGTGCAAAGTGAATGGGGTTCCAACTGCATATTTAATTCGCTTAGTAGTAACTCAAGAGAAGAGGAGCGGCTATTTTAATAAACAATAATATAGATTATAAAGTTAAAGGGCAATATGCAGATGATACAGGAAACATCTTAATATTAGATCTTGTAATTGAAAGCAATAAAGTAATTTTGATAAATATATATGGTCCAAACAATGACAGTCCATTTTTTCTTTGAAAACCTATTTAATAAAATTGAAGAATTTCAAAATGATAACATTATAATGTGTGGAGACTTTAATATGGTCATCAATCAAAACTTAGACACAAAAGATTATTTACATGATAATAACCCAAAAGCTAAAAAGAAATTAATTGAGAAAATTGAGCTATATGACTTAAAAGATGTCTATAGGGAATATTACCCCAACCTTAAAAAATACACTTGGCGTAAAAAAAATCCCCCAAAACAAGCAAGATTAGACTTCTTCCTCGTCTCCAATAGCTTAATGCCCAAGATCACAACCACCCGAATTGAAACAAAATATAGATCAGATCATTCACCAGTTCTTCTCGAAATTAAATTAAGTGATTTGCAGAAGGGTCAAGGGCTATGGAAACTAAATACATCCCTATTGAAAGATAAACAGTATATAGATTTAATCAAAAACCTCATTAAAGAAATAAAAAGCCAATATGCGGTAGTATTATATAAACGAGAAAACATTGAACAAGTAGAAAACAAAAGCCTTCAATTTACAATTTCTGACTATGAGTTTTTGGATATATTACTGATGGAGATTAGACAGAAAACTGTAACATATTCTATCTATAAAAGAAACGAGCAAAAAAAAGCGGAATCCAGTTTATTGAAAGAAATTACAAAATTAGAAAATGACAGTAATATAGAATTTGAAAGACTAGAACAAAAACAAAATGAACTGATAGACCTTAGGAAAGTTAAAATGAGGGGTAAATTTATTAGATCTAGGGCGCTATGGATAGAAGAAGGTGAACGACCCACTAAATATTTTTGTAAAATGGAATCTAGAAACTATTAGCAAATTGATAAGTAGATTAGAGAAAGATAGTGGACAAATTATTACAACACAAAAAGAAATTCTTGAAGAAACAAGAGAATTTTACCAAAAACTTTACAAAAAAAGTGATTTAATAAATGATGATACGGATATGAAATTAAAAATGTCCAAAATCTCTTTTGCCAAGCTGTCAAACCACGAAGCTGAAGAGCTTGAAGGCCCAATAAAAGAGGTTGAAGCCCTTCAATTTTTAAAAAACATGAAAAATGAAAGAAGTCCGGGATCTTCGGGTTTCCCAGCAGAATTCTTTAAAATGTTTTGGATAGACTTAGGGCCCTTTGTAATTCGATCTATAAACAATTGCTATGAGGAAAATGAAATGTCTATAGTACAAAAGTTAGGGATAATAACGTGCATACCCAAACCAAACAAACCAAAACACATTTTGAAAAACTTAAGGCCTTTAACACTTCTGAACACTGTGTATAAAATAGCCTCAGGCACAATAGCTAACAGGATAAAAAAAAACATTTGAATAAGATAATTGATAATGACCAAACAGGTTTTATTAAGGGTAGATACATTGGCGAAAATATTCGTTTAATATATGACATCCTTGAACATACAGAAAAAAAACAAATACCAGGGTTATTGCTAATGATAGATTTTGAAAAGGCTTTTGATAGTCTCTCCTGGAATTTCATAGATACAGCTCTTGACATTTTTGGCTTTAAGGGCTCCATCAAAAAATGGATAACGACCCTACATAAAAATTCAGAATCAAGAGTCAGTCCTCGAAATTAAGAATTTTCTACCACGGCACAAAAAAAATGAAAAATGCCGTGGCAGAATGGTACTGCTACGGCACCACGGCATTTTTTTTTTGTATTTCAAAATTAATGCTTTTCGTAACTTTTCAAGATGAATAAAATTCATTTATTCACGCCACAAAATTTGACGCGAACGATACCCACCAGTTACGTACGTGTGGTCGCGCGAGCTCAAAAACATTGGTTACGCAAAATGAAATATCGGTTACGTTAACAAATTTCATTAACAAATTTATTCACATTTGATCAATATTTATACAGGATAACTTTGTGTCACTTGTCTGAATTATTAGTATTATAGCACAAACTAAATTCATCCATTCTTCATTCTTGCCTTTTCATTTCTCCATCAGTCTTACCGGTACTTTGAGTTTGACAGATGACGTATTTTTGACATCAGGTATTGATTGACCAGTTGTAAGCAGGTTGATTTAAAAATGCCCCAAGCCTTAATTCTTTAAATGATTAGTATTGCCATAAATATTCAAACATGTCAGCTATTTCCAAAGAATTTACTACACGTGTTCCTTTCATTTATATAGCCATGCTGTACGGTGCCGGTGTGACAGTGGCCCGTATGTAGGTCGTCTACTTTGACCCCCACAAGACATCGCTTGACGGCCAATGTAAACGGTTTTACTGTCCTGTCTATTTTAATATTATTTCATCACATCAAATTATTCTGTTTCCTTTTGAAACTTGGTTTGTATAGTGTTGAGGTTAATAAATACTATTTATTTTGTCAATCAGTCGCTACCTCCGTTACATAGGGCGTAGTAATTATAAACAAAGGGTGTAAATCGGTCCAGGTCCACCGTATTTGACAAACGATAAAGTTAAAAATACAGATGACGAGAATGGTAACATTGTTCATGCATTAACTAGAGTGACTAGGTAACTAACAGTCCGTGCACGCTCATCTATGTCTATTTTATTTCATAATCGTTGAAAAAAAAAACCCACTGTAAACGGTAAAGCATGGATATGCCTACAACACATGGGTTAAAAGTGTACCGGTATTCGGTAATTGCAATATATTTGTCAGACTTTCGTATACAAAATGATAAATATATGACGTTAATACACTGTCCTGAAGACGACATCCTCCTGGTACTGTTCTGAATAACCGGTACATTTACTCCATTTAGTCATTATAATTTTAAGGATAGTAAGATCTACCACGGCTTTGCCGTTTGCCGTGGTTAATTTCGAGCGCTGAGAGTTATAATAAATGGGCATCTCTCGGGTGCAATTACACTCGGGAGGGGCTGTAGACAAGGCGATCCTCCGAGCCCTTATATATTTATTATATGCGCAGAGCTACTATCTATATTAATTAGAAATACAAAAAACATAAAAGGAATAACTATAGATGGTGAGGAATACCTATTAACACAATACGCGGATGATACATCATTCATGCTTGATGGTTCTCCAGAGTCATTAGCAGCAATATTTTGCGATTCATTCAGGCCTAAAAATAAACTACTCTAAAACAAAAGTGATTTGGATTGGTAGTAAGAAATTTTCAAAAGAAGTATACCATCATACAAGATGGAAATTGGACTGGGGAGGAACAAATTTCAATTTATTAGGAGTAAATTTTTCAGTAGACATAGACAAAATGATTAAAAGCAATTATGACAGAAAAATTATGGAAATTCAAAATTTACTCAACATTTGGCAGTGCCGAAAACTTACATTAATTGGGAAAATAACGGTTATCAAAACCCTGGCATTACCAAAATTAATACACTTGCTTTGCACAATTCCCTCCCCACCCCATGTCTATCTTAAAAATCTAAACAATACTTTTTTTAAGTTTATATGGAACAAGAAACCTGATAAAATAGGCAGAGATACAGTACGTCTGCCAATAACGGAAGGTGGACTTAAAATGATTAATAATTTTAACTCTATAAAAATATCTTGGATAAATAAATTACTAAAATCCAATGCCACCTGGACAAAATTGTTTAAAAGCATAGTAAAAACAACGGTTAGCGAATTAATAAAATATGGAAATGGCTTTATTGGAAAAAAGTTAAAAAATATTACAAACCATTTTTGGAGAGATGTCTTACAAAACTGGTCATTGCTACAGAATATAATGAAACCGAAAAACATGGTAGACTTCAATTGTACAAATGTCTGGCATAATAAAGATATAACAATAGACAATCAAACAATACATTATAATACATATAGCAGTAAAGGAATAAATTTTATACAAGAATTAAAAGATAAAAAATAACCAATTTCTTAGATATGAACAAATTATTGTAAAATTTGGCATAAAAACAAACTTTTTGAAACATGAATCACTATTGCAAGCAATCAAAAAATTTGAGAAAAATCTTAATATAGAACATACAAATGCAATCATCCAATCCCCAATATTGCCATTAAACTGAACAGCTTTCTGAAATATAAAACTAATGGTAATAGCGAAATAAAAAAAAACCTACAAAAAATACATCCTCCAAAATCTCAAAACAAATTTAAACAGAAAGGCGTCGACATAACACACAAGGAGTGGAAAAGACACTATCTGATACCTTTTAACTGCTGTAGTGATACAAACTTACAATGGTTTCAATATAGAATTATACACAGAATCCTCACTACAAACACCTTCCTGTATAGAATCAAGTTTATAGACTCACCACAGTGCACTTACTGTTGTGAGACACCAGAAACACTAGAGCACCTAATGTATGAATGTCCAAAAGTACTAAAAATTTGGAAAGAAATTTTCAAGTTGATTAGAAAAATCACAGAAAAACCATTAATACTTGACCACAATCTTATTGGGTAGTCTAGACAAATCCCTAAGTGATGACATATGTAATATGCTTAACTGGATAATCATAAATGTTAAATCGTTCATTTACAAAACGAAATTTAAACAAACATTACTGGAAATCAAAGCAATTAAAAATATGCTAAAAGAAAAAGTTGAAATAAAAACATATTGCTTACAAAGGAGTAAAAATCCTGACAAATATGTAAGCCTCCTTGAGAAACTGAATAAATTACTAGTAGACTAGGATAAAGCTGACTTGATCAACTAAATCCATTAAATGGAAGTTTGTGGTAAAAGTTCACAACAAGACAGTGGAGTGTGGGTGTACATGTACATAGGAATATAAATATTATTTTTCTGCAAAAAAAAAAAAAAAAAAAATCAGAGAAACAGTAATTACATGTCAGATTATGTTAACTTTCTTAACGAACTCATTAGTAAAGAATACGCAGTTAAAATACCCCCAGAACGCTTAGAAGTTGAACGTGGTAAGACATGGTATATCCCGCATCATGGTGTCGACCACCCAAAGAAACCTAACAAAATCCGTGTTGTTTTCGATTGTAGCGCCAAGCTTAATGGTAAATCACTAAATGATCTTTTATTACAAGGTCCGGACATGACTAACTCTTTGTTTGGCGTGCTAACACGATTTCGGGAACGTCCAGTTGCTTTTATGGCGGACATAGAGGCAATGTTCCACCAAGTAAAAGTGCCTCAATCTAACCGAGATTTTCTCAGATTTCTGTGGTGGCCCGACGGTAACATTAATTGTGACCCAGAAGAATATCAGATGACCTCACATCCGTTTGGAGCTATTTCATCCCCCACTTGCGCCAATTTCGCATTACGTAGGACTGCAGATGACTTTTGTGTGCAATCTGAACGCGTAGCAGAAGCTGTTAGACGTAACTTTTACGTCGACGATTGTTTGAAATCCTGTGACACGGTTACCGACGCAGTACAATTAACCCGCGAATTGATAGACTCGTGTGCAAAAGGTGGTTTTAATTTGACTAAATTTACGAGCAACGGTAGAACTTTTGTTAATAATATTCCTGAAGAAAAACTGGCTAAAGATATGAAAAATCTTGATCTTAATTATGATGATTTGCCGATTGAAAGGGCCCTAGGCGTACATTGGTGTATTGAGAATGACCAATTCGGCTTCAGAATTGTATGAAATGACAAACCAATAACGAGACGAGATATTTTATCAGTAGTGTCTTCGATTTTTGACCCACTCGGTTTTATGGCACCACTGACTTTGCAAGCTAAACGTATTCTTAGAGACATGTGCAACGAAAGTAAGGGGTGGGATGACCTTATCTCAGACTATTATCGGAACGAATGGTTGAAATGGAGATTAATTTAGAAGGGTATAAAATCGATAGATGCCTAAAACCAGTCGATTTTGGAAAGGTCGTTAAACGTGAAATTCATTTTTCCAATAATTTTACCCCGCAACGCCCATGTAACAAATCTGATAATTAGGAGTACTCATAAGAGATTAGATGCTTTCTGGAAGAGGTGGCAGCCAGAGTATTTAGTAACGTTACAGCAACGCGTTAAGTGGACCCAACATCAATGAAATGTCTGTGTTAATGACATAGTACTTATTGTAGATGACAATGTTCCTCGTAATCAATGGAATATGGGACGTATTATTGATGTTATTAAAGATTCTAATGGTTTTATTCGTAGTGCTAAGATTAAGACTCAAAATGCTGTTATGCAGAGACCAATTTCTAAGTTGGTGCTCATTCTACCGTAATGCAGATTTTATTAAACAGCTGTTTGTTTAAGGGGCCGGAATGTTACGGCAGAATTCGCATTGTTTCATTTGTGGTGGATCCGAGTCTTTATTTTATAATGTTATGATCCTTGTCATTTTCTTATATTAATTCATTTTCGGTCAAGGTCATAGAGTTAACGAAGTCGCCATTGTTTGGGCGCTATTGCACTTTCGCACCTCTACCAGTTAGAGGTGCGAAAGTGCAATAGCGCCATTGTTTGTTGTTTGTAAAAATGTAAACGGTGGCAATATATATGTTAGTCCCGAAATGACCTAGTTGTGTCGAGTGGACGTTAAACCCCATTTCTCTCTCTCTCCATACGCAGTGTTTACGATCATGAGACTAAAAACGTAATGATTTTCAGCGATATCTGATAATTACTGCCAGAGGCTAAAGTTCTCGTCAAATTGTAGGGCCTACACATGGTTTAAGGCCTTGAGACGAACAAGAAAATTTCTGATAATTTAGCTGACCATTCTTGTAAGTTAATATGATAATCGTAATTTAATTTGACTTATAAACATGTTAAAATTGTCGACCATTTCAATTTCAAAAACGTAACCAAATCCTGAGAAATATACCATAATTCTGACCTTTATCACCCAACTAACTTTGTCGGCTTTGTCTAATTGTTTTAACATAATAAATAATTGCTTAGGATAACGATCTATGGACATGCGCAATAGTTTACACCAATATTTAATACAACACACAGTGTTTCAGCAGTTGAGGAACTCATGAATTCTTAAAATGAACTTGAAAACGTTGTTATGCACTTTTTTCAATTTCGTGTCGATATTGAAAACCCCACAACTCAGCTCCATAGATGAGGGCAGGTTTTATAACATGATCAAAAAGCTTAAAACAAAGGTTAATAAAATTCTAATTGATAAGTTGGTAATATTTTTATTCCAGTTCAATATGGAGGAAAATATTAGGCCCAGATAATTAAAGTAAATTACAGTTTTTAATTATTGATTATTCAAGAACTATTTATCATTGTGCTTTATTACACCACCGTTTCAAAAACAAATAATTGGTTTGATCTGGATTTATTTTAAGATTAAACTTTTATTTATGTTATTTTACCAGAGGTGACTTCAAATGGATATGTCTTTCAAAACCAAATTTTTTATTTTTTTTTATGGGAACGAAGACCATGTCTCATACAGTAAGTAAGAATGTATAGCAATACTGACAGAAAATCAAAGTTTAACGTTCAGTATTATCAACTTATTAATATGACTCTTCGTTATCTGTATAACTGTCATCGGTTTCAATGAGTGGGGCGTCTTCTGTGTCTGAGATATCACTACTGTATTGTTCGAGTAACAGAGGGTCAGCAGACACGGCAACTAGATTCCTTGGTTTAAACTGCATCTTCCACTCTTCTCTGAAAAAATAAAGAAACGGTGAAATTAAATTTGAATCAATCACTTATTTTTGATTTAGTCAATATATATCATGCGTTTACGAAATGTGTGGACAAAAAACAAACATTGATATAATTAATATGTAGACATGTCAGACACACGTGGATATCAATTGTTTCGATTAATTTAAAGATAGGTTCACAGAAAAGTATTTATCGGTATTTCCTATAAAAGTATGACAATTTTGGTATATATGGGAAGTAGATTAAGGGATATCCAATCTTACTAGAAAAGTACTGGATTGCCTGAAAAACACTCAACGATTAGGGATATCTGCATGCGTGACGTCGAATGCTTCACGCGAACTTGAGTGCTTTGTGTACATGTTAATAAACTTTATGATGAGTAGTACAACACTTTCTGAGATAAGCAAAAATAACGGGTAAAGACGCGGGCAGTAGATTAGGATTCGATATTTGTAATAAATAGTCAACTTACAGACAACATCGTCTGGTGTATGCAATGAATTTTTCCCCGACTTCGCAGCCGTTTCTATAGGATAATGTTAAGTCACGTGATACAAATATGACCCTTTTTGATCGATTTTAATAGTATGATATTCCTTGGCAATTACAATGTTTTGAGAAGGATTTGAAGCAAAATTATGATAAATTAATTAGTTTGAATATGTTTTAGTCCAAATGTATCATCAAATCACCCAGTTTGTTAGACTGGTGGCCAGTCTTCTCCACAAACCAAAAATTGGCCAGTCCTCTAAAAAACAAACAAACGTAATCTCTAGAGACTGGGCAAATAGAGCTTCATTCTCATCTAGTAGGTCAATCTGCATTATGTAGGTCGTGTGACGTCGTGCACGTGATTACTGCATTTGCACTGGCAAACTGGTGTAGGTGCGAGATGTTTGTTGTGGATAACAGTTATTGTTATTTAGTGATACTTTAACGATCTAAGAATTTTGTTGACGGACAATATCTGTCGAATGAACGGATACAACGTATGGGATGAGGTGAATGAACATAAATAATTACACACGACATCATTATAACAACTTAACGAAGCCAGTTCATGCGTATCGGGACGAAGCCGAATGGCGAATGGAAACAAAAACGTGACATCAGCCCGCAGACGGTTTCAGCATGACTGCTTTGCACTCCATTCGAGACGCATGATTCATGAAGGTAAATATCGAACTTAATTTATCTTAGACATTACATTTACAAATTCGTGTCATGTGACTTGGGGCTTGCTTGACAACTGTCAATCATTCCAAATAAGGAACAACGTAAAACAGGACAGGAACGCCCATTTTATTGTGAAGCTCGCAAATTGTCCAGTCTCTGGTGCTGGTTACAGGTTTACTCAATTTTTTTTTTTATACAAATGGAAACGAAAGTGTTGGTTTACTAAAAATTAATACTTTTATATAAATCGAAATGTAAAATAAATAGAAGAGACTGGGCCAGTCTACCAGTTTGTACGTGGAAGTGTATCTTTAAGCCTACGTATCCACTGCACGTATTATTATATTATGCAAGAAATATGAATAGTTCAAACCGAATGTAAAATTTTAAAACGCAATGTTTGTCTCTCATTGTATTCAAAGGAAGCAAATCAATGACTTACTTTGGATGCTTATTAAATAGTATTGGAATATATTCATCAAGTGCCATCATTCGATGTAAAGGTTTGTGTGATAATAATTTATCAGCTCCTTTCCTCGACAGAATATAACCATAACACCCGTATGAATAATCCGGCCACATTAATGTTGAACTGCCTTGTACCTTGACGTCACTGTCAGGTTCTAATGGTAACCTACCCAGGTATCTAAGGAAACAATAGAAATAAACCAAATAGATCTGCTGGATCAAAACTTTAAGCAAATACAGGTAGGAAATAACAATACAAGACTGTATTTTAAATAGATTAGAAAATGACATTTAAGGGAAAACTTCCTATTGATTTGGAATAACTTAATGTTTATTAATCAGTCCATAAAGATACATTATACAAGAGCTAAATCTGCCTATTGCAGGTATTTCTTTAGACCTAATATGTTATCTTAGTTATCAATCAACCTTATCCGTACCATAATCAACCCTCGATGGCATCGCTAGCCTGTGATCCTGAGTTGATTATGAACCGATTTACTGCATAAATTCCCTTCACGGTTAAATCAATAACTGGATAATCGAGACTAAGCTAGGCGAAAATTTCAATCCGTTAATAGTGGATCATGTATCTTTAAATAACCAATCTATCTACTATATATATACATTTTCATTTCTGGCAGTTTAACCTTTGTTATCCGAAACTGCTTATCCCTTTATACTGTGGTCAATATAAACATCAGTTTTTTGGTAGCCAACTAACTTCAGTTATAACCTACACGCCACAGCGAAAAAAAAAGATCGCAGCACCCGAATGTTTATGAGATCAAGACAAATTTATATGTCAAAGTGAAAACAGCCAACATATAATAATAATAATAAATTTCTTAATATAGCGCATTCTACAAACATGATATAAAATATAATACAATAAAATGTATGGCAAAGACTCAATGCGCTTTACAGAAGTATGGGGTAATAAAAATAAATCATGATTTAAAAAAATAAAAAAATAATGTCTAGCTAATAAAATATGTAAAAGACAGTTAAAGAGATTAAGACAAGAGAGATTCAGGTAATTGATCAGCAAGTGAAATGACGCTTGAAGAGCATGGTTTTAATTGAACGTCGTTTAAAACTATCAATGTCATTCTTGAGGGAATCTCACCGGGGAGATTATTCCATAATGATGGTGCATAGTCCTATTTCCATAAAATTTATTGTTTGTTCTCTTGTGTTCCCAGGTGGGATAGTCCAAAGATGGAGCTTTGTTGAATCTGGTAGCTTCGCTGGTTTTACGGACAAGAGTTCGTTCAGATAAGCCGGAGCCATATTGTTCACTACCTTGAAAATACATGTAGTTAGTAGTACTCTAAATTCAACACGTTCAACTATGGGGAGTAAATGGAGATTGAAAAGCACTGATATGATATGATAGGTTCCATGCGAAAAGCTTTCCAAATTAATAAATTCATGTTTCTTGGTGCAATCCAGCCATAACAAGTAAGATTTATTGAAACGACGACTTCGTTTAAATAAAAAAATGGGTTGAGCGTTTCTTTTTTTTTTGGAGAGAATAAATTTAGAAAAGGTATCTTTATTTTAACTGATGACCATAACGTACTGTATCAGCAATATGGGAAAATAAAAGAATAATTTTAGTCAACATACATTAGATCCCAGTTAGGTACCAACTCCTCCACCTCTTTCATCAATGTTGCTAATTTACGTTTAAAAAACGATTTAAATTGAACGTCATCTTCAAATATTATAATTCTTTTATAATTTTTCGACACCATCTGCAAAGAAAGGGTAAACTGCGAAACAACAGGTTAAGGGGCACTGAGAATACGCGCACGCATAAAAAATACCCAAGATTTCTCGAGATCGTTAACACAGGATGGGAGCTTCTCCAGAAAATTATTAGGGGATTTCGAGAACATTAAATTGAGATCTCAAAAAAGTATCACATGATAGCAGGATCTCGAGGTCTTCTACAATCTATAGATTTGTAATGCAGATAAAAATGAATTAAAATGAAATCATAATTAATTTCGGTCATGCCATAAAAAAGTACCTGTCAAGAGATGTCTTTACCTGTTCCCAGATTGTATAATGACTAAGAAAACAACCAATTTCTCCCATTGTTAAAGGCCTGAAATAAAACATACTCTGTTGCAGACATTACTTATAAAAAATACATTACGCAAAGGCTAAATCTAGGTCTTTCTTTGGGCCTGAAATGTTATCTAAATTATTACTTAGAAATTAATTAACCTATCCAACCATAATCCACCCTCGATGGTATCGCTAGCCTGCGATCTTTAGAGGATTATGAGCCGATTTACTGCATAACTTTTCTACACGATTAAATGATTAAATGGATAATCGAGACTATGCTGTTTATCGTACTGAATTTAGTAATGAAGATCGAGGCTACATAATTTCTAAAATTCGATATAAGACAATTCAACAATAAAAATTAACGCATAAAGATATAAACAATATAATATACTTGCCTTCCCTGGTTAGGATCCCTATATCCAGGCAGCATAACAATACCAACTCTATCCAGATACGTATCGTTCAATTTTCTTCACATAATATAAAGAAAAATTAATTTAGTTATAGATCAAGATTTAGTAACAAACGCGAATAACTATGAACGTCATTATCGAAGATAGGAAAGAAAACCAGAATAAATCATTCCGGAACATGTGGAGAAAATCAATACGTTTCTACAATACACTGAAAAATACAGCCGTTATTTAGTTCGGACAGGTTATAGATGTTGGCGATGTATGTCCAGTGTAAGCGAAAATGTCCTTCACCAAACTAAGTCATGTCATTCACCTGATCAACGCCAGCTTCTAAATTGTATGTTCTAAAATTGTAACATATGGGTGACGGGGGGTAGAAATAAGATATCAGGTATAACTGCAAACTTACATGAAATATTTGTCATATATTACGGTAATGAAAACTTTCTATGGTGAATAGTCCCAAATTCTCACTCGGCTCTGAACGTAGGTCTCATTACATTCGCCCTGTAAGTTCAGGAAGTGCATATTGACTCAGGTCGAAACTATTTCATTTCGGCCCACAGTCAATTTTATTGGGCAACTTTCAGTGACAAAATAAGACCTTGCTTACCTCGCTAAAGCCTTCTGCTAAACAGTATGGCAACAGCCATTGAAATTTGTATATAGGGAACCGCTGATATTTCACAACCTCGTGCTTTTTACGATCCCCAAAGTTTTGGGGTATCGGTTCTAAGCGGAGAGAACATTCATTCACTTTGATTCATTCTTCATTCACCCCTTTCGTGTGATACTTTCATCTCTGGTCGGATAAACTAGAGTGATCAGGCGACAAGCGGTATCTGATCAGGGTCCGTATTCAAAGGTTTTCTAAAAGTTAAGTAAAAATACTTAATTTTTCCACTTAAAGGGACAATAACATTCTTGCTGGCTTGGTAGCTCCAGAAAATAAATAATACCCTTATTCTAAGTACTAGATGTTTAAGTGTCCTACCCTTTGTGTAAATTATCCATTACAGCCTATTTTACTTGTCCAGAGGGTTCGAAAATATTTGAAAATCCAAGTCACATTTGAAAAGGTTTACGTTAGACTTTTCAAATCAATTGGTTGGATTTTTCCAATTTTTTTTTAAAATAGGTGTGTTAAAATGAAATTTATATCATCATTTAATTGGAATATTCTAAAATAATACGATTTGTTGACCAGAATGAAGATTGGGACACATTATTCAGTTACAACAAGAGTGTTATTGGGGCTTTAAAGAAGGTTTCGCCAAACACTTTGGCGTCTAAAGGGTTTGATGGTCAAGCTTTGTGATTATGAATAGATATCTTACCTCATCAAAACCTAATTTACTCTGAGGTATAGGAGGTACATATATATGTTTGGATCTATATAATGGTGACCCTTCCACTACAAATATACAATAAACAAATTAAATATTTTGGCAAATGGCATATTTCACTTTTACAAATTACATCACCTCATAATTATTATGTAGAGAATGTTTCTATCTACACTGTTAAAAATAATTCTGTAAAAAAACAGAAAAATTCTGGCAGCAGATTTACCAGAATTTTCTGTAATTGTTATTGTTTTTTAACAGACAATTTCTGTTAAGTCACAGAAGCATGTCTCTGTAAAATTACAGGAAAAATCTGGTAAATCTGCTGTCAGAAGATTTTCTGTTAAGTCACAGAAGCATGTATTTGTAAAATTACAGGAAAAAATCTGGTAAATCTGCTGCCAGAAGACTTTCTGTTAAGTCACAGAAGCATGTATCTGTAAAATTACAGGAGAAAATCTGGTAAATCTGCTGCCAGAAGATTTTCGGTTCTTTAACAGAATTATTTTGGTTAAATATAAAACAAAATCATCCGTAAAAAAACAATTCATTTTCCGTAAATGTAATTTTTCAATATGAATGTACAAATATATTAAACATGAATAGAAATTAAGAGCAAGAAATCGTGAATGTGTTCGAAATTTGAATTTTCTGAGGGTCAGGTTTACTACTTTCTGCCGTTCCTCTGTCCTCTTGCAAATTCTGTTACTTCCATACAAACCTGAAACAAAATGAAGCACTGCATACAGGACTTGAAATCAAAATGCGTTAACTTTACTGTATGTCATGGAGTATCCTCTCGCCGAGATAACTGTTTACGGCTTAAGGGTCTTTGACATGTAAGGTCAATATAAGCACGGGTAGCTTTCTTGGCTAATGTTAATAATCCAGCATTATATTCTCTGAACCATCGCGTTTCTTAAACTGTAATATTGTTTACTTGGTCGATTTCAAATTCACAATACAACACACATTTGCATGTATGACCACTATGTGCATTGATCTTGGAAACTAAACATAAAAAAACAACAAACTAAACAGACAGTACAGAGGTTGTGTCTTTAAATCCAATAACATACGCAGTATCTACTTAAGCTGTAGATTTTCACACATAAATATTATTAGAAAGACTTACCTTCACATTTCAGTGTTGATTCTCCTCTGTTCTTTATTCTGCATCGTCAGTGCACATTCAAACATTCGCCGCCATAAGTTATGTGTGCGACGCGCATGCGTTAACCGAATCCAACAGTATAACTATGTGAATTAACAGAACAGTACCTTTAATATACAGGTTATTCTGTAATATTACAGGTCTTTTGATTAATAATACAATTTGTGTTGTTAATAAACAGTTTGTATCGGTTAATATACTGAAAAGTATGTAAAAATACCGACGTTTCTGTCCAAAGACAGAAATGCATGTAAAACAACAGATTTTATGGTAAAATAACGAGTTATTTATCTCAAATCACAGATTTTTCTGTGATAATACGGATAATTTCCTTCAAATAACAAAAAGTAGCGATTTTAAAAACAGAAATTTTTTACAGTGTAGATCTGTATTTTAATCAGATTAAAGATGGGACCTGTAGATTTTGGGTGGCTGGAAAATAAGACAGCCAATGATGTAAACTGATAGGGCGGTTTTCTTATCCCCATTACCGGTCACATTATCACCCAAATTTTAGTTTGTAACACATTTTTGTCAGAACAAGTTGACAACTATTCTGGAATCATATTGTCTCAGGTCAGCCCAAGGAACATTTTGACACGTTTTGTGGATGTACTCAAGATGTGCGATTAACGTGAATTGGGAGCGACCGGGTAGTGGTGATCTTTGACTTATTCAGAAGAGATTTTTACATCTGGACACATGTTTCGTGGATGTATTCGAGATGTGTGCTAAACGTTGATTGGGCGGGACTTATTAAGAAGAGAGTTAATCCACATATAACTCTTCGGGAATCATAATATTGTCGATTCCCAGGGAACCCCCAAGGAACATTTTCACATATTTTTCGTGGATGTACCCGAGATGTGTATTAAAAGCCAATTGTGCCACAAATAGGCCTCTTAGAAATGGACCAGTCCCCCATGAAGGGAAATTAAATTTTGTGATTTGATGTTATATTTGGGTGGAAAACATATTCAAAGTAACCAATCTATCAAAAATTTGCTTCAATTCTCCCCCAAAAATTTGTATTCGCCGGGGACACCCATAGCTATAAATAAACCGTTGTTAGTGGCACTATTGCAATGTCTGTCAACTTCATTGTGGGAGGGTCCACTTTTATACGCCCACATTGAAATGTGGCCGTATATTGTCGTCGCCCCAGTCGGTCCGTCCGCCTGTCCGTCCGTCGGTCCGCCGTCCACAATTGCATGTGGACGCTCTAGACGCTAAAGTTAATATCCGATTGACTTAATAACTACCAGAGTTATGGCCCTTGATCACGATAATTAGTGCCTGAGTTATGGCCCTTGATCACTTCAAAAATTCTTGTGGATGCTCTAAAAGCCAAAGTTAATATCCGATTGGCTTTAAATTTATACACAGTGTTTAAGGTCATGAGACGAAGAAGCCCATTGATCTCTGATAATTATTGCCAGAGTTGTTATGGCCCTTGATCACCTCAAAACATCTTGTGGACCCTCTAAAGGTCAAAGTTAATATCCGATTGACATTAAATTTATACACAGTGTTTGAGGTCATAAGACGAAGAAGCCTATTGATTTTCAGCGATTTCCGATAATTAGTACCAGAGTTATGGCCCTTGATCACTTCAAAAAATCTTGTGGACACTCTAGAGGCCAAAGTTAATATCCCCGATTGACTTTAAATTTATACACAATGTTTAAGGTCATAAGACGAAGACGCCTATTGATTTTCGGCGATTTCCGATAATTAGTGCCAGAGTTATGGCCCTTGATCACCTCAAAAAATCTTGTGGACGCTTTAGAGGCCAAAGTTAATATCCGATTGACTTTAGATTTATACACAGTCTTTAAGGTCATGAGACGAAGAAGCATATTGATTTTCGGCGATTTCCGATAATTAGTGCCAGAGTTATGGCCCTTGATCTCTTTAAAAAATCTAGTGGACGCTCTAAAGGTCAAGGTTAATATCCGATTGACTTTAAATTTATACACAGTGTTTAAGGTCATAAGACGAAGAATCCTATTGATTTTCAGCGATTTCCGATAATTAGTGCCAGAGTTATGGCCCTTGATCACTTCAAAAAATCTTGTGGACACTCTAGAGGCCAATGTTAATATCCGATTGACTTTAGATTTATACACAGTGTTTAAGGTCATGAGACGAAGAAGCCTATTGATTTTCAGCGATTTCAAATAATTACTGCCAGAGTTATCTCCCTTGATAACTTCAAAAATTCTTGTGACGCTATAGAGGCCAAAGTTACCATCCGATTGACTTCAGATTGATACATAGAGTTTAAGGTTTTGAAACGAACACGTATTTTGATTTTCAATGAATTTAGATAACTGAACAGCTAAATCCATGATATTAAATGTTTCATGTATATACTAATTGTTAGTTTAAGGCCATGAGACGAAGAAGCCTACTGATTTTCAGCGATTTCAAATAATTACTTCCAGAGTTATCTCCCTTTATCACTTCAAAAATCCCTGTGACGCTATAGATGCCAAACTTATCATCCGATTGACTTCAGATTGATACATAGAGTTTAAGGTGTTGAAACGAACAAGTATTTTGATTTTCAATGAATTTTGATAACTAAATCCATGATGTTAAATGTTTCTTTTACTAATTGTTAGCGTGGGGCAAAACTTTATAAAAAGCAAACAAATTCTAATGATTTTCAGATAATTACATAATGAGTTGTTACTCTTAATCAGATTTTAGTGTATTACAAATGTTTCATTACCAAAAAATGTAAAAATATGCGACAACCCTTTTTGACTGCCCGGACGATTTAGCTGCTGTGGGCGTATGTTTCGTTGCCTGGCAACCTATCTTTACGAATGTGTTTATTATTACTTACATTTACCATACATATTGAGGCCTAAGTAAATTGTTAATTATGTTCGTCAACTTATTTTTCCCACGTTTAATTGCAGAGTCTTTTGTACATGGGCTGGGGTGGGGGTGGGATGGCCTAGTGGTCTAGAGTGCCGTGCTTCGACCTCTAGCTGGCCGGTCACCTCTGGCTTGCGGCTGTGGTTTCGAGCCCTGGTGTGAGCGTATGTGGCATGGAGATAGGGGCGCCTTCTCAACCTCGTGGGTTTCCTCCGGGCACTCCGGTTTCCTCCCACTGCTAAAGACCCCTACGCGCAAGCGAATTATTGAAAAAAAAACTAGTTTGTGTTGAGTGGACGTTAAACCCCAGTATCTCTCTCTTTTTTACATTGACACCCGTCAATATTAAGAAAACTGCTAACCCCTTTGATCAAGAAATAACAACGCCCCCGAAGTCAAGCTGGCAGACAGTAAGCCGTCGGGTTGTCAGTTAGTGATATCCTGACAATTTTGCCCAGTGCTTGCCCCATGGGTGTTTTTCGGGTAATCCAGTGTTTTTTCTTGAAAGATTGGGGGTCTATTTTTTCCAGATATACCAAATTTGCCATACTTTTATTGGAAATAGCCACCCGATAAATACTTTCCTGGGAAATTAACTTTAAGTGGTCTTGAATTTGATTCCTACAAGGACCTTTTGACACTCATTTGGTTGTTGTACCCAAAAATGTGTTACAAACCAAATTTTGGAGGGGGTAATGTCGGTGAAGATGTCACTCTATTGAAGACGAAATTAAGAGAGATGTCAGAATATTAATGAAGAAACCAGGATTGTTTGCATTGGTGTGACGCAATGTCACATTGCTTATTTGGCCGTGAGTCGCGGGATTGTGTCATATAATGTAAAATAATGTCACATCTACACAATTTTCTAGGGAGAACCCCCCGATACCCCCCCCCCCCCCGTTCATTTGATACTTTCCTCTCTGGGGTCGGCAAGACTAGTGAACAGGCTACAATCGGTGCAGGAATACTCTCAGACAGTATTTCCAACAGTGTTTTTTCAATACCCCACATAAGGACTCGCTACTTTGGCGCTCTTCGTTCAGGTTCGCAAGTCCATTCGTTTGACATTTTGTTCTGTGGTCGGATAAACTATTGATCAGGCGACGGACGATATGTAGTCAGATCTATTTATCTAGAGGATCGGCGCCTGACTAAAAACTGTCAGACTGCATTTCCGACAGTTTATTTTTCAAAACTTTCTTGGGGAGGTTCCCCATCCCATACCCCCCCCCCCCCACGTAAGGACTACCTACTTTGGTGCTCGTGAGTGGGATTCGTCTAGGTTCGCAAGTCCGTTCGTTTGACTCTACCTCAATTATACTGCCAGGCCCCCCTACCTTAGTCAATACTCGTGCCTTGCCCATCCAACCACCGACGGCTGACACCGCCACTGGCACTAATGATAGTTTTTAATGGCAAACAGCCAATGATAGTAAAAAAAAATAGTAGATATTATACAAATTTTACGTGAAGAACTTACTCATTCTTTCATTTCTAAGATAAGCAAACAGTTCTATTTCTTCTCTTAATGAATATTGGCTCTCTAATGATACCATTACTTTACCAAAATATCTTATGTTTAAAATAAACATTGATATTTCTGCAAAATAGAAAAAAAGGCATTCAGAATTAATGGAATTTATGTCAAGGTAACAATTCAAACTTCCATCATGCATGTCAGTCTTTCGGAAATTTTCTATTCAATTCGTCTTTTGAATTTCTTATATGCTAAATGTATTTAGCTCACTGCTCAATGTGGTTGATCTCTAATCAGTATGCAGCTGGCGTGTACGTAAAAGAAACGTTGAAATTCGATGAAATGTTGTAGGAAACGCCGCTATAAGATAAGATAAGATAAGATAATCTTTATTTATAGTCGGTATGTACCGACATTGGAGCATTTAGTAGCGACCGGCAACTATTTTGAAATAGTATTTTTTATTCTCTAGATATTTTCAGAATGCTGTACATCTCAATATTGTAACAACACAATGTTTATCAAAATCGGTGCAGAATTGGCTGAGTTACAGTCCGTTTAGTAACGCGATGCAGAAACGTCGAGCGTTAAACCTCATTTCATATGACAAATTCTATTAATACATGTACGTAGAATTACCAACCTGCGGCCTTTACAGAATGTGCAAACATTATAATATCATTATATGGTCCGTTATATCCAGGCAGTGGAGGCGTGTACGCTATATGCTGAGTAATACTACGCCTTAGATCTATTAAAAGAGCTGAGTGTAGTATCGGAACATTGAAACATCCACGAATTTCCCAGTCAACAATTTTTAGATATTCTTCTGTTCTAACATAATAACCCTGAAAGTAAAATGTTACACATCTCTCAAGCTTTGATAAATAGGTCAAGCAAGCAGTTTCGCCCTTGATATTGTGAAAGGAAATCGCTAATTTCATTAATTCGAAAATAAAGCAACGTGACCTGGAAATACGCTTCACTTTTTACTTGATGTGGCGCCCTCATAACGTCTGTGCGTTTTCTTCTCTGTGTGTTTGTTTTATTAGCTAATTAAGCAGGGTTCCAGCTTGGAACATCCGATAAAAATTCATTTTTGAAACACACTGAAAGTGGCCTACCTCTGTATTTATTCCTTCCCAGAAGTTGGAATAATATCCCGTGTCACTAGCATTAAACATTGGCCCTACTATTATTCTGAAATTACAAAGAATTTTTTTTAACTATTCCCAGACAGATCATGTAGTAATTAGCCAAGAATCAAATTAGAACCAGTGCCGGACTTGGCCCACCTGTCCACCTGTCCGTGACAGGTGAGTCGAAGCTCATTAAAAAAACAAGTGGGCCTAAGCCTATAAACGAAAAAAGAGAAAGAAAAAAAGAAAGAAAGGAGAGGGGAGGAAAGAGAAGAAAAAAGGAAAGTTAGTGCTATTAGGCCATTCAAAATTTTTCTGGGGGAGAAATCCCCAAGACCCCCTCCCCCCTCCATCGGACGCTCGCTCGCCTTCGGCGCGAACTTGTGTGGGCCTTGATCAATGACCTGACAGATGTAGAATGGTTGATTTTTTTTTACGTTTGATTACACTTTGAATAGAAGACGTTATTGAACTGTGAGTAATTTCCCTTTGTTGCTTCTTTCTTTCTGCAATGTTTTATGCATTAAAGGACAATATTGGTGCCAGTCATTATCAGATATGTGGTAGAACTGATTAAACACTTTCCAAATATAATATTAACACAGAGATCATCGCTACCATGGAGGAGTAATAAAGGATTCATGAATCGGAAGTGACGAACGCAAAAGGAAAACACGAGTTATCTCTCTATGTGAATGACTGAAGTGAAGAGTGATGACAGATAAACGGCCGAATTTCTGCTCACTAATAATTCCTTCGAAGACAAAAAGTTGTTATATGGGACCGCAAGAGGTTATCTGACGATACAATAAAGTAATTAAGTGTCATAAGATAAGAGAACACGGGAAAAATAGAAATACTCCGTACAGCCCCTTGTTTTTATTCATTCTATAGGGGAGACCGGGGCACATTGAACCGCTTTGTTCACATACATGTTTGTACTCATTTCATATCAAATGTTTTTATTAGAAGATCTCTTTATTTCATGATCAAAATTAAAAAAAAAAGCAATATACCCTCTTATATGGATCAAACCCCGGTTTATCTGGATTGTATAGATTAGACATCTATGAACTTAAGTACAAGAATTTCGTAGGCTAAGAAGTTAACATGTATGGAAAATTTTTCTCTTTTAAGCGCTTTTTTGAAAAATCCACTGCCTAAGAAAATAATTGACAGCATGTGGCTTATTGATGGAGAAATGGGTCTAAGAAGTTATCTCACATCTGTATAGTGTTGGGTTGTATAGTATTATTTATAAAGGATATATCCATGGTGGTTCAATGTGTCCCGGTCTCCCCTACCTTATAAAATCATGGTAATGTACGGACTTTTAATCTGTTTTTCTTTCCTGTTCTCTTATCTAGTGGCAGTCAATAATTCTTTTCATAAACTGTAAGATATTCTCTCACAGCGTCACACAGCAACTTTAGGTCTTCGAGGGAATTATTAGTGAGCAGATATTCGCCCATGTATCTGTTATCATTAGTCACTTCAGTTTGTTATATAGAGGAATAACTCGTGTTTTCCTTTGGCGTTCGTCACTTCCGATTCGTGAATCCTTTATTACTCCTCTATTGTAGCGATGATCTCTGTGATAATATTATATTTGGAAAGTGTTTAATCAGTTCTATCACATATGTGATAATGACTGGCACCAATATTGTCCTTTAAAAGTCACATGCCAATTGCGGGTCTTTCTTTAGGCCTGAAATGTTTCAGAAAGTATCAATTAGACATTATTTAACTGATCCAGGCCTTAATCAACTCTCGATGACGTATGATTTTCCCGATATTAAATAGATTAGAACGGTTCGGCGATACTTCGATTTAATAAAATTATGGAGTACCTACATGTAGTACGGTGGTTGAAATTATTGCACACGCCTGTCAAACCTTCAAAGGTTAATTTCATCGCTTGCAATAGAGTAATTTGAATGAAATTTTCAAATCATTCATTTTACATTATCTACTTTGGAACTATTATAGCAAGAATGGCTAGTTCTTTATCTAAATCTTACATACCGTAATGTATCTTTAAGTTGTTGTAGATTTAACATTTTACCCACCATTACCCATCCCTAATTTGGCTTATTTTATAATATTGTTTGTAATTGTACCATGTCGTTGATTGCATTTTAGATTTTTGCACGTCACAATTTTAAATATCGATTATGGATATTAGAGGTTGCACAGTTTTATTATTTTGTTTGATTAAATTCGAATCATCATGGTTATGTGATTAGTGGTATGAAAAGTTTTTGTGCTTACATTTTTGGATTTTAATGGTGTTTAGATGTTTTGTTTCATTTGCAGGATATTTTATTTGCCGATTGCGGACAATTAAATTAAATGGGTATCTTAATAGATATCAGCATATGAATATAGATAGGGGGTTTGATGGCTGAATGTTTAGAATCCCCGGTTGTACGTGACAAGGATTAGGGTCGCCTTCCAACGTCGTGGGTTTTCTCCGTTTCCTCCGGTTTCCCCACACAGCTAAATACCCTTACGCAAGCACCATAATGTCCCGAAATGACCTACTTAGTGTCGAGTGGACGTTAAACCCCATTTTTGCGTAAGCCCAACTAATTGAACATCTGTGGCCAATACTATGCCAAAAGTAGGTTACGGTAAATAATAAAATGGCAATCTACAAGTAATTTGTTTTGTGTTTTTATTAACTCATTCTGTGAAATAACGACAACACCGTTTGGTACGTAGAGCTACATGAGTGGTCATATAAAGATACATTAAGTAAGATTTAAATAAAGAACTGTCCATTCTTGCTATAATAGTTCCAAAATATGTAATTCAAAATTGAACGACGTTGTCACTGTTTTAAGTTTGACAAGATGTGGCATATATTGTGTTTTTGTTGGGTTTTTTTTTTTTGGGGGGGGGGGAATTTCTATCGTGTTCGCTAGCCAACTAATAACGGACCAACAGAGGGGGTGAATATAGGTGCTTTAACAATATCACAGTCTATATAAAGCCATAGAACAGACGATACTTACTTATTTTGATCCATAAGTAACTGTAGTGTCTTGTTATTTTCAATAATCACATCTGCATCAACCATCTAAAAGATAGGTTGACAGGCAATGAAGCATGAGCATTTGTGCAGTCAACAATAAAGCCACAACCCGACAACCCGACATCCCAACATTTTAAACCGACATGTCGTAATGTCGCGTGAAAATGTCGTATTGTCGGGTTAAAATGCGTGATGTCGTGGAGTAGGATTATCGGCCATATTCCTCTCCATACTATGATTATGTCCACTGCTCCTGGTGTGGTAATGTAGTGTAAAATGCCGTATTGTGGGGTTAATATTATGTCGGGTTGTCGTGGTGGCTGGTTAAAATGTCGTAATGTCTGGTTGTCACCTTATGAAAGTCAACACCACGACATCACCACATGATACCAATCACCATTTTGGGTAATGGGGCATTTACAAGACATTAAACACCGACCAAGAGTAAAAGTCCATGTAGTAAGTTATCAGAAATCGCTAAAACTTGATATTTGTTGATTTTCTTGATTTTTCTACCGCATTATTTACAAATGTCAAGTAAATCGAATAATAAAACAGATATCATAACGGCGATAATCCACATAAGACAACGTTAAAAAGGATAAATCTGATATATTGTATCTGTATGTACTGAGCGCCATAGAAAACGCATCACTTAGTTTTTCGTATAACAAAATGATCCCGTAAACATATCTTATTTATTTTGCTTCTCGTTGGTTAATTGTCAGTAGCGCGTGTGTCCTCCACTGGCTCTTACACACAATGTGCAGACAATTAACCATCTGTGTCGTACTTTTGGTTTTGATCCGTCTGACTTTGAACCATTGATTACATATCAAACATCCATAAGTTTACAAATGTGTTGTTATGGATGTGTTCCCATTTGAATATTGTTCACAATAAGAAGCAAAATAAATAAGATATGTTTACAGGATCATTTTGTTATACGAAAAACTATATATATTTTATTGCTATTTAATAGACAAAATAATAATTGACCAATGCCCGAATTGATATTGATATCCAATCTTTGAAGTCTTTTAACTATACTAAACGGCAACAACAGTCTGGATGCTCAGTGCGGAGGGGTGTCCATTAAATTATGGGCACAAAACCAGGCCCAACTTTACTAGAGTAAAATTTTGCGTAGAATACGATGCCGAGTGGTAGTCAGTCCGCCGTAGGGGCGTTTTCGAGATATTCGGGTCAAAGGTCAAATGAGTTCATTTGCACTGACAGTGAATGTGCCGCCATTTTTGTAACATAAAAATAAGTTGAAAATGATCGAAAGTAATCACAATTTCAATATAAATGTAAACATGTTAAATTCACCAATGTTCTTTGTGACCCCGGAGGTCAAAAGGTCAAATTTTCCGTTTTTGTCCTAGACAGATTTTAAAGCAATAAAATTTCACTGGACGGATTACCACTCCACGCAAAATTTTACTCTAGAAAAGTTGGTTCTGATTTTGTGCCCATTTGATGGATCCCTTCACTGAGACTCCGGTCTATAAAGGCGATAATCCAGAGAAGTAGGTCTAACAGATTGGCCCAGCAGACAAATTGAGAATTTCTTTCATTCACTGACATTTTTTTGGAAGTTGCCTATATATTTTGCCAAGAAATCATGAATTGCACAATTAAAATATAGCTCTGTTAGACAACTGTTTTACACCAAAATCAAACACTTTAAAAATTATTGTTACAGTACCGGTAGTTGGTAAATTATATGTACTCTCGTGCATTAAAAATGATGATGAAAATATTCTTGATTTTTTAATATATTATTTTCGACAATCTGGGTAAGATTAGTAACATGTTAAGTTATTCTAGCCCAAAGGCCTAATCTGCATCACTTGTCTTTTTAAGTAGAGACATAATTTTATTAATCAGGAAATATTTTTGGCATCTGCCTCGAGAGCGACCAAAAGCTTGTGCAACTGTCGAACTGACGGACCACAATTCGATGTGTTCAAAACAAAACAAACAATGCTATATTTTCCATATTTGTGATAGCATGACTATGCATGTGAATAATATATGCCCTGATCAAAACTTACAAATATGTAGTCTGCCAATTTCCTTCTGGCATCTTCCAAGGCCTGTTGTCGAAGCTTGATCACATTTTCAAATCGTTGTTTCGACCAATCATTGGATGACTTTTCATCACTATATCCTACATACATTTTATAAATATTTCAATAATTAGATGAACAAGATTTTTGTATTCAGGAGTTCAAAATTATAGTTACGAAGAATAAAATGGTTATCTTTATTTTTATTCTTATTTGAATAAGTTTTCAATTTGAAATGGGTATAGTGCATCAGATAACTGGATATCAAATATGGATACATACATCAAAATTGGCGCAAATACTCCTTGAGGATTACTTCCTCAAACTTTTGAAAAAGTCCATCAGTCATTCTAAAATCCATGATGGCGTTCATTTCAAGATGAACGACTTTCGGTCAACGATATATTCATTTTCACATTTGTTCTATTTCATTAATGCTTTACAGGGTCCATAAAGATTGTAATTTCAATTTTTGGGGAATTGACCAGGCATGAAATCCTACAGAGAATCAAACTCCATGTATGTACTCTGGTGAGGCCAGTCATCAGGGACAGCTCCGAGAATTTTTGCAGGAGGGGGGTTTGCCAGGTTTCAGTTAAGGAAATCTGCCATCATCGTCTCTAAATTACAGTTTTTTAAACAGAGAAATCATTTTTATAATGATGTAGGATCATTTTGTGATGTAATTTCATTGATGCAAGGCATTATTTTTCATTAATTCATTAAGTCGCCGACGCATAATTTTGAGACCGACTGCAGTGACTGCACTTATTTTGAGACAAACCATTTATCTCCCTGGGGGAAATTTTGATCTTATAATAGACCAACATACTCACACAAAAGAATAAGAGTGAAACACAACATTTTTTGCAAACATGATAAGCTGACAAGGTTATATCATACTAAAGTTTTGCGTGAGTGGCGTGACGTATGCAGTGAGCACTTATTTTGACACCGACTGCTCTTATTTTGCGTTATTTTGCGACCGACTGCACTGATTTTGCGACCGACTATTTTTCTTCCTGCACGCTCCGCGCCCCCCCCCCCCGCCCGTCCCTGGTCAGACATAACACTTGAATCGTGGCTCACTGCGCGTCTTTTGATTTCAGTTGATTAGTTTTCCTTGTAGGACCAAGTCTACCTATATGGCATACCTACATGGACAGTCCAGCATATATGATCAGAAAATTTAGGAGTAGTTAAAATACTACAAGCTACCTGATTCATCATTATTTTCAACACTCCCCTAAAGGGGGACTATGTTCGTCCGTCTGTCTGTCAGTCGGTCACACTCTTCGGGACACAATAACTCTCCTCCTAATTGAGATCGAATGTTCAAACTTGGTGTTGGTGTTTATTGGTTCGATACCCTGATGGAGTTCGAAAATGCGCATTTTCCGCTCAGGGTAAGCAGAGCGTTAAGCAATTTGATAGGACGAAACTTTGGAACACAATAACTCTCCTTCAAAATGTTCAAACTTGGTGTATGTTTTTATAAGGGTAAGCAGGGATAAGCAATTTGATTGCAGGCGCGGATCCAGAGGGGGGCGCACCCGGCGCACGCCCCCTCATTTTTTTGAGGTGGTGAACAATTTTTAGCTCCATATATTCTCGCGAGAAAGGAGAACGAAAAAAATAGCTTAGGTTGGAAATCGTAATTTACAGTACTAGTACGAAATTAGTCCTTGTGGCCATTTTTTACACTCAAAAATCACGGTTCCGGGCTTCGCACTCCCAAGCTGGTGCAGCACGCCCCCGCTTTCTGAAAATTCTGGATCCGTCCCTGGATTGGTTGATGCTTTGGGACACGCTAACTTTAGTTCTACTTAAGTATGGGTGATGAAACTTGGTGAATAGTTTCATTACATCAATACATTGACTAAGTTCGGTAATGAACATTTTCTGCTCAGGGTTAGCAGAACGATGAACAATATGATTGGCCCAAAATTTGGGAACACAATAACTTTCTGTCTAACTGAGCTAGAATGTTCAAACTTGGTTTAGGCGTTCATTAGGTGAATGCCTTGATGGTGTTCAATGATGAACATTTTCTGCTTACAATAAGCAGAGATAAGCAATTTGATTGGTTGATGATTTGAGGCACGGTAACTTTGGTTATAATAAAGTGAGAGCGACGAAACTCAGAATATAGATTCATTATATTTACCTTGACTAAGTTTGATAGGTTTGATAGTGAGAATTTTCTGCTTGGGCTAAGGAGCGATAAGCAATTTGATTAGTAAAGACTTTGGTACGTAACAACTCTGCTTTTAATTGAGATAGAATGTTTAAACTTGATGTAGATGTTCATCAGGTGAACATTTCGAGCTGAAATTAAGCAGAGCTAATTAATTTCATTGGTCGATGCTTGATCGATAATCTTGATTCTATCAGATAGAGAGTGATGAAACGTAGTGAATAGTTTGATTGCTCCATACTTTTGAAAAAAATAAATGTGCAATTAATTAATATGTGTCATCTTTTTATTTTGAGATTTCGGCGTGGGACATCAGCCTTACTGTAGCCCTGTGATTAAGCACGCCTAATTCCAATCCTATATGACGCGTTACGCGGAACTCTATTGACCGATTCTTGGATATGGTGCGTGCTTTCCACTCGAAGTGGCAGAGTAACGAGATCTAACTCGAATAGCTGAGATTCTATAAAAATCGAATTGACCAATCCACATTGGCGTTTTTCTGGCTTTAATTGCCACAAGACCATAATCAACTCTATAGCCCAGCGTGTGGCTCTGTAGTACTATAGGGTTTAATTTAGTTCTATAAAAGGTGATCTGAAACAACTAACTCACGGATATTTCCTGCCACTATCAATAGGGTACTATCGTCCAGTCATCTCGTGCACATATTAGTCAAATGAAATAGAATAATGTTGGCATAAAACGGTGCCCATGCGCAACACTTAATAGCTGACGCATCTATATTTTCTAAATAAAAAAGAGCGCGATTACCCCCAAACCCATCCCCACCCGCCTCCTCCTCGACATCGTTCTGAATTCCTTGGGCAATGTCGTGCCCACAGCCTCCTTGGCTTAAAGGCCAGAATGGCGTTCGCCACAGAACACGAACTAATTGATAGAAAACGTATGATTGTTTAGCTTGTATTTAATATCATAGATATGTGTGTACTTTCATGTACATAACCTTTGTATTATGGGTGTAATAAAGATATAAAAACATAGTAAACCATAAAAGAGCTATAGAGCCAAATGATCCTTGAAGTTTTATACACAACGTTAGTCAATGTCAGTTCCTAATTTACTGTAATGCCACGGTCTTTTTTGGTGCCGTGACCAAGATGTCGACCCTGAAGCAAACCAATGAAAGGTGTGCAGTTTCCTGGGGTAAATGGAACCAGAAGAAGTTTCCATGTAGATGGATTACCCTGGAAATGGTTGTTTTTAGGTAGGTACTTATTTCCTTGTAAACTGACCACGGAAACCTAAACATGACGTTAAAAATGATAAAATAATTAAATTAAGGGTTAGGTTAAAGAAATATACGTATTTGTCTATTAACGTAGGGAAAAATAAATAAGAAAACTAAAAACACGTAAGGATCCAAAATTGAAACAAAAAAGCTAAAGTCTAAGTAAAAGAGTTGTTCGGAAATGAGATTTTGCACGGTTGACACAATACTTCCACGAGAATTGTTCAGCTTATATCGTAATTACATCTGTCAAGTCTTTGGGACGGTTGGAAACTTTTTTTGTGTTTGTACACGAATGTAATCTACCTGTCTTTGTGTTGAACCAAGTATAATGTCATAGTATAAACCTGTGAAAATGGCGAGTAGCATTTAGGTTTAAGGGTAAAGGAAAATGTCCACGGTAAATTTGGAACTGAATTCGCAAGATAGTGTGTGAGCCATTAGTTCTAAATGAAGATTCACAATGAAACAGCGTGCCTTGCCATTTAGTGGGTAGCTTAAACGCAGTGGTAGACGAAGAAACTGTTTCCAGATACATGCAATCATGCTGTGTTTTTTAAAATGTAAAGCAATAAGTTCAAAGTATGTTAAAAGCATACCTTGGTAGCAATGGGTAATTTAAATGGAATTTGAATGTGCGGTTGGCTGCCAATCTCGATTTTGACTTCTCGAAGATGCCATGCATAATGTATACGTAAACCATCCTTATTGTCAACGAAAAAGGCAACGAAAAAGTCACGAACTTATTAGTAAAGTGTTATGTGTTATATAAGGAAAATAATAACTTGCGTGTATGTTTGGTTGGTCCAAGAGTATAATACAACTTGATCTTGAAATGATACAATTTGACCTCAAAATAAATATTGATCACATTTATTTCAAGATGCTGTTTTGTTTGAATTCAGACTTAAATGAATTGATGAACAAATGCTAAGATGGGGTACCGCTGATGTCATAAAGGCTTCAAGAAGAAATCCGACATTTACCCAGATATACGTGCAGAAGTAGTAAGTAAGTAAGTAAGTAATTCTTTATTGCTGAAAGTTACATAACTTATAGCAAATACAATGAATAAATAAATGAATATGTGATGTAAAGGTGTTAATGATACAATTAATACAAAAATAAGTGAAAAGAGTATGTACAGTTCTAGGGGAGAATAGCGACAAGAAGAAATTGACGTTTAATAAATGATAAGTGTATATATTTTGCTAATGAGTTTAAAATAACTGATGAAGTGGAAGACATAATATCTATAAATTTTCGGAGTGAAGGGTGATTTCTATAATTTAAAGTAGTTTAAAGGATCACCAAATTAAAAGTGGAAGAAACATAACCATTCTGATTTGAACTTTATTTAGTGAAGTTATTGACGGGTACACTAGTAGTTTTTATTATTTGGGATTATTTATAGATTGTTTGCGATATGGAATGACAAATTTGAAATGCCATTCCAAGAGTATTTATATTGTACTGGTTTTTTTTGCATGTGAGGTAATAGACGTAAATTAAGCAACAGTGCTTATTTAAAGCATTACAAAGGGACATATTGTAATACTATAAGGTTTAATTTAGTTCTATAAATTGTGATCTGTTTAATATATTGATGGTTAAACCAATGGTTGATAACGCGAAATGTGCTGAGTATGTATTTTGAAAGATTCAGATTTCTTTGACTAACTCTCACACATTTCCTGCCACTATCAATTGCTGAAAGTAGGGTACTATTGTCCAGTCATCTCGTGCACATATTAGTCAAATGAAATAGAATAATGTTGTCATAAAAACGGTGTCTAAACGCAACACTTATCCAAAAATGGTAAGTATCCCGCTCTAATAGTTGAAGCATCTGTACTGTCTATACAAGACAAGGCGGGGTTAAATTTAAATTGAGACATCATTTAGAGACCCTAGGAAAGACATCATTCGGAATTACTCGGGGGGGGGGGGTCATCATACCCACATGCCCTCGGCTTCGTGTTCGGGAAGGCTCTCACCACAGAAAACGCGGAAAGTGATACATGTATTTTCCTGTATGTAACCTTTGGATTATGAGTTTTACAAAAACATAGTGAACCAACAAAGCATTCCAGAGTTCTAATTGACTGTAGTGTTACAGCTTAGGTATTGAATGAGTTAGACCATAACCGCCATATCTGCGTTAAACGCGAATGAAAATGATGGGATCTTGGGACTGATTATTATCACGGATTAACACACGTAGGATTATTATCAATTAAATAGCACCAGGGCGAGTCTAGATGTGGGGCAAAACTCATAATCTCGTTATGTTATGTACCATTTTACACGTATAACCTAAAGGACCCATTCTGTCTGTTAGTTAAAAAGAAATATAATGACCTATTTGTGTATGATCAATCCCAACATCCACAGAATGATATTCATATTGAACAGTCGTCAACCATTCTTCTAATATAGCTGTAGAATTATCTATATTATGGTCACTTCGGATCCTAAAAAGTATGAAATTAAACATTAAATTTACTAATAAATATACTATTCAAAAAAAGTAGGAGATATTTGATTTTTAAGTGTTATTAAAGTCACCTAATGAAACTGACGAAGAAACAAATGACAAAATGAAATGAAGTTCACATTCATCGATTTATTCCAAATGATCGTTAGACTAAGTAAGGCACAGACTGACCATTATAAGGGTAAAATGATACCCGGGGTCAAACAGCAAAGTTACCACAGCATCACAACAAAGTCAGTAACGGGTAAATCCTCCTCTGTTTGCCAAACAAGCATTGATCCGACGTGGCATACACCTAATGAGACGTCTAAGGTCATTTTGGTCCAGATTGTCCCATTCCTGTTGCAACGCAGCAGCAAGTTATTGGACATTGGCAGGACGTTGTTGACGTTGACGTAACCTCTGTCTAAGCATGTCCCAGGCATGCTCGATGGGGGGGAGGTCGGGACTCAGTGCTGGCCAAGGTAATGTGGTGATGTTCTGTTGTTGGAGGTAACCTGTAACGATCCTGGCCCTGTGGCATCTTGCGTTGTCATCCTGGAAGATGAAACGGTGGCCATGACGTCGTGCGAACGGCACAACATGGACTGCCAAGATGTTGTCCCGGTAGTACTGGCCTGTAACACGCCCCGCAACAACATGTAAAGCCGTTCTTCGAGCAACAGTAATGCCTCCCCACACCATAACAGAACCACCCCCAAATCGATCATGTCTGATGACGTTAACGTCTTGGAAGCGCTCGTTTCGACGACGCCACACCCTCCTACGTCTGTCCAAAAATCAACAGTGAACCTTGACCATAGAGGTGTATATATTGACTAGAGTGTATTGTGGTCACGTGCTTCCCATTGACGTAACGTTAACGCCGTGGGCCGACACTGGAGATCGGCCGCCATGTTTCAACCGGGAAAGAATGACGGAAGTGCCCGGATGAACGCTATGTAAACAAAGGGAAATAGAATGGTGAAGGGTTGATAAGTCCATTAAAAAGCAGTTCTAATTCAACAATATCACCCCCCCCCCCAAAAAAAAAAAAAAAATGATGATTGAAAGGTCTTACCTTACAGTCCTAAAAACAAAATCGCTTTGGTCAACTGGCATATTTTGTGGGCTTTATTATTAAGAGTCACTGTGGCAATGTGTAAATTGTGCGCAGAACTACGAAATCATGTTTATTTTATTAATTGAGCTAAGTGAACGTCCTCGAATGTCCAGAGTGTTCAGCAAAATTTTGAACATTGCTCCTCGCAGTTCACATAAAACTTTATTTTGGATAGATCTAAATAATTTGTTGGACGATTTGAAATGAATGTTCTGCTTGATTGGCAGAGATAACTGACTCTACTATAAATAGCGTCATCCAGGTGATAAATAAAGAAATAAAATAAATTTTAAAAATAATCTAGGCGGACTTCTATCATTTACCAGTAGAATAATATCTGATGCCGATTGGATTTTTTTTTTTAAAAAAAAGAAAATATAAAGAGGACTAGCAAGGCCTTAGTAGGCCTATATGGTTTTCAATTTCCATGAACTGGTGTCTGATTTTTCTTTGCTTGAAAAATACGGCGGTATATTAAATTTTACAAAAAAAAGACAAACCTCTTGATGAGCTTTTCGTAGTAGCAGCAGCGATTGAAAAAAAAAATATAAGGCCTAATTAAAAATTTATTTTTTACAAAATTTGTTTGGGGAATGAAGTTTTCAAGACTTTCACTGATTTGTCCTTTATATAATAACCTTCCTTTTTTTAAAAATTAGTTCGGCGGTCTTAAGCGGGTTTTCTGAAGAAAATAAAAGAACTGATATTGCAAGAAACGTTCGCTTTATATTCATTCTGTACATCTGTGAACACAATGTCGTCCTAATTAATTAAATCAGAGGGAGTGAAACTAAAAGATAACAAAGCAACTACTGGCCAGTGAGTGCATGTCTGTGACTAAACACTCCACTCCAATAAACAGACTTACTCCCTGCGATATTTTTCGTACAAAGCCGCATGTGTGTATAATATATAATTTGCGCAATTTTCGAATAATTAAATAAAACATTAATTTGGAGGTTTGCTAAACAGACGGACCTTGTAATCATTACATAATAAAAGTATCAGTACTAATAAATTAAGAGAATGGACCCGCCGGGTTTTCGGTCCCAAGCTTCGAGTGTTCGACGTCTTCTCGCCGTGTTTATTTAAATATTTTACACAATTATCATGATTTTACTATATCTATTAATTCACTATTTCACTTATAACTTATCATGCCTACTTATGAAATGATAATCCACTCCCTTTTCGCCTGACATTGAATTTACCAAAATAATAACAACTTTCCGACATATCGGTATATGCCAACGCAGGCTAAATCTTCCCGGTTGTAAAATGGCTGCCAACCTCCATAGTCGGCACGCGATCACGTGACCACCATACACTCTAGTCAATATATAGGACACAGATCACTAAATATTCATGGGCCGTCACCACGAATGTAGGGCAAAAGTTATTTTTAGTCCTTCTCTCCCTTTCCCTTTTTCCCCCTTTTGCATGTCGATTTTTGTTGACTTTTTGGTGTAGAATTGAAGAAAAGGGTTTAAAAATACATTTTCTGCCAGGTTTTGGTGAATATTCATGATTTTGAGGCGGAAGGATACAAGGGTTGTGAGGTTGGTTACGTTGAAAGGGAGGGCCGAAAATTGCTTGTTTAGTTGTCTGGACTTCCAGCCTGTGTATCTCAAGTTTTTCATGGTGAACCTCATACATGCTTTTGGGCCAGAGTTTGCCACATGTTGCTCCATCTGTGGCAGAAAGCGTTCTACCCAACGAATATTTGGGAAAAAGTTACAGCCAGTCTAAGAGACGAGAATTAACATTAAAGTCAATGGGTAAATAATTAGTGATCTGTGGCCATATACACCTCCATGACCTTGACTCATCTGAAAACATCACATTGCTCCAGTGTCGATAATCCCAGTGTTGACGATCCCGACACCAACGACGTCTTACCTGAATGTGATGATCTCTCAGACAAGGGATCACGCGAGGACGTCGGGCGCAAAGGTGACCCCTATGCAGTCGATTCCGAATCGTCTGGCCACTCACTCTCACACCAGTGTCTGTTTGAAGACGAGCGCTGATCTGATTTGCTGTGATGACACGATTTCTCAAGGCCAAGGTACGGATAAATCGATCCTGGGCTTGAGTTGTCGCCCTTGGTCGACCTGAGCGTGGTCTGTCCTTTACAGATTGTGTATCACGGTATCTGGACCATAGCCTGCTTATGTCAGACTGAGAAACATTCATCGTCCGCGCCACAACCGCCTGTGTTGTGCCGATCTGTAGCATGCCAAGAGCACGTAACCTTTCATTTTGGGTAAGCCGACGCATATCAAAATTTGTTTTCTGGTCACTAAAACAATTAAACTGATGTTTCCACCCTGGAATTCAATGTCACAATGACTGTGACATTCAAAGTCAGAGTCGTGCAAATCTTGGGTTGGACCCCCATGATGATCCCAAGCATCACCTGCATTCCATGCGGTAGCTATTGGTGCGTTTGGCCGTCACATGTAACTGGAAATGTTTCTTCTGTTAGGTTCTATAGAGACTTTTTTCGTAGTCATTTGCATATTTTAGTATTATGCCCCCAAAACCAAATATCCCCTACTTTTTTTGAATAGTATCAATTTAATACATGTGACTTCTTATTGCCCATTTGCCTCGTTGATTCTATTGAATCCCACTGAACAACTCTTCGTGCAACTTGCAAGGAGCTGCGTCCCGTGTACACGTTAACGTAGGCGTAAAAGAACTAACTGTATGCCGACGTTTTTGATTTGGTGAGCGGGCATGTGGGCATGCGAGGCGACAGGCAGATAGGCGGACAGATAGACATACATACCCATTTTAATAGTTCTCTGCTTTCTTCGAAAGATGGGGAACAAAAATAGCGACTTTACATACAATCAGGGGCCATAATACCGGAAGTTATTATCCAATATGCGCAAGTATCGCATAGAAATCAGATATTTGAGAATTAAATGATCAGCTGGAAATGTAATACAATGCGAATGATTTTCAATATTAGAGTTTTAGTTAACAATGAAATGAGAGGGGTATATAAATAAAAAAGAAAAATTGTCAAAGGAAACGAGAGAGAAAATTGGAAAAGGACCGGGTGCCCGAGTACAGATTTGGATATTAAAGTTGAGGACGCGATGCCAAGGAAAAAAAAAAAAAAAAAAATACGCAACAACCCTACTATAGTTTAATGGTACTGGTATACACATATCTCACATTTGACTGGGTTACTGAGGCTAGGTCAGGGAAGTTTGTATGTAGTCAGACAGTGAGTAGACGTTGTTCACAATATAAAATCTGAAGGATAATTTAAAAAGTGGCTCGTAGAGAATGATTGATTAAACAGTTTTATTTCGGAGAATTGAAGCGTTTAGTCAAAGTAATATATCTGTGAACGACTGGGAGTAAACAGATATTTCTATTTTTAGAAAGACTGTCATTTCCGAATGTCAGCGCATGGAGTTGAGGACAAACGTCAACGAAGGAAAATAATGTAAATATTGGAATCAAATGGCTATGATATCGTTTTGTGGGGAGTATTTGTGCAAATCAAAACAGCTAGATTGAAGAAAAATCATATCTGAGTGAATTGGCAGAGGTTAGATTGCCTGACATTACGAATTGTGGAACAAAAACGTGCCGAGGCGAGAGCAGGTAAAATCGAGGCTTCAACAGGCATTGCATTCCTGGTCTTTTTTATTATATATTGTCTAGTTCGGTATGGTGTATGCATATATATACAGATAGAAGGTCAGATTCCTGTGGCTAGATTCACATTTGTTTCCGCACAGACAGGATGGGTCGTCAGATATATGCATGAGGTATTTATGATAATTTAAGTCGGATTTCGAATTGCGTAATTTGGAGAGAATAGTCTGGAGAGTCCTGTCGCCAAAGTTGAAGAGATCGTTGTATTTAGGTTTACGGTATGCCTGTTTAATTTTAAATTTGAATGAAGAGATCGAGTCAGAAGTTTTGATGCTTTCGTCTAGATGATTCCATTCCAGTACTGACGATGGAAAAAACGAATTTTTATAAAGGTTGGATTTACAGATAATACTCATTAGATTATTGGAGTTTCTGAGTTGATATGGTTGGCTTGACGCTATGCTATAGTCAGAGGGACTAAATCCAATAGGAACGACGGTGTTTGTATATTGATAATTTTGAAGAATAAAACCATTTTATGTTCGTAACGTCTTTGTATAAGGCTGGTGAATCCAGATTCAGAATAAAGTAAGTTATGCGAAGTACCGCGGGGAAGGCCTGTAATGGTTCGAATGGCGTCTAAATGTAGAAATTCCAGCTGGTCACTTTTTTCTTTTGTGCAGTTATTCCACACGCAATCAGCGTAGTCGAAAAGTGGTAGGATAAAAGATTTGAAGATGATTTCAAGGGTTTTACGTTTAAGTCAGTATTTTAATGAACGGGAGCAGTTAGTGGTTTTACTAATTTTAGTTATAATAATATGGTTAATGTGGGTATCCCAAGTACAGAAGAGGTGTCGTCAGCTAACAGGCGTATATTAGATGAAATATTATTTGTTAAATCATTAATATATAGGAGAAATAAAAGCGGACCAATTATCGAGCCTTGTGGAACACCGGCAGAAACGTTTCTTGAGAATGATTTTTGACCATTTAGGACGACACATTGTTCGCGATCTTATAGATAACTGGTAATTAATTTGTGAGTGTCATGGCGGATACCATAGTTATTTAGTTTGTGTAATAAGCCACGATGCCAAACTCTATCAAAAGCTTTACTAATATCGAAGAAGACAGATTTTACTTCATGTCCCTTATCGAGAGCCTTACAAATATAGTTGTACATTTCCAGAAGTTGGTAGGTAGCAGATTTTTAGGCAGAAACCCTGATTTCTGGGAGGTAATGATCTTTTGTCGGATGATGAAATTATAAATATGATTATAAAATGATCCTTTCAAGACTTTACCTAGAGAACTAAGGAGAGAAATTGGTCTGTAGTTTGTGCAGTCGTGGGCACATCCTTTCTTAAAGATGGGAACAACATTGGCAAATTTCCAGCAATCTGGGAAGATGCAACGATCAACTAGTATGGTAAAAAGGCGACCGAGTGGGGTTGCTAGGGATTTATGGAGTAATTTTAAAACAATGTTGTTTACATTGTCATGACCACATGATTTTTTAGGAGTTAAAGAGGGGAGAATATCTTCGACTAGTTGGGGGGTATTTTAAGGGAGGGAATTTCTATGTTAGAGAAAGGTAAGTCGGGAAGGTTGTCTTGGTGTCCAGAGTTTGCTTTGAGACAAAAAAGTCATTGAGTGCGTTAGCTTTGTCACTGTTTTCAAAGAATATCGTATCATTATATTTAACAGGTGGAATTTCCGGGCCCGAACAGCCTTTCTTTAAAGAGATTTGTTTAACCAAAGACCACCATCGAGATTCACTAAAGTCGTTATTATTAATTTTAGAGTCTATTTTGGAATAGTGAGAAGATTTAGATTTTCTTATTTCGGAAATGACAACATTTCGAGATTTTCTAAAATTTTGCCAGTCGAACTGTACATTAGTCTTTTTCGCTTTTTTTATGGAGTCTATTTCGTTTGCGAATAAGGAGTCTGATTTTTCCATTCATCCATTTAGGGTCATTTGGTCTGATTATAACGGTTTTATTTGGTATGAAAAGCCTAAGTTCAGAAAAAATGATTTGGATATACTATCGGCAAGTGTATGAGGATCGTGGTATTGTTGAAAAAGATCGTCCCAGTTATAACTAGAAAAATGAGTTATAAGATCAGTGGCATTTAGTTTCGAATAAGACCAAACAGTCCTTTGAAAGCAGTGGATTTTTGTAGTAGTGAAATTTAGATATAAAACGACATGGCTATGATCACTGAAACGATAGATGACCCACAACCTTAGTACTTTTATACTATTTGCGTACAAGCAGTGACGTTTTTGTCGGGCAGTTTCGGTCCAATTTTCACGAAACTCTATCTCATTATTAGAAACCACAAACTAAAAACGCGATTTTTACATACATTCAGGGCCATTATCCAGGGACTGGAAGAGCTGCCGATCGACCAATTCGACCTCAGTTTTCTTGATGGACGTCACCGTATCTACCGACGTCGACATGAATGCTTTGCTCGCCCGACCACACATTACCAGTTCGACTGGAGACTTTCTGAACAATCATCATGTCCGTGTATATGGATTGGCTCACTATGTCTCCCGGGCCGGTATGAACCCAATCGAACACCTTTGGGGTGAACTGTTGGCATAAGCACTCCGAAATCATTGGCAAAAAAAACCCCACAGCTTGTATAGTGAGATATCTGTCCCAGTCCATGTCATGGCGACTTCAGGCATGTGTAAGGGCTCAGGGTGGACATTCCCGATATTGACTTCAGCTGACCCCTGCTTTGTTTCGTGGTTTTCTGACGTTTCAGTTTTATGTATTTGTAGTTAATTTTTTATGAAATTATCCACAGATGCTAGTTATCTCGATGTTTTTAATTGTTATTGCAGTAAATAAACTCTGAATTTGGCATTGCGTTTAATGGCTTTGAGTGTATTTTAAAACGGCATTTTTGTCTACCAAACGTAATACGATAAATATGAACTTGAAATTCATACGCTGGTCATGGCATTAGAATTTTGACCAGATTGCGGTATAGAAAATTGAAATTTTTGACTTAGGTTATATTTGACGGTCTATTGGTCAGTCAGAAATAATTGAAAATATGTTACAAAGATCTCGGATGGGTTCAATTTTACCGACGCAATGTCATGGATTATTGCCCGTGGTTGTAGGAAAAATCGCGTCTTAGTTCGTGGACTCTCCAGATGTCACAATTTTTTTTTTATCTGATTTTGATTAACTTTAAATATATGTAATATCTCTCAAAGATACATTATTAGATAAAGAGCAGTTCTCACTGTAAAGGTAATTTGCTGAAAATTTCAGTCAAATCGATCCACTATGAACCGAGATTTAAATATCAATGAGCATATAAGATTCTAATCCAGTCAATATTGAAGGTTAAAATTGAACCGAGAGATCATTATAGTCTGGATTAGTTAATTAATGTCTGATTAATAATTTGGGTAACTTATTAATTAGACATTAATAGAGAGAGAGAGGGGGAGGGAGAGAGAGAGAGAGAAATGGGGTTTAACGTCCACTCAACACAACTAGGTCATTTCGGGACTAACATATGGTTTCGAATTTTCATTTCAATAATTCGCTTGCGCATAGGGGTCTTTAGCAGTGGGAGGAAACCGGAGTGCCCGGAGGAAACCCACGAGGCTGAGAAGGCGCCCCTATCTCCATGCCACATACGCTCACACCAGGGCTCGAAACCACAGCCGCAAGCCAGAGGTGACCGGCCAGCTAGAGGTCGAAGCGCGGCACTCTAGACCACTACCCCCCCCCCCCAAGACATTAATAGAAAGACATGTAATAGGCTGATTTAGGACTTGCATAATGCATAATGCGGCACTCTAGACCACTACCCCCCCCCCCCCCCAAGACATTAATAGAAAGACATGTAATAGGCTGATTTAGGACTTGCATAATGCATGTTCAAATTTCAGATTCATTCGATTTTAACCCTCCACAGGTCATACGTTTTATCTGATTTTGATGAAAATGTTATGTACCTTAAATTTCAGATTTGTTCGATTTTAACACGAACCTTGACTTCCTGGATTTTTAGGTTTTGACCCTCGTAGAGGTCACAATTTTGATTTGATTCAAACCGTCTTAATAAATGAAATGAAATGAAATGGGGTTTAACGTCCTATTATACTCTTTTGCACGTAACCTGAACTAATGGAAGACGGTCATACGCCATACAGTGTGCTATGAGGGAAATTTTGCTCAGGCAGCGGCGCTACGGCCTACTCTTATATCGAATTCCAACTGCCAATGGATCTTTTACGTGCATTCCAATGTGTACACGGGACCTCGGTTTTTCGTCACACCCTACCGACTAGGCAGCTGTCCCCGTTTTAATCATTTCTGGGTTACACCATAATTCCGTATGCGTTCGAATTTCGTGAAAATCAGACCGAAACATTCCCTTTACGTAAATAATCGCAAATCGTGTACTATACGTACACTCTATATTTGCGACTTAGAAATTGACACAAACGGATAAACAGACTGTAATGCAAATAATAATGTAACATGAATGTATATAAACTGATTTAACTTCAATCGCTTGTTGGGGGGGGGGGGGGGGTACTGTAATTTCTTATCAGTTATGTTCGGTGAAATAAGTATCAATCGAATGGCCATCTCCTGCGTCTGGTTATTCAAGTCTACATCGATAGTATTTATTGCGCATGCTATACAGATAAGAATAAAATGCATCACGGTTTGACATGAATCATGGAATATGTCTAGTCTCGTTTTTCGAGTCCCTTGTTACAAATGGCACTGAAACGCATTATGGTACACGATTCATGAACCATACCTTAACAATTTATTATGTTTTAAATATTGGATATTAGAAGCTCGTCGTGTTGACAATCCATGTAAAATTTTGTACAGTAATTTTCATGGTGTGAATAAAATGTTTACGACAATACAATGAAATTATGATGCATATTATGTTTCTTTGTTGTTCGTTTGCTCTTCTGGCTAATAAAACATATGTTGGAAAAAGTTAAAAGCCCACCGTGTTGACAATCCATGTAAAAGTTTGATTAGTAATTTTCATGGTGTGAATAAAATATTTACGATTTTAAAATGAAATTATGATGCATATATTATTATATTTTTGTTGTTCGTTTGCTCTTGTGGATTGTTTACGATATTACAGTATTTGTCTTAAATTTCAAATATACAATTAAAATAAATAAACTAAAACATGTAAACACCAAAATTAAGTTAAATTCTTATAAACTTCACTATTGCTTCAAGCTGCAATTTCATTTTTTTAAGTTATGTTTTTAAAATGTATTAAAATAAAGCCTTAAAATAGATGGTTTCTATATAATCAGTCCTACCTTGTTAAAGAAAAATCCTATTAATCCAATAATTTACTATTGCCAATTGAGAAATTGGCAAATATATCATTTTCAACGTTTGAAGATAGCTATACCATGAGGTGGGTGGCAAGGGAGGTAATTGTGTTATTATTTCCTGTGTCAATCATTTTAGTGTGGGGAATAATGCCTATGACCGTAAAATAGTGAGTTGGCAACCTATTGCGCAAAAGACAGAAATAATTATGTTTTGACTTTCTTAGAAAATATGAAATTATCGCTTTAAACAACCAAACAACGAGAACTAATCCACTTTATGCATCAATAAAAAATGATTTGTTGCCGAAGAAAAACTTTTAACATAGGCTAACATAGGAAACGATGACAATATTAGTTAGGGGTGGGGCTGAACCCGAAATGCCCGAAAAAATTTCGGGTTTATAAACATGCGTTTTCTGCCAATGAACAACGCAACCTTAAAATTGTCTAAAGCCTAAATATAGTGGCCGACTCGAATTTCGTTTATAATCCACGAAGACGGAACCGTTCGGAGAAATTTTTGAAAGTTTAACTGCCGCAAACGCGTTTTCCTGCTATTTCAGCTCGCGAACACAGCAACTTCAATGTGGTCCAATATAACTTACCTTGTTGACCCGATTTCCAAACAACCAATCAATCGTCGCGGGGTATGGGGGGCTCGACATCCCGGAAAAAAATTGGAAAACGCTCGTGAGTTTAGCAACTCAAAATTTGTCCAATGGTTTTATAACCGAAATCCCACGCCATGCCGAGACTCCATGCCAAACTGCATCTTTTAGTCAACCTTGTCGTGTTTTTTCTCGAAAAATTCGCTAGGTAAGGTTCCAACCAAAAATTCCTGAAAACATAAAAAAATGATATTTATACGTACCAAATTGATGTTTCATTTTTAGGAAAATCCAACTTTTCTATCAGACCCAGAAACCATGGCAACATGTGAGCTTTGTTTCGAACTAAAAAAGCTATGACAACAGTGGGTGGCTGTATTTTTGTGCCATCAAGAAGTGTTCTTACTTCAAAATATTTTCTAGCAACGAAAACTTGATAAAAAAATACAAATACACAAATAAAAGTTAATATATATAATAGTCTTAGTGTTTTTAACGAGCGGATTAAACGCCGCGGTTCTGTTAAGATAGCCATCACAGTCGCCAACTTGTTGATTTAATGCTTTAAGAATTATTGACATATATAAAAACACTGTATAGGTCTTATTATGCAACACATGTACACCGATCGAAATCAGAATTTAGTTTAGTGGGTCACACAAAATCACACTTTCTTCGATGGGTTCAAAAGTGCCGGTTATGATATCAAATGTCCACCAGGGTCTATTTTAATGTTATATTAACGAAGAATGGTTTCCGAAGATTTGGTGGGGATAGCTCCCCGCAAAAAAAAAAAAGAATTCGACTGTCTGAAACGCGAATTTATTCCGGAACATAGCTGAATATCGACAGGCTAATGTGTCACACCAGATTTGAAAAAGAAAAATGTTAAAATGAAAGTGCACATAAAATGGCTCTATTTTTTTGTCTATATTTTGTAGACCATGGTTAGTTTATCCAGTTTACGGCAAATTCACATTAATCCGACTACAATTATTTCAGATATTCCTGATTCCTTAACCCCCCTAATTAAATAAAACAATTGGCGTCTGGGGGGATTATGAGTGATTTTGTTAATTGGCAAAGTCGTTTTTACGGGAGGTCTATTTTTACGACTTTGGGTGAAGATAACTGAATTAATTTTAGTCGGATTGGTGTGAATTTGCCGTAAAGTGGATAAAATAACCATGGTCTACAAATATAGAAAAAATTGTAGAATCGTTTTAAGTGCACTCATGGTGGGGATAGCTCCCCGCAAAAAAAAAAAAAAAAAAAAAAAAAAAAGAATTGAACTGTCTGAAACGCGAATTTATTCCGGAACATAACTGAATATCGACAGGCTAAAATAAGCCCGTTCTCCATACTGATTTCCTCAACGTTTTTTGAACAACGTATAAAGTCACTTCTTAAACCGATTCCCCCTCGAACATGCACAATATAAATTATAAATTTGTCTAATGCAGTCCTTTCTTTAGGTTTAAAATGTTATATAAATTAATAATTAGAATAACCAACTCTCAATACCGAAATATCGGATGGCTAAGATATATAAGTAGATATAAATACGTTTTGTGGTTGATGCGGTTACTGTAAAAATGAATAACAGAGACTTTGTTTATTATCTATCTACTCTTCTTATCTAATGTCTATTAAATCAGTTAAACATGATTAGTGTGGGAAGTTTAAATTTAGAATATAAAGCCCTCTCAAAACATACTAGGACATCTATAACGTCAATTAAGGTGTTTTTCTTTAAAAAAACAAGAAGAAATCGGTTCATATTGAAGAGCATCACGGGTAATTCACCACTGAAAAAAAAATAATACAGAAAGCACGATGTGTATGTTTGGGCGAATTATGTGCATAGTGAACTATCTACTTCTAGAATAAATCTCTCCTCTGAAGACCGACATATCTAAAAATTAGTAATGTATTTGCAATGCGGCTCTATTTTGTCGTACACACAAAGATTAAATAAACAAATGCTCTTCACAATTCGCAAAGCTTAGTATTTCCAGGGGCGTTTTAAGGTTTTTGAGGGCCCGCTTTCGCGTGGGGGGGGGGGGGTCTTGATTGGTGGTTTTCATGCCAATGCAGTGACTGCATTCTCATTCAGTAGTTGGATTCGACTGTAACAGTGTAGAAAACCCGAGGGCCCTTTCCCTTGGCCAGGTGGGCCCCTTTGTCTGCCTTAGGGGCCCACCTTAACTGTAGTACATTTCCATTTTTTTTCATTGGTTTTAGCGTTTGTCTCCCCTTTTAATTTTTAAACTTCTTTGATTTTTTTCGCGAGGAAGCAGGCGCCTCAGCTATAAAAAGCTTTGGTGTTTTCGACTAAAATCGTCGATTTAGGAATTAAAATGTCGGTCAACTAGCTTAGTGTTTGTTCTCAAGCGGAGCTAGTTGTAGACATACAGCGTACGTTTAGTATGTTCTGGAACAATTCTCACATTTATTACAAATACATCATTTCAAATTTCTGACAATAACTCCAAGCGGTGTACCGCTTGATTATTATGAATCCACAATTATAAAAAAAAACTAGACCTGCATGCAGGAATGACGGGTTTCACTGGTGCCAAGTTACTCTTAAACATGTCACTTCCGGTGCTAAGTTACCCTTGAACATATGTCACTTCCAGTACCAGCGTAACCACTAAACAGGTTTCCAAATTAACATTGCACACAAATAAAATGGACGCAGAATCAACCAATCAATCCAGCAATATCAAGTCATTTTATACATTTGTTACTTGTAAATAATCTTGACAAAATTAAATTACTTCCTGTGTTAATGAAAATGTTCAATTAGTCTTATGAAATCAGAAATGGCATACGATATCATATAGTGAAAATTTTATGTAAATCGAGTAATAATTGCCACTTTTAAAGACCAAAAAACTTGAAAAGTGACTTGTAGAAAATCGGCTATTTCTCTGCAACCGTACAAGTTACAAACCATTTTGTGGTATCTGTATGATCGTATGGGTTCATTCTATTTGTTGATTAGCATCAAATACCATAATTTGAATAAGATTTCAAAACAGACTCATTTGAATAAAATATCTGTTTTGAAGGCTAAAAATACAGTTTTTGCCAAAATGACGTTACTTCCGGTGATAATGAAAATCTTAAATTACTTGTATGAAATCCCAAATGGCATTAGGTATAACACGGTGTAACGTTTATGAAAATCGAATAATAATTGACACTTTTATGGCCCCGAAACCTTCAAAAGTGACCTGTAGAAAACCGTCTATTTCTCGGCAACCGAACAAGTTAGAAACAATTTTATGATATCTATATGACCATATGAGTTTTGTTTATATGTGAATTTAAACCAAAAGTTAAAATTATTAATACATATTAAGTTATTCTTGGTTGAATAAAACATTGATTTAAAAAGTTTAAAATGCAGTTTTTGACCAAATGATGTCACTTCCGGTGTCAATTTTAAATTGTAATCAACTTCATATGACGCTACATGCCTTTTGAATCAAATGATGTCACTTTTATAAAAATCCAATAATAATTGACTATTTTACAGGCAAAATAACGAAAACAGTGACTTGTACAGAACTGCCCATTTCTTGGTAACTGCTTATATTACAAACGAATTTTAACATACATTTTCTTCGTATGGATTATAGCTACAAGTTTATAAAAGTTACGAAGAAATATTTTAATATCTGAAAAGCCTGAATAGGTTCTAAATAGGTCAATTTTACACCATTTTTAGCCTCTTAATCGAATTTGCTCGAAAGTGAAATCGAAATTAAAAAAACTGCTTCCTACATTTTTTGCGCCTTGAAAGGGCACACTCTTTGAGTCAAATAATTTTTCCAAAAAATAATATTTGTTTTCGAAATAAAAAAATAACTGTCAAAATTGTAGTTTTTGGTAAAATTATGCCACTTCCGGTGCCGACAGATAACACTTTTGGTTATAAAAAAAATGACAATTGATACAACGAAGCATATGAATTTTGTTTTATACAAATCGAACAATAAAAAATCAATCTACGACTGAAAAACTGAATTAGCCAATGGCGGCCAAGGAAAATTACTGAGACAATTTTTTTTAACATTTTTGCACTAGTCAGATGACTCTTTAATTCTGTGCACAATACGACTAAAAAATATTCATAAATAAAAAAGTTTTTTGTAAAATTTTAAATTTTCGAAATTTGGCGCCTAATATCTTCGAAGATTTGCCGAAAATCAAAAATCGAAAGTAGCGTAGCTATGTGCCCTGTCTCAGGCTATGCCAAAATGTATCGAAAGTTAAAATCCAATGATTATTGTTAAAATTACTGCAATATTTTCAAAAACGATAACTTCGGTGATTTCGGACATTTCGCATTGTCGCAGAACGTTCAAAATAGCTTTATCCTCTAAGTCACACCCACTTTCCCAGTAAAACCGAAGAAATCGTAACGATGCGACACGTAGTTGCTGAGATCTATTCAAATTGGAATCTGAATAATAATAATAATAATAATAATAATAATAAGAATAACTAGACCTGCATGCAGGAATGACGGGTTTCACTTTTGCCATGTTACCTTTGAACTTGAACTTGTGTCACTTTTGGTGCTACGTTACCCTTGAACATATGTCCTTTCCGGTACCAATGAAACCAATATACAGGTTTCCACATAAGCATTGCACACATCAAATAAAATGGAAACAGAATCAAACAAATCCAGCAATTTTATTTTATACATTTGTTACATGTAATTGATCCTGACAAAATAACAGTACTTCCGGTGATAATGTAAATGTTCCCTTAGTCTTATGAAATCAGAAATGGCATAAGGCATCATATGGTGAAAATTTTATGTAAATCGAATAATAATTTCCACTTTTATAGACCAAAAACCTTGAAAAGTGACGTGTAGAAAATCGTCTATTTCTCGGCAACCGTACAAGTTAGAAACCATTTTTTGGTATTTATATGACCGTATGGGTTTAATCTATTTGTTGATTGGAATCAAATATCATAATTGTATAAACATTACAAATCAGACTCATTTGAATAAAATATCGGTTTTGAAGGCTTAAAATACAGTTTTTGCCAAAATGACGCTACTTCCGGTGATAATGAAAACGTTAAATTAGTTTTATAACATCGTCTATGACATTAGGCTTCAAAGGGTGAAAATTTTATGAAAATCAAATAATAATTGACACTTTTATGGGCCAAAAACCTTCAAAAGTGACTTTCAGAAAATCGCCTATATCTCGACAACCGAACAAGTTAGAAACAATTTTATGATATCTATTTGACCGTATGAGTTTTGTTAATATGTGAATTTAAACCAAAAGTTAATTTTATTATTACATGTGACATAATTCTTGGTTGAAAAAAAGATCGATTTTAAAAGTTAAAAATTGAGTTTTTGACTAAATGACGTCACTTCCGGTGTCAATTTTAAATAGTAATCAACATGATATGACGCACACTTGCTTTTTGAATCAAATGATGTCACTTTTGTGAATATCCATTAATAATTGACTATTTTACAGGCAACATTACGAAAACAGTGACTTATGCAAAACTGCCCATTTCTCGGCAACTGCTTATATTAGAAACTAATTTTAACATACATTCTCTTCGTATGGATTATAGTGACAGGTTTATAAAAGTTAAGTAAAAAAATTTTAAAATCTGAAAAGCCTGAATGGGTTGTAAATAGGTCAATTTTACGCCTTTTTTCACCCCTTAATCCAATTTGCTAGATAACACTTTTGGTAATAAAAAAAATAACAATTGGGACAACGAAGCATATGAACTTTGTTTTATACAAATCGAACAATAAAAAATTAATCTAGGACTGAAAAACTGAATTAGCTAATGGCGGCCAAGGAAAATTACTGAGACAAATTTTTTTAACATTTTTGCGCTAGTCAGATGACTCTTTAATTCTGTGCACAAGACGACTAAATAATATTTATAAATAAAAACGTTAAATCGAATAATAATTGCCACTTTTAAAGACCAAAAAACTTGAAAAGTGACTTGTAGAAAATCGGCTATTTCTCGGCAACCGTACAAGTTAGAAACCATTTTGTGGTATCTGTATGATCGTATGGGTTCATTCTATTTGTTGATTGGCATCAAATACCATAATTTGAAAAAGATTTCAAAACAGACTCATTTGAATAAAATGTCTGTTTTGGAGGCTAAAAATACAGTTTTTGCCAAAATGACGTTACTTCCGGTGATAATGAAAATCTTAAATTACTTGTATGAAATCCCAAATGGCATTAGGTATAACATGGTGTGACGTTTATGAAAATCGAATAATAATTGACCCTTTTATGGCCCCGAAACCTTCAAAAGTGACCTGTAGAAAACCGTCTATTTCTCGGCAACCGAACAAGTTAGAAACCATTTTATGATATCTATATGACCATATGAGTTTTGTTTATATGTGAATTTAAACCAAAAGTTAAAATTATTAATACATATTAAGTTATTCTTGGTTGAATAAAACATTGATTTAAAAAAGTGTAAAATGCATTTTTTGACCAAATGATGTCACTTCCGGTGTCAATTTTAAATTGTAATCAATTTGATATGACGCTACGTGCTTTTTGAATCAAATGATGTCACTTTTATAAAAATCCAATAATAATTTACTATTTTACAGGCAAAATAACGAAAACAGTGACTTATGCAGAACTGCCCATTTCTTGGCAACTGCTTATATTACAAACGAATTTTAACATACATTTTCTTCGTATGGATTATAGCTACAAGTTTATAAAAGTTACGAAGAAATATTTTAAAATCTGAAAAGCCTGAATAGGTTGTAAATAGGCCAATTTTACACCATTTTTAGCCTCTTAATCGAATTTGCTCGAAAATGAAATCGAAATTAAAAAAACTGCTTCCTACATTTTTTGCGCCTTGAAAGGGCACACTCTTTGAGTCATATAATTTTTCAAAAAAATAATATTTGTTTATGAAGATCGTAAATAACTGTCAAAATTGTAGTTTTTGGTAAAATTATGCCACTTCCGGTGCCGACAGATAACACTTTCGGTAATAAAAAAAACGACAATTGATACAACGAAGCATATGAACTTTGTTTTATACAAATCGAACAATAAAAAATTAATCTAGGACTGAAAAACTGAATTAGCCAATGGCGGCCAAGGTAAATTACTGAGACAAATTTTTTTAACATTTTTGCACTAGTCAGATGACCCTTTAATTCTGTGCACAATACGACTAAAAAATATTCATAAATAAAAAAGTTTTTTGTAAAATTTTAAATTTTCGAAATTTGGCGCCTAATATCTTCGAAGATTTGCCAAAAATCAAAAATCGAAAGTAGCGTAGCTATGTGCCCTGTCTCAGGCTATGCCAAAATGTATCGAAAGTTAAAATCCAATGCTTATTGTTAAAATTACTGCAATATTTTTAAAAACGATAACTTCGGTGATTTCGGACATTTCGCATTGTCGCAGAACGTTCAAAATAGCTTTATCCTCTAAGTCACACCCACTTTCCCAGTAAAACCGAAGAAATCGTAACGATGCGACACGTAGTTGCTGAGATCTATTCAAATTGGAATCTGAATAATAATAATAATAATAATAATAATAAGAATAATAATTTTAACAAAAACAATAGTGTTTCACACAAGCTACGCAGTGTGAAACCCTAATAATTTTAACAAAAACAATAGTGTTTCACACAAGCTACGCAGTGTGAAACCCTAATAATTCAAAACTTGTTTATCTTGGCAAATTCTAATGCTTGTTTCCCAAGGTCTTTATTTGTTGTAGTCACCATGTCAGGGTGACAATTATTGTAACACCTGTTTGACATTTTAAGAGATTGATCACCTATGTGATTGGGTGACGGCTATTGATCTGAATCGGCTAATATAAATGTTTCAACCAGTCAATAGTATATTAAGCAGCAAAAGAAACGTCAGGTGGTACGTCACTCTGAATAGACGCATTGCGTAGCTATGTCCCCGGCTTCGCTTTGCCAAAATGTATCGAAAGCTAAAATCCAACGATTATTGTCAAATTTACTGCCATATTTTAAAAACGATAGCTTCGATGATTTCGGACATTTTGCATTGTCGCAGAACGTTCATAATAGCTTTATCCTCTAAGTCACCCACTTTCCGAGTAAAACCGAAAAATCGTAACGATGCGACAAGCAGTTGCTGAGATCTTATCAAAATGGAAAAAGAAGAAGAATAATAACAAGAAGAATCTTAACAAAAATAATAGAGTTTCACCGTGAACCGTGAAACCATAATAATATTATACCTAGGCATATTAAACTGGTAAATTTCATACAAATAATCATATAATAAATGAAAATGTTAAGTCCTTAGGCAAACATTATTCGAAAAAAATAATATTCCATTATTTCTGATATGTCTGTAAAGAAATCCCTCTTCTTTAATAAGCGGCATAGATTAGGTAAAGAGCCGACAGTTCTCACTATAATAGTTAAATATAGATAATGAACACCGAATATATTGAAAATTTCAGTCAAATTACATAACTTTGAGTCTATAGCTATCGGTGATACAATTATTGTCTAGCCTCGATTTTCATTGCTACCGTTGCTACGATAATAAACAAGCTTCGATTATTCATAATACTGAACGTTTAAATTTGAATTTCAGAACTTTATTCTGTCAAACTTACAGTCCTACTTTCTGTTTGAGCCATGGTAAAAATTAAAGTGTTTTCGTTCCTATAAAAGGTTAAAGTTCCAATAGCATATTTTTAGGTTATATTTTTAAAATGTATTAAAATAAAGCCCTAAAATAGATTGTATCTATAAACAGTCCTACCTTGTTAAAGAATAATCCTATTAATCCTATAATTATCTATTGCCAGTTGAGAAATTGGCACAAATATCATTTTCAACTTCAAATTCAAACGTTTGAAGATGGCCGTCCATGGAGAGGAATGGGAAAACAAGGGAGGTAATTGAGTTACTATCTCCTCAATCAGCCTGTCTCAACCATTTTAACCCCCATGAAATTTTGCCCATGATCGTATAATATTGAGTTGACAACATTTTGAGCAAAAGAAATAGAAATAATTATGTGTTGACTTTATTAGAAAATATGCTATTGGAACTTTAATTAGGTTAATTATGGCTTTGAAAGACATGCCGAATGAAATTCACCTCTGGTAAAATAACATACACAACCTGCAGATGTCCCAAAGCATAAAAAAAAACTCCCCTTTTGAAAAATCAATATAACCCTTGTCACATGATTTACAAAGTCAGTAGAAGGTTTATAACCTTAATTTAGTAATCTGTTCAGAGAGTAATTAAAGTGTTTTTGACTATACACTGTATTCTTTCGAACCATATAAAATGGATCTAAAAGCACATATTAATGTAATAAAAATGTATAAAAAGTTATGTCTTGTAATTTAATCCTTTAGTGGCATTGTGCTTGATAACGATAAGAGGATACTTATCGAAACAAAGTGCTAGTGTATAATAAACCAGTGACTGTTTTCCCATATTATAATTGTATTATTTTCATGTATTATATAATTTGTATGAAATAGACCAATATTGAATTCTAGACGCGTTTTTAATTTCGAATATTATAAAAAAAATATTAAGTTAGAGGTTTAGCTTCATTAATTTACATTCAAGTGTGCTCCCATTTAAAAATAAAATGTCTGACAACAATAATTGTGGATCCTCATATAACATAAATGTTAAAATTTATCTGATTTTATCTGATTCGGACAAAAAAAGAAATTGAATGACAAATAACGTAAACGAATGGCGAATAACTCTTTGCCATTCGAATGGCGAATATCTTCTGCCAACAAAAAATGTGGTGTTTGAAGGGTCTACATACTTTTACGTATCTTACACATTGCTCACGTAAATCTTACTCATACAAAATTTTTCACTATAACACATATTGCTCGTTTCTAAACTGAATATGATATGTTGCTTCTAGAGGGTTCACAACTTTTGTGTATGTATTACATGCTTTAACATGTTTGCATTACAGTATATTTTATCGGGAAGCTATGGTCCGATAAACGCTAAAAATCAAAATTATATTTGAACGTTAATCACAATCGAAAGAGAATTTAAACTTTTCGAGAGTTCACAAGCTTGGTACACGATTTTTGTACACCCAGGGGCTATAATACAGGAAGTAATGATCCCATATGCGTCAAAATATCCGAGATCTTTGGTGTATAAAAAGATAAAGTTCCATCAAAATATGATAATAATAGTGACTTGCAGAGTAACCACAAGCACTGAAAAAAAACGGCGAACCCGGGGAGAAACTTGATATGGGCCCCCTGAAGCAGAGCCCCTGAGTCCTTTGAATGGGATTCGAATCGTTGAAAAGAGACACCCTCTCTGTGACCAACATTACCTAAATTCAGCATTTTCAATTGAACTAGCTTTTCACTCCGTCTCTGGAGGCCCTCCAGCTGGCAAAGGCTATTCATTTTTGCCAACTCTGCTTCCAGGTATCGGGTGGTTAACGCAAAAGCACTGGCCAATTACAGTGCTCCATATCTAATCGAAAAAACTCTTTTTACGCCAAAAAATCTCTACAGCTTGGTAATCGAGTTCGGTAAAACCAGAAAATTTTGGTAAATAGGGTTTGCGCCTGAAAATGACGGAAAATTTCAATTTTGAAGCTGAATTTATGGTTTTCGTGTTATGATACTTGGATATGAACATTATCAACATTTGAAGAAAGGAATACGACTTTAACGTACCTAGAAAAATGAAAAGTGCGGAATCGGGTTAGAGTGCGGCCTGTTAAAATTTTGAAGATGTCACGCCATTTTCGGCGACCAGTTCATTCGTGGGCGCCTAACTAATCTCACTAGCATTATATTATGCGGCGCCTAACTAATCTCACTAGCATTATAATTGGCGCCCATGATCTCGTCATTATGGGCGCCCCTCCAGGATGAGGCACCCCACATGCCGTTTGAATTTTGAAGATTATCACACCGTTTTGGGCGCCTAATTCATTCGTGGGCGCCTAACCAATCTCACTAGGATTAAATTTTACACGCCCATGATCTCCGCATTAAGGGAGTCCCTCTGGGATGAGGCACCCCACAAATCATGCCGTTTTGGGAGCATCATTGAACAAGTTGTGGGCGCCCAACAAATCTGATCAGGAACCCCACAGACCACGACGCTTTGGGCGCCCCATCAGTTGTGGTTTTAATCGTGTGAGTCATTATGAGGCGCCTCACCATTTGACGAAGCGCCCATAAATCCAAGTGGCAATGGTTGGAATCCAATATCGTCGTGGGCGCCCAAACAATGTCATTCGGCTTTATGTGGTGCCCATACTATTATGGAGACGTTGGTCGTTGATCTCGTATTGCGTCATTCGGCGCCCATTGAGGGAGTCGATTTTTCCCCAACCCCGCAGATCAAGCCGTTTTGGGCGCCCATCAGTTTTGGTGTTAATCGTGTGGGTCATAATGAGGCGCCCTACCATTTGGCGAGGCGCCCATAAAGCCAAGTGACACTGGTTGGGCGCCAATATCGTCGTGGGCGTCATTCGGATTTATGTGGCGCCCATACTATTATTATGGTCTCGTATTGCGTCATTTGACGCTCATTATGAGTGAGCCGATTTTTCCAGGAGGCCAGCTCGGCAAATTTATTCATTTTTTCGTGAGATTTGGTCAACGAAATCGTCAAAAAAGCAGGGCCGTATATGTAGGATCTTTAAAGTGGGGTGCAGCAGAGTGGTGGCAGGGGGCGTCAATATAATAACCCGAGTTACTGATCGCGGACCTGCGACATCCAGACCTCCCCCCCCACCATCGAAGCCGCAAACCCGTTTTCCACGTACTTGGAGCCGCAATACAGTGTGCAATTTCGGCGGCGCTGTTTCCCATTATCATGTAAAACACACCAGAATAAGGACTTCTGGTCCTCTAAACTAGAACTAGTCCGAAACACCAATAAGGTCGCGTGGAAAGGGCAATCAGAACGAGAAACTCATTTGGTGGCCCCCAAAGACCGATAATATAAGGCCCTATCAAATGTGAATAGGGCGACCAAAACGAAACCTCTTATAACCTAGAAAGGGTTAATAGGCGAAGCATTTGCACCAACCCACGTCTGGGGTCTACCCCCAAACAATTTTGAAAACTAACGCTGCTAGAAACTCCTATTTCGGCCATGCACATAGTGATATCTAAAAGTCGATTTTTTTTTTATATGGACGATTTTTTTTTTACAGGGACTGCAGATCCGCGTCTGTTGTGGCGCCCACATAAGTGACAATATAGCCTAAGAATGTGGGCGCCATTAAAATCGGCCGATTGATCAGTGCCTTAAGAGCATCACTGTGTGATCATAACCACGTGTATTATTTTATAATTGAGAGGTTCTCAAAGTTTTTTGGTGGGCGCCATTTCTCGGGGCGCCTTTTTTTCGGCAGGTGCAATGTACCTCCTGAATGCTATATACGGCCCTGCAGAAAAGTGCCCTAAACCTTAGTTCAGCGGACATCGACTGCAGGGGCGGATCCAGGATTTTCAGAAAGAGGGGGCGTGCAGCAACAGCTTGGGAGTGCGAAGCCCGGAACCGTTATTTTTGAGTGTAAAAAATGCCCACAAGGACTTATTTTGTACGAGTACTGTAAATTACGATTTCCAACCTAAACTATTTTCGTTCTCCTTTCTCGCGAGAATATATTATGGAGCTAAAAATTGTTCGACACCTCAAAAAATAGAGGGGGCGTGCGCCGGGTGCGCCCCCCCCCCACTGGATCCGCGCCTGGACCGATCAGAGACAGACAGTTCCTAGGAGAGGGTCCCCTTACCCCCGTTTAGGGCACTTCAGAACGAGTTGCCTCCGGCGACCCATAGCTTACCCCCCCCCCCCCCCGTGACCTCTACAGGGCACACAAGCTAAAAACGCGAATATCATACAGGCATAATATCATTTGGGATATGACCTGTGACATGAAAAGTGACTAACAAAATGCCTTCCTTAAGAAAAGTTTTCCTAATCAGTAAAAGACGGTACCACAATTTCAGGCTTTGTCAAACTACGTCGTACAGGCGAGCTTCATGACATGATGGAGATAACAGAATCTGCCGAAAATAAATTATTTTGCACAATGGAAATTAAAATACAAAATATAAAATTATAAGTTCAAAATAACAAATAAAAGTTTAGAATTACAAATTAATTTATAAAATTAAAAAATTAATCTAACAATATTGTAAATTCAAAATAAAAATTAATTTACAATATTGGAAATTATTCTACAAAATTGGAAATTGGAAATTGGAAATTATTCTACAAAATTAAAAACAGAATTTAGAAATTATTTATCAAAATTAAAAATACTTATACTGTTCTGCTCAAAACTGGGCTAATGAAGATGGGCATACGCCAAGGGGTCTTTTACGTGGTGCAGGACAATGTGTACGCGGGATCTCGGTTTTTAGTCCCATCCGAACGACTAGACAGCTGTCCTTGTCAGGCCGTCTGTCCCGCATCACTGACAAAGGATGGGGGGGGGGGGCACGTCGGAAAATCTGGATGAAATTTACCGGTCAATGCAGGGGTCGAACACCCGACTTCCAGATTAGCAAGCCAGTGTCCTACTTGGCCACCATGATCCCCTGGGCCGAAATAGAACGCCATATTAATGTTTAACATATTAATATTTATTTGCAAAAATAAAAAGGTCAAAAACTCTAGCCTCAGACATTGTTGACGGATGGATGCCAATTTTACTTTTCTTTTAATGAATACGAATCTGAATTGACGTTGGATTAAAACTTTGTGTCTGGAACCACTCGACAATTTTCGGCATCGATATTGGACCACATTGAATTTGCTGTAGCCTATTCATGGGCTGGAACATCTTCGCTGACCGAAGTTGCTGTATTCACGGGCTGCAATAATATAGCCAGAAAACGCATTTGCGGCCATCAGAATTGTGTTTAGATCGCCTCAAAATTATAGCATTTCAACCAACATAAAACTGTTAAAAATACATGATAATGAAAGACACATTTAAAAATGAATAGACTAGTAAAAAGGTTGAAAACTTTCATCATTAAGGCAATAAATGAATGTTAATTGTTTTGACATAAATATATGTAACAGATGATATTATGATAAACCTATAATGTAATATACTGTATGATGTACCTGTATGTGATATATTTTGAATAAATATGTTAAGTTTTAAAAAAAAAAAAAAAAAAAAAAAAAGAAAAGGGCAGAGTAGCCGATACCCGGGTTCCGGGGGGAGGGGGCTCCTGTTGTCTATTTTGATCGTCGAGACTTTTTATTTACAAACGATTTTCATGTTGTGTTCTATTTGTGTCGTGTGTTTGATAATTTTTACTGTTTTCATTTTGTTATGCATCGGTGGATAATAATAATGTTCCATACAAAATTACATACAGCCGCGCTGCCTTGTTATTTTACTTACAAGTTTGTATTTGTAGGCGTTTTGATCCAATGAGTGTGTTTTCGTTGACAGCTATGCTATATAATATTATGATTGTTGAAAGCAGTAGAAACTTAACTTGGGTAACTTGTGAGTGGGATTGGATATAACTTATAACAATTCTTTGTAATAACTAAGGAAATACTTTCATTTCTGGGGAAATACTACCCAAGAGTATTTCCTGCAAGTTATCGACCTTGTTCTGGATTTTGGTGCAGGAGGTGTAAAAGCTCTTCAAGATGGCTGATTTAGATTTGTGGCGTGTAATCTGTCCGAAAAAGAAACTAAATCTATTATTTCTGGCTACTCTTATATGTATATGCATATTATTTAATCAAGCTTTTGTTGCAAGTATATCTCCTGATGATACCGAAACGCAGCCGCCCACTGTAGTCATAGCCTTTTTAGTTCGAAACAAAGCTCACACTTTGCCCTGGTTTCTTGGTTTGATAGAAAAGTTGGATTATCCTAAAAATAGAATATCATTATGGTACGTATAAACATTATTTTGTATTAGCAGTTTTAACTTCATTCGAATATAACTTAAAGGAGCTAATTGACAAATAAGGACACCATATTATTTGGCACCTATAAATGGGCACAAATAAGTGGATCGCAACTCGCATGTAGCCTACCGTTATTAATGATTTAATGTTTTATGTTTTTTAACTTTATTTAATTAAGTGTTCTTACTTTACTTTCTTATCAGTTAAAATTAAATGACAGTCTTTGCTGTCAGATTATTCAAGTCTACACCGGTAGTTATATTCTCCTGTTCATTAAGTTGCTCAAAAGCATTGTGGCATGGAATTCGTGCGCTAATTTTAAGATGTTCATTCTGTCTTAATAATTAAATATTGGATACAAAAAGTCCATCTTTTCACGGTATGAGTAAGATAACAACAAAAATGTTGATTTAAATTGACCAAGAATTAAAGTCGTAGATGATATTCATTTGAATATAGTGGCTTAAACAATTCTTCAGATTATTTTATTTGCAAAATTTTTGAAGTCACCTCGAATAAAGTATGTTTGCTGAAATAGATATGTTAATTAAACTGCAGGTAAAATCAGTTATATTTTATGATTGTTTATTGTTTTACATGCATGTTTGTTCTACTGTTATAAATTTATGTAAATGTATGCTAATTGCTCTAGAGGCATTTTAAAGCAAGAAGATATATTTTAAACAATTATCTGATATTATCTAGGATGCCTAGATACAGTGTACGATACCCCTTATTAGCCTGTTCAGATGCGCACCTTGTTAAGCTAGCCTTCCCCGGGGGATTATTAAACCAGTTTAACTTGAGCGCGTCTGAATGCAAAGGTGGGGTTTAAGTTCTCATCCGATTGACGTCAAATTGATACACAGAGATTAAGGTCTTGAGACGAATAAGTGTATTGATTTTCATTGAACAGCTAAAGCCACAATATTAAATGTTTCGTATACTTAACGTTAGCATGGGGCTTAACTTTATTAAAACCAAACAAATTCTAATGATTTTCTGATAATCTGTTACTCTTATTTAGATTTTAGTGTATTATAAATGTTTCATTTAATACCGAAAAAAAAAAAAAACATGCGACAACTCTTGTTGACTGCCCGGATGATGTAGCTGCTGTGGGTGTATGTTTCGTTGCCTGGCAACCAGTCTTTGTATAATTTTGAAGCACAAAGATTAAAATGACATCATTTATAAATTTGTAATTATTTGATAATGAATAATGATTATGTTAAACAATTGGGGACACATAAGCCTACTCAAAAATGAATTCCAAGAGTTAAGATTTAAAAATATATTATTTCTTTTTCTAATATGCATGAGATCTAGTACATATTTGCAATTAAAATATGACTGGTCATCTTGCAGTTGAATCCTACAGTTGTTAGGAATTTAGTAAATGACTTATGTATGTAAGTTTCAGATGTAAGTCATTTTGCAACCATTTCATTGTTTTTATTAGAATATATATCAGAGACTGTGATTGGGCTTTTCACATTTTGATAACTTTTATCTTGGGCACCCTAGGGAATCAATGACTGTTCTTCATACAAAAGTTGTATGCCTTTGCCACATAATCTCCGGCCAATGCCTAGAAGACACCTTTATCCTTTTTTAGCATGCATTTAATTTCCACCACATGTTACAAATTTTATTATTGAGTGTATTTTATATTAAACATAAGTAATGTAAAAGAACCAGATGGAACAGTATTTTGTTGTCAGATTTGGAATTGAATATCTTATATGTCAATATCTAAAGTTGTGGATTTATAAATGAATACGATTAATCAAATATTTTATACTTTCTATTGATTTGATTTTTTCAGACTTTGATATGTCTGAGATTACAGTCAATAAATAGCATACCACATTTAAAATCTGGTTATTGTGCCTTTCTTTTGTGATAAAACTGCCAGCATGGATAACCCACATATAGGAAATGACAACTGGAAATGAGTTTTAAAGTAGCTCTTCCTGTTCTCACCCCTTCCTAAAGGCTTTATTAGTTTCCCTTTTTATTCATCTAATCTATTAATCATACATTAGTTCTTGAAAGATGGAAAACATTAATTTTATAAAATATAAGCTTGCAAGCCATCAGAGGGTTTCCTTTCTGAACATGTGTGCAACTCTTTTTTTTCTTAAAATACTGGTACCCAATATATGTATTTTAAATTTATATGTGGTAATATTTCTCATAAATTTTACCACACATATGGGTAAAGGGGATGACTAAGAGGTCAGTTATGGTATCAGTTTACACCAGGGTGCCACATGGTGCTTTTCTTTTATGCTGCTGTAGCCCAAACTGGAACATAAATGACCATTTTACAAGAATATAATCTTTAAGACTTTTTTATTGTCACAATATCAATAGTGAAAACTTACAGAAGAAATGGAAGCATTAATTAAATACATCTTCTTGCAATTAAAAAGATAGGCTGGCACTGCCAGGCAGGATACGCCCACATTTTTGAGAGATGGATAGAGAACAAGCAATACCGAAAGTGATTTTTCCTACATCATTAAGTCCTGTATTTCATACTGTATTGGTAGCAGCCATTTTGTTGGTCAGTTCCAGTCTGATATTCATGAAATTCGAAGCCGACAATGATTTTGGTTTGACGGTACACAACCTAGAAATGTTACTTTTCGTCAAAATCGGATAAGAATTGTGACCTGTAGAGAGTCCACAATCATGATATACCATATTTTTACACTATTCGCGTACAAACGGTGACCATTTCGTCCGGCAATTTTGGTACGATTTTCACGAAATTCGAACTCAACCTTCCTTACGGTGCAACAGTAATATAATCAGAGTTTTTTTTTAAATCATATAATAATTGTTCGAGAGATAGACAGAGAACAAGCAATACCGAAAGTGATTTTTCCTACAATCAAAGGCCATAATTCATTAAGTTACGATTTGATATGCGCAAATATCGAAAAGAATAAAGATCTTTAGGTTATAAACAAGCATTTCAGATTTCATCAAAATCAAATTAAAATTGTCACCTCTACAGGGTCCACAACTTTGACATACCATATTTTTACACTGTTCGCGTACAAACGGCAGCCATTTTTTCTGGCAATTATAGTCCAATTTTCGCGAAATTCAAACTCAACCTTATGTAGGGTGTAACGGTGATAGAGTAAAACGTTTTTTCAAATCAGATAATAATTGTGACCTCCAGAGGGACCATAGGCGATTATTCGGACAATCAGGGGTCATAATTCAGGAAGTTACGATCCGATATGCGCAAATAATGAAAGGAACCAAGATCTTTGGGTTATAACCATGCATTTCAAGTTTCATCAAAATCGAATTAAAATTGTGACCTCTACAGGGTCCACAACCATGATATACAATTTTTTAACAGTATTCGCGTACAAACGGCGGCCATTTTGTATGGCAATTTTGGTCTGATTTTCCGGAAATTCGAACTCAACCTTCCTTACGGTGTAACGGTAATATAATCAACCGTTTTAGTAAATCGGATAATAATTGTGACCACCAGAGGGACCACAAGCTAAAAAAAGGCGATTTTGCTATATAATCAGGGGCCATAATTCAGGAAGTTATGTTCCGATATGCGCAAATATCGAAAGGAACCAAGATCTTTGGGTTATAACCATGAATTTCAAGTTTCATCAAAATCGAATAAAAAATGTGACCTCTACAGGGTCCACAACCTTGATATACCATTTTTTAACAGTATTCGCGTACAAATGGCGGCCATTTTGTATGGCAATTTTCATCCGATTTTCCCGAAATTCGAACTCAACCTTCCTTATGGTGTAACGGTGATATAATCAAACGTTTTTTTAAATCGGATAATAATTGTGACCTCAAGAGGGACCACAAGCTAAAAAGGGTGATTTTGCGGACAATCAGGGGTCATAATTCAGGAAATTACATTCAGATAGGCGCAAATATCGAAAGGAACCAAGATCCTTGGGTTATAAAGATGCATGTCAAGTTTCATCAAAATCGGTTCAAAATTGTGACCTCTATAGGCTCCACAAGCTAAAAACGTGATTTTTCGTACAATCAGGGACCATAATCCATGAAGTTTTCATCCGATACATGCCAATATCGAAAGCAGCCGAGATCTTTTGGGGATAAACCTATATTTCAAGTTTCGTCAAAATCGGATAAGAATTGTGACCTGTAGAGGGTCCACAAACAAATTGTGGACGGATGGACGGCCTGGCGGACAGGGGCGACGACAATATACGTCCACATAAAAATGTGGGCGTATAAAAAGTGTCTTTAAAAATATGGAATGCGAAAATTCAGAATTTTCTTTTCAAAATTGACATATTAGCTTTAAAGGACCTAAATCGCTAATATTTGAGACGAAGAAATTGCCACAAATTGGTCCCAATGCTTATAATAATGTAATATGAATGTATACAAACTGATTTACATTCAATCATTTTCGTTTGTACACTAATTTCAAATCAGTTATGTTCGGCGAAATACGCCAGAAGTTTCAATCGAGTGACTATTGTCAGTGTCTGGTTATTCCAGTCTACAAACGCCGTTTGACATGGTGCAATGTTTCTAGCCTCGTTCCCCGAGTCTCTTGCTAGAACTGGGGCTGAAACGCATTATGGTACACGATTCGTGTACCAATGGTAAAAAGTTTATTTTGTTTTAAATATTGGATATCAAAAACCCACTTTTTCTCGGTAAAATGACAACATCAGTGTTGATTTAAATTGACAAATAATTCGTGTTTTGAATGCCGAAGACTTTGGACGATACTGAGTTAGAGACTTAGCTACTTTAAGTGAATAAAACTGTGTCGATTGTAAACCCAACTTCCTGTGCTATGCCATAATATTCATCATTTTGTCCCAGAAATCTGGCGAAATTTACATATTCGTACGCAATCGATGAATATTAAGGGCACAGAACCTCATATCCCCCCCCCCCCAAAAAAAAATTCAGGTTACGGGCAGTTGTGCTGAAGGAGCAGACCTTACTGAGTTAGGACAATTGTATGTCAATGATATGGTTTGTGTAATTCATTATAATTTTAAAACTTTTTAATAACCAGAAGGATTCAGTATCAAAAATGGCTTACAGAAAGAAAGTGCTAGCCATGTATTAGAAAACATTAATGAAAATACAAAAGAAGAGAAATTTGTGCTGAACAAAAAGTCAGACTCGAAAAGGAGTTATACTTTACCTAGACTGAATTTGTCTCTGACATCATTGTCATTGACATGTAGCTTATTTCAAGCTTGACAGTCATGAAGTATATACTGCCATAAGAAGTATACTGTTTGACATTTATACAAACAATGTATAAAAATGGAAGAAATTTGTTGCTATCAACTTTTTTATATACTAAATTGACTTTCATATGCAAACACTGAGAAACAATTTGGTCTTTGAAATAAAATTTTAAAAAATATGCAAGGTAATTTCTTTACATATGTGTTGAATTTGATAATGTCATGATATTCACCAGCAATAATGTAACATTTTATATAACAATGGTCAGGAAGTAATAAATTGTTTTACCCATGTATATACACATTTAATAGACATATGTAACATATAATGAATTATTATATCTATATGACTTATTCCAAATGAATTTTTTTTTTGTTCTACAACCATAAATATATACATTTTTATAGACTCGCAACCATACTCTTGAACTTTCAAAACACATTCTTTTGATTATATGTTGTCACCTGTGTCAATCTTGGCATTTGTTCTGATATTTTCTTCATTCCAGTATTTGAGAAGTTACATGAATTTTTGATAAATGTGCTATAACCCAACTTCATTTAGTTACACACAAACTGTTTTAAAAAAAAAACAATGAGATTTTATAGAATAAACTAAGCAATTAGTCAATTTGAAGTTACATGTATTAAATTGATAGGTTATTTTTTGTTATATATTTTAGGATCCGAAGTGACCATAATATAGATAATTCTACAGCTATATTAGAAGAATGGTTAACAGCTGTTAAACATGAATATCATTCTGTGGATTTCAACATTAACTATAAACATAAAGGTCATTATTTTCATATTATCTGAGCTGACGACCCCTCCCCCCCTTCACCACATAACTAAAAGGTATACGTACATGTAAAATAGGATGATCTAGTGGATCTGCCTAACGCCGTCAGCATCAGACTTTATCCAATTTCCTTCTACAATTGATTGAAATTAAGGATATGCTAGTCCAGACTAAAATCCATGTATTTACCATAGTTGCATTTTATATTTTCTAGGATATGCCGATGAAAGGTCACCAAATGATTGGTCGAAAAAACGATTTAAAAATGTCATCAAACTTCGTCAACAAGCCTTGGAAGATGCCAGAAATAAATGGGCAGATTATATATTTGTAAGTTTGGATAATGACACACGAAATACGATAATGACAAATGAAATACAAACATATACAAACAGTCACAAATATTGGAAATTTGGAATTGTTGTCTATGCCGTTTGTTTCAAAACATTTTTAAAACAAGTGATATATTTTTTGTGTGTTCATCTATTTATATGTTTATTAATATCTTTTAGATGGTTGATGCAGATGTGATTATTGAAAATAACAAGACACTACAGTTACTTATGGATCAAAATAAGTAAGTATTGTTTAAAGCGTAATATGCATTTATTTACAGGAAGACTTACAGCAAGAAGAAATAATCTTTTCGGTTAATTAACTTTTATTAAGGAATATGTCAATCATGTAGGTTTTTGTTTACCATCAACCCAAAAGATGTGACCCTGTTTAAGTGACTGCAGTTTTCAAAATTCAGGAAGACACTTTCATGAAAAAACACAAATAAAAATGGATGTCTTTCAATTATAGTGGACCTAAATGACCACTCATGTCCCATCACAAGTAAGGCTGTGCAAAAATATCGATATAATCGGTAGAAGTTATTTAGCGATACGATAATCGATATTGAAATTCAAATATCGATTATCGGTATATTTACCTTCTGACGGCAAGTTACGGTCACTTTCAATGACTGAACTTGCCGTAGTCTGGCATGCAGCAAATGAACGAATACAACGTCAACACAACAACTATTTCCCCCCTCAGCCTACAAACTGGCACATTTTAAATATATATTATTGTAAAAAAAAAAACTAAACTTTAAGATTAAATACATTATTTTAATATTTTCGTTGTTTTTATTGTTATTACTAGTTGAAACTAAAATAGCTCACGCACTTTGTGAATAATGACGATCGCACGTGATATAGTAAAATTAGAATTATCTCCCTTCTTTGCTCTTGATTGATTTGTAGAGAAATTGTCTGCTTTCACGATAAAAACTAATTGTATTATTAATGATCAACTCAGCTTTTATTACTAAATCATGTCAGATACAGCCCATACAAAACAAGTTTTTGACTTCCCGGGAAAATATCTATACCTCTCGTAATTTCTTGAAAGAATTCTACTTTGGTTTTCGTCAAAATTAACCAATCATAAAAATTCTACTTTGAAAGCCGCTAATTATTTTTTATGCGGCCACATTGAAATGTGGTCGTATATTGTCGTCGCCCCCGTCCGTCCGTCCGTCCGTCGGTACGTCCATCCTTCCACAATTGTTTGTGAACAGTCTACAGGTCACAATTTTTATCCGATTTCAATGAAACTTGATATAGGTTTATCACCCTAAGATCTCGGTTCCTTTCGATATTGGCATGTATCGGATTGTAACTTCATGGGTTATGGCCCCTGATTGTATGAAAAATCATGTTTTTCAGCTTGTGAACAGTGTAGAGGTCACAATTTTGAACCAATTTGGATGAAACTTGAAATGCATGTTTATAACCCAAAGATCTTGGTTCCTTTCGATATTTGCGCCAATCGGATCGTAACTTCCTGAATTATGGCCCCTGATTGTCCGAAAAATCGCCTTTTATACGCCCACATGGAAATGTGGTCGTATATTGCCGTCGCCCCCGTCCGTCCGTCCGTCTGTCGGTCCGTCCGTCCGTCCATCGTCCACAATTTCTTGTGAACGCTCTAGAGGCTGAAGTTAATATCCGATTGACTTGAAATTTATACACGGTGTTTAAGGTCGTGAGACGAAGAAGCCTATTGATTTTCAGTGATGTCCGATAATCACTACCAGAGTTATGACCCTTTATCTATATTTACGGTCATGATACAAAATAGCCTCTTTATTTTCAGCGATATCCGATAATTACTGCCAGAGTTATGAGTAGTTATGACCCTTGATCACTTTGAAAAAACCTGTGAATGCTCTAAAGGTTAAAGTTAATATCCGATTGACTTTAAATTTGTACACAGTGTTTAGGGTCATGAGACAAAGAATCCTATTTGATTTTCAGTGATATCTGATAATTTCTGGCACTTGATCACTTTGAAATATCTTGTGGATAAAGGCCTTGAGACAAATCATCAAAACTATTCTAATCATTTCTGATAATTATTTAATGGGCTATTACTCGTAATAAGATTATCATGTGTTGTAAATGTTCTCCTTACTGATAAAAGAAACAATATGCGACAACCCTTGTTGACTGCCTGGATGACTTAGCTGTTGTGGGCGTATGTTTCGTTGCCTGGCAACCTATCTTTTATTGTTCAATCAATAGACGCCTTCTATTATATTTTATTCTATTATTAGTAGCATTGTGTGGTCGCCAGTAACTTGCAAAGAGAAACCATGTATTGTCTTTGTATTTATCAGAGATATTGGAATAAAAAACTTAGAATAATACTCAAGTTAATCCTACATTTAGCAACTAATTATTTTACATTAATTGATTTTTTTTACGCACATCGGCACAGTAGGTCTATTAGACTACTGTAACTCGATCAACACAAATAATAGGTCGGTAAAGTTGGGTTTTTCCGGAAGAAAGATAATTGATTATTATCGATAATCGCTGACAAATTCTTGCCGATAATCGATATTGAAATTTCATATCAATTCCCAGCCTTAATCACAAGTGTACAGATTTGTATGTAGCCGCAAGTCGAGATCATTCAAATTTTTTTTTGTAATTACAGGACAATAGTAGGACCAATGTTTAATGCCAGTGTCATAGGATATTATTCCAATTTCTGGGGAGGGATGGACAAAAAGGTGAGTCACTTTGCATAAGTTCATAAAGTCAGTAATGGTTCATCCAATAAAGAAAATATAGTAAGATATTTTAAATTTAAAGTGCAGATTCTGGATAGTTCTATATATAATTATCTAATAACTCCTACAACAAAACACAGACAATGTAAGCAATAAGAAAGCTATCAAATCATGTAAAGAGATTTGCACAGCATGATATAGCATTTCAGACATATTGCCGTGAGAAATTGCTATATTTTCAAATTAATTGACAGTTTCCTTTCATATCAACATGTGTATTTTGTGTATGTTTCTGTGGTTCTTTTATCAAAGCCTAACATTTTAAATTGATATTAACATTGATAATGCTTTCAGGGTTATTATGTAAGAACAAAAGATTATTTGCAAATGGTTGATTGGGAAATTCGTGGATGTTTCCGTGTTCCCATGGTACACTCAGCTCTTTTAATAGATTTACGACGTAGTGTAACTCAGTATTTAGCGTACTCCCCATCACCGCCCAAATATAAAGGACCGTATGATGATATTATTATATTCGCACATTCTGTAAAGGCTGCAGGTTGGTATTTTTACTAGTCACATGCTATTGGGGCTGTGTCGATATGTATCGATACGTTCCAGCGATATTTATATCGATATGTAATATGGCCGTATTGTCGTATCGTTGAAAAAATTCTTCAGTTCAAAAAGACCATGAATTGAAACCCACGCGGCGAAAGAAAACGATCTTAGCATGATGGTTTGTCAATCGAACGTCTTCAACTCCCCGCATGAATTCCATGTACCGCTAAATATTATAATAACTGGATCATACATTGATGGATTCACTGACCAGTTGTTAGGTAAATTTAAATCTTCAATGAATATAATCGCCTGATAGAACACCGAATACACCGAGAAACAATCATTTTATAATATATTTTCCCGATGGCATCTCCAATGCTGAATTCCAATGACACGTGACATCGGTTGCAAATTAGGTCAATAAACCAGTTCTAAATAGCGCTTACCGTGACTTTTTTTTATTTTATACACATTCTGACAAAAGTTTAATTTAATAAATATTGTCGTTTTTATCGAAGGCTATATCATAATCGTACGGAATTTTTATTTTTGAAAGCAATTTCAAGTATGGTTGTCACGTGACAATTGTGTCGTGTGTCTATCATCATTGGCGAATGAATAAAAAACTTTTTCAAGTTACATGACTAGTTACGTTATAGATTTAAGCTACAAATTGTGTTATGAAGAAATGCCATGGTGCCGTATCAGCTATTTTGGCTACGGTATTTTCTGATATTGACAGTAGTAGAAAAATGCTAATATTTTAGATCATCGACTTATGAAAAATGAAACGCCAATGTTTCATCGAATAAACGAAGACGGTAATTTTTATTGATTATTCTGGAATATTACTGACGTAATTTCAACATGTTATGTGAATTAAATATGGACAATATTCAAATGGTGTACCTGTTGTTATTTTTGTGGTAATCACGTGCATTAAAATACGACATTCTCCATAAAAAAATTACCAAGAATTATTTTTGTTGAAGTCTAGTTTTAAAGGGAATGGAGCATATAATTAACCCATTTCCTACGGGACCTCAATGGCCGTTTCGTTTTAAAATGGATTTGGAAACCTGATGGCCCGATGCTTACCCATCACAAACAATGTCTTGAAACAGAATGTAGTTTGGGATTATTTTTGGCATAATTTATGACGTCACCATATCGCGATACGTATTGCATATCGGTTTGCCGTATCGCCAATACGTATTGTATCGAAAATGAACTGTATCGACACAGCCCTACATGCTATTCAGATATTGGATACAATTAAATGATCAATGTTTATTTTTTTCAGTGCTCTTTCAGATTATTGTCCCCTGCCTTTCGAAGAAAGTTGGGGGCCTATTAAAATGGGTTCGTCTGTCTGTCTGTCTGTCCGTCCATCTGTCCGTCACACTTTTTGGGATACAATAACTCTCTTCCTAATTGAGCTAGAATATTCAAACTTGGTGTATATGTTTATTAGGTCAATGCCTTGATGGAGCATTTTCCGCTTAGGATAATCAGAGATAAGCAATTTGATTGGTTGGGGCTTTGGGACACAATTACTTTAGTTCTAATTAAGTGAGAGTGATGAAACTTGGTGTATAGTTTTATTACAGCGATAACTTGAATCAAGAGGCTTTAATGTACCTGAGAGGGCATGAAGTCATTTACCATTATGAAGATCGAAGCCAGTGACACCATAATATTGGTTAACCCAAAATATTAAAATTAATTGGTTGTGTGCAGTGAATGAATTTTTATAAAAACAAAAAAACAGAAGAATCAGATTATACTTTATTATCCTAAAGGAGTATGAAATTCTTGGTATTGTAGAAATTTTTAGTATTGGGACAGTGAATTTCAGTAGTTGTTATCCGTCACATTTCCCAGAAGCGACCTAGTTGAGTTCACACAGTAGACTAAATTAGAGTTTGAAATTTTTTGTAATAGGCCTATAGAATTTTTTTAGTATTGGGACAATGGATTTCAGTAGTTGTTATCCGTCACATTTCCCACAAGTGACCTAATAGAGTTCACAATGGGTAGGTGGGGTGGTGTAATTGTCTTAGTTTTACCCAGACACCGATAATACTCCTTGGGACACCGGTCTCCGTTTCCAGATGAAGACTGACAGTTTTAAGTTGTTTGAAAACGTATATATTGAGTTAGTTGCTCGAAACAAAGGTTGAGGAGTTTAAGGGTTTTTCACCCAAAATTAAGCAGTTTTATTCAACAAAATATAGCCCAGATTGGCCCTTAAAATAAGACTGCAGACGTAGGTCGGTCACTGAGAAGATGAAAACGTAATTATCATTTTTAATAAAGTTGTTTGCATCGCTCCACTTGAAATATCATTATATAAACATTGTGAAATAAAAATGGTAGGAGTGCCCAAGTTTAGATCTTTCTTTGATTCCATAAAGGAGTTAGGTTTTAAAAAGTGAAATATTTTTGTTTCATAATGCTCTACCCCTGAGTGTTCCAACTTTGAATTTATATTTAGTCTTATCATCCTCTCACAGGTGTTTCCTCAACACCCTTATCTATATACTATCCCTTTATTGTTATGACGAGTAACAATGTTACAAACCAACCAAACGCATCCTAGTGAGTTAAATCATGGACACTAGCACTTCAATCTAAACTATCAGTACTATCAGTTAATATTTAATGTCGGGTATCACAGCTAGCAGTACTCTGACAAAACTGGTTATTAATCAGGATTTTCTACACTCAGTTATGTACATTCTTAAATTTTTTTATTTTTTTTTTCGTATTTTGCAGCAATATCAATGTTTATTCTAAATACAAAATATTTTGGTAAAGTAATGGTACCTTTAGATTGGCAATATTCTTTAAGAGAAGAAATAGATCAGTTTGCTTACGTTAGGCTTGAAACAATGGGTAAGTTTTTAATCATATAAAGTTTGTATAATTCCATCTTTTAATATGCCCCTGTCCCTCCAGACGTCCATCCGTCTACCATTTGTTTGTGGACACTCAAAAGGTCACTATTCTTATCCGATTTTGATGAAACTTGAAATATAGGTTCTTCTCCAAAATATCTTGGTTCCTTTCGATATTGGCATGTGTTGGATCGAAATTGATTGTACGAAACATACCAATCTGGCATCTCGAAACGTAACTTCCTGGATTATGGCCTACCCTGATTGTTTGAAAAATTGCATTTTTAGCTTGCAGATCTTCATCCCAACCTTCAGATTGCCACATATTTATCATAAAATTTCTTAATTTTTATACGCCCACATTTTTATGTGATCGTAACTTCCTGAATTATGGCCCCTGATTGTCCGAAAAATTGCCCTTTTTAGCTCGTGGTCCCTCTGGAGGTCAAAATTGTTATCCGATTTAAAAAACCGTGTGATTATATCACCATTCCATGGTTATGAAGGTCGAGTTCGAATTTCGTGAAAATCGGACCAAAATTGACGGACAAAATGGCCGCCATTTGTACGCGAATAGTGTGAAAATATGTTAAATCAAGGTTGTGAACAGTGTAGAGGACACAATTTTGAACCGATTTGGATGAAACTTAAAATGCATGTTTATAACCCAAAGATCTTGGTTCCTTTCGATATTTGCGCCAATCGGATCGTAACTTCCTGAATTATGGCCCCTGATTGTCCGAAAAATTGCCCTTTTTAGCGTGTGGTCCCTATGGAGGTCAAAATTGTTATCCGATTTAAAAAAACGTTTTCTTATATCATTGTTCCATGGTTATGAAGGTCGAGGTTGAATTTCGTGAAAATCGGACCAAAATTGACGGACAAAATGGCCGCCATTTGTACGCGAATAGTGTGAAAATATGTTATATCAAGGTTGTGAACAGTGTAGAGGACACAATTTTGAACCGATTTGGATGAAACTTGAAATGCATGTTTATAACCCAAAGATCTTGATTCCTTTCGATATTTGCGCCAATCGGATCGTAACTTGCTGAATTATGGCCCCTGATTGTCCGTAAAATCGCCCTTTTTAGCTTGTGGTGCCTCTGGAGGTCAAAATTGTTATCCGATTTAAAAAACCGTTTGATTATATCACCGTTCCATGGTTATGAAGGTCTAGTTTGAATTTCGTGAAAATCGGACCAAAATTGACGGACAAAATGGCCGCCATTTGTACGCGAATAGTGTGAAAATATGTTAAATCAAGGTTGTGAACAGTGTAGAGGACACAATTTTGAACCGATTTGGATGAAACTTGAAATGCATGTTTATAACCCAAAGATCTTGATTCCTTTTGATATTTGCGCCAATCGGATCGTAACTTCCTGAATTATGGCCCCTGATTGTCCGAAAAATTGCCCTTTTTAGCTTGTGGTCCCTCTGGAGGTCAAAATTGTTATCCGATTTAAAAAAAACGTTTGATTATATCACCGTTCCATGGTTATGAAGGTTGAGTATGAATTTTGTGAAAATCGGACCAAAATTGACGGACAAAATGGCCGCCGTTTGTACACAAATATTGTGAAAATATGTTATATAAAGATTGTGGACCTTATAGAGGTCACAGTTTTGAACCGATTTTGATGAAACTTGACATGTAGTTTATAACCCAAAGATCTTGGTTCCTTTCGATATTTGCGCCCATTGGATCATAACTTTCTGAATTATGTCCCCGGATTGTCCGAAAAATCGCTTTTGTTCGCTTTTGGTCCCTCTGGAGGTCAAAATTATTATCCGTTTTAAAAAAACGTTTGACTATATCACCGTTACATGGTAAAGAAGAGAGAGTTTGAATTACATGAAAACCGGACTAGAATTGACGGACAAAATGGCCGCCGTTTGTACACGAATAGTGTGAAAATATGTTATATCAAGGTTGTGGACCCTATAGAGGTCACAATTTTGAGTTGATTTTGATGAAACTTGACAGGTATGTTTTAAACCCAAAGATCTTGGTTCCTTTCAATATTTGCGCCCATCGGGTCATTACTTCCTGAATTATGTCCCCTGATTGTACGAAAAATCACCCTTTTTAGCTTGTGGTGCCTCTGGAGGTCACAATTATTATATGATTTAAAAAAAAACGTTTGATTATAAAAACCAAACAAATTCTAATGATTTTTTGATAATTCCTTAATATGTGACAATTCTTGTTGACTGCCCGGACGATTTGGCTGCTGTGTGGGCGTATGTTTCGTTGCCTGGCAACCTATTTTTCTGAGAGTGATAAGTCACCCGTTAATATTATAATTTTCATGTTTGTTTTATTGTGAGTATTATATTCTTCCTGTACTTCATATTAACATATGCTTCAGCTAAGTGTAATAGTTTATCTCATTCCTGGAAAGTGAAAAATAAATCGGGAAATGAACAAAAGGCTCATTACATATGGTAACCATGTATAAAACAAAGAACAAAAGCTGACAAATCAGATGAACAGTGCAAGGTATTCAGTTGAAAGCCATAGGCTTTAAGGGTGCTCTCTGTTGAGTTGTCATTACTGCAACTGTGATATATTATATATAACGATTTGGATAATGATTCGTATTAAAATTTCTTGTTGTAATTCATTAATTATTACTTTTTTAAATTTTAATTTGTTTATTGTATATTTGTAGTGGAAGGGCCACCATTATATAGATCTAAACATGTATATGTACCTCCAATACCACAGAGTAAATTAGGTTTTGATGAGGTAAGATATCTGGTCATAATCACACAAAAGTTTAAAACTGTTTGATCATAGAGATGTCTGTTTCCACATCCAAATATTTAGTACGTATACAACCACATTTCAATGTCGACGTATAAAAGGATAAATTATGTGCAAATAAATAATGAGTTTCATCTATTTATTTTAGTTATATTCATATGTTATCTTTCTGTTCAGATTTATATGGTTAATTTGCTACGTCGACCCGAGAGAAGAGAAAGAATGAGAAATACTTTATATGATCTGGGAATTGATTCTAAATTTTTTGATGCAATTGATGGAAAGTAAGTATGCAGTTACAGGCCATAATTCTCATATGATCGTTTTGAAAACTTTTTATACTTATCCCTTATAACCTAAGGCTGACCTCATTTATTTTTGGTGCATGCGCAACCCCCTGGGACAGAGGCACGCCAAATGTTTGTGTGTCTTGTCACCTTGAGTTTCGCCTACAGGCCCCAATTCTTAACAAATCCCTTTGAAACTTTGCATACCTATTCCTTATACCCTAAGGATGACCCCTATTATTATTGGTGATTGCCCAACCCCAAAGGAGCAGAGCCATACCCAATTTTACTTTGTGTGTGTTACCTACAGGCCACGATTCTTAATGGATTGTCTTCGAACTCGGGATATGTATTCCTTAAAGCGTATGGACGACAACTGCATGTCCCAACCCCCAGGTGCAAGCCACGCCCAATTTTTTTGTTTGTCCTTTACAAGTCGCAATTTGGAATTAATCAGCTTGGTACTTAGCATATGTTGTCCATATAGTCTGAGGACGTCAACTATTGATATTAGTGAATGTCCCGACCCCCAGGGGCAGAGCCACGCCCACTTTTTTGCCTTTAGTACCTGAAAGCCACAATTCTGAATGGATTGTCTTGGTATACTTATTCCTTATACTTTTAGGACGGCAATTATTGATGATGATGCACGCCCCTCAACGTAAAACAAACTCAACGTCTAACTTTCTTTGCCTGTTGAGATATTACAGCCATTTCATTCTCTTCATTGTAAATAGTACCATATCAATCAAAGCAGGAATGTGGACGTATATTACAGCGTTAGCGATGCACACATTTTGAAATATTGCAAACTTTGTTGCTTCTGTAAAAGTCTATTTATTGTAACTTAAAATGTTGCTTTATTTTGAAGAAAATTGAATGATACATATCTCGATAGCCTTGGTATTGATATGCTACCTGGATTTGCTGATCCTTACCATGGAAGGCAAGTATGAATTGTTTATTTCTCTATTAATTACTTATGTTGAATTGTTAGCATAGCCTTCTTTTAAAATCCTTGAATTGAATTTTAAATATGATATTTTGCGGTGATGTAAAGGTGTGATAACCTAGACAATCTAAGTGAAAAAATTCTACTTACTTCTGTTATCTGTCTCAGTTAACTGCATTTAACAGTTATATATAGCAATCTCTGCAACTAGAGTGTGTTTTATTTCAGGGCTTTAACAATGGGAGAAATTGGTTGTTTTCTTAGTCATTACACAATCTGGGAAGAGGTAACATATATCTTTTTTTACACTTAAGAAATACTTTTTATACGCCCACATGGAAATGTGGTCATATATTGGCGTTGCCCCCCCCCCTTCCATCCCTCAGTCCATAATTTCTTGTGAACACTTTACAGACTACATAATTACATATATCATCTGATTGATAAATGTTGTTTGCATTTGTGAGATAAAGAATCATATTTAATTTTGTGTGCATCGTTTAAATTTGTGAAACAAGAAGAGTAATTTCCGTTTACTGTACCCCAAAAAACCATATACCCATACAAGTATAATCTAGTAACTTTTATACTGTGATTTCTTTTACAGATGGTGGCAAAAAATTATGAAAAAATTCTAATTTTTGAAGATGATGTTCGATTTGAACCGTTTTTTGATCGTAAATTAGCTAAACTGATGAAAGAAGTGGAGGAGTTGGTACCTAATTGGGATCTAATGTATGTTGACTTAAAATTATTCTTGTATTTTCCCATATTACTGATACAGTACATTATGTTCATTAGTTAAAATAAAAATACCTTATTAAATGTCCTTTTATTGATTTAATTTGTCTTTGGATTACTGCCAATATTTGAGTCTGTCATTATATTTTTCCTAGTCATTGCAAATATCATACTTTCAAATAACAAGCAGACTATCAACCAGGAACTGAAATGAAATGAAATGGAGGTTAACGTCCTGCCATACAATGTGCATACATGACCTCGTTTTTCTGTACCATCGGAATGAATATACAACTGTCCCAGGCCCTCTGTCGTGCACCACTCTCAAGTGGAAATCGAACCAGGAACTGATAATGAGATTTTGGACTTTTGAGGTCATACCAAAAATTGAGGTCCCTCCAACAATGCACAAGAACACAAAGCCTAATGTTTCATTTTGACAGAGCATTAGGTATTTTTCAAAGAGTGTCGCCGCCAAAAAGAAACACAACAAAATTAAGCTTAGAAAGTCAAGACAGTTGACTTAGATATGCTTGAAGGAACATGTTTTTTAAGTAAAGCATTTTTCCTATACATTTTATTTACTACTTATTTTGAGTTCCATCTTGTTATTTACTACCAAAGTATTCAACTTACTATTTAATCCAGAAAATTCATTGGGTTTATTTTCTAGCTACCTGGGTAGAAAAAGATTAGATCGTGACAGTGAAGTTATGGTAAAAGGCAGTTCAACTTTAATCTGGCCGAGTTATTCATACTGGACTTTAAGTTATATTCTGTCAAGGAGAGGGGCTGATAAATTATTATCACACAAACCGTTACATCGAATGGTTCCAGTTGATGAATATCTTCCTATATTATTTAATAAACATCCAACGTAAGTCATTTGTAATGTCATTTATCATGTCTGAAAAAGCACAACACTTTTCCAAATCTTTATGACAAGCTAATACTACTGTATTTAACTGTGTAACCTATTAACTGGATATACCTTACCATTTTCATTTATTATATGTAGTATAAAATAAGACATTATGTTATATTTTATAATACATGTATATGTAATAAATGAAAATGGTACAATATTTATTGAATTGCAGGAATTAAAATTATTCCAATTAATTGATCCACTTGCTTTGAATCCCAAATGATTTAATTATATTGTACCTGTTTTGTTTTTTGATTTCCATGCTCTTTATTCATCACATTTCTCAAACTCATGATATTGTAGTGGCTACAAAATGTTTATGCCAAATCTATGTCTTACCATACAAAGCTAAACTGATTGATTCAAATAATTCCACCATTTCTTTATTTTTCAGAGAAGAGTGGAAGATACAGTTTAAACCTAGGAATCTAGTTGGTCTGTCTGCCGAACCTCTGTTACTCTATCCAACACATTATACTGGAGAACCTAATTATTTCTCAGACACTGAAGAATCCTCAGTGATTGAAACTGAAGACTATGATACAGATACTGAAGAGTCAATAGTTGGAAATACTGAACGTTTTAATCCAAGTAGAAATATGGATCTCCTATCTAAAGATGAATTATAGGTCGGTTGACACACGCTATCTCGATTTGAAGAATCCATCCAATTTTTATACGCCCACGTTGTCGTGGCCCCTATCTGTCTGTCTGTCCACAATAATTATGCTTGTGTACATTCTACCAGTCACAATTTGAGGAAACTTGAAAAATAGGTTATCTCCTTAAGATCATGGTTCCTATTGATATTCGCATGTATCAGACCATAACTTCATGGACTATTGCCCCTGATTGTACAAAAAAAATATGATTTTAGCTTAATAATTGTTGAAACATATCATTGTTATACCCTGATGACGGTTGAGTTCAAGTTTTGTAATTATTGGAGCGAAACTGCTGGAATAAATGTAAAAGTACGTAAAACCAATTTTGATGAAATTTAAAATACATGTTTATATTACAAAGACCTCAGTTCCTTTAGATATTTGAGCATTTTAGACCCCAACTTACTGGATTATCTCCCCTAATTGTACGAATAATCATGGTATTGTTTAGCTTGTTCTCTATCAAACTCTTGCAAAATGTGGGCATATCTTGCATGGCAAGCACTGGTTCTTTCGATAATGAGATATAGTTTGTCACATATAGTTGTTAGCATATTAGCTGTTTTTTAATATAAAATTAAAGTGGTTGCATGTTTCATAGTATGGGTTAACACATGTACACTGATGTAAAATCCATAGAAACTTTCACAGCATTTACAAACCATTTGATTGGTTCAAACTCTTTATTAGAAATTAGAAACTAAGAAATCTCATATTTTGTTAATAAAGGCTAAGAAAATAAGCTGACATAGTGTCATACTTCAGTGACATTCGCTGAAACTTGAAGATACTAACTGTAAACACTACTATTGAAAGAAATTATTTGGCATGAATATTTTCCCCCTTTCCCATCCTTAGAAAGCGGGAACTATTTAAATGGATGAGTCTGTCTCCGCCAACACACGTTTTGGGACATAATAACTCTGCTTCTTATTATTTACTCTAACTTACTGTAACTGCAGCTTTTAATAAGCAAAACGGTTTCTCAGCCTCCTTAAATTTGGGACTTTTTGAGTACCCATTTCTACATATACTACTATTCAAATGTGGTGTAGATGTTTATTAGGTGAGTGTCATCTATTTAATTTTGAATTGGGTTGGGTGAAATCAGCCTAACTGTTGACCTGATTCTTCTTTTATATAGTTTTAGCATTTATGTTTATTAAACATGTGTTCTCATTTATTTATATATTTTCTAGGGAGTTTGTTTTGTCCCATTTTGATTAACTGTTTTATATTTTGTATTATTTTCTTTTGCAAAACCTAAAACTGTTTTAGTTTGATGCCAAATTTCCCTAGCTCAGTCAGTGTATTGTTGATGTCAAAGGAATAAACAATCAAATCACGGGCCCTAAAATTTCAATATTCTGCGTGATCAATTTTCCATCCCCTTAAAATTACAATTCTCCCCAATGAAAGGTTTTGTTTTTTCTTTTATATTGTAAGGTGTCATGTCTCAATTAACATTGCTCGAATGTGCGCAAAATTAAATGACTCTAATCCGAGGCTATAAATAAAAATCGGATGGAAATGAAATTAAGGTACCAGAATTTGATAAAGGGATGTACACAAGGGGTAATATCTAACGTTGCATGTTTTTAAGTTTGTGTAATTCGATAAGCAATTACGTGATATTTTACGGCCTGAAATCAGATTTGTATTGATATTTAATCCGTCTATAAAAATTAGTGCCATTAAGTCCTGTCTAGTACTTGTCAAGTACCAGTTATAGCAACCCATCTAGAAATTTCTCAATATTATCCATCTAGATTTTTTAACTTCATGTACTTCAGGCGAATTGTGATATCATTGTTTATCTATTTCAACTTGTTTTGATTAAAGTATCAAAATGGGAGGTTGTAATATACAACTGTAAATATGTTCATCATGTATCTTGTTATATTACTATATCCATGACTTGTATAAGATGTATTATGCATGTGATATGTATCCTATATTAACTGTGATTGTATATCATTAATCTCAAATATATGTTTGCTTTTGTGAAACCACAGAAAAATTCATTTGGTTATAATGTGCAATATTGTATGAATGTTAGGTGCTATTAACCTCCAGATAGAACTCATCTCAAATTACTATTTTATGGCATCTGTAGACAAAGATTAAAGATAACATGACAGAAAGCCAACGAAATTTTCATTTACTTGGAAAGTGGAAAAGGAATTGTAGATTATCTTTAGGAGTCGATTTTTACAAATACAAATTAAATATATTTCAAACCAATGCAGGCACATAAATTTGTATTGTGAAATCAATATGAACTAATGTAAGCCTAAATAGAATTGGATGATTAAATAATTTTTCATCCAATATTTTTTTTTATTAAGATTACTTCCAATTGTGTTTGATTTTAATCTGTATTTGACCTATAGTCTGACATGTCCCTTTTATAAATGATATTCATGCAGCCTTTGACTTAAGTAGTTAGGTACAGTTCAAATCTGTTTGGTTATTTGTCAAGTGGTGCTTTATATTTTGCTAGGGCAATATGTTTTTTGTTATTCATTGTATATTATCCTCATATCCAGCGTGCCAAAATGCTTCCTCTAATATATTTAACATTACCAAGCCAAAATGTTTCAGTAATAATGTATTCTGTGCTATTAATATGTATTATTTGATCGGTTGATTAAATGATTTTTTTTTTCACAATACCCATTCATAGTCTTTGAGTGTACAGTGAGATTTAGCAGATCAAATGCCAAAGTGATACAAGTATGTCACGCCTTTACTTGGATAAATTCATCTATAGTAGAATTCATTTTATCCTTCCATTTTATTGATATTATCTTTTTTTGCATGTTATTTCATGTATTTATAGGGTTTATGAAATAGTAGATTTAACTAGAGTTTATTTTGCATGCTTATTTTAGCGTATATTTAGATGAATTTATTAGCTACAGTTTGTAAATCTTTTGTTAATAAATCAAAGAAAAAAAGAAAATTAAAACTTCTACAAGGCCTTATTATGAGCTAATTATTATTTAATTACAATGACTGGTTGTGTTCTTATGTCATTTGATATGTCATTTACACCATTCAGCTCAAATTTCACATAACAGATTTTGGGGGGGGTCTCAAAGGGTTTTACATTTATTTCACTTCTGTTCTTTGTCAAATCTAAACTATGTCTATTTACCTAAATGTTAATGCATTATTGTAAAATGTGGGAAAAAAATAAAGTATATTTTTACATGGTTAGTGTATTGAGTTCCTGCCACTGTTCAAGCAAGTTTTAAGACAGGTTAGCGGTTAGACTATTCATGGGAAGTGACTCACTCAGATCTAATTGATTTGTTGAACCTTTCAATATAATATTGCCGATCCTTTTTTTTTTATCCATACCCGGTACTCATTAAATAGTTACAGACCTGCTTCTCTTTCATGAAACATACATGTATGTAAAGTGACACATACAAACACAAGTTTTAAAGGCTCAATACAACTCTTGTTGTAACTGAATAATATGTCACAATCTTTATTCTGGTCAACAAATTGTTTCATTTTACAATATTCCACTTAATTGATGATATAATTTTCATCTTAACACACCTAATTTTAAAAAAATGGAAAAATTCAACTACATGATTTGAAAAGGTGGATGTAATCCTTTTCAAATGTGACTTGGATTTTAAAATATTCCCATCCCCACCCCCCACCAAGTAAAATAGGATGTAATGGATAATTTATACAAAAAGTAGGACACTTAAACATCTACATGTACTACTTAGAATAAGGCCTAGTATTTATTTTCTGGAGCTGCCAAGCCAGAATGAATGTTATTGTCAGACTATTCAGGGGAGGTGACTCTGTTTTCTTGCTCTCTAGAACAATATTGATATATTGAGTCTGTAGCAACATTTGTTTACAATAACAACCGTTACGGCCTGAAAGTACAGACAGTTTTCTGTACTTTGGAAAAGTATGGCGGGTGCCCAGACATTTGTTGATGCCAAGTTAGCACAGAAGAAAGTTTTGTTGTTCACAAAGAGTTACTGTCCAGAGAGTAAAACCGCCAAAAAGGTTTTAGATGGATATAAATTAATGTTGAAAGATTTCGAAGTTGTAGAAATTGAAAAGCGTCAGGACTGCATACAGATAGAAAATTATCTCCATTGTTTAAGTCTTACAAATTCTAGAGTGGTAAGTTAACATCAAGTCAAACTGCCAAACAAAAATATTGATATTAATTATTGAAATTGAATGATTCGATTCACCATATTCCAGAAGCAATGCCAATAGCCTACCGTGTTAACTGTGTGTTTCAAAAAGGCATGCTTTTCAAAATCCCATAAAAAGAGTTAACCACCTCCTAGGCTAGGGTAGAAAATAGCTTGGAATTTCAACCTGTTTGTAGACTTCTTGAACCAAAAAACTTGGCGATGCTTGAATGACCAGCCCTCGATCTCTCCCAGGGCCTCAAATTAAAAAATCTGGCAACCAGACGCTGAATTGTTATTGTAACAGTACTAACAGTGAAGAAGGAACCCACAATACAAGAAGCCAGTACATAGCCTATAGAGAGCCACCTACATCTTCCGCAATGTGGCAACTTTGGATGGTGTATGTGGTTGTTGAAAGTGAATGCACAAAATGTAACTGACTGCTAGTGCCTTCATTTCATTGTAAACTAAGGTTGTTTAAACCTTTGTTGGTTTTCCTTAAATTTCTGTGCACCGGTAAATTAGATTTGCGCTTTAGTTTTCATTGCATCACATAGTGCTATACCGTATTGCATTTGTATTAAATAATAACTACATTGTATTTAATTTTGTCACTTTGATTATTTTGTGTCCGTTTTCACAAAATTTTAGGGCCGTTTTGGTTTACGTCGTTTTCATCTATATTGTAATCAACATTAACAAGCGAGAATAAGCTATAACCTTCTGTCAGTTCTGATTGCCACTGATCATTCTCTTTTAATCTTATCGAATCAAAATCATGTCAAACTTTGGGAGCCATGTTGGCTCACTCAGTAAGATGTTGGCTCGTTAATAAAATCCTGTGTTTGTTGAGAAAGTGCATCAGCATTTTTCTGCTTTTAAAAATTAGATATTGTCAGAAAAATATGAATGATGATCAGCAAATTAAGTCTCATGTTATGTATATGTACTTCAGTTCAGCAGGGACTATTGTACAATATCTCTCATCTCTCTACTGGCATCACATTATGACCTAGTACTTTAGTAGTCACTCAGATCTAATTGATTTGTTGAACCTTTCAATATAGCTGATCCTTTTTTCTTTTTTTTTATCCCTACCAAGTACTCATTAAATAGTTACAGACCTGCTTCTCTTTCATGAAACATACATGTATGTAAAGTGACACATACACAATTTCAATATATCAGAGTTGTTGAACAGTAACTAGTATACATGGGCTAATATTAGAATATTGTAAATTAATATTAGATGGTTACCCACATTGGATGAAATTATTTTCTTGAGTGTTATTATACTTTCATCTAATTTATTGCAGACACCCCAGTTATTTGTAGCAGGAAAATATGTTGGCAGTGATATGGATATACCTCGTCTCCATGGTAACGGACAACTAAAACAAGTACTTCAACAAGCTAAAGTTATCTCATAACACTCAATAATTAGAACAAAATTATTCTAGATGTAATTGTAATATTTATGTAAATATGTACATATATCCATAATATTTTAATAAAAACATGAACTTGGTGACCTAAAATCTACTTTTATTAATATTTGGATTTTAAAGAAATCTCCTTTGATTTTAAAGTGCAAAATACAAAATCTGTCCAATGTCAACCACAATTTCTTAAATCTTTTATGAGTATCTCCTCAACTTATACTTGTACAAAAAGAGAGCTTTACATTATTAAATACCATGAACCCTGGTTTACATTTTAAAGGGACAATCCCAATTTTCAGAGTCTCAGTAATAAAAGTCTGTATACGTATTAAATTAACTCCAAAATATAGAGGAATGGTGTATATATTATATATGTTGTTTGAAAATTTCCTCTCAAAATATTGAGTTGGTTGGACATAATGTTAACCCGCTTATTTCGAGATTTCAGGTCAATTTTATCGTTGGGTGACCCGATAACCTACTAGTGGTACCGTTTCTTCAGAGGTCTTGTCAGTGTGTGATCAACGTGCTGTAATTGATAACAAATAACAAATCGTAAATATCAGCTACAGTTATTTCTATAAAATAAAAGTCTGGTTTTATCCAGACACATCGTATAATGCAGTGTGGGCGGCTGGTCTCCATTTCCACATGAACACTGACAAGTTTAAGTTGTTTGAAAACATATCACATATATTGAGTTAGTTGCTTGGCCCCGAGATAGAGGTTTTAAGGACTTTTCAAACAAAATTAAGCAATTTTATTCTCCAAAATGTAACTGAGATTGGCCCTTTGAGGATTCACTGGTGGAACAGTCATAAAGCAACGCCCACTATCAGCTTGTAATTTAAGCAGATGTTTACCTCACATAGTTACGCATGGGAATTCAGATCTTTTGAACAAAACAATATATTTCAAAATGGCTTTAACGGACAATGTCTGAAGTATCTATTCATACGGTATCAATTTCTTTTAGCATTAACACTTGTGTTATAACTGGTCCATTCTCAGATTTATACACTTGTTGAACACAGAATAAAGTTTAGTTTGCTTATGTCATTTGAAACACAACCTTGGAGTAGTTATGTCTGCTACTACAACTTTAAGTTCCTTCCAGCTCCATTCTTTGTTGTATTAAGTCAATTATCTCTGATGTCACTTCTGGTTTTAACATATCTTTAACCTGAAGAAAATATATTCTCAGGGAATAACTGATTAAGTAACAAGCTTTTAATACTACAATAACTGTCAATTAAATTCTATTTCCAATTTACTTTTAAAGTGAAATAAAATGAAATGAAATGGGGTTTAACATCGTACTGTTTTGCTTACTTACTTTTAAAGTAACAACTATATTAACTTAATGTTGGCAAAAATAACAATAAAACCTCAAGGGGTATTTTTAAATGAAGTGTAATATTCACTTAAATAATGTTATAAAGATTTTAATGATAAATTTGCAGTTTTCAGTCCTAACCACTCATAACATGAATGAGAACATCGGAGTCTTATATTTAATGCTTTTTATACTTACTGTAAATAATAATGATGCTTCATAAGCATACATGATACTTGTATCATATATAATCATATGGTGATCAGCTAAAGCTAATATACTGTTTCTAAGTCTAGCAACCACAATACGAACATCATTTGGTACAGGCTGAAAAATAGTTTAACCATGTAGTCAAAGAAGAATTTTATTTACAGTAGTTTCTAATTTTATTGTCAGACTTGAAATAAATAAACCACTAAGGCTCCAACAAATGCTATGAATCTGTGTAGAAAAACTAATAGGTCAAAAGGTCGCTGACCTACCTAAAGGCCTGAACGATGATGATGACGCATGTGGTTTAAAAAATGTATGTACCCAGACGAAACCATGACAGTGTTGAGATATAATCAATTGTGTGTTCCACTGATGTTGATGGATCAAATATATACAAGCCAACAGTGAGGCTTATGTCCCCCGCCGAAATCCCAAAATAAATAGAAGACACATATTAATTAATCGCACATTTATTTTTTTCAATGTATCTAGCAACCAAACTGTACACGAAGTGTCATCCAAAAGTGTTTTATAAAGAAAAATGCTAAAACCGACGAGAAAAATGAAAATGTACCCTAGTTAGGGGGACCCTAAAGGCAGACAAAAGGGCCCCTCTGGCCAAGGGAAAGGGCCTCTTGTCCAAGTCAATCGTTTCTATACACTGTTACTGTCGAATCCATTACTAAATGAGAATGCAGTCATTGTATTGGCATAAAAATCATCAATCAAGATGAACCTAAGTTATCTTGTCCCAAAGTATCAACCAATCAAATTGCTTATCTCTGCTTACCCTAAGCGGAAAATGCTCATCTTCGAACTCCATCAAGGCATTGACCTAATAAACATATACACCAAGTTTGAACATTTTAACTCAATTAGAAGGAGAGTTATTGTGTTCCAAAGTCTCAACCAATCAAATTGCGTATCGCTCTGCTTACCCTGAGCAGAAAATGCTCATTATCTAACTTAGTCAAGGTATTACTGTAATGAAACTAAACACCAAGTTTCATCACTCTCACTTAATTAGAATGAAAGTTATCGTGTCCCAAAGCATCAACCAATCAAATTGCTTATCTCTGCTTACCCTAAGCGGAAAATGCTCATCTTCGAACTCCATCAAGGCATTGACCTAATAAGCATATACACCATAAGCATATACACCAAGTTTGAACATTTTAACTCAATTAGAAGGAGAGTTATTGTGTTCCAAAGTCTCGACCAATCAAATTGCTCTGCTTACCCTGAGCAGGAAATGCTCATTATCGAACTTAGTCAAGGTATTACTGTAATGAGACTATACACCAAGTTTCATCACTCTCACTTAATTAGAACTAAAGTTATCGTGTCCCAAAGCATCAACCAATCAAATTGCTTATCTCTGCTTACCCTAAGCGGAAAATGCTCATCTTCGAACTCCATCAAGGCATTGACCTAATAAACACATACACCAAGTTTGAACATTCTAGTTCAATTAGGAAGAGAATTATTGTGTCCCAAAAAGTGTGACGGACAGACAGACAGACTAACCCATTTTAATAGTCCCCCAACTTTCTTTGAAAGGCGGGGGACAATAATACAAATCCAATAACACATTTTTAGACCATACTGTTTTCAGATCTTAATGAGATATAGAACATTTATTCACATGCTTATTATACAACAGAATTTTGTTTCTAACATTGAAATATTTTAATCATTTACCTCTAAATTTTGTTCATAACCACCAGTATTATCAGTTTCTTCATTTACATTTGGTGATATCCACACATAACCATTATTACCTAATATAATAGATGCTCCACATGGTAAATTATGAAAATGGGTTTTTCGTCTTTTAATTAAAGACGGAGATATGGAAAGTAACGTCCCTTGACCAAGCTGAAATGAAAATAAATAGATCAGTGATCACACTCATTAATATTCTGGTAAGCTGATACCATTGACTTATGAACCATGGCCTTTTAAGTTTTAGTAATGGTGGGGTCACGGTGGCTAAGTGGGTAAGATGATGGCTCGCTAGCCTGGAGGTTGGGTGTTCCATCCCTGCATTGGCCGAGAAAGTTCATCTAGATTTTCCTGCCTGATTCCCCTTGTCAGTCTTTCCCCCTGTCTAGTCTTTCGGATGAGACGAAAAACCGAGTACACATTGGTGTGCACGTAAAAGATACCATGACAGTTGGAATTCTATATAAAACTAGCTATCCAAGCAAAATTTCCATCATAGCATAGTGTATGCCCATCTTCATTAGCCCATTAAATTATACAAGTGATCATTACTCTGAACTAATGTTTAGTATAAGTGGCTAGAAATTATACAGTTGTCATTAATTAGCAGGTGTATAAATAGCTGTTAAAGATGTCAATAATTTTTTAAAGATGTGACAATTGATAACAGCCATCACTATTGAATATACAAACCTGGACAATAGTGTTATGTATCATTCAATAGTCATGATTTTACACCATAGTGACATTACATCTGCTAATGTAGTAAACATTCATTTATAAAAGTTATTTAATGCTTACTCAAAGATATCAACATTACAGTGTTACTTGCACAATTTTCTTTTCATAAAGGATCAAGCAATCACTGTTAACTTGAGCAGAAAATTAAAGTGCCTATTATTAAACTTAAGTCAAGGACTCAAGGTACATATACTAATGTGATGACTAACTCATGTTAACAATTCCTTGCTTTCTCTAAAAGGCAGGGGACAGTAATGAATCGCTATACTGATCTTATGCGTGTGTCGGGACCTTATAAATCAGTTTGGATTGGAAATCATCGATTTTGTCAAAATGATGGGTATTTCTTGCTATTGTCCCTTGTTTGTATGTAGCTACTATTATAGTCTATTGTTCAGCATGCTTATTAAAGTACCAAAATATGACTTTAAGTTATTTGTTTCAAATTGTTACACTTACTTTGCCATATTTTAAACTCCTTGTGTGAAGTGATAAACAACCATCTCCCATAATATTCTGAACTTCAGCCTGTTCCATCATTTAAAGAAACACAAAATAAAATATTTTGATGAATAGAATTGAAAAATAAACTATTAAAGCATTCTAAGAACACACCATGAAATGAGGGAGAGAAGGGTTAACAAACTGAGTCACACTGGATAGACTAATATATGATTCAAATTTTTATTTCAATAATTCACTTGTGCATCTTTAGCAGTTAGACCAATGAGGTTGGGCAGTCAACTCTACCCATTGTCACACACAAGCTTGGCATTGAAACCAAGCTACATGACAGACCTTATGATCTAAAACACACCCATCAAACCACTCAACCACCTACCCATGGTCACATCCAAGCTTGGCATTGAAACCGTGCCACATGACTCCACGACAGACCATATGATCTAAAACACACACATTAAACCACTAGACCACCAAACTCCATGCTAGTTAATATGACGATCTTGAATATACTATGCTGCATGGGTTTTCTTTTTTGCTTTAGAGTATACTGATATTTTAATACAAAAGGATACACTAATAAGATCGCCTTCTTTAAGATAATGCCTCATTAACTTCTCATCTTCTTCTGATCTCCTTCTCTGGGAAATATAAATTATATTTAATTTGCTCAAAAATCATTGCAATGTACAAGATTTATGATAATTATTATGAAAATATTCAATGTAATTATAAATTATAACAAATTTTATTTATTGCATCAAATGAAATGACATGTTACTGGTGCCAACAAAATCAGTCGCTTCGGTCATCGATCACTTCACCAAAATTGAGTTCTATACATTTCCTGAAAGTCACAACTTTAAAATGCCATTTGGACTACTGGTTCTAAAGGGCCATAACTCCAAAAGAAATTAACGGAAATTATTGAAAGTTTTGATGATAAATGTAGTCTGTAGAGTGTTCACAAGAAATTGTGGCAACAGACAGGTGTACCTGGTCAACGACAATATAACATCACACTTCCATGTGGACATATAAAATGATGATAACTAACCCTGACAGCTGTATATAGTGCAAAATGAATGAATGCGACTTATGACTGATTTTGCTGGCACTGGTATCACTGCATAAATACATAATTTTTTTTCTTTAAATATGTTAATTCTGTTTGTATGGAATTTGGTTCCTAAGCCAATCTGTATATAATAAACAGCAAAAGAAACATCAGGTTGATATGTTACTCTGAATAGACGCATTGCATGGAACTTGCTAAATGTTTTTACTGTATATTTGTGACCACATCTCCAACTTTACCGGAGTAATAAGGCTCTCCCAAACAAAGGATTGAGCCCAGGAAATGTTCTCAAAAACGCATTCTGACTTCTTTGATGGTAAGATGTCTTCTCCATGATTTTCATGTAACTCATGTGGCATGTGCACCGTTAACAGCCCTATACAATGCACCCCCATACCTGGTTGAATCATTCACACTACAACATAACATCACAGATGATCGCCCCAAAACTGGTAGACCAATGTTACCACAAGGCGACAAGACCACCAAGTTGTGCGACAGCACGTGCAGAATCCCTTCACCCAGGCATCTGAGACAGTACGATGAGACCAATCTGTTTCACAGAGAATTACTTACGAATTAACTCTGTAACAGATAGTGTCCACAGCACGTGTGTTGACTGCAGTAATTGGCTCAACGGCTCGTGCAATGTTTACTTAACACCTAACTGCTTCGGGCAAAATGACGCATTTTACTCATTTTAATACCCATTTACACTTAATAGGAAATATTTTTTAACTTCAATTACTTCAAACGTCTTTATTTATTTTTCTGTTACCTCAAAAAAATGTTTGAGAATTTAATTTGTCGGAGTAAAAAGTTAATATGCCGTACTTATTAAGCCTCGTCGATGTCATGCTTATCAGTGATTGTAGCGGCCAAGCTAATATTCACTGCGGGATCAGTTTGCGACGAGACAGTTGGAACACACCAGAGATATCCATTGCCGTAGACCCTACTGTAGACCGACCATACCACATTTAGCACATCATTGAAACAACATTTTCCAGCATGACACCGCCTGTGCCCACAACGCCAGAGTTACCCTGGACTGTCTACAGCAGAACAGTGTCAACGTTATGCACTGGCCAGCCCTAGATCTGGACTTAAATCCGATTGAACATCTTTGGGATGAAATTTAGGAGACTTCATAACGTCATATTAAGACCAAACACAGACGATGGATTGCGCAAGGCATTTCCAGATGCCAATGGCTTTCGTCAATCGTCTGGTCCATTCCATGTACAGGTGCTGCGCTGCTGTTATTAACACTCACGGTGGACACACCAGATACTGTGTACAGACTCAAAACCTTCTTGTAATATCTTGGAAGTGTGATGAATTAATCACTAATGTGTTGACATTATGTTCACAAATAATTCTTTTGATCCATTTATTAAGTCGTTTTCTAACATAATTTGATTAAAGTCCCTCTATGATTTTGAAATCGTACCGACAGGTTTTTTTTGCTGTGTAGTATATATTTGTGGGTTATGCAAATTTTAATATCATCACTGAGTTAAATTTCAGATACTGTATAAATGATGGTATAAAACAACTCACTCACCAATTCACCACCTGGCAAATTAACGGATGATAACATTAAAACTGAATTAAGTTTAGAATGTGTTTCAACTTTCCATCTTCTCTGACAAACTTCTATGATTCTACCTATAACCACATCTCCTATTTCACCATTATACCTGTAAGTAAAAAAAACACCCAAGATAATATAACCCCAAATTCATTTGTAGGAATTTAAAGATCAAATATATGGCTCTTGAAAATGATGTATGATACATTGTAATACTGAATAAAATTTATTACCATACTTCAAATCAAACCACATACATAAGTTGGTTATACTTGCAGAGATAAACTTAGGCGGGGATTAGTTGAAAATATTTACAAAGATAAATTATGTTAAAAAAAACAACATTTATCTGAAGATGAGAAATTACATTGTTGACATGTTTTATCTCTCACCTTGTCTTTAATGGTTTAACACAAATAAGTTTATTTACACGTTCTACCACACCAGCCACTGAAGCATGAAGCTTCTCATTTTCCATGAAAGTTCCATGTCCTCTGAAATTCATAAAATTTAATTTTAATATCTTAATAACAAATGCAGATAACAAAAACAGATACCGATTGTCAAATGTTCAATTTAGAGTGGACAATAAATAACTAAAGTAGAACTGTGGAGTCATACTTTCATGAAAAAATATGTCAGGATAATATAATGCAGCAACAAACTTCTGGGGAGATGACTGAGTCTGGATAAATGACAATGGTATAATATTTGCAATGCAACCACAGATTGTCTAGCTAAGTAGCTTACCATTAGTTCCATTTGAAATTTGAAACGGTCTGTGAATGGACAAAGACTGCAGACTGTCCCTGTCATTCAGAGACTGTTCCAAAAGGAAGTAGCTTACCATTACCTATGGCAAGTACTAGTAGAAGAAACTAAAATAGGTTGCCAGGCAACGAAACATACGCCCACACAGCAGCCAAATCGTCCGGCAGTCAACAAGAGTTGTCGCATATTAAGGAATGATCAGAAAATCATTAGAATTTGTTTGGTTTTTATAATCAAACGTTTTTTTTTTTAAATCAGATAATAATTGTGACCTCCAGAGGGACCACAAGCTAAAAAGGGTGATTTTTCGTACAATCAGGGTACATAATTCAGGAAGTAATGACCCGATGGGCTCAAATATCGAAAGGAACCAAGATCTTTGGGTTATAAACATACATGTCAAGTTTCATCAAAATCGATTCAAAATTGTGACCTCTATAGGGTCCACAACCTTTATATAACATATTTTCACACTATTCGCGTACAAACGGCGGCCATTTTGTCCGTCAATTTTGGTCAGATTTTCACAAAATTCAACCTCAACCTTCATATCCATGAAATGATGATATAATCAAACGTTTTTTTAAATCGGATAACAATTTTGACCTCCAGAGGGACCACAAGCTAAAAAGGGCGATTTTTTGGACAATCAGGGGCCAATATCGAAAGGAACCAAGATCTTAGGGTGATAAACCTATATTTTATGTTTCATTGAAATCGGATAAAAAGGAACAAAAATTTTGAAAAATCAATGTGTAAATGACAAATGGTGATTTGTGCTGAAAATAACAATCAATGAATTTCATCAGCAACATATTAGCATGGCGGGGGTGGGGGGGGGGTCACCAGCTGGTTCCGCCATGGTTTGAAGAGGTGTTTTCCAGAGGACCAGGCTCCGGGTTATCTATTTAGGGTCTTTTCCAATATTAAGTGTCTTTTCCATTATGTTGATGTTAGTACGGTATTCAAAATTCAATGATGTTTTCCGGTAGTTATCCGGTGTTTCTGGTATATTATAGCCCAGCACCCGGTGATTTGGGTGTTTGCAGTGGTACCTCATAAACCCAGTATCTGTTGTGATAATATCCCCAGGTGTGACAAGGTTCTGAATCTCTTCAACTGTTTCGATATTATCTTTTTTACCACGTGCTCCAACAAACCGAATGTCAACAGTCGCCATGATTGTTTTCTTTTTTTGTTGTCCAGACGTGCAGCGATTTTCAAAAACCAGAGTTATGTCCCCTACATAGTGCTTTCATAATCCATAAGCCATAAGTATGGCATAAGGCATAACAAACGGAAAATGGATCGTTAAAAAAGTAGTCAATAACATATTCTTGAGTAGAAATTAAGAGAAACTAGGCAATATCAGCATGAATACCGGTAACCTAAATGAAGTGACTAAACAAATGTCTGAAAAATATCCCGTAAGTAAAACTGATGCAGAATTTGATACTTCCAATTCCATGGCCTGCGACATTGTCAAATAAATGTCAGTGACAAGGACAGCTGCCTAGTCGTTCGGATGGGACGAAAAACCAAGGTCTCGTGTACACATTGGCGTGCACGTAAAAGATCCCAAGAGTAGGCCGTAGTCTGCTGCCTGGGCAAAATTTCCCTCATAGCACACTGCATGGCAATATGCCCGTCTTAGCCCAGGTTGTGCAGAAGAATAGGACGTTAAACCCCATTTCATTTCATTTCCTTTCAAAATAAAGGTAGCGGTTCTTACTTAGTTATTAGGGTTTCACATAGTTCACCTCTGAACATAGGTCTCATTACACTCAGCTAGGTCAGCAACCATACCGCCCAATCGATTCTGTGTTGAAAGTTTTTTCAATCCCGGTCAATTTTACTGGGCACCTTTTTACTGCTAAACAGAGGGGTGTAAATCCATGTGAACGCCTGTTTTTTAAAGGAACATCTTGTGGAAAAATAAGACCTTGCTTACCTCGCTAGAGTCAGTATGAGCGACACAACACGCTGTTAAAAATACCTTCCCTCCTATCAAGTTGTCCTTTCACCGCCATGACACTTTAAATATCTAGAGAGCTTTCATTTAGAAGTGTAACTGTACATTATGACATTTCGCTAAATTTACAGTTACATTAAGTGGCTGTTATTCCATAAGTATGTGTTTTTGTGTATTGCTCTATTCAGTTACTAAATGCCTCTAAAAAAAGATTAACATTAAAAATTTACACTTAGTAGGTGGCGATACAAACTTAGTCCATGATCTTGAAAGGCCTTCATCACAGATAGGTTGTTGAAGATGAAATTGGTAAAGCACGCACATATGTTTTGTCTCTGCCTCAACTTGTTATTTTGTCTACAAGGAGAAGGTCTTCTCTGTGCCTGTAATTTGTGAAAACCACAATTATTCATAGAAAAATTATGGAATGGATCATGGATATGAAACAAGGTTTAGCTAAGTGTTGTGAACGTACAGTTTGAGTTAGCTAGGTAGGCTGGCTGCTATCCATCGGCCACACTTTTATGACTTGCACTTCATGTCATTCGTCACAAAAACTGATGACGTTAAATCTTCTAAATGTAAAGTTGTGAAACCTCTCTAATATGTCAATGTCCATATTAAGGAATATCGGCCATACAAGCTGAAACAAAACTATTGATGTTTGTGATTCTATCATGGACCTTATATAATAGAAGGTCCACAAGTTCTATGATTCTATGCAGTCTGTCATTTGCTAAAAATAGGCATCAGCATTTTTTTTTTAAATGTGAGTACAGTACTCTACAGCTTAATTTATTTATTTGTGTCAAAACATTTTACCTTTCAGCACTATAACACTTATAAAAAATGTCAATCACAAACCTTTATGACAGGACTGTTTACATTCGCCACAGGTAAGTTTCAGTTTGACACGGCAGGTTTGTTGTGGGTCGGTCGGATTACCGGAAACAGAACATTTTTGGGGGCCTAATCAACAGTCATTTGAACTTTTGAAAACAGTACTTGGTAATTTAAAATATGTTTTTAACATTTCTTGCACATCTCTGTGTATTTTCTGACATTTTTTCAGGAAAAAATATTTTTAGTAAGAGAATGGAATAATCAATAGGTACATTGTATATCATATTACAGCACTAGATGAGGTTGCATACGCTGCAATTCTGCATACTTGCTATTATAATCTATAAAATATTTCTTTTTTTAAGGAACTGCTGCAGCCTATCTTGTTCAAGATGTGCTTAAAGCTAAATTACCCTATGAGAAAAAATCTATTTTGATGGTCTCCTTAGGAGTAGCATCTATAATATCCTATTTTGTCACAAGGAAAAATACAAAGTTATGCCAGGAGATGTGGATGGCCCTTGAAGATAAACATACAGCTATTAATCCAATTGAAGGTGTGTTTTAACATATATTGTAGAAAACAAAATGATTTACTTTCACAAGTTATTAACACAGCTTATACATAAACTGATCAATCTAAAATGAGTGGTGTATAAGATGTCAGAAACATACTTTTATCAATAATATTTTTGATGAATTTGATGTATATGTGACAATTTTGAAGGTGCATTATCGTTTATTAGTTCCTTGACCTTGTTACAATTTTTATCAGATTTTCTGAAATAGTTTGTATTGGGATAAATATGGTCCTCAATTTTTCATGAAAAGAGTTCCAGAATTATTGTCCCTTGTCCTAACAGTCTGTACTCACTAAATACAAAGTTCAATTCTTGACAGGAGTACAGGTAGTTAGAGACTTTTCATGGTGTTTTTGAGAGAAACAGGGTTTAACATCCACTCGACACAAACTAGGTCATTTCAGAACTAACATATGGTTCAATTCTATTTCAATAATTCGCTTGAAATAAGGCACCTGTCACTGACATGTCAGGCACAGATTCATACTTTGTCAGGCACAAAACCTCTGATGTCATTTAGTCCGGCACTGATTTGTCTTTTTATTGATATCATTAATAAATGTCCGGCACTAAGTTGAAAATGTCAGGTACTATTTCAGGTACACCTAAAACCATTTTTTCCAGGACTGCTTGCGCGCATGGGTCTTTAGCAGTGGGAGGAAACCGGAGGACCCGGAGAAAACCCATGAGGTGGGACAGGCAACCCTTTTCCTTGTCACATACAATTGGGGATTCGAAACAACGCCAGTTGACTCAATGATAGACCTTATGATACAGCACACAGTCACATGTGCTAACCATTCAGCCACCCAACCACCCTCCCCACAAACAAAGAACCTGCTGGTAGGTGCATGTTACTTTGCATGACAAGCTATATTGGAATTTGGATTATATGGTTCATGTATATAATGCCTTGTGTTTTTTATTCCAGAAAGACTGTCTAAAGAAGCTACCAAATGAATTTCTGTGTGCTCATTAATTATTATGCCAGTTGGAGGAATGTTACCATTAAATTTCACCATCACTCTATTTAAAGCAACTCCCTCATTCTCCCGTTGCAGGTGCATTTCTGTTGATTTCTCAGTCTAGAATAGACCAACAAGGTTTGAATTAACATTTTCTGCAAGGTTTTGGTAGATATTCATGATTTAAGACTGAAGGATAACAGAGGTAACAGGCTGGTTTGATTGATATGTACAGTGAATAGCCTAGTTACATGTTTTTACTAAGTATGCTACTTCAAATTTGTGTACCGTATCTCAAAATTTGGGTGGTCTTTGGTCAACCTCATACAAAATTTGGCGCAAAGACATGACCATGTGTTTTCTTTGAAAAGCATCCAGCACAGTGAAAATTTTTGGGGAGCCAGAATTAACTTTGAAGTCAATGGGGAAATTAATGGTGGCCTGCCTCCATTAACAGTAGTTACCTCCCATAATATGTACAGACAATATCTCATTGAATTTCGAGGAGGCATTGGCTAATAATTGCAATATAAAAATGTTATATTATGTTCAATTATGAACCATCAAGGACAAGGAAACTGAAAACAATAACTTGTGAAAAATTGGAAACAGACTTGCAAAAACTTAATAAAATGTTTTTCTATTATTTGTTGGAGAGATTTGAATCACCCAAACCATTTTCTGGGTAAGCCATGATATTTTGTGTGTGTGTGGAGTGATTGATCAGAGTTACAGATGAAAAAATAGTTGACATTTGATCTGAAAATCACAGAAGACACTGCAGTGAATATTTTCTTATTACATAGAATATATTTATATTATGATTATATCTGTACAGTAAATATAATAAAAGTATAGATTTGTGATGTCTTGTAGTTTTTAACACATGCTAAATCATTCGTGTTTCATATTTTATAATTAGGACAGTGGGTGGGGTCTGGCATTTTATAATTAGGACAGTGGGTGGAGTCTGGCATTTTATAATTAAGAAAGTATAAGACAGTGTCTTGGCAGGATTGGAACAGCAGCATTTTCCTCATACTCCGCGTTTGATTAGTGTTGCATTTGATTAGAGGTAATCCTACTCGGGCCATTGATTCAGGAATGCATTTTCATTGACTGCATATAGTACATAACTAAGACCACGACACAGAGTTCGGTAAAATATGAATTACAGAATTTTAAATGTTAAACCTGTGTCCAGTAACTGATCTAATTTTAATTGCAAACTCAAGTTGCTATATGATACAATCATACTTAATAATAAGTGACATGCTTTTTGGCACGAAGAGGGAGACAGCTTCCGGGTAGAAAACATGGCGCATTTGCCTGACGGTCTACTTTTATGTTTTATTGATATTGTGTATATGTATACGGTAGTTTTCGGCGGTTAGCCATCCTGTTAGAATAGAAGAGATGACAATGTGTTAAACTATTGGCCTACCGTTATGTTAACTTTTGTATTAAACCCAATTGTTGAATGGTTATATAAGTAATTAAACCATGTTTTGACTTTGACATGCCATAGGCTACTGCATTATAATAGGCTAAAGGGAATCTTTGTTAATGGGCAGTGTGGGGGTGGGGGGCAGCTGTCCCCCTAACATTCGGGTAAGCCAACTTTTCGGGCAGACTGGTAAAGTGAGAAAAAAAAAATTACTTCATTTACTTGGCAAAATAAAGTGCCAGAAATTTAATAAAACGCTAATTTTACGGGATGGAATATTAGTAAAACGCCTTTGCGGCCGTCAAATATTCCAAAATTTCCTTGGGGGGTCTATACAAGGTCAGTTCCGCTTCTTCGCCCATCGAAGAAAACCGGCGCCGCTGTCGGTAAACCTGAATTTTTTTCGGGCATTTTTAGTTTTGCTTCTCTAACTTACCTAATAAAACACTTATTTTACTTTTCTTTGAATTGAATACCACGAATTTGTACTGACTTGACTATGGATTAAAACATTTTGTCTGAAGTCACTCTACTTTGTGCGACATTTTTCGGGCATCGATTAGTATTTGTGAATGCATATCAATCTCGTTCCCAGAGGCAGCCGCGGAGCCGAAAGCCTCTGGCACATTAGACCATCCATTTTTTCCAATTTTTTTCAAACCTAAGCCCCGCCCATTCTGACCTCTGATTGGTCAATCTTTTTGGGTCGATTTCTCGAAAATTAGTGGTCGGATCGTCGTTTCGTTTGTTGTAAAATGATCCTTGAGTCAAAGTCAACTCGCTGGCATAAAAAAATGGATCCTAAACGAACAAATTCAAGTTTTTGTAAAGATCTATTTTTCTACGCGTGGGTATATTTTTAAGTGATTCGGTCATCCAGGCACGTAAAATCAGGTAAACGTTTTTTACCATCCACCGGAGCCTGATCTTATGACGTCATATGTGGATTGTGGGTTAGGATAAGGGTTAGGATAAGGGCTGTGGCCTGCAGATTTCGTCACAGTCTCGAGATGTAGACAGGGCTAGCCCTAACCCTAACCCTGGGCCAAGCCTAACCCTTATCCTAACCCACAATCCACATGTGACGTCATAAGACCAGGCTCCGGTGGATGGTAAAAAACGTTTTCCGTAAAATCAGGGGCGTACGACGCAAATAAACGAGAAATTTCGCGCGTAGGAATTACATGTCATTTTCCGGGAAAATGGCTACCCCTATTCACCAGAGAAATTTCTTCAAAAATTTTTCTGGTTTCGAGATTGAATGCATATGCAACAGTCTGATTGGATGGTTAGAATTCGGAGTGGGATTTTGGTTACAAAATCATTGAATACTTTAGGAGTTACTTACACGGGCTACAATAGGCTAGCAGAAAACGCATTTGCAGTGGTTAAATTTTCGAAATTTTCTCCGGTAGGGTGAGGCTCCCATACCCCGCGACGATTAATTGGTTGTTTCAATTTGGGTAAGCAGGTAGGCTGTTTTGGACCAAATTGAAGCTTTATTCACAGGCTGTAAACGACTCATTGAAATTCGAGTCAGCCACCTTAATTCGGCTATATTAGACCACTTTGATGTAGCTTTGTTCACAGGTTGAAATAGCAAGAAAACATGTTTGCAGCCGTCAAACATCCCAGAATTTTCTGGCAATTCAGGTTCTGCCCCCCCTAACTGTCATCGAGCCTGTATGCCTATGGGCCTTATCGGCATATTCTGGAAATTGGACCTTTATGTATACATGGTCGAGGTCATAAATTTACCGAACGGTAAATAGAACAACCAATGTTGAAGCCTGCTATAAATTAATCGCGTTTTGGCTTATGGTTTATCCATCCGATTTTTTAAAAAAAAACAATGTTTGATTATATCACCGTTGCACCGTAATCAAGGTTGAGTTCGAATTTCGTGAAAATCGGACCAAAACTACCAGACAAGATGACACCGCTTTGTACACGAAAAGGGTAAAAATATGGTATATCAAGGTAGTGGACCTTGTAGAGGTCCCAATTTTAATCCGATTTTGATGAAACTTGAAATACATGTTTATAACCCAAAGATCTTGGTTCCTTTCGATAATTGCGCATATCGAATCGCAACTTCCTGCATTATAGCCCCTGATTGTCCGAAAAATGGCCCTTTTAACTTGTAGTCCCTCTGGAGGTCACAATTATTATCCGATTTAAAAAAAAAAATCTGTTTGATTATATCACCGTTACACCCTAATGAAAGTTGAGTTCGAATTTCGTGAAAAAGGGACCAAAATTGCCGCCACTTGTACACGAATAGTGTAAAATATGGACCAAAATGGCCGAACAAAATGGCCGTCACTTGTATCGAATAGTGTAAAAAATATGGTATATTATTAACGTTGTAGACCCAGTAGAGGTCACAAGTTCCTCCCGATATTTGCGCATATAGAATTGTAACTTCATGAATATTACCCTTGATTGTAGGAAAAATCACTTTCTTTTTAGCGTGTTCTCTATTCATCTCTCGAAAATGTGGGTGTATCCTGCCTGACAGCCGCTGGTTTACCTCGTGGTTCCTCTGGAGGTCACAATTATTATCCGATTTTTAAAAAAAAAACTGTTTGATTATATCACCGTTACACCATAATGAAGGCTGAGTTCGAATTTTGTGAAAATCGGACCTAAAATTGACGGACAAAATGGCCACCGCTTGTACACGAATAGTGTAAAAAAATATGCTATGTCAAGGTTGCGGACTCTGTAGAGGTCACAATTTCATTCGACTTCGATGAAACTTGAAATGCATGTTTATAACCTAAAGATCTTGGTTCCTTTCGGTATTTGTGCATATCGGATTGTAACTCCCTAAATTATGGCCCCTGATTATACAAAAAATCGCCCTTTTTAGCTTGTGGTCTCTCTGAAGGTCACACTTATTATCCAATATTAAAAACCGCTAGAATATATCACCGTTACACCACAATGAAGGTTGAATTCGAATTTCATGAAAATCGGACAAAAACCGCCAGACAAAATGTCCGCGGCTTTTACGCAAATAGTATGAAAGTATGGTATAGGACTATGACTAGTAATTATTTCCCCTCATTTGATGATGGACGAATGTAGTGCGATTTATAAATAGACAATTTTTCCCTTATTTTTGTTCTCCCCTCTTCCTGCATTTTTGGCTTGACTTTTTGGTCTAGAATTGGAGAAAAGGCATCAAATTTTCAATTTCATAGCAGTTTTGGGCAATACTGAGGATATTACAGCAGAGGGATAGGGGGTGTAAAATGTCTTTCTGCGGAGCAATCATTGTGTTGGAAGTGAGATTTTCACCCCAATCAACTTAAAATCCCCGTAGCAAAAAATCTAAATGGTCAACCCCCTACAAATTTATGATGAGGAGATTGCCAAATGTGGTCCCCATTGTGCCTAAAAAGATTGGAAGCAACGGAATGTTGAGAAAAAAACTACAGCCTGTGATGTTACAGGCATTTAACATTGAAGTCAATGGGCAAATAATTACTAGTCTGAGTCCATATGGCCACAGATCACTAATTATTTCCCCTTGACTTCGTCGGGTAAAACGCTTTCTGGCACAGATGGAGCAACATGTGGCAAACTGTTGGCCAAAAGCATGTATGAGGTTCTTCATGAAAAACGAACCTTGCAATTTTCGCCCCACCTTTCAACGTAATCAACCTCACAACTCTTGTATCCTTCCGCCTCAAAATCATGAATATTCACCAAAACCTGACAGAAAATGTATTTTCAAACCCTTTTTCTTTGATTCTACACCAAAAACTCAACAAAAATCGCCATGCAAAAGGGGGAAAAAAGGGAAAGAGAGAAAGACTAAAAATAACTTTCGCCCTTGGCCCATGAATATTTGGTGATCTGTGTCCATATATCAAGGTCACAATTTAAATCTCATTTTGATGAAACTTTAAATGCATGTTTTGTTTATAACCCAAAAATCTCGATACCTTTCGACATTTGCGCATATCAGATCTTAATTTCCCGAATTATGCCCATGGCCCCTGATTGTACGCAAAATCGCCTATTTTAGCTTGTTCTCTATCCATCTCTCGAAAATGTGGTCGTATCCTGCCTGGCAGCGAATCCAACTAAATACCTTTCGGATAGTATAGAGTTCAATTCTGTCAAATATCTACTTTTTCAAAAGCAACTTTTTCTAAAAACGCAATGGAAAAAGAATAATTAATCCGAACAAAAACAAGTTTTTATACTACCAAATACTACGCATAAAAACTAATAAAAAGACTTCATAAGCAATATGTGTTTCGACCGAAGGTCCGGAACACGTAAAAAGTTATTAAAAGTTTGGACTGCGTCCGTAGCTCTTATGGGAATCGAACCCACAAAGACCAGTCTTCAGCTAGTTTTGTACCCATTACATCGAAGTAACCACTAGACTAAGCCAAACCGACATATGCGAGTAAACATAACTATATGAACCAGAGTTAGACCAACGCGCAATACACCGATCTATTTATAGACAAGTGACGTAGTGTTCAGTGTACGTTAACCAGTATAAACATGGTAAAGTGATTGGTTAAAACGAGATGCATACCATCTTTATTATTCCTAAATGTATGTAAAGATATTCATTGCATTAAATCATTGCATTAAATTAAATGTAGAACGCTAAAACCCATTTCATTTACAATAACAGTACATGCTACGCGAAAAAAGGGCTAGATCGCGTCCGTGGCTATTATGGGTATCGAACCCACTGAGACCAGTGTGACAGACAGGTATTGAATTTATTTCAAACGAAGTAACCACTAGACTAAGCCAGCCCGTAACATATTGTAGAAGATAAGAATATAAACCACAGTAAGGTTAAAACGCTATTCTACGGAAGCGTAATAGGGCCACATATTATTTTTTTTTTATTACATTTTCAATTTTTCAAGTTAGTAACGTAACTTGAAAATTCAAGTTAGTAACTTGAATTTTCAAGTTAGTAACTTGAATTTTCAAGTTAGTAACTTGAATTTTCAAGATACTAACTTGAATTTTCAAGATACTAACTTGAATTTTCAAGTTACTAACTTGAATTTTCAAGTTAGTAACTTGAATTTTCAAGATACTAACTTGAATTTTCAAGATACTAACTTGAATTTTCAAGTTACTAACTTGAATTTTCAAGTTACTAACTTGAATTTTCAAGTTACTAACTTGAATTTTCAAGATATTAACTTGAATTTTCAAGTTAACTAACTTGAATTTTCAAGTTAACTAACTTGAATTTTCAAGTTACTGTTATATTATTAATAAGGCGTTTTGATCTAATGATATAGTATGTCATGCAATGCTTTAGTCAATGGACGGCACGGTTATAGACCTCAATGACAAGGTCCGGGAGTAGCCTATTCGATCACGCAGGTTTCCCCCCTGCAGCGAAATTACTCCCCGCGAATTATGGTGTCGACGTACCATAAAACACCATTTATTCATTCATTCATTCATTTTAACAGTATTGAGCCCTATAGAAAACCTTTTTGAAGTACAAAAAAAATATTAAATGACAAATCAAACGTCCCAGTTCCCAGTTCTAAAAATAGTCTTTAGTGACATAATACACGACATTCTCCCCCCCCCCACCCCCGCCACATGGATATCTGCCCCCGGATAACCCCCCTCCTTTTTAGGACTTTTACTCCCAGGACATTTCCTGCTGAAGACATCTTAACTCCTAGGACATCTCCCCCCGGACTTTTACTCACCAGACATCTGCCCCTGGGACATTTACCCCCAGCCCCTAGGACATCTACCCCCAGAGTTTTACCCTCTTCACCCGACATTTTTCCTCTGGAACATCTGCGCCCTAGGACATGTCTGCTGAAGACATCTTAACTCCTAGGACATCTCCCCCCGGACTTTTACTCACCAGACATCTGCCACTGGGGCATTCCATGTCAAGTGTACACACCTCATTGACACCATGGTAACAGATTCTCTTCAATTTTTCTCCAAATGTTAGCCCCACCGAGAGAACAATTTATGTGAAGTTTCAGGTTTGAAAACCAAATGTGTTAGTTTTTTGGGCCGACCCAATTTTTGCGTAATCCGGTGGACCAAAAACCTTCCAACAGTAATCATTTTACTCCTAACTGCATGATTGACATAAATTTGGTACCAAAATGATCAGGAAATCAAGACCTTTCATTTGGTGTATTACACGATTTTATCAGATAATCTTTTCATATTTTCTTTTTATTTGTTTGACCTTGACCTTTGACCCTGTCCGGGCAGAAAATCTGATAACCCCAATTTTTTCTCAAAACCATGTTCTATATATCACCCACCTGTATGCCAAAAATGAAAATGGGATCTCTATGGGATCAGGGGGAAAATGAAGGCCAAAGTCATAGGGTTTCGCAATTTCAACTTTTGAGCTCAATATTACAATGCCCCTCCGGCAACAAAGCAACACACATGGTATAATAGGCATCCCTGACTCTAGGCTATCATCTGATAGCGATAGCTTGAGTGTACAAGTATGGTTGAGTGGTGAGCAGTAAAGTACATAATCTTTGATTAATGACTTCTAACTCATAAACTGACGTCAAATTTCACCATTTCAATTGAAATTTTCATTTCAGGGAACTTTAAATTCACTGACGTTTTTCTAAAGCCTTGCTGGAATCGGCAATCTCTTTCTTTGACGTTGTGCCGGTAGATGTTTGGGGGTCAACTTTGACTTTGAGGAGCATGTCGCTGATGTCGAGGAGACACCTTTCTGTCGTCTGGGGATACACAAGCTTTTTGCGGGTCCGCTCGGGTGAAGTAATTTCACTCTAACTTCATGTGTGTCGTCAAAGGCTTCTTCTATGTAGGATAGCCACCAGTGTCCGTCATAACGTACCGTGGCGTATCCCGCCAAAGGTCCTTTAAATCTCGGTGCCGAACCGGAAGTTACTTTAGACACATCTCGCAGGTCCTTCAGCTTCAGTTTGCCATGGCATTTGAAGGGATCTGCACAAAACTTACGAAACTCCCCCTTTTTACTAGTTATTCAAAATTTTCCTTTTTTGAAATAACAGAAAATATTCACTTTCGCTTCTCAGAAGATGCTGGATACCAGTCAAACATACACTTGACCAGAGGCTCAACCATGCAGACTCAACCCAGGTGGCATTTCTGAAAGCATTTTTAGGCATGATCCCATAGAGATCCCATTTTCATTTTTAGCATATGGGTGGGTTATATATAGAACATGATTTTGAGAAAAAATTGAGGTCATCAGATTTTCTGCCCGGACAGGGTCAAAGGTCAAGGTCAAACAAATAAAAAGAAAATATGAAAACATTATCTGATAACATCGTGTAATACATCAAATGAAAGGTCCTGATTTCCTGATCATTTTGGTACCAACGTTATGAAAATCAGACCATTAGGAGGAAAATTATACCTGTTGCAAGGTTATTGGCCCACCGGATTGGCCCAAAATTTGATTGGCCACAAAAACGTCATTTTTGGGTCGATTCACCTGAAATTTGGTTTTTACACTTTTTTCATCCCACCTCACCATTAGACATCAAATAAACGAAATCTAAGATGTCTTGTCAATTTTCGCTCTGAAAGTGTGTACACTTGACGTGGAATGCCCCCACTGGGACATTTACCCCCACCCCCTAGGACATGTACCCCCAGAGTTTTACCCCCTTCCCCCGACATTTTTCCTCTGGAACATCTGCGCCCTAGGACATGCCCCCTCCCCGCCACCCACCCTTAAGAGAGAGAGAGAGAAATGGGGTTTAGCGTCCACTGGACACACATAAGTTCATTTCGGGATTAACATATGGTTTTAATTTTATTTCGATAATTCGCTTGCGCGTAGGGGTCTTTAGCAGTGGGAGGAAACCGGAGGTGCCCGGAGGAAACCCACGAGGTTGAGAAGGCGCCCCTATCTCCCTCCATGCCACATACGCTCAGACCAGGGATCGAAACCACAGCCGCAAGTCAGAGGTGACCGGCCAGCTAGAGGTCGAAGCGCGGCACCTTAGACCACTAGGCCATCCCAACCCCCATCCTTTAGAACTCTGGACGTGTAAAATAATGCACTGTAAAATAATTATACCTATTTTACATTGTTTCTTTGAGTACCTCGTAACACCCTTTAGAACCCCGGACGTTACGAGGTACTCCAAGAAACAATGTAAAATAAATATAATTTTTTTCAGTGCATTATTTTGCAGGTCAATAGTACAGAGTTAGATACATGTAGTAGAATGCGTCCATCGCCCTATTCCTAGCGTGTCGTAGTAGCCGACTCTTGGGGAGAGGTTCGGGTGACCGATAAGCTACGCCTTGGTCTGCCATCAATAATGTCGAGGGTTCGAGTCCCATTCTCTGCTGTCTTAGTGACACGGTGCAGGAGCAGCCTATCCGATCACTTAGGGGTACTCCCAGAACATAAGCAGATTATCGGCGATAACACGTAGATTACAATTATTTAGGGATCGAAACCACAGCCGCAAGCCAGAGCTGACCGGCCATCTAGAGGTCGAAGCACGGCACTCTAGACCACTAGGCCATCCCAACCCCCACATTTAGAACCCTGGACGTGTAAAATAATGCACTGTAAAAAAATTATACTTATTTTGCATTGTTTCTTGGAGTACCTCGTAACACCCTTTAGAACCCTGGACGTTACGAGGTACTCAAAGAAACAATGTAAAATAAATGTAAATATTTTACAGTGCATTATTTTACAGGTCAATAGTACAGAGTTAGAAAGTAGAACGCGTCCATCGCCCTATTCTTAGCGTGTCGTAGACGCCGACTCTTGCGGAGTGGGTCGGGTGGCCGACAAGCTACGCCTTGGTCTGCCATCAATGGTGTCGAGGGTTCGAGTCCCATTCTCTGCTATCTTAGTGACTGATTTTCAAGTTACTGTTATATTATAAAATAAGCGTTTTGCTTTAGGCAATGGACGGCACGGTTATAGACCGAGACACAACGACATCTACCCTGGGACTTTCACCCCCTGGACTTTCCCCCTCCTTAGAACATCGTGTAACGTCCCCCCCCCCCGAAGTATTAATGAAGTTATAACCGACTGTGATGTATATTTGGTCCAGGCTTTTATCTGTTACATATCCGTTACATTTCTGGTAGCCTATATGTGTGTCAAGGTTGCTGTGTGGGCGTATTATCTTTCTTGTATGCCATTTTACTACCCGGAATTTTCAGGTTATTGACTTACAGGCTTTAAAATTTAGAAGATAATAAATTAATGACCCTATTACGCTTCCGTAGAATTAACTGAGGCGGCGGAAAGCGCATTGCGTTTATACTCAGCTCTGATAAAGAAAAACAAAACATGTCTTCTCTTCATAAACTGGCAGTATTGACCTAAATAAATGAAAGTTGTTTATAGCACGTCGACACCGTAAATCATGTCAATCAACGTGTTATCGCCGATAATCTGCTTATGTTCTGGGAGTAACCCTAAGTGATCGGATAGACTGCTCCTGCACCTTGTCACTAAGATAGCAGAGAATGGGACTCGAACCCTCGACATCATTGATGGCAGACCAAGGCGCAGCTTATCGGCCACCCGACATTCTCCCCAAGAATCGGCGTCTACGACACGCTAAGAATAGGGCGATGGACGCATTCTACTTTCTAACTCTGTACTACTGACCTGTAAAATAATGCTCTGTTAAAAAATTTATACTTATTTTACATTGTTTCTTGGAGTACCTCGTAACGTTCAGGATTTTAAAGGATGTTACGAGGTACTCCAAGAAACAATGTAAAATAAGTATCATTTTTTTACAGTGCATTATTTTACACGTGCTGGGTTCTAAAGGGTGGGGTGGGGTGGGATGTCCTAGTGGTCTAGAGTGCCGCGCTTCGACCTCTAGCTGGCCGGTCACCTCTGGCTTGCGGCTGTGGTTTCGATCCCTAAATCATGTCAATCTACGTGTTATCGCCGATAATCTGCTTATGTTCTGGGAGTACCCCTGAGTGATCGGATAGGCTGCTCTTGCACCTTGTCACTAAGATAGCAGAGAATGGGACACGAACCCTCGACATCATTGATGGCAAACCAAGGCGTAGCTTATCGGCCACTCGAACCTCTCCCCATGAGTCGGCTTCTATGGACGCATTCTACTATCTAACTCTGTACTATTGACCTGTAAAATAATGCACTGTAAAAAATTTATATTTATTTTACATTGTTTCATGGAGTACCTCGTAACGTCCAGGATTCTAAAAGGTGTTACGAGGCAATCCCAGAAACAATGTAAAATAAGTATAATTTTTTACAGTGCATTATTTTACACGTCCTGGGTTCTAAAGGGTGGTCTAGAGTGCCGCGCTTCGACCTCTAGCTGGCCGGTCACCTCTGGCTTGCGGCTGTGGTTTTGATCCCTGGTGTGAGCGTATGTGGCATGGAGGCAGATAGGGGCGCTTTCTCAACCTCGTGGGTTTCCTCTGGGCACTCCGGTTTCCCCCCACTGCTAAAGACACCTACGCGCAAGCGAATTATCGAAATAAAATTAAAACCATATGTTAGTCCCGAAATGACCTAGTGTGTGTCCAGTGGACGTTAAACCCCATTTCTCTCTCTCTCTCTCTAAAGGGTGGGTGGCGGGGAGGGGGCAGACTTGTCCTAGGGCGCAGATGTTCCAGAGGAAAATTGTCGGGGGGAGGGGGTAAAACTCTGGGGGTAGATGGCCGGGAGGGCGGGTAAATGTCCCAGGGGCAGATGTCTGGTGAGTAAAAGTTCGGGGGGGCGATGTCCTAGGAGTTAAGATGTCTTCAGCAGGAAATGTCCTGGGAGTAAAAGTCCTAAAAAGGAGGGGGGGGGCAGATATCCATGTGGCGGGGGTGAGGGGGAATGTCGTGTATTATGTCACTAAAGACTATTTTTAGAACTGAGACGTTTGATTTGTCATTTAATTTTTTTTTTTTGTACTTCAAAAAGGTTTTCTATAGGGCTCAATACTGTTAAAATGAATGAATGAATGAATGAATGAATAAATGGTGTTTTATGGTACGTCGACACCATAATGCGCGGGGAGTAATTTCGCTGCAGGGGGAAAACCTGCGTGATCGAATAGGCTACTCCCGGACCTTGTCATTGAGGTCTATAACCGTGCCGTCCATTGACTAAAGCATTGCATGACATACTATATCATTAGATCAAAACGCCTTTTAATAATATAACAGTAACTTGAAAATTCAAGTTAGTTAACTTGAAAATTCAAGTTAGTAACTTGAAAATTCAAGTTAGTATCTTGAAAATTCAAGTTAGTATCTTGAAAATTCAAGTTAGTATCTTGAAAATTCAAGTTAGTATCTTGAAAATTCAAGTTAGTATCTTGAAAATTCAAGTTACTAACTTGAAAATTCAAGTTACTAACTTGAAAATTCAAGTTACTAACTTGAAAATTCAAGTTAGTATCTTGAAAATTCAAGTTACTAACTTGAAAAATTGAAAATAGAATAAAAAAAAAAATATGTGGCCCTATTACGCTTCCGTACTATTCACTGGGACATTGTCACTCGCTTTTGGAAAATAGCAGGGCAGGCCCGTAGCCATCTTGCTGGCTTCGGAGGGGGGGGGGGGGGCAGTGAAGTTTTTAGGAGGGGCACACCCGTTACAGTCTGCAGTAGGTATTTTAGAGTTATGGTTGGCAAATTTTCTTTCGAGGGGGGGGGGGGGCTAAACATTTTTTCAGGGGGGCATTGTCCCCCCTTGCCACCCCCTGGCTACAGGCCTGCAGTGCAGTAGCAGGGGGCTATCTATATATTGGCTCGTTCGTCTGACCGTCACACTTTTCGGGACACAATAAATCTCCTAATAGAGCTGGAATCTTCAAACTTGCTGTACATAGGTGCTTTTAAGTAATATTAGATGGACATTTTCGGTTTAGGGAAGCAGAGATAATTAAGTAATTTGATTGGTTAATGATTTGAGACACGATAACTTCGTTCTATTTAGCGAGAGTGACCAAACTTGTGTAGGACTACAGTTTCATTACATCAATAGCTTCATTAAGTTCGGTAATGTACATCTTCTGCTCAGGGTAAGCAGAGCGATAAGCAATTTGATTTGCCGAGACTCTGGGACACAATAACTCTCCTTCTAATTGAGCTAGAATGTTTAAACTTGGTGTAGGTCTTTATTAGGTCGATGCCTTGAAGAAGTTCGAAGATGTCCATTTTCTGCTTAGGGTAAGCAGAGATAAGCAATTTGATTGGTTAATTAATGCTTTGGGACACAATAACTTTAGTTATAATTAAGTGAGAGTGATGAAACTTGGTGTATAGTTACCACACTGATTAGCTGCAATTAAATGTATCGTTAAACTGTGTTTAACGCTACAATTGATACAGTCAAAGACTCTTTACGCAAGTACAAAAAGGTCCAAACACACAATTGTCTATGGTGTTCTCTTTCTCGCCTTTTTCAATGTTAAGCTATAGCGGCGGGGGGGGGGGGGGACCTCGGCTTTTTCAAAGGCGACGCACGACGTGGCCGAAATAGAACACCATATTATTGTCAACACATATCATTACAGTTTGTATTGAAATAAGTAATTCTATCACAAATAGTGATTAAACTTAGACTTTGTCCAAAATGGATGAATGATTCAAACCAGCTAGTATAACTACTAAGAAATCTTCATTTACAAAGATAAAAATAGACAAGACCATTAAGAGGTATTGGAAGAGGAATATTCAGTTATGAAATTAATTAGCAAAAATGAATTCATTAAACCCCATTTTATTCATTCATTCATTAATTGATTACTTTTGACGAAAAATTCTTACCTCATCTAAAACTAATGGGATCATAACAAATGTTAAAGATTTGCCAAATCATGTTGGCAAGACGCCCAATGCGTGCGGTTTTTGAGCAATATATAGTCAATAATAAACTTTTGTTCACGTTTGAGCGAAAACTTAATACCCACCCTCCACAACACGCGGTCTAATTGTTTCGGTATTTTTTCCCCACCCCCACCATACATAGAATTCATATATCCTGATGAGCTCGAAATTAAAAACACTACTGACAGTGACAATCACGCTTCCTACTTGATCTGCGTCTCGATTTTGACATTTGCCATAAACTTAGTGTTAAATTGTACGATAAACGTGATGACTTTGACTTTCCGATCGTTAACTTTCCATTTATTAGTAGTAACATTCCAATATCACCAGCTTATGGAGTGTTTGTGTCTCAGCTAATACGTTACACGAGAGCTTGTTCCTTTTATTCTGATTTTTTAAAGTAGATCGAGGCATTTGTTATCTAGGCTTCAACTACAGGGATACTTGCGCACTAAACTCATTAAAACCTTTAAAAAGTTTTATGGACGTCATATTGACTTGATTGGTAAATATAACATGTCTCTCTCGGCTATTATTCAAGATATATTTTATTGACTCGTAAAATATTATCTTCCTAATTATGCCTGTCTATTACATCGCTAACACTGTTCATCACGTGCATTTTGTATACCGATAGTCCATTGGCCAATCATGCTATTTTATTGAGATTACGTCTAATAGTTTGGATGCAGCGATGGCGGGTGTGGCGCCAGGCAGTGTAAGGTTACTCTTCCGGACACCTGTTACCTCTAGACCGTCGTCTGTCAGTAGCTATCGTTTCAAAAAATTTCTATAAAATGGGTTTAGTTGTAAAGTCACACATTAGTAAAATGTGAATTTTTATGGACAAAAAGCCGCCTTCCCGCTTCTAGAATGTCCCAGTTTTTATAAACGAGTCGTCGCAAGTTTCTGTTCGCGCCATGAAGTTTATCAACCATTATTTACACCTGATGCATACCCACTTAACAATATGATGTTAATTTTACGTTAAGTTTACGTAAAAATGGTCAGTCAGTTTACCATCATTTTGCTCATCTTTTTAACGATAAATTTACGTCAGTAAATGACGTTAATCTAACGTAAACTTTACGTCATTTTTACGTTATCTTTACGTCATTTTCTGATGTAAATCTAACGTAAAGTTTACGTCATTTTCTGACGTAAATCTAACGTAAATTTTGCGTAAACTTTACGTCACTTACGTTAGATTTACGTCAGAAAATGACGCTAACTTTACGTTAGATTTACGTCAGAAAATGACGTAAATATGACATAAATATGACGTAAAATTTACACTAAATTTACGTCATTTCCTGACGTTAAATTGTCGTTAAAAGGATGAGCAAAATGATGAAAATCTAACCGACCATTATAACGTAAATCTAACATTAAATAAACATCATTTTCGGATGCAATTCTAACGTCAAATCTATTATTTGCGTTTGTAAACATGACATTCAGTCAACCAATAACCAAATGTTCTTTAACCATAGGAAGGGCTGGATGGTAATGTGATCTAATGAATGCACTTTAGATCATAAGGTCTGTCAGTGATACCTAGTGGACTGTTTTTGATACTAGACGTGAACAGGAAATTTCTCTTGGTCCTCCAATTACTAAAGACTCCTAGCGCAACCAAAGTATTGAGAGAGAGAGAGAAATGGGGTTTAACATCCACTCGACAGAAACCAGGTCATTTCGGGTCTAAAATATGGTTTAATTTTATTTCAATGATTCGCTGGCATGTAGGGGTCTCAATAACAGGCCTTATCATACAGCATGCATGTGCTAACCATTCAGCCATCCCCTCCCTCCTCAAATTATTTAACTTGTATTGAATTGCAGGTGAGTCCCAAAGTCTGTCTATTGTACGTTAAAAACCATTTTTCTCTCTAAGCGGTGCATTATAAGATCAGTCATTGAATCAGGTGGCGTGGTTTCGATTGCTGAGTAGATTTTCTCCAGGTCATCCAGTTTTATCCCACTGCTAAAGGCCCCTACGTGCTAGCAAATGACCTAGTGTGAGTCGAGTGGATGTTAAACCCAATTTCTCTCTAAAAGTAATTGTAACCAAACGTAAAAAACTACACACTTTACATAAAGTTATATAACAAAATACACTACAAGTATCTATACTTTATTTAAAAGATATATATATATAATGTAATAAAGTACAAAACAGGCATTTAAATTGTCACAGTTTATCCACAGCACCAAATTAGTGACAATTTAGGAAACAGCTCTATGAGAAAAAGATCTGTATAGCACTTTGAAAATGTGGAAATATGGCCACAGTCTGTCGCATATTTGGAAGGAAAACTGTGACATTGACCAAATTTGATAAAAGAAAAACTATAGCCTATCACCTTTGCATAAGGTTTTCAAACTAACTTTGGAAAGGAAATTTGTGGAATACTGAATATTGAAACACGTCTGAAAAAATGAAATGGGATTTAGCGTCCTACTGTTCTGCTTCAAACTGGGCTAATGAAGACGGGCATTATCATATAGTGCGCTATGGGGAAAATTTTGCCCAGGCAACAGCGCTACGGTCTGCTCCAAATGCCAAGCAATTTTTTACGTGCATGCCAATGTGTACACAGGACTTCGGTTTTTCATCCCATCTGAAGGACTAGACAGCCTGTCCTTATCAGTCCCTGCATAACTGACAAGGGGGAAAGCACGCCGGAAAATCTGGATGAACTTTCTCGGCCAATGCAGGGATCTACACCAGACCTCCAGCCTAGCGAGCCAGCATCTTACCCACTTAGCCACTGTGATCTCCGAAATGAAAAAAACTATAAAGCAGTATTCACATGTTTTGCCGTAAGGGTGGGTGGGAGAGATATATTTTTAATAAAGAAATAAACAAGCTAAGAAATGTCGACAAATACCTTCATCCATATATAACTCGATGTGGAGTACAAGACGAAGGCCCAATTTCAGCGAAAAGGGATATAGACTTATGCCCCAATGAATATAGTAATCCTAAACGAGAAAGTTGCGAAAAGCTGAATATTATTTGCTGCAGTAGATTTTCAACTCACTGATACAAATCAGTTTAAGCCAAAGAGCTGTTATATAAGACTGACAGGATATCTGCTTGAGGCAAACTATTCATAAACAATTGACTGTCACAAGATCAGACGGAAAATATTTTAGGCTTACTGCTTTTGGCCTACATTCTGGTGTATTTTGTGCTACCATAGATAAATATAATATATTGGTTCGGTACATATAATATATTGGTTCGGTACATGATTAAAAAGTCTTTATTTCTTTGACATCGGGACAGTTTCGTAGATGAGTGCTCTGATAAATGTGCTTTCGACCATGAAGACGGTTAATACTGCTCTGATAAATGTGCTTTCGACCATGAAGACGGTTAATACTGTTATTGAGTTCAATGCATGGTTTCAATCCCAAGTTGGTATGATAAGCAGTGATGTCATCTAGCTTCCATATATAAAGCCCTTATCAACCTTGTTATATCTTCCTCGACATGACTTCCACCAATGATGCTCAAATTTTCCATATATATAGGATCTCTAAAAATAACAAAAAACAAAATAAAAGCAACTTTTATACTCCAAAATAAAAATGAAATTAGGTTTAAGGAATTCCTTTCTCACATTCCGACTAATTTACGCTAAATACATAGATCAGTGATTAATATTAATTATTAGATTATCTGGCTTCTTTACTTACTTAAATGTGTAAATACAACTTACAGAAATCAGTTCATTTTACAGATTGTCGAAAAAATAGAAACAAAATATTATGTTGATGAATCGTAAACTTCTACTTGAAAATAGTATTGGATTGTTAAAAAAAAATCGTCAGATGTTGTGACAAATGATTCCTTTCGAAAAATAATAAAGAATTACGGTGAAAAAATATAAAATAGGGATATAGAAATAGTTTTACAGCAGAAATATATAGCTGTGGTGTGGCCGTGGAAGTTCTTTTCACATCCCTGAATTTGTAAGCTCAGTAATACACCAGCAGTTGGGGATATAAGAAAATACTTACTTTCAAATCCAATCACTCATTTATCTGGTATATTCTACTTTTCTGGTTCTCTGTTTGTGTAATCCAAGAACTGTATATTGTACATTTATCATGCAATTTAGGAAAAAAATCCATTCCGCGCGCCATCTTGCATTCCCAGGATACCTAGCTTCCTGGTTCATGCTGTGTTGATAAAAAATGCGTATAGATATAAAAGAATAAAAAAATTATTTAATAATGATTGTTTAATCAGTGTGGACAGCATACGGAAAACGACAACAAAAATAGACCACCTAATATTGAAATACGTTAATAGATATTACATTTAATAATTTAGAGTAAAATATCTTGACCTTGACCCCTGACCCAAAATGGCGCCATATACGTATGTTTCTTATGTGACCATCAACTGTTCGTTCGTTCGTTTCTGGAGTTTACAAAATCAACTGTATGCACTTCAATACTTTATATGTAGGCTAAACTATTTTAGGTATATGAATAGTAAAATTGAAGAAATTATTTGATTTCGAGGCCTTATTTTAAGCATGTGCATGATATAAATAATACGCCAGACGGACCACGATGGATGTTAGTTATTTTGTTGATGTTTATTGAAATAGTTTGACAACAGTCATTTTATTTAGTTGTATCAAATTCAATAATCCCGATTTTTAAACCAATATTTCGATTGCGAATATATAAGTCTCTACTTTTAAGTTGTTGGAATTTGTTAATTTTTACTTTCTCAGTGTTCAATTTATCTAGGTCAAACTACAGTACACCATATTCGTTTGACACCTTTCAAACGTGTGATAGAATCTACTAATAATACTATATAACACTTAATTAAATATATTTTTGTGGTAACAGAGCTAATTATTTCTTATATTTTGAAAAAATAAAATTATCAAGAAAAGGCAAAAACGGCGCTCGTCACTGAAAATAAACATATTTTCTCATAGAATGACCCCTATATCAATTAAAGGAAATAAATTATATAGCCCAAATTTGAAAATTACAATAAATAGTTAAATGGTTGGAAGGGTATTTCCTGAAAATTTCATGCCTATGTCTTCAAAGGTTGCTGAGAAATTATCTTCGGTCACCTTTTTGGCTAATTTTTTTAAAAAAGTGTATACAGACATTGATCAATTTTGGGCCTTAAAAGTGCAATAACTTTCTTATTTCTTTATTGATTTTCAAATTTTTTTGGGTTTCTTTAATGTGAGAGGAATTGAAAAACTAGTAAATATTCAATTTTAGTCAGATTCAAACATTTAAAAAAAGCTTTTGCATTAATTGCTACATCTTGTTGAACACATTGAGACAGTAAATTTAATATTCAAATAAGCTTCAAGTTAAGAACATTTATTGCTGAATGTTATTATAACGTACACAGCATATATGCACGGGACTTCAGTATTTCGTCAGATCTGAACGCCCGGGCGGTTCTGCACCACTACCGAGATGAAGCCAGCCATGAAAATCACTAAAACCTTGCTCGGCCAACACATACCTATGTGAACGTAACTAAAATTGTTGAGATATACTGATGTGTTTGCTTCTAGCTATGACTGGATTTTTAAAATTAGCTTCACCTAACAAACCATTAAGCACAGGGAGATCCATCTACTACCTTCCTAGAGAATATATCTCTGCCCTAAATGCCCGCCATACTCCGTTTTACATCTGTCATACACACATTTTCAGTTTTATTAAATGGAAGCAGAAAAAATACTCAACAAATAAAATGAAATGAAATGTTGTTTTATTGCACATCAGCTCCAACCGGGCTATATTGCGCCAAACATAAGGTTAATTGAACGAGACAAAAATTACTCAAAGTTTTAGACTAAAACCGTTGATTTAGGACTTAAAACGTCCGTCAACTAGCTTAGTGTCTATTCTCAAGCGGGACTGACTGATGAAATGAAGTGGGGTTTAACGTCCTACTGTTCTGCTCCTAAACTGGTCTAATGAAGACAGGCATACGCCATACAGTGTGCTATGAGGGACATTTTGCCCAGGCAACAGGGCTGCGGCCTACTCTTATATCAAATTCCAACTACCAAGGGATCTTTTACGTGAACGTCAATTGTTCACAGGACCTCGGTTTTTCGTGCCATCCAAACGACTACACAGCATCACTGACATGGGGTAACCATGCCAGAAAATCAGTGGGTAAGAGGTTGCAACTGCTAAAGTATCTTATACCTGCAAGCCAATTTTTCATGGGACTTCATCCGAACAACTAGACAGCTGTCCATGTCAGGCCCTCCATCCTGCATCACTGACAAGGGGGAACCACGTTCGAAAATCAGTGGGTAAAACATTGGCTCACTAAACTTGAGGTTGGGTGTTCAATCCCTGCATTGGCGGAGATCGTTTATCAGTGATGCACGAAAGAGGGCCTGAAAATTGACAATGTTTAGTTGTTCAGAATGGATGAAAAACCAAGGTCCTGTGTACACTTTGCCATGCACGTAGGCCGTAGTTCAGCAAGCAGGGCAGTTTTTCCATCATAGCACACTGTATGGTGTACATCCTTATTTAATTAGCCTAGTCAGAGCAGAACAGTAGGACATTTAACTCCATTTCATTTCATTTCTTATATCAAATTCCAACTGCCACAGATCTTTTACATGCACATAAATTGTTCACAGGACCTCGATTTTTTGTACCATCTAAATGTGCTATGACGGAAATTTTGTCCGGGCAGCGGCGCTACAGCCTATTCTTATATCGAAATCCAACTGACAAGGGATCTTTCACGTGCAGCCCAATGTGTACACAGGACTTCGGTTTTTCGTAACAATCTGAATGACTAGACAACCGCCCTTTTCAGGCCCTCTGTTCTGCATCACTGACAAGGGGTAACCAGACCGGAAAATCCAAATGAACTTTCTCGGCCAATGCAGGGATCGAACACCCAATCTCCAGGCTAGCGTGCCAGCGCCTTACCCACTTAGCCACGTGATCCCCCGTCTTTAAATAGTCTACATGTTGCAGTTAGGAACTGTTTTTGTTCCTTCTCGGTATGATCCACCTTAGGGTTGTACCTATTTATTTTTTGTGGGTTTTTTGTCAACGGGCTGCAATTCTGAATGGATCATTTTGGAACTTGGTATATTTATTCCTTATGCCGTAAGGATATTAACAACTATCAATTTTGTTGCATGGCTTGACCCCCGGGGCTGGTGCCACACTCAATTTTTTTATTTGATATTATACAGGTTACAATTATAAACAGATTTTGTTCAATTTGCCCAAAAGAATGTTTAAAATTTAGAATTTGGTATTTTAATTGTTAGTATCCTGACATTTTAAAACTGATATTTGTTTTATGTTAGACAACAAATATTAGGTTTATGTTAGATTCACGTTAGAAAACTAATGTTACATTAACGTTAGACAACTAACGTTATATTAACGTTAGAAAAATAACATTATATTAACGTTAGAAAATTAACGTTATATTAACGTTAGAAAATTAACGTTATATTAACGTTAGAAAATTAACGTTACATTTACGTCAGAAAACTAACCATAAACTAACGGTTAGAAACATGACGTAAAATTTATGTTAGATTGACGTTAGAATTATCACCAATAACACATATATAATTATTTTGTCTGAATTCCGACTATTAATCAATTGTTAGAATGTGCACACACTGGTATGGTTATTTAATCAAGAAGAATTCTTACGAAAAAAATTGGTAAGAAAACCGTCATAAAATTTACGTTAGATTTACGTCATTTTCTGACGTAAAAGTAACCATAACCATTATGACGTAAAAGTAACGTCAATTTAACCGTAAAATTTTACCATTATTGGACGCTAACCAAAATCTAACCATAATGACGTAAAAGTAACGTAAATCTAACCATCCATGTTTAGTGGGTATCATTAAAACAAACAACCAATCAAAAACACTCTAGAGCCAATTTGACTTCAAGTTCACGGGTCAAAAGGTGAGTCTGAGTTAGCGTGTTTACTTTAAGACGATGAAGTGCCTCATCCACCTCGTAGACGAAGATTGTGGAAAGCTGTTTGAATTTACAGATACCAGTTGGAATAAGGTTGTTTTAAGTTTTAAAGAATGGACAAATCTTGATGGCAACGAGCTAAAAGTGTGCCAACAATATAAAGATGTATTAATGGTAAGTTTATCAACTAAATCAAACTAAAATTGAAAGTAGAGTCGCCATTTTATTTTTCAGCGAAACACAAAATGATAGGCGGATTAAATTTTATAGACACCTGTACTTATCACAAATGATCGGGACTGTACAACGCAACGAGAGCTCACGTCCGTATATAATATTTCTTGTTTGTTGTCATTGCTGTGTGCAAGTTGAAGTTACGATAAATAATAATAATGCTAATACTAATAATGTTTGTTGACATTCACATTGTATAGTCTCGCTATATAGTTCATAGATAGGTTTGTTTTAAAATCGATAGCATTCACGCGAGCCTTTGGCTTTATTTTATTAACCCCAGATTGTCTAAGTGTCTTTTCACAAATCAAGTGTAAACAGGTGGCAGTGTCTTATTGTTTTTCATAAAAGAAAAGTAATTTTTATTATGGATAATTGTTGCCACCTAAATTCTTCTCTCAGGTTCTAATTTGCTTATTTTGTTTATGTGTGCAATAAAATTAGGAGTCAGTATGTTTGTATTTATAGGGAATAAAGATGATGCACTATGTGACTATGGGTTTATGGCTATCATTCCAAGTGTTATACGAGATTCACAGACAGAACAAAGATTGAACGAGCTACTAAAAGAGTTGCATTAGGCTACAGTCTGGTGAGAAGCAAACAAGTGAGGAGAGTCAATCCACCTCTAGAGAAGGTTTGCGATCAGCCTCCACTAAATCATCAACCACCCAAGCTGTCCACCTGCGAGGACATGTCTTTCCTCCTCTGGGCATTATCTGCAAAAAAATACCTTTGTTCTACAGGTGTCAGAATAAGAATGTCTCTGATAAGCTGGTTTTAGCAGAAATAATTAAAGATGGGGGTAAGTTTTTATTATTTGTTCAACCGTTGTGATTTAATATTGTCCCCCCCACCCTCTTTTCCCTTTCCTGGCTATGCCCAGTGTTACCTAGTGGAATAGGCCCATCGACCCTCCTCAGCGTGTCGTAAAAGGCATTTATTGGGGAGAGTGGTCGGGTGGCCGATAGGTGTTATCTATCAGTCTGTCATCAATAGTCGAGGGTATGAGTCTCATTCTCTGCGATCTCAGTGAAAACGTGTGGGAGTAGCCTATCCGAACACGCAGGGTTATGTACATGTATTTACCAGGTCTGCCAAAAGTTGTCTAGTTCATTGTTAAAAGTAGGCTGCTACATACAAAGCCTATTATACACATAAAACTGTTGCATAAAGAATTTTATGGGTTTTTTTTATTTATGCATATGTAACCAGAAAACGAATATGCATTCTACTGCTAGTTGGTTTATGATATCCATGATATTTACAATTTTCCATATTTTTTAGGGCGACTTAGAGAAGTAGCAATTAAGAAAGAAGATGAAACCATTCTCAGGCACATCAGAGATAAAGACTGTGTTGCTGTTGAAGTTAGGTACCATCTACGATGCTACAAGAATTATGTTCGATTCCTAACAAGAAAACCCACGGTTCAGTCTTCTGGGTAAATTTATTTCATACTTGTAGTAGTTGTTGTGTCCTTGTGGCTTGTTGTTATATCTATTTTATATCATAGGCCTACATAGGCAACTAGTGGGTGGGAAGGGATTTATATAGCCAAGTGGTTACAAAAAGGTCTGTCATCAATGGACTTGAGTTTGAATCCCATTATCAGCGATCTCAATGACAAGGTGTGGGAGTAGCCGATTTATTCTATACTCTATAGTATAAGTAGTGCTGGTATATTTGATGGCAAGCGAATTGGCACAAAATGACTAGATTGTGGTGTCCAAATGCACTAAAACATCTGTCTAAGAATGTGTCAACATTTTTTACTTGCACTTTTACTAGTTTTGAAATGTTTTAAATTACAATACACAGACATGATTTATATCTATTTTAACCTTTAAAAAAATATATCATTAGATAAAGATGAATAAATATGTACATACTTTTCCATCTTTTGATTTTAGTATTTTGTTTAACTGTTTGTTTTACCTGTATTTTACATACTAACTACATGTATAATATTCAACTACTTTATGTCCAGATTTAATTGAATTATTATTTTAACAAAACAAAGAGTTTTCTTTATTTTAAATTAGTTTTGAAATGTTGATTTTAATTATTATACACAGGCATGATTCATATCTTTAAAAGATAACCAAACAATATATCGAAAGATAAATAAATGTGTAAATACTTTTCCATTTGTTGATTTTAGTACTTTGTTTAACTGTTTTTATATTTTTTTATATTTTATATTTTAACTATTTAAGCATTAATTATTTTGTTTCATTTTTAATAACTGTTACAGCAACATTTATAAAAATTATTGATATAACAGTTATTAAAAATGAAAAAAAATGTATTCTGTATTTTAAAAAAAATATTGATATTGAAATGTTGTTGTAAATTGCAATACAAAGGCCTAATTTATATTTATTTAAACCTTTAATACTAGTCATTACATAAAAGATTAATGTTTTAAATTTGTTTTCATTCTTTGTTTGGTGATAGGGTGAGTTGCCAAGGAGAAATTTAGTCTTTGTTCAACATTTATGATACGAGTTATCTCCCCTTATACCTTTTTACCTGGGACCCGTCTTTGAAATATCACGTTTATGTATTGTTTTTTGGTTGAAATCAAATATGTCTATGCAATTATCAAATTTATGTATGATTTCTGATAATAAATTAAATTCAATATCAATACAATGACGCTGTATTTTCATAAATAGACAAAAACATGCTACGATGTGCAACATTACTGCTTAGTGGGCGCTTATAATTGCTCCTGTGCATATACAAATTGAGATATTTCCATAATTTTTTTTTCAAATGTTGCTGTGCACTTTGGCAGTACACACGAAAAAAATTATTCACCTGCAGTAATTTTATCATCCAAAATCACGACGTCAAAGTCATGTTAGACAAGCATGATAAAGTGACCGAGACCCTGGGTAAATGGGTAATATTTTAAAAACTGGCAATATCTGAAGGTGGGAATATGGATTTTCCATCACTAGAAACCTTGTATTATAAGAAAATGGCAACATTTTTTAGACCCAGGGGGGGTGCAACAAAAATCGATTTTTAAGCACATTTTCCCTATACAGACGACAGTCTACTGTTTGTCGTGTATTTTGTACACGGTGACCAGTCCATCTGCTGATTACACTATTTTGCCTGGACCGTTTTTATTGGACTTCGAATTTTGACTAATGGTTTGGATTCGGAGGGGCAGTGAAGTTTTTAGGAGGGGCACACCCGTTACAGTCTACAGTAGGTATTTTAGAGTTATGGTTGGCAAATTTTTCAGGGTGGGCATTGCCCCCCCCCCCCTGGCTACGGGCCTGATAGAAAGTGAAGTATGATCACGTGAGATGGGGTCCATATACTAGCAATTGTTTTGTAAATCTGAACTTTATTATATACTTTGTGTAATAGACTTTGCTTCAAGACATAGTAACATATTATAGGTCATTGGATAACTTAGACTGAGTTTATTGAACCATTCTTTACCACTCTATTTTGGATTCAAAAAACTATCTGTTTTTCGCTCTTGTCATGTCCAAGGCCAGGGACCAGGGATGTGACACCTTGACTAAGTTCGATAATGAACATATTCTGCTGAGGATAAGCAGAGCGATAAGCAATTTGATTGGTCGAGATTTTTAATCACTTTAACTCTCCTAAATGAGCTTGGTAGAAGGCGTCAATTTGGCGAATGCCTTAGGTGGAGTTTGGTGATGAAAATTGATTATGGTAAGCAGAGATAAACAATTCGATTAGTTGATGCTTTTGGACACGAAAACTTTGGTTATAATGAAGCGCGAGTGCTAAGCATCGCCGAGTATAGATTCGTTATATTATTACCTTGACTAAGTTTGATTAGAATTGTCTGTCAAGGCTAAGGAGCGATAAGAAATTTGATTGGTCAAGACTTTTTAAAGCCCCAATATCACTCTTGTTGTAACTGAATAATATGTCCCAATCTTCATTTTGGTCAACAAATTGTATTATTTTACAATATTCCAATTAATTGATGATATAAATTTCATTGTAACACACCTAATTTAAAAAATTGGAAAAATTCAACTTATTGATTTGAAAAGTCTAACGTAAACCTTTTCAAATGTTACTTGGATTTTGAAATATTTTCGAAACATCTGGAAAACTAAAATAGGATGTAATGGATAATTTGCACAACAGGTAAGACACTAAAACATCTAGTACTTACAATAAGGCTATTATTTATTTTCTGGAGCTACCAAGCCAGCAAGAGTGTTATTGTCCCTTTAACATAACTCTTTTATTTGAGGTAGAATATATTTTATACTTCGGTGAATGTCTTGACTGAGTTCAATGATTAACATTTCCCGCTAAAGCTAAGCAGAGCAGAGTAATTTCTTTGACTTTGATTCTATCTGATAGAGGGTGTTGAAACTTAGTGTATAGTTGATAATCCGTGTGATTGCTCAAAAGCCTACTTTTGATAAACGCGCAATTGATTAATATGTGCCATCTATTTATTTCGGGATTTCGGCTGGGAACGTTATTCTAACTGTTGGCTTGTTTTAAGATTTTGATACGAATTGAAATGGGGTTTAACGTCTTCCTTTTCTGCCCCGACTAGGCTGATAAAGGCGGGCATACGCCACATTGTGTACTATGAGAAAAATGCCCGGACAACAGCAAACGGCCTAATGTTGTATTGAATTCCAACTGCCAAGGAATTATTTACGTACACGCCAATTAAACTCCACCATATTTGCACTTTCTTCTCTTACAAAAGAACAAGGCTATTTCGTTATAAATAAGAATGACACGTGGATAAATTAATTGAATTCCAACTGCCAAGGAATTATTTACGTACACGCCAATATGTACACATCTCGTATTTTTCGCCACATCCGATCGACTAGACAGCTGTCCTTGTCAGACATTCAGTTCTGCCCCATAGATTGTGATAAGCACAGCCAACTGTAAATATTGGTATATCATGTATATACACGACGAATTACAGATACTTATTCTATGATTTACACCCAGAACCTATCAGAGCAGATAAATACCTTTCGGGGGGGGGGGGGCTAAACAAAGCCTTGCAAAGCATGGCGACTGAAAGCTTGCATAATTAGAAAATAAAAACCAATACTTAATCGTAAAATAATCACTATTTGTCGAAATGAAACAAAACTTACTTGCTGAAATTGAAAAAAAGGCTTTCTTCAAAATTTTCTTATCAAACCATATTATTTATTGTGGATCCCCTCTTCGTGGACCCTAATTAAACTCCACCATATTTGCATTTTCTTCTCTTACAAAAGAACAAGGCTATTTCGTTATAAATAAGAACGACACGTGGATAAATTAATACATGTATTTTATTATAAAATAATTTACAAACTTGTCAGTGTTCAAACTATTGAACAATTTATCAAAAAAAACACCTATAGCTCTAAATGTGATTATACCAAGAACAGACGAAATTGCACAGATTAATGTCTTCATAATGTGTGTGTTAACAGAAGTACATTTTATATGTACCCAACTTTTATCCTATAATAGCGGTGTGATTAGTCTGAATCAACATTATTACATTTACATATACATGTACAAGGGTATGCTGAATCAGCCTTATGTTACGCTAGAGTATTGTATTTGGCATCATCAATATAAATAAATATTTTGGCTGGTATATGGTCCCTTGCAATAATAGGTAAGATAGCAATGCAAACAGATAATTTTGGGGGACAAAACCATGGCCAAAATATAATATTTATCGTTATCTAAGAAAACTGCACACACTCCCTTTGTATTTATTTATGATTTTGTATGAACTGTTTGTCCCTTTGGTAAACAAATCCTGTAGCAATCCACGATCAACAATGGAATATGCTGCTACTGGAGGTGTTTTGGTCAAGAAGAGCGACGGTAGTGATTAACAGAAGATAATGAATGAACAATTGTACTAAACATGCAAATATCTACAACTATAACAATTACTAGTCATTTCCGATGGTCCAGAAACTCAGGTTTCTCAATGAAAAGATGGTATTCTATATTGTTTCCCGTGTTTTCGCATCCATACTTGGTCTCTCGAATCTCGGAGAAACTGATTGTAGATTCAGGTTTCAAGTGTTGGCTATTATGATATTCACAGACAATTCACCGATATTCACACGTTTTAATCTGGACCATCGCGCTAGTATTAAGACAATTCTTAAAAATAAATAGAAATTTATTTAGAAACAATTTTTTGTTTTTGTTTCAAGTTCTAATTGTTTGTGTGCTTTTCGCCAGTGTTGTAGACTCAATCAACTGGTTATTCGCTGCAATGTAACAATTTACATGACATTAGTGCACTGGGTGTTCTTGGCTGTAACTTTTTCTTGAAAATGTTTTTTGCAGTAAAGGATACCATCGGCTTGGGCATAGTTGTTTAATCTGTAATGAAGAAAAGACGCGTTAAACCAGCGACTGCCAGGCAGGATGCGCTCACATTTTGCAAGAGATGGGTAGAGAACAATTAAAAAGCGATTTTCATACAATCAAGGGCCATAATTCAGGGAACTATTTGCGTACGAGGGGTAGCCATTTTGTCCGAACCCACCCATCATTATCGTGTGATATATCGAAACGCATTCTTAAAAAGGATAAAAAAAAAATTGTGTCCTCTACAGAGATCACAAGCTAAAATGCGATTTTTCGTAGAATATCGAAAGGGACCATGTCAAGTTTCATCAAAATAGGATCTAAATTATGACCGCTAGAGGGTCCACAACCCTGATATACCATATCTTTTACACTATTTGGGTACAAGAGGTAGTCATTTTGAAATCAGATGGATATTAATTGTGTTTTGTCCATGTGACCCTTCATTACCTCTCCTGCAAATCCTTCCTTCAAACTTCCTGGATCTGCTCTGTAATTTACCCCTCACAACACACAACAGTTAGTTAAAGAACACAATGTTTCACTTACTTCAAGGCCATTTTACAATCGATACATTTAAAACAGTTTTTGTGAAATGTTTTCCCCCCAGCTTCTTGCTTCTCCTGTGGGTAGCAGGTTTTATCACATACAGCACATTTTTCACCACCACCCTGCGAAAAGATACAGCATAACCAGTTCAATTAGTTTCTTTTAAAATTCTATAACACAATTTAAATGTTATTAAGATAGTGAAACATGGCTGATGGGAATTTACTTCATTCCATGATTTATTTCGGTGGTCCAATTACTTAAACATAATTGGGGTGGACGTGGGTAGGATCTTTACAGATATGTTAATTTAGTAGATGATAGTTGATATCATTCTTTAAAGGGGTGGCTCGAGTCCTTGGAACTTTAGACGAAAATGGGACTGAAAAGACATATTAACATCATATGAATGTATATAAAGTGATTTATATTCAATTTTTAAAAACAAATTATAAGAATTTCGGATCAATAAGGTTCGTCGAAATACGCGAGCAGCCAAAATTGAATAGCAGTCGTTTACACCTTCTTAGTCCATTCTACATATTTCTTTTATTAATATTTTGTCGTTTGTGAATCAACCATTACTAATTACTTCTGCATTGTTTTGTATATATGTGTATCTTTATTCGCTCCAAATGGCACCCGACACCAGAGTAAACGACCTGTGTACAGATTAGTAATTATTAAATGTTCATTGTGTCTTTAACTTCGAATGTTATGGAAATATTGAGTGAGAAGTTCAGTTCCTATAGGTATCTCAATTGGAGTAAAACAAATCTTTCCTGTAACCAATTACTCTATATAATACAGGTCGCCTTTGAAATGAGGTTGAGATGGACATACTCTCAATATAGAAGGGTAAGAGAGTTTAACTGAGCATGTGCGCTGTTCATTTTTTGTTATCAGAGCAAATATAATATACATTTCTCACAGATGCTAAATATCAAGAAAACACATGTGATCTTAAAATAGCTACCACTAGTTCTATGTACTAGTAAACTAAATCATCACCCTATTCACAATCAGCACGGCGATATTGACCACGAAGCTATTAGTTATCCTAATTAGACAGATATTTTTTGGCTAACAATATTTTTGGGCTGAATGGGCAAAAACCAAAAAAGAGGAGCAAACCTAAGAAATAATAATTGCGGTATAATTCATTATAACTATTCGACATGTAATGGTTTGAAAAATGACTATCATTCTTAGCAACAACAAAGCAACAAATTCTTTGCGGAATTACTTTGTTCACTCATTTTCATGGATTCGGCGTAGAAAGGTTCCATCCAATAAAACTGGTCGATTGATGAATATATTATTTCCATTTGGGCGTTAGCTATAACACTTAGCAAACATGAATTCACACATTTCCCTTTTATAAGTCAAATATTGTTCTTCTTTTATTGTAGGGCGTACTGAGTCAATCAAATTTTGCTGGTAGTGTCGCTGAAAGGTGGACTCACATTCGTTATTTGTTCAAAGTAGATTGTAAACGTTTAAACAAATCTGCCAGTACATAGATATAATACTTTTAAAGATCCTGTTTGCTGGTCGTTTGCGTGTTATTGTGTTTTATACTCTAGCAGGCCAGTGTTTGTATTTTCGATATTTTTGCAAGTCGAGGGTTTATTTTGAGTGTTATTGCGTTTGTATTCTTGCTGAACATGATAACGCCTCTTTAAAGCTCTAATAACCAATCGGATAAACGCTCGGATCCTATTTCGTTTTGTTATTTTTTTATAGTTTTTGGCGTGAAGTGCGCTGAATTGTGGGTAATCCACTAGAAACATTAACGCTGATTGGATAATCAGGCGTCTGACGTCATATAGCCAAAAGCCGCTCGTATGCCTTCTGACAAAGTGAGACCCGCCACCTCTTCTCTAAAGAGACTTTTAGATATATAAGAACTTTTTATTTTTTAATGCTTTTACCCATCTTTTACATATTATCCATTCATATACGTAAATATCCTGCCTAATGTATTTGTAATAAACAACAGCCTATGACGCGACCTTCCACTTCAAACGGTCAGATCCTGATGTAGTAGAGGCCATCGAAAGTATAAAAAAAAAGAAACGAAATATAGATCTGTATTTTAATCCGATTGCCATATATTACATACGAATTTGTGAATTATTCCGTTTGTCTGCTACAAAGTACAAGTTTAAAGATAAAGAATGTAAACAGTCACGGGTTAAAGCCTTACCTTCTAATACAATATCAGACATGTCTATAATGGAGTCTATACGAATTACAGGTGTGGTAATTATCAAGTCTGAAACTATTTCGCACCTATAATATATCGGAATTAAATGGTACAGAACGACGCGTGTCACATAATATATCGCACATTCCTGAATATATTGGTGATCAATTATTAGTATTAGCACAAGAAGAGAGTGATTTGAAATAGTTAAAGCTCCACTGGTGTATTGCCTGGCTGTTATTGTGTAATGCCACAATCGCACAGTGAATGAATACGAACATTTAAAATTCACGTAAAATTCGCCAAATATTATAATATTGACCTAGACAAATACGTTTATCGATGCTTGCGAATTTCTTACGGATCCTTTGCGAATGCCACTGTGAAACTTGCGGATGGTTGTGAACGCCTTACGAATTACCATACGATTACATCATGTGTACCTACTTCAAGAATACACATGATGGCAAATGGCTGCCATTTAAAATACTACGCCCGCCTCTTAGAGACGATAACTTAACTCGCTATAAATTGTAAAAAAATTTACTTCGGCTAGAATTAAAAAACACCTAAGATTAACATTTGCTAAAAAAATTCTAAAAAACAACCTAAATTTATGGAAATGGGGCCAAATCAAATCAGGCAAATTACATCAAATAGTCCATGTTAAACGTATAGCAAAAATTTTAAACTAACGCGAGCACGCGCGTTTCTAGACAACGCCATAGCGGGTCATAGCAACCAGTGAGTATAAATTGGAAATCCCCAATGACGTAGATATTATAAATTGGAAAGCCGAGTCTGTCTTAAAATAAGTAGTACCGTCAGTAAACAAGATGGAAGCCATCTGCTATCGTGTTTGATCATGGAGTAGGCAAGCACAGGTGTGTCGTATGACGAATTACTACACAACGCATGCGTGGCGTTTTGCATATTTAAGCCCTAGCTGGACCATACTTCTGCTTTGAATAGTAAAAGGGTGTATCTATTTTAAAGCCTACCTGCACATGTTAGTGAAAATGTGTAAAGTGAAGAGTGTAAACAGCCTGTGGATTTGGGAATGTCTGGTATGTCGAGTATCTTATTACTTTATTAATAAACACCTCATGATACTACAATGGTATAACTTCACTACAAAACTAACAACAAACACACATTTTTTTAGCTATGTCAACTCCTCAAATGTTTTCTTATGTTCCAAAAAAAGAATAACATTGTACATGAAATCTACGCGTTACGGAAAAATAATTGTTTTGTTTGCATTTCCTTAGACAAGCAACACTCAAAGGTGTCGAGAAAGGGCTGGGCGGGGTCGGTAGTTTAAGGACCGGGGGGGGGGGGGGCGTGTCGATAATATATGTTCTTAAACAATTAAGTAGGATTTAGTCTAATGTTATACAAGTCGACAAGTAGGGCAGTAGGCAGTAAAGACTCATTGAGTGGAATGGGCTTCCATACATTTAAGATTGACAGAATCATGTATATTAAATCCTCATATCAACTAAACACTTACGGAAAGATTTAACTGTGTTGATTCTCTTGAAGTGAGATTTAATAAATGTTAATAAAAGTACAAGGTATAAAGAGATATAATGGAAATGGCTAAAGAATGATGACAAGACACGACCCGCGTCGTATAGTGTATATATATAGCAGTTAAAGTTAATAGTTATAGGGGCCTACACCTGGAAGAAAAATGAACGATATTTGAGGTGATCTTTGTATTTTGTGCCATAGGCAGTGTACGTTTGTCTAAAATGCATAACTTGTAAAGGTGCATAATATTGTTTTGATATGGATATTAAATTTCATCTATATGGTAATTCTGGTATTGAACTTGTAACACCTGTTTGTCGTACATTTTCTTTATTTACGCCTTTCGTTACCATGGAAATGTGAATGGAAACCTAAACTACGTTCTGTATATATCATATATCGATAAAGGTTAAAGGTATAAGTGCGAGGGTGTAGCACGACAGAATACAGAAATAAAGTTGCGGTATTCTACTAGACGTATCAAAGTGGTGATCTATTTTACCTGAGTCATGTCTTTATTTTCCGACTTCTCAAATAAATTAAACTATTATCTGGCAATGACAATGGCAGTGATGTCTTTTTGTAAAACATTATGACTTAGTCCTTAGCGTGCGCAGCCTTTCCTCGCGTCTTTTACATTTGCCTGGTGCAATATTATTTTTTAATTAAACATTTCCAAGAACCTTTGATAGAAACATAACTCTATATTATGATAAGTAAAAGATTGCAAATCCTAGACCACGTCTATATGAAATCTGCCAATAGGGTGTGTATTATGTTTATATTTATATAGATGAAACCATCTTTATTGTTTACGCAGATGTTGTTTATTTATCGACACCTCTGTATACGCTGTTCTATTCTCTCTATCACCGATAAAACATTAAAGAAATGAAACAATGTGAAAACCTTAAGGTGACTTGGAAACTGGAATTTGTCATACCTGTTTACGATCAATTACTATTTTACTGGGATCAGAGAGAGAGAGAGAGAGAAGAGAGAGAGAGAGAGAAAGGCGGGGTTTAACGTCCACTCGACACAAACTAACAATATGGTTTAATTTTATTTTAATAATTCGCTTGCGCGTAGGATCTTTAGCAGTGGGAGGAAACCGAGAGACCCAGAGAAAACCCACGTACTCCTTGTCACGTACAACCGGGGATTCGAAACCACGCCAGTTGACTCAATGACGGACTGGGGGTCGGGGTCTCTGAGCATGATCCCATAAGATTTTGCTCGTGGCAATTTTAAAAGTTCTTCAACTAAAAATGCCCTCCCCCGCCCCCATGAGAATATTAACTTCTTTACAGGCACACGGTATTCCGAGATGTCTCGGACGTGTGAACTGTAGTAATAAAGGCCGGGCATCCATTCTGTCTGCAATGCGAATTACCCAGATACATTATTGTTGTTATATAGAAAGGATCAGTATAATAAGCTACTTGATACACAACACCTAGGAGCGCTACGTGCAATGTATAGCTTACCAGGCCATTTTTATTCGTTTTTAAACTGCGGGGGCAAGATGGCGAGGGAGGGGGGAAGCAAAATTTTTTATTGGTGTGGGCCCTAACCTTGGTCTTGAAAAATGGTCTGGAGTATATTGAATGACCCGTGCCTCACCACATGAAAAATATAGCTTTTCAATGTCGGTCATTTTATTAGTACGATTAATGGATGACAGTTTGTATTCATCGTTTATTTTTGTCCTGTACCACACCCGTATAGCTTGTAGTTTATGGCAGGTAGTAAACATGTTATGTTAATATAATTGATATGATGCTGTTTTCTGCAGAGCGTAAACGTCAAAGAGTGTCGAATGTTATCTTGATAACATACATGTGGTTAAGGCATGTACATCAGAGTCTTCACTGCCAAAATACGATTTTTTTGGTGAATTGTTTACAACTCGCTTAATAGACGAATTCTTATCTCTGCTATTTATTTAGTTGTGCATCAGTTATACGGCGCTAAAACCGGTCGATTCTGAGGTTTGTTTTTGTGTTCCCTGTTCATTCAAAACGAAGGACAGCCATAAGACCAATCATGTCAAAATGTTCATGTCATGTCTAGAAAATTGCATACGAAATAAAATATAATATCAATCGTTTTTTCCCACTTTTTTTAAAATGAATTTCTGTTTTGACTTTATGTAAATAATGCTTTGTAAGATACTAAAGCACGCTAAATCAACAAGATAAAGTGAATGCATTTTTCACAGTAAAGGCATTTGAACTTTGACATACACTCCTTCGTATATCACATTCGCTTCTAGAATTTGTATTCTCGTCGCGTGCTCTTCTACTCTGTTCTTGTACATAAGAAGACTGTGTAGGATAACACATAGTATAAACGGTTGGGTGCTGGGTGCAAAAGTGGATTCATTTCATTCATCATTTGACGCGCCAAAAAGTTTTTTAATACACAAGGTGAACGTAATAAATATTCCAAAACCCTTACTTTTTTCGGACAACAAAATGACAGTGAAGTGAAAAACGGGAACGCGAGGGGCAACATCTTAATCCATAAAGTTTTTGTTTCGGGTTTTTGTTTTGTTACGTTTTGTTAATGAAAAATCAAATGTACAAACTTTTAAAAAGGCAGACAGTCACGTGTTTTTAATGTGTGTTAATATACGCATCTGATTAATCATTTCGAAATTAGCTAATCAGGAAATATATAACCATAAACTTATAATTGCCAAGAGGTTCAGTTGATCCTATTGACGTTATACTGAATAATTTCAAACTGTACATCCGCATTCTTAACCCGATGTAGACAACAACCAATGCATTTTGTCTCATTTCTAACAGTATAAATAATATTGGCGAGTCCAAAATTAGATCTTCATTTACAGACTTTCGTCTAACTGTATTGAACAAATATTGAACAGCCTGCGGTTGAATAAAACACATAGCTTAAACTCCAATGTTTGAATGTTAAATGGGACTAATACGTACCAGTATTTGACTAAACGTTGTGATTCTAAATTTCATTTATATGACTAAAAATACTTTGATATAAGTTTAAAAAATGAATTTACTTACAAATTTCATAGGCATTTTGACTGATTTTATAGTATTTCCTTTACCGAATAAATGTTTTTCAGCTTTGCAGGGTTATGCTACGAATGAATCATTCGTCTGTTTTTAAGCACACCACCCAATATTTTTGCGCACGACCCTAATCTGACGGCGAGTAAAGTGATCAGTCTGCCATGTTTTGATACACTTTCCCATTAAACGCCTAACACATCACTGGACTCACACCGTTTCTATACAGACAGCGAAAAATATAACTGTACCGTAAAGCAATTTCATAAATTTTTTGTAGTTTGTATCGTCTTCTATAATAAGATAAGACTTTATTTATCACAACGCCCATTTCAGACCGCTGATAGTTCATATATGTTATAGAATATATTATTATGAAGTAGGCTATATATATTGGAGTTAAAAATAGCTACGAAAATCAGTCAAATTGGGCTTAATTGATCGTCCGTTTTATGTCAATATCAATAATTTATTTTGTAAATGATATTGTTGAGGATCCTCAAAGAGTAATAAATCTGTAAAACCCGATGTGCGATATAACTGGCTACGTCTTAGCCTGTTATTGAGTGCGATTGATAAATTGGAGTTATAATAATAATAATATCTTTATTTTCAAAGGTGAAAAATTAGGCTTAGAGCCTGAGTTACTTTTTACCCCTGAACTATAAAATACATGTAGGCCTATGTTTATTCTTTAATTTTGTAGAATTCAATTGACACCAACACGAATATCAAAATATTTCAAATAGGGCCTACATCAAGTAGGTATTTCCAAGTATCTGGTCTTAATTTTGTTAATGTATGATTCATCAAAAAAAAAAAAAAAAAGGAACTATCGTGGCGCTCCGGATGTAGCACGTGGAGTGCGACGGCGGGAAAACCGCTCGCCACATCCTACATAAATGACCTATACATCTCTTCTTACTGTGCATATCTTAGTCCTTGTGGTTATCTAGTATTTTCACGTTGTTGTGTATTCTCTTCTTCTTATCTAAAGCATTTGTCTTACCACGAATAACAATGCAACAGTTCGTTTTTTACATTTTATATGGCATATAGCTGGATGCATATAAGCATAGGCCTACTTTACAATAGATTGCAATAGAAAAGTCATTCTCTCAAACCCTATCCAGACTCACTGGAGCGAATCTGCTGACATAGGCGCACTAGCCAGGGGGTGAGAGACAGCTAATAGCAGTGGTTAAATTTTCAAAATTTTCTTCGGGAGGGTGAGGCCCTCATACCCCACGACGATTGATTGGTTGTTTGGAATTAGGATCAGCCAGGTCGGCTATATTGGACTACGTTAAAGGTGGTGTATTGACAGGCTGGAATAGCATGAAAACGCGTCTGCGGCAGTTAAATTTTCTCCCAACGGTCCCGTCCATGGGACTGTAAACGATTGATTGGAATTCGAGTCTTCCACCTTAATTAGGCCATATTACACCACTTTGAAATTGCCGGAAAACGTGTTTGCAGCCGTCAAATATTCCAAAATCTTCGGTGGGGGGGGGAGGGGGTTAACGTTACAATTGATACAGTCTAAGAACCTTACGCAAGTTCAAATAGGCTCAAACGCAAAATTGTCAACACTACCAATATTGGTATAAGTAATTTGTATTGAAATAAGTAATTTTTCCACAAATAGTGAAGACTGGACCACTAAAATAGTTACCGAACAGTTTTTCTTTGTGGTAATGCGTTTTAAATTTGCATAGCGATGTTTATGTAATGACGTATTACGCAAACACCGCCATGACACCGGCCAGTTGAAATTTCGCGTGGCAGTTGGGTTTCATCAAATCATATAATTATGCAGTAAGGCTTCACCTTTATTTCAATGGGAATTATTATATGTTAAATTACATTTCTAAAAGGGGGGGGGGGCTATACATGGTACGCTCCACTCCTTCGCCTCTCGAGGAAGACTGGCACTGCTGTTTGTAAACCCGAATTTTTTGGGGCATTTCGGGTTCTGCCCCCTAACTGTCATCGAGCCCTTCTAGAATCAAGCTGCTGCCTGCCGAATTCTCACAAATATGATAGTTTTCATCATGTAATTAAACCGCCGAATGACGTCATCCGTGCGCAGTGGAATAACTCGAATTCTATTACGAAAATCGTGAACAGAAATACCATCCCATACTCGACTGCTCCGCGTATTTTTGCTTTCATAATAAGTAATTTATACTGTCCTCAATACGCAGTCTCTTGAAGGACTGATCCAATTTTTATGTGATTTTGGTTTCGATTTTATTAGTAGGTTATTGTGCCACTGCAAGTCTTCTTGACCTACGTCTACTCATAATCCCCTTTCCAAGTGTCAGTGTATGCGTATGTCATGCCTCAAATATACGTCAAATCGATTCTAGCATGTGCGACAGAACCAAATATTTCCCGGCGCTTAAAGTCCCAAAACTCGCTCCTGGCCCTTCCCAATGGCAATAAAGGCCCTAAATTTGGCCTGCCTACCCTACATCAGAGGCCCCAGCATGCCATGGCCCGTAAGTTGTATTTATCGTCATGACCTAAGCTACAGTTATCACTACACAGAATGTTCATGTAAAGAAGATGTCTATTGATTTTAAACTAGCCTACAATTGGAACTTTCGTCCCTGAGTTATTTAAAAAATACTGTTGACGCTTAAGAAGCCAAGTTACTCACCCGATTGACACAAAATTACCACGATTCCTATTGTTTCTCAACAGTCTTTCATAATTACTATGGGAATATTACTAATGATTACATGTGTATGAAATCCTAAATCGTTTTCGATTTTCTGTTAAGACACTCAAAATTTATGTCCACAATATTGAAAATGTTAAGGAGATTGCTATGATAATAAACAATGTATATTATCAAAACTTCAAACACTTGTAACTCCAACAATTTTACAATTTTATCTTATGATTCACAACAAGCTAATATAATTACACACAACACACAAAATATAATTAGTCAGTGTGTACAAAGTGGATGAACGAGTGAGGGGGTGGAGATTGAGAGCCTTTTTGTTTCAAAAACACTGGGTTTATATTTTAAAAGCGTCCACCCTGCATTAAGATCAGCCGCTCACAAACTGCATTTTGATCATTGACTATGTGGACGTGGTGCACCATGATAAACTGTACAGGTGGATACATAAGTGTGACAAAAATTACAGTGACATGCACCCACCAGCCACCCCCATTATATGTTATACCAATCACTACATCTGCCTGCACATACCCTTGAAAGGAGCACAGTCGTCTTGTTTTATAATAAAATCATACTGGAAAATCCTGTCTAAAGTTTCTCAGCCAACACCAGAAATTGCTCAGACATCTGAGTTTTGCAATTTAGAACTTAATTTATAGACCATTAAATTTGAGTACTCTTCTTTCATAGGTAGTGATACAAATCTTATAGTAAATAAATTACGACTTCAAATGTACAGATTCACTCTTAAATATCAATACCACAAAGTCTTATTTCAGATGCTAGAGAACCATGGCATTGTTAAGATCTTTTCTCGGGGTCATCTGATGGACTGTTGCTCAGAGAGCACCTGCAATTTTCTTCTTGGCAACAAGGAGTACTGGAACATGACCGATCATCATTTTCTACAGCTCCTACCATAGGACCTGATGTACTTTGGAAAACATAACGAGGTTGTAACTGCTCTCTGGAATGTGCTGAATTTATTTGGAACTGATTGGATAGAGATTGTTCACACGTCTCATCCACATTTTCTGTCTTTTTCACTTCTCCAAATTTATACTGTCTGTTATTTTGTTTATTTGAATCACACTTTTTAAATGTTTTAATTTGTTCATTTTGCCATCCTTCAATGTTAAGCTGTAGATTTGGTTCTGATTCAGATTTTGCTTCATTTTGATTTTTGTGGAATTTGTATTTGGTTTTATTCTCACTATTTTCTTCCATCAAATCTTCCAGAGCACAATTGTCATGCCTATCAGACATTTTTTCGGCAGGTTGAGATTCATAGGTAGCTAGTCCTCCTACTAACGAAAGTTTATGATGAGATGGCTTAGGAGTGGAGAGCTTAGCTAACTCACATTGATATTGCTTAAGCCTCAACTGAAAATTCTTTAAATCTGGTTTACATTTTGGGTCTGCTTCAGTTTCATTATCTGAAGTCGGACGCTTATCAATTTCTCTAACCTTCGGCTCCTCAAATAGGTTATCATCACTATTAAGGTGGTGTATATACATCCCATGGTTGGTGGCAGTCTTTTGATCTAACAAACCTAACTCACTGGAATCATATCGACCTAATATGTCATTGTGGTTCATTTGTGATTTGGATTGCTCATTATCTTTGTCACTGGATGATGCATTTCGTACGACTGCTGAGCTTATTAATTTCTCTTTGAAGGATGCCTCGTTTTTGGCATCGGATGTTGCATCTGTCCAGAATAACTCAGCATTGTATCCCACAGCTTCTAAATCTTTACAAACAAAGCATACTTTGTGGATACTGTGTAGGAATCTGAAGTCTGGAGCAATATTATTTTGTAGATCACAGAGACTCTTTTTGCAGCCTGTGGACAGAGTTTTGAAGTCTTCTTGACCATCTCCACTACTACTATTTAAAAAACGATCCAGTTCTCTATCAAATTCTTTCAGTACCCCTATTAATAATTTCTTGTCAAATTGGACCAGCATCACCAAATGTCCTAACGTTAAAGAAAGATGACGTTCTTTCGGAGCTTGATTAATGGAAGTGTCTCGTAATTCAATAACTTCCTTTAGACATGAACGGGCATCCTTGATATTTTTCAGAAGCACGTAGCAATGACCAAGTACCAACCGGACATGAATGTGAACACTATGATGTTTAGTACACTTATTGTAAATCTGCAGAGCTTCGTTTAGTAGATTCAAGGCTCTGGGTAAATCACAGCTGAAAGTATAAATCGTTGAAAAGTCAAAGTAAAACGATTATATTTTGTATTTCAGTGTTTAGGTACCAATTTAGAGTGTAGATCATCTAAAATTGGAGTCATGCATGATAAATTGAACTCAACTTTAATTCATTTCCTAGACCTTAAAAATGGCTGGATTAAGTTTGCAAGGGACCCCCGGCTGAAAATATCACTGGGGCACTTGCATCAACAATTGTCCGTCACACAATGCAATTTCTATGTCAGTATGCCCCTCCTGGTTGCCTTACCATATCTTTGAAACTGCACCAACCAGTCTAATGAAGACAAAATATGCCGCCATGCAGTGAGTGCATATATCACAAACTCCTGTCAAATTCCAGCAGTCAAGGGTTCTTTTACACATATGCCTACTGCATCACTGACATGGGGAAACCATGCCTGCATATCCAGGGAAACTTTCTCTGGTAACACTGTTATCGGAACTCAGACTGACTTTTAGTGAGCTATCACCTTAATCAAATCCAGTAGGGCCTAAACTACATAAGGAACATATCCTGGTAGTGTATATGAGACATATACTTACAGTAACATATTTACTCTTCCCATGTGCCACAGTGTTAAAGCTGTGTTAAAATCGAAATATCCTAGACGTTGACGAATTGAATAGGCTTCTTCTAAATATGTGAGACCTTGCCCTGTAAAAGCAAATTTACAAACATTAATAAAGTCTTTATCCTCCGCTAATTCGGGTTGGGTACCTTAGTGTTTTAGTTATAAGTTACCCTATAGATAATACGATAATATATAAACAAATAAACTAGCCATGAGTGAGGCTGATATCCTCCACTGAAATCTCAATATAAATAGATGGCACATATTAATTAATTCTTCATTTATCTTTTTCAATATTATCAAGCAATGAGACTGATTATCTGTGCTATAGTCTAAGTATAAAATGTTTGTAAAGAAACTTGTTAACTTTTGATGTAACTTGGTATTGAAACTATACACTATGTTTCATCACTCTCCATCAGTTAATAGAATTACGGTTATCCTGTCGCAAAGCAGTCAACCAATGAAATTGTTTAACTATTAATCATTGATCCAGTCAAGACATTCACCTGATGAACATCTACATCAAGTTTAAACATTAAAAGTTCTTACGTTCCAAAGACATGACCAATCAAACAGCTTATCACTACTTAGCCTAAGCAGAAAATGTGGGCGTATAAAAACAGTATATATTATTAAACCAGCGACTGCCAGACAGGGTGCGCCCACATTTTGCAAAAGATGGATAGAGAACAAGCTAAAAACAAAAATGATTTTTTGTACAATTAGGGGCCATAATCCAGAAAGTTATGGTCTGAAATGCACAAATATCTAGAGGGAATATTGCAAAGAACCAAGATCTTTGGGTTATAAATATGTATTTCAAGTTAAAAACACGATTTTTCGTACAATCAGGGGCCATAAATTCATGCAGTTTCGAACCAATGTGCGCGGATATCCAAAGCAACCAAGATCTTTGCATTTCAAGATTCATCAAAATCGGTACAAAATTGTGACCGACACTATTTGCGTACGGAAGGGGGATGGCCATTTTGTCTGGCAGTTTTGGTCCGACTTGCACAAAATCTGAACTCAACCTTCATTACGGTCTAACCATGATATACTAAAATGTTTTTTTTAAATTGGATACAAAGTGTGACCTCGTTTCGTACAATCAGGGGCCATAATCCATGAAGTTACAGTCCAATACATGCCAATATCGAAAGGAACCGAGATCTTAGGGAGATAAACCTATATTTCAAGTTTTGTTGAAATCGGATAAAAATTGTGACCTGTGTAGAGTTTCACAAACAAATTGCGGACAGGGGCGAAGGCATAATACGTCCACATGAAAATGTGGCGTATAAAAAAGCAAAAACAAATCAACATCAATCTATATGAATAAGGATATTGTGAGGATAAATAACGGTTGCCTTTCTACGAGAGCCTCAAGACTAAGGGACTGACACTATGCCATTGTTTTCTTTTTTATAGAGCATGCATGTATCAAATGATAGTCCTTAAACTCCAATTTATGACATTAAAAGTGCATAAATTCAATGGTGTCAAACTCCTTAAAATCAGATTCTAATGAATCTTAAAACTTATAAACAAATGTACAAAATTCCAGTACATGCCCCAAAACAGCATTTATAATTGTGACCAGCTTTTATACTAGTTATTATAAAGCATGGGGTATTTTACCTCACAGGTCATTTTCTCAAACAAAAAATCATGACCTACGATAAGGCTAGGATAACCCATTAAATTCTGCTAGCAATATTTCATCTTTTACAGTATTCACACATCGTTGTCAATCTGTATAAGTAGTTGCCTATGAAGCAAGCACCATTTGGAAGAGACAAATATTAGCATTTGTTGGATATGATTATACTTAATACATCATATTAAAACTTTTTGTGGCCTGTAAAAATAACAGATTTTCATTGCATTTCAATGTTTTTCACTTTTACTTACTATGCAGGCCTCTTTTTGAGTATTGCATACCAACATTATTCAGAGTTATAACCAGATCAGCAGGAGCCATGTCTTCGTATTTCCGTCTCTCAATAAGAGAAGCTCTATAATACTTCATAGCATACTCATCATCTCCAGCTTAAAGATAAAAGATTATAGCTGAAATGATTATATCAATATTAATACTAACCTACTTTCATTTTATCACTGCATTTACCAAAAGTAGAATTGGCATATTTTTGATGACAATGCCATAATGGTGTCTGATTTGTTGTTATTGCTTATATTTGTTACTGTATGTTGAGAGAATACTCTTTGAAACATCGCATAAATAAATTAGTATTTGGTCTGTTATAGTTTAATGACACAGTTTATTCCCCTTATATCCTCAGGGGCGGATCCAGGATTTACAGAAAGTGGGGGCGTGCTGCACCCACTTGGGAGTGCGAAGCCCGGCCCATGATTTTCGAGTGGAAAAAATGCACACAAGAACTAATTTCATACTAGTACTGTAAATTACGATTTCCAACCTAAACCATTTTTGTTCTCCTTCCCCGCGAGAATATATGGAGCTAAAAATTGTTCGCCATCTCAAAAAAAGAGAGAGGGCGTGTGCCGGGTGTGCCCCCCTCTGGATCCATGCCTGATCCTCAGAGATAGCTTACATTGTACATGTTTTTTAGAACTGCTAAGAAGTAAACAATTACTTACATCTCTCAAATAAAATACCTAAACTGTTGATCATAATGGCTATCGATAGGTGGAATGGGGCATATTGATACGCCAAATCTAAAGTTTCAAACAGGAGCTCTTTAGCTTTTTTGCAGTTTCCTGTAATTCAAATTACATGCAGATTTATGAAAGACAAAATTTTTAGTTTTTCCAATTCAATTTATTGGAACTGACACAAATTGGTCGCAACACAGGTAAAAATGTAATATGAATGTATATAAACTGATTTGCATTCAGTCGTTTCCATTTTTACTCTCATTTCAAATTAGTTATGTTCGGCAAGGCAGATAGAAGTCTCAATCAAATTGCAATCTCTAGAGTCGGTTTATTCCAGTCTACACCAACAGTATTTATTGAGCATGCTCTCCAAATAAGAATATGGAGTCACAGTTTGATATGAATTTTGGAATTCTTCGTGTCCCTTATTACAAATGGCACTGAAACACATTATGGTACACGATTCATGTACCAATGGTAAAATATTTATTTTGTCTTAAATGTTGGATATCAGATGCCCTCTCTTCCCGGCAAGATCACAACATCAATGTTGATTTCAATTGACGAATAATTCCTGTTTTCAATGTTGAAGACTTTGGACGATATTGAATTGCAATGATGTTTCAACATTATAGGTATTATAACCTGAAAGCTGCTTAACCTTCCTTCAACTATTGTTACATAAGACAGCATTAGTTTGATAATGACTACTTAACAGCACAGTCTTTATATATAGGAACATGGTATTCATTTCCAAATGTTAACAGCAATAATTTCCAAAGAAACATTTAACAATAAAGAATTTCTTACCGAGGAATATTTGCTGTATGGCTAGCAGAGATCTAACTGCTATTATCTGATTGGTTAAACCAATATTCAACTCCATTTCATTGGCTAGTTCCAAGGCATTTGTGCAACAACTGTAAAATTTTGAAGATATTAAAACAATTAAGATTTACAGAATTATTGCTATGTTGTGTTTTGTCAAGGATGTTTTTGCTTTTATCATTCACAACACCAAATAAACCTGTCTAAATTCAGTAAATGCTTCTCTACAAAATGGTTCTTTTCTCAATATTTCAGTAGTGGTCATGAATCTGAAGAGTAAGGACATATATGTTATTTTTATTAATTGCATATGTACCAATATATGATGTTTGGATAATTAGTTTTAGACAAACATCACATACTGCCATTAAATCATCCCTGACTATTTCATCTTTTCATTTTGAATTTTATTCACACATCAATTTGAATATATGCCTCTTTACTAATTTACACATTCTTAGATAATATTATGCACAACAAAATACTTGCTTTAAGGCTTCTTGATAATAACCTCTTTTGTAGTAATTGAAACCCATATCCCTCATTAGATCAATTAAAGTATCACTAACTCCACAGTCTTTTAAAACTTCAAGAGCACCATTAAGAAGAGTCATGGCCTTTTCAAGATCATCACCTAGAGTTTAAATGAAATGAAATGGGGTTTAAAGTCCTACTTTTCTGCTCCTAACCTGGGCTAATGAAGACGGGCATTTGTCATACAGTGTGCTATGAGGGAAATTTTGCCCAGGCAGCGACTCTAAGGCTACTCTTATATCGATTTCCAAATGCCAAGGGATCTTTTACGTGCACACCAATGTGTACACTGGACCTCAGTTATTCATCTCATGCGATCAACTAGACAGCTGTCCTTGTCAGGCCCTCTATCCTGCATCACTGACAAGGGGAAACCACGTCAGATAATCTGGATGAACTTTCTCAGCCAATGCAGGGGTCGAACATCTGACCTCCAGGCTAGCGAGCCAGCGTCTTACCCACTTAGCCACGTGATCCCCCACCTACAGTTTAATATAGCATATTAAAGTAACATATGTATATGAACTTCATATTATGAAGCATCTGGGTCAAATATCATATTACAAGTGAAAACTGAGCTTCATCGACCAGTAGATCGCATCACAATGGAGAAAGATAAACGGCACATTAACCAGGCAAGTTTTTTCTTTTGCTATTTCTGACAGAGAGAGAGAAATGGGGTTTAATGTCCACTCAACACAAATCAGTTCATCTTAAGACTAATATGGTACAATTTTATTTGAACAATTCACTTGTAGGAGGTCTTTAGCTGTGTGAGGAAACCGAAATACCTGGAAAAAAACACATGTGGTTTGGCGGGCGACTCTATTCCTACAAAATAAAGTGCACGCTTTAGACCACTTGACCTCCCCCCCTTTACTATTTCAGTAACATTAACCAGTATCAGTAAAATTCTTATTGGTTGTTCTTTCCTAGGGGCTCAAACATCAAGCTCTACAGTAAATAAATAAGTGATTCTCTAAAAGCTTTTAACTTCCATTCCCTGACTTACCTTTGGTGTGTGTTATAGCTCTCCCTAAACCAGCCCGCAAAACTGCTATATTGTTAGTAGACCCATATAATTCAGATACATTCACCATTGTCTGGTAAAATAAAAGAGCTTCTTCAGGAAAACATTTCACCAAGAGATTTTTGGCTCCGACTGCTACCTGTATAGGCAATTAAGAGAAAGAATATTATATTAACTAATATCTGAGATATCACTGCTTTGCTTAAAAAAAAACTCGTTGATTAGTGTGCGTCAACATTTCAGGTGGAGGTTTCTCATTTTTTCTTTTTATTTTGTCAAAAGGATCTTGTGACCAAATGACTTCTTATTGTATACAAAACAAAACATTCCAAATACAACCAGAAATATTTACAAAGGCAGTTACTTCCCTTTAATGCAGGAAATCTGAAACATGGTAATTATTAATGAGGACATTTTGAATTTTGAAATAAAAACAGGTCATGCAGACCTTTTTATGTGGCACAGTGGTATTTATTATATGGCCTAAAATAACTATATCAGGCTATACTAAATGAAGAAAGTGTTACACAGATTCTGTAACCTCAAACAGAGATAAAGATAGGCTGGCACTGCCAGGCAGGATACGCCCACATTTTCGAGAGATGGATAGAGAACAAACAATACGGAAAGTGATTTTTCCTACATCATTAAGTCCTGTATTTCATACTGTATTGGGAGCAGCCATTTTGTTGGTCAGTTCCAGTCTGATATTCATGAAATTCGTAGTCGACAATGATTATGGTGTGACGGTACACAACCTAGAAATGTGACTTTTCGTCAAAATCGGATAAGAATTGTGACCTGTACCATATCTTTACACTATTCGCGTACAAACGGCGATCATTTCGTCCGGCAATTTTGGTACCATTTTCACGAAATTCGAATAATTCAGGAAGTTACGATCCGATATGCGCAAATACCGAAAGGAACCAAGATCTTTGGGTTATAACCATGCATTTCAAGTTTCATCAAAATCGAATTAAAATTGTGACCTTTACAGGGTCCACAACCTTGATATACCATTTTTTAACAGTATTCACGTACAAACGGTGGCCATTTTGTATGGCAATTTTGGTCTGATTTTCCCGAAATTCGAACTCAACCTTCCTTACGGTGTAACGGTAATATAATCAAACGTTTTTTTAAATCGGATAATAATTGTGACCTCCAAGCCTAAAAAAAAAGGCGATTTTGCGTATAATCAGGGGCCATAATTCAGGAAGTTACAATCCGATATGCGCAAATATCGAAAAGAAGCAAGATCTTTGGGTTATAACCTTGAATTTCAAGTTTCATCACAATCGAATCAAAATTGTGACCTCCACAGGGTCCACAACCTTGATATACCATTTTTTAACAGTATTCGCGTATAAACGGCGGCCATTTTGTATGGCAATTTTCGTCCGATTTTCCCGAAATTCGAACTCAACCTTCCTTAGGGTGTAACGGTGATATAATCAAACGTTTTTTTAAATCGAATAATAATTGTGACCTCCAAGCTAAAAAAAAGGCGATTTTGCGTATAATCAGGGGCCATAATTCAGGAAGTTACGATCCGATATGCGCAAATATCGGAAGGAAGCGAGATCTTTGGGTTATAACCATGAATTTCAAGTTTCATCAAAATCGAATCAAAATTGTGACCTCCACAGGGTCCACAACCTTGATATACAATTTTTTAACAGTATTCGCGTACTAACGGCGGCCATTTTGTATGGCAATTTTCGTCCGATTTTCCCGAAATTCGAACTCAACCTTCCTTAGGGTGTAACGGTGATATAATCAAACGTTTTTTTAAATCGAATAATAATTGTGACCTCCAGAGGGACCACAAGCTAAAAAGGGTGATTTTTCGGACAATCAGGGGCCATAATTCAGGAAATTACATTCCGATAGCCGCAAATATCGAAAGGAACCAAGATCTTTGGGTTACAAACATGCATGTCAAGTTTCATCAAAATCGGTTCAAAATTGTGACCTCTATAGGGTCCACAAGCTAAAAACGTGATTTTACGTACAATCAGGGGCCATAATCCATGAAGTTTTGATCCGATACATGCCAATATCGAAAGGAACCGAGATCTTTTCGGGATAAACCTATATTTCAAGTTTCGTCAAAATCGGATAAGAATTGTGACCTGTAGAGAGTCCACAAACAAATTGTGGACGGACGGACGGACGTCCGGACGGACAGGGGCGACGACATAATACGTCCACATGAAAATGTGGGCGTATAAAAACAATCACAGAATCATCTGGTCCACCATAAAAATCATTTACATTGAAACCAATATGACTATAGATTGCATTTTTAAAATGACATATACAAGTAAATTAGGGAACAAACTTAACCAATGCAACACAACACCTGCCCTTGACTAGGCACTTCATTAATGGCCCATTCACTCTTTGATTTTAGCCACATTTAGTGACAGAAAGTGGTTGGTTTATTTATCCTGTGCTGATCCTACATCATTCTCTCCTAAATGTGCAATGTGGTTGAGCTATATACTTTGCTACATATATAAAAATATGGTTGGCCTTTACGGTTTAATTCCTTATCTCTGACCTGTCATTGTCCCTCTTTAAATACACAAAAAGATATAATTTAGGTACATGAAAAACATTAATCTTACCTTAAAAAAGGCATCAAAAGTTTTGTCTGTGCAATGAATGGCCTCCTTTAATACTTGTTCCAAATTTAACCAATCATCACGCAAATAGCCGTACACAGTTTGTTGTGATGTAATAAACAACTCATTATTTGCTCGGGATAGAACTTCTCCAAAGAATGTCACAAACTTTAGACGAGCTACATCATCATAGGTGACACGATGTACTAACACATTTCTTACATACGATTCAATATTTGGCACCAAACACATGCGCAAAGTACTATTTGAACTTATGGTGCTGATGATTGAATTCTGTTTCAAAGAAATCAGATCATGTTTGACCTGTGATTCTTTATTATCAGTGTCTGTACCAAGAACAGCTGTAACACTGTCCATCCCAAACGAACCTCTAAAGATGGATAAGTCTATAACCTTCTTTTTTAAATAATCATTCAGCCCTGCAATTAAATCAAGTGATTGTACACTGGTACCTGATTGGGTTGCACCATGAATTCTCTTTGATCGACGTTCATCATGAAGATACCAATCTAAATCTTTGGCACTAATTTCCATATCAGCATTGGCTTTGATGCAGCACGCGGCATCAAGCACATATGGAGGTAATCCATAACATCTTTCTGAGACAGTTTTTATGAATGGTTGAACATCAAATCCACGTAAAAGATCTTGAAGCAGGAGCCGTACATCACTATCATCCAATGGACTGACCAGGATATCCTTACTACAACAATCAAAATCATATCTGGTTTGTGAAGTCACCATGATTTTTATATTTTGACATTCATTTAGAAGTCTCAACACAAATCCTTCAAATTTTTTTCCAGACAAAATACATGGAAAATTAAGTTTTTCACAGTTTGTAAAAAGAATATTGGACACTAGATTGTATGAAGCATCTTTAAATTCCTTGAAAATGAAATGTTCTTCCATTATTTGAGGTTTATCCTTGAAGCAAATTTGCACAAAGCGTTGCAAGAAATGTTCCCAGGAACATATGTCTGAGCATGGCACATGTAAGACTTTCAGTTCTCCCAGTTCATGTCTTAATTCAAGCAATACCTAGAGTAAATAACATCAGTAGTATAGAAAGTAATTAAATATAGACAATACTTATTGTGTTAGCAAAAAGTTTGAACAACCTCAAAAAGTACAGACAACTGTTGTCATACAAGATACACCCACATTTTGCAAGAGATGGACGGAGAACAAGCAATCAGGCCCCGAGTTCACAAAGCATTCTCAGACTTGAGTTGAGAATTTACTCAAACTTTTTCTCCCTATTTTAACTAAAGGATAGTCCATTATAACAATTTTGTTATTCTAATATATCAAATATATAAATAAAAAACAGTATGCAAAGTTTTATGTTTCTGCATCAAGTATATTTCTCATAAACAGTGATTGAAAGTTAAGCAAATTCTCAACTTAAGTCTGAGAATGCTTTGTGAACTTGGGGCCAGGGGCCATAACTCAAAAAGTTAGTCTGATATGCGCAAACATCAGTAGTTTAGAAAGTAATTAAATATAGACAATAATACTTATTATGTCAGCAAAACGTTTGAACAACCTAAAAAAGTACAGACAACATACACCCACATTTTGCAAAAGATGGACAGAGAACGAGCAATTAGGGGCCATAACCCAAAAAATTACAGTCCGATATGCGCAAATATCCAAACAAACTCAGATCATTGGGATATTAACATATATGTTTTGTTTCAACAAAATCAAATAAAACTTGTGAACTCTAGCGGGTCCACAACCTTATAGTATTACAAGAAATGGGGTTTAACAAACTAGATCATTTCGGGACTATCCTATGGTTTAATTTTATTTTAATAATTCGCTTGCACATAGGGGTCTTTAGCAGTGGGAGGAAACCAGAGGACATGTACAACTGGATATTCAAAACCACATCAGTTGACTCAATGACAGGCTTTAACTATTCAGCTATCCGCCCCCTCCCCCCACATGAAATGAAATAAAATTAAGTATAACTTTCTACTGTTCTGCTCCTAAACTGGGATAATGAACCTATGCATAAAATTCTTGCTTCACATTTTTTCCGAAACATGGGGGACAATAAGCCCACAGTGAGGCATATGTCCCAAAATAAACCTATGAAACATATGAAACAATTGCATGTTTACTTTTAACCTATAGAACTATTGGTTACGGATATATGCATAATGGCAACTATCATATTTTCAGGGCCAACAGGGTTATAGTTATGTGTAATACCAACAGAAATGGTGTTTAGTGGATTATATAACTTTATTTAAAACCCTGTACTAGTTATCAATCAAGAAACCTATTTCCCCACACCAAGTGAGTTTAATGTACCAACTTTACCACACCCCTGCAGGTGATCAAAAGGATAGGTTTGCAATATAATAAAGCATCAAGCAATCAAACTGCTTAACTATACTTAGCTTGAGCAGAAAATGCTCATGATTGAGCTTAGTTAAGAGTTTGATGTTGTGAAACTGCAGGCCTATACACCAAATTCCTTATCTCAGCTTATTGGAAAATGCTTAGGAGATAAACACTTCCTGTTTCGCATTTAGAGGGGTGTTATTGTCCAATAGACATGTCCTGAGATCATTAGGACCTGAGACGCGTAGCGTCGAGGGTTCTAATGTAAAATCTCAGGACATGTCTATTGGACAATAACACCCCTCTAAATGCGAAACAGGAAGTGTTTATCGACATTGTAACATGCTTTTTTCGGATTTTAAAAGACATTACTAAAACAGAAGGGTGTTATTGTCCAATAGACAGTGTCTAATTGACCAATCAAAACGCAGGATTTACACTGAAGCATGTTACAATAATCATTAAAGTCAATCAAAAGATTGACCTAATACTTTGTGGTAACCCTCCAAACCACTTATATTCACTGTATCTATACAATACAGCAAACCATTCACATGGATGTATACACTTTAAAGTATTTATTTCATACTGATCTCTGACTCAACACTTCGCTATTTCTTTCATATTAATATTAAATAAATTCTTTGCATAACTCACCTGACGTGCAAGTCTACTTTTCCCAACCATGGTTTGACCATGAAGCTGTATTAGTTTATGTTGTCCACCTAATAATATAGTTTTAATTGATTCTCGTTCGGTCCGTCGTCCAACAAATTGGATCATTTCACTTTCGTCTTCAAGACTCATTTTTTGTTTCTGGTATTCCTCAATATCTACAATATATACATTATATATACAATAATACATTATATATACATTATGATACAACTATCTATACTATAAAACAAATCACACACAATGCATGACAATCTGGTCTAGATATAATAATATTAATACAGGGACGGACTTACATGGATTTTGCGAGTATGGTAGTCCCCTAAGAAGTAATAATTCAGGCATACGGTAGTTTGGGGAAGCTTTTTTCTCTCTCGAGTCTACATTGTTTTGGATGAATTGCTAAGGTGATACCACACATTAAATTGCGTATAAGGTAGAAACATTAGGTTATACTCTAAAAAGCACCATTTACAGTCCCTTTGCCCTACTAAGGGTGGGGGTCTCACAAGGCTTGACTCAGGGTCTTCAGACACCATGACCATCCCTATATTAATGTATAATGAAATAATAAAAACTTTCAGTTCATTTTGTGAAAACAGACTAGTTGAGCTTAATCAAAAAAGCAAATGAACAATTGAAAGCAGTAAAATTTGAAAATAGTATTCAAACATTTTTCAAAGTTAACATCTATAATTTAAAAGCATCCAAAACACTTTATGGTCTTATACTGTACAATAGGATGTCACACAGAGAAAATAAATATTATATTCCACTATATGCGCATCAGCCATCTCCGATTTATATTGCATATTTCTCATTGATCTATATGTATACTAACTCAACATTCAAGGAGATTTTTCTATACTACACTTGTAAATTGAACTAGATTGCGACCAATGGTCTATATCCACACTTAAAATATATGGAGGATATTGTTTAATAATAGCCTTGAACTTAATGTTGTATAATACAGTGTAACAACACGTTGACACCCTCCTGTAGTTTTAATAAATTACTTAAAAATATATTATTTAAAGATGGGTTCCCAGCAAAGTATTTATTGGGTGGTTATTGCCAATAAATATATGGCAATTTTGGTATATATAGAAAGTAGAGATATCCAATCTTACTAGAAAAATATTGGATTCCCTGAAAAACACTCATTGAGCGTATACAGGACAAAAATGTAAGGGTTCCCCTAATCGACAGCCCGACAATTAGGGCTATACCCACACGTGACGTCGAAGGCTGCTCGAGTACATTGAGCGCTTTGTGTACATGTTGATAAACTCTATATAAAGAGTTAGACGTACAACTCTTTCTGGGATAAAAATCACAGAAAAAGACCCCGGGAGTGGATAATCCGAGAATTTAATTAGGATTCGATATTTGTAATAGTCAGCGATTACAAATGTGTATGCAATGAATTCTCACCCGTCTCCGCCCACGGTTGCCTTAAGGACGGAGAAGGGTATTCCCCTGACACAAACATGGCCTCTTTTGATCGATTTTCATAGAGGGGTATACTTGGCAATTACAGTGTTTTGAGACGGATTTGCAGCAAAATTATGATAAATTAATTAGTTTGAATATGTTTTTAGTCCTAATATATCATCAAATCACCCAGTTTGTACCCGGGAAAGCAACTTTAAGATTTAGATAAAGAGCTGGCCATTCTTAATATTATAGTTCAAAAATAAATAATGCAAAATGAATTAGATGTAAATTTCAAACACATTATTTTGTTTTACAATAACATTGTATTTCTTAAAGCACAAGCTTACATAGATCAGAATAATATGACATGGAAGCTATAATAGGCAACTAAAACACTGATCTTAATAACACAATGTCAAACGGAGAAGGGTAATCCCCTGACACAAACATGGCCTCTTTTGATCGATTTTCATAGAGGGGTATACTTGGCAATTACAGTGTTTTGAGAAGGATTTGCAGCAAAATTATGATAAATTAATTAGTTTGAATATGTTTTTAGTCCTAATATATCATCAAATCACCCAGTTTGTACCCGGGAAAGCAACTTTAAGATTTAGATAAAGAGCTGGCCATTCTTAATATTATAGTTCGAAAATAAATAATGCAAAATGAATTAGATGTAAATTTCAAACACATTATTTTGTTTTACAATAACATTGTATTTCTTAAAGCACAAGCTTACATAGATCAGAATAATATGACATGGAAGCTATAATAGGCAACTAAAACACTGATCTTAATAACACAATGTCAAACAAAAAGATTACGTTCAATCCTGCCCAAAATAAAAAAAAACAAAATTATATACGTTCACTACTAAAACTCTGATATACAAGTACCTGTATTACACTTCAGTTCTTCAAAGCAACACATGTCATCTTGCCCATGAATGCACGAATATTTATAGCGCAGTGGGTATATAACACACCAATATATACTCAGTTGTCCAGTATTTGAATGTATCGTGACAATTTCTAAAATAACATCACACCATAAGCTACATTCAGATATAATTTGATCATGCGTGCAAGGCTATTCCTAACAAAATTACCTTGTACTCCAATTCACCTTGTATTTAGTTTGGTGTACATATTTTTAAATCCAATGAATTTGTATTGTGTAAAATTAAAAGAGGAACATGCGATCTTTATTAACTGATATGCAGGTGACTCATTATAACTTGACTCAAACAATAATTAGCTGACATTACCAGGAAAGAAAACAAAGAGACATTTTACAAAACAACAATTTCAATGGCTTAAGTGAGGCTGGTAATTCTCTTTTGATTTATCTTTGGTTGGACAAAATCAGACTAGTTATCGGTTCTTTCAGAATACATGTGATCTTTTTAAATATGTACAGTATTTTTAGCTTTAACTCACATGTCAGTTTTAGTTCAACCAAATGTCTAATAAAAGAACTAATATCAGATGTGTATTTTTATATTTATTGTGCAGAAAATTTAGTTATCAGGAAAATTTGTAAGAAAAAAATCCAAATATGGAATGCTATATGATCTACTAGTAGTATCAATAACAAATATCAACTTAACAGAATGGGCAGAAATGAAATTAGGGTTTCTCAATGCAATTAGGTTTTTTCAGGACAAATTGTTAGTGCAGAGGGACTACACCACACATGATTGACACAAAAACAAATATATGTACAAGACACCATACTCAGAGACCACAAACAAACAAACAATTCTAAAATAGTGAATGGATCCGTAAGTATCCACTGCGCTGTACAGTCCCCGGGGCTGTAGTGACACATACTTCACTCATATTTGAAAACAATAGGGAATACAACATGGGTTCCACGTCAGCCATTAATGCCGATCGGGACCGAGGGCTATGGAAAATGACCAACTAGATATGACCCAAACAAATCATTGATCTTTCATATTCTGCAAGAAATATTAAAGCAAGCATTTTGTAATAATTCAGCTATACAAGCAGAGGCGGATCCGGGGGGGGGGGGGGGGGTGACTAGGGTGACAAGTCACCCCCTCCCCACCGGTGTATAGGAATCCTGGGTCCTACAAGCTTCCACGCATGGTCGTATATATATTATATAGCACACAGTGTGCATCTTATCAGACACACAATCAGCATTTATGTTACTAGCGGCAGAAATTAGCTCCGTAAACCGCAGTCAGTGAGACAAAACATGGGGTTGTCACCCCCCTCAAAAAAATCCTGGATCCGCCACTGACAAGTAACCACATCGGTGTAATGTATTAGAAAAGTAGTCTAAAAACTAAATACACTAATAAAGAAACTTTTAGGTATTCAATGGTATCTAGGTATATTGAATACATTTCGGGTACATATATCGACCGTCACAGTACAAACAAAACTGAATACAAAGAAGCAAATATGGAATGTAGACCGTCTCGGAAGACAGCCATTGGCCGACGTAAATTAGCCGTTACTTCGGTAATGACGTCGTAACTTAGAAAGTGATGAAGTTTCCCAATAAAAAAGGCGATAAACCAGATAAAATAACGTTAAAAACTTAAGAACTATAAGTTTTAGCGACCAACCGGGATTATTAAGTTATATGTTATTGTACAATCCATAATATAGATATCATATAAGGAATGCTGAAGAAATCATAATCTGTAAATGTATTTATTAAGGCATAAAATTAAACGATAATCCAGACAGGATTAGACAACTACAGACGAAATTTAAATAAATATTAAATCGTAATTCCTTATTTTAATAATTCAATAATGACCTAGAGTCTTAAGCCCCCACAGGAACCAAGAAAATCCAAAGAAAACTCAGTGTATTATAGGCTCCAATGTTTGTGATTGAACACACAGCATACATGAGAAAATTTACAATCCCATCACCCAAATTCTTTAAAAGTAACAGAACAAATGTGCAATTTGTAATATTAGTTCATTAATTTTTATATATTAGATATTCTTTTACATTATACTTACCAAAACAATACAAAACATTTATATCTTGGACTAAGTTTTTTTTTACATTCAGTTAATTAAGAATACGACCATAATGCATTTATCTCTCTACCCTACTGACATGCATAAATTATAATTGACTCATATTCATCTTTCTCATTTATAAAAAGGAAACAAGGAAGTACTGAAACAGACATTTAAGCATCCTGTTTTAAGTAACCAAACAACAAATACCACCACTTAGTAATAATATTAGGAATAAATTCATATAATTTTTTTTTTCTTTTTTTTGAATGATTATAGTTAGATCTCAAAAGACACCATAGATAACTGTTTTTAAGTACCGGGTATTCACAGATATGTCCAATGCTAAAATATGATGAAGTAGCCTATTTATCTAATCTGAAAGTTTTAAAACAAAATATTTAACCATTTGGAAGTGATCACCAGATTGGCAAATTCCTGAGATGAGATTTTGGGAGTTACAGCCAACCCCACATTTAAAATGAAAATTTGTATATCACTGAGTTTTAAATAATTGCATATGAATAGGATAATGAATTACAAGAGTTTTTCACCCACAATTAGTAATTACCACTTTTATTTACCAAAAATATACTTCATTTTGAGTTGGTTCTTGGTTTGGCTTGTTTCCTGATCCATGGGACTAGAACCACCGGTAAAGACTATTGGTTATCCCTATTAATATTCTGTTGCTGTCAAAAACTGATTTACCTGGTTTTCTCAATGGTCTCCATTGTCTTAAAGGCAAATATACCTGACTAAATAGGTTTTTTAATCATAAAACACATCATTTCAAAAAATATTAAATTGAGTCATTGACAAATCCTAAAATAAGTTGACATGACCATCTATATTATTTCCCCATTACTTGATTTTATGGTGCCATCTTTTCTGTTTTAAATATCATTAACATATTTATTTGTGATATAGTGAATTATTTGTACGAACCATGTTCACATAAAGATATATCTTCATTTTGATATATCGATGATCTGAGAAATATAAGGATATTTCTTTAAAGGAATATTGTCAGATTTTATAGGTATGTTTCCCAATGTAATTTTCTACAGAGACAAAAGCTAATGTGGCGAGCAATCAGTGTCATACCCATCCCAACCAAGGTCTAGTTTGCTTTTTAATTTTACGGTTGGTATATGCATAAGATTGGCCAATTATCCAGGCAATTTATATTCAAACGTAACTAATTAATTGTTTTGTCAATAATTGTCATTACTGCAAAGCATGACAAAACACAAGGTCCATAAATGCGAAAAAGTTCATGAAAGAGAAAAAAAACCCATAAATTTCCTTAACACTTAGTCTTTTTCAAAATTTGTAATGGGGAATAAACAATTGATTTTACTAGTCCAATAGATACTTTTTACTCATGAGAAACGAAAACATTTACTGACAATAATTTAGGTCAGTTTTTAAAAGTTTAAACGAGGATGTTTTCAACAAAAAACAAAACAATGTATGCACACAGCAGCTTAGTTTTTTTTCTTATAGGTAATAGGACCATTTACAAAATACTAAATATGAAAGACCACATAAAATAATAATTCTTAATTGCATATATTGATAGGGATAGCCAAGGGTTACTACATTCATTTTACGTCAAGTTCACACCAATCTGATTAAAATTAATTCAGATATTAACGTTTAAACATCAGATTGCAAAAAATGGTTTTCAAATTTTCAATTACAACCTTAATCCGGTTGATTTGCTGGTGACGTCACAGGCACTAAACATAATCTATACACATAATCTATACAATATATCACTGTATACACACCACCAGTTAACACATGTGTATTAACATTTGACTGGCGTAATCATTAACACGTCATTATTTACATGTAAGCTACATATCACTATACTATACAAGTCAAAGCATTTTCAAAAGTCGACCTTTCTCGTCTTGAGTTGTAGTAGATTATATATTTCAAGATGCCACGTTATCGTTGTGTTATTGAGAGTTGTGGAAATTCCAGCAAGGAAAAGGGGAATAATGTACCAGAGTTTCACAAATTTCCCTAGGATGAAATCTTACGGAAAGAGTGGATTGCGTTTGTAAACAATTCAAATCCTGATTGGCAACGTACAGTCACAACAGTGATATGCAGAGAACATGCCTTTATTATTAAAAAAAGTTAAACTATGTTAGACATCATAACCTGATCTTATCCATCAAATGATTCATAATTAGATGTTTGAACACTAATCAACAAATAATACGAGGCTACTTTATTACAAAAACATCGGTGAACAAAGCTAATTAATCTGGTTGGCGTAAAAAATGATAATTACCTAATCAACATTCTTTTAAGAATTAATTTATGACACAATCTCTGAGCAACGTTAGTCTGATTGATCTATGGCAGGTATAAACGACCCTACACTTGCCATCAATACACGAAGTAGTTAGATGACCCTTCTCAATCTGTTATTCCATTAAGATGGTTACCAACAAAATTAATTTGTACTGTTAATTCTGACATATATTGAGATATTTTTTCGTATTTCATTTTTACGGTCTATTTCAGTGTAATGAAGTCAAAGCCGTATGCGAAAAGAAAGGCACCGTATAACGATAATGGATTGTCACTTACAAATCACGTTTCAATCATTTTTGATGTTTATGAAACATTTGGCACGACCACATCTTTTTACCCCCATACTTTTTTACTAGGGGGGAATTAGAAGAATCACAATACTTTTCTGACGAAAATGTATCTCGAATCGTTTGGACTGCACACACGATTGTAGAGGGTATTTAATCACTACCGTGAGAAAATAGAACGACCGGGCATTATGAAACAAATTCTAAATAAGAACAACGATACTCTTCTGAGGAAAATGTATCTCGAATTGTTTGGACTGCACACGATGGTAGAGGGTATTAAAATCGCTGTCGTGAGAAATCAAAACGACCATACATTATGAAAACATAACGCTAACGCTACAATATACGTCCACATTCCTGCTTTGATTGATATGGTACCTTGTCAAGAAGGCTAGGCGTTTGGTTTGTTTAGCGTTGAGGGTCGTGCTTCAACATCAAGATAATCCATTCAGAATTGTGGCTTTCAGGCGCTTAAGGCTCTGCCCCTGGGGATCACCAAAATCAATAGTGGACGCCCTCAGGCTATAAGGAATACACATATGCCAAGTACCAAGTTGATTCATTCAGAATTGCGGCCTGTAAACCACAAACACAAAAATTGGGCGTGGCTTGCCTCTGGGAGTCGGGACATGCAGTTGTTGTCCTTAGGCTATAAGGAATACATATCCCAAGTTTAAAGACGATCCATTTAGAATCATGGCCTGTAGACAACACACAGAGACACAAAGTAAAAATGAACATGACTCTGCCCCTGGGGGATAGGAAATCACCAAACACAATTGGGGTAATCCTTAGGGTATAAGGAATAGGTATGCAAAGTTTTAAAAGGATCTATTAAGAATTGCATCCTGTAGGCGAACACAAACATTGGGCGTGGCTCAGTCCCAGGGAGGGTCCGGCATGCACCAAAAATAATGGTGGTCAGCCTTAGGGTATAAGGAATAAGTATAAAAAAGTTTTCAAGACGATCGGTTAAGAATTGTGGCGTGTAGGTGACACACAAAAAGAAAATGGGCGTGGTACTGTCCCTGGGGGTCGGGCATGCACCAAAAACAATAGGGATCTTCCTTAAGGTACCAAGAATAAGTTTTAAAAGTTTCAAGATGATACTTTAAGAAATGCAGCCTGTAGATGACAGACAAACAAATACAAGAAATGGGCGTTGCTGTCCAAGGAGGTCGGGCATGCACCCAAAACAAAAGAGATCATCATTAGGGTATAAGGAATAAGTATTTTAAGTTTCAATATGATCGATTAAGAATTGTGGCCTTTAGGAAGCACACAAAAATAAAATGGGCGTGACTCTGCCCCTGGGAGTTGGGCATGCACCCAAAACGATAGGGATCATCCTTAGGGTGTAAAGAGTAAATATACAAAGTTTGAAGAAAATTCAGTAAGAATTGTGCCCTGTAGGCGGCACAAAGGCACACGAAAAGAAAATGGGCGTGGCTATGCCCCTGGGGGTTGGGCATGCACCCCAAACGATAGGGATGGTCCTTCGGTACAAAGAATATGTATGCAAAGTTTCAAGGTTATAAGTTAAGAAATGTGGCCTGTAGACGACAAACAATCAAATACTAGAAATGGGCGTGGCTATGCCCCTGGGGGTTGGGCATGCACCCCAAACGATAGGGGTACAAAAAATATGTATGCAAAGTTTCAAGGTTATAAGTTAAGAAATGTAGCCTGTAGACGACAAACAATCAAATACTAGAAATGGGCGTGGCTCTGCCCCTAGGGGTCGGGCATGCACCCCAAACGATAGGGATCATCCTTAGGGTGTAAAGAGTAAATATACAAAGTTTGAAGAAACTTCAGTTAGAACTGCGCCCTGTAGGCGACACAAAGACACGCGAAAAGAAAATGGGCGTGGCTCTGCCCCTGGGGGTTGGGTATGCACCCCAAACGATAGGGATGGTCCTTCGGTACAAAGAATATGTATGCAAAGTTTCAAGGTTATAAGTTAAGAAATGTGGCCTGTAGACGACAAACAATCAAATATTAGAAATGGGCGTGGCTCTGCCCCTGGGGGTCGGGCATGCACCCCAAACGATAGGGATCATCCTTAGGGTGTAAAGAGTAAATATACAAAGTTTGAAGAAAATTCAGTAAGAATTGCGCCCTGTAGGCGACACAAAGACACGCGAAAAGAAAATGGGCGTGGCTCTGCCCCTGGGGGTTGGGCATGCACCCCAAACGATAGAGATGGTCGTTTGGGTACAAAGAATATGTATGCAATGTTTCAAGGTTATAAGTTAAGAAATGTGGCCTGCAGACGACAAACAAACAAATACTAGAAATGGGCGTGGCTCTGCCCCTGGGGGTCGGGCATGCACCAAAAACAATAGGGATCTTCCTTAGGGTATAAGGAATAAGTATACCAAGTTTGAAGAAAATCCATGAAGAATTGCGCCCTGTAGGCGAACCACAGACACACACACACACACACACACACACACACACACACACACACACACACACACATACACACCTACATACACACACACACACACACAGACAGGGGTGACGGCATAATACGTTCACATTATGAATGTGGACGTATAACAAATTCTAAAATGGATTTTAAATTAAAAGTACATAATTAATTAATTAACAAATTTTTCCGTAGTCAATTGTTTTATTTAATTAGGGGGATTAAGGAATCAGTCAGGCATTAATGAATACACACGCCGGCTGTATATAGGTAATTAAAGAATAAACATTCTGAATATGCATTCGGTCAATGTGATGTCACCGGCGTCTGAGGGGATTAAGAGTGTTTTCAATAATTGGCCAAGTCGTTTTTACGGGAGGTCTATATTTGCGACTTTGAGATACGATATCTGAATTATTTTTCATCAGATTGATGTTAAACTGCCGTAAAATGCATATAGTAACCAATGTCTATAAGTTCGATCAGTTTCATTTTCTGGTTTTATGTGCTCTTTAAATAGAATTTGATAAGCTCTACCTTATACAAACAAAACATATACCATTAATGTTATCAGAAGTTTTTTTTGTCAAGTTTCGTTAATTATGATTATGAGGATCTACTAAAACTTACCGTCTTCATATTCGTTATCTTCAAGTTCTTTAATGTTTTGTAGTGATAAAGTATTCTTAGGCCCAATCTGTATTCCACTGCAGTTTTTTATGTTGATGATGGGTGTCTTGTGACCTCTTTTCTTGGAAGACATACTAAAAACGAATCCTGAAAAGAAAGAAAGGGTTTGGTTGAAATAATTTTAAAAAGCCAACAGCCAGGCTGATGTCCCCCTTTTAAAAGTCCTTTGCTTTCTTCCAAAGGCGGGGGGACAATAATGAGAAATGATCATGATTATCATTTTTGCAGCACCACCAGTGATGAATATGAAATTGACAGCTTCGCCACGGAGGTGTATATATTGACAATACATACATACACCTCTATGACAGCTTCACTTCAGCATGAACCCAGGACCTAGTTTATTGGTCTCATCCAATGTTCTTCCCAATCTAATTAAAATATAGATCTATTCTATATTTCGTTTCGTTTTTCATACTTATATTTCGATGGCCTACACTCATGTAGATCTAACAAGTTATAGTGGGAGCTCACGTTCTATGACGTCGGGTATCAAGCACGTGACATTTGACCTGATAACGTCAGTCATTTGATTAACCAATTAGCGACCGCCATGCTTTTTAAAATCTACTTTTCTTTTGTTTTGATTTCTATCCACTGGTGTTTTTATAGACGTCATTGGCTGGTAATATCTACCCACAGTTCCACGCATGAAAAGGTCAAACGGTCGATTCGACAGACCATTTGATTGGCTGACCCAATTTCAGGGAGAACATGAGTTAAATAACAAGTCCTCCAGATCCAAGAGTAGTAAAGACAAGTAAAAACCAAATTTTGAACTATAAAAAACGAAACGAAATTGGATCTGTGTTTTAATCAGATTGATGTTCTTCCTTGCCAGACCCTCCATCTTGCATCCCTAAGTGACATTGGGAACCATGCTGGAAAACCCTATATTACGTAATCTAGTCCAAACCTAGTTCATTTACCATTAAGACAACTTTTCTGACTGCCAAATGTCAATGAATGATTCCGACTTTGTAGCCCAAACAATTCACCCCACAAGTCCTGCACACACCTGTCGTTCTGACCGAAACACACAAAAACTGCAAGCTCAGGCATATCAGGTGCACTTTGACGTCAAGCGTTATCTATGAATTTTAATTTTGATTGGTTGAAAATTATCGATGGGTGAGAACATGGCCCAAACAATTGTAGTGAAAATTATGACATAAAATAAGCCTTTTGAAAGACTTTTTGATATTTAACTAATTTATCCAAACAGAAGGGGTTCTAATAGATTAGCCTATTTATTATCATTAAAAGCAAAAAAACCTGCTTTTGTACTTTTACTTTAAGTTAAAAGCTTTGTTTTAGCCAACATTTCTTGGAAATAAATTGGGTTTATCGTCCTACTTTTCAGCACTGACTGGGCTAATGAAGACAGTACTGGATATTTTTGTCAATAAAACAGAATTATTTTACAGAAAATGCATATGTTTTTATCAAAATATGTCTGTTTGTATTTTCTGATCAAAATGTGTCCATTCTGCCCAAAATATGTCCGTTTTGATCAAAAGGTGTCCGTTTTGATCAAATGGCGTCTTTTTTGATCAAAAGGCATCCTTTTTGGCAGCAATTTATCAGTTTGAACAAAAGCGTGTTTATTTTGATCAAAGTGAATTTTGGTGATTTTGGTTTATGGCCGTTTTAACCACATCCTTCTTGGAAGTCCTATGTTAGCTTTCACCAGATCAAGGTATAGAGGAAATATGTATTCATATACATTTCATTCCCTCAATACATAGACCTATAAACACGTTATACACGTACATGGAGTGCTTGAATATGATTGCACAAATATTACATAAGAAAGCGGGAGATAAGATCATGATCTTTATTATATGTACTTCCTATTACACGTAAATCATTTTCAAGTGGACAAATAAGGTTGGTTCTTTGGGGAAGTAAACCACATGATAATGAATCTTTCTTTTCCATAAGTATTATCCACTTTTTTTTTCTCTTCAGTTATTTAAATCTGAAATCTATAGTTGGAAATTATATCTAATGTATTGTGTTCTACAAAATTAATCTAGAATTTGATTTTTCCTGGTTATTACAAACATCAACCGTTCAAATAGTGGTTGTCATGCAGATATGCCCACATTTTGCAAGAGATGGACCGAAAACATGCTAAAATAAAATGAGATTTTTTGTACAATCAGGGGCCATAATCTAGGAGGTTATGGTCCAAAATGCACGAATATCAAAAGTAACTGAGATCTTTTGGATATAGAAAATATATCATTTTGGATATAAACACATATATTATACTAAGTTTTACCAAGATCAGATAAAAATTATGAATTCTAGATTGTCCACCAAATGGGTATTACATGATTTTACACTATTTGCATACAGGTAGCAGACATTTTGTCAGCTTCGTTTAACCCGGAGATTAAAATGGGCATTTACTTTTGGAACACATAGCCAGGTGTCTGATCTCCTGATCAACCCACTTTTTTTAATATAAAACAAAAATGTTAACGCCCTGTAAAATCATAATTTGGGAAAGATCTGTTATAAATATTTCTTTTAAAGAAATTATTATCGACGAAAACTTGAATAAGGTAAATTTTACGAAAATAAATTAGATTTGTTCAAATTTCCTCTGCTGAAATTTAATACAAAAACTCAACACTAAGTAAATGTTTAAATTGTAAACATTACTTCTACTATTTTAAATCAATTTGATGGATATAGCTAATATGTATTGTATTGTATTTTATAAAGCTATATATTAAATACAGCAATACAGACTAATATTGTTTTATATACTTTGTGAGTCAACAGAGTATGACGGGCGGCTGCGGTCACAATGGGCCATTTATATGCTTTCTACTGGGAGTCTTTTCACCTGATGAATTTCAGATGAAATCATGACATTTCTATGAATTTCAACAGGAGATATGATTTATAAATAGAAACAGTATCTAAATATAACTGCATGTATGATGAATGGTTAAATCCAGGATTGGAAATTCACACTAGCCCAGACACACAATTATTCTATACATTTAAAAACGAATTTATTTATTTACATGGTGTGATTTCGTCATTTTCATCCAGATCTGCCAGTTGATAATTATGTGAAAGAAACTATTTATGCAACATTAATTTTTTAAATTATTACTGAAGATATTTGAAAAATACTCACATAAATTGAAAAACTGGTGTACCCATACAACCATGACAAAGCAAATAAAAAGCTTATCAAAAGATTATCATGTGTTCACTGAGCAATAAACTTTAAAATTGGACCAGCTAAACTTTAACATTGGACTAGCTGTATAAATTTTAAAGTAGAAATATTTTTTTAATATTTATGATGATCAATATTTAATCATAAACCTTGTTTATCATACTCACCTGATTCTTGGCTGTTTTTGATTCTGTTTTCTTATGTGGTTTATTTTGTTAGGAGTAGGTAGGGGAGTGGAGTGGGTGGATAGGGGTAACGTTTCCAAAAAGAGTCACAGATATGGTATAGCAAATAAAAAACTTATCACAAGATTATCATGTGCATCGGCGTACAACCTGGGTGCATGGGCCGAGAGGGGGGCAGAGCGGGAAATCTGACTTTTCGTGCAGACAGGTAACATGATTTTTGGGGGGCCAAAATAAAGTGCCCAAAATGTAATAAAACACTAATTTTCTTTTTCTTTTAATTGCATACCACAAATTTCTATCAAATTGACTATGATACAGATTAAAACATTTTGTCTGCAGCCACTCTAATTTGTGCAACATTTTTTCGGGCATCAATTATTATTTGTGAATGCAGCTGCAACAGTCTGATTGGCGGTTTAAATTCAGGTCGGCATAGAGTGGGAGAGAGATAGAAATGGGGTTTAACATCCACTCGACACAAATTAGGTCATTTCGGGACTAACATATGGTTTTTGAATTTTATTTCAATAATTCACTTGCGCGTAGGGGTCTTTAGCTGTGGGAGACATAGAGTGGGATTTTAGGTAACAAAACAATTGGACAACTTTGGAGTTGCTTAACTGACGGGCTACAATAACAGAAAAACACATTTGCTGTGGTTAAATTTTCAAGGATGGGGGGGTGGGGGTGAGGGAGGTCCCCATACCCTGTGACGATTGTTTGGTTATTTTATAGTTTAAAGATGTTATTTTAAAGTTTCTGAGCATAATTTACACAATCTACAAATATTTTAAAAGTTCAATCTACTTTTGATCTTGGAATATCTGTCTAAAAATAGTTCAGTTCCATCTAGTAAATACAAATGGAAAATTCCATCGACCTACATGTATTCAGCTCCTTATGTAGTTTGTACCACCATCTTTTAATCTGTTGATTTCAATCCAGATTATCTAGGATTGATATTTTGATTTTGTTTTCTTAATGTTAAAAAATCAATGAGTACAGTATGAATTAAGCTGCGAGAAATGTGAAAAATGAAGATCATTGTGAGTAGATTTCAGTATCTTGGTAACCTGGTTAATTGTCCATTAAGAACCTGGTTAATTGTCCATTAAGAACCTGGTTAATTGTCCATTAGGGCCCAAAACAGGACCATCCGTGCCCTGGGAAAAGCAACTGAGCAACACCAGGGCTCGGAAATGTTTGAAAGATACATGATCTCTAGCATATAGTAATTTAATAGTTTTATAAAACTGAAAACACCATATTCTTTTATAAAATTAATAAATTAATAATTTATTAAATAGATTTATATTATCTGTTGTGGTGTTTGGTTATATATAGTCTAAAATTAATTGTTTTTATAGTGTCTGTGCTCTAATTCCAGACATCCAAGCACGAAAAATGTGGCACAAAGTGGAGTGGCTCCAGACAAAATGTTTTAATCCACAGTCAATTCAGTACAAATTTGAAGGCAGACAGCAAGCTTATATGATTTATTTCATGTACACATGTTTATGACATACATTGTCCTTGTATAGACAATCCTAATACTTAACCCTATTATTCTCTATTGGTAATCAGTAGAATGTCTAGCTCGTAATTATATATTATTTGTTTTAATTACTGGCATGAATAACAATTGCAACAATTCCTGATAATTATTTATAGAATTACTGCCCTTGATTAAGTTGTATAATCTTATTGTTCTATAAAAAAAATCATTACCTTTTGCAATATTTTTAAAATATAATGTACTCCACAATATCAAAATCATTGATTTAACTAGATAACATCAACTTATATATATATAACTCTAGAAGTACATGTTCTCCATGAAGCAGATATTAAGAGAATACAAGGTTGAAAATGTATTAACAGGGATACTGTTTTAACACTCCCATCTTAAGATCAAACATGCTGAATGAGTAATCTGCACTATTTATTAACGTAACTATCAATATTCTTTGTCAAGATTTTGGGAGGTTGGATGGCTGAATGGTTGGCATGTGTGTGATTTTTTTATTTTATGTACACATGTTTATATTGTATGCTGTCCTCAATAGATGTTTCAATACAATAAATATCTTATCATATCTTAAAGCCTGTCATTGAGTCCACTGGCATGGTTTTGACTCCCCGGTTGTACGTGACAAGGAGTAGGGTCACCTGTCCATTCTCATATGATTTCTCTGGGTCCTCCGGTTTCCTCACACTGCTAAAGACCCCTAAGCACAAGCTAATTATTGAAATAAAATTAAACCATATGTTAGTCCCAAAATGACCTAGTCTGTGTCGAATGAATATTAAACCCCATTTCTCTCTCTCTTGTCAAGGTTTTAAAGAAGTGTAAAGCTACTCTTATAAAATGACACCCAGTAATTTTTTTTTTGAAATCCACTCAGATTTTAACAGTATTTTCTTCATAATAAATAATCAAGTGTTAAAGAGTCAATGTAAATATAAGAAAGATAAAATTATCTATTGAAATACCTATTTTTCCTGACTAGTTTTGTTCCTATTGAATTATGTTGACTGATTGGACTCGCATTGCAGGTTTATGCTACTCCTGCATCTCATAAATAACTGGGGTTATAAATAAGTGTGGTTACTAGGGTTAGCCTATTAGCGGGGTCAGAGTGTACCAACAGTACTTACCCTAGCGTCACAGTTTATCACTAAGACAAGATTTATAAAATCTGTTTTCCTTAGATAAAAACTGTTATCTTTATAAAAAAAATTAATAGCATATTCAGTCATCAAACCCAAAAGTAACAGAATTGGCGGGGGGGGGGGGTGTATCCCTCTGGGATTGAGGGGATCAGGGGTCCTTCCTCAAGAAATGTTTTGTAATTTGGACCAGGGATGGTAGTCACTGAAGTATATCACAGACAGGAAGTCATATACTTTGTTCTGATATCAACTTATAACTGACCCCAACCACCCCCTAAACCCCAAACTTGGAATCTTTGATATCATTTTTTTTTTTGTCTACTTAATAATGTCAAAAACATTGAAAAAAGGTCACTTTGTTTCACAATTTTCGGAAATGGGTCACCAAGTCCCGTCCAAAGAGGCCTGTCCCTGGGCATTTGCCTTTGTTGCCCTCAGCATGAACTGCTACTGGGTTTTTTCCATAAAAATTGACTCAGAAGATTAGATTTATTTTCAGATTAAAAGAAAAATATAAACAGATTCACAGCGTTGTTGACATCTATGTTAAAATGGAATTGTCTGTGAGTAGTATTAAATTTCATTGTCAATAATGTTTTGACTCGATTACTAAAAGTACTGCAATAATCTAATATGTCATTTGATCCTAGATATTGTTGGTTCTTTAATGATATGTTCCAAAAGATTATTTTATTTTATTGAAACACATACCATCTTGTCCTTAGGAAGATTCAAAATTTACCCATTTCTAACAGAAATCTACTTTACAATAATAATATTATATATTCAATGACCGTGCATGTTCCAAATACTCAACCAAATTATATTAGATGGTGTTTCTGCTACTAAAAGGACACTGCTAAATTTGGTGATTTTTAATTGTGTGCAGTCAAAAAAATGAACCCTTCTATGGTTCCAAAAAATTTTTATGGTTTAATATTGGATAATCATTTGAAAATAATACAGGTATATTTCCAGCTACGCAGCTTCACTTTAAAATGTTATTTTTAGTTACGGTAACCCACAATTTACAAGTTACATGTATTTTCAACCTTGAATTATAGAAAAAATATGAGAGATTGTAATTTGAGTGGATCACTCCTTATTGAGTCACCTTGCTTGAAGTAATATATTATTTATTATCAATGCATTAATAGCAATATATTGCGAACTTTTATATTGTTTTCATAATATTGTTTTCATAATGAAAATTCAGCATATTGTTTATCCCTTTAAATACATGAAATTGAAATCAATTAACAAACGGACAAACTCATATTACTAGAAATACAAAATGAAAGGGTAATGAACCATGAACCGTACTTTCATCTCAAGGCGGAAGTAGTAAAGAAATCAGAGCAGAGGCGTTTTATAGCTGAGGTGCTGGAGGCACCAGCCTCCTCGTGAAAAAAAATCAAAGAAGTTGAAAAAATAAAATGGGAGTAAAACGCTAAAACCGATGAGAAAAATGAAAATGTACCCTAGCTAGGGAAGGCCCTAAAGGCAGACAAAAGGGCCCTACGTCTGACAAAAGGGCCCCTCTGGCCAAGGGAAAGGGCCCCCGAGTCCGAGTAAATCCACTATATACTGAATGACGAGTATCGAATTAGGCCCCAACCCACAGATTAAACCGGCCTGAAAGGGACAGGAGGATATGTCAGAATGCACCAAAATGATTTCTATTTTGCAAAATTTCTCGACCTCCGAATCCCCCCCCCCCCCCCCGAAAGAGGGCCATCAAAATAGTATAGCCTCTGCCATGATAAACCTTAAAATGCCCCTGAACAAGATCACATCTGTCATGCACTATTAATAATATGTGTTTTTTCCTGTAATTATTTTGGGATACTGACAATTGGAAAGGTACTTAATGGTTTACATGTATATATCATATGTGTAAACTAATGTTCTACAAAAAATAAAACTCACAGTTATAAATTTTATCAATGGCCAGGAGCGTTTTAAGGTTTATCATGGCGGAGGCTATACTATTTTGAGGGCCTTCTTTCCCGTCTTGATTGACGATTTTTATGCCAATGCAGTAATGGATTTGACAGTAACAGTGTATAAAAAACGATTGACTCGGACTCAAAGCCTTTTCCCTTGGCCAGATTGGCCCTTTTGTCAGAAGTAGGGGCCCTTTTGTCTGTCTTTAGGGCCCCTAAGCAGGGTACATGTTCAATTTCTGCGATTTTTTGCGCAAGGAGGCTGGGGGGGGGGGTCTTGATTGACGATTTTTATGCCAATGCAGTAATGGATTTGACAGTAACAGTGTATAGAAAACAATTGACTCGGACTCGAAGCCTTTTCCCTTGGCCAGATTGGCCCTTTTGTCAGAAATGGGGGCCCTTTTGTCTGTCTTTAGGGCCCCTAAGCAGGGTACATATTCAATTTCTGCGATTTTTTGCGCAAGGAGGCTGGCGCCTCCAGCGCCTCAGCTATAAAACCCTTTGTCAATGGCATCAATGTTATTTGTGTTACATGAATGAACAAGTTGTTATACAAGAGAAAATCCCCCAAACATCTATAAGTAACATGACTAAATACATAAAGTTTGTTGAGTTGTTATTAAAGCTAAATAAGGTATAGCTACACAAATAATCATCAGGTATTGTTGACGTTTGTTGAATTTCTTCCATGCAAACAAGAACAATCATTAAAATTCAATGGCTTCTTTTATCTTACAAATATAATCATGCCACCATTTTGAAAATATAAGTCAAAATCCTATCCAAGTTTCAATATTGTCATATTTTTGGAAAGCATTCAGAATTCGCAATTAATCGGCGCGTTTAGAATTTCGATATTTGACTTGGAGTTTTTTTAAGTGACGTCATAAAATTGAATTTTTTCATTAAAAAAGTGTAAGACTTTGAAATCAGGTAAAATGTCAATGACAAACAATAAATTGAGTCATTAGGTGCATATTCTGAAAGTTGTATCAAAATCAGTTTATAAACAAAGGTTCTGTGCAACTTTAAAATTTGCATTTATAATTTTGATATTTGACCTGGAGTTTTTTATTTTTGTTTTTCGTGTAGTGCGGTCCCCCTGCACTTACTATTAGAGTGACACTTGCTAACTGGGAGGAAAGAGTTTTCTCCTGGTGATGGCATTTATTTGCTTATTAACTTTTTCAATTTTATAAAGTCATGGTCAACAACAACCATAACTTTTTGTGAAAGTTATTTGCATAACTTAAGCACATGTTTGATATTTGTTTTCCTTTTTGTTTTTTATAGACCTTAAATACCTTTGAGCTGAAAACTACTGATTGGACAAGTCATAATTCGGTTTATCCAATCATTTTATAGTCAGCCATTGGGGTTTATCTGTTTCTATTAACAACTTTATTAGTTCAGATTACATGGGTGTAAACATTTGTGTTCTAAACATATCCGGTTTTATCTAACACAACCTTTACAGAGCATTGTCACAGACTAAAGTCATCATTATTCATGACACTTACCAAATTAATTACATCATAATCTTGTAAAAACAGTTTATAGCCTTGGGTGTGTGATTGTATATTTGTATTTATTGCATACATTAACTTGAATAGATTTATGAACCGACATACGGATAAAGTGAGAAAGAAAAGGAGAGTGAGAAAGAACAGGATAGTGTTCGAAATCTAATAAACCATTTATTCTACTTTTCTTTTAAAGATACTTTCCCACAAATGCAACGCCGGATTAACCATGGTTAGGGCCCTGGGGCCTGGTACAAGTTGGGGGCTGCAGTTCATCGACCGCGTAGGTGTGGCCAGCACCGCAAGGGAGGCCGGAAACGTGATTTCCTGGCATTTCAGGCACTTGTGCAGGAGCCATTCAGAAGTACCTCCATACGCCCACACAGCAGCCAAATCGTCCGGGCAGTCAACAAGAGTTGTCGCATATTAAGGAATTATCAGAAAATCATTAGAATTTGTTTGGTTTTTATAATCAACATTTTTTTTCAAATCAGATAATAATTGTGACCTCCAGAGGGACCACAAGCTAAACAGGGTGATTTTTCGGGGGACATAATTCAGGAAGTAATGACCCGATGGGTGCAAATATCGAAAGGAACCAAGATCTTTGGGTTATAAACATACATGTCAAGTTTCATCAAAATCGATTCAAAATTGTGACCTCTATAGGGTCCACAACCTTGATATAACATATTTTCACACTATTCGTGTACAAACGGCGGCCATTTTGTTCGTCAATTCTAGTCCGATCTTCACGTAATTCACACTCTCACTTCATTACCATGTAACGGTGATATAGTCAAATGTTTTTTTAAATCGGATAATAATTTTGACCTCCAGAGGGATCAAAAGCTAACAAGATAGGCTGGCACTGCCAGGCAGGATACGCCCACATTTTTGAGAGATGGATAGAGAACAAGCAATACCGAAAGTGATTTTTCCTACATCATTAAGTCCTGTATTTCATACTGTATTTGGAGCAGCCATTTTGTTGGTCAGTTCCAGTCTGATATTCATGAAATTCGAAGCCGACAATGATTATGGTGTGACGGTACACAACCTAGAAATGTTACTTTTCGTCAAAATCGGATAAGAATTGTGACCTGTAGAGAGTCCACAACCATGAAATACCATATTTTTACACTAGTCACGTACAAACCGTGACCATTTCGTCCAGCAATTTTGGTATGATTTTCACGAAATTCGAACTCAACCTTCCTTACGGTGCAACAGTAATATAATCAGAGTTTTTTTTTTAAATCAGATAATAATTGTTCGAGAGATAGACAGAGAACAAGCAATACCGAAAGTGATTTTTCCTACAATCAAAGGCCATAATTCATTAAGTTACAATTTGATATTTCATTGTTACAAATTGATATGCACAAATATCGAAAAGAATAAAGATCTTTAGGTTATAAACAAGCATTTCAGGTTTCATCAAAATCGAATTAAAATTGTCACCTCTACAGGGTCCACAACTTTGACATACCATATTTTTACACTGTTTGCGTACAAACAGCGGCCATTTTTTCTGGCAATTATGGTCCAATTTTCTAGAAATTCGAACTCAACCTTCCGTAGGGTGTAACGGTGATAGAGTTAAACATTTTTTCAAATCGGATAATAATTGTGACCTCCAGAGGGACCATAGGCGATTTTTCAGACAATCAGGGGCCGTAATTCAGGAAGTTACGATCCGATATGCGCAAATAACAAAAGGAACCAAGATCTTTGGGTTATAACCATGCATTTCAAGTTTCATCAAAATCGGTTCAAAATTCTGACCTCTATAAGGTCCACAACCTTGATATAACATATTTTCACACTATTCGTGTACAAACGGTGGCCATTTTGTCCGTCAATTTTGGTCCGATTTTCACGAAATTTGAACACAACCTTCATAACCATGGAACGGTGATATAATCAAACGGTTTTTTAAATCGGATAACAATTTTGACCTCCAGAGGGACCACAAGCTAAAAAGGGTGATTTTTCGGACAATCAGGGGCCATAATTCAGGAAGTTACGATCCGATGGGCGCAAATATCGAAAGGAACCAAGATCTGTTGGTTATAAACATGCATTTCAAGTTTCATCCAAATCGGTTCAAAATTGTGACCTCTACACTGTTCACAAGCTAAAAAACGTGATTTTTCGTACAATCAGGGGCCATAACGCATGAAGTTACAGTCCGATACATGCCAATATCCAAAGGAACCGAGATCTTAGGGTGATAAACCTATATTTTAAGTTTCATTGAAATCGGATAAAAATTGTGACCTGTAGACTGTTCACAAACAATTGTGGACGGACGGACGGACGAACAGGGGCGACGACAACATACGTCCACATAAAAATGTGGGCGTATAAAAATTCTGCCACAAAATTAGCGCATTCTGGCGTTATTTCAATGGACCAATCTATGTGAGTGCTATGAAATGATGGCATTTCAAGAGGAGGCGGCTGGAGCCATTGAGCCTGTTAAATCTGCCAATGTAAGTGAGCAGAGCTACATCAAACCTAAGTCGCTCAGTGATAAATAATGGGGTCACTTGATTCGGAATCGTATTATATCCCCCACGATGATTTGATGAATGGAGGCCGTAAAGTTACGACAAAGCCAGACTCGATTTTTGACAAACGTCTAAAACTGTAAGTACCAATTAATGGTAATACGAGATTTAATCAAGAAATCTGAATATTTCGTGTGATCATGATGTGCATCTCATCAAATTCAGCTTATACCCACAACAAATATCAACAACAACAACAACAACTACAGCTTATATACAATCGTACGTCAATCTGAGGCAAAATTCTAGCAACTCGAAATGATGGGGACAGGTAATTTGTTCGAGTTATACGATAATTCAAGTTAGACAATGTTTAGTCCGATAGAAGATCTCAGGGCAATAAAAGACCATATATATATTACACCCTTAGATAAAGCCACAAAAAGCGTTTATTTTTCAAATCTTCAAGTTTCCTGGAAAGTTGCCAAGGCACACTCGCCTGCAAGATCCATTATTTACAGTTAGAGTTAGGCGATGTAAATGAATAAGACTTCGATAAGGATTGTACTGGAAATTTGGTTCGAACTATGCGATAATTCAAATTACAGTTTCCGAGCTATGCCATGTTTTATAATAGGAAAACAAAAGAAAGTATTCGTTCAACGAATTTTGTTTGAGTTAGGCAATAATTCCGTTATACAAAGTCAAGATACGTGGAGTTAGAGTTGAATGATAATGATCAATGGATGAAAACTCTTCTATTTTTTGGCCCTGGCCAATTTTGCAATGGTTTGTTCGACATTGATGGTGGGCAGGATATGGCTTTCAGAGGCCAGCCAAACCAAATACACTAGCCTAATCTGACCCATCGTAGACCGGATATAATATTTTATGAGTTTCAATTTGGAGAAAGATCTCTCCAGAACAATTAGATATCATCATACACAGATATATTCTCAATATTGCTTCAACGTTAGGCAATGTAACTGGAATGTCCATTCTCAACAAAAGAAACACTGATACCAGTCAAAAATATGAGGCGGCATCACCGGATTACACCGAATTCACGAATGTCGTATCGCGACACACCACAGATTAAGGGGGCACTTGGATCATCGGAGGGCCCCCGTCATTAGGTCACCGGGTGGTTATTTCCAATAAAAGTATGGTAATTTTGGTATATGGAAAGTAGTAACATAATCTTATTAGAAAAATACTAGAATCCCTGAAAAACACCCATGGACAAAAATGCACATGTGACTTCAAAGATGCTTAGATGGTCTGTTCTCTCAGCATAGCTTGATGTATTGATAAACTTGATGGTGAGCTTAAGCACACAACAGTTTCTGAAATAAAAACCACGGAAAAAGACCTGGGTAGAGGATAATCCAAGAAAGAAAGTAATTGGACTTTGTTATGATAAATGGAAAATGATTAAAGATATCAGTGTCTTGTATATGTATAGGACCCTATAATGCAATGAATTCGCCTCAGACTTCACACCTGTTGCTAGGTAGCACATCAGCCAAGTCATGTGATACATACATGACTTCTTTCCCTCACTAAAACTATGTTTTGATAGATTAATTAGTTTGAATATGTTTTTAGCCCAACTATATCATCAATCTGATTAAATTTGTGATCAAGAGAGAAAACTTTGGCTGTAATTATTGAAAATCGATGAAAATCAATAGGCTTCTTCGGTTCATGACAAACACTGTGTATAAATTTAACGTCAATCGGATATTAACTTTTGTTTCTAGATCATCCACAAGATTTTTTGAAGTGATCAAGGCCCATCGGAAATTGCTGAAAATCAATATGATTCTTCGTGTCATGACATAGTGTATAAATTCAATCAGATATTAACTTAAGCCTCTAGAGCAGCGACGACAATATGCGACCAACATTTTAATGAGGGCGTAACAAAACGAAATGAAGTATAGATTTGTATTTTAACATCCCATAGTACATTTGTGGTTTGTTTGTATCAATAAATTTTGTACCACATTATATAGATAAAGCAAAACAGAATTGAACCAGTTAACAAGTCTTTCTCACATTTTTCATAGGTTTAGAAATTACCCAGCCAGTCACTTAGCTTTGGCCCTACCATGGCTCACAAATGGCAACATCTGGCAGAAATTTCCTGGGTGCTGTGGTCCTGGTGTTCTGTGTTTTATTACAAATAAAATAAGATAGAAAGTGAGTGGGAGAGTGAGAGAAATAGGGTTTAACAACCAGGTCATTTTGGGACTAACATATGGGAGGAAAGGACCCGGAGGAAACCAATGATCAGGTTGGACAGACGACCCTTCTCCATGTCACATCCAAGCAGACATTCAAAACTATGCCACTTGACTCGATGACAGACTTTATGATTTGCAACATGCATTTAAACCACTAGATCATCCAACCTCCATCTTTAAGGGATAAGACAGGAAATTACCATGGTTTCAGGTTGCCATTTTTGACCCACAGCTAGAATAATGCCAATGGCATGATTATTCATGTGTGGGACATATTTGCCAGATCTGTTGACCATTTTATGATAATCTGAGATAAAAATATTTCTCACCATTTGTCAAACCTCATAAACTGATTCAATTCAATTTAATATAATAATGAAGAGTGTATAGAAAATGCTGGAAGTTTTGTATTGAATACCTTTAAGAAAAGAGGAATATAAATCTAGCTCTGTTAAACATTAGATACCGACAATACATGTAGGGCCTACATTAATATGAACCACATGTCTTGAAAATTAACGATAATTTGTAAGATATTTACTAAGAAATTGTTATGCAACACTTATAATTTTAAATGTTAACTTCCATACTCATGGCATGCTTATGTATACGTAGTTGAGAAACTATTGTTATTATTATATATAGGTCATTGTAATACTCTGTCAAGCCAATGAATGACAAAATATTTTAAGCTAAGAAATAATATTGTACAAACAATGATAAGTTGTAAATTGACTTACCCTTTCAAGTGGTTTCAGCAAAAATAAATAATTATAAACCACAGTTATTGTGCACATAAATAACACAATGAAGTGATGTCAGCAACCTAGAGTTTTTGGTTAAACATCCGGTTCATCCTTGTCAAGAGAACATTCTACGGATGGGCGTTTTTTTTATGCAATAAACTTATTTGCTAACTTGCAGGGTGGTAATATTAAATTATAAACCTATAACGGTAAATCTCTTTGATCTTTGGGGTATAGCCTACCACGGAATTACTTGCGGTATGAATATAAAGAGAGAAATTTGGGGTAATTCTTCTGAAAGTTTTTCTTCAAACCTGCATTCTGCCAGGAGGGTTTTTTTCCTATAACAAATTAAGCATTTATACGCAAAACAAAGACTTCGACTTCTGTGATGCGGGGAAGAAAGACTGAAAAAAAAAAAACCTTAAAGACATTCCTCTTTTTTTAGTCGGGTTATTTTCTTCGGCCTTTTTTTCCCCCGGCATAATCTCGCAGTCTTGTGCTTTATCCCCACACATAACCTGAGTTCCATTCTTTACACAAGCAAGGTTCCAAAATGTTATTTCTAGATAAGATAAGATAAATTTTATGTATAAAACCACCCACGCACGACAAGCCATGTGGTATATTCTGATATCTTCGCAATTTACGATCTTGGTAAAGATTGTAGATAAGATAATATTTTTATTGCATCGAAACGTCCATTTAGGACAGCATACAATATAAACATGAACATTTGACAAATTTGATAACAATATGACCAATAATATTAACATTCATGTATAAGACAATGGTAATTTTCATATAGCTTATAATAATAATAATAACATATAGATTTACTAACAGGACAGCATTATGTGTAATGTGGACCGGGTCCATGTCAATAATTATATGATGCATGAGTATAATAAATACATAAATGACAAGAAGACTTAATTACATGGATTTACGAATGTATGATAATGATATGAATCAAGTAATATAATATCGAAATGCAGAGAATAATTTGATAAAAGAGAGGCAGGTTACACATATTATGACCTTTATAGATTCATTGCATGAAAAACAAAGGCACAAACTGAGTTTGCAACTGTTTGAGGTGGATTAAATAGGTTTTCTAGGGAAAAGGATAGATAGTTATCAGTAAGTGTCGGGTATATGTGTACCGTACGCAAATCTTCATACAGTGGACGGACATTCAAGTATAAAATAGGTTGCCAGGCAACGAAACATACGCCCACACAGCAGCCAAATCGTCCGGGCAGTCAACAAGAGTTGTCGCATAATTATCAGAAAATCATTAGAATTTGTTTGGTTTTTATAATCAAACGTTTTTTTTTAAATCAGATAATAATTGTGACCTCCAGAGGGACCACAAGCTAAAAAGGGTGATTTTTCGTACAATCAGAAGACATAATTCAGGAAGTAATGACCCGATGGGCGCAAATATCGAAAGGAACCAAGATCTTTGGGTTATAAACATACATGTCAAGTTTCATCAAAATCGATTCAAAATTGTGACCTCTATAGGGTCCACAACGATATGACATATTTTCACACTATTCGTGTAGAAACGGTGTCCATTTTGTCCGTCAATTCTAGTCCGATTTTCACGTAATTCAAACTCTCTTTTCATTACCATGTAACGGTGATATAGTCAAACGTTTTTTAAAATCGGATAATAATTTTGACCTCCAGAGGGACCAAAAGCTAACAAAAGCGATTTTTCGGACAATCCGGGGACATAATTCAGGAAGTTATGATCCAATGGGCGCAAATATCGAATGGAACCAAGATCTTTGGGTTATAAACATACATGTCAAGTTTCATCAAAATCGGTTCAAAATTGTGACCTCTATAAGGTCCACAACCTTTATATAACATATTTTCACACTATTCGCGTACAAACGGCGGCCATTTTGTCCTTCAATTTTGGGCCGATTTTCACAAAATTCAAACTCAACCTTCATAACCATGGAATGGTGATATAATCAAACGGTTTTTTAAATCGGATAACAATTTTGACCTCCAGAGGGACCACAAGCTAAAAAGGGCGATTTTTGGGACAATCAGGGGCCATAATTCAGGAAGTTACGATCCGATGGGCACAAATATCGACAGGAACCAAGATCTTTGGGTTATAAACATACATATTAAGTTTCATCAAAATCGATTCAAAATTGTGACCTCTATGGGGTCCACAACCTTGATATGACATATTTTCACACTATTCGTGTAGAAACGGTGTCCATTTTGTCCGTCAATTCTAGTCCGATTTTCACGTAATTCAAACTCTCTCTTCATTACCATGTAACGGTGATATAGTCAAACGTTTTTTAAAATCGGATAATAATTTTGACCTCCAGAGGGACCAAAAGCTAACAAAAGCGATTTTTCGGACAATCCGGGGACATAATTCAGAAAGTTATGATCCAATGGGCGCAAATATCGAATGGAACCAAGATCTTTTGGTTATTAACATACATGCCAAGTTTCATCAAAATCGGTTCAAAATTGTGACCTCTATAAGGTCCACAACCTTTATATAACATATTTTCACACTATTCGCGTACAAACGGCGGCCATTTTGTCCGTCAATTTTGGGCCGATTTTCACAAAATTCAAACTCAACCTTCATAACCATGGAATGGTGATATAATCAAACGGTATTTTAAATCGGATAACAATTTTGACCTCCAGGGGGATCATCACAAGCTAAAAGGGGCGATTTTTTGGACAATCAGGGGCCATAATTCAGGAAGTTACGATCCGATGGGCACAAATATCGACAGGAACCAAGATCTTTGGGTTATAAAAATGCATTTCAAGTTTCATCCAAATCGGTTCAAAATTGTCACCTCTATAAGGTCCACAACCTTGATATAACATATTTTCACACTATTCGCGTACAAATGGCGGCCATTTTGTCCGTCAATTTTGGTCCGATTTTCACGAAATTCGAACTCAACCTTTATAACCATGGAACGGTGATATAATCAAACGGTTTTTTAAATCCAATAACAATTTTGACCTCCAGGGGGACCACAAGCTAAAAAGGTTGATTTTTTGGACAATCAGGGGCCATAATTGAGGAAGTTACGATCCGATGGGTGCAAATATCAAAAGGAACCAAGATCTTTGGGTTATAAACATACATGTCAAGTTTCATCAAAATCGGTTCAAAATTGTGACCTCTATAAGGTCCACAACCTTTATATAACATATTTTCACACTATTCGCGTACAAACGGCGGCCATTTTGTCCGTCAGTTTTGGGCCGATTTTCACAAAATTCAAACTCAACCTTCATAACCATGGAATGGTGATATAATCAAACGGTTTTTTTTAAATCGGATAACAATTTTGACCTCCAGAGGGACCACAAGCTAAAAAGGGCGATTTTTTGGACAATCAGGGGTCATAATTCAGGAAGGTACGATCCGATTGGCGCAAATATCGAAAGGAACCAAGATCTTTAGGTTATAAATATGCATTTCAAGTTTCATCCAAATCAGTTCAAAATTGTGACCTCTACACTGTTCACAAGCTAAAAAACGTGATTTTTCGTACAATCAGGGGCCATAACCCATGAAGTTACAGTTCGATACATGCCAATATCGAAAGGAACCGAGATCTTAGGGTGATAAACCCATATTTTAAGTTTCATTGAAATCGGATAAAAATTGTGACCTGTAAACTGTTCACAAACAATTGTGGACGGACGGACGTCCGGACGGACGAACAGGGGCGACGACAATATACGTCCACATGAAAATGTGGGCGTATAAAAATGAGCTTCGTCTTCATTTTTTTGCATAGAGCATTTTTGGCATATTCTTAGATCTGGGGGACTTTGTATCTACCGATTTCAATTTGCGGTGAGTGGGAACTAAGTTATTATGACAGAGATATTCAGTGGGTTTATATATTTTGGTTTTAGATAAGCCAAAAGTCCTGAGTTTTGTAGTTTTAGATGGGCTGGATTGACACGATTCAGTGAAAAGGGGGTTGAATTTTGATTGAAGTGATAATTTGATATTAGTTTTTGTGAGGTTTGACGGGTTTATATTGAAATAATTTATTAAGTGAGTTATAGAAGCACTCCATGAGAGTTTAATATTAGATGGCATCAAGTCTCAGGATTTCGTTTATTTCTGCATTCCGTTTCAAAATTAACTGATTTCTTTGGTATACAAGGGGGAATGTCTGACAGTGAAGGTTCGTCGGCGTTTGAATCATTGGACTGCTAATGATACGCATACACGATTATAAATATAAATCTGTCAGTTTTGGGGATATACGGATCATTAAAGAGTGGTGATCATATTTGTCAAATTCCATACAAACCATTCATGGTTATATAACATTACCCACAAAGCAGTGAATATTCGCTAGCCGATGCCACTACAATCACTGATAAGGATGACATCGACGAGCTAATGAGTTCCCCCATATTAACTTTTTTCTTTCGACAAATTAAATTCTAAAACATTTTTTGTATGTATTAGAAAAATAAGTAAAGACGTTTGAAGAATTTGTAGTTAAAAAGTATTTGCTATTTAGTGTAAATGGGTATTAAAACGAGTAAAAGGCACCATTTTGCAGTTACGTCTTATGTAAACAATGCACGAACCATTAAGCCAGTGATTGGAGCCGCTTGGTGTCATTGCATGTGTTCAAGACAATCATTGGGGACAGAGATAATTCGTAAGTAATTCCCTGATAAACAGATTGAACATTACCATCCACAAGCCTTCTATACAGGTATTTAAATAAAAAACATTTCACAATCTGACAATTTCTAAATGTATTTATGCATGTTGTCCATAATGGACGTTTTGATGCAATAAACATCTTATCTTATATCTTATCAATCAACTCAGTCTGATTAAAACACACCCTATTTCGTTTCGTTTTTTATGGTTTAAAATTTCATTTACTTGTCTTCACTACACTGGATGAGTTGTTATATATAGCCTGCGTTCCTGTGACCTATTGATGTGAGGGATTAGCCAATAAAACGGTCTGTTACGGCGAGTTTTTGGCGTGAGTTGCATGGAACTGTTAAATCACTAGAAACATCTACGCTGATAATTGGTTAATCATGGGGCCATACGTTCCAAAGTCGCTCGCATGACCCCTGACGCTACCCCCTGCTACATGTTGTAGACGCCATCGAAAGTATAAAAGAAACGAAGCGAAATACAGATCTGCATTTTAATTAGGTTGATAACCAACTTACTTTTACGATAAGTTTAAAAAAAAAGATCTGCATTTTAATTAGGTTGATAACCAGCTTACTTTAATGACGGGAAGTTTAAAAAAATAGTAGCTGTGAAAACGTTGCTGGAAACGTCGTTACACACGTATGGTCGAGAGTTGAGGGTTGTTTTTTTTTATCTTGGTTAAAACTATAGCTACCCAAAACAACCTGCAGGTATTTCGAATAAAACAACACAATAGCCTATTTGGTTGTTTTTTCTTTCTTTCATAATTTATATTCCCTAAACTTTTCTCCTCTTTTTTTAAAGTTCTGAAAAAAAGAAACGGAAATAAATGAGAGATTGGAGGGAGAAACTTAAAAAATAGTCAGTTTAATTCTATTTCATAACGTCAACTTGTAAGTTGGGTCAAAGGTATGTACGGGCTATAGGGTTTGGTTAATTTACTGGACCCCATAGCCACAGTGCTTATACCCTTTAACAAACAACATCACGTGCCCTAACCTTATTTACATCTCAACGACCTTGACGAAAAATTCTCTTAACAAATGCATATTAGGCCTAATATATATAAATTAAGAAATGAGATTTTAACGCCCTGGCCCTACTGTTCTGCTCTTAAAGTGGGATAATCATGATGATAATGAAGACGTACATACGGCATTTCAGTGAGCTATGAGGGAAATTTTTCCCGGTCAGTGGCGGCACGTACGGCCTACTTTTCTTACATTGAATTCCAACCGCGAGGGGATCTTTTACATGCACGCTAATGTGTACCCGAGACCTTAGGGTTTCGTCACATCCGAACGACAGCTATCCTTGTCAGGCCCTCCGCCATGCATCATTGAGTGAAACCACGGCGGAAAATCTGGATGAACATACTCGGCCAATGCGGCAGTCCCGCAAAACGCTCACAAGTCCCGCGTCCCGCAAATTCTTTATAAACAGTCAAAAAGTCCCGAAATTTCCCACATGGAAGGTTTCTATGTAGTAATGTGCATGAATCTAGTCTCGATGGTCTTTTTTAGTATTTCAATATGCATTACTAATACTATAATTATAATAGGCCTACTGTAAGCGGATGCAAATGGGCAACAATTTATTGTGGGAAAGTCAATAAATTTTTCAGCTATGAGTTACTTCCCCTACAGTAGTCCCATTTTCAAGACACTTTGTACCTTTCACCATTCGGCGACCTTCGCTTATTTCTGATATCTTTGGAAAGTATGAAAATTGGTGTGACCCTTAAGTCTGTTTTGAATGCAAAGATTAATATGAGTAGTTTTTTACCTTAACATATTCGACGACTTATATTTCCGTTTCTCAAACATTCTGCACATGCAGCACGACTCGTAAGTTTACGCGTGCGTCATAACTTGTACTATTTACGCCATTTACAGGTAATAGGTCTATCATAATATTGTAATGAAAACCGTAATGAAAAATTCCTTCTTTTATATTTACATTTAAACCTACGACTTACGGACTGAAGTTACGAATATGTCAGATTTACGAACAATCATAAGTCTACGATTAGTCCTACACGTATATTACATTTCTTTTTTAAAAACAGGGTCATGTTCCATCATCGAACTACATTACGAGCAGTCTCTTCACACACTAGATTAAAATGGTAGCATATCCCCCCCCCCACACACACACACTTTTTTGTTGTTTTTTTTTGTAGCTAAGTAGGTTTTCAAAATATTAACTGATGCCTTCGAACTTTTTTTTTACACATCTTCTTTCGTACGTCTCGTATGGGGTCTAGATAATCTTGACTATATTTACCGTTAGTGCGGGAAATACAAATTCTTAGCCTAGGCAAATTAATTAATGATTGATAATGTTCCAATCTTTAAAACGATCTTCCGATCCTGAAACTGATTCAAATCATTCAAGCAAAAGATTGTGCAAATTCAATTCTACATGGCTATCAAAATATACTTGGCTTAACAAAGTTCACGGAGACGATAAAAAGGCACTCTGTACGTTATGCAATAAATCGTTTACTATTACTCATGGAGGAGAATCTGATGTTAAAAAGCACGCCCAAGGGGTTCAGCATGCAAAGTGTCAAAGAGACACGAATCAAAATAGTGTCATGTCTTCATTTTTAACCACACAAAATAGCAAAAGTTTTGATGATATCACCGCTGCAGAGGTGTCCCAGGTGTATCATGCTGTCCAACATGAACAGTCTTACAGATCCCTCGATTGTATGATTAAATTAAACAGCCAGATCTTTAAAGACTGTGAAATTGGAAAGAAAATGTCTTGTGGCCGTACAAAAGCTGAAGCTATTGTGACCGAGGTCCTTGCTCCAGCATCAGCTGAAGATACACTCCGCGATCTTGAATCAATTTCATATTTCTCTGTAGCGTCAGATGCTTCAAATCATGGTAATACTAAGGTTTCCCTATAGCTGTGAGGTATTGGTCGCCTTTAACGGGTGTATCTAACAAAGTATTAGATTTCTATGAGGATTCACACGAATCCTCTGAGGCTATCTACACCCAAATTGTATCGAGATTAGATGCTTTTAATCTCCCAGCCACGAAAATATCTTCGTATTCTGCAGATAATGCTAGCGTTAATTATGGAAAACACAATTCTGTATATCAAAAATTGAAACTCCTAAATCACCGAATTGTTAAAACAAACTGCCCTGCCCATATCATTCATAATTGCGCAAAACATGCCGGTGACAAACTTCAAATCGATATTGAAACCTTGATTATTAAGATTTTTAATCATTTTTCTTCATCCTCCAAGAGAGTTGAGACCTTGAAACAAATGTCAGAGTTTGTCGATCAGGACTATGCCCCTCTTTTGAGGCATGTTGGCACAAGATGGTTGTCTCTTTTACCCGCGGTTACTAGATTAAGTGAATGCTGGCCCTCGGTAAAGGCATACTTTTTATCTTTGGGTCCGGATGATTGCCCTAACATAGTCTGGAAGTATCTCAAGGATTGTGAAAATGGTGATGAAGGTGATGGCGAATCGTGTATTTTACCAGCATACTTGTCATTTTTTAAAAATACCCTTGTGCCATTTCATTCTACCATTCAGATATTAGAGAAAGACATGACTACAACACCAGAATTATACAGCTACATGCACCAACTTTACTCAAAACTTCATCAAAGACATGATGATAAGTTTTTCGGTGAACAAACGGAGGAATACCTCAGCCAATTAAACGACAACAAATCATCACCAGTTATAACTGACTTCCTTCTTTTTTATTCCAATGCTATTAAATATTTAGAAAAATGGTTTCAATTCAGTGATAAAAACCTTTTTAAAAAAATTGAATGTCTATCTCTGACTGATCCAAATCTAAGTTACAGCAATTTGAAAGGCATCGTTACGTCTCTGAGTTTGAAAACTGATATCAATTTAGACGATTTGTATGAAGAATTCTCCTCTATCAAACAAGTATTATCGGTCATAGCTTCTGATCCCTCAAACGTTGGCGAAAAATGGATGAAAGTAATTAATTCCTCAAATGTATCTTCCAATACACCAGCAAATTTAATCAAATTAGTTTCCTTTGTTCTTTCTATGCCGGTTTGCAATGCCTATGTTGAGCGCATATTTTCACTTATGAAAAATTATTGGAGAGACGACAGATACCAGGCATCAGTAAAACTCATCAGATGTGAAATTCAAATCAAACTAAACTTTAAATATTCGTGTCAGGAGTTTCACAAGTATATATTAAGAAATCGCAGATTATTAGAAGCTGCGAAGTCAAACAAAAAGTACTCTTTTAAATCTTGAATTTTTAGTTGTATATCTTTCAATGTATATCTATAAACTGGTTTACATTCAATCGTGTTTTTACTGTACTTTCTAATCATTTCATTTATGTTCGGCGAAATATGCGAAGAGTTCAAATTAAATGACAGTCTTTGGCATACAATTCGTGCACCAATTTTAATATTTTCATTTGTCTTAATTATTCGATATCAGAAGCCGATCCGTTCACGGCAAGAGTTGAATAAAGATAACAACATCAATGTTGATTTAATTTGACAAGTATTAGGAAGTCGTGTTTACACTGTCGAATACTGTGGATGATATTCTTGGCCACTTTACTGTTCGACTGTGTTGAAATATAATGGCTGTACGTACACAATTCTTCGGGTAATTTTTTACGTCATCATAAATCATAAACTCATTAAACTGTCTTGAGTTATGTATTCAGGAGAAAATTAAAAGTTGTCACTGTAACAATGATTTGGATAAAAACAAAATAATAACACGAAGCATATCTTGGTCGTGTCTTTTATTCAATGACATATCAAGCAATGACTTAATGCACGTGCAGAAACTGAGTGACAATGACAGGCGTAACCAACCGAGCACACCTTAATCTGATCAGCTTACAAAACCAGTCGATAAATATTTTAAGATGATTCGATAATATACTTTCAGTACAATAATTACAAAATCAGAGTATTTCATTGCGAAATTTTTTGTGTCAGATTGCGGGAAATGGCGTTTCCGGGCTTCTAGTTTTCAAAAATTCTCCGGGGAGGGACCCCCGAACCCCCCACTGCTGTCTCGCGCCTTCGGCGCTCCGCAGACAATAACGGTTTTTTTGAGTAAAATATATTTTTTCATAAGCGTCCCGCAATATGATGAAGTAAAGGTGGTCACCCTATGCCGGGATCGAACGTACCCGATCTCAAGGCTAGCGAGCCAGCCTTTGTCTTATTATTTTTACTCTGTGGTCTTATACCTACTTAGCCACTGTGACGACGACACAAAAAAAAAAAAAAAAAAAAAAAAAAAAATATATATACGGTATATAATAATTTTTATGTGTTGTTTTATTTCGAAATACAGGTTATTTTGGGCAGTTTTTGGTAACTATATATGAATAAAAACGGGCATAAAACATTCAGAAAATTTTGAACATAATTAAATTGTCACCGAAAATCTTGTGCAACCATAGAACTGTACTATGGTGCAACCACATAATGGCGGTGCTCGATTCACAGTCCAGAACGTCCCGAATCGACAGAATTACAATCGAGTGACGCGGAATTCAGTCCTGTCACAGTTCTGCCAGTCCCGACAGCTGAGGTGGAGTGAGTAGAATCGTGACGTATTCCTCGGTAAAAAATATGTTTCAGCAGTCATGATTGGTTGGGATACTTTTTATACAGTCGACGCATGCGCTGTAATCCGAAATTCTCCTTTTCGGTAAGCATTTTTTTCCGTCCACCGCAGCCTGGTCTTATGACGTCATATAAGGATTGTGGGTTAGGATAAGGGTTAGGATAAGGGCTGTGGCCTGCAGATTTCGTCACAGTCTCGAGATGTAGACATGGCTAGCCCTAACCCTGGGCCAAGCCTAACCCTTATCCTAACCCACAATCCTTATATGACGTCATAAGACCAGGCTCCGGTGGACGGTAAAAAACGTTTACCCTCCTTTTCACTCGATTGACACCAGTTTTGGAATTCAATTCCGGAACTGTGAATCGAGTATCGCCAATATTTTTGTGTGCCAGTTGTTTAAAGGGAGGCAACCCCGATAAAGTGTCACGTGATTCTTAGCAATAAACATAAACATTAAATATGGCTGCTCGGCCAGTACCTCAACAAAATCAACCCCTCCCTCCGGGATATGAAGCTAGATGGGACCCTGGTCAAAATGCTTAGTAAGTGGCTTATGTTTTTTTTTACACTTTCTTATGAATGTTTGTCGACGGTTATTCTTCTATTTCTTTATTATAGTAACATTCCAATAACCAGATATCATATAATAATAATTCCCAAACCAAACCTCAAACTCAAGAAGGAAGAAGAAATTTAAATTATTGTTATTGGGAAATATGAATGACATATTTTGAAATACCCATGTCCATGACCATAGATAGGATAGGCCAAATACCAGTATTATGGCCGGTGGCACAATTGTTTGCGGTGACTGTTTTATAGCTGCGATAACTACTGTGTGAGTCCTGGTAAATAATAAACGGATTTCTTCAATTATGAACAAACCTTTGGTTATTATAAACTTACCTGTGTTTTTGAAATTAACTCCTGTTAAATAAAATCCATTGCACAATAAAATATCTCAACGAATAAAAATGGTTCTCTCTTGAAAGATTTGAATATTTAATTGTTATTTTGACAGAGTGGATAATAACATTGCTTTCGTCACATATTGGACGAATCCAACACACAGAAGCGAGGTTGTTTAAATTTGACGCATATTTTGTCAAGCACGTGCTATACTCAAAGCAAAGCGCCAACATTACAATCGTTTGAGTTTGGGCGACGAAAATATCAATCGAAGGCAATTACATAGGAGCTTTATCTTTATATTGAAACCATTGATCACCAGTATCAAACTTTATTCACAATGAAAGAATCACTGATAGCACCGATACTCGTAAAAATAAAGTCAAATATAAAATATAGAATTTAATATCCTATCTTCTCTATGTAATAAATAGTTTAACACGGATCATGAAGCACATCTCCGAAGTGGCTGAGGACTCTGAGTGTATTATTAATTTGATCTCATTCTTTCAATCAAATAATAACCGCTTCAGTGACATTTTTAAGCGTATTGCGACAGCGTTCGAAAGTGCCTAATGGCATTGGGTAGCGTATGCAATGCCGATAAGTCCGTAACGTCCTGTAAGAAGCGGAACATTAATTGTAAATGGCCTGCATATATGTTAAATAATAATATTATCATACCGTATTATAAAGATGGGTAATAATATTGAAAGCCCGTGAAAAGAATGTAGTTATTTTTGTCCCTCATGCGTGTTAAAAAGAAAATTATACCATCCGAGTCGCTAATCAAATAATTAAGACAGTAACAAATTTTAAAAAAAATACAGGTTGTTATGTGTGCGAACACTCAAACTCAATGCCGAGTCGAGACGTGCTTAACTTAAACCAAACTTGAATTGACGTAAAAATGCCACATTTCCCATGCTGTCACCCCTAATACAAAGTGATATCTCCCGAGGTGTGACGTAATCAGCTGCCATATTGATATTTTTCTTAACCGAAAGTTTGTGAGATTTCAATTTTTCAAGAGAGAACTGTTTTTATACGTTGGAATATTTAGTGGTGCGATGGATTTTATTTAACGGGAGTTCATTTCAAACACACAGGTAAGTTTATAATAACCAAAGTTAACTAGTTTGCTCATAATCGAAGAAATCTAGTTATTATTTACCAGGACTCACACAGTAGTCATTAAATTCCAACAGTTCCCCGCCACAGACAGTCCTCAGAACCATTTCTATGTAGAACTCTCCACAAGTCAAAAGTTACCTCAACCTGTAATGATATAATTACAGTCACCAAGTTATCTGGATAAAAACAGACCCCGTCTCTGTACAGGCTAAATTGTTTAATCCGACATTAACTGGACGATTATAAAGACAAGAGTAAACCCTCATCAAAACATCACCAGAAATAAACCTTTTGTATAACTTGTATTCTATATAATTGTTTGTCATGTGTTATTCTGTAGGCTACTTTTCAGTTTAAGCAGAGAAGCAATTTGATAGGTTGAGTGAGACTTAGGATCACAATCATTGATTAAAATTTAGTGAATGTTTTAGAATATGATAGCTCTGATTGTAATTCAAAATTGTCAGTGAGGCTTAAATCATTTTTCTACTGGAGGATGTGCACTTAAGCTGTCAAATATTGTACCAGTACTTTGTTTGTCTTTACCTATTGTTTAATATTATTTTTCAGTTTCTTTATCAACCATTATACTAAAACTACAACCTGGACTGATCCCAGATTATCACAACATGCTGGTGCGAAACAGGTAAATTTGAGCCGAAGAACACATTTTGTTTATGTAGCATGCTGTCTGCATGTTCATATTACATGTAAATGAATTACATTTAATGATGATTTTATATGAAAATACAAATCGGTAGTGAATGCAGACATTTTATTCATGTGCTACCTCATTGCGACATCTAATCCAGACTTACATTTAGTTCATTTGAGCCCAATGCAGACTTTGTTGACATTTGTTTGCCAAACAATGTTTTTCTACTAAAGTAATCAGGTGTGTGTTGTCTGCATGGTTCAATCTGATTCAATTTATTGAAGAAGATATTGTTTAAACTAAATTCTGTTGCTGACATTTGGCATAAACTCCTTGTACTGTTAATGAATTTCCAAAATTCCTCGTGTAACCGTGTCCTTTATGGTTTTTGGTAGTATTTGAATCACATTTATACACTATTCTTAGCCATTGATTAAGATTAGATAATTTCACCAAACTTAACTATATGTCAAGTTCAGAATTGTTAGTGAGAATTTAATAATGCATTCATTCAGAATGTAGTGACAAATTAACAGAAAGGTACAAATTGAGCCTGTGGTAATTTATATAGTTCATGATTTGACACTCTACTGATGTAGATTACAGTGAATGAAATAGATCAAAGAAATCAGGCAGTCTAAACTAAATAGTGAACAGTAGTATTAATATAGCAAAGTGTTCTTTATTACTAATTATTAGTCACATTTTTGCAAATTTTCCCCGCAAATGTCTGGCTAGTGATCTGTTCACTTTAACTCACATTTGTTTATTTACTGACATTACTTTTTCATACTAATATTACTAATACAAGTAAGGAATACTTACGTTATAAATATTACTGATCGGTTATTGGAAGATTGACATGTGCGTCAGGTACTAACAGGTTTAAGTGGCTGACAACCCATATATTTCGCACAAAACCCCCAGTTAATAAATGATGTAGGATGAATACCCCATACTATGGATTTTACAATGATAGTAGAATCTGGAAATTAAAGACTGACCTTATTTAATTATTTTGGTTTATACATATTTTGTCCTCAGATATCTGGAAATTTATAAATTGATTATTAACTAATTAACATTTTGTCATACATGCAGTAAAAAGAGAAAATACATAAACGTATCATCAACACTTACCTCATAATCATACATTTTATCCTTTAGCTTATCAATTATGTATCACTCAGCAGAATTTTATTATTGTATTACTACGTCTATGCTTTAAAATTTGTAGAATGTGTGCACATGTTAGGCACTGGTACATTGCTTTTAGCACCAAATACATGTATATTTCTCTAGTAGATTTCAGTTTATACTAAAATTGATATATTATATATTTATGATATTCATTGTATAAGAAATATTAATGTTACCATATGATAGATTTTGTTTCAAATATGTTGTATTTGTTTTGACATTTTTGTTGTCTTACATGTAAAAAAAGACTGGAAGACTGATTTTCTGCCAAATGGAAGAACACATTAAAACAATTTTACACTCTTTATAGTCTTATGCATGTAGAGAGGATAGACAACCTTTTTTTGAAAGGCTTATTATAAAACAATAGGAATGTTATCCAGGACAAGAATGTTTAGAAAATAGTTTGATAATGATAATTTATTTTAAGGCACTCAATCAACCCGAACCTTCAAAGCCCCAGGAACGTGAGGCAATCCCATTATCAGATATAAGACATACAGACAGGGGTGGTACTGCATACCATCATAAGAAAAAGGTATGATACACAGCAACATGCATACTTTAATATTCCATACTAACACATCTTTCTATTCTTTAAACCCCTGATTGTCATTTTGAGTCTCCATTCAAAATACAACAAACAAATGTAAAGGTTTAATCTTTGAAAAGGAATATCTTTCTAAAATACGTCAATTTCAATCAGTATTTATAAAGGTATGATGGATTGAAAATTTGGCTACATGTGGGCAGAAGAGCAATTTTGATATTGGTGGAGCACAATGCAACCATAAATGGGTTTCCCATATAGTTCTTCAACAATATTTATTTTTTGTGTAGCATTATCGTAAATAAAGTAGTTATTAATTGAAATGGAAATAGAGGTAAGCCTACCTTAGGTTTCTTACATTGTATAATTCCATACATTTACATGGAATAAAGGCATTTTTTTGTGACCATGATAGGCTAAACCTTAAAACGCCTTACTTCTTTGTGTGAAATTGAGTTTTAAAGTATTAAAACTAACAAATTTGCCCTTGTGAGAATACACTTCCACAACATAATAATTATTGACCCAATTATTTGTAGTAACAGCAGTAAGCTGCATATAAACTGGGTGATTTGGTGGTATCTTTGGACTAAAAACTTAAACTAATTAATCTGTCAAAATTTTGCTTCAAATACTTCTCAAAACATTGTTTTCGAGAAGGAATACACCTGCTATAAAAAATCTATTAAAAAGAGATCATGTATGTGTCTTGTGATTGGCTAACACGCTACCTGGCAATGGATGCAAAGGCGGAGGAGAATTCATTTCATTTACAAGATGATGTTGTCTATAATTGCTGTCTATTTATCATAAATATAAGCCTAATTGAATTCTCAGATTATTCACTGCCCATTTATTTTTCCGTGTTATATATCGCAGCTCACCATCAAGTTTATCAATACATCAAACACTCACTAACGTTGAGAGATCGGACAATGTACAACCTTTGATGTCACACCAGCAGACATCCCTCACATTTTTGTCCTGTATGCACTCCATCTACATGTTATCGCATTCTTAATGTTTTGAGACTTCTCATTGACAGATTGTTATTAAACGCACATGGAAGATCTATAAAATTCGAAAGCACACGTTATAAGTATATAAGTGGAATTTGTTTATTTACGAGTAATAATAATGGAATTGTACGTAAAATTTGTCTGGCATGAAAGCAACACTATTTATTGTTGTTTTTTTTGTTTATATACATTCCATTACAAACCTCCAAAAATGATAATGTTTTTTATACGTCCACATTCATAATGTGAACGTATTATGCCGTCGCCCCTGTCTGTGTGTGTGTGTGTGTGTGTGTGTCTGTGGTTCGCCTACAGGGCGCAATTCTTCATGGATTTTCTTCAAACTTGGTATACTTATTCCTTATACCCAAAGGAAGATCCCTATTGTTTTTGGGGCATGCCCGACCCCAAGGGGCCGAGCCACGCCCATTTCTAGTATTTGTTTGTTTGTCGTCTAAAGGCCACATTTCTTAACTTATAATCTTGAAACTTTGCATACACATTCTTTGTACCCTAAGGAAAATCCCTATCGTTTGGGGTGTATGCCCCACCCCCAGGGGCAGAGCCACGCCCATTTTCTTTTCGTGTGTCTTTGTGTCGCCTACAGGGCGCAATTCTTACTGGATTTTCTTCAAACTTGGTATACGTATTCCTTATACCCTAAGGAAGATCTCTAATGTTTTTGGTGCATGCCCGACCCCCAGGGACAGAGCCACGCCCATTTTTAGTATGTATTTGTTTGTCGTCTACAGGCCACATTTCTTAACTTATAATTTTGAAACTTAGCATACACATTCGTTGTACCCTAAGGAACATCCCTATCATTTGGGGTGCATGCCCACCCCCTGGGGCAGAGCCACACCCATTTTCTTATCGTGTGTCTTTGTGTCGCCTACAGGCCACAATTCTTATTGGATTTTCTTTAAAACTTTGTATACTTACTCTTTATACTCTAAGGATGATCCCTATCGTTTGGGGTGCATGCCCACCCCCCCAGGGGCAGAGCCACGCCCATTTTCTTTTTGTGTGTCTCTGTGTCGCCTAGAAGCCGCAATTCTAACTGTATTTTCTTAAAACTTTGTATACTTACCCTAAGGATGATCCGTATTGTTTTTTGGTGCATGCCCGACCCCCAATGGCAGAGCCACGCCCATTCCTTGTATTTATTTGTTTGTCGTCTACAAGCCACATTTCTTAACGTATCATCTTGAAACTTTGAATGATTATTCTTTGTACCCTAAGGAACATTTCTATCATTTGGGGTGCATGCCCAACCCCCAGGGGCAGAGTCACGCCCATTTTCTTTTTGTGTGTCGCCGACAGGCCATAATTCTTAATCGGTCATCTTGAAACTTAAAATACTTATTCCTTATACCCTAAGGATGACCCCTTTTGTTTTGGGTGCATGCCCGACCCCCATGGGACAGCAACACCCATTTCGTGTATTTGTTTGTCTGTCGTCTACAGGCTGCATAAAGATGACCCCTATTGTTTTTGGTGATTTCCTAACCCCCAGGGGCAGAGTCATGCCCATTTTTACTTCGTGTCTATGTGTGTTGTCTACAGGCCACGATTCTTAATGGATCGTCTTTAAACTTGGGATATGTATTCCATATAGCCTAAGGACGTCAACTGCATGTCCCGACTCACACAGGCAAGACACCACCAATTTTTGTGTTTGTCGTTTACAGGCCGCAATTCTGAATGAATCAGCTTGGTACTTGGTTTATGTATTCCTCATAGCCTGAGGGCATCCACTATTGATTTTGATGAATGTCCCGACCCCCAGGGGCAGAGCCACGCCCACTTTTTGCCTTTAGTGTTAGGAAGGCACAATTCTGAATGGATTATCTTGGTATAGTTATTCCTTATACTCTAAGGATGGCAACTATTAATGTTGGTGCACGACCCTCAACGCTAAACAAACCAAACGCCTAGCCTTCTTGACAGAGTACCATATCAATCAAAGCAGGAATGTGGACGTATATTGTAGCGTTAGCGTTATGTTTTATATATTTTCTCGCTATATGTCGTACAGTATGTTAAAGTCACAGATTGGCTCTGATCTTCATTTACATATTGCAGACAGTAATATGTGACCAGGCGCAGCTAAATGAGTCGGAAGTCGCAAAGCTAGATTCCGCAATAGAGTGCAATGATGGTTCAGTAGGTCAAAATTTTCAAAATTCAAATTTTCTCATTAAAAGCCTCAAAAATACCTCTTTCGTCAATTAAAAGTTTAATTTTCATGAAAAGAACATCTATTAATGTTCAAAAATTGCATTCTGTAAAAGGCAGTCAGCAAAGAAGTCATTAATTATCTTGGAATAAAGCAAAACAATCGTTCATTTACTTGCCGTTTTCATAAAATGTCCAAGCAACCCCGAGAACACCATATTCGGCACTATACAAGCCGTATCCTATATGTTTCCCAGAATAATGGAAAATCGTGCCATTTTGGATTTCCGCCATCTTGGATTTTTTATATTATATTTTATATTATATTTAAATTTGGCGTCCCAAAAATCTCATGTTACAAAGCATGAAACCTATGTATACCATGATCCGGACCTAATTTAGAGGAAGTTTCATATTTTTTCCGTCAATTTTGGCTACCATCTTGAATTTCCGCCATTTTGGATTTCTGAAATTGATTTTCAGTCCTATATTTGATTACAGTGACCCCAAGAACCCAATATTTGGCACAACACAAGCCATATCCTATCTCTGCTTCCCAAAATAATAGAAAATCGTGACATTTTGGCCGCCATCTTGGATTTCTGCAATCTTGGATTTTGGTCGCCATCTTGGATTTCCGCCATCTTGGAATTAAATGATTTTCTGTGCTCATATTTGATTTCTTCGACCCCAACCCTAAGCTATGCATACCGCCATCCAGACATAGTACAGAGGAATTTTCATTTTTTCCATCAATTTTGGTCGCCATCTTGGATTTCCGCCATCTTGGAATTAAATTATTTTCTGTGCCCATATTTGATTTCTTCGACCCCAACCCCAAGCTATGTATACCGCGATCCAGACATAGTACAGAGGAATTTTCATTTTTTCCATCAATTTTGGTCGCCATTTTGGATTTCTGCCATCTTGGATTTTTGATATTTTATTTTGTGCCAATATTTGAATTCTGCATCCCCAAAAATCTCATGTTACACACCATGAAAGCTATGTATACCGTGATGCAGACATAATACAGAGGAATTTTCATTTTTCTGTCAATTTTGGACGCCATCTTGGATTTCCGCCATCTTGGAATTTTGAAAAAATTTCATTTTCCATATTTGATTTCTGCGACTCTCAACGTTCCATGTTAGACACCATGAGAGCTATGTATACCGTGATTCGGACATGATATATAGGAATTTTTATTTTTTCTTCATTTTTGGCCGCCATTCTAAAAAATGGCGCTGCACCATCATAAAAATAATTATTTTTTTAAAAATTCTTCTTTATTCGTTTTTTGTAGCCCATTTCGCATTGGGAAAGCATCTGACGTTTTATTGAGTTTCAAAATAAATGTTTATTGTCCCATGAATATTGCAAAAATCTAAGTGTCATTTTCACAGGCCGTTTTCTCCGAATTTAGGAAACCAGGGATGTCCAGACCACCCAACTTCAAATCGCAATTTCTCAGAGATGAAACGTCGTAAAGCAATGGTTAATACATCATTGAAAAGCCGAGACAAGTCTCTCTTTGGTTATTCCAAAACCTCACTTTTGAACAATTGGTCACTGTGACTCATTTTGCTATGCCGGGTCACATATATGTCCTCAAACTGATTATTTCATTTTAAAATTAACTGTAAATGTTATCACGGCTTGCATGTAATCAGATTTTAAAAAAATAAAACCTATCAAAAGATTTTAATAAATGGTTTCTTGGTGATATTCTGCTTATATAGCCTGCAGAGGATTCCTAATCTTGACAAATTCATCATTCCTATTTGATTTTCAGATCCAACTTTCACAAAATTTGTTGTTTGCAAATTCCCTAAATGATGATCAGAGACTTTAATTACGGTACCTATATTCCTGCTACCTTTCCCATCTGTTTGTCTTTCTTCCTTCTTACTTTTTGTTTCCTCATCATAATCATATAGACCTAAATTAGTACATTTATATTATTTTTGGATCATGCTATTACATACTAAAGTTTTAAAAAGATATTTGGCTATGGATATTGAAGTGCATATATAGATGGGCTGAATGATAATTGATATACTGTAATTATGTTTTTAATATTGTGTATGAATAAGATTTTTTTTTCATACAGGAAACTCCTTTTATCCATGCTGATTCTGTTCATGTGAATAAATTGAGAAATATGTTCCCTGATTGTAGTGTCGATCTGATCAAGTCAACACTGGTCAAGTAAGTATTATGATTTGAAAGGAATGTTTAAAATCTAAAAAAAAATAGCTTGGGGGGTGTAAAATCCTAATAAAGATGTATGCTGTGTGCCATGTGTGAAATTTTGTGTGGACAACAGCTTTTCAACCTAAAGTTGAATTCCAACTGTAATAGTTTCTTTATTTGTACTCCAACATATAACCTCAGATTTTCTTTTTTGTCCCATCCAAACCCTCACCACTGGCAACAGAAAACCACTCTGAAAAAATTCTGAGGAAACCCGGACCTTCTGGTGATTAAGATGAGTCTCTCATTGTTCAAAATGTATGTCATATATGTAAATACTACTAAAATGTAAAAAAGGGTACATGATGTCATAAGCCTCACTTTTGTCTTGTTTTTGTATTGGTAGATTTGTGCAGAATTCCTTGTGGATGCTTCATAGACTAATTCAAATTGTCTATGAAAAGAAAAAAAAAATCAGAGATTTCTTATTGTTATTAGCAGAGTTGAGTCCCTTTAATTAGTATTTTGAATGCTTTCTGGTGGCTAAAGTTATTGACTCATCTTCTGAAATTTATAATTTATCGTAACATAATGCTGTTTGTTTGAATTGTAGATACCACAACAATTTCGAAGTAACAAAGTCAACTTTAATAAATAATGGTTACAGATGTCTTGCCAGTGGTGCTGTCAGTGTAAATGATGATAGTGTAACTAGATTACAGAGGAAGTTTCCTGAAGCGTCACATTTAATACCTGATGTTTTAACAGCGTAAGTTAGAGACTGCTTCCAGTTACCATAGGGGTGTGTTGTTAATTTAAACCAAGAAGATAAATTTATCAGTAATTACACAGCCTCTAAATGTTATATTTTTAATGATTCTTTCAATAATTTTTTCATATTTATTATCAAATGGTCATTGCAATGTTTGCCAGTTTAAATCCAAATTTATTTTGACACCGTATTAATTTATAATGTAAATTCTTTACAGTTGTGGAAACAATGAAAATGATGCAGCTCGTCAATTGAAAGATCTTGGGTTTGGACAAGATAGACACCGAAGTCCTTCCCCAAAGCCACAAAGCCACAGACCATTAAACCCATCTGCTAGTGCTACAGCATCTAGTCCTTCTGGCAGACATGCCTCTCCTCGTAGAGCAGCCAGCCCAGTTCGCCAACCTTCACCAGTTCGTCAACAAGACCCTGAACCAGTTAGAGTATCAGAGGCTGAGAAGGAACGATGTAAGTGTAATATTTTAGAAAAACAGCTTATATTATAAACATTTCAGCACAATTAACAATCAATTTGATTTGTAAACCATGGTTGTTTTATGTCACCACTTCAAACTGTCATCCATCCAGCTTAAACAATTTTGATTTTTAAAGGTGATTTTATGTGGAGATTGCATATGTGGTGGGAATTTAAATTTTTTCTCTGGAGCAATAAGGACAAATGTATCTTGGGAGTTGACTCATTTTTCGAAACATTAGTGCTGGATGTTATTGTTCCTTCACTGTAGTTTCATGCACAATAACCCCATTTTGTTTATTTTGAGTCCAGCTGTTTTAAAGAGATTTTTCAACAAAGATAATGATCTTTTAATGATGCATGAAAGAAAGAAATGGGTTTGACGTCCACTCAATTGGAACTAGGTAACTTTGGGACTGACATGGTTCAATTTTATTTTAAAAATTTGCTTGCACGTAGAAGTCTTTAGCGGTGGGAGGTAATCGGAGGACCCAGCAAAAAACCCATGAGGTTGGACAGGCGACGCAACTCCTTGTCACATACAACCGGGGAATCAAAACCATGCCAGTTAGTTGACTCAATGATACAGCATCCACATGCTGACTGTACTTAAGGTGTAATTTGTGTTTGTGACCAACACTATATTATTCAGTGAAAAGAAAACTTAATGCAGAATTTAGTCATATTGGTGATTATCTGGTGAATATGGCTTTAGAGGCATGCGAATATAATGAAGATAGTACCAGGGCTGTTCTTGATACAGGAATTGAAGATGTCAGGTAGACAATTCTTTAATCTACATTTTTTTTTTTAAATCAAACTGAAACTTCCCAAACAATTTTTAAGGAGCATTAGTACTCTGAGATGTTTGCTGTTCAGTAAAAAGATTTTAAAACAAAATACGTGGTAATCTGTTCCTTATTACTGAAGTGCTAACACTATTGACTTACAATATACATATTAATTTTACTATATTATATTTATATTGATACTTGGATTACCAGTTTTTACCATCCAGAAACCAAATTTCCATTGTAACAATTAAAATTCTGTCTATAATTTGTCCAAAATATAGGTTTTCTGGATATTAGGTCTTCCAAATTTGAGCCTCTATAGCAGCATTATGTTGATAATATTGATAGTGTTAATTAAAGGGATTATATGTACAGTAAGGACAGTTATATCTGTTGTTCCACTTAATAATAATTTTTTCTAATATTTTTGTTATTTTAGGGGTAAATCTTCAAGACCATCTACAACAGAAAGTACAAGGCGTAAGTCTTTTGGATTGTGTAAATTGATTTTGATCTAATTTTCTCTAAGTCAGCCTGCATTTCTAATCTCATTCCACAAGAAATTAATCTATACTAATTCCAAAGACTAAGACATAAACATTTTATTAGAGACCTCAATGCTCTAAAGGAATCTGAAGTGTAGATTTTTTTTAAAGAAAAATTGCAGTTGTTTACTGTAAGTTTACAAGGGAAACACCTACTGGTAGGCTACTTTGCATATTAATATTAAAAATGATTGCGGTTAAAAAGCATTTGCAATATAATATAATACCGAATTACTGATTGGGCATATATGTGTATAAATATTGATCAGTGAAATTACTTGGTACAGAGCTAATTAGTGGAGAGCGTTTTTAAGTAATAACATGAATGACACTCGCCGGGGCGACTGATATTCGTCAAAATCTTATCTTTTCTTGTAGAAATAAAATACACAGTTGGGGGGTGGGGAGCGCATTTGAAGGACCGAGGAGAGCAATAAAAATTTCCCTTGATCAATTTGAAATATCTTCTGGATGCATATATAATATAGGAGGCTACAGTTATCACCGAACAGACTTTTAATTTATACACAATGTTTTTAGTCCACGATAAGAATCCTATTGATTTTCAATGAAATTTTAAATAATTACAGCTGGAATTATTATGATCGTTGTTCATTTTGAAAAATCTTTTAGACACTCTAGAGACTAAATTCATTAATTTATTGACTTGAAATTTATACACAGAAGCACATTTCAATGAATTCAATGCTAATGTTATCTTTCTGTTGTCTTGTAATTTATTTGTACACAGTCTTTATGTTTATGAGAATCTTATAACTGTTTTGAAATTATTGCTCTTGATCACTTTTTAAAAATTTGTTGACCGATTACCGGATATATAATCATCTATGGGATAGATGTGCAGGGTTTTTATAGGCCACATTGAAATGTTTTCATTTATTGTCATTTCCCTCGTCCGTCCTGCGTCCACAATTGCTTGTGGACAATTGCTTGTGGACTCTCTAGAGGCTAAAGTTAATATCTGATTGAGGTTAAATTTATACACAGTGTTTATTGTCATTAGACAAATAATCCTATTGATTTTCAACGATTACACAGACAATTTAACTGCTATGAGCATATATTTCTTTGCCTCACAACCTATCTTTGTGATTATTTAATATTGCTGTAATCACATTGGGTTGTTATATTTCAGCATCCACTAGTCATAGTACCGCAAGTACTGCCAGTACCAGTAGAATTATTACAAGTCCTGTACCACTGGCTACAAATGATTTAGAACCTGTAGCTTTTACCATGGATGATGATAATATGCCAATGAAACCAGGGTAAGACATATCTTTTATGGTAACCAGTAACTATCGTGTTCATGATCTGTCATATGTACAAAATCTTTGGTTCTGAAACCAGTGAACTCATATATAGTATAGTGTTAGTTACTTTTGGTATTTAATTGTTTCTCTAATTAATAAATTGGAACATGTATATTTGGTTTTATGGCTGTCTCTGTCGGGGTCAAGGTCACTGCAGGATCCACCCTTGCACTGATGCAGGAAATGCTCATTTATCTCTACTTGTATTAATTGTTAGGTTATTTTCACTATTAATTTAGATCAGCTACATCAAGGGAGACTACTCAATCTGAAAGATCTCCAGTCAAAAAACAACAGCAGAAGGCTAAACATGTTACAAAGTAAGTAAATATAAATACTGGTAGTTTCGTTCTAATCTTTACTAATGTCTTTATCTTTACTAATGTCTTTGTGTGAAACATAACAACCACATTATAAAATATTTTAAGGAAATTAGACAGTAACATTCAGTTTTCCTTTTATCGTATGATTTATGGAATTAAGGGAGCACAGTTTTTGTCAGGTTTCTGAATGTTTTTGTTTAGGGCCTACATTGATTAAAAGCTGATCTAGCAAATTTCATTCATTCATTGAATGACATTGATAACATGCAATTGTAGCAATGGTTAATGTCTATTTTCTATGAACAACTTATCGCTAATTTTGATGGCTATTTTAAAATGCAATAAAAAATATAGAAACTGGAGATTGGATTCATATTGTTGTGATTTAAAAAGGCTTTCAACATCCCGTAGGAAACAGAGCTATAAATATTCAAAAGTCATCTCTTTTTTGGGTCCATGAATTTTAATTCATTTGACGTTTTCCAGAATGAGTGAACAACTTGTAACAACAACCAATGAAATGTTGAATCATCTTTCATCCACTTGTTGTCAAAGTAACTTAGAAGATTCAGAAAGGTTATTTTATGTTAACCTATGGATTGACTCTTGGATATTCCATTTACACACATTAGTTACAATAATTGATCAATTATTTTTGCATACCGATATCCAATTTATAATTCATCAAAATTCAAATCAACATTTTTGAATGGAAATTTCTCGCTTTAAGACTATTGGTCTTCTGGAGTATCTGACTTGTGTAATTGTTGTCCTCCAGAGTCTTGTATGTTTATATGTGTTGTCAAATCGCATGCACCTTAGTTTCTTGGTGGCACTCAAGTTTTTTAATATGAGTGGCAACCCTTTTTTTTTTCTTTTTTTTTTGAAGCTATGCAAAAATATATGGATATATTCATTAATTTGACCAGAGGCACAGACAATGTTAGAGTAGTTACACATCTTTCACATTGTTTTGATAACACATACCAAGGACAAATTTAAATCATTCCTAGTGTCATCAAATATTCTTAGACAATGCTATTGTCAATTCAGGTTTTTTCTTCAAGAGTTCAAGGATGTTTATTTATTTATTGTATTTTGTGCCTAGTAGTCTGTTCACTCTGAGCATCTGTCATAGAAATTACCGTTGACAGTTATTTTGATTGTAGAGATTATTTTCGTGTTATACACTTTTCAGTTAAATCATTAATGAGACAAAAATGAGAATCCATTTTTTGATATTCCCATTTAGATTTTGCAAGTTGAAACATTACAGTTATCTTGGGGTTTTTTTTTTCATTTTCTTTTTTAATGTTTTATGTATTGTAGCAAATGTTAATGTTAACCCGCTCAATTCTAGTATTACTGTTATCTATAGACCTCAAGCTCATAAGGGAGTGAGAAATGGGGTTTAACTTCCACTCAACACAAAGTAGATCATTCTGGTACTAACACATGGTTTCATTTTATATCAATAATTCACTTGTGCATATGGGTCTTTAGCACTTGAAGGAAACCCACAAGGTTTGGACAATACCTTATAGCCTATGAGTATAATCAAAAAAATTTGAATAACTAATAAAAACAAGCAAGTGGATTCAACTTGGTTGTTTTAAGCTGTCTTTAGATACAGGTGTCTATGTTTTGGGAGGATACCTTTACACTTATTTGTGTAAGTGGACCCATAAATTTCCAGGGATAGGAGAGAGAGACACTCCACACAAACTCGAAACCGCGCCAGTTGACTCAATGACAGACCTTATGATAAAGCATGCATATGCTAACCATTCAGCCATCCATCCCCACCCCCACCCCCCCTTTCCAGGAATAGGATCATCAAGGCAAGTAACGGATCTGGATGGTAGAGGACATTTTACACAAACCCAAATTACGTTGGTTTTTTTTGGGGGGGGGGGCTTATTTTTTTAATGTAATGTTAGTTACGTATTTTTTAATGTAATGTTAGTTAGGTATTTTTTTAATGTAATGTTAGTTAATAAAGTAGTGTGATGTTTTGTAAATATATACCTGAATGTAATTGTTGATATTCTCTAATTATTTATAATATCAAGCCTTTTTATACCTCAAACATTAAATACATTTTGATTCTCTATTATTGACATTTGTCTAATAAAACTTATGAAGAAGCCAATCAAAATTCAGCAAAAGTAAAGTTATTGTTATTATTATGATGACAGAAGCTGATAACTGTAAATAAATGGATATTTAGATAACATTTAAGGTGGATGACTTCTATAATTTTGTATTATTTATCTTTAGAATTAGAACCCCTAAACCAGGTCCCGTTGTTAGTCAACCTAGATCTCGAACTAACGTCGCACCTAAACCTGCTAGATCAGTTGTCACCAAGCGTCAAACAGGACAGGTTTACGAATCGATTTATAGAACACCACCTATGGGCCCTGATCCCACGCTTCGATCTGGTCCTGATCCCAGTCTCAGAGGGTATGTATATTGATTTCAATGAGAGTATCACAAAGATAGGCTGAAAAGAACTTTCAGGATTTCAACAATATATCTTGGTTGCGTGATAAAGATGGTTGAAAAAGTCCTTGGTACAAAAGCCAGTTTTAAGAAATGACGAAAGTATTGCGCTAATGTTAAAGGAGCTAAATCGCTTATATTTGGAACCTGGAAATTGACACAAATTGGTCGGCAACACATATAATTATGTAATATGAATTGTACATAAACTGATTTACAAATTTATTGCACATGCTCTCCAGATAAGAGTATGGGTCACTGTTTGACATGACCCATGGAATGTGTCTAGCCTCGTTGTTGAGTCCCTTGTTACAAATGGCGTGGAGATGCATTATGGTACATGATTCGTGTACCAATGGTAAATTGTTTATTTTGTCTTATATATTGGATATGATCAGAAGCTCATCTTTTCCGGACAAGATCACAACATGAATAATGTTGTTTTAAATTGACAAATAATTTGTGTTTTCAATGTCGAAGACTTTGGATGATATTGAGTAATTCACTACTCTAAACCAAGTTTTATCTTTTGCAGAGTCCGTGAACAACTTGCAAATGGACCTGATCCAAGTTTGAGACAAGGACCTGATCCTGAAAGGAGGATGGGATCTCAAGGATGGAATGGTCCTGATCCAAGTCTTAGATGTGGACCCATGAAAGTAGTTGCGAACAATAGAGTGTTAGTTTCCAGCATCTAACTTATAAAATTTGTTACGTATAATTTATACAGACTTACAGGCATGTCCTTTTTATATATAGTCCATTAAGCTTTGAATAACCTCTTGATTACAATATTGGTCAACGATATGTAGTACCATCCAAGATTAATCATTGTGCATAATAATTATTTCATCATAAATAACCAATGTGGGTATATTCATTTTATGAAAGATCCAAGTTTTTATTTTAGTGAGCATGATAACTCAATCAAATTAATGATGTTCTTTGAATGTCATTAAAGTTAGTAGTAATCACTTTTTATATATACATGTAGAGTGATTATCTTGTTTAATTTTCTCATTTCATTTCATTTGAAACCAACTTGTTAAATCTTGTTGAAACATTGCAGCGTAATAAACTTTAGTAAAAATGTTATTTATTTACATAAATTTATGGTGGTTTCATTTCTATATCCTTAATTATTTATTCTGACAATTTTTTGTACAAAATGCGCATAATTAGACTTTTGTTATGTAAAATTATTTTTTATTTGCTAATCCCATTTTATCAATCTTTACTAGCTGCAACTTCATTTTGGTTTTATATTTGTATGTTAACCCACCCTGTAAAACATGGAACTTCACCTTTAATAAGTTAATTTGAGTAACTAAGATAAGCCTTTCATGAGGTTGAAATGTGTTTTATATTTTTAGCAATGTTCTATCTATAATTTGATTAATCATTTACTTGAGTAACCTCCTTGGACAATCTGTTCAAATATTATAATAATTTTTAAAAATTGATAAATATGGAAATAATGTGCAATTTTCCATGTTAAATTCATTATCTGACTGTCATAATCAGAATGTGAAGCAGAGCTATGGATATTGATGGGCAGGAACATCACCAGTTGGAACAAAGATCCTCATTTCATTTGGTCCATAACTTTTGATATTATGTGATATATAGTGTAGGCTTATGGCTTTTGTTTTTTAAAGGCTGCTGATCGTCATTTGAGAACATTGAATCTCTTGCAACCTACACTACATATATTGGGAAAGTTGCATCTCTGAAGGCAATATCAGTACAAATATGACTGAATTTTGTTTTTCATCCAACAGTAGATATCATTTCTGTGATAACTGTAATAATCTACTAAGCGATATCTCCTTGGGAAATATCGCTTTATTGGAATTTCGTTGGTCAATTAACCTTTCTTTTTCATATGATACAGATGATATATCATCATTGGATTAATAATAATAAATACAAATATTTTATTGGGTATTTGGATTGTGTTTATGGTCATTTGTGCTTGCAGTCATTCACCATTTATTTTACCCCAAATCTTTTGATGGGCTGGTTTTTAATCTGAATCTGTACAATTAAATATTAATTGAATAAAAGATTTTGAGTGCATTTTGCACATGTATTACCCATGAAAAATGCAAATGAAGATTAGCAGCTGTGAGTATTGTCAATTATTTGTTTATAATTGTTTTCTTTTTTTATTATCAATAAATATGCTCATTTACGGTACTTATTTAATGTCTTTTATATTATGTCTACATGTACTAATATTTGTTTGAGGACCACATTGGTTAAGTGGATAAGACGCTGGCTTCCTAGTGGGAAGTCCAGTGTTCGATCCCTGCATTGGTCGAGAAAGTTCATCCAGATTTTCCGCCGGGTTTCCCCTTGTCAGTGATGCAGGACAGAGGGCCTGACAAGGATGGCTGTCTAGTCATTCAGATGGGACAAAAAGAACCTTTGACAGTTGGAATTTGATATAAGAGTAGACCGTAGTGCCGCTGTTCGGGCAATAATTCCCTCATAACACACTATGGGGTATGCCCGTCTTCATTAACCCAGTTCAGACCAGAGAAGTAGGATATCAAAACTCCATTACATTTCTTTTTTCACTATTATTTGTTACTGTTGTTTGGCGGCTACAGCTAGGGCTGTCCAGGGGCTGACATTTGGTGTAAAGGGGTAGCTCGGACTTGGGAGTAACACATATAAGGCACATCTTTTGCAGCACCGGGTCATCTGCCAGTATAAATGAAGACGTACCTAGTGTCAAGAGAAGAGGGGAAAGTTGCTATGATTCACCCTTTAAGACATAAATGGAGTTATCTCCATTATCTCCATTGAGCGTTCATCTTGACACATTGATAGCTCTGTGTGATCTATTTGTAATCTAATTCAGCACCCAAGTAAATAGCTAGATTTTAAGGTTTTGCAAAAACATAAATAATAGCAGTCTTATATTCAATTTCAAGACACAGGCGCAGATCCAGTGGGGGGTGCAACCGGCGCACGCCCCCTCTATTTTTTGAGGTGTCGAACAATTTTTAGCTCCATATATTCTCGCGAGAAAGGAGAACGAAAATAGTTTAGGTTGGAAATCGTAATTTACAGTACTAGTATGAAATTAGTCCATGTGGGCATTTTTTACACTCAAAAATCATGATTCCGGGCTACGCACTCCCAAGCCGGTGCAGCACACCCCCTCTTTCTGAAAATCCTGGATACGCCCCTGTGACATATTCTACCTTGACATCTTTATAATTTCGACACAGTAACATTCTATACCATACTTAAATTATTCAGTGAAATTATTGGTTTAATGCACACTGTCAGACTTGATAAACTTTAAATATACTATTCAAAAAAAGTAGGGGATATTTGATTTTGGGGGCATAATACTAAAATATGCAAATGACTACGAAAAAAGTCACCATAGAACCTAACAGAAGAAACATTTCCAGTTACATGTGACGCCCAAACGCTCCAATAGCTACCGCATGGAATGCAGTGATGCTTGGGATCATCATGGGGGTCCAACCCAAGATTTGCATGACTCTGACTTTGAATGTTACAGTCATTGTGGCATTGAATTCCAGGGTGGAAACATCAGTTTAATTGTTTTAGTGACCAGAAAACAAATTTTGATATGCGTCGGCTTACCCAAAATGAAAGGTTACGTGCCCTTGGCATGCTACAGATCGGCACAACACAGGCGGTTGTGGTGCGGACGATGAATGTTTCTCAGTCTGTCATAAGCAGGCTATGGTCCAGATACCGTGATACACAATCTGCACAGGACAGACCACGCTCAGGTCGACAACTCAAGCCCAGGATCGATTTATCCGTACCTTGGCCTTGAGAAATCGTGTCATCACAGCAAATCAGATCAGCGCTCGTCTTCAAACAGACACTGGTGTGAGAGTGAGTGGTCAGACAATTCGGAATCGACTGCATAGGGGTCACCTTCGCGCCCGACGTCCTTGCGTGATCCCTTGTTTGAGAGATCATCACATTCAGGCAAGACGTCGTTGGTGTAGGGATTGTCAACACTGGGATAATCGACACTGGAGCAATGTGATGTTTTCAGATGAGTCAAGGTTCACTGTTGATTTTTTGGACAGACATAGGAGGGTGTGGTGTCGTCGAAACGAGTGCTTCCAAGACGTTAACGTCATCAGACATGATCGATTTGGGGGTGGTTTTGTTATGGTGTGGGGAGGCATCACTGTTGCTGGAAGAACGGCTTTACATGTTGTTGCAGGGCGTGTTACAGGCCAGTACTACCCGGACAACATCTTGGCAGTCCATGTTGTGCCATTCGCACCACGTCATGGCCCCCGTTTCATCTTCCAGGATGACAACGCAAGATGTCACAGGGCCAGCATCGTTACAGGTTACCTCCAACAACAGAACATCACCACATTACCTTGGCCAGCACTGAGTCCCGACCTCTCCCCCATCGAGCATGTCTGGGACATGCTTGGACAGAGGTTACGTCAACGTCAACAACGTCCTGCCAATGTCCAAGAACTTGCTGCTGCGTTGCAACAGGAATGGGACAATCTGGACCAAAATGAACTTAGACGTCTCATTAGGAGTATGCCACGTCGGATCAATGCTTGTTTGGCAAACAGAGGAGGATTTACCCGTTACTGACTTTGTTGTGATGCTGTGGTAACTGTTTGACCCCGGGTATCATTTTACTCTTATAATGGTCAGCCTGTGCCTTACTTAGTCTAACGATCATTTGGAATAAATCGATGAATGTGAACTTCATTTCATTTTGTCATTTGTTTCTTCGTCAGTTTCATTAGGTGACTTTAATAACACTTAAAAATTAAATATCCCCTACTTTTTTTGAATAGTATAAAAGAAATTTCAGTTTGAACAAACATGGTTTGAATTAAACCACAATTGAAAACTGCTAAGTCTACAATTTTTCTTAGAGTGATCATCATTGCGGGGTAATTTTAAAGGGGAACCTTTCACAGGAGGAAGCAAAATTTTTTGTTAGGCCAAATTTGAAATAGCTCCTGATTTACCTACTATAAATGTGCATACTAAATCGGACTGATTCTGCTACGTTGTCTCCATAGTGTCATATTCCTGAAGCAATGGCCCTAGAAATCCCTCTCTGGCCATTGCTGGAATAGCGTCGGTTTCTTGAACTTATGCTGGAGTGTGTCTATTCTTTCCGTTCAATGAAAGCTATCACTTAAGTACAGCAACATGACAGTCCTCCGTTTAATCTGGGTCTTCCCTAAAACTTTGGCCAGTGATTTAAGGTATTAAAAATGGTGAAAGTATGTTCGTTTCCAAATAGTATTGTTTACATTCCATTCGACTTGATAGCCTCATTTGTCACGCAATTAGTTTTACTGCAGTATTCTGCTATGCACGGGTTAATTAGGCATAATAAAATCGTGAGCCATGATGTAACGTTATGTAAACATATTTGGTCCAATATTGGCACTCGTTTTAAATGTAAAGCTTTTGTAGGGCAACAGGAAACAAATTTGAAAGGAGGATGCCTACTGTAAATATTTGTGGATTTTCAACTTGTGTATAGGCACCTTTGTTAATATCATCACATTTTCATGTGATAGATCACCTTTCTAGAAAATGAAGAACTTACATGTTACCAACGACAGGGCAACCATTACAACATAGTGATGTCATCAACATATGACATCATTTTTCAAATTTGTTTCCTGTTTCTGTTGAACTGTTCCTTTGAACAAGTTAAAATTTATTTGACGAAACTAGTCAGGATAGTGGACATGTATGATGGTTTTAAATGGAAGTTTTATATATTTCAACCACTACACTTATGCTGTTTATGTATCCAGTTACCTAGTAATTGTGATCCCATCAGAAATTCGTTGGAAGATTGGTTTGAGGATGCCTACTGAGTACTGTAAATATTTGTGGATTTTCACATTGAAATGTGGTCGTATTTTGTCGTCACCCCCGTCCATCCAGCCGGCGTCCACAAGCAATCATGGACGCTCTAGAGGCTAAATTAAATAGTAATTGTGATCCCATCAGAAATTCGTTGGAAGATTGGTTTGAGGATGCCTACTGAGTACTGTAAATATTTGTGGATTTTCACATTGAAATGTGGTCGTATTTTGTCGTCACCCCCGTCCGTCCAGCCGGCGTCCACAAGCAATCATGGACGCTCTAGAGGCTAAATTAAATATGCGATTGACTTTAAATTTAGACACACTGTTTAAGGGTATGAGACGAAAAAGCCTATTGTTTTTCAGCAATTTCCAATAATAACTATCGGACTTATGGCCCTTGATCACTTCAAAAAATCTTGTGGACGCTCTAAAGGCCAAAGTTAATATCCGATTGACTTTAAATTTATACACAGTGTTGAAGGTCATAAGAAGAAGAAGCCTATTGATTTTCAGCGATTCCAATAATTAGTGCCAGAGTTATGCCCCTTGATCACTTCAAAAAAGTTAATATCCGATTGACTTTAAATTTATACACAGTGTTTACAGTCATGAGACGAAGACGTCTATTGATTTTCAGCAATTTCCAATAATTACTGCCAGAGTTATTTCCTTTGATAACTTTAAAAAATCTTGTGACGCTATAGAGGCCAAACTTATAATCCGATTGACTTCAGATTGATACACAGAGTTTAAGGTGTTGAAACGAACAAGTAGTTTGCTTTTCAATGAATTTTGATAACTGAACAATTAAATCCATGATATTAAATGTTTTGTATACTAATTGTTAGCGTGGGGCAAAAATTTATAAAAAGCAAACCAATTCTAATGATTTTCTGATAATACCATAATGAGTTGTTACTCTTAATCAGATTTTAGTGTATTACAAATGTTTCATTACCAGAAAAAAGTAAAAATATGCAACAACCCTTGTTGACTGCCCGGACGATTTAGCTGCTGTGGGCTTATGTTTCGTTGCCTGGCAACCTATCTTTATGTTCGGATTAAATGCCTGTACATAATTTTATATTGTAAGCTATAGTGGTGGTAAAATGTTTATTGGAAGTTTTTCAAGCTAAATGTCAGTCATTACATATAATTTAAACAGATTGTGTCATATACAATTCAAAGAGTTTACACAAAAAACTTGAATCTTTACAAATGATATTTCAATATTAAAACCTGATGGGTTTTTAAAAGTACAAACATGAATTCAATCCTTTGTTACATTACACAGATGACATGAATTAACAATAACAAATTATATTTTTGTATGTGTGCCGTGTTTTCTGGTAAGCCATCATCAAATAAAACTCACATTGACAAAGTACTGAACTATTCCTGAAATTCAAAAAAAAAATTATTACCAGGCAATGAAACATACAAGAGATTGAGAGAAAGAGAAATGTGTGTTTAACTTCCACTCAACACAAATCCGGTCATTTTGGGACTAACATATGGTACAATTTTATTGTGAACAGGGGTTTAGCTGTGGAACAAAACCATGAGGACCCAGACAAAACCCATGAGGTTGAAAGAGGGCACCAGTTACCATTGTTTGTTGTGTATTTTGTACACAATGAACAGTCCATTTGCTGATTACACTATTTTGCCTATTAGTTTTTCAGGACTTCGAATTTTATTTAATGGTTTGGATTGTCGTACTTGGTTTTATTTTATTTACTCCACTTTTTTTCACAAACAATGTTTGTACACACAGTATCTAGCCTTATGAAACTGTAATGGTCTGTATTACATTATTTTTTATTGTTTTTCATTTCAATTAATTAGAATCCCATTTTCTATAACTTACATGTACTTGAGGGTAAAAATGGGTTTCTATGTTTAATCTTCAGTGTATTCAAATGGCTCTGGTGGTTCAGGTTCTTCTTCTTCTTCTATTTTGGGACCACCAGCTGAAATATAATTACAAAGAAATTATAAAAAGTAATTGGTGAACTCATCATAAAGTCACATCTCTTATATACCACTTTGTATGTGGTACACAAACTAACTTCACAACTACTGGCAACGACAGCACCCAAGAGAATATGCTTAGTAAGAGCATAATAAAGTAGCACAAGAATAGCTAACTTTTTTTTTCTTAATTTCTCAGTAAGCAAGTTTACTCATGTTTCAGCATATGAAATAATGTGCCAATTTGATGTAAAGTGTACTAACCAATGACAGTTTCAACAATCTCTTCCTCTTCTTCAGGTTTACTATTCTTTAACATTATAATACCACCATTAACAACCTTCCAAAAATAATCACATAACATAATAATTAATGACACAATGTGAAGATGCCCCACACAGCCTGTAATTAGCACTATAAAAGTTGAACTTACACCACTGAATGTTCTAATAAAAACTTTAAAAAAAAGTCTAAATCACACTAATATTTAGATAGACAATTATGAGAACAAATTCAAGAAAATTGTCAATTTATGTTATTAACTATGCAACTCACAGCTGAATCTTTTGATTTAGTTGAGTTTATATCTCTGAACTCTGAAGATAACACTGTCCGCCAGAAGTTAATGGCATTTTTTTTGTCAGCTGTCTATAATTTTGTAATTCAATATGAGCTTTACCTCACAACTCAAGTTTTCGAAATTCCACTCCAAACTCGCCCCAGTATCCCATTCACAAGATTTCATGAGTAGGGGTAGGGGAGAGGTAGGGAGGTATAACTATGGTCTGTTGAGTGTTCAGAAGAATTTGTGGACTATGCAGAGAAAGTATCCCATTAAATATTACTACTGTAATTAGTTTTGGGGAATACTATTGTGTTTCTAATCAAAAACAATAGTAGTAAATAAATTCAACAGACATGGCCCTCTTCTGCCAAAAAAAATATAAACATCTTATGTAGATTGTAACACATATTCATTATTTTAGCAGGTAAGAACACCAAGTTGCTAATTCCGTTTCTGTTGTACAAGATAATTAGAAACTGTCAACTCACCTCTTTAACAGGTCTGTAGCGTGATTCATCTGCCATTGACAAGACTTTTAACTAAAATTAAATACAACACTTTCAAAATTATCTAACAACGTGAATTTATCTCCACATTATATACTTCTAGTCTAGTTATATGACTTTGAATTTGTCTTATGATCTATAGTGCTATATATTTACTATTGATTAAATATATGGTAACAATGACATTTGGTTAATCTGCATTCAATTTTTACAATAATACAGCCATCCCCCCCCCCCCCAAAAAAAACACAAAAAAAACTGTCTGAACTTCCCATTAGATGAAAATGATTGATAATTGACTACAGAAAAGATGTTACTTTAGTTATATTTTTGCCATTACAAACTTTTAGTTTTAAATGACACACAGGGGCGGATTGGGGCCGGAAACCGGCCTGGGCTCCCGTGTCGCAGCGCCCCCTTTTACTGAGTCGGAATCGGGGGAGGGAGGGGGCTGGGGGCTCTCCCCTGGAAATTTTTGAAAAATGAACCCCAAATATGCGATTTGGTGGCATATCCGATTATAACCTCTGTCAAATAATATATTTCATAAATCGATTAACTTAGGCCAAAACCCCGACCTGCAAGTAATTTACAACCATCAACCTGTGAAATTATCATATCGTCATATTATTAATTAACGTATTATCATTATATCGTCAAGAGTCAAGAGAATTTAACTGGTTAAAAAATGGGATTAGTTGAGAAAATTTTGACTATTTGATTAACCAGTTAGGAATATTGAATCAGCAGGAATATTTTCATTGAAAAATCTCCCATTTTTGTTGCCGGGAGAGCTAGTTGATTCCTCTTGACAGACACATTGGTACAGAGTGACGAAAATGAAAATCATAAAAGCTGCTTTTGAATTTTGGATTCTGGCGTATCCCCACAAACAGGGTGCAGGTGACTTAATAACTAGTAAATTTGCAGGCGCGATGAAATTTTCGGTTGAAATTTGGAATCCCCATTGCAGGATTCCTAATTCTGACCAACACCCAGCACTCCCGGTCCAGAAAGTCTATTATGCCAACCCATTCCAGACTCCAGTGATGGCGTGGTGGCCCGTTAAAGCCAAAGTGAAGTGTCATAAGGATGTATCTCGGAAAATTAGTCAAATTCACTTTTTTGCATTTTCAGAATCTCCCAATTAATATGCACATTTCTGCCTAAGCTGTGTATCTCTACGCCAATTAGAACTGTTCTGGGTATCATGTGTCCAAATTTTGTATCTTGATTTGTGGAAATTTTGAAGTGAAAAAGGTTCTATTTCTTAATCTTAGAAATTCTGAGATACACCCTTTTGACACTTCACCGACGATATGATCATCATGGCTCCATGCGTGGTCCAATACCTCCCTCTCCCATACAATGTACAGCAGAAAAAGGTTTTTTTTAGACGAATTGGACAAAAAAATTTTTTTTTCATTTTTTGTCCGACCCGGCCATTTGAGAGATCGTCCGACTGACCCTTCTGGCGATCACCTGACGGCCCAATCCGCCCCTCATGACACATGTATTTACCTGAGCTTTCATTGTTCTAGCTGGATTTGACAACATCTCAAAACTTGGTTCAGGTTCTTTTTTCTTTTCTACTTCTTTTTCTCCATCTTTCTCACCATCCTTCTTTCCATCACCATCTTTCTTCTTTCCATCATCTTTCTTAACATCACTGTCTTTCTTTTTACTGTCTTCTTTCTTAACTTCTTCTGGTTTCTTTTCTTCATCCTGTGGAAATTGTACCATTACATAATGTTGTTTTTTCATGTTAGATTGTCCAATCCTCAAACAATTATATCCAATATATAGGATGGATTGAATTATTGCACTAGGCTCTCCAATGATAAACTCACTCTTCAGGTTTACCCTAAAGTCACCCATTACAATATAAAATTGTAGAACGCAATACTATATACCGGAAAACACAGAAAACCTACCATAAAAACAATAAATACTGGAAAACGCACTAAATACCAGAAACGCCCTTAAATAGGTAACCTGGAGCCTGGTCCTCTGTGTGCGGGGGGTTAGGGTTAGGTATAAGAATTTGGGGTCCTCTGTGTGCAGGGGGAGGGTGGTAGGGTTAGGATTAGGTTTTTCCGGTGTTTTCCGAGAGGACCAAGCTTTGGGTTGCCTATTTATTCTGGTATTTTGTGTGTTTTCCAGTATTCAATATAACATGTTTTTTTCAGGTAGTTTTCAGTTGTTTTACAGTATATAGTATAGCCCTTGTAGAACGTGAAAAAATCAAATCCAAAAATTAATCATTCTAAATTTCATAAAGTTTTGTACTGCTGGAAATGAAATGAAATGAGGTTTAACGTCCTACTCTTCTGCACCTTACCTGGTTTAATGGAAGACGGGCATACGCCATACAGTGTGCTATGGCCTACTCTTATATCAGATTCAAACTGCCAAGGGATCTTTTACATGCACGCCAATGTGTACACATAAACTCAGTTTTTTGTCACATTCGAACAACTAAACAGCTGTCAAGGCCTCCATTCTGCATCACCGACAAGATGAAACCACGCCAGAAAATGAAGATGAACTTTCTCAGGCAATGCAGGGATCGAACACCCGACCCCCAGGCTAGCAAGACAGCACCTTACCCACTTAGCCATGTGATCCCCTTGTACTTGTACTGCTGGAGAAGGAATGGTATATGTGATGAAAATAGTACAAAGCAATCAACTTACAACATCCATTTTTTCTTCCTTTTCTTCTTTCTTCTTCTCAGCATCTTTTTTCTTCTGTTTAGCTGTAATACTCAGAACGGCTGTTTCTACCTTCTCTTTAGCCTTGTCTTTTTTCTCTTCTAGTGGTGGGATGTAGGCAAATGTTGATGGTTTAGCATTAGACCTGAATTCTAGTTTAGGCATCTGAAAATGAAGACCATGGAACCAATATTTAGTAAATCAGTTTAATAATAAAGTTTAGAAAATTATTTTTGGGTGATTACATTGTAATAATAATAATAAGCTTATATTTATTTTATAAAAAATGCGCAAAAGGCTTATGGAATACCCAAAATACTGATTTACTTTGAAAAATATGTACCTTTAAATCTGCATTAAGACCAATGAGAGTTGTAGGTGTAAAAGCTAAAGAGAGGAAGTGAGTTAGAGGGTACCAGAACCAAAACTGACAGAAGACCAACATCCCAACTACAGCCTCCATATTGGTATGACCTGTACGAGATTGTAAGTTGATTGTCATATTACGGCCACCTGAAAAACACAAAAACATTTCCATTAGCAAATTTAGTTCATCAGCATGTCAATGTATATATATGCCCTAAGTTTTGTGTCCCATCCAAACAACTAGACAGCTGTCCTTATCAGCCCCTTCATCCTACACCACTGATAAGATGGAACTTTCTCGGGCAATGCAGAGATTGAACACACAACCTCCAGGCTAGTGAGTCAGTGGCTGATGTCCCCCACCTCAATATTGAAATAATAGCTTAAATTGTTATTTCTTTGTACATTTATTTATCTGTTTTGCAAACAAATTATTGAAGGAAATGTTCATTATCAAAGTAAGTCAAGGTACATTGTTATATATGAAACTAGATAAACTACATGTATATTTATTCACCCTCCCCTCAATTAGAAGCAGAGTTATTGTTCTAAAGTCTTAATCATGAAATTGCTTATCTCTGTTTAGATAATGTTCATTATCGAACTCAGTCAAGATATTCACCGAATGAACAACTACACTAACATTGAATATTCTAGCTCAAGTAGAAGAAACAAGTTATCATATCTATCTCAACAAGTGTGACAGACAAACCATTAATTGTCCACTAATTTTGTTTTCTCAACAAATCGTCATGAAGTTTTCAAACCAAGTCACAGAAAAATCATGGTTATGTGTTTTTAGAAAATCACTGATCATCATTCGTGGGATTTACAAACTACAATATTGTGAAAGTTGAATCTCAGTCCCAAAAATATGATTCACTCCCTTTGAGTGCTTACAAAGATATGATGAATTGAAAATTTGTCAATATTTGGCATTGTCTGCAGACGATATAACCTTATGACCAATAATAGATCGGAGTACATTTCACCATGGATTATATATGCTGTGAAATATTGTATATTGTCTGAAAAATGCAAATGCAGATCAATGACTTTAAGATATAAAATCTTCACAATGATTCAAATGTTTTTGATATAAATCTGAAATTAAAAAGATGAAATGTTTAGCTCTAATATAAAAGATCAATTTTTAATCGATAATGGAATAAATTGTCTCAAAAGCAACATCTGATACCAGAAAGCAATTGATAAGAAGAAATGAGTTTTGTCTGAAATCTTTAAAACTTAACAAGTGTCTATGAGTCAACACTAATTTGCTGTATCTATTACACTGGAAATATGATTACAACTACTTTTTCTTTAGTTCTTTATATATTTAGTACAAAAGAATTAACACCAGGCTAATTAAAAAGACAGGGATAGAATTTAACTTCTCGTGTAAACAATACTTTCATTATTTGAGGCTAATAATATAGTAGTTATCTCTATGGTTGTGCTCAGGGCCGCAGATCGCCCAAAATTAGTGGTGGAGACAGTCCACGCGATGGTGACTATTGGTAAAGAGGTGGGTTTGGGTGTCCTCCCCCGAAATTTTCTGAAAACTAGTTGAGATGAGATAAAACGCAATCTGTGGGTATTTTCAGCATCATTTTTGGGCAAACAATTCTAGTCCCTGAGGCAGCAAATGATACGAAATCAAATCTAAAGAGAAATCTTCAAGCCACTGTTCACGATTTATTCCCTCATGTACACTAGAAATATTTACACTACTGAGATTCCAGCTCTGCCTCCATTCCCAGTAGTCATTGAAGACTACATGAAGTCTTTCACAAAAATGTGTATTCATCAATTGGATACACAAATTGACAAGCCTACAAATGACTATAAACTAAAATACACAGCTGAACATATCAACATTTAATTCCAACTGAATTAAAAAAACTAAAACAAGCCACACACACAGATAAGGCGAAATTTGCCATGTTAAAATTTAAAAATGGCGACCACATTGAAATAAGAACTTTCTGCTTTTTTAAAAGTTAAACCAAGCTGTTTATATTGTTCCCATAGCTATTTTAATGATTCACATAGTACCAGTTGTATTATAGTATCTAATTCGAATGTGACAGTTGTGATGTTATTACTTATTTGGAATTCTATTATTTGTTCAAAAGCCAGACATGATTTTAGCACTTGAAAAAAAAAGCTGAAAAAATCGGTGGGGGGGGGGGGCGTGGCGTGGCGTGTCCAGTGGCAATGCCAGTATGTTTGGGGGAAGGGGGTGTGCAAAGGTAATTTTAAAGGGGGGGTGGGCTGTCTCATCATACTGAATTTAAATATTCTTGTATTTATTTGTCTTCAAATTTACTAAAAACATTTTATTTTTTTATTTTTCTTGTATTTAATTCATTTACAGAATAATGTTTAAACTACGCAACCGATATTTTGATTATCCTGTATAATTTTCTAGACTAGAAAATATGTTGCTCTAATTAGTCTAAATCGAATAAACTTCTCCCTCCCTTTGACCGTAATTAATAATAATTCACGACTCTTCGGGAATTGACTTTACGAATAGAATGTCTCAAAAGCTCGCCTTCCAACTTCTGTTCCAACCATTTCCATCCATTTTAAAGTCCTTTGTCGAATAGTTTGGTGTCGACGTCTCGATATACGACCTTGGCCATAGTGCGAAAGAACTGACAATGATTACGTACCGTACCATCATAGGCACGATAGAGAAACTCTATGTCACTTGTAATGACAGGCGATCTCGTTCAATCTCGCGCAATTCTACGATACGGTATTGTGAATGTTTACATCGCTGACATCCGGTCGGCAGATTTTAAAGTTATGGATAGATATTTTGAAGTTCACCAGTTAGAAATTTGTCAGGAAAAAATTAATGATTGTTTGTTTTATGATATTAGGCTTTTGAAACAAGGTGCTTGAATTAATTAAAGCGGAACAATACCATACCAAAAGTGTTTTCAAAAATCGGAACCGACCGCAAAAAATCAGAACCTGACGGGACAAAAAGCGGAAATCCACTTTAAAGCGGAAAAAAATCATGTCTGAAAAGCTTAAAAAGAGGCAATCATTTGTGCCCTGAAAGAAGCTGATACATTGCGGTATTAGAGCTATACAAAAACCAAAAGAGCAATCCGGATCACTTGTAATGTTCAGTATATCATGTCCCCATCACTAAAAATGTTGGTTGGGACGCGTCCCGGTGTCCTCACTGAAATCTGCGACAGTGGTTGTGTTTGCAATGTTGGGAAGACTATACATTGTCAGGGTACCAAATCAACATGAACTTTATTTGTCCCTCCACTCCCCACAGGCACTGCCCTTGAGAATCATGAACCAAGCTGTAAAAACAAATCTGACAATATAAACAAGACCGACAGCTAAGATCATTTGATAAATCTATTACAAATTTCAGCAGTACATTTAGAAATCAGAAAGGGAGTCTTTTGCTATTATTTATGGAATGACCTTCGATAGATATCAAAAAGGATAGTTCATGCAACATTTCAACGGAAATCTTTAGAATCTCAACTTAAAATCTTCCTCCTCTAATTATATTCTTGAGAACACTATAAGATAAGTACATTAGAATCTGTGTTTAGTCTATGTGCACTGTAAGTAAAGTGTGGTTGGTATGTATTATTGTTAAGAGAAATGGTTATAATCACTTGCAATAAAAAATCCAAATCTGAATTTGATCGGTTTTCAAAGATCCAGTAAAAATCTGGGCCCCGATTATGAAATCTTAACTAAAGGTAGAATCCGAATTTTAGGAGATATTTCAATTTTAATTGGCTAAGCACTAAAATCAATCTAATACTGTCCAATCATATTACTATTTCGATTTTACCTTAGTTAAAATTTTGTGAAACTGGCCCCTGTTAACAAGAAAATGTAATTTATCAGTGACACTCATTTACAGATTATAAACAAACAACAAGATTATCTAAGATCTATTCTATGAGAAATATTTGATTTATAAAATCATTTATCTTGATTTCTATAGATAATAATCAGATGTAATAAGATACTTGTCCATATATCAATCTTAATATACACACAATTATTCAATAATCTTGAGGATGTCAACATGTTGTAGTAAAACAATCTCTTTCACTTTTCACTGTCAATCACCTGGGGTCCAGGTCAACTATTGGCTCCTGACTGTATTTTCTCTTGGAAACTGTACACTACTTATACAATACCTGAGTTACAATGCATTGTAAATTTCATTTGGGCATTTATGCTTCAGAAACTGTGACATGACTAAGTAATTATTTTCTGGAAAGTTTATGACAATCAGTAATGGGTAGGAATCTGGTAATATACATTGATCATAATACTCACATCAATATTAGAAAATTTGCATACAATTGTAATTTTATTGGTTTGTGAAGAAACTCGACAAAAAAAAACCCTTGATTAAATCTCCATTGAGTTTCTGGCGATAAAACTCCCATATAATATCAAACTTCCCTTTTTACGTTTTTTTTTTAGTAAAAAAGTAGCACGAGAAAATATCTCAGTCATTTAATTCACTTTTCACAGAAGGTGTTAAATGTTTCATCTGTATTTCTGCCCCCCCCCCCAAAAAAATATGGATTTCTATTTTTTCCATCTATGAATCTAATCTAATATATGTTTAATAAAAAGACTGATAATCACATCATTGACTAGGCATCAGTGATGAATAATAGCAACACTAATTATATCATATATATTTTCTTTAAAAAATTTGCTTGCACACAGAGATCTTTAGAAATAGGAGGAAACTGAAGACAACCAACAAGACAGACTGCCCTAGTCCACTCGGCAAACCATACCTAAAGATAGGCTGGCACTGCCAGGCAGGATACGCCGACATTTTCGAGAGATGGATAGAGAACAAGCAATACCGAAAGTGATTTTTCCTACATCATTAAGTCCTGTATTTCATACTGTATTGGGAGCAGCCATTTTGTTGGACAGTTCCAGTCTGATATTCATGAAATTCGAAGCCGACAATGATTATGGTGTGACGGTACACAACCTAGAAATGTGACTTTTTGTCAAAATCGGATAAGAATTGTTACCTGTAGAGAGTCCACAACCATGATATACCATATTTTTACACTATTAAGGTACAAACGGCGACCATTTCGTCCGGCAATTTTGGAACGATTTTCACGAAATTCGAACTCAACCTTCCTTACGGTGCAACAGTAATTTAATCAGAGTTTTTTTTTAAAATCGGATAATAATTGTTTGAGAGATAGAGAGAGAACAAGCAATACCGAAAGTGATTTTTCCTACAATCAAAGGCTATAATTCATTAAGTTACAATTTGATATGCGCAAATATCGAAAAGAATAAAGATCTTTAGGTTATAAACATGCATTTCAGGTTTCACTATTCGCATACAAACGACGGCCATCTTGTCTGGCAATTATTTTCTCGAAATTCGAACTCAACCTTCCGTAGGGTGTAACGGTGATAGAGTCAAACGTTTTTTTAAATCGGATAATAATTGTGACCGCCAGGCAGGATACGCCCACATTTTCGAGAGATGGATAGAGAACAAGCAATACCGAAAGTGATTTTTCCTATTCAATAAGTTACAATTTGATATGCGCAAATATCGAAAAAATAAAGAACTTTAGGTTATAAACAAGCATTTCAGGTTTCATCAAAATTGAATTAAAATTGTGACCTCTATAGGGTCCACAACTTTGATATACCATATTTTTACATTATTCGCGTACAAACAGCGGCCATTTTGTCTGGCAATTATGGTCCGATTTTCTCGAAATTCGAACTTTACATTTCGTAGTGTGTAAAGTTGATAAAGTCAAACGTTTTTTTAAATAGGATAATAGTGGTGACCTCCAGAGGGACCATAGGCAATTTTTCAGACAATCAAGGGCCATAATTCAGGAAGTTACGATCCGATATGCACAAATAACAAAAGGAACCAAGACCTTTGGGTTATAACCATGCATTTCAAGTCTCATCAAAATCGAATTAAAATTGTTACCTTTACAGGGTCCACAACCATGATGTACCATTTTTTAACAGTATTCGCGTACAAACGGCAGCAATTTTGTCTGTCAGCTTTGATCCGATTTTCCCGAAATTCAAACTCAAACCTTCTTTAAGGTGAAACGGTGATATAATCAGACGTTTTTTTTTAGATCGGAAAATAATTGTGACCTACAAAGGAACCACAAGCTAAAAAAAAAGGCAATTTTGCATACAATTCGGGGCCATAATTCAGAAAGTTACGATCCGTTTTGCGCAAATATTGAAAGGAACCAAGATCTTTGGGTTATAACCATGAATTTCAAGTTTCATCAAAATCGAATTAAAATTGTGACCTCTACAGGGTCCACAACCTTGATATACCATTTCTTAACTGTATTCGCGTACAAACGGCGGCCATTTTGTATGGCAATTTTGGTCCGATTTTCCCAAAAATTCGAACTTCACATTCCTTAGGGTGTAATGGTGATATAATCAAAGGGGTTTTTAAATCGGATAATAATTGTGACCTCCAGAGGGACCACAAGCTAAAAAAGGTGATTTTTCGGACAATGCAGGGGCCATAATTCAGGAAATAACGTTCCGATAGGCGCAAATATCGAAAGGAACCAAGATCTTTGGGTTATAAACATGCATGTCAAGTTTCATCAAAATCGGATGTCAAGTTTCATCAAAATCGGTTCAAAATTGTGACCTCTATAGGGTCCACAAGCTAAAAACGTGATTTTTCGTACAATCAAGGGCCATAAGTTTTGATCCAAAACATGCTAATATCGAAAGCAGCCGAGATCTTATGGGGATAAACCTATATTTCAAGTTTTGTCAAAATCAGATAAGAATTGTGACCTGTAGAGAGTCCACAAACAAATTGTGGACGACAGGGGCGAAGACATTATACATGTGGGCGTATAAAAAGTCCTTATAGATAGAAATGTTTTACATCTTACATTACCAACCAGATTAATGTAGACGGGCAGTATGCTACAAATAAAATGTCTGGTCCTGACAGCAGAACTACAGCCTACTCTTATTTAGCTTTCAAATTGTCAGGGGATCTAGTGTGTGAGTAAATGCCACACTGAGAAACTTATTGAACCACTGTCAATATAGATAAATCTGGATCAAAGAGTAAATAGTGTAGCAGGTTTCTGTTGATTTATTTTGTACTGTATTCCCTTCCTAAATTTAACTAGTAGCGGTTCAATTTTTCTGTCAATATTCATTTTCTGATCCCAGCCTTCTGTCAATGCTTAGATATCTGTGATGACTATGAGGCAAGTAGAGAGAGAGGGAGAAATGGTGTTTAATGTCCATTTGAAACGGGAAGACCTGGAGTAACCCACTAGTCACGTACGACCAGGGAATCAAATCCACATCAGTTATCTCAATGACAGACCTCATGGTACAGTGCGCATGTGCTAACCATTTGGCCATCCAACACCCACCCACCACCGTGGCGAGGAATGTAGAAATAGCACAAAATTAAGATGTCCGAAGGAGGAGGAAAAAAATGGCTTATCACTCTACCCATATCATTACTATTACTTTACAAGAAATAATAACAAAACACTTGTAAATCAAAACCCACGTCATCATCAAATACTATAATAAAACATTATAAGCTCAAAAACCAAGAAATTACAGCATTATATGGACTAATATGTATGGTAACTGACCACAAGGAAAATAATAGTTCCTGAGCTAAAAGAAGACAAAAATCTATTTAATATGTCAAATACATGAAGTAAGCTGACATAACATCCATTCGATGCCTTCTTACAAGTGGCAGGTGATCTGACAAGTGATAAACCTTTTCCGCATATCATCCTATTAGTGTACCTGCTAATCATATTAAGTAGAATGCAGGCAGACGGATTAAACAGACTACCCATCTATCTTCTGTTTGACTTCATGTCCAGCACAACAGAATTGCTTGAATTCATTCTATGTTCATTGGAATTTGAAGCAGACATCATTTCATATGTATGTTTGTGGAGCCTTCTGGATAAAATCAGGAACTGTTATCCATATTCCTACGGCTGAAAATGTCAGTGAAAGCTGACAGTGATCTCCGAACACAATAAATAAGTTCATGAACCTTTCTTTTCCAATTTTAGATATTATTGGGCTCTTCATGTTTTCAGCATTTGTGGCTGTCAGTAAGGATTTGAAGCTTAAGAGAAATACAAAAATAATAAACATCTTTAACATGAGATAAGCACAACAGGTTAGAGGAGAATTTATATTAATGATAATAATAAAGATTAGCTTTTTGATTGATATCTTCTACTTTGTTTATTACTGTCCAGATTGTTTATCTACTTATCAAGTCGGTGGTCAATTACCTTTAAACAACTTCTAAAATAGTTCCAATCATCTCCACAAAATAATATTATTTTTAATCTGTACAAGAATGTATCTACTTTATATTCTATCATTGCCAGAAAGACCAGGTTATCATTTAAACAGCAACACAATGATTCTTTCGGATTGTCAAGACTCTTACAAAGTAAAGTTTGAAAGAAATTATGCAAAATCCTAATGTCACACAAAAAGACTGACGACGACAGCCTGTTGGTTTTTCACGTTTTGATCAATCTCTAAATTTTAATGAAGACAGTGTGCTATTCAGGAAGTTTTGCCCGGACGGCGCTGCTACAGCTTACTCTTTTTTTTCTATTTCCAACTGTGCACAGGACCTCAGTTTTTCAATCCCATCAAAAACAACTACACAATGTCCTTGTCAGGCCCTCTGCCCTTAACTCACTGGTAAGATGATTTCATGCTAGAAAATTCTGGGCATTTTTAATTCTTGACCAACACTGGTATTGAAACTCTGACCTTTTGGTAAGTGAACTAGTGCCTTATTCACTGTGCCACCACTGTTCCATGAAACATACAACCACAACAGCTATGTTTTTTAACAGTCCATCAAGGTTGTCACCACATGAATATATGATCAAGCAGTATTTAATACAGCCATTCATCCAATATCAAGTGGTAGACATACAGTACATCATAACTTGGCACCTGTGATGGATTATCTTCAGTCAAGTTAATGATATGGCCAGCTAAGACAGAGTCTATAAACAATAGAACTTCATGGGGAAATCATCTATTAAGATTACATTATATTCGATGTTGTAATAGTCAACTCACTCACTGATTTTTGATATCAAAGCATTAACACAAGAATCTACTAAGTGAGAAAGGACCATAACTCAAGAATTAATAACTGAATTTATGTATTTGAATGGTATTTAGCCATTGAACACATTAAAATTTGATTTATTTCTACAGGAGTCCCTATAATTATTATCATATTAAATATAAATTTTAAACAGATCGGATGATAACTGATGTCGTAAGAATGTTCTAAAGAAACCAAGGGCAATAATTCTTGAAGTAATGAATAAGAGAGACAGAGAGAAATGGGGTTTGACGTCCACTCAACACATATGGTTTTAATTTTATTTCAATAATTCGCTTGCGCATAGGGGTCTTTAGCAGTTGGAGGAAACCGGAGTGCCCGGAAGAAAACCCACGAGGTTGAGAAGGCGCCCTATCTCCATGCCACATATGCTCACACCAGGGCTCGAAACCACAGCCGCAAGCCAGTGGTAACCGGCCAGCTAGAGGTCGAAGCGCGGCACTCTAGACCTCTAAGCTATCCCAACCCCCCCAAAGTAATGGATAAGGGTTGTATTTATTCTGTAGGCTTCTGAATGATGCATATAATAAAAATTTCAAATAATAGGAGATAAGATGATAACCCTTGTTAGACTGTTCACTAATTTCTAAAAAGCAATCAAGGGGAATAACCATCAAACATAACTGTTATTGAGTAAGCTATTCTGTTTCCAAATGTAGGCAAATCACATTACTAAATGTTGTCTGCAGAGTAATCACAAGAAATTATAACAAACAGGGGAGAGATAATAACAATATATGATCACATTTCAATCTAGATGTATGAAGAATGTTTATTAAATTTTAATATGATTATCTGTCAAAATTGTGAACAGGTTTGTGATCATGATAACAATATACGATCACATTTCAACGTGGGTGTATGAAAGATGTTTATTATGTAAAAATATAAAAATTTAATTAGCTTATTGTCTGTCAAAAATATGAACAGTTTAGTGATCAATTGGTCAAATACCATTTATTTCAAAACTGTTATTCTTTTTATCTTACTTTTAATAATATATTTCATTTTAGAAGTGGGCAACTTTGAAAATGCCAGCTATTGTAAAGTCTACTTAGCAAGAGAAAATCTGACATATTGAATCAATCATCACACACAAGTTAAAAATTGTACTGTCAATGGTGAAAATAGACAACTATAAGTAAAAAGGAGGAAGTGTTATGGGGTTTAACGTCTCACTTTTCAGCAGTAACAAATGCTTCCGAAGACAATTATGCAGGACAACAAATAACATAGCTTTCATACTCTTGATTTCATAATTAATTTGTTTTTGTTCAGATTCCAGCTTCAGCTACAACCTCAAAAAGAGCAGAATCTTATTGATTTTGGATTTTAGGTCGAAAGATATTTTGAATCCAGTCATGCTATTTTGATAAAGAATGTTTTCATGTTTCACCTAAATCAAAGATATTATGTCTTTCTAAAATGAAATAAAAAACAATTAATCAGAATATTTACGTTATACATCAGACAGTGCAATACATCAAAAACTAACTAAATTCATTCTTCTTTTTAATACAAAGAAATGCAGAAAACAGAACCATATAAGATAAATGCTATCAAAGAAAACCTCACACACTGTTGATACTGGAACACTTGCAACTCAGTATTGAAATTTGTACAAATTTGTCAAATGACTAAAAGAGGAGTCTGTGAGTCGGTAACATAAGACCGTCTCAAACAAGAAGCTTCTCTTTGTCTTCTTCGGAAGCAATCATTCAGTTCCATCACTAAGGTAAATCAGATTTCTTCAGCAAACACCTAATGGCAGCTACAACTAGATTTATCACATTGAGACAGGCCATCTTCTTTCTTCTTGTTAATAGAACCAGTCAAAATGTAATAAGGTCCTGCCCACAGACCTTCTATTACTAGGACAATTTGTGAGGAAATGGTCAAACTGCTTTAGGCCAGTCAATTCTTGTGTTGGAATAACCCATTAAAGAAGAAATTGGATTTACATAAAAAAAAATTCTTGAATGTCAACAGAAGAAATATATTGGAAAGGGGGCTGAACAACATTTTAATAATAAATTAAATCCATTTGTATTTACTAAGAACTTTCAAAACAGGAGTTTCAAAATATTTTCATAATAAATAATCAAAAAGACGGAAAATAACATTATAATAATTAATTGTGAATCCTCTAAAATATAAAGAAATATGAAAAGCTACATTAGAAATAAAATTAAATGTGAGCTCTGGGGCAAGCCTCCAAGCACATACTGAGCAATGAGCATTACCAGACATTTAATAAAATAGTTTATCTTTTTTATTCCTCACTTCTAATTTCTATAGAGAACAAGCCAACAGTGAGGCTGATGTCCCCCGCCGAAATCCCAAAATAAATAGATGACACATATTAATTAATCGCATATTTATTTTTTTCAAGTATCGAGCAATCAAACTGTACACGAAGTGTAATCCAAAAGTGTTTTATAAAGAAAAATGCTAAAACCGACAAGAAAAATGAAAATGTACCCTAGTTAGGGAGACCCTAAAGGCAGACCAAAGGGCCCCCACGCTTAACAAAAGGGCTCCTCTGGCCAAGGGAAAGGGCCCTTGTGTCAGAGTCAATCGTTTCGATACACTGTTACTGTCGAATCCATTACTGAATGAGAATGCAGTCATTGTATTGGTATAAAAATCATCAATCAAGATGAACCTAAGATGAAATTGCTTATCTCTGCCTACCCTAAGAAGAAAATGCTCATCTTCGAACTCCATCGAGGCATTGCCCTAATAAGCATACACACCAATTTTGAACATTTTAACTCAATTCGAATGAGAGTTATTGTGTTCCAAAGTCTCGGCAAATCAAATTGCTTATCGCTCTGCTTACCCTGAGCAGAAAATGCTCATTATCGATCTTAGTCAAGGTATTACTGTAATGAAACTATACACCAAGTTTCATCACTCTCACTTAATTAGAACTAAAGTTATCGTGTCCCAAAGCATCAACCAATCAAATTGCTTATCCCTGCTTACCCTAAGCGGAAAATGCTCATCTTCGAACTCCATCAAGGCATTGACCTAATAAGCATATACACCAAGTTTGAACATTTTAACTCAATTCGAAGGAGAGTTATTGTGTTCCAAAGTCGCGACCAATCAAATTGCGTATCGCTCTGCTTACCCTGAGCAGAAAATGCTCATTATCAAGCTTAGTCAAGGTATAACTGTAATGAAACTATACACCAAGTTTCATCACTCTCACTAAATTAGAACTAAAGCTATCGTGTCCCAAAGCATCAACCAATCAAATTGCTTATCTCTGCTTACAGACGAAGCCATTTTAATAGTCCCCCATAGTCTTCGAAAGCGGGGGACAATAAGATTACAAATCTCACAACGTTTGGGCTGGAAAGATATTTCCTTGGTTTTGGTAATGGAATGTTTATGGCACATTTACAAATTTTAAAGATTTGAATGCAAAATATATAAAATTAAATGCCTGTATATACAAGTATACTATATTTTCAAATTAACAACATCTGGATGAAATGGTATGAAATCAAACTACTGAGTTTTTAAACAAAACCTAGTAGTAGGTAAAAATATACCTTTCTTTTCAACCCAAGCACAAACTGACAAAGATATGTTTTGTCTCTTTTTTGAAGTCAGCCACATCATTCTTTTTTCAATTTTTAAAGAATAAGAAGACAAAAATTCCCTTGTTAATAAAAATCAATGGTTCTTCTGCATAACAACTAACAATTTACAAACTATGCATTAGAAGTTACCCAGTTCACCTAGAAACTAGATGAACATATTGGAATATGTGACAGGATCTATATGGGATTTCTACAGTTTGCCATCAATTCTTGACAGATTCTTTGAAAACATTTCCTTGGAAATTGAGGCTAAGTGTCAGGAATGTACAGAGTCATGATTTTTAATGGTTCTTTCAGGAATTGATAAGTATAAATAACACATTCATGGATGCAACCCTCCTTTATTCCAATTAAAGAAAAGTTTACCATAACATTCTTGGTTAAAATGTCACCTTGAATAAAAGGTGAAAATTTTAATCCCTTGACTGACCTATAGCTCATCTAGTCTTTATTGGTGTCATATGCTGTTCAGATGTCTGTATCTAACTGTAAGCATCCATAAGTCTGGCATATAGAGTTCACACAGAATCAACAAAACCAGCTTAACTGTTTGGACAGCAATATTCAGTGGTTAGTTTATTATAGTTATCTAACTTGAAACAACAAATTTCCGCAAAAAGTAATAAAATACAAATATACTAATGATCTAATCATCGTAGAAAAATCCCCAGTAACAAACTAAACAAGACTCTGTGGATATAAAAAGGATTTATCCAGGATGCATTCCGGGCTTTCGCCCTTTATCAACTAATGATCTAGATAAAGCTAGCAATTATAAGCCGATCTGTTTAGACATGAAAGATAAGCCAGGAAGCTACTTTGAAGCTACTTTTAAAGTAGCTAAACTAAATCCACAGAATAATCTGTAGTTGTTTGGTCATTTCAATGTTCACTGTCAATTAGGGCTGGGTAAAATATTGATATAAATCGATAGTATCGATTGGACGGCCCAGAAAAGCACTATCGATAGCGGTGGGTTACTATCGATTATCGCTCTTCGTCTATTTTTCTTGCGTCTGAAATGTCAATGTTTTCTTTCAGTTAATCATAATACACCGCTCACTTTAATTACTATCAAGTATCAATGTAACACATAACAAAATTGTGACTGCTTATTGAACAGCCGTTTTCATAAATATACTCTCATTGAAACCTTACTTTAGTTTTGAAGAAATTATTGTTGAATATCTCTAAATCGGAGATACCCAGATGTGTAAATAAAGTTAGAGTTATTTCCCTTTGCAAGCTTCAAAATTCGTCTGCACAGTTCACTATTTCTGTACGTGTGCCTCAGTAATAGAGTACCCGGTACTATAAATAGCACGCATGGACAACAAAACGCTTGTTAATTTTCCCGGCAAAGCTAAAAGTGCTGTGTGGAAGTACTTTGGGTTTTAGACAGGAGCAAACAATCTTTCGCAACTTCGTATGGTTGTGAACTTTGAACTTACACTGTATCCAGTCTTGATGACGACCGTGAAAATAAGTTTGTTTTCGATACTATCGATTATCGACCGACATTTCATTGCCAATTATCGATAGTAAAAATCACTATCGATACCCAGCCCTACTGTCATTCTAAACCTTGTATATAGTATTCAATCATGGGAACAGTTAATAAAGCTTTCATGGATCATAAATGTGTGTACAGAATTGTTTAATGCTAGGTCCTTAGAATATCACATATAAATTTAACTGCATGACACATGCATACTTACCAGCATCAATTATTCCTTGAGCTAATACAGAACCAAATTTAGCCATGATGTCATCATGTTTATCACTGATGATTTTAGTATACAACTGGCGGAAGTGGGCAACCTGAAAGTATACAGTAACCAGTGATTAAAATTTATTCCATAACAAAAGATTTAAACATGTCCAGAATAAAACAAATGGTACGATCATTTAAAATGTGAATGCTTTTACTGTTAATTAAAATTTAAAGCACCCATACAGTAAAGCCAGAAAAGACTTAAAAAGTTTTAAAAGTTCTAAATTGAAAAAGAAACAAGAAACCCCTCTATCAAAAAAAAAGCTGTGGTTTATGATCATGGTTCATATAGTACAATCGTCTCACAATGTCTTGCTGTCAAGGAACTCTGTGCAATTACAGTCCATTGAGGACACCTATTATAGGCAAGAAACTTAAAAGCAAGCGTCATAGCTCTCTTTTTGTCTCAAGCACTGAACATGTAAAATTCTCACAGGGTACAGAAGTTCTCAACTGTAAGCGTAGACTGATTAAATATCAATATTGGAAACTGAACAGCACAGGGCAAACTACAGATAATTACTTTATCAAATGATTAATTCATAAAGACCTATAAACGATACATTAAAATATTGTTTGATTCCACAAATTAAATCTACAACTGTGATTAAGCAAGGTTGGATCTGTGCCACCAACATCATATCTATTAAAGACAGAATAAGAACTATAACAGTTATTTTGAAGACAAAAGTTTGATTTTTGATTCACTTAGCCTTATGATTTTAGAAAAAAAGATACTGATAGAAAAGCAGAACCCAAAGGATAAACAAAGATTAAAAAAAATTGTCCTATTAAAATTGCAAAAGTTAACATTAACAAATGTAAAATAGCACAAAATGAAATGAAATGGGGTTTAATGTCCTACTCTTTTGCACCTAACCTGGGCTAATGGAAGACGGGCATACACCATACAGTGTGCTATGAGGGAAATTTTGCCAGGGCAGCGGAACTACGGCCTACTCTTATATTGAATTCCAACTGCCAAGGGATCTTTTATGTGCACTCCAATTTGTACACAGGACCTCGGTTTTTCGTACCATCCAAACGACTAGTGCAGCTGTCCTTGTCAGGCCCTCCTTCTGCATCACTGACAAGGGGAAATCACGCAAGGGGAAATCGAGATGAACTTTCTCGGCCAATGCAGGGATCAAACACCTGACCTCCAGGCTAGCAAACCAGCGCCTTATCCACTTAGCCACCGTGACCCTGCACTAGCACAAACACTTTTACAGGTTAATTTGAAATAATAATAATTACTCAACAGAATTATAACTAGACTACCCGTATATTATAATTTCATAGAATAATATTTCAGACTATTTCTTGATAAAGGTTTGAGAAATTTGGATTATCATTAGTAATCTCCAGCGGTTGTTCAAAAAAGGAGTTCTGAAGCATTCTTGGACTTAATCAAAAAACTGGTTAAATATAGCAGATGCATTACAAATATATATTTATGCAAATTAAGTTTTATACAACACCTGCAAAAAGTAAATCAAACATCAATCAGATTATAACATGGTTAGACTCACTGGCGGCCCACTGTCTGTGTAGTTAACAGGAGTAAATCACCTTAATACAATGATTCTCAACCAAAGTAGATGAATTTTAGTCAGGGGAGGAATTTGGGAGGAATTTTAGTAATGTGAGTGACTCCAAACTGGGAAAGAATAGTGTAGACTGTGTATATAAAATGAAATACCAACACATAAGGGCAATTATGAATTATATAACAGCTCATAGAACTGCTGCTTTAGACTTTGATCCTTTTAGGTTAGAACTATCCAGTTGAGGTTTGAAATGTTACCCCATGTTCATATGATGGGTGACATTTGATAACTGAGGCATTATTTTCAAGGATAGTAAAATTGATGGCAGTTTATAAGTTAATTTCATAAATTGTTTTAATAATTTTTCTTGTCATTTCAAGGTGAAAAATTACTAGATGACAATTGAAGGAATTGAAGAAACCTGGGATTGCAAGAAGAGAAATGTTTCCCAGATCCCTACGGACCATTGCCTTAGAATGTAGTACACTAGGTGAGAGAGAGAGAGTAATGGGGTTTAACATCCACTCGACACAAACTAGGTCATTTCGGGACTAACAAATGGTAAAATTTCATTTCAATAATTCGCTTGTGCTTAGGGCTCTTTAGCAGTGGGAGGAAACCAGAGGACCCAGAGAAAACCCATGATGTTGGACAGGCAACACTACTCCTTGTCACGTACAACCAAGGATTTGAAACCAAGCCGGTTGAATCAATGACTCGCTTTATGATACAGTACGCAACCATTCAGCCATCCAACTCCCCCAAGATCCCTGGGTGGTTCCTAAATTCTGGTAATACAGCAGATTTTAGCAGGCAAAATAATTCAATATTTTTGCTAAATCAGTGCAATTTAAAAACCATTGATTATTCAATATTTCTCTGGTGTGTCTGTTCGAGTGTAGTTCTGGAAGAAAAATATCTTTAATTTTTTCTGCCACCAAACTATTCCTTTTGCAGAAATAAGAAAAGACTTGTCTATAACTTAAAAGTGCTAATCTCCTTTATTGTATTTCAATAGTGGAACCTGTTAATAATTCATCGTTTCTGTTTCAATTCAAGAGTTGCTTTAAAATGACTTTTTCGTGTTACAAAAGAACACACCATAAGCTTTAACACGGAAGTAAATTTTTGAAAAATGACTTATTGGCATCACACAAAAGAAATCAACACATAAATATTATAGGAACCAGATGAAACAGGTTAAGCATTTTAACATCTAACGTAGAACTTTTTTTCTAATAATAAATTACGCTTTTATCATACTAACAAAAGATTATTAATGCACCTACTATCATTATTATAGATGACTAAAATAATTTATCTATATAAAATAGATTATTTTATCAGTTCTTTAAAAGTACCTATATCGTTTGATTTGCGTGGAAAATGAGACAAAACAACTGAACAAATATTTTCTGGATATAAAAACTTGTGTAAGTAGGTGTCAAGGTCAGAATTTCATTAAAATCTCCCTTAAGTGTTAATTAATCTTATCAAATATATGCCATTGACTTAAATGCGCTACTTTGTTAAAGAGATTAAGACAGTTATGTCCACTTTGGACTGTAGATGTGAATGAGGAGGCATGTTTTAATGGTTGTTATTGATAAGGTAACACCAGGTGGTGAAAGCAACTCAAGTCCTGATACCATCTATTTACATCCAATAAACCATGTTTTTCAAGCACCTTTTTGGGTTAATAAGATAGCAAAGAATTGGTTTACCTAAACACAGATAGTTTTTCTACAGGTCTGTAGATTAAATGCATGATTTTTTAATTTTAATATCTTGATTATAGAGCAGACATACCAACTGCTGAGTGCAGGTTCCATAGTTCATATCTTGTACACACAAGTAATCTGAATTTACCTTTTTCTACGTTTTAGAAACTAAGACGGTTCATGAATGTCAGTACTGGGAGGATACAGAATTATAATATTTCATAAACAATATATGTATACAAAAGAACTTGTTGGCACTAATTATTCATTTTTGTTTTCTATTTGAAGTTTTTAATTACAAACAGAAGAAACATGGCCGAAAAAGCATAAAAATGCAATACCGCTCCAAAAGTTCACCTCAGAGTAAGACATACACAAATTTGAAAACAATTAAGACAAAAGTTTACTGACAAAAGTTTACTCAAAGGGTGTATGACTTTATTCTTTGGAACCTTAAAATAGACAAAACTGGGTCAAACGCACATATTAATTTAATATCATTGTACATAATGTGACTCATTCAATTAAAAAAAACTTTATTATAATTTCCAATCAATTATGTCCGTTGAAATACGTCAAGTATCTTAATTGAACAACAGTTGTTAGCACGCCTGCTTGGTCTATTCTACAGGTTTTCTTCCATTACTATTTTGTCGTTTATGGATCAGCTATTATTATCAATATTGTAATGTAGGATATGCTTTTCTTTGTTCATTACAAATGGCGTCCGAAAGAATAGAATACACGAATCATGTAACGATTATACAATGTTTATTGTGTCTTAACTATTGTATATCAAGATCGGTTATTTTCTCGACAAGATAACAACAGGAATATTGATTTCAATAGACCAGTATTAATTTCTGATTCATGTTTTGAATTTCAAATATTATGGAAAATATTGAGTTAGAGGTTTAGCACCTTTAAGTACAAAATTCAGATCATTGATGACCACAAAATCAGAAACGATCTGCTCCTTTAAAGTCCATTATTTTTAATTAAATATCTTGAGGGCATGTAGGGAAACAAGCAGAATTGAAAGAATTGTTACGAATATCTACTTCAAAGTGGAAAGAAATTTCACAAAGTCTCAACCCTCATGTATTTATCAGCGCTAACCACAAAATCTAATAACCATCCCCTTTCTGCCAAAACAATTTACACTAAAACGAGAATAATTGGATGCCGTAGTCAAACAGTTTACGATAAAAGTAACATCATTTCACAACTTCGCCCACCATAACTAAGTCAGCGGGCCATAAAAGTTGCTTGGTCGTCCAAATATGGATTTTTTTCCTCCTTTAGAAAATCACATAATTCGAGAACTTCCATTCAATATACTTCTATCATAAGCTCATAAAGATTTCAGTGGTTCACTCTTCTTTAAGTTTATAACTCATTTATAATAAGCGATGTCCGTGTGAGAAGGAAATTAAATTCCATTGTCCCATAGAAATGACAATATGCAAGTTAGATAACTTTGTGCCATTATGGATTGGATAATGGAATCTTACAATAAATTACAGTGATATATTATACTGATCACTTACAGATGACAATTACCAGTCAATAATCAATCTAGAAAAAAAAAATATTTAAAAACCAGTTCAAAATATGAAAATATTCAATTCATCATCACAATGGAACTATTTTATTGGATAGAGGTTAATAAAGTAGAAAATAATAGTAACAACAAAGAACAACTTTGCCTTCTTGTGACAAAATAAGTCATATGATTTACGAGGACTCAAATCGGTCCACATTTCCTCAGACAACTTCTACTTCTCACTTATTATAGGTATTATGATGATACCTATATAGTGGACAGGCATTACAGATTATAAGAGAATACAAAAGTGACATAGTTTTCTGTGCGGCCAGAAAGTAGCCAGAAAGTAATGACTGATTTTTATAGTAATTTATCTGAATGTTAAAATATATTCCTCTATATATAATTCCTGTAAGTGTATAATGGCATTTGTAGACAATATTATTCGATTTAGCTCGGAAGTCTGTTGCATGACATATTTGATGATAAGTTAGTGGAGCAACCACTATAAATCTTGTCTACCTCTTCTCGCAGTAGTTTACGGGCCATGAACTTTCAAGTTCTGTCTGAGCACCTGCATACAAATTTGAATAACCTGTGGTTGCATATAAACAGTATTTGGAAAATGTTTCCAATGCCTGCCGGACACTATTATAACTCAATAAAAATTCTCTTTGTATGAGTAGACAGATGTTGATAACTTCTACTTAATTACTTTGAATAGATAACAAGTGGCCATATAAGATACGCCGACATTTTTGCAAGAGATGAACAGAGAACACACAGAAAAAGTTTTTTTTTTTTTTTTTGTACAATCGAAAAAAGTGTTTTTTGTTTTTTTTTGTACAATCGGGAACCATAATCCAGAAGGTTGGCGTTCGTTACCTATAAGTATCAACAGGAACGCATATCTTTGGGATATAAGCATATATTTTCAGTTTCGTGAAAATCAAACCAAAATTGTAACCTCTAGAGGGTGATTTTTACATACAATCAGGGGCCATAATCCAGGAAATTATGGTCCAATATGTGCGAATATCGAAAGAAACCGACATGTTTTGAGATATAGATCAGATAAAAAATTGTGACCTTCAGGGGCCACAACCTTGGTTATATATCTTTGCATAAAGGAACGACCATTTGGTCAGGCAGTTTCAGTCAGATTTTTATAAATTTTTTACTCGAACATCATTATGGTGTACAAATTTGGCTAAAAAATATCATTGCCGTACAAGGAGCAGCGATTTTTACCATCAAATAGATCCCTAAATTGGATAAAGAATTTCACCTGTGGAGTGCTCACAAGCAAATGTGAATGAAAGTCCTGACAGACAGGGGCGACATAATGATACGTCCATATGGAAATGTGGGCGTATAAAAACAAAAAACCATATGGGATAAAAATTTAGCAAATAAAAAATATTTTCAAACAGTCTGCAATATGTAAAGATAATATTGTAAAGGAGCTCAGATGATTCAATAATTATACACAGTAGTGATAACCTTTTTTCTTGACTTCCCAAAAGCAACCTCATAGACGAACAGTGATGACAACAAAATATGTCCACAACTCTAAATTGGATGTCGAAAGGTATTAAAACTAGAATCAATCTGTCAGATATTCATTTTTTGATGTATGTTCCTGTACTTATACAAATACAAAACAGAAACAAACAAACAGGTCATATTGACTGAACAATATCAATGATTCTGGCCGATTCTAAAATAGAAATTAATGATGGATGTTATTATTCCATTCTGTGGGTTAAAATATCAACAAATTTTTGCCACAATTCCATTAAACAATTATGTTTGATATTTTAACCTTTTTGGTCAGGAGACATTTCCATATCGCAATGTTTATCCTGCTAGAAATTGGATAATGTTCATTAATAACACCCTATCAAAATTCATTGATTTTTTAAAGCAATAAAGTTTACCATGTGAATTCAAGTCATGATTGTAAGTTTTGAAAAGGTTAGTGGATCGTTTGATATAATATTAGGTCGTGGGGGAGGTAATGGAGGAAAAGAAATAATAAGAATGGTCTACCGACTTACTTTCCCTATTATTTTACTGATTAATTGTCCTGTTTACAATAGCTTCATCTCTAAAATTAGCTTTATGAATTTACTGTTTGACCATAGCCATACTGTCTGACAGAATGGTTGGTTTCATTAACCCATTTAATTTGAAGAAAAAAAATACAAAAATTTCTGTGTTCACTTTCTAATGCCATACATCTAATTAACAACCATTCAATCAGGTTACTTTTTATTCTAATATTTACACTGTTTCTAATGCCTATAGCATTTACAGAGGTTGCAAATAGGTACAAATAACTTGTGAGCAACTGGAACTTGAAACTACTGGTGGCAACCAATACTTGCTACAAGCAGGCTGGTCTATACTTTTTTGCAAGACTGAAAAACAGAATAAGACGATTTTTTGCCAGCTGATCATCGCCTAGTGTGTCAAAATGGCGACGGAATAAATATAGATGGTGGCTTCTGAAGAATGTTTTGAACAGACAACCAGAAAGACAGACAAACGAAACTAATTTTAATGATTCCCAGCTTTCTTTGAAAGGCGCAGAGCAAAAAAATCCATAAAATAAAAACGACAGAAGACTGGTAAAAAAAGTTTCTCAAGTTTTACAAGTAGCGGACCCATAATTCACTTTAAATCATATCTACCGGCAACAAAAATCACAGTTCAATGTAGTGGTATAATAACAGAAACACAATATGAAAAGAAACAAACTGAAATTTATCGATTTGTAATTAAAAGAACTGCAGTCGTTTGGCATGGTTTTTAGGCTCTATTGTTGTTTTTTATTGACAGTATCTTGATCAGCTGATTTGTTATTTTTGCAGGTATTCCAAAAAAGTATAATAATTATATGACAGCTTATCACAAAATTTTAATATTCTTTGGTAAGGTAATCTTGGCACTCATGAATAGTGGAGTTTTTTTAGTTATGATTAGTTCTTATTTTGCTACTGTTGTAACAATATGAGGGTATCTTATTAGTACTAAGAAGGGTGTCTTAATATAAATTCCTTACCTACATCATGTATGACCAAAACTAGGGTAATGAAAGAGCTTGCATTATTCTACTACTATTATTAGACTAACTCGCAGACAGATATGTCAGTATCCATTTCTGGAAAGTAGGGTACTATCGTCCAGCCATCACGTGCACAGATTAGTACAATTAAACTAGAATAGTGTTGACTTAGAACGGTGCCTTTACGAAACACTTACCCATAAATGGTAATTGTCCCGCCCTAATAGCTGGCACAGTATACATTCTATATGGGAGGGAGTTTGTTTGATTTATGCTCAGACAACATTCGAGAGAGCAGTGGGGAAGTTCACCCCGGGAGCTGGCCTGGCTTACTGGTCGAACGCGGCCGTCATGATGAAACCGTAGACAAGATATTATAGAAGTTCCGAGGGAGACGGCTGGGCAAAATAGCCAGGGTAGGCATCATAGGTTTTAATTGTGGTTAATGTTTTATATACCTAAAGAACAATAGTTGTTTCTATGCTGTAGAATATATTATTGTAACATATAAAGAATATCTCAAGAGTACAGAAAAGAGTTTGAAGTCTTATTGATCACGTCAAGTCCTACCTAGACAAACGACAGTGTGTCACAGAAGATTTGGCGGTATGGACACAGTACGTGTCCTTAAGAGTGTCACAGTGCCACAACGTGAAGTCCGAAGAAAAGCCCTAGACGTCATTGTCCCATCTGTGAAACCGTAGTGTCACAGACTGCTATTTGATTCCGTGACCAGGATAGTCACGACATTATCGTTACCCGTAGTGTTACAGGCTTAGCCACAATGTCGAATAAATGAATATCAAAAGAAGAGTTTCCCATCCATAACAGATAGCAAATGGCAGAAAAATTCAGAGATTCAAATAAAATAATTTGATCCACAACTTTTACCAATGAACAGTACCAGTATATCAATCCAATGATAGCAGTTGGCACACACAGTCACGCATATCTTGTATTATTGCAGAATTTACAGTCACCGGTATAGTTATCAAAATTTGTGGCAAGAACATTTCTTTCAAAGAAGCAATTTTCAATGTTGGGAATCCTTCTTTGTTCATCAAGACAAATATCAATATGTATACTAATTTTGATGTATTGATGTAATGCAATTCGGTGTTAGATGGCATGGATAAGCAGAAATATGGTTTCTTTGTCTTAATTTGCTCATATGCAACCCATAACAATTTCAAAAGAGTTTGCCAACCTCTAGGTGTCACCAGGCTTTGTAACAAAGGCCCACTACTCTAACAGCTTGTATCGGAAATCATGTTTACAAGATTAATCAATTAATCATCTTAGCTTATAAAAGCCTCAAGTGGTGTAATTAAAAAGTCAAAGGGGCATATAGATCTGTCCAAAGCAATGCCAGAATTTGTAAAATCAGACAGCTCAAATTGTGCCGTTGTAATTTTAGTGTTAAGAAAATTCCATATCTAAAAGACATTGGTGGGAGCTTCTGGAAAATCAATTAAAGGGTTAACAAAATTAAAGATAATCTCACCTTTGGACAAGTAACTTCATTCTGCTGAACTAAGACTAATGCTGAAGCAACCAAGGCACCTTGTCTTACATAATTGACAGGATCATTTGTCATTGGTTCAAGGAGTGTTAATGCTTCCTGAAAATAAATTAAATGTAATTAAATGGGGTTTAACATCATACATATACTTTTCTGCTCCACCCAAATGGCCTAATATATATCTGGAAGTAGAACAATATGTTTAATCTGTACATTTGTCTACAATTATGGTGTCAAAGTATTGTAGTTAGTTATTTGAGAGATAGTAATTCTTTCATCCAAATTAATGAGGAGCTACAGGCTAAAATTATATTACTACCTGTAGTTATAAGGCTGAAATTTCATATCATTAATGAAAGATTTAAGTACACACAGTGTCGAATATGTTATAGTAAATTAAGGCAATTGCCCCCAAGAGTATCAAAGTTCAGTTCCCAAGACTTAATTTAAGTTTTGAGCAAGCTTATTTTAACTTATATTGGAATATAAATCAATAATCGTTTGATGTTTGGAAATGTACACCATGAGGTTATTCAATATATATTGAAGATCACTCATAGATCTCAAGTTAAACCATCCAAATACTAAAAACCTGCATTAAGTAAGGCATCATCAACTTGATATGGAAACGTTAACTAGGATGCCACATTAGAAACAAACATCAGAGATTGTAACTAACATGAATAAGCTGTAGCTTGCATAGCAACTTGATAAAATATCTTATTTATTACAGACAATGAACCATTGAACTTCAATTTCCTTCCTGTTTCATATATTTGGGGTTGTTATCAATAAAAGCAGACCATTAGGTCAGAAATAAAAACTGAAAATAGCATGTTCTATATAAAATCTGTGGGTGAATTCAGTTCTTTACATGAAGGATCAGTGACTTTTAGGACAAAGTTTGCAAATAATCATAAACTTTGGTAGAAATGGGGTATTTGGGAATAATAATCTATCAGAATCAGTCTAGGTTTGCAATTTCTGCACGATGTTAGTGATAATCAAATGAACTTTTGTTAATAAATTTATCCATCTTTCCTCTGAACTGAGAAAACTATTTTATACTTGCCCTTATTGTCAGGTCTTTACATAAGCTTATGCTTTAATTCAAGCATACATTTATCTTTCTAAAATATCATGCACTATTATTATTATTTCATCCTTTAAACAATTGTTTGACATTTATTGAATTCATACAGAGTTCATGTCCATAAGTAGATGAGTTAAAAGGCTTTAAAGGCATCGGCATTAACTATGAATAATTGATGTATGACACTGAATCACAGAATCTAGACAGGAATTATGTCTATTAGTAGTCGAATAAATAGCAAGTTTGAAAGAAAAAAACAATCTCTAAAACTCTGTAGAGATAATACAAGGAATTGTACATATGTGGGCGTATACCAATTAATGCCATTATAAAATTACCATTACCATTATAAAATTACCAAGTCATAAATTGAACTTCTTAAATCATCAATGCAATGATACAGATAAAGAAGTCATCCACAGATCAAATGAAATGACAACATACTATTAGCATAGCTGGTTTTGATTATTTGTTAGTAATGTTATACCGATTGACGTAAGAAGGGAGATTGTAGCAATTACTAAAGGAAATAGGAACGATTATACCAGGGTTTAATAACACATTTTCATCCTCTTTTACTTCTTTCAATAAATAAGGACATTTTTTATTTTTGTATGCAAGTTGTAAATTTGGAAAGTCTGGGTGGAGGTTATCTCAGTGATGATCCTTATAAATAATCAGTCTCGTTCAATTTGCGGTTGTGATTCAGAGTTAAACAAATTAAACCATCTGTTTGGATAAGACACATCATGTTAATTCGCTTGGATGAAGACATATCTTAAAGCTATATTCTAGATTATTTACGCCTATACTTCAGCTACAATTATCTGCCCTTGTCAAATTCAGACTTGGGAACGGCACACCAAAGTGGTAAATAATATAAACTGCCCACTGCATCCTGGGAATCATCAATATAACAGATCAATACCACTCATTAGCTGATCGTTAGTCACACTCACAAATTACTTAATGTTTAGAAATAGACGCTTGAGAAAATTTTATTACTCTCCTAACCAATGTCAGAATAAATATGGAGCACCAGAATAGTTGCTGTTTGCTAGACGAAATTGCTCATTAACTTGTAGTAACTGTAAACACAGTTTATGGTATAAGGCTATATTTGGAAGAATTGAGAGATTCAGCAAATAATAACTAATAAATGTTGATTTAAAAGACAAATTTCACTGAGACATCTAAGAATTATCAATAATAGGATAAAACAGCGCATGGACAAATTCCAGTTCCACTGGTATTTTCTGAATCATTTAGCAATAGGTTAATGTTATTGAGTGATGGTAAGAACAGAAAGTGTAAGACTTAAATCCCACACCCTTTCTGGCAGGAAGAATGGAAAGGAAACTATGCTAGAACATTTGACATTACCTATCACAAGTTTAGACTTTGAGAAGTTCACATATCTAGCAATTTTTGTTGTACATTTTAATTATTTGCCTTTAACAAGATAATTAAACACTTGCCTTTTTCAACCTTGCTTTACTATGAAAAAATAAATAAGGCAGCTAACAATATTAAGATTCATCGATTGCATTTATGAAATCAAAAGTTGGTACCTTTCTGGTGGTCTTAAGACAATAAATACAGATATCTGGAAAATAATCCTGAATATGATTATTTGAATGTAAACATAACCTTAATTATAGTTCAATAGTAATATTATATAAATATTGATCATATAAAAGAACTTCTCCAGTATTCGTCAAGAATGGCATTCTAAAGTAACTCAATTCTAAATATCTTAAAATTAACTTGATGAAGTGTCTCCAGTGCATTCTATTTATGAAATATTACTTATTCACGTCCCCTGTGTAATATCTTTTTATGAAATGATTCTTACTCCTGTCGAGATAATACAACAAATAAGTTTATTAATATAAAACAAATGTCAGGCACTGATTGTTAACAACATACTTGAAGGAACCGTCCTGTTAACTGTACTTGAAGGAACCTGAGAATACTCAGTTTACAAAGACATAATCCAGATATAAAACTAGGTCAATTAAGGTTTTTGATCAACCAGAAAGGAAATGTTGGGATGAGTTGCGATGAATGAGTATAGATATTGTAGATGACAATGATGACAAACATCAATTGCTTCATGTATTACTAATGGAATAACGGCAAAAATAATTCCTCAAGTCAACAGAAGCTGTCTAATCATATTCATCTGGATGATTAGTAGGTCTAGGTAATATCTGAGATTAAGTCTTTGAATTGAAAAATAAAAAGTGAGATTTATTAGCACATAAATTACACTGATAAATAAAAATTATTTTGGTTTTAAAAGCATGGAAATCGCAATCAATTAATGGAACATTGTGTATAATAAAAAAAAATAGTATTTGGCTGCTGATTTTCTCAACAGAAGTTTGTAATTGGTCAATGCTCCAATGTATGTTTAAATTAAAAGTCAAATAGAAATTGGTTCTGAATAGATTCCATTTAAGGGGAGAAGATGATTGAGTGTGTGGACTCTCAATTCTCTCCCCAAACCTAAATAACTGCAGTTGTCAATGTTTACAATACATCATAAAATGTCTGTACACCAGGTTTCTAATTTATTTGAAGTTTTGTATGTAGGTGATACTCTAACCTTCAGAACAATAGGGAATTGATAAAACTAATAATTCATATCATTCAATAACTTATTGCAAATCTACAAATAACACTCACATATATTCACATAAAATCTTTCCTGAATACAAACAGGACATTGAGTATTGTTGGAAAATTGGAAAACATGATATTTTAATAACTGACCTAGTTTCCTTAGATGAGAGAGAAATGGGTTTTAACGTCCACACGACACAAACTAGGTCATTTTGGGACTAACATATCAATATTATTTAATTTCATTTCAATAATTCGCTTGCGCGTAGGGGTCTTTAGCAGTGGGAGGAAACTGGAGTACCCTGAGGAAACCCATGAGGCTGGATCATAAATTAGAAATGTTGTGAATATAAACCATGAGATGAATGAAAACATCTACTATCATAGTTAAAGTATCATTGTATGAAATATTGGAACCATTTTGATAAACACAAGTTTGTTGAATTTGGTAACCTAAAATTTATTTCAAAAATAGTCAAAGATGTTTCTGATTTCCCGTACCCGCACCTTTATCATAATTCTTTAACAGGGTCATTTGATGTGAAATGGACCAATTTTTGGAAAGTTGGCAATATGACCCCCTTCAAAAAAAAATTATATTACACAGCTTTAAGCTAACAAATCCAAAATTATACCACTCTAGGCATGGTCATTCAAAATTAGGGTATTCAATGGTAGTGAAACTACAGCAGACAAAACAAGTTTTCACCCGTTTTTAAAGCTAAACATAGAATAGTTATAATTTTTAATGGTTTTCACTAACTTGATAATTAAAGCCTGATGATTAAATATTCATGGATCATAGATCTCAGTAACATGACTATATCCACCAACAGCTAATTTCCAGTGTGACTAATTGAAGAAGAGACGTCTACTTGCGAAACTGATCACCAATTAGTGACGGTTGTGGAGAGTCTTATTAGTTGTGTACATTTACTGTGCTTTAATGTACAAGTTAGTTGATGTCATTTAATTTTACATTAATTACAACAAAACATGTTTACATGTAACAGATCTATTTCCATCATGTTATCTTCCCACAAGAATACTTTTACAATTTTGAAAATACCAGCAACCCATGATGCATAGGAAGTCAACACATCTTTTCAGGTAACACACTTGCAGTTTTAAATATGACCTTTTAAAAGACAACTCTAAATCAATAAGGAAGGACATGATGGTCACAAGTTAATTAAAGTCAAGTTTCCAAGATCAGAAAACAATTCCAGTTTACAGTAAACTTCAAGAAGCTAAATCTCTAACATTTGGGACCTAAAAGTTGACACAAGTGGGTCGAATCGCATATAATACTGTAATATGATGTATATAAACTGATTTAAATTCAATGGTTTACGTTTTTACTTAAATTTCAAATTAGTTATGTTGGGCAGCAGTCTCAATCGAATGCAAATTTTTTAGCGTCAGGTTATTCCAATCTACATCCCCCCCGTTTGATTTGGTGCAATGATTCTAGCCTCGTTCCTCAAGTCCCTTGCTAGCACTAGGGCTGAAACGCATTATGTACCAATAATGGTAAAATGTTTATTTTGTCGGAAAAAATTGGATATCAGAAGCCCATTTTTTTCTGGTAAGAACACAGCATCAATGTTGATTTGAATTGACAAACAATTTGTGTTTTCATTGTTAAAGATTTTGGATGATATTGAGTTAGAGACTTAGCTACTTTTAAAATAACTATCTAACAAAGGAGACATGCAGTTCAACTTTGTTGTAATGGCTCAACTGGAAAAATAAAACTCATATTTGGATTTGTTATGGTGAATATGACATTTTATTTATCAAAATACATATGTTTGATTGATCAAACCATATGATCATGAAATATACATTCTTCTTTCAAAAGACAATGAAAAAAGCAAATACTGCAAGAACCATTTAATGTTGATTGTGGTCATTCATTTAAATTATCTTCTCACTTGACCTTTAAGTGGTTGCCCCAAAGCAGTCATCTCAAGCTTAATTATGCAATTCAGAAGCCAAAATGTAAAAGATGGTTTGAGAGTTCAGCTTGGAATATTAAGTTGTTGATAACTTCTTGTTGGAATTGTTTAACATACAAAACTGAGATAAAGAGTCTTCATTCAATGTGCTGCCTACAGTGATTATAAGGCACCTTCTTTAACTTCAGTTTGCAGACTTGATAAATACATGTACTGAGTTTGTTGGCATTTTTTCAAAATTCATTCTTTGCTGGAAAAAGATGACACTGGCACACATTCATGACTTATGAGCTGGAAAAACAAATGGGGTTTAACAGCCAGTCAACACTGCTAACTTGGACATTTCAGGACTTATATAATATGTTTTTATTTCAATAATTTGAGTTCATGTCTCTTTAGAAATGTGACAAAACTGGAGTAAAATATAAGACCCACAAAGTCCAGAATTAATATTTCATGTTGTAAGTGAAGCTTTGAAGAGTAATTTATTTCTATGTGAAAACTAAATGCAGCCTTATACAGTTCACAATCCAAATAATGTGCAGGAGATGTGTACATGTTTTTGTGGGCACCTGTTTTTGAGACATTTTTATTGTTACTCAGATTATCATCATATGCCACAAAGAAAATTATTTCTTGATGAAGTCTGAATGACATGTCCAACTATGAAACAAATAAGACCCTGTGGCCATCCTGGAAAAACATGAGACCAATATTTTTCAAAGAAAACTAAAACCAGAATGTCAACCTTACGTTATATGACTTTCCTGTTACTTCTCAAGAATACTCTCAAGAGAAGCAGTAAGACTGAAACCAGTAAGAAAAGTGTCCTCCAGTAAAACCCAGAACCAGGAAAACAATCAATTTCAAACTCATCATAGTGTTCATAAGAATTTGATGACGACAGACCAATCAGGCCTGGATCCAGGATTTTGTTGAGGGTGTGTGTGTGTCATAAATTGGAGCAAAGGGTAATATGTTGCAACCTTGGATTGCTTGGGCGGAGACAATGCGAAAAACATAATTATCATCTACATGTATTAAAGAGCAGATACGTGAAAAACAACAGTAACAAAGCAAACGAAAAGGAAAATCAACTATATCACTGAGGCTGAAGGGGGAAACGGCCCCCTAGGCCCCACTCCCTGGAAGTCATCCCAGTCACATCACCATTCAAGAAAGACAGAGAAAATGGGAATTGTCAACTCCTTTTAAACAATCCAGACCACCTTTCAAAGCTGAATCAACCATTCTCCGATTGAACAACACACCCAACTAAAATGTTACATGGACAACAGAAAACCAGGATAACAATTATCAAAGAGCATTAAATAGAGAGATAAAAGGAATACAACAGATTTTAAACAACATGAACTATAAAGTAAATTAGAACTGACAACTGGTGTTCCAGAAAGTGTAAAATTTATAAGTGCAGTTACTCTTGAATGAATCACGAATATATAGTTATAGTACAGAGGATGACCCTCATTATGTAGGAAACAAATTAACGTTCTCAAATTATGATGTGTAGTTAATGCAGACTAATGTTACAACATGTAGAGTTCCTGAACATGCCTAACAGCTGCCAGTATACAACACTTTTGTTTCCAAGAGAATAGTTATCTTGTTCATTAAAATATCAATGATGATACAAATACTGATATATCTTGATTGGAGAAAAAATCTTCATAAATTTGAGTATTGATTATGTCCCTTTTAAATAAAAGATAGGTTGCCAGGCAATGAAACATACGCCTACAGCAGCTAAATCGTCCGGGCAGTCAACAAGAGTTGTCATATATTTTTACTTTTTTTGGTAATGAAACATTTATAATACACTAAAATCTGATTAAGAGTAACAACTCATTATGTAATTATCAGAAAATCATTAGAATTTGTTTGCTTTTTATAAGGTTTGGCCAACACTAACAATTAGTATAGGAAACATTTAATATGATGGATTTAGCTGTTCATTTATCAAAATTCATTGAAAATCAAAATATTTGTTCGTTCAACACCTTTATTCTTTATTAAGTTTGGCCTCTATGGCATCCACAAGATTTTTTGAAGTGATCAAGGACTACAACTCTGGCACTAATTATCAGAAACCGCTGAAAATCAATAGGTTTCTTCGTCTCATGACCTTAAAAACTGTGTATAAATTTGTAGTCAATCGGATATTAACTTTGGCCTCTTGAGTATCCACAAGATTTTTTGAAGTGATCAAGGGCCACAACTCTGGCACTAATTATCGGAAAGCGCTGAAAATCAATAGGTTTCTTCGTCTCATGACCTTAAACACTGTGCATAAATTTGAAGTCAATCAGATATTAACATTGGCCTCTAGAGCACCCACAACATTTTTTGAAGTGATCAAGGGCCATAACTCTGACACTAATTATCGGAAATCGCTGAAAATCAATAGGATTCTTCGTCTCATGACCTTAAACACTGTGTATGAATTTGAAGTCAATCAGATATTAACTTTAGCCTCTAGAGTTTGCTTGTGGACGCCGGATGGATGGACTGACGACAATATACGACCCCATTTCAATGTGGCCGTATAAAAATGCATTATGTAATCGATTAAGATAAAGAGCTGGTCGTTCTTACTATATATACTTGAAGATAAATTGGCAGACAATAGAACATACACCCACAGCAGCTTAGTCATCCGGGTAGTCAACAAAGGCTGTCAATTTTTTTCTTTTGTAAATGGGAATTTCTGTATTGGGTCTTAAAAGACTAGTATCATATCAGCAGTGTGTTTAGCAAATAGTAAAAGTCAAACATTAAATGTAATTATATAAATTGTGAATAGGTTAATCATGACAACCAACGGCAAGATCTAGTAAATGGTCATTTTAATACTGAACCCATTCGAATCACATATATCTCAAGTGGTTTGGGGCAGTCTAAGTTACAGTAGTTTCAGACTATCAGGCTTTCCAGGGATGTCCTACTATTAATATTACGGGTGGCGTCCTTAATGCTCTTCTATGGCGAGAGAAAATGGTCCCAGAGTGTGTCAAGATTGACTTATAAGCTTGGTAAAAGCAGGGTGGATATGCCAGATACTGTGCTGTGACCTTTTACAAGATGCCAAATGTTTGCGACATTTTCTGGGGTTTGTTTTCAAGTTTGGTGGCGACCTTGTACATTTTCTTGTTGCCATAGGGTCTATGCTATAAGGACACCCCCCCACCCCCTGGTCTGACAAGGGACATCACTGTAATTTTCTTCAAGGAATTGATGTAGTCAATATTTACATGTACCAAATGCTAAATTTAGTTTAAAGATAAAAAAGCATTTGTCAAATCTTTAGTTTTATTTAGTTAAACAAATCCCTTTAAAATTATTCTGTCTGGTTCAACATGGCTTATATTTTACATTCAAACATGCCTTTTTGTGCTCAATCGAAGATTCAGTCTACGCTAGAGTATGACTATGGAAATGAAAAAAAAAAAAAAATACTCAACTGTATGTTATTTTGTCATTTTATTATTTTCAATTCTGTTTTAAATTTCAAATTTATATTTTAATTTTCATTAATGCTATTAGAGGCAGACAATCACATTATGATAGACTGGCAACTAAAGTGGTTGATCTGTTAAATCTCTGCTAACTGTTGTTTTAACTGTCGTAAGTCTTAATCCTTCGATAATTATATGTTTATGTCAACACTTTCTAAGTAACTGATTTGTATAAATAGACAAATGTATATATGCTAGATGGTCATTAGTTGGAGAGGAACATACTAGTTGGAGGTCCGATAAATAGGAAATTATAAGTTGTTAAATTGTTGCTGTTAATTATTTGCTGCTGAAATAAAGTGTTGAGGATCCATTCCAAGAATCTGTAGTCATTTCTGATACTTAAAGAACACACATCGATGAGCTACATTCCCTGAAAGTCGAACGGTGTTATATCTGATACCTTTAAACTAACTGATCTCCAGCAAGAACCTTGACAGAAACTGGAGGAGTTTGTCACGATCAGAATGATAACAAGGTCTACTTAGAACTGACTGACAATCAAGTATATAAGTCTTTATCAAGAGGGATAATTAAAACCATTCTGCTATACTGAAATTGAATTTTTTTCTTCTGTTTATCTAATAACCGTAAAATTGTTAAATTCACAGATAGTACCTGAAAGCGATTGGTTTCATAGAATTCTCAAGTGTGTGAAAAAAATGTTTGATTTGTTAAGTCTTTTTGCGCAAAGAAAAAATCTCCCTAACCCCCCAAAAAAATTAAAAGAAAAAAAGAAAATGATATTTAGGTGAAACATGCCATCAGACTAGATATCATATCAAAATTATTCTAAATATTATAAAAAGAAATGTTTCTAAGTTCATTAAAAAGATAAATCAATTCAGGTCAAGTGGGTCAGTTCATTTCAGTTTGGTTCCAAGGTTCAATTAAGTACGTAATTAAAACATCATTCAATTTCTACATACCAATTCTACCTATTTGGATAGTCCAGAAATATTAAGTACTGGTACGTTGGTTTCAGAGAATATATATCCTTCTACTCATATGTTTGACCGACAATGTTTAAGATATAAATATTAGAAAATAGTCAGTCTGTTCAATGATATGGAATGCCAAGACATGGAGATTATAATGAGAAAAGTAATTGGATTTTGTCTATAATTTATTCCAAAGCAATTGGTGTTCCATATTTGTGCATCATTTACGTCATCAGCAACGTGCCAATCTTTAATTAAGGAACAACTGGATGATAGTACACAACTTTAGAATGAATATTAAGTTCATTTAGACATGCTTCCACATGAGGTTCCACATGGCAGCATTTCCTTTTATCACAGGCAAATAAAGAATTAATTTTAAAAAAGAAAAAGACCAAAGGGTCATTCCATGTCAACTGGACCAACATATGACCGCCTCCCAAAAATTATAAAAAAAATATGTTAGGGTAATTGCATTTAAATTTAGATAGTTTTACTCAAATTAAAAAGTCGAAAAACCTGAAAAAATAACTGAATTTATGGTCCTTTTCCTTTTTCAGCACCCTAATTTTAAATGGCCTTATCACAGCGAATTTTTCACCAAGAGCGGTAAAATTCCGGATTTGGGTTTTTAAGGCCATATACTTTAACATTTTTTCATAATTTTTCGGGATGGAATGACCTTAGAATTTGTCCATTCTGTTGTAATTCGGCTATATCACACTTAATCTAATGAAAAATATCTTTTGCATCATTTTAATAAAAAAAAGAATTCAGTAAGCACATTTGTCTGTCAATATTGTCTCAATATTTTACTGTGTAATGAACAAGTTAAATTTCTATGTTGGAAGGTATTCAAGCATTGATAATGTTGGCAGCACATTCAATACAAAAAAAAAATGTAATCATTTATCTTATTTAATAACACATTACAGGATCATTTACAATTCCAGTAATAAATTGTCTATTTTTCACAAGTTTCTATCAGGAAGCAATTTTTTCTTTCAATTCTACCTTTGCTCAGGTATTTAATATCCATTTTTAGATTTGGCAAATAGACAATGTCAGTTAGTAAACATACGTACAGATTAAAAGTTTGATTTTTAATGGCAGAATAGCTTATTAAATATTTGATCTTTATCTAGATATGAACCAATAAATTTATTGAAATGGTTAACATATCAATCACTACAGTTTGCGTGGGTCCCTTTTCACAAAAACTTATATCTGTTTCAAATCGTCTTAAACTAAATTTTTATGTTAACTAAGATACATTAAAATCATAAGTTAAATCTTATCTTAACTTAAAACAGTGGCGTTTCACATAAACATTTTAGGTAAAATTTCAACTAAAATAAAACAAGCCAACAGTGAGGCTGATGTCCTTGGATGAATTCCCAAAATAAGTAATAGTTATTAGCACACTTTCCGAGGTGTATCGGTAAATATCAGGACAGTTTTGGTCGAGGGCTCAGCCGAGGCAGCCCACGACCAAAACTGTCCTGATTTTCACCGATACACCGAGGAAAGGTGCTAATAAGTTACTTACATCACATTTCTATCGAGTATTGTGAAGCAAAATGTGAAAAATAGTATTTATTATCGAGTCGTTTCAACCGAAAAGTGACAAATACTTTCTGCTCTTTCATTTATCCCTTTCTGTGCCTCACGTTACATTTCATGGTAGAATTTACACGTTTGTCTTGTTGTGACACCCCAAGCTTAATACAGCCATGTGTTTGTTTAGACCACATCGTCAAAGCAACTTGTCTATGGTGTAGAGGACTGCGATGATATTAAATGTAGTGTAAAGGAAATGCGGGTCATTCCGGGTGAAAGTATGCATCGGTGGATGGTTCGTCCGTTGAAATTTATTTGTAATAAAGTTTATGACTTTCTAGGCGGTTTTGTTTTATCCTGCTCATATTCAAGGCTTGTGATGTGTCCAGCAAGAGAACCCCACCTTCTATCATCACAATTAGTTAAAATAATTATTCAGTATTCTAATTTATATGTTTTGCATATTAATATAAATCAAACCAAATTTGGGAATAGATGCCAATTGACATGTATAACTGTTTTCGTAATATGTTGTTACGTTAATCAAATGTCATTGTATATACTTTCTGCACTGCCATGTAGTTCCTACCGGTTTGTTTTGTTACTATCTATGATTTTGACTAGTTGTCTCATGTACAGTAGCCTAGAGCAGTAAGAAACTGGTTATCATTTATGATACAGGTTGGACTAGACGTCCGCTTCTTGTTGCTTGGTAAGTTTCTATGACCGTCTAAAAGTAGCCGTGTATCAGAAAGGAACAGTACTCTATTTCTGATACACGGCTACTTTTATGCATGTATTGGAAATGAACAGAACAGTTTCATCAAAGGTTGCCAGTGGCAACAAGTAGAAGTGGGATGTAAATAGACGATACGTATCAAATAATTCACACACTGAGTAATCAAACTGATTATCCATGCTAAGCCTAAGCATAAGTTGTTCACTATCAAACTCAGGTTTTTAAGTATACCTGGTAGTATCGAAGTTACCTTGTGCCAAAGCATTGACGAAGAAAATTGCAAAGATCTGCTTAGTTTTAATAGGAAATAGTAATCATCGAACTCAGTCAAGACATTCGCCTAATTAATATCTATATCTCAATTAAAAGCAGAGTTGTTACGTTCCAAAGACTTTCTTGATCGCTACGCATGTACTTAGCCTAAGCAAGAAATTCTCATCATCGAACTTAATGTATTGATATAATGAATCTATTCTCAAATTTTCATTGCTCTCACACGTTTAGAACCAATGAGTTTCTTTCTGTTTCATAATGATCGAAACATTACAACGAACACATATCATATGATTCATATCACACTCTTACTTTAAATCATTAAAAGTGAAGGACCAACCAACATGTGGGACCTTCAATTTTGAGTAGCATTAAGTATTGATTTAAAGAAACATACAATTCAAGTAGACTTTTAAAGTCATTCAGTTTTCAGAGAGTTCCTTGTGTCTGTGCAACTATGACAGCTTCCATTAAACCTAATATCCATTATTTTCGACAAGTAAAAAGGCCATCGCATGTGCTGATTGTCTGCTAGTCAATATGGTTGGTTCTGGACGTGTCTATAACAAGAAGAAATGTCAAGTTATTATCTATGGTAATGATGTCATCATAAAAAAAAACAACTTTTTATCATTTTTTGATCTTCAAATTCATCCCAAGACAGTCTGACCTTTTCTCTTACTTCTTCAAAAATCAAAAGACAAATGACACAAGGAAATTAGTCTAAAAGCTTCTGACCGCATCTTGAACATTGATGTTTGCATGTTTTGAGAATTTTAACTTCGTCGTTTAACACACAGCTTCTACTTCTTATTGCGATTGAGATGGTCTAGCTTTTCCACAAATGAGTTTTTCAGCATTGAAATGGTTAATTGGTCCATTAAGCAAACGTAAATGTTGCAGGTTTCTCCTACTAAAGGAAGACGTCAATATTTCTTATCACTCACAACCATACCAATTGCTTCCAAATAGGCCGTTTTATCTAATGGATTATAAAAATATTGAAGCAAATGTTTAAATATTGAAGATAAATGACAACTGATGGTGGGTATCATCATTTTAGCTGTCTAAAATGAGCTATTTGGATAAAATAGGGAGACAAGTTTTTAGCTCGCGGAAGATAACTTACTGGAATTATATATATACATTGTAAGCAGGGTTCTGAATCCATTTTGAAACAAACTAGCCAGAATTGGGTCAAATGGGTTCCGGTGGGGAATGGGTTTATTATAAGCTTCCATTCCTTATATTATTTTAATGTGTACAAGTACCTGGAATTCAGATGGAGCATGTAAGACACACGATTGGCAAACAATGCTGAGATCATCTTCTTTTGACATGTAGTTGTTTTTTTTTTTTTAACAAAAGCAGCTTATTGAACTTGATATGAATAATCAGCAAGCTTGTTTTTTTTTTACAGGATTATCAAAGTTACAGTAAATATGCTAATTAGGCTACTCAGATTATTAATCACATGGCCAATTCTCACTAAGGTATGACTGTTGATGTAGTCGACAAGCAATTTGATTTGACGTCTTAATTAACAAGTTTTAATTAACCTGTTGTTTCAAAGAAACATTGACATCTTTTCTACACGAGATGTACAATGCAACTGCAATACGAAAGAATCAATTTTAGTCCCAATTATAATTTTTTCTCAAAATCTGCCTTATCCACATTGTCAATATAGACAAAGTCCACAAACCTTATACGTCTTCAAGTGTTTCCCAGCAAGTAGGATATAACTTATTTTAAGCATTAAAAATTCTTAAGTTTTTTTCTTGGTGATTTGAAGCATTTATTCATTTTTGCTAATCAGATTCTATGATTATCATTTACAGTTTAGCTCATCATGGGTTTTAGAGGAGTTGTGCTTTAAAGCCAGTGTCGTCACCATCATGTACAACAACCACAACAATAAACATGTTCATCTAACCATGTCTGCACAACGGCATAAACGTAAGCAAACCAAGAATATTTTTGACAATTTCTTTACTAATCAATTTATGGAGTTATGAGGCTATCGATATCTGTGCAGTTGTCATGCTAAGTGGATATGAGATCCAAAGAAAATTCTCCAGGAAATTAACCAGTTTCATTATTATGAATTATGATTTATTTAAAGCAAATAACATCAATTAACTCAAAAGAAATGGGGTCAATCTATGACGAAAAGGTTTACATTGCGGTGCTAATCATTATTATAAATTAATAATAAATCTGTGAAGCTTTAAAGGAAGGAGAAGGTTTATAATTAAGTATTACCACTGGATCATCTAGATTTATTTGCACAAACAAATCCCAGGTTTTCCACCTTGATTGACATACTAGCTTTTAATCAAGATTATATTCGGCGAAAGATTATGGTCTTGCGAATGAGCTAAGGCCAGAAGAAAGGGGCTCTAAACAGAACAGGATATGACTGATTGGATCTATTTAATTAGTATCACTCTATACGCTTAGTTAATCCTACCTATCACTTCTCATTTGTATACATAGAAAGAGGGGGATTGAACATGATATTAGATTAACAAAGTTCAATTTACAGAGAAACATCCAATAACACTGCTGACAATAGATGAGCAGTAAATACTACAGATGGCCCATTAAGCTGGAAATTGTTACGAGTTAATGTTGTTGTTGTTGTACCTAGAATCTTACTCCATTTATTACCACCATAATATTCAATTTCTTATATCACACATTTCGGTCACATTCTACATCCTCCATATTCTGAATATCAACTGCAGGATTTGAAACACCGGTATATTAAGGATAAAAAAAGAAAAAAACAAACATGAGTTATCTTTATAGGATATTTATCTTAGCTATAATTCTATGTGGACGATATACCAGGTGTTTGCCTGATGATCCAAAAAGAATTGCCAATCATACCCAGATATCATACAATACCGTATATTCAGCATAAAAGTTTAAATATCCTTAAAGCTATGCACTCTTTTTTCTATCACCTGTAAATTTATTTGTACTTCTTTCATCTAAACTTTTGGATTGATCTGCTAATACTAGTACTAAGCTGTTTCCTAGATATTCGAGAATATGTAAGAAATCAATAGAAGTGAAATGAAATGGGGTAACATCCTACATTTCTGCAACAACCAGCTTATGAAGAAGGGCAATAAAGAAGTATGTGTTCTGATGTGTGTGTACAGATTGTCAGGTAATGAAATATATGCCCACAGCAGCTGTCCACAAGGGCTTCACATATATTTATTCTTTTATGCGTAACATGAACAATTACAAGATACTAACCAGCGGCTGCCCCATTTTCAAGAGATGGATATAACAAGCTAAACAGAAAGTGATTTTTTGAACAATCAAGGGCCATAATTCAGGAAATAACAATCTGATATGTGCAAATATCGAATGGAACCATGATCTTTGGATTATAAACATGCATTACAAGTTTAGTCAAAATCAGATTAAAATTGTGACCTCTATGGGGTCCACAAATCACATTTTTACACTATTCACGTACAAGCGGCGTCAATTTTGTCCAGTAGTTTTGGTCCGATTTTTACAAAATTCGACATCAACATTCTTTACGGTGTGACGTGACCATTCCATATAAGGTATATATATTTTTTTTTCGAGGATGCAAAGTCGCAGATACGTAGGTTGACAACGCAAAGTGCATAATGCAATGTGTAAAATGTAAAGTAGTTAATTCAAAATTGTTTCATTATTCAGAATGTAAGTGCTTAACAAATGTACCTTGTATTTTAAAAGGTATACTTTGCATTTTTACACTATGTCATAAGTCCTTTGAAACATTGAAAAATGTATTTTGAAACGTTGCCTGTGTTCAGACTTTTGGCAACGTTACACTTCCATACGACGATAATATATGTCCACAAGAAAATGTGGGTGTATAAAAACTGAACGAGATTCATCTAAATAATCAATGTAATTAAACAATAATGAATAGATCATTTGTTCAAATACAACTGTAAACTTCACTATGAAATTGTAAACTACCAGCACAGTTTGATGGATCTTTGAGAAAACAGGCATGGATGACAACAATATATACACCTACATTTGACATTTAATTCTCGTTATAAAAAATAAATATTTCATAACAACACCATATCATTAAGTCTATTTTTCACTCCATACTTGACAGCTGACTACTTTTTCTTGAAACATAAATGTGACCAAAAAGGAAGTAAGCTCATTGTTTTTTCTCACATTACTTAGATCTAATGCTTTTCAGCTGTGCGCACCAATTCTATTGTTCAATACATTTCACAAGTTTCTTTCTCCAATATTTCACGAAGCAGACGTCATAAGACAAGGGATCTTTGATCATCAATCACTCCTTTCTCACCTCCCTAGACAAACAATTAATGAGTAACAAAATATTACACCATGATTTGATCTTCCTTGCGTAGGAGGAAACATTAAAAGCGCTTAAGAAAAATATCACACTCCCCACCGGACATGACATTAAAATATATGGAAATGTCAAACATATTTCAAAATATTTAAATATATATGTTTTTAAAAAAATTTAATTTAATTATAAATAAATATTTTAACAAGAATAAGCGATTGCCATATATACTCTTCAAAAAAACAAAAGCACAGCCCATTTTTCATCATTTTTTTCTTTGAACGAGGTCGTTGTTTCCATAAATCTTACTTGTTTTTAATGACATTATGTAAGGATAAAAAAAAATTCATTATTGGTTTTAAAGGTAGGGTCACTAATTGTGACTGGTCATAGTTTTTTCCGAAATTTGTTTTCGTTTGGTTACACCAAGACACAAGAGTTTAACAACTTCGCGAGGTATTCACATGGAACCTGAATCTAAGGTCTTTAAAATCCTGTGGTTCTCGGTTTTCAAATCAATTGCACATATAAACACTCAACGAATCAAGTGATGCCACATCTGAACGAAGACAAACACAACAACGCTATTGGTCGGATACAAAGAAGTGAATCACAGACGGATGTAGTAATAAGGCTAATGAATGTTTCCCCCAAGTACCATTTCTCGCCTTTGGGATAGGTACTGACAAGCGAAGTTCCAGATTACAAGCCAGACATTTTGTTAGAGCTGCTGTTTTGAAATATGCTGATACTGTCAAATCGACTTAATAATTGGGTTCAGATCCGAGGGTATGGCCACAGCAACACCGGAGAACAGTTTGGTTCAGCTGTGGGTCCCAGTTCCTGTTGCAACGAGGGGAGGGGATGGTAGAGCAAGGGTATACTGACAACGAAATGTCACACTGCAGGTTTTTTTTGGGAAGGGGGGGGAGGGGGGAGGGAGGAGTGTATATGCAGGGGGGGTCAGGAGGAGTGTATATGCAAGATACTTCATCCTTTTCCATGATATGGACAGAGATGTGGAAAATTGATGTGGCTCATTACATAAAATTTTGCTCCACACACTTTGGTTTTGGATTAAGGAAGACATCCAGGTCACACTTTTGCCTCGGCTTGAGTCATCTCGAGCAGATCATTGATCTTTATTTCTTTTGATGTAATGTAGTTTGCATGCGGGGGAATAATTATAATGAACTTGTCAGATCAACAATTTATTCAATATCCGGTAGCAAGTCCTTAAATAAAAGGATCAAGTTAAACATTTATGGCCAAAAACTATAACAAAGTCAGTAGATGTCTATTAATTTGTTATTGCTTTAAAAATTTGGCACCTAGCAAGTGGAATCCCAGCATAAATGAAATGAGGACTAGAGCAGACAGCAAGTCTTCATATTCTTTAATTTGGTTATTGAACAGTGGCTAGAAGGAGAAACCAGTTGTAATGTACACTGTAACTATAAGTAAATATCATAGATAAAAAATTCACTACCTAACCTTCCAACTCTGCTGGAATTAAATCTTATCTGTCTACGGCTCTTGCATTACCATCTTTATTAAACAGTTTCATTTACTGACCAATTTTATAAAGCAAAGATGAAAACAGTACCATGACAACTGATATTTAGTTTAATCAGTTGGGAAAATTCAAACTTAATTAAGATAAAAGATATGTAAAAATGGTTTCTTTTTAATGAAATTCTGATAAGGATTGATTTAGCTCTTTTACTTTTCTTCTAATTAGTAGAGTCATAAATAGTGGCTTATATTGTAACAACAAATTTTGTTGCAAGTTTCATCATAAGTTTTTATCAGGATAATTTGCAATTAATAGATACAAACTAAAACAATATGTAGACATTAGATCATATTGTACATGTTCTCATTGGGAGGTTACACAAAGCAAAGTCTTGAGACTACATCGAAACCAAGAAAAGATAGGCACCAGATAATTTTTTTTCCCAGTACTCGATTTACCATGGTGAAAATCAAACCAGAACACATATATAGGCCCTACTAATATGTGAGTGATAATTTGTACTTGAAAAAAAATCTGTGACAGGTGCCTTTGACCAGGTGCCTGGGCCAACAAAATGGTGGCAAACTAGATTAAAGTAAACATATCAACATTATTATATTATCAACAAAGATAATGATGTATTTTAAACTTGCGAATACATATAAATAAATTAGAATAAGTTTTGTTTGGTTTGATCCCATCCCCCCCCCCCCCAAACAACATTTTTTACAGTTTAGTATTACTATATTACTATTAGTGTCGTTTTCATTTTGAATTAAATCCTGTAACTGTCTCTGGATTAGGTTGAGAAGAGGAGAGTTTTTGAAATGAAAGGGATTATGTGATATGCCATGGTGTGTCATTAATTATAATCAATAAGTAATTTTTCGACAGCAAATAAAAAGAACAAGTAAAATCTCAGCATACATTCATTGAAAAGTTCAATAAATATTTGTGACTATCAGATTTAAATAATATTTGTTTTGTTTTTTCAATGTTTATTAAGCAACATAATTTTTATAAACCTAGACTGGGGCTTGCCAGGACCTCTAATAAGCCCACAAACTGCAAAGTTGTTCATGCTAGATCTAACATCAATTACTAATCTTGTATTGTGAGCAAAGTTCAAGTTCTTAATCCAGCCATAAAGGAAAAGGTTAAACATTTGCTATCCATCGTAGTAATTAGATGTACTTATGAACTCTTCAAAAGTAAATGTTTCTTGGCTTTGCTAGCAGTAACTCTACAACCAATTAAATATTTCCCTGTAAAATGAATTTAATAGATGCAAGTTTTTAAATATGAAATAGACCTACCTTCAGTCCTGTTCCAGCACATGCTATTCCTAAAGCCATGGCTGCTCCAAACCTTACATGTGGATTGTAACTTTCTGATAATAATGATACAACACTTGGACATTGTTCTGGTGTTCTGAAAAAAACATACAACAAAAACATTTAGGTAAAACAAAAACACCAGTATCTTATATTATAAATAGCATTTTAGTAATGGTATCACACATTAGCATTACTTGCATGACCTTGCTTTCATATTTAATCCCACCCCACCCATAAATCTCAGAAATTGTATCAGAAATCCTGGATATGATGTACAGTATATTACAGATCAGTTTTAGGACAATTCCATGCCAAAGTATACATTTAGGTCAAAAATTTAGTTAGTCAACAAGTGAACAAAAATTGAGTTCTATGGTGAGAAATAATCTATATTTTGACGACAAATTTAGTTTTAGGCGGAAATTCTTCTCATTTTTTTTTTTATTTTAACACGTGTCAGGGGTAACACAGTCATAGTCTATTTATGTAATTATTGTTTTAAAAAAAAGTATTTACTACTTTTCTTTCATTGTTATTTCTTGCTTGGTGTTTGTTGATTATTCTGATTCTTAATATGAAAGTATACAACATTAAAAACATATCAATATGACCATGTATATCCGTTACTAAATCTTTACATCTTTTTCTCTCTCATTATAGAATTATCTTAAAATTCATATTTTAAGCTAAAATTACCTGTTCTTATCATAATAAAACTAAAATGTGAAGATTCGCAAAAATTCTCAGAATAATTTGCAATTTCCATTACTTTTCATCCCCTAATATTTACATTTTGTCTCTCTTATTCATATTTATTGATGATGGAACTGTTTAAAAATTCCGGTTTCAAATATCATCCATTCAAATTTGTTAAATGACCATAAAAAGAAAACTTTCGCCAAAATTACTTTTCACAGTATGCAAGTCTGTTACCAATGAGTTTATTATTTTTATTATTATCTATCAGATTTGAAAGTTTGTAAATGCATCTGATGTAGTGTGTTAGCAATTTGCTGTTGTACCAGAAAATATGTATATCCTTAACCAGATTAATTTCTAATTTACTGGGTAACAAGAATCCAAATGTGAGAAGTGATCACACAGTACACATGTATTATTAATATCAGTGGCCATTCTTACTAAGGACAGATGAGCGTATTTTTACGCCCGATCACAGCAATCGGGTGAATGGTTTTCGCCAAGCAGAATCATCTTTGTCCTGAAAAGGCGCATCGCATAGGTGTATTTTTTGAGCGATTTTAAAAATCGTAGCGATTGGATAAACAAAAACGCTCATCTGTCTCCCACTTTAAACAGATTAAAACTTTTTTTATTCCAAAGGACAATTCACAGAATTATGCAAATGTATTCATGCAAACAAATCATTGTGTTCATTTCCGTACATCCGATACTTACCAGTATACTTTGAGGAGCCAATATTTATTTCCTGTGTTTATAAATATGAACAAATAAAATCACACGTCAATGGATACTTAAAACCCATGTTAAATATAAAACCCAAGTAGTTCATTATTCATGATTAGATAATATGGCAAGTAATAATAATATGACGAGTTTAAAATGTATGTCCGTTACAGTAGAATTGAGCTTTGACTGGATTTAGATTCATAAGGAAATCAATTTAGTTAGCAGTTTCAAAGATGTATTAATAAATTATTATAAATGCAAGATGTACTTTACTATGGCTTCAATAATGCCCCTAATGACAATGTGAGTTGTACATGCAAAGAATGCAATCACACCTGCAAAAAGACATAAATTATTGTAAAACATCAGTTGTTTTAATTCGCACAAAATCTCTTGGGAATTAAATAACAAAGTCATAAATATTTATCCTTTTTTAAACAGCAATTGTTTCCCTCTGCAACAATATATTTCATTTGTTTTTATTCTGTATGTCCTCGATCACTGTAGTATATGATTACTGCTGGTAATAAACATATCTTAACCCATTAAGTGCGTAGGGCAACCGCCACTTTTTGTGCGAAGGGCGTAATATAACGCCTTGGAGGTATTTTCCCCAACCTATTTTTAGAACATAGTTCGTCACTTGGGGGAATCCCTTGGGAATTCCCCCACGATCGCAGAATGTGTATAACGGCTCTCCTGAGTGTGGAGGACGTTATATTACGCCTGGTCGAGAAAATCTTTGCCTGAACATTTGCAAAACGACACAACCTCGTTCTGACTAACAAGATCTTGTTCTGAGTAACTTTGTGTTCAGCTTTGAGTTTGACTATGCACTTGGACAATAATGGCATTGTCCAGCAAGCACAAGCTCTCTGAAGAAGAGGTTTTGAACAGTATTCTGGAGTCAGATGATGTTTGTCATCTTGTGTTGATTCGGAAGATGAAACTGACGATCAAGCTTGAGTACCAGCAGTATTTTTCGAAGAGGGCTTCCCTGAATACACCCTTCTTCCATGATGTAATTTGTAATGGACTATGACCGGTTCGTCCTCATGCACAAGTAGCACATGAAGAGAAGATTCTCAGAAGTTTATCAGCCAGACAGGGACGTAGCTATGCTGTGGAAGGGAAGACTGGGCTGGAAACAGTACATTCCTTCCAAACGTGCACACTTTGGGATAAAGTGCGAATCCAGCTCAGCCTACATCTTGGACTTCTTTGTTTACAAAGGGGAGGGTATGGTGTATGATCCAGGGCATGATTAGGACCTACAAATGGGTTAAAAAGTAATCCTGAAACTTGGTTGGCAGTTCTTCAACAAAGGTGCACGAAGCACCGATGCTGTTGGAACCATCAGGCCTAACCGCAAAGGTCCACCCAAAGACTTTCTGAAGCAGAAACTTTGTAAGGGAGAGATCAAAGCTGTGTATAGTGAGGAGCTGATGCTTCTGAAGTGGAGAGACAAGAAGGACATCCACATGCTTAGCCTAATCCATAAATCCAGAAGAGCAGATCCAAATAAGCCACCATTAGTACCACAAGTGTGCTGCGATTACAATGATACCATGGGTGTTATTGACCCAAGTGATGCCTTCTTGTCTGCCTACCCAAGTTCCTGGAAAAGGTTGAAAAAGTATTATATCAAGCAGTTCCGGCATATTCTGTACTGAATGCCCATATCTTGCTCAAGAAGATGGGTGGAACCAGTCCAAGACTAAGCTTCATTCTGTCACAGGTGGATAGGTTTGTTGGGAAGTACAAGGTGCAACAGAGAGAGAAGAGGGTGGGGCGTCGGTTCCATAGTGACACTCCGTTGCACCTCACTGAGCATCACTTCCTTACCTGCATCCCCCGCAACACCCAAGAAGGAGTACCCTCAAAGGAAATGTCATGTCTGCCTATCAAAAGGCACCAGGAGAGACAAGTTACATGTGTAACGAGTGTGACTTTGGGCATTACTCCATGCTTTGAAACCTACCACTGTGAACTCAACTACACTCGCTAAGTTGTGCAGAACTGATATATAGTTCCTTCCAACCCCCTGGATCACGTCATCTCTTACCCCCAGTAAAATTTATTGTACAAAGAGATGTAGAAGAAAGTAGTATGTACACTCTTTTGTCCCAAGAAGGAAACCAATTGTAAAATTGAATTGTAGTTTTCAACAATTCATCAAATTTTCAAAAATTCATCAAAAATGTGTAAAAATGGACTCAAAATACAATATATATATATATATATATATGTATAAAAATAAATTTCACTATTTATTTCATTATTTCATACTTAGAACAAAGGAATATTTGACATACATAATGCAACAGGACATGTATAGGAGCAACAATAACAGTACTATCTTATCAGGAATAAAAAGGTCCAAAAATGATAATTACACAATAGTTAACGTTTTAAAAATGACATGCTTAATGGGTTAACAACAGCTTGTTTTTGTATCTGTATCAATTATTTATTGTGAAGTATTGCAACTTTAAAGATTAAATTTAAAGCAATTTGCTAACATCAAATCTAACCAAAATATTTGAGTTTGATATAAAATTAGCGAGTTAAACTACTTTTAAAAACAAGAGACTTGCATGGGCAGTGTTAAATTAAAACTTATAGTTATCATACATTTCTTATACTTATAATACACATTATACAGGTTACCTGACAATGCTCAAGCGAATTATTAAAAACTGTTTAGAGTGTGCAATTTGATCACTGTATTTTTGACTATGTGCTTTTTACACCAATAATAGTATAGAAAAGTGTTTTTTTACATCATTACATGATGTGTGCTTTATATGAATGACTTTTCAATTTCAATTATGTTGTTGGGTTTTTTTTATACCATCTATAGTGTAAAGTGTCACAGAGCAAGATAGCATGTTTTATATTATAATTGACCAGTTATGTCAATACCGATCTAAATGACATCTTTCTCCTTCATATTATATATGTGTGTAATAATATGTGCTTGACAATGCTTCAGTGAAGTGAAAAGATGATCATTTTGAATGCACATACGAAACACAACCCAGAGTACGGTAATTGATGGATATGGAAATTATCGTTTGATTAGGTATTGTGTAATGAGCCATTAGTCCCTTCTCATGTATATGGTGACGTGTGAGGAAATTAGCTTCTTAAACCATTTGATTATAAATATTCCACAGCTCATTAACTCCTTTATTTTCTTCTTATATGGTCTACAGATTTCAGATTAGTATATGTTTGAATGGTTGGACGTCAGAACTTATTGATGCCTGTCATTCATGAAATTCTTATTTAAATACAGTTAGAGAAGCATTTTGAGATCTAATACAGACCATGATAGTATTTACAACATTTTATTATCAAAATGCTACACAATTAAAATTAATTTATAACCTTTCATTCTGATAACATTCTGGACATAATATATCTGAACACCCAAAGTATTTAATTTCAATGTTTTTCTAAAAATTAAATTTGCATGTACAACAATTTTGAGAGGGCACCAATAAGGCCCCCTCCATCATACTGGAATCTTCTGAGCACCAAACCACTAACCACCTACTTTCCTACATATAAGAACCTCTTGGTGTGTATAAGTGCTTTGTTCCTGAACATCACTATCATGTTTGTCCAATTAACTTTATATCCTTTCATGTTATTTTTTTCTTTTGGATTTTTAGAACGTCTGTGCTCAATTGAATATAGCAAATCTAACATGCCAAACACCTGCTATATTCAAGTAAAGCGTAAAAGTAGACATTATTGATATTTAGTAAACTAAATCTCCCCAAGTGTTTCTTTGATCCTACAAACAAAAAAGTCAGTACCTTAACCCTTTGGACATTGACTGACACCCAAACGACATTAGGCCTGTACTAGCTAGCCTCCCAGGGTAAAAATGGCCCCCCAAATTTTTTGTAATATAATGAAACTTTAGGGTCCAAGTGTCAAAAAAAAACCCAGCTAGAATACCTTGGCTTGAGTACCGAGCAACCGGTATATCGGCCGCCATAGGTACCTGTTTGTTACTGATTGATTGAACACCAGTTGCTCCGTACTCCAGCCAAGCTGTATCCGCGCCTCTCTTTCAGCCGATCAGGTCCAAAGGGTTAATGTAAAGTGTATTTATATTATCCATATGTGGCATCTGCCGAAATGATACTCTTAGATAACTCTCCAATTACAACTACCAGCTCCTATATAAACACATCATTATCTACTTTGAAAATATTTTTCAAAAAATTGAAATGATGTAAATGTTAAAACTATAAAAAAACAAAACAGGGAATAGATCACTGATGTGACTTGTCTGAATGATTCAAAAAATATCAAAATATAAACCAGATATGAAATAATCAATGTGTTGAAATGTGAGACAAAAAAATATAAAAAATGTTTTGTCAGCAATAAAGTTTCTATCTGGGGTGGCTTCGAGCAGTAGGGTAACTTTTTAATATATTGTTTGAGCATTTTATTTTGTCTTATTTGTTCATATCATATTTAAATTAATGTTTAGTCTTAGTTTAAATAAATATACATCTTAGATCATATAAAAACTTAATTTGCATTTGATGAAATGTTACTTCCATCATGCAACTGTGGTATGTCTATTAACGTGACGCCTAGGTCAACTATATACTAGAAATCTTTAAGTATACATCATTCAACATAAAAACCATACTCCTCACAGTGTTTTGTTTGATTAGAGCTAATCTCACTCAACACTGTCGTAATGAAAGCAAATTTCTGTTCCAAATTATGACTGGTCAATAGTCCGTTTAACAACCAATAAATAACCTCTAGAGCTTCCATAATTCAGAAAGTTACAATCCAATATGCAAGAATATTGAAAGGACTCAAGATCTTTGGTTATTAAACATGAATTTGGGGGGAGGGGGGCATTTTGTCACAAGAATAGAACTCAAGCATTGTAGAGTGACATATCCAAAGAGAATTTTAAAGCGATAATAAGTGACCTCTACAGGGCATTTAAAAACGTTGGTTTTTGAACAATCAGTTGCCATAAAAAATGAGACCTTTGGGAGATACACCTATATTTCAAGTTGTCAAAATAGGATAAAAAAAAAGTGACCTGTACAATGGCCAGTGTGGATGGACAGACGGACACCGACATAATAAAAATAATCGTATTCTCACGCCAAAACATAATCTTTTTTATATTTTGTTGTTGAAATATTAATGAGCAAGACACCAACTTTTTTTTTAACAAGTATGATTGTACTATAGCCCAGGAACTGACCATGATGTTGGATGAAATTCAAAAATCTGATTCATCAAATCAATGCAGAATTGTTCATAGTTACAAGAAATGAAATCAAATGAAGACAGCATAGTTATATAATTATAAGAAGAATAATATCATTGTGAACATTTCACGAATGCTATAAATAAATTCTATGTAATGTAATAAGCTCATTTCTATTTAATTTGTACTTCAATTCTATGTTATACATGTAACCTATTAGTATTAGTAGTATAAATAAATAGCATGACCCTGAGAAAGTATGTTACTGCAACTAATTTCATTATATTGTACATATTAAGATGTTTAATTTCACCGTGGACTATTAATAGGGGTATTAAATAATCTAAATAAACTATGGCTGAGCTGATTGACCTCAGATTTACCACAATTACTTAATCTTTAGGACAAGTTTGATCAATGCCAACTGCCAACACATTGTCTAACATAAAACAATTACTACCAAAATGTCAGCTAGTTTTACCTCCAGCACACAAACAGATTGTATGGGAGGAGATATGTATTTATTTAGTAAATCAAGCAGAAAATCATGATGTATGTTCCTGGAGTATACTCTAGTAGTCAATGGGGATTTCAGTCATGTTCTTCATCTGTTTTCACAGACAGATGGTAAAAATATGCAACTAAAGACAATTGAGTTTCATCTAGAAGACATTATCCATTCTGTGATGTAAGGAAGAAGATGGGTAATAAATGTTTCTTTAATAAACAATGGATGAGGATGGTATTCATATTGTCTTAATCTGTTACCAAAGCAAAGAAGTTTCAACCCAGATGTCTTCCATATTGTCTAAAACAAATATATGGTAAAGGAGAAGCTGATATTCCATAAATATTATCAGAAAATAAAACATTTACTGGGTTAGATACACAATGGGATCCATGAAGGTTATCCAATGAAGTCCAGTCCTAGTCCTACGTGCATCTATAACAGATGGAAATGGAACTGTGTAGGATCCACACAAGGTCACTGTGTGGGATCCACACAAGGTCATACAGTGCTATAACAAACTATAATTATAATGTGTATCTTCAGTCCCTGTAATAATAGTTTATTCATAAATAAAGATTGGCATTCTCAAGTATTATAAATTGTATTACTAAATTAAAAGGGGAAAAAGGTTGACTAGAAAAAGAGCTGACGGTTATGCTATAACAGTAAACAAAAAAAAAATAATGAAAAAGAATATGCTGAAAATTTCAGTCAAATTTCTTCACTCTAACCCAAGATATTAGCGATTCAATTTTAGACTAGCTGTGATCGTCATCGCTAACATTGATACAATAATAATTTAGATAACATTTCATGCTGAAAGAAAGACTTGCAATGGGCAGAAATAGCTCTGGCATAATACATACTTAAATTGAATTTGGACTGATATCACCCAGAAAACGATTTCATTCAATATTCAGTAACAACATAGCCATCAACTCCAACCATCCAACTCTTAGGATCAACAGAATTGTCTGGCAGTTTAGTGATAGACCAATGTGTTATGTAAATTTCATTTTTAAGAAATAAACATAGAGAAATGACAATGGCATTTGAATTTCTAAAGCTGTTGTATTTTTTTCAGAATACATCTTATTTTCCACTTAACATTTAATATTGTTATTTGCATTTTTCGAACAATATCTATATAACTTTTCATAGCTTTATCAATATTCAAATTAAGAAAACAAGTTAAACTAGACCTGCATGCAGGAATGACGGGTTTCACTGGTGCCACGTCACTTTCGGTGCCACGTTACCCTTGAACATATGTCACTTCCGATACCAATGAAACCATCGAACAGGTTTCCACATAAGCATTATAAACATCAAATAAAATTGACGAAGAATCAACCAAATCCAGCAATATCAATCCATTTTATATATATATATATATGTTACTTGTAAGTGATCCTGGAAAAATTTCATTACTTCCGGTGATAATGAAAATGTTCAATTAGTTTTATGAAATCAGAAATGGCATAAGGCATCATATGGCGAAAATAGTATGTAGATCGAATAAGAATTGCCACTTTTATAGGCCAAAAACCTTGAAAAGTGACTTGTAGAAAATCGTCTATTTCTCGGCAACCGTACATGATAAAAACTATTTTTTGGTATCTATATGATCGTATGGGTTCAATCGATTTGTTGATTGGGTTCAAATATCATAATTTGAAATATATTACAAATCAGACTCATTTGAAAAAAATATCTGTTTTGAAGGCTAAAAATACAGTTTTTGCCAAAATGACATTACTTCTGGTGATACTGAAAATGTTAAATTAGTTCTATGAAATCATCAATGACATAAGATATCATATAGTGAAAATTTTATGAAAATCGAATAATAACTGACACTTTTATAGACCAAAAACCTTGAAAAGTGACTTAAGGCAAATTGTCCATTTCTCTGCAACCGTACAAGTTAGAAACCGACTATGCCAAAATGTATCGAAAGTTAAAATCCAATGATTATTGTTAAAATTACTGCAATATTTTCAAAAACGATAACATCGGTGATTTCGGACATTTCGCATTGTTGCAGAACGTTCAAAATAGCTTTATCCTCTAAGTCACACCCACTTTCCCAGTAAAACCGAAGAAATCGTAACGATGCGACAAGTAGTTGCTGAGATATAGTCAAAGTGGAATTGGAATAATAACTAGACCTGCAAGCAGCACTGAACCGGCTTTCAGGAATCATACAGGAAGTTTCTTATACCATAACCGATCCATTGAGCTACCAAACTATACTTTAGTTGTTTTGCTTCAGTGACACCCTCTATCATATGTAAAAGTAATATTTGCTGGCGAAAAGACCGGTCAAAATTGTAAATTATGGCAAAATTACGTCACTTCCGGTACCGAAAGATATTTTTATAGGTGAAAAATAAGTCGAAAATTCGCAACACACAAAATACAAACTTTGTTTTATACATATTGGGCAATAAATAATTACCCTATAACCCATAAACTGAAATTAAGAAGGTAAAAAACTTAAAAGTGACCCTGGGAAAATTGGCTATTATTCGACAAGGGAACATGCTAGAAGGCTTTTTTTGATATCAATATGATGGTATTGATCCAATCTCACTGCCCATTAGAGTCAGACGTTATCAAGTTAAACGAATAATAAATATAAATCCCTTCAAAAAAATGTTTGTTTTGAAGGCTAAAAATACGTTTTTTGCAAAAATTACATTACTTCCGGTGATATTGAAAATGTTAACTTAGTTCATAGAAGCCATAAATGGCGTAAGGCATCTAATGGTAAAAAAATTATAAAAATCAAATAATAATTGAGACTTTTATAGACCAAAAACCTTGAAAAGTGACTTATAGAAGATCGCCTATTTCTCTGTAACCATACAAGTTAGAAACCATTTTGTGGTATCTGTATGGTCGTATGGCTTCATTCTATTCGTTGATGGGGATCAAATATCATAATTTTAAAAATATTATAAGGCACACTCATTTGAATAAAATATTTTTTTTTTGGTTAAAAATACAGTTTTTGCCCAAATGACGTCATTTCCGGTCACAGTGAAAATGTAAAATTGACTTGACCTAGTCCAAATTGGCATTAGGCATCAAAAGGAAAAAAAATATTGCAAATCGAATGATAATTCACTCTTTTATAGGCAAAATAACGTGAAAAGTGATGCATGCAAAATTGCATATTTCTCGGCAACTGCTCATATTACAAACTAATTTTCGCATACATTCTCTTCGTCTGGATTATTGCTACGAGTTTATGAAAATTACAAATAAATATTTCAAAATATGAAGACGCTGAATGAATTGTAAATAACTGAATTTTACACTTTATTTTACATTTTATTCGAAATTGCCCGAAAATGAAATTGAAATTCAAAAATCTGAGCTAAGGATTTTGTGCATCTTTGCAGGGTGCATCCTTTTAGTTATATCAGTTTTGAAAAAAAAAATATTTGCTTTCAAAAAGTGGTACCGAACTGTCAAAATTGTAGTTTTTGTTAATATTACGTCACTTTCGTTGCCGACAGAAAAATTTTACCGTAGCAAAAAAAATTACAATTGGGACCACGGAGCATATGAACTTTGTTTTATACCAATCGAACAATAAATAATTTTTCTGGGTACGAAAAACTAAATTAGCCGATGGCGGCTAACGCAAATTACCCTGACAATTTTTTTTCTCATTTCTGCTCAAGTACGATGATATTTTAACCCTGTGTAAAATACCATCAAAATATATTCATAAATAAAAAAGCTATTCGTAAAAAAAATATTTTTTTTCAAAATATCGGACATTTGTTCGACTACTTCCGGTTTTACGATCATTGTCGCGATAGCTTTACGAAGTTCTTTCGATACTTAACTTTCTGTACCAGAAGTGTCAGAAACATCCATTGAGTAGTTTTGGAAAAAAAGATAAATTAAAGAGCTTTTACAAAAATTTAATGATTTTTCAATTTTTTTCAAAGTTTGATGCCATTTTTGGACCACCTATATTATTTCAATGCTTTTCATTTTGGATTCACTATATAGACAGCCGATAGGACTTTGAGTAAGAAAAGTTTAAGAAAAATCTGCGGCGTCGTTTTCGAGAAAAGGGCGTCTCAGAATGTTAAAAAATCGGAAAATACTAGATTTTTGGCATACAATAATTTATTTCCCTACCATCGAAATCGTATTATTTAGATACCATATGATGGTCCATTAATAGGGCTTTCCAACGACCCTTTAGTTCTTTTGGTCCGCTATTACCTAAGGGAGAAATCAAGTTTTTCGCGAGTGCGACAATGTTTTTAACCTTTTTTTTTCATTTTTTGAATACTTCCGGTATGGTTATTATTTTCGGAATAGTTTTAATAGCCGGTTTGGGCACTAAAATAGCCACAGGGCTCTGTAATGATATATTGCATTATCTGATCAGATAAAATGCCCCTGAGAAATCCTATGTTGAAAAGTGCCAAAAATGCAAAAAATTTAAAATATCGAAAATTCAATTTCAATAACTACATACATATTATACATCGTTAGAATCGTAATTAGGTCAGCTATCTGAATATACAATCTTTTTTTGAAAATCTCTCAAAATAAAAAAATAGTAGAGCATTTTCCAAAATTTCACGATTTTTCGACTTTTTTCGATTTTCAGTCCGTTATTGCACCTATTCCAGATATTTCAAAGTCGTAATGGAATGTTTCGTACACAAGACTACCACAAGGTCTCTTCATACAGAAAGTTTCATAAAAATCGCTGGAGTAGTTTTCGAGATACAGGCGTCCGAAAATGCTAAAAATCAGAAAATACTTGATTTTCAGCGTGCCATATTTTGCTGCCTGTTCATAGTATCCGTATGAATTTGGTATCATACGATAGTACAATCATAGTGCAGTCCAGTGGTACCCTAATTTCTTTAATCCATTTATATCGGGCGGAGAAATCGCGTTTTCCCCCAAAATATCCATTTTTTTCATTTTTTTCAAAATATTGCACATTATTTCGACCACTTCCGGTTTAAGGATTTTTGTCGAAATTGCTTTATTCGTTGGTATTGGACTATAACTTCATGTTCCAGAAGTTTCAGAAACGTCAATTCTGCCATAAAACGAAACCCGAGCTCACAAAATGGGAAGAAAATTCGAAAAAAATCGAAAAATAAAGGGCGATAACTCTGAATGAAACTTATATTGCTGGAATCGCATGAACTTCAGGTATCCAAAAATGTAGGTCAAATTTGAAAATTTTGAAAAATAACAAAAATTGTCTCGTAAACAACATGTTTTCAATTTTCGAACGCTAAAAGTCATAGACGAATGTTCGAAATCGAAAAATGTGAGATAGCCACTGTCTAAGAAAAGATTCAGGAATTCCAAAAAGGTAATTTGTTTGAAAATGGATAAAGAATTGACAAAACTATGGCCAATTTTCAATTTTTAAACAAAATACAAAGTTCGGTCACTTCCGGTATGTGCAGAAATTTCAAAAATATTTTATCAAGTAGCCACCACATGGTTTCCCGATAGAAATTCTAATTCCAGATCGATATCAGTTTTCGATCATAGAGATCTACGCTCCCGCGGTAAATAATAATAATAATAATTTTAGTAATCTCAATAGGCTTTCAGACGAAAGTCTGAAAGCCTAATAAGAATAATAACTAGATCTGCTACTGTCCCATGCAGATATGAAAGCTTTCATATTCATCGTCATGTGTCATTGATTGTATCAAGTATCCTAAATAAAAGGATAAGAAGAAAAAATTATCAAAATTGGTCAAAAACTCGCGAAGTTACAAGTCTAAATATAGTATGAAACATTGCACCCAGGCATAACAATAATCTGAAAACTAAAGGGAAATACCTCAAACTTGTATTACTGTAATGAGACGGATGAGAAAATGAAATGAAAATGGCGGGAAAAAAATTAAAAATGACCGGTTGGACAGGCGACCTTACTCCTTGTCACGTACAACCGGGCATTCGAAAACACGCTAGTTAACTCAATGACAGGCGCGCGTGCTAACCATTCAGCCACCCAACCCCCCTTTAAAATCAGACACGTGTAATATGTCATAGGAAAAATAACAAGTGGCTCACAAAAAATGGTAAATTAATGAGTTTAGGTCAAAAGGTTGAGCTACTGTTTTAGAGTATTTTTTTTATGTTTTAAAGAGACACGTTAAGGGTTGTTCATACTTAAATGAAAGTTTAATTTTAAATAAGACCAATAAAATTAGGATTTAATAATGCCGGACTAATATTAAAATAAAGTTTTCAATTAAGAATAATTAATTATTGGTCTAATGCAATGAAATGCTTTGATTTGACGGATGAAATGTACGATGGATGTCCACACTATGTGGCTAAGGCGTTGGCCTGCTAGCCAGGAGGTCGGGTGTTCGATCCCTGCATTGTCCGAGAAAGTTCATCTCGATTTTCTGGCGTGTCCCCCCCACCCGCCGTGTACACATTGAAGTGCACGTAAAAGATCCCTTAGCAGTTGGAATTCGATACTGTTGAATAAGCTCTATACGATGACTAAATGTGCAGATTGTAGCCACCCACACTGCATGTTTTGCTTAACAATGAAAGGGTGCCGTTTTCAATGTTCGATCCTTTTGTTCTTCTACTCCTGATATGTTGGATTGTTGATCGATGGTTTTATATAAAAGACTACCAATAAGACTCTTTGTAGAAGAAGTTCCCAAAAAATATTAAGTTGACTTTACGAGAAAGACCTCTAAACATGCTCCAAATTGTAAAAATACGACTTTTTGGATTTTCAATCTCTTTTTTTCGCCTATCCCTGATATTTAAAATAAATGATACAATGATTTCACACAACAGGCTAGCTATTGGACTCTCTATTGACAAAAGTTTCACAGCCCTCCCTTCATTATAACCGAAGTTATCGTGCCCTAAAGAATCAACAAATCAGCATGCCTATCTCTGCTTACCCTAGACAGAAGATGCTCATCTTTGAACTCAATCGTGACATTGACCTAGTGAACGTCTACACCAAGTTTGAACATTCTAGCTCAATTAGAAGGAGATTTATTGTGTTTCAAAGTCTCGGCCCTTCAAATTGCTACTACTTTTCATTTTCAATTCAAAATGGTGACCATCACGTGACCGAAATCAAAATTCTGCTCCCTACGATTTTTGGGCCATCCTTCAAGGATTCAGAAAATATAACTCCCGTGTCTGTAAGTGCAATATCGCAAAAGTTCATTTGTTTTTTCACGTTTCAAGATGGTGGCACTTCCGGTTCGATCGACAAACTCCATATTTTGTGTAGGAATCAGTAATTACTTGTCGAGTATCGAAAAATTTTTTTAGGTCATTCTGACCTATATTTCGACGATTTTTTTGAAAATTTTGATCCTTAATTTCACCAAGGGGAGATAATTTAGAAAATTTCTAATTATATTTTTGAAGTCACATCGGTAAGATCTACTTGTATACTAAATTTCATGAAAATCATACAACTATTAAAGAAGTTGTCAAATTGGTCTAAACTTCCGGTTCGAAATCACAGCGACGAATTTTCGAAATTCGAAAATGTGAAACTGCAGATCAAAACGATTTTTTTCAAGGTATTCAAAGAAAAAAGAATTAGTAAAATCGGTCAAAAAATAACAAAGTTACGACTATGCATTGTCAGTTTTTTCGTTCGTAAAATTCGGTGATTTCGGATTCGTAAAACGTTTTGAAAATATATTTAAACAACGTTCGCACCCCATTTTTGGGGGGGTAGGTCAAAGTTTCAGAAAGATCCCATGGTTAGATTCTGAGATATCCGATTTGCAGAAAATACACAAAAAAAAAAAATAATAACTAGATCTGCTACTGTCCCATGCAGATATGAAAGCTTTCATATTCATCGTCACGTGTCATTGATTGTATCAAGTAACCTAAATAAAAGGATACGAAGAAAAAATTATTAAAATTGGTCAAAAACTCGCGAAGTTACAAGTCTAAATATAGTATGAAACATTGCACCCAGGCATAACAATAATCTGAAAACTAAAGGGAAATAACTGAAACTTGTATTACTGTAATGAGACGGATGAGAAAATGAAATGAAAATGGCGGGAAAAAAAAATTAAAAATGGCAGGTTGGACAGGCGACCTTACTCCTTGTCACGTACAACCGGGCATTCGAAAACACGCTAGTTTACTCAATGACAGGCGCGCGTGCTTACCATTCAGCCACTCAACCCCCCTTTGAAATCAGACACGTGCAATATGTCATATAGGAAGAATAAGAAGTCACTCACAACAAAATGGTAAATTAATGAGTTTAGGTCAAAAGGTTGAGCTACTGTTTTAGAGTACTTAATAGTTTTAAAGAGACACGTTAAGGGTTGTTCATAGTTAAATGAAAGTTTAATTTTAAATAAGACCAATAAAATTAGGATTTAATAATGCCAGACTAATATTTCCAATATGTTTGGTTATAAGTAGGAAATCGTGACGACTTCTTAAGCATGTTTTAAACAAAGGATCATGTTTGTTTAAACAAGAATGGCACTCTGCAATAAAAAAAACTGGCCAAAGCAAGATTTCTATGCAGAAATTAAATAATTGCTAGAACCAGAAAAATATTTATCCACTATAATAAATAAGCAACATAGAGAAAATGAAATGAAATTGAATGGGGTTTAACGTCCGACTGTTCTGCTCCTAAAATGGGCTAATGAAGACGGGCATATGCCATAATGTGTGCAATGAGGGAAATTTTACCCGGGCAGCGGCGGTTACGGCCTACGAGGTTGGACAGGCAACCATACTCCTTGTCACGTACAACCAAAAAATCGAAACAACGGCAGTTGACTCAATGACAGACGTTATGATACAGAGCGCACGTGCTAACCATTCAGCCACGCAACCTCCCTAAAATCGGCAAATTGCTGACCTACAGCGAGAAACATTTCAACCGGGCCAAATTTTCTATTGTAACAGTTTAATTTGCACGGTACCTTTAGTTATCAACCGAATATTACAAAACTTTTAAAAATAAGCTCCCCCCTGACCAGCTTAAGCGTTCGCAATAAACGTTTGCCACTTAAAATCGGGAAATTGCTGACTTTAAAGTGAGAAACATTACAACCGGGCGAAATTTTCTGTTTTATGACTTTTACAGTACCTTTGATTACCAACCGATTATTTTCTGTTTTATCACTTTTACAGTACCTTTGATTACCAACCGATTATTACAAAACTTTAAAAATAAAAGAGAAAGAGAGAAATGCGGCCTAATGTCCATTCGACACAAACTAGGTCATTTCGGGACTAACATGTTTTTTAATTTTATTTAAAAACTCCCCCTGCGCTTACAGGTCTTTAGCCGTTGGGAGGAAACCGAAGAACACGGAGAAAACCCACAAGGTTGGACATCATACTTCATGTCACGTGCAACCTGGAGATCGAAACGACGCCCGTTGACTCAATGACAGACGTTACGATACAGTGCGCACATGCTAACCATTCAGCCATTCAGCCTCCCTGAATTCAGAAAATTGCTGACTTATAGCAAGAAACATTTCAACCGGGCGAAATTTTCTGTTTTAACAGTTTAATGTGCACGGTACTTTAATTACCAACCGATTATTACAAAACTTTTGAAAATAAGCTCCAACTGACCAGCTTAATCGTATGCAATAAACGTTTTCGCCTGAATTGAAAGTTCTGCACGGAGAAAGTTCATCTCGATTTCCCGGCGTGGTTCCCCTTGTCAGTGAGGCAGAACGGACAGCTGTCTAGTCATTCGGATGGGACGAAAAACCAAGGTCCCGTGTACACATTGGAGTGCACGTAAAATATCCCTAAGCAGTTGGAATTCGATACTGTTGAATAAGCTCTATACGATGACTAAATGTGTAGATTGTAGTCACCCACACTGCATGTTTCGCTTAACAATGAAAGGGTGCCGTTTTCAATGTTCGATCCTTTTGTTCTTCTACTCCTGATATGTTGGACTGTTGATCGATGGTTTCATATAAAAGACTACCAATAAGACTCTTTGTACAAGAAGTTCCCAAAAAATATTATGTTGACTTTACGAGAAAGACCTCTAAACATGCTCCAAATTGTAAAAATACGACTTTTTGGGTTTTCAATCTCTTTTTTTCGGCTATCCCTGATATTTAGAAAAAATAATACAATGATTTCACACAACAGGCTAGCTATTAGACTCTCTATTGACAAAAGTTTCACCGCCCTCCCTTCATTATAACCGAAGTTATCGTGCCCTAAAGAATCAACAAATTAGCTTGTTTATCTCTGCTTACCCTAAGCAGAAAATGCTCATCTTTGAACTCAATCATAACATTGACCTAGTGAACGTCTACACCAAGTTTGAACATTCTAGCTTAATTAGAAGGAGAGTAATTGTGTTCCAAAGTCCCGACCCTTCAAATTGCTTCTATTTTTCATTTTCAATTCAAAATGGTGACCATCACGTGACAGAAATCAAAATTCTATTCGCGACATTTTTTAGGCCTTCCTACAAGGATTCAGAAAATATAACTCCCGAGTCTGTAAGTAAAATAGCAAAAAAGCCTTATTGATTTTTCACTTTTAAATATGGCGGCACTTCCGGTTCGATCGACAAACTCCATATTTTGTGTACAAATCAGTAATTACTTATCTAGTATCCAAAAAAAAAATCAGGTCATTCTGACCTATATTTCGATGATTTTTTTGAAAATTTTGATCCTTAATTTCGTCAAGGGGAGATAATTTAGAAAATTTCTAATTATATTTTTGAAGTCACATCGGTAGGATCTACTTAGATACTAAATTTCATGAAAATCGTACAACTATTAAAGAAGTTGTCAAATTGGTCTAATCTTCCGGTTCGAAATCACAGCGACGAATTTTCGAAATTCGAAAATGTGAAACTGCAGATGAAAATGGTTTTTTTAAAGGTATTCAAAGAAAAAAGAATTAGTAAAATCGGTCAAAAAATAACAAAGTTACGACTATGCATTGTCATTTTTTTCGTTCGTAAAATTCGGTGATTTCGGATTCGTAAAACGTTTCGAAAATATATTTAATCAAGGTTCGCACCCCATTTTTGGGGGGGTAGGTCAAAATTTCAGAAAGATCCTATGGATAGATTCTGAGAAATCCGATTTGCAGAAAACACACAAAAAAAAAAATAATAATAATAATAACTTTAACAGAAACAATAAGCTTTCATATGTAATATGAAAGCTTAATAATCTTAACAGAAACAATAAGCTTTCATATGTAATATGAAAGCTTAATAAGAATAATAATTTTAACAAAAACAATAGTGTTTCACACAAGCTACGCAGTGTGAAACCCTAAATATCAATGGTAAATAATCTGCCCACATGGACTCAATCCACATAGAAGGTGAAGTAATATTTGTATTTTACAATGATTTATTGGAACTATTTTATCATGAAACCAAAAGGAAATAATATAGATTACATATTATAGCTACAAACCAATAGTTAACTTTTCATCTAAATATTTTCTAATGGTAGTTGGGGCAAATTACCTATTGACAAGACATCAACTGAATCATGTAGAAATTACACTATTTACGTCACTGACACACACTGTGAAGAGAATGTCCATTCTGTTTAGTCTTTGTCTTTGATTTGGTTTAGAAACTATTTCAGGAATAACTTTATCTGTAAATTATGTCAATAGTAATTGTAAATTACAAAGACTTGTCTAGAACTTCAAGCAATATTTCAAAATAGATTCTTATCAGCAATTAATATAATAATGTGTGGCAATCCATCTTTTAATGAAATCGTTCAAGAAAAATGCTTGCTGATCACGAAAATGTGATATTTGGATGAATGCTCCCAGTATTTCCGTTCAACTAATAAACCCTTGCTTGTTGTTGTTACATTCTCTAAGATGAACAGCAATAGGTATCAATTAAAACTCAATTATCAATCTGAAGAATAACATTATACACAGGACTAGAAATTCGTCATTATTTGCGAGAATCTAAGAGGATTCTAACATATGCAATCTACATGGATCCTCCAAATTTTAATAATAATACTGTCTAAAAAACAAAATTAAATTGTGTTTATTGTGTTAATCTAAAACACCAAAATACAACCACGATAAAACAATCAGATGGAATTTTTGGTAAACGCTTAAATAGTGTAAAAAGTAATATATACAGAAGATGCTGCTGCCAAAAAAAAATGATACAGGGGAAATATCTATGGTTTCGATCTCCGTGTTCTATCAGGGGATTATATTCAAATAAGATTTAAATTTACCTACCAATTTGTCAGTGAATCCATCAATGTATGATCCAGTTATATTTTAATATACACCAGTACCTGGAATTTACACTGACGGAGCGTGGATAATCAGTAGCTTGTTTGTTTTCTTTTTTACCTAATTATCAAAATCACAGTTAAATGTGCTAATTACTTGGGGTCGGATTATGAAGGATTCTCACATAACTATACTATAAGGTATGATTGTCGTTCATTGTTTTACCAATCGCGTAGATTAAACATCAACAACCTAAAACCGACAAAATACAGGCGATTAAGAACACCAACCTTGACTGACATCAATAGTACTCTACAATAATTTTCTCCAAGATTTTTTTTTTTTTTTTTTCCCCAGAAAAACTTTACGTGAATCCTTGTTGATTCACAGTCTAAGCTGTTGCGAGAATCCTTGCGCGAATCAGATTCAGAGATTTGCGTCAATTTATAGCCCTGATATATGAAAATCATGAGTTAAATATAATTCTTGAAAGCACTACATTAAACACAAATAAAGACAATATCACATTCCTAAAATCTGTGAAACTGTGCAAAAAATTTGAGGCATGTTGAAAAAGGTTGTACAAACGGGTTATCTTTTAAATTGGTAATTAATAAACTTGGTACTATCACAATAAAAGATAGAATCTACCCATTACTATTAGCATGATTGAATAAGTCTTAATGTACCACATCTGGTGGTTGAATAAGAACCACACACCATATCAGTTATTATATCCACATATATCTGACAAGTTATAACATGTCAGTAATTATTATACAGGTGATTATATGATAACAAGATGCCACTATAGATAAAGTGTGATAACAGGAATTGAATACAAACTACCACCTGTAAATTACATTTTAACTAATTTTTGGCAGCCAAAGTGGTACAGCGTGTAAGACATTGGCTCTCTAACCTGGATGTCATGCGTCCTATCCTTGCAATGGACTAGATACTTCATCGGAATTTTGCCTTGTCAGTGGTACAGGACAGAGAAATGGCAAGGGACAGCGTATAGTTGTTTGGATGGGATTAAAAAAAGATAGGTTGCCAGACAACGAAACATATGCCCACAGCAGCTAAATCGTCCGGGCAGTCAACAAGGGTTGTCCCATATTTTTACTTTTTTCGCTAATGCAACATTTGTAATACACTAAAAACTGATTAAAAGTAACAGCTCATTATGTAATTATCAGAAAATCATTAGAATTTGATTGCTTATTATAAAGTCTTACCCCACGCTAACAATTAGTATATACATGAAACATTTAATATCATGGATTTAGCTGTTCAGTTATCAAAATTCATTGAAAATCAAAATACTTGTTCGTTTCAACACCTTAAACTCTGTGTATCAATCTAAAGTCAATCGGATGATAAGTTTGGCCTCTATAGTGTAACAAGATTTTTTGAAGTTGTCAAGGGAGATAACTCTGGCAGTAATTATTTGAAATCTCTGAAAATCAATAGGCTTCTTCCAAACTGATCCCGCAGTGAATATTCGCTTGGCCGCTACAATCACTGATAAGCATGACATCGACGAGGCTTAATAAGTACGGCATATTAACTTTTTTACTCCGACAAAGTAAATTCTCAAACATTTTTTGAGGTAACAGAAAAATAAATAAAGACGTTTGAAGTAATTGAAGTTAAAAAATATTTCCTATTGAGTGTAAATGGGTATTAAAATGAGTAAAATGCGACATTTTGCCCGAAGCAGTTAGGTGTTAAGTAAACATTGCATGAGCCGTTGAGCCAATGACTTCAGTCAACGCACGTACTGTGGACACTATCTGTTGCAGAGTTAATTCGTAAGTAATTCTCTGTGAAACAGATTGGGCTTCTTCGTCTCATGACCTTAAACACTGTGTGTTAATTTAAAGTCGATCGGATATTAACTTTGACCTCTAGAGCTTCCACAGGACTTTTTCGAGGTTATCAAGGGCCATAATTCTGGCAGTAATTATTGAAAATCACTGAAAATCGATAGACGTCTTAGTCTCATGACTGTAAACACTATGTATAAATTTGAAGTCAATCGGTATTAACTTTGGCCTCTAGAGCATCCACAAGATTTTTTGAAGTGATCAAGGGCCATAACTCTGGCAGTAATTATCGGAAATCGCTGAAAATCAATAGGTTTCTTCGTCTCATGACCTTAGACACTGTGTATAAATTTAAAGTCAATCGGATATTAACTTTGGCCTCTAGAGCGTCCGCAGGATTTTTTGAAGTGATCAAGGGCCATTACTCTGGCACTAATTATCGGAAATCGCTGAAAATCAATAGGATTCTTCGTCTCATGACCTTAAACACTGTGTATAAATTTGAAGTCAATATAAGAACTAGTGTTCCAAAAGGTGTGACAACCAGAAAATATTTAAGTCAAGATATACAAGAAACAAACAAATAAACCATGCGTTTGAACATTCTAGGTCATGCATTTTTAATAGTCCCCTGCTTTCTTTGCAAGGCAGAAAACAAATATATATATTTACATGTATGGGTATCAATGTAATTAATCTATATAAAATGGACAATTAAAGATACATTATTTAGATAAAGAGCTGGAAGTTTTTACTACAAGTATAATAATTAAAAATAGGTTGCCAGGCAACGAAACATACGCCCACACAGCAGCCAAATCGTCCGAGCAGTCAACAAGAGTTGTTGCATTTTAAGTAGTCATCAGAAAATCATAATTCAAACTCTAATAACTGTGTAACTGTGATATAATCAAATATTTTTTTAAATCAGATAATCATTTGACCTCCAGAGGGACCACAAGCTAAAAAGGGTGATTTTTCGTACAATCAGGGGACATAATTCAGGAAGTAATGATCCGATGGGCGCAAATATCGAAAGGAACCAAGATCTTTGGGTTATAAACATACATGTCAAGTTTCATCAAAATCGATTCAAAATTGTGACGTCTATAGGGTCCACAACCTTGATATAACATATTTTCACACTATTCATGTACAAATGGCAGCCATTTTGTCCGTCAATTTTCGTCCGATTTTCACGAAATTCAAATTCTCTCTTCACTACCATGTAACGGTAATATAGTCAAACGTTTTTTTTAAATCGGATAATAATTTTGACCTCCAGAGGGACCAAAAGCTAACAAAAGCGATTTTTCGGACAATCAGGGGATATAATTCAGGAAGTTATGATCCGATGGGCGCAAATATCGAAAGGAACCAAGATCTTTGGGTTATAAACATACATGTCAAGTTTCATCAAAATCGGTTCAAAATTGAAACCTCTATAGAAACTTTCGACTTTTCTACTTTATATACTATGCTACAACATGCAGACCTTAAAAAGAATTTGGATTGGTTCGTGGATAAGGCCTTTAATGGTGCTTTTGGAAAAGGCAGAAATCTGATGGCCATCTACTCACAAGATGCAAGATGGATCATAAAACGGTGCAATGCCAATACTGTAGTTTTCGATAAAGAAAAATTTCAAAATATTATACATTTTCTCATTGACAATGCCATATTTGAGGTTGGGGATCAGATAATACAACAAACTATTGGTTTACCAATGGGAACTGACCCCGCCCCATTTATGGCAAATGCACATTTATATAAATACGAATTCGACTTTCAAGACCATAAAAGAAAAACAGATTACAAGGTAGCAAAAAGTCTAAATTATACCTTCCGTTACATTGATGACATAACACCTATCAATGATAATGGTAATTTCAATAAATACAAAGATGAAATATATCCTCCTGAACTTATATTAAATAAGAAAATTCTGGCACTATTAATGCATCTGTCCTTGACTTGGACATCAATATAATTAATAACAAATTTAATGTCGGTATATTCGATAAAACGGACAAATTTGGTTTTGAAGTAGTAAAATACCCGTCAGCTCATAGTAACATACCAGATACGACACTATACAATGTTTTCTATTCACAGGCATTACGATTTTTAAAAATATGCAACAATAAAGAACTATTTCTTTCCCGAATAAAAACTCTTAATTTTAAGTGCACGGCCAAAGGTGGTACACAATTACGCATTTTGAAAGAAATTTCAAAACTTCCATTTCTTCAACATAACAAGTTTTACATTTCTTATAATGATATTACCGACTACATATTGGATAATGATTCTATATAAATTGCTTCTAGATGTCTAGTCCTATCTGGATTATCGCCCTTATTTTTAGGCCTTTATGAATACACTAATAACTTACGATTTCTTTAGCATTCCTGTTTTGCATTTCTTACGTGTGACATTATATAATAATTATACTATGGTTTGTACAATTACATGGTCTTTAAAACTAATAGTTTTTATATTTTAACGTAATTTTATCTAGATTATCGCCCTTTTATCGGGAAATTGCACCTTCTAACCACGACGTCATAACAACTATTACGGCAGATTCACGTCACACCACTCAGTCAGCAGACGGCTGTCTCCCTAGCTAGTCTTTTCCTTTGCTTCTTTGTATTCAGTTGTGTTTTTGTTTCTGTGACGGTTGCAATGTTTGTCCTAAATGCATTTATATACTTCAATCCTTTTATTTATTTGTTTTTGAACTAGGCCTACTTCTTATACATTTAACTATGTGGTTACTTGTGTAGCGGAATTTATACAACAATATGCTTGCATTCGTAATTCTTGCAACATATAATAGATCATGACTCATGCTGACACTATATAATTATTTCTTTGGGTTGCATTCCCAATTGTTTTTCAAATGTGAGTGAAGTCTGTGTCACCACAGGCCCGGGACTGTACAGCGCAGTGGACGCTTACGGCTAGCCCCCGGATCCATTCACTCTCTTTGATTTGTTTATGTTTGTGGTCTTTGAGTATGATGTCTTGTCCATATATTTGTTTTTGTGTAAAATTGTGTGTGGTGCAACCCTCCTGCACTTACTATAAGGTCCACAACAGTTATATAACATATTTTCACACTATTTGCGTACAAACGGCGGCCATTTTGTCAGTCAATTTTGGTCTGATTTTCACAAAATTCGAACTCAACCTTCATAACCATGGAATGGTGATATAATCAAACGGGTTTTTAAATCGGATAACAATTTTGACCTCCAGAGGGACCACAAGCTAAATAGGGCGCTTTCTCGGACAATCAGGGTCCATAATTCAGGAAGTTACAATCCGATGGGCGCAAATATCGAAAGGAACCAAGATCTTTGGGTTATAAACATACATGTCAAGTTTCATCAAAATCGGTTCAAAATTGTGACCTCTATAAGGTCCACAACCTTGATATAACATATTTTCACACTATTCGCGTACAAAAGGCGGCCATTTTGTCTGTCAATTTTGGTCCGATTTTCACGAAATTCTAACTCAACCTTCATAACCATGGAACAGTGACATAATCAAATGTTTTTTTAAATCCGATAACAATTTTGACCTCCAGACAAGCTAAAAAGGGTGATTTTTCGGACAATCAGGGGCCATAATTCAGGAAGTGACAATCCGATGGGCGCAAATATCGAAAGGAACCAAGATCTTTGGGTTATAAACATACATGTAAAGTTTCATCAAAATCGGTTCAAAATTTTGACCTCTATAAGGTCCACAACCTTGATATAACATATTTTCACACTATTCGCGTACAAACGGCGGCCATTTTGTCCGTCAATTTTGGTCCGATTTTCACGGAATTCGAACTCAACCTTCATAACCATGGAACGGTGATATAATCAAACGGTTTTTTAAATCGGATAACAATTTTGACCTCCAGAGGAACCACAAGCTAAAAAGGGCGATTTTTCGGACAATCAGGGGCCATAATTCAGGAAGTTACGATCCGATTGGCGCAAATATCGAAAGGAACCAAGATTTTTAAGTTATAAACATGCATTTCAAGTTTCATCCAAATCGGTTCAAAATTGTGCCCTCTACACTGTTCACAAGCTAAAAAACGTGATTTTTCGTACAATCAGGGGCCATAACCCATGAAGTTACAGTCCGATACATGCCAATATCGAAAGGAACCGAGATCTTAGGGTGATAAACCTACATTTTAAGTTTCATTGAAATCGGATAAAAATTGTGACCTGTAGACTGTTCACAAACAATTGTGGACGGACGAACAGGGGCGACGACAATATACGTCCACATGAAAATGTGGGCGTATAAAAACTAGATGATGTAAAAGGAATATGCTGAAAATTTAAGTGAAAATGCTTCACTGTAACTCTAAGCCGAGAAAACCTTATTCATAAGTCTATGTAGCCTTGACTGTCATTGTTAGCAATCTCTCAAAAATTAACAAAGTTTTTATTATCCACTCTTGCGCTTAATCATAAACAGACATCGAACAGCATATCCTAATCAAATCCAATGAAAATCGAAGACATATGATGGCATTGAGAGTTGCATGTTAATAAATGTCTAATTAATTGCTTTTATATAACATTTCAGGCTTAAAGAAAGACATGCGATAGTCAGATTTAACTCGATCTTGCATAGTTTAAAGATTCAAAATCAAATTATGGAATAATGATTTCAGTCAGTCAAATTTTAATATAACACATAGGTACAACAATAGATAAGTCATCAGTATACAATATGGCTTCCATCTTTTATGGCTTCCACAAAGTATTACATAACAGAACTATTACCAAATGTCATTCACAGCTTTCATCTTCAGGTTCTATTGGAAATCCTTATCATGCCTTATGTTAATATATGTGCATCATGTGTTCTCAATTCCACAGAAGTTTTAACTTGGTTATCTATTTGTTTGGATCTCTGCTTCTACATGCAATACACTGAACTATGTTAACACAATTTTCTGTCAAGATATAATCTTTAATAAAGATACTGTTCAGATATCTCTGATACCAAACCACATCTGGAATATGTCACAGCAACATGAAAGTCACATTCATGACTTAGATAATCTTATATCACCCTAAATAAAAATAGATTTTAATTTTTTTAATAGACCTGATATTTCTTTGGTAGTCTACAACTTTTATCATTGTTATATGATGTAATATAATTATTTGAAAAAATTAATTCTTGGCTGAATCAGCTATGGCTTTCAGGTATTATAATTTTTTTTTACAGAATGATTAAAAGTGGGTTGTCATTAAATTTGTACATTTGCTAAAACTGATTGTGTTCATTTATCGGATCAAAAAGCTTTTTTGTAAAAGACTTAACTACATAATAAACATGACATTTTCACCAATAACAGACAATTGACATATTAGGATTAATTAAACACTGAATGCCATCATGACCATCACACTAAAACCATTATCATGTTTTTTTTCTACAAGAGAACATTTAAGGACTACTGATTGTCAAGCTAAATAAACCTGTTGTTAGTACTTTATATAAGTTGTAAATATGGAATCTAAGTATTTTTGATCACGTTGATATTGGACCATTCCATGCACCATGTTTAGTTCCCTTCTTCAAATCAGTCCGACATTTCTAGAAGAAAGCAAGCATCAACTCCACTCCATCAAACCGTCCGCACATTGCAATAACAATTACACTTCAAAGGACAAAGAAAAAAACAACCCATGAAAGTTGTTTTATCAGGTTTGATGTCGATAAATAACAGACACAGATTTGGTTTAGCAATATTAAGTCATCTGATCACGACAACATTAAAAAGCCATCAGACACCAAGTTAAAGTGAAATTAGGCATTTGCTATGACAGAATTTTGAGAATATTGCCAGACATTCTTTCTTTAAGATATATGGCAGTGAACAAAATAATTTTTCGACAGTGCAAAACAGTTTTAGTAAATGTTTGCTAATAAAATCAAATTTAGATGAGTGGTTTTAGTCATTAGAGGTGCAGTTACAATCAAATGGTATCATGAATCATTAAGTTTACTTGTTATTACCATACCTATTTACAGCACTGTAACTTTTTGCGGTTATTGTCATTTTGGTAAATATTCTTTTTTTTATTTATTCATATTTTCTGCATAACTTGCAAGTTACTGATGTCACACGACAATTGTATTGTGGGTGGTATTTTTTACACCAATCATTTATGATCCTTTTACTGGTGCCAAATACATCCCATATGACATTTTTCATGTTGTCACATGGTCTGATTTACTTCCACAGCAATGAAGACTTTGGTGGTGTAATTTTGTCCATCTTTGTTACAAAGCTGCCATGGCCACGAGTTTGAAATTACACTTAATTAAAAATACAGTAAGTAAATAAAGCGTTCTTCATTCATCCTGGTCTGAAAATTCACAATAATGTATTTTATAATGTTCTACTGTGTAGAAATTGCTGTGAATACGAGACTGATCGAAAGGTAAATCATGAATACTATATCTGGATAAGCATGACAAAAAACCGGCTGAAATGAACACCAGGTGGTAAAATGTTGTATTAGAAATGATGGGTTCGCGTTTCTGGAAAGTCTGTGAAGGTTTTCTTATGAGCAATTCAATTTTGAGGCACTATATATTTGACGTTTAAGGTACATTTGATCAAAATGATTTGCAACTTTATATAATGTTTTGCTAATCGATTTTTCTATTGAATTGCCATAACGTCGGAAATGGATCACAAACTACAATAGAACCCAGTTATTTTGTTCCCTGATATACAGTTATTCATGAAGTACACTAAAACCCAGAATTTCTTTGGATATTTATTCTGGATTGATTCAATAAAACTTCTATTTTTCAGGAACACTCAATACCCCTTTCAATAACAGAGATTGCTGAAGAAAATAAAGGTAGCTACATTTTGTAGCAGCTGACTTATTACATACAATATTCCAATTCATGTCACTTAGGTCACAGTTTGCAATTAAATAATACACAATCCCACCCACACCCTGTCCAAAATTATCTATCCTGTCATCCATCTCAAAAAATCTATAACACTTAAACCACCCATTTGTAGGAATCTGAGATATTCTAAGACCTTAATTAATAAAATAACTGCTTGATCAATGACATTCATGATATTACTTCTGTATTTACTCTAGATGTGTTTTATCAATCACACATTATATAATCTTCGATATTTTCAAGTGGTTGTGCCATGAAATATTACACGTTTTTCTCTAGTTTAAATAATTTTGATTACCATAACAAAAATTGAAGATGTCTGTTGTACAATTATGTTGATCCTTTTTTGTTCTGTAGCATATTGGAATCGTGTTGAGTTCTTACGATCATTTATCCTGAGCCATCTAATTTACAATTTACAAATAAATGTATATTTTTTTTTTCTATGCTTACAATTAGCAATGTAGGTTAGAGCTTTCAGTTATGTTAATCTTTGTAAACAGAAAGCTGCATGGATCAAAATGAGGAAGCTTTTAATAATCGTATATGTCATTGAATCAAGTTCCCCTAAAATATCAGTAGAAATAGACTAGTCCGGTTCTTGTTGAGGTGAATGAAAACAGAGCGACTAGACTATTTTCCAATATCTAACTCCTTCTACACTGTTCACTTCTTTTACATGTACTTGTTATCAAGTACTATATTAACTTTATCGCAAATGGATTTTTAGAGGAGGAATTTTTACAATTGTACTTATACCATTATTAATCTTAAAGGTGAGATTCATTTCTTTAATCGTTTATGCCATTTCCAATGTAATCAGACTTCACTCTTAAATTAAGTGGCATGAATTAAGACTGCCAACAAGTAAACATTTGAGTTAAGTGACAATTATAAAGAATTCAGAACATGTTAAATCATTTATTATTACATATTATTTACGGTATTAGAAAATACATTTTTTGAAATGTTTTATGTCAAATTTCAACTGAAACCTTTGGAAATGATCAAAACACTTTGAATGTGTTCATGGACCTTGTATTATAAGGTCCATGACATGTTCAATTCAATTTCTAAATATTGCACTGGAGAAAATATTCACTATCTAATTTGGTGGGCTCTACGAATAAATTTAATAAATTGTCAGAGGAATATCTTCTGTTCAAAAACCTTTTAATGTTCTAATTAACAGATATTATAAACATTCAAATTAAAATTTGAAATAATACTTAATATATACCAAATTTGTTTTTAAAAAGAAAATTGAAAAATGGTAAATTTAATATAATTTTAACAAGAATTTCATTGGAATAAGATTCTTCAAGTGTGTTCATTAAAATGTAATCTTTAAAGTAAATGAATAATGTACTGTAACACTTAAATTTGGAAAGTATATACAAAGATATATTATACTCTCAGAATCTATCATAAACAAATTTTACACATGAAAATAATATGGAAGTCTGGCTGTATCATAATGTTATAAAAATTTAATATAATTTTTAACCAGTAAGCTGAAACAAGACACACTAGTTCGACGTTATACATGACTGCTGCATAATTGCTGCGGGATGAGTTCAAAATTAGACTATTAATTATGACAAAGGCTTACACATATTACAATCAGGTGGTTAGAAAACTTCTATAAATTATCGCATCTGTCACATTGTAGGACTAATTTGTCAGTTGTTAATTATAGTGTTACATATCAATACTGACATTCACCTAGGGATAAACTTTTAGACTTGGATGTAGTCTTTTTTTTCCAAACAGGTATGACTTGCAAGTATTCAAATTGTTGTTTTTTTTTGTGAAACAGAAAGCCTACTCCAACTCACAAGATATTAGATAGGTTGATATAATGAAACATACGCCCACAATAGCTAAGTCGTCCTGCAGTCAACAAATGTTATCGCGTATTTTTTCTTCTGTCAGTAATGAAACAACGCATGAAAATCTGATTACGAGTAATCACCCGTGTAGTAATTATCAGAAAACACTAGAATTTGTTTCGATTGTTTGTCTCAGGACCTTAAACAATTTATATTAACTTCAGCTTTCTGAGCCTCAAAAAGAAATTTCAAAGAGATCAAGAGCCATAACTCTGGCATTAATTATCGGAAATCACAGCAAATCAATAGGCTTCGTCATCTTGTGACCTTTAACACTGTGTATCAATTTAAAGTCATTCTAGGTGTTTTTAAAAGCAGGATCTAGAATTTTTAGTTTTATTGGAAGAAATGATGCTTCCGATCAAATGTAAATATTAATTGCTGAAATTTTTAAAATAAAAACATTCAGTGCCGTTTTCTAATGAAAAATAATTAAAATTATTCATTTATTGGGGTACCTAAGTTTAATGCATATTTATCTAGAATGGAGGAAATAAAGTATCTCTTTTTATTCAAGAAGAATAAAGAATGTTTCTCAAGAGGTTTGTACAGTCATGAAGACAAAATGACTTATTGTACAACTGGGAGATCTTTTAAACACATTTAGCATGTTATACATGGAATTTATGTGCAAAACTGTCCATGAGTATTAGATCTTGTTGATAGCCCTTTCAGATCAACTTGAAATAGTATTTTTATTCTTCAAATTTACAGATACCTCAATTACATTTTTAATACAATGTTCCGTCAGAGTGTCAGAACGACCAGTATAATATAATCTTATTCACTTCTGCAGTGCCGCTGTCTGGGCAAAATTTCCCCTCAATGCAGACTGGTGGCACTGCTTGGCATAAGTTTGTCTTTTTCCCAGTCGGTGCATAAAAGTAGTCCTTCAAAACCCCATTTCGTTTCAATTTAATCACTGCTATATTCCTGTTTTGGAATTGTCACAAAGAAGTTGTTACATGTTCTGTGTCATATAAGCAGGAATAAGCTTATTTTATTGCATAAAATATTCCTTATATTAACACAATTTCATAATCATATTAAAGACTTTGTAATTTATATAATGATACAGTTATCAACTGAAAATAATTCAATCCTTTCTCTAAAGAAAAGGGAATCATTATCTTTTCATCATATATAACAACTGTGTTATCTAACTTGGGTCACGGTTAGTGATTATACAAAATCTATTAATTCAGCAAATTATGTATCACATTATGAGAGAAAGAGGAAATAGATGTCTGGAAACAAAAGATTTCTACTATGGAAGATATTGTCTGTCTATTTATGGGAGGATTAAAGAGGAATCAAAGATATTAGATTCTACTTCATACTTAAACTTTTTGAGGTAATCAAAATTCAAGCTCACACAATTGGTACAAGGTGCACAAAAAATATGTCAAGGAATATGGTGCACAGCTTTTGAAATCGATACCAGACTATCCATAATCATTTCATTCAAAGCAAAGTAAATAATCAAGTGAGAATTGACTTTTGAATTTCAATAGACCATTAGATTAGGATGGTTTTTGCTTCATTTTATTTCTAATAATCACATTTACTCTAGAAATACTGTTTTAAAATGGCCGTGTAAGTGAAGTAAAATTCATGAATATTTTGATGTGTGGTTTTACAGATGTTACATCAGTCTAGTCAGTTAGTAAACTTTGCCATTAGTGCCCGGATCTACGATCTAGCTTGTATGTGCCAAGGTGAGAAATAATACAGGCAAGCTGAGTGGGCCATTGCCGACAAACATACAACTAAAACATTTTCGGTGTTAAAAAATATAAGCTTATAAAAATATATTGTATCAAGTTGTTCTTTGCATGAAGCATGCTTACAAAATACATCATTTTACAAAATTAAAGTAACAACAACTGTACTTCTTAGTATTGCAAACAAAACAAGAAAGAACTTTTGGCAGCAAATAAAACACATGAATATTTATACAGGACATGGAAATCCTTTAACCATAGATCAGTAATAATGGCCCTACATCACTAATTCTGTCAACAACACAATTATGTTGACATTAATCTAAAGTGGAGATCAGACTGGACAACTGACTTCAACTGTTAAGTCAAACTGTGTGCTACAAATAATGGACAATGGATTGCCAAAATAATGAATAATACAGGCAGGGGGTTCTAAAACCTAGCAATATGTTCTTCACTTATAAGAAGTAAGGCAATTATTTGCTCTCGCAACCACAAGTCTTGATCTCTCAAACAAAAATTTGAAATTCAATTTCTAATTGTGAAGGGATCCTGCTTGCTGTGTTCAGAAAAAGAATGATCAACTACTCCATCTGGCCAATTTTGACTGAACATTTCTCCATAAGGTTATCAGCAATTCTATAATTTCTTCTCATTTTTTTTTTAGAAAGTTCCACTCATTCTGGTCTGTTCATACTGATTCATTGCATTATTTAAATGCTTTTTAAGGCAAGTTCTTAGGTCTAATAAATAAACTTGACATGGCAACCTTCAAGCCAAAAGCATAATGCAAATCTTCCATTAGGTTTCTAATAGTTTATGGAACTCTTACAAAGTTTTCGAATCCCTTTTGAAACCTTGTCAATTTCCTTGATAGCTATAAAATTAACTCTGTGTCATCAAGACTTCTCTATGACATTTTGTTTCTGAACTAATTTCATTATTAATATAGTAGAAAAATCATGACTTTACCAGTAAAAGCAGTTCTGATTCTTATCATGATGATATATTAAATGACAAAACAATTAATATCAATATTGACGTATAGAGAATTAGTAAATAAAATCTGTCACACTTCTGGTTTTTCATTTCCGAACCAGACATCGGCTACAGAAAGTCCCTTCTTAATGAAAAGATCCCCTTGTGTAAACACTGCGTTTATAGAATTTTGTTTGCCAGTATGTTGACTAAAAAATTAGTCTTGATATTGAGTTTGCACTAACTTTGTTTGTAACCTCAAGGGTAAACTTAACAGATATTACCAGATGTATGTAATATATTAATTAAATTTAAATGTTCATAAATCTAATTAGAATGATGCCCCTCTATTTACTCTTGATTTTCATTATTGTGGCAATAAGCCAAAATATTGAGCATATACTTGAAAAAGTCCGAACTGGCTGTTGACAAGGTTTAAAAGTGTTTCTGGGCAATAATAGATCTTAACAATGGAACAATGACTTCAAAGGATTTTGATCCTGAAAATTGAAGTCTTGTGATTTTTGGAAAATTTATAAAATTACTCAAAGTTTTAACATTTAATTGGATGAAAAACATATAAAATAATTGTAACATTAACATGCGTTTGCAGCATCCGAACGAGCTATTAACAATAATTCTGATCTACATAGTGCAAAAATGTTAAACGTATTTTATACAAAAGCTAAATCTGTTAATTTCAGGTCTTTCTGTTACCTAAATTATTAAAGAGTTTTATAAAGAGTTGACTATTCTTTCTACAATAATTCAAAAGTAGATGATAAAAAAAGAAAATGTTGAAAATTTCAGTCAAATTACTTTGTTCTGCGCAGAATTGTCACTGAAAGTATGCACTAGAAATTGGCATCAATTTCGTCTTCACTGTCTATGAGAATTGGCGGTCGTTTGATTGACAAATGATAACATCGGAAGCCTAAATAAAGACTTGCTATAGGCAGATTTTGCTCTTGCATAATGTATGTTTAATTAGACATTAATTAAATTATCCAGACCATAATCAACCCTCGATGCCATTGCTTAGCTTGCAATATTTTACGGATAGGAATAAATTTTTTGGTGAAATAGTTTAATTTAACAATGATGATCGAGGCTAACCTAAAATGCAAAACCTATCTTGATTCAAAGTGGAGCAATTTCACTGAACTGTCAATCTCCCATAATGCCCCTTTAACAAAAGATTCTACTCAGCATTGTCACAACCATAATAGATTTTACTGAATGTAAGCAATCTTGAAATGTCCCTGAGCTTTTCGAGGCTGGACGGCATGATATGTAATGGCTATAATAGTTGATTAAATGTTGCACATTGGGAAAAAGGCTCTATATATATATCCAAATTTGAAGCTAGGTTTTGAAGAATATTTTACGGATAGGAATAAATTTTTTGGTGAAATAGTTTAATTTAACAATGATGATCGGGGCTAACCTAAAATGCAAAACCTATCTTGATTCAAAGTGGAGCAATTTCACTGAACTGTCAATCTCCCAGAATGCCCCTTTAACAAAAGATTCTACTCAGCATTGTCACAACCATAATAGATTTTACTGAATGTAAGCAATCTTGAAATTGCTTTTCGAGGCTGGACGGCATGATATGTAATGGCTATAATAGTTGATTAAATGTTGCACATTGGGAAAAAGGCTCTATATATCCAAATTTGAAGCTAGGTTTTGAAGAATCTGTTAAGCCTACATGACTAGATATTAGGTTTCGAGATTTGAGCTGCAGTTGGATGACTTGTTAAAAGGCTTTGTTGGTTTGCAGAAAGGTCTTATTTAAGAAGCCATTGCATATTTGCTCCTGCTGCCAAAATAAGGTCACGTTTTTCATGTAAGAGTCTGCTATTTATTAGTTTTAACTAGCAAATTCACTTTAATTTACAGCAATAACACATTTTACAAGTACATATTTAAAGTTAATTGATATCTATCTATGGTAGCGTGCCCTACAAAGCTAACTTACATCAACAAATGTTCAACTTCAAAGTGATTATAAAATATGTTTGGTACATGTGCATTGTCAACAAAAGCTTGTATTTGCATACTATAGCCATGTACAAGTCTTTTCATCTATCAAAACACTAAAAAATATAACATTTATGATTCTGAAATGCAATAAAATTTAAATGTCAATTGGCAACAAGAACTTTAGAATATTACTTAAAGAAGTATTATGTTAGGTTTAGATAAAGAACTGGTTGTTCTTGCTGAAATAGGTCAAAAATAGATAATGCAAAATGAATATATTTATTAATACATTGAAAATTTCATTTTGATTACTTTATTCTAGGCAAAGATATTAGTCTTTGAGATTTGAGGATGTGTGTACTGATTGTAACCACTAAACTGACTGTTCGAGACTTAGCTTCGCTTCACCTTTTTAAATCATATCATTAACCATTCTCATCTACTTAAAATTGAACCCATCTGATGGCATTGAAAGCTGATTATGGTCTTGTCCTGCTAATAAATGTCTGATAGTTTATATAACATGTAAGGCTTAAAGAAAGATAATTTGCCAGGCAACGAAACATACGCCCACAGCAGCTAAATCATCCGAGCAGTCAACAAGGGTTGTTGCATATTTTTACTTTTTTTGGTAATGAAACATTTGTAATACACTCAAATCTGATTTAGAGTAACAACTCATGTAATTATGAGAATAAAGTTTTACCCCACGCTAACAATTAGTATATACATGAAACATTTAATATCATGGATTTAGCTGTTCATTTATCAAAATTCATTGAAAATCAAAATCCTTGTTCGTTTCAACACTTTAAACTCTGAGGTTTGGCCTCTATAACGTCACAAGATTTTTTGAAGTTATCAAGGGAGATAACTCTGGCAGTAATTATTTGAAATCAATAGGCTTAAACACTGTGTGTAAATTAAAGTCGATCGGATATTAACTTTGGCCTCTAGAGCTTCCACAGGATTTTTTCGAAGTGATCAAGAGCCATAACTCTGGCAGTAATTATTGAAAATCACTGAAAATCGAGAGACATCTTAGTCTCATGACTGTAAACACTATGTATAAATTTAAAGTCAATCGGATATTAACTTTGGCCTCTAGAGTGTCCACAGGATTTTTGAAGTGATCAAGGGCCATAACTCTGGCACTAATTATCGGAAATCGCTGAAAATCAATAGGCTTTTTCGTCTCATGACTTTAAACACTGTGTATAAATTTAAAGTCAATCGGATATTAACTTTGGCCTCTAGAGCGTCCACAAGATTTTTTGAAGTGATCAAGGGCCATATAGCTTTTGGTAGTTATTATCGGAAATCGCTGAAAAACAATAGGATTCTTCCTCTGATGACCTTAAACTTAAACACTGTGTATAAATTAAAAGTCAATTGGATATTAACTTTAGCCTCTAGAGCGTCCACAAGCAATTGTGGATGCCGGACCGACGGCCGGCCGGACAGGGGCAACGACAATATACGACCACATTGAAATGTGGTCGTATAAAAACCTACAATAGGCAGATTTATGTCTTGCATAATGCCTGTTTAAGGGTTACAATTCTTTACAAATTCTTTACCTAGCTAATTACAATCTTCTGAATTTTCATTTTTTTTTTTCTGGCTGTACACGATATTTCATATAAAATGTCTTGATAAGCCACGCCAACAAACAGTCAATTGACAGTTTCTGGACAAATAATTTTGAAACTCGAGGGCAGAATGTGGGGAGCTGCAAGTTTATTTAGTTGCAAGTTTATTTAGTAATGATAGATGGGGTAAACATGGTAACACAACTGTTGTTCTATTTGAAGATTGTTTTTATACGCCCAGTCCGTCAGTGATTTCTTGTGAACACTCTACAGACTACATTTATTTATCATTATAACATTGTTTTGAAACTGACATACAGATTACATTTATTTACCATAACTCATAGGATTATTTTGAAATTGATATATCTTGTTTACATAAGTGAGATGAAAAAGCCGATTTAATTTATTCTGGAATAATGGCCTGTGTTTCACTTTATTGAAACTTGTGTATGCTTTAACGACAAAAGTTATCGTTCGATGATAACTATCGTCATTTGAATGATCCATCTTGGGTATTTAACTTTTGTGAACTTTGTGATCATTCAAATGACGATAGTTATCATCTGATCTGTATGAATTTGATATGCATCACTTAAATTAGAGAAACGAAGAATCCTATTCAATTTCAGCGATTTTCAATAATTACTTGTAGAGTTACGGACTTGTTACACATTGTTGAACCTTAAAAGATGAAAGATATCATCTGACCTCTATAAAATTTAAATGAGTTATTTAAATAAGTGAAACGAAGAAGCCTTTTGTATTTCAGAAATTTTTGTCAATCATTTCTAGTTATAGTACTTACAGAGTTATGGCCTTTGTTTTACTTCATTAAACTTGTGAATGCTTGACTGACAAAAGTTAAATTATTGAAAAATTAGTAAATTGAAAAAGCCTGTCAGATTTCAACAATGTCTGTAAATTACTACCAGAGTTAAGGCCCTTTTTTCAGTTCGCAGAATCTTGTGTACCCTCAAACGATGAAAATTATAATCTGATTTGTATGAAATTGTCTTGTAAAATGACACCAATTATCTGCAAAAGAATAAATATGCGACAACCCTTGTAAAATGCTCTGACAATTTAGCTGCTGAGTGCGTATGTTTTTTTTTGCCTGGCAACCTATTTATTATACAGTGGGACACTCTATCTATGGTCGATTAATTAATGATGGACATATTGCCTGATAGAAAAGTGTTGTACTGCCTTTAACTAAGAGCGATAGGCATAATGTTTTTTAATTCATAAAGAAAGATCCGATTATGAAACTGGTTCTCTTTATTACATATTATAGCTTGCTCAAATCAAACCAAACCCAAGATTTATCAGTCACAGTCAAAAAAGAATTTCCCACAAAAAGCCACAATATCAAAAGATAAAAATTCATGTATCAAGGTTTTTTGAAGGTCAAACTCAATGCATAGTTAAAGTAGTTACATAGAAAATGCATGATTTATAGTAACAAATTAATATAAATGTTAAATTACCTACACCTATTTAACATAATTTTATATGATAAAGAGCTAAATTTGCCTATTGCAGGTCCTTCTTTAGACATATATAAACTAATTAGACATGATTAACATAATAAACTCTTGATGCCATCAAATGACTCCGCCTCAAAACCGATTTGCGGTTCAATGACTGTTGATGATTAAACACGAAAATGGATAATCAAGAATTGATTGATTTTCGTAACAATGACAATCGTGACATCAGTGTTTTTGAAATGAGTGTTTCCAGCATATTCCCTTTACATTATCTGGGGTTTTTTTTAACTAACATAGCAAGAACTGTCAGCTTTTCTCTAATTTTCAATAATGTCCTTTTAAGTATTTGTGTACAATAATGAACTTCACAAGATAATTAAAACTTCAAAAGTTGTAGCTTGTAAAATGTTATAGAAATGTTTCAAATTGGACACTTTTTTTTGTTTGTTCCTTCTTTGGACCCGTCTTCATAAGACAAGTAGGAGCAGAACAGTAGGACGTTAAACCCCATTTCATTTCATTTTTATACGCCCACATTGAAATGTGAATACGAATGATAAAGTGAGAGGAATCAAAAACCATTTAAATGACATAAACATAGACAGGATCAAAGTCATAATAAACTTGATACAGTGACACCAGTAACTAGGAGTGGATAAAAACAAAGTCAAAGGTATCACAAAACCATCTTTTAAAGTATACTTTAATCTTTTAAAGTATACTTTAAAAGATGGTTTTGTGATACCTTTTAAAAGATGGTTTTGTGATACCGTTGACTTTGTTTTTATCCACATTGAAATGTGGTCGTATATTGTCGGCGTCCACAATTGCTTTTGGACGCACTAGAGGCTAAAGTAACATCCGATGGATTTTAAATTTATACATGGTGTTTAAGGTCATGAGACGAAGAAGCCTATTGTTTTTCAGCGATTTCCGATAATTAGTGCCAGAGTTATGACCCTTGATCACTTCAAAAAATCCTGTGGACGCTCTAGAGGCCAAAGTTAAGATCCGATTGACTTTAAATTTATACACAGTGTCTAAGGTCATGAGACGAAGAAGCCTTTTGATTTTCAGCGATTTCCGATAATTACTGCTAGAGTTATGGCCCTTGATCACTTCTTGTGAATGCTCTAGACTAGAGGCCAAAGTTAATATCCGATTGACTTGATTTTCAGAGATTTCAAATAATTACTACCAGAGTTATCTCCCTTTACTTCAAAAAATCTTGTGACGTTATAGAGGCCAAACTTATCATCCGATTGACCTCAGATTGATACACAGAGTTTAAGGTGTTGAAACGAACAAGTATTTTGATTTTCAATGAATTTTGATAACTGAACAGCTAAATCCATGATATGAAATGTTTCATGTATCTAATTGTTAGCGTGGGGTAAAACTTTATAAAAAAACAATCAAATTCTAATGATTTTCTGATAATTACATAATGAGTTGTTACTTTTAATCAGTTTTTAGTGTATTACAAATGTTGCATTAGGGAAAAAAGTAAAAATATGGGACAACCCTTGTTGACTGCCCGGACGATTTAGCTGCTGTGGGCCTATGTTTCGTTGCCTGGCCACCTATCTTTTTCTTTGCAACAGAAAAATCTTTATTTTCATTAAATCAATAAATAAATTGATTTCTTATAGTGCATTTCACAAACTAAGAATTTTGCTGAATGACAGCACAAACTTTTTGAATTATACGATTTAAATTTCTTGAGTTGCACAAGTAAATTAAGAGCAGAAATTCATGCAGTAACTTACAAAATAATCTATATGTCAATGAATGTGTCAATTAGATTTTTTGTTTTTGTCATTACTTAAGTACTACTGATGGACCGTAGTTGAGATGAATACTGTTAATCTAAAGAATGGGGAATTAACAAGGAACTGCTCACAGCCTGAGTAACATTTAGATTCAATAATCAAATAGTGTAGAATGTACAGTCATAACCATTTGCATTTCATTTGACGGTTTTACATCTAGTATAAATATTGTCGCCAGAACATGGAGGGTTAGCACTGGTCTCGTTAATTGAATAAAATTCTTTACTCGTGGGATATTATCAGTGATGAAAAAATTTGAATTACCATATTACCCACAGAAATTCCAACATTGCTCTAGGGTAGAAAATAAAGGGTAAATCCTTTTTTTCTTCACCTGGGACTTTCAGGAATAAAAGAGTTGTGTTGAGTTAAAATAATCATTTGTGTGCTCCCTGATGTGTTATTTAGATAACCCAATGCTGCTGTAAGTCTAAACCCAATAACCAATATTGAATATTTACGCTTCTGTTACAAATCATGATTCAGTTTGCCTTCACATGATTACAACTTTATTAGCGTGGGTAGAAGTTTGGTCTTGCATGATAGATGTTTAATTAATATCATGAATCCTCTTCACATCTCAACAATGTTTCACTAGAAACAAATTTTTCTGGATGGGAATATACTAAAAGCAATATCAGGTATCAAACATCTTAATCTCCTTGGTAATTTACAAACAAAGATCTCGAAGTGTATGTTTGTTGGGATCTGAATTAGATATTTTTGTCTGCGATCATGTTAATCTGAACCTGAAAGTTGGCTTCATAATTCATGAACAAATTGAACTATTATCATGACAATGCTTAATGCCATCAAGTAGAACTGTACAGGTCCTCTTATAATGTGTTGCTACAACAAAATAGGGAAACCAGCAGTTGCCAGGCAACATCCGCCCACATTTTGCAAGAGATGGATAGAAAAAAAGCTATAAAAAAAAAAAAAAAAAAAAAAAAATATTTTCAGACAATCAGGGGTCATAATCCAGGAAGCTATGGTCTGAAATATGTGAATATCGATATGGACTGAGATATATGGAATAAAAAGATATATTTAAGTTTCACCAAAATTCAAACTCAACTATCATTAGGGTGGTAACAGTGATATATTCAAATGTCTTTTTTTAAATCGGATATAAATTGTGACATCTAGAGGGACCACAAGCTAAAAATGTGATTTTCCGTACAATCAAGAATCATGAATACTTTTGAATTGATCATTCTATGACTATTTACAGAAAATTTATCCTCTGTCAAGTTAGCTCAATTTGAAACAAATTTGTGAAATTATTAAGTGTATATTCCCATCTGTTTAATTATCATAAGCAGAACTGACAAAATGTCTAGTTATCTTTTTGCTACAATTACCATTTCTGAATAATATCATGTCAATAATAACCCTAAGGATAATATTCACCAGACATAATATATAATGAACTAAGCAAAAATACTATTTTAAACAAGCTGTTAGTTTAAAGAAGAATTCACTTCTGGAAAGAAAATAAATGACTGAAAAGCCATTCAAAACAACCCTTGACTCAACAAGTTACATCCAAGTAGCAAGGTACCAAGATTGATGAATTGGACACCTACATTCAGTGAACTCCTAGAAAACCATTACATATTACATTATAATAAATATTTATCTAACTCTAAGCTATGGATTAACAGAAATATGAGTTAGAATATTTACTCAATCCAAGAAGGTCACTTTGGGATATACATGGGCCGTTCCAGGAATTTTTGCCTTGTAAATTTTTTTAGAAAATTCATATGGTCTCCATTGTCATTATTTTAGCGTATACATACACCCCCCGTTTGACGTCAATTTTTATTATGAATTAATACGATGACATTGTGATATCATTATCTTGCGCTTTGAATGCCCATCTCATCACACCATCTTATTATAAAGAATAAAGCAATCGACTGTGACACTTGTCTCATAAAAAGTGTTGTTTTACAATTTTTTTATATAGCTGAGCAAGAGGAAAGGGAACCCAAAACTCCTTCTCTGGATCTGCCACTGATATGTTCATTTTTGGCCACAAGTCCATGACTTTCAGTAGTGGCAAAGTAAGAGAGGTCAGACAGTTGACTCTAGACCTTAGCAATACTACATCATAGGTCAAGTAGAAGCTGTAATTGTGTAATTTTCTATATCTTTTTGTAAACATGATTTAATGAATTAGCCAACAAATGACCTTTAAAAAAAAATAATATGTTAACAGAGAGCATCAACAGCAGATGTAAGAAATAAGATGTTAAGCTTCGTGTCATTAGAAAAAATCTCAAGAGTGCCATGTTAAATTTTAAAATCAACAGTCTGACATTTAAAACAATGACAAGAAGCTAATGACGTCTGCCGATTTCAGACCTAAGTGTCATATAATTATATACAAATCATTCTTAGCTTCTGTACCTTCTGCTCACAAATTAGTTTTTATTATCAATAAATTCATGTATCAAGAATCAAATTATCAAAGTGTCTCTGAGTTATAGATGGATTTCTCATCAAACCTGTGTGTACATAATAAAGGGTCTGTTTTGACATGTGAACTTTTAAGTGGTATAGAGTATAATACGAGAGAAATCTTCTCTTCTCAAATCTTACCAGAACCCCACAAATAACTGATGAATGATTTGGGAGCGAAGTAGAAAAGATTACAATTTTATCCAATGGGACAAAATTTAATCTATCTGTGTCTCAGGTAGATACAGGAAACTTTTTTTGACACTTGTCAGTTCAGTGACTATAACCTGTCACTCTTAATTATCCAATACCAGTCATGTCACACATTATCCAGAGGTACACAAACATGGTTTTGTTCCTCACATATTGATCCACATGAATATTGTAATATGAAACGGCTTCATTTTCTTCAACATCCAGAAGGTTTAAAAAGTTCTGGCAAATCAACTTTGCCTCAATGACTTAAAGATTCATGCAATTCTCTAGCCTGATCGGAATACACATGAATTCAGCCAAGTATCAAAGATATTAGCAATTCAATTTTAGGCTAATCCCAATCGACATCACTAACTTTGGTTTGATAATTAAAAAAATTCTTCATTATCCATTTTCATGTTAAATTATCCATCACAAAATGTATTCAAATCCTGGTGTGCTGGACAGCTGTCTAGTTGTTTGGATGGCCTGCATGTTAAAAAAATCCGTTGGCAGTTTGAATTCAATTTAAGAGTAGGCGATAGCAAAATTTAAATCATAACATACTGTATGGTATATGTTAGTCTCCATTAGCCAAGGCGGAGCAGAACAGTAGGGGGCTAAACCCAAATTCGTTTCTTCACAAATTCTTAAAGTTGGTTATTCGTTCCTTCACAAATTCTTAAAGTTGGTTATAGGTTTTCAGTGTCAATCAAAATAATTGATGCAGGACTCTGAATTGATTTAAAATACAAAACTATGTTACATAAGTCCTCATACAAAAAAAAAAAAATGGAAATAAATGATTGATTTGTAAACACAGATTGTTGATGAAATGCATGGGATAATTGAGCTGTAAAATTAATTTCCTGCAGATTAATACAACTTGGTGTGCATTGACTTTCTTCTAAGCTTGTTTTGAAAACATTATTATACTGTAAGAAAAACTGTATACAAGAAAGAATTAAGATAACATATATTCGAACAATTTTACTGTATCTACTAAAATTTTGGTTGTTCTTCTAAACCAATCTGACCTAATGATACCTACACAGATGGGTAATTAAATGGCAAACACAAACTTGGGGAATTTATAGTACTTATTTGCTTCATAGATTTGTGGTATAGACATTTGAGGGTTATTGTGCTGTTCACCAGGGAAATGTAATAATTAGTTAACTCCCAGTTTCCCAGATAACATGATAGCAGTGCGACTAGATTGTGATTTAAATCATTCTTTCTTCCTGATCAGTTCAATCTCACCATCTGTCAATCCTACTATCTAGGTTCCAATACATTCTTAACATACAGTATTTACTGGCATTTGTAGCTAGAAACAAAAATAAATATAAATTTATAAGAACAGCTATTTTGTTTTGTCTCAATCAGGACTGCCAAAATCAACTTGTCTGTTTCCAGCAGTCAATTTTCTTTCTAATTTCCTTGGAGTTGCTGTTTTTGTATTGGCATTAGTCAACAATAGAATATCAATCAATCTTAAAATATGGATAAACAAGCTGCAAATTTCCCGGCAATTTCAAGAATAGACAGATAGTTATTTTTTTTACGTGTTTTAAAATTATCCAGATACAAAAATCAAGAGTTCTTCAGTGCTTTTATGATAAAAATGACAAGAAAATTATAAACTAGTCGAATTTTAAATATTCCACTAAAAATGAGTAATATATCATACATGTTTTGTACAATGCCAGTGGTATTGTTTATACATTATGTGATTTTAGATACCATTTATATAATTTTGTTGATCACGCACAATGCTGTGAAAGATAGTGTCAGATATCTTGATTGAACACTGATGCAGATCTCCCGTAATCTGTAAAAACCTAGCAAGTCAAATTTTAGTGAAAATTGAGTTAAACCCATATTTGGATTTAGTACACATGTATATATATAATAATAGTTGTTTTTTTTCTCCTTAACTGAAAGACTTCTAATTATCTTCATCTAAAAAGACAAAATAAAATTGGTTTTATATTCAGTAGCTTAATTCTGAAACAAAACTACAGGTTTTTTTGGTTTTCTAAAATCTACATTCAACAGTGTTACTAGGTTTTTCCAGATTATGGGAGAGATGTAGTTGACAAAAATGATACCGCTACAGACATACCATGCACTTTTCAGTCTCGAAACTGTTTAAATTTATCTTTGCTCATTTATTTCCTATACAATTACAGAATTTTTGCTTGTTTTAAAATTTGATAAAAATTCATGAATTGTAAATGTAATGGCAAAGTAAAATTCAGTGCTAAACCAGTTCAGATGACATGTTTAATGACATTCAAGGTGTGATCACAAACATGTTTTATCATGATACAGATTACATTTTCCTTGAAGGTTAATTTGATGTTTTTCACCTTCAGCTAAATATGAACAATGGGTGATAGTTGTAATACAGTAGCTAATGGGGTTTCGTCCTTCATAGTATACCTTTCACCCATTTTTTCATCAATGACATTGATTTTTGTTTGAGATTAAACTGAAATATATGTCAATTGGTGTTCCATTATTACATTTACAATTCACATTTTATCTTAACTCATGCCTATAGGTTTCATAAAAGATATATTTTATGGGTTTTTTTTACATTTTTATATACGAAGTGGGTTTTTTTGTGTAAAATAGTAGATTGAAATCTATATGATAGCTACCAGGCTATTACATAGTTAAAGGGCAATCATTCACATCCATTAAAATTTCTCAACCAACCTAAACCATCAATCTCATATCGGGCAACTGATCAGTGAACACAAAAGTCTGTTTTAACTTTGAAATTTAATAATACTTATGAAACAAGACATGATCTGTTCCACAAGAAAAATCCTTTATGTGCAAGCAAGAAAAATTTAAATGTACAGAGTTTTAAGTTTAGACTGAATGCAGACAGGTAATCTTCTTATTGAAATTTATTGAAAACTTTTAATGGTAGCAATGATTGGTTGAATATAGACACACCTTCTACTATCAATAGTGTCAGGCACAGATATAATCATTGCCTTGTCAAATCATGTCAATTGGAACTGATAATTCTGGGTGGTTATGTCCTCATTTCAAGCAATGAAAAAATGGTGAAAACCATTCCAACCACATAAAGTAAAGGTGATTGTATATGTATTTGTTCATAATAAGTGGTCTTATAAAATCTTGATCACTCACTTCGCTAACAATGTGTATGAACAAGAGATATAAATTCATATTTATAATATTTATATAGATAAAGTGTGTGCTTTTTTCTTAATATAGACCAACAATACAGATTCTTGTTCTTTTCATTCTAAAGCTTGTAGAATGGTTTGTATCAAATGTAAATTCTTATATTTATATTCATTAACTCATTGCTTCTAGCTTATATTGTATTCTTCTTTTTTTTTCCAGGAAATCGTGTGAATAAAAAAAATCATCATTATACTGGAGTGTCAGAACTTTTTGAAATGTGTGTTCATCAAATTAAAAGTGACTGAAAACCATTGTGAAATATAGAAAGAGATAGCAATGGATTCCACTATTTCAAGCATTGTTTTTCCCTCTCATCAAGTGCGAAGTAAATTAAAGTAAATAATGAAATAGTGTTGTGTTATTCAACTTACAAGGCAATACTGTTAATCTAGTAAGAAGTACAATTCAGTATTTATGACAGATATTTGCCCCCCACCCCTTGAAAAAAATCAAAGAAAGTATGATCACACATTCAGTAATATCTACTACATACAGAATTTTATTTTGTTTCAAATACCAATTTCTAAATCTGTTAATATTAAGAGACATCTTGAATATATTAAAATATTGGAAGTGTGAAGTAATTTTATCAATTTCTGGAATGGAGTAAGCATTATTCGCCAACAAAATACTCTAGTATTAGTAAAGGGGCATCTTTAACAGTATGCTGTGTGAGACCGTTTCTGGGTAGCTGCCAGTAGAAATCAAATTGATAGTTAAATCAATGGTGGCAAGCAGCAAAGACAAGGAGTTAAATGCTAGCATCTTATATCTTTTTCTGGAATTTAACATGTAGCTTTCTTATCAACCCAACCAATTTTTTTTTATTTTATCAAAATGCGTGACAAGTGGTGTTCCAAGATTGGGATATAAGCAAAAAGTAGTTGTCTAAAATGTTAACAATCTCAGTGTAATCAGTGAAGAAAATAAAAGACAAGTGTTAGTGATGTGCTCAGAGAGTGGTGGAGATATTGTGCACGTAAAATTTCCCTCCAATACAACTAAATTAGATAAATCTTTGATCCCAAATGTCCATCTATTTCTGCCTCTGGAAAGTGTTGGCGCCTACATTAACTCTGGAAACATGTGCGCCTGGCATCAGGATATCAATGAAACTTTTTTCAACAGTTCAGGAGATGGTATATCTTCAGACACACAAGTGTATAATTGGACAATACTAATAATGTGTCCACTGGTTCTGTTTGGAATCGGTGGAAACCTACTGGTGATTATGGCCATATCTTTGGAAAAAAGACTGCAAAATGTTACAAATTATTTTCTTTTGTCCCTGGCAGTCACAGACTTTTTGGTATCACTTATTGTTATGCCTTTCAGCATTATTAACGAATTTACGGGTAAGTTAAATACTATAACCGGTTTAATAATTTACAAACTTTATTACTGGTTATGCCAAAACCTAACTTCATTTCAAATAAAATTAAAGATCAGACATGGTACGAAATCAATCTTTTCAGAATCTGTGGCATTGCCAGTGGAGATTCATTTTCTTGGCTACATTTAAAAACAAATACCAGATTCAATATCACCAGAATCCCATTTCAGTTGGAATAAAACTCATTTCACACTAATTTTAACAAAAGACATGCTAATTTCTGCTTGGGTAATCTTGCAATCAATATATATTATTGACAAATCAAGCTATAACTAGATCACAAACAAAGACTGTAATATGGACATTAGTCAATCTTTTAGACAGTATATCTCCATTATACATTTAAATAAAATTCATTATCATAAAAACCTGAAAGTCATAACAGATACAGGAACACCTTACATAGATAAAAATCTAATTTTAGTAACTAAATTAAAGGGCAGAACATGATTGCCAGAATATAGACATTATAAGATTGTTGACAATATAAGGGGGGAAAAAATTGTCTTCACTTCCAATGTTTTATTCATTTACGATCAATATGAATCAGCTAAATAATAAAATTTATCTGCACTACTCCTTGTTCGGCAGAATGAAATTAGACTCAAATTTCTATAAAATCAATGTATATTAAATGAAGCTTTAGATCCTAAACCAAATCAATCTGTTGACAGATGAATGTTAAAAAAAAAAACACCATATAATTAGAAATGCTTTTGGGTTTTTTTGACCAATACATCATAACCTGAAGTGCCTCCTTTTGCAAAACTATACAAAAAATTAAATATCCAAAAAATGTTGACATTTCTTAATTATAATAAACCATATAAAAACCCTTTGGAAGCTAAAAATGTGAATAGGTTAAAAGTTCTCTAAAAAATTAATTATATTCTACTGATTCATAAACTACATTCATACCAAAAGAACACAATTTAAAAATATATATAAAGACAAACTATCAAAAAAAAAAAAGATACCCAAATGATTATACTACATCTTAACTGTCACAGAACATACAGACATTATCCACAATCAAAATGACCATGTGTTCCATTTACAAATTTACAATATCTTGAATTGATATTCTCTTTCTTTGAAAATCAAATTTAATATCTTACAATATCTTGAATTGATATTCTCTTTCTTTGAAAATCGAATTTAATAGATAAATCTGGTTTTCCAGTTTCATCTCAATATATCCATGACAACTTACTGAATAAATAGGGTGCTGATATAGAGTAGACCATTTTATAATACATATATTCTAAGAAATAATTGTATTAGCTTGCGCAAATTTCGAATTCAAGAATAATTGCTGATTATATAATAATATGGTTTAACATAAGTTTTCAGACTTAATTTTAAAATTGATCTATGGTGAGATTGACTCAAAGGACATGTCAACTGTATAAATTTGGACACAATCATTGATCGTGTCTACATCCAAATCTTTTATATTGATGAATTCTCATTAATTGCCAAATTGTCTGCACAAAGATGATAGAAATTGAGTTTTTAAATTAAAAGCTAGAGCCATTTCTTGCTTCAGGGTATTTTCAAAGGTTCCGATTTGCGTGACACGTCTATTTAAATCTATTTAATGAGGACAGGCAATGGATTTTCTATGTTTTACACTAAAGTTAGAGATTTATAAAGCGAAAAATTAGAGAATACATTGTTTTTATCAGACGTAAAGCACTGTGAAATAGTTCAGACCAACCAGTAGCAGAATTTAAACATTCAAATGCTCAGTTCAATTGACACCCTTTGACTACAGTAACACATCTGGACGGAATAAACTTTAGAATAATTCAGGTTTTTTTTTTATCATTCTTTAGGGAAGTAGCTAGCCATAAAATATTCAAGTTTTTTCTGATTTCTATCAAGCATCAGTGAGGTATAATTAAACTTTGAAGATTATAAATTACACAACAACCAATACGGTAATGCAGGTCTCAAGCAAATAACTGTAACAGTTAAACCAAATATAGTTGGAGCTGCAGTGGTTCATTGAGTAAGGTACTGGCTCATTTGCCAAAGGGTCTGGGGTTCTAACCCAGTATTGGCTGATAAATTTCCCTGGAATTTTCCAGCATAATTTCTCTTTGTCATTGATATGGGATGGCAGATCTGGCAAGGAACAGTGTAATGTTTGGATGGGACAAACAAAAAACCATGGTACGGTAATTCCTGTCTTGATTGCTAGTGTTCACCGTTTACCTATTTATCAGCCAATGGGGCATCCATCAGGTTTCATTGCATGCAAGCAAGCCATTGAACCAGCTTGATAGTACAATAATGAAAATAAAAGCTGCTGTCACCATGCATATTTCCGTAGTTTAAAAGTAAAAAACTCCAAAGTCTTGACCAATCAAATTGCTTAGCTCCTAAGCCTAAGCAGAAAATTCTCAAACTTAGTCAAGGCAATGATATAAAGAATCTATACTCAGAGTTTCACAGCATTCACTTAATCATAACCAAACTTTACATGTCCAAAAGCATCACCCAATAAAATTGCTCACCTCTGCCTATCGCAAGCAGCCAATGTTCATCATCAAACTACATTGAGGCATTCCCCCAATGAACGCCTACACCAAGTTTGAACATTCTACATCAGTTAGCAGATTTATGGGGTTTCAAAGTCTCTACCAATTAAATTGCTTACGGCTCTGCTTACCCTCAGAAGAAAATGTTCATTATCGAACTTAGACACGGTATTAATGTGATTATTATACTAACTCCTCTCAATCAATGTAACTAATTTATCGTGTCCCAAAGCATCAACCAATCAAATTGCTTAGCTCTATGCTTACCCTCAACTCAAAATCTTCAATATCAGAGATGTAGCCAGGATTTGGGGGGTAGGGAGGTATGGTCTTTTGTGAAAATTCAACCCTTCTTGGGTGTATTTTCAGTGCATCTGCTTGCTGCTTTTTATATTTGCTTCAGTGCAAATCAAATTTCCTTTTATATTCAAATTTTACCAAATTCACTTATTTCATCAATAATACAGGAAGCTAAAAACTTATGTACATGGTAATTGGCATTACATATACCATTGCAAATTAATTTACTAAAAAAAAGATCTGTTTCAAAGATTTTAAGTCAAAAGCCTCTCGTAGGCCTACTTACCTATATTAGTAACTAGTGTTACAATGAATATATTCATTTTAACACTAGTTACTCTTATAAGTAAAACAGTATACTTGCCTTGCTGACTAATTAATTTTTTGGAGGCAAGTGTAAATAAAATGGACTATAGCCCAGTTATCTCTCAGATTTAATTTAGATTCGGTAGAATTACCCCTAGAATGAGAACATTAAAAATTGGTTGTAAAACCAAACAATGAAACCATTTATGACATCCAACACTTTGACATTGAAATGCCGTAAATTGGTCTGGGTGACCTATTTACGGCAAATATACAAATTCAAAGACCGTAGAATTATAAATTGAATATACCTACACAACTTCTAAATATAAATAAACAAAATACCAATACTTCTTTCTAATTTAGGATGAAAGGGTCTACTATGCCACACAAAATTAAATTATGCCGTGAAAGACGTGGTTTGTGTCGGATTTTACTATGACCATGCCAACTTTGCCGTTTGCCGGGGTAAATTTAGAGCGATGAGTTTGTGTAGACCTACAGAGAAGGACAAATGGGTTTAAATATGATGGGGCGGGTTGCTCGATTATTTATTAGTGCTGGGCCGCAAAAAATAGTTCCGCCCAGCTTGGCTACATCCCTAATTATCTAACTAAGTCAAGGTATCGATGTGGTGAAACTATACACCCCTCTAAAGTTATCGTGTCCCAAAGCATCAACCAATAAAATTACTTACCTCTGCTTATCCTAAGCAGAAAATTCTCATCTTTGAACTACACCAAGTTTGAACTTTCATGGTCAATAAGAAAGAAAGCTATTGTGGTCCAAAAATTATGAGAGACAGACAAACCCAATTTAATGGTCTCCTGCTTTCTTAGAAAGGTGGGGGACAATAATAATGTTTTTTGTTCATGTTGAAAGTGTCAGTGATGTTTGTTACTTATTTACCAGTGGGTCAGTGGTGTTTGTTACCTATATGTAACAGAAAGATTCATTAAGTGATACCGTGACTGATTATAAGTTCAATTTTGCATTTTGTAGTCCTTGGTTATGGACAAGAGTTTATAAGGAGACTGTTTAGTTTGTAGCTAACACTGTGTAGAAGGGAGCAGGAGCTTGTTTTTATTACAATTCCATTACAAATATAAACATTAATTACATGTTAGACATTACAGTGGAAATAGAAAAAAGATACTGGTGATCAGAGCAAAAAAATGCAATTTTCATGTTTAGATTAACGAAGCAGTGTAATATCTTATCAGCTATATTTGATTCTCCCAAGTTTTTGTGGCAGATGTTTTCTGCCTACTATTCGGAAGTCCAATTAAAAACCATTGAATACTAAGATACTTTTGGAGGATTGCTATTTTCACTACTTTTATGAAAACATTTGCTCTTTACAGAAAAAGATAGGTTGCCAAGCAACGAAACATACGCCCACAGCAGCTAAATCGTCCGGGCAGTCAACAAGGGTTGTCGCATATTTTTACTTTTTTTGGTAATGAAACATTTGTAATATATACTAAAATCTGATTTAGAGTAACAACTCATATAATTATGAGAATAATGTTTTACCCCACGCTAACAATTAGTATATACATGAAACATTTAATATCATGGATTTAGCTGTTCAGTTATCAAAATTCATTGAAAATCAAAATACTTGTTCGTTTCAACACCTTAAACTCTCTGTATCAATCTGAGGTTTGGCCTCTATAACGTCACAAGATTTTTTGAAGTTATCAAGGGAGATAACTCTGGCAGTAATTATTTGAAATCTCTGAAAATCAATAGGCTTCTTCATCTCATGACCTTAAACACTGTGTGTACATTTCAAGTCGATCGGATATTAACTTTGGCCTCTAGAGCTTCCACAGGATTTTTTCGAAGTGATCAAGGGCCATAACTCTGGCAGTAATTATTGAAAATCACTGAAAATCGATAGACGTCTTAGTCTCATGACTGTAAACACTATATAAATTTGAAGTCAATCGGATATTAACTTTGGCCTCTAGATCATCCACAATATTTTTTGAAGTGATCAATGGCCATGACTCGGGCAGTAATTATCGGAAATCGCTGAAAATCAAAAGGCGTCTTTGTCTCATGACCTTAGACACTGTGTATAAATTTAAATTCAATCGGATATTAACTTTGGCCTCTAGAGCGTCCACAGGATTTTTTGAAGTGATCAAGAGCCATAACTCTGGTAGTTATCGGAAATCGCTGAAAAACAATTGGCTTCTTCGTCTCATGACCTTAAACACTGTATATAAATTTAAAGTCAATCGGATATAGCCTCTAGAGCGTGGACGCCGTTGGAGATCAATTGCAGCATGTTAAAGATAAGAGTTAAGCCGATGTCATAACACAATGCATTGCGCTGGTGCAGAAAAGTTGAGCTTTAAACCACCATTCCTTCCCATGAAATACTGCATACCAACTGCCGCCACAACTAATTGGGCTGATAATAATAAGCATATTTGTTACTACTAGGAAAACTTTAGATCAAGGGGTTATGCGGTGTGGACAAGATGGATTAAATGATGTTTAATGACCATAAATGACAGAATTATTGACAAAATGTAAACAAGGGTTACCCATATGCATGATTGGAAATGAAGCAGTATGCTGAAAATATACTTGATAAACTATCAGTTGTCAATCTGAGCATCATTTACAATCTTTCTTCAATAAATAATCCATAAGAGAAGAATGATAAAATGTAGGATCAAGGTTGTTTATAAGGTGAATTCTATCAATATTTTAAGGAACATGTTAATATAACCTGGAATCTAATCTAATAGATAGACATGTATTAACAACTCAGACTTGCTCCGGTATAAATTAAATATAATTTTATTATCATTAATCTCTGTCACATTCTCCCCCATCTTCACCTCTCCATGTATCATCATTTATCATTTATTATACATTAGTATAACATTAGGATTATATGTACTACCATTAACAAACATACCATGATTTGATATTAAATTCATATTGATATTGGTAATGCCTTTTTAGCTTTTCATGATTTGTCCTCAGAGACTGCTTTCTACCTAAATTTGGCTTCATGAAAAAGTATGAGTGACATTAAAGATAGCAGCATGAAACATCAATTTCAACAGACAATGCAGACAAAATGTAATATGGTACGTAATGAAACACAAAAACTAAACACATAAAACACAAAAACATATTCAGTAAACAAAAAATCAAATCCCAAAGTGCTACCAATATGATGAACATATCACTCACAGCAATATCAGGGGCTAGGGTTCAACACCCTACCCTGTACATGGTGTCCCAGAAAGAGTAATACTACTGTTATTAGAAAGGAAGTTGAACAAAAATTTGTACAATTACTTTAAAACCCTCTTGTGTAAACTGGCAACATTTACAAAATATACAGAAGTGTATTTCACAAATTGATCTTAAAGCATTATTTACAAAATCCCTCCATAAAAATGGAATATATCATCATTAAAACAGTCTTGAATATTCACAGGACTGCAGCTGGATTACATCAAAACATGTCTGGCCTCCGCTTTTCAAGTTACTGTAGAAAATGTAACATTATTATCCGAAGCATTCATAGGTCAGACTCCCTTGAAAATGAAGCACCTAAAGCCAGTACACTTCATGCACTTTAGTCAAAGTGATGCTCTGTTTGCACTGTTTTATTATTATACAGGGGTCAAAGTGAAATATAAATTTCATTTTAATTAGATTGCGAAAACACAAAACAAATGTATAATTAGTGAAAGCACTGTCTTTTGAGTTTGAGTGTGTTTTTTTTTTTAAAAATATCAAGTTGATTTAAAGTCAAAGACACTACCTAGTATTAAACAATATGTAGGGCTGATCTTCATTAGATTATAAAAGTTAGTGAGAGATGACCGCTTTCCAGTTAAGTTACCAGTCAGTTATCGGTTATCGAGGCAGAATGATCCACTTAAAGTTGGACAGTGTGATTAGACACAGGTTTTGGCAGTGCTTGTCATTTGAAAATGCCAAGGGAGTCTTTGATATACAAGTGACATTGAATCTCCATTGATGTATCTAGGATTTCTCATGGGAGCCCAGGATAGTTTTATTCCCTGCAATGAAATCGTAAATAATGTATTTTGTGTTTTATCCAAACACAGTGTATCTTCTTTACTGCATGATGGTACATTCTTGTAGAGTGGTCTACTGTCAATTATACCACCCACTTAATTTATTTTGCAAGTCTTTCTGTCTCATCTTTTACAGTGAGACATTAATCATTATTTTCTGACATGACAGTGTGTTACCTGTTCTGCTATTAGAGCCTTGTTTTGTTCTCAACTGTTACAAGAAACATTCATATAGGGTTGAATGACTTATTCCATGTACAAAGTAGTCCGACTCAATGACCAAGGATATGGTTTTATTCAGACTTGTCACTTGATGGGAGACAAAATGTGTAATCTTATCCCAGTCATTTCTGGACAGTTTCATACACAAATTACAATTTTGCCTTAAACTCTGTAGTAACACAACACAACTAAAACAAACACAATCTGCAGACCATGTCTTTGCAGCTATCACAACATATCAACATGTCTTTGAGAGAACGTACATAGGCCTTTTTGCCTGTTGTTCAATCCATTTCAGTTCATTGAATAAAATATTGTTTAAACTAAACTAAGGTTTAAACAGGTATTATGCAAGAGCTAAATCTGCCTATTGCAGGTCTTTCCTTAGGTCTTATATATGTAATATAAACTATTAATTAGACATTTATTAACTTGACAAGACAATAATCAACTCTCAATGCCATTGGATAGGTCCGATTTTAAGTAGATTAGACCAGTTTAGCCATCTAATGATTTAATCTAAAATGGTGAAGTGATGCTAAGCTTTGAACAACCAGCTCTTTAATTTATCTAAATCTTACATAATGTATCTTTATATATCTAATATCTAAGAGGGTTTTGTTGGTTACAAAATAACTTATAACTTGTTTTCCGCTAGGGATCTTAGACCTTAAGTTGTTGAACTATTCAGTATGTACAGTTGTCAATTAGTGGTACAAAATATTTCTAAACATTATTCATCCAGTTTTCTGGAAATACTATATAGAAAGGAAATAATATATAGAAAGGATTTAAATTTTCTTAATCATCTATATAGATTGAAAATTTGTCCTCAACACAGGCACCCAATTACATCTCATAGCAGATCTATAAAATTTCATGCTTGAGAAAAGAAACAAGGCTAGATATCCAAATCACAGCCTTCAGACATTAAGTTGTAGGGAAAGTGTCAAAAGGTGTCACAATGACATGTCTAAATTCCAACGTCTTTATCCCTCTTTGATCCCTTCAATTCTGACATGCAAATTTGCAGTCCAGGGAAAAATCTCCAGAGTAAATTGCTGAGCCACAATTCTTTAATCGAAGAGTCAAGTCGTGCGAAAGGCTGCCATTCTGTAAAAAGCAATTTCTCCTATGATTGAATAAGCAGTGCCAAGCTATAGGCAAAGAGGCAAGAGTTGTTGTTATGTGTTTAAATAGCTGTGTGCCCCTTTAACACATCGACCAACTAATTCATCTCCATAATCATTTTTCAACAGTATTGAGGGGAAAAGTGCGGTTGATGGGCGAAAGGAAAATTATTGGCATTTTCTACATCTTACCATCAATACCAACCCACTTGCCTTTTATTGATCTCTTAATCTGGTAATAATCGCAAAAGACCCATCAAGCATCCACTGGCTTCTGAACAAACAAAAAGGTCAATCGAGGTTATCATTTGATTTTTATGGCTTTATTTAATTAATTGATAATTGAGGAAAAATAAGTAAGATATAACTAGCTGTGATGTATAAAATAAAGATGTAATGATAGACCAATCATAACAGTGATAACACCTTAACCTATAAACCTACATTTATTGATTACCAATACTATTATATTACATCTATTGGCACAATTACATTACAAATATGTAACAAACATGCAAGAGCATTGGGAGTAATAATTACCAAATGTCAATGAATATTAAAGTTAGGAAAATATCCGTTTAATAAAGTTGGATAGTAATTTTATAATTTCAATTATAAAGTCTATATGAATTTAACCCTATTAGCAGGAAGGTACCAATTCAACTAAACTAATATATTGCTCTTCTTTATTGGTTTTGTTAACATAATGACTATGTTCAATTATTAATTATTTGTTAATCTATTGCATGATACTTATTGAGTTTCCTGTATTCTTTTTTACAATCCTTTTATAAAAGCTGCACTTCTAAGTTCTAAAGATGTGCATTCAAGATCACAATATTAGGGTTGTTTAACATGAATTGTTATTAGTAATAATAACAATGAAAACAAAACCACCATGTGCTAATGAACTTTTAACATGTAAGTGTGTATCATTACATTACATCAACACACACTTAAAAAATTAATGTCTATCCTTTTAAAATCATTCATTTGATATCAAGTTGAGGATGGATGATTGATTACAAGAATGAAAAGGAAAAAAAAAATATAGAGTGCAGAATAACAACTTTAAGTGTTTGTAGTAGATATTATCAATACTTAAATAATGAAAGAATATATGATATTCTACTGAAAAGACTGTACGACAATGCAACACTTTCTTTATTTTGTGACATTATACTTTGTTTGTTAGTACACCCGTCACCACAAGATCCTTAGAATACATCTTAACATTCTGTTTCTTATTTACAAGGTTCCTAAAATCCAGAAATATTTTCACATCAAGACAATTTTAGTTTATGCCTGAATAACCATCCTCCCCCCAACTTGAGTCAATTCCATCAAGATATTTGTCCTTTATGGTGTTCATAATATTTAAAAACAAAAATGTGAACAGGAAAATAACCACCGCTCCATAATGCATTCAAAATTTGAGTTCAGTTGATATTTACCCTACTTAGTGAACAACCCAACAATGTTTTTTAAAAATGTAATCTATATTAACTCTGCCCTTAATCAAGATGCGTCAAATGTAAACAAGAGTGATAGAATATGTAATAATTAAAGAGCACCTTCACTTCAACAATGAGATGCTGCTCAATGTGCTCTTAATTTGGTATGATCTAAAATAAGGAAAACACATCATATATACACAAAGAATAATAAAAAATGATCACTCTAAATTTTAATATCTTTCCTCTTAACCCACATCCTTAAACTCCAAAGATCAATCTTCCCAATTTATAACAGTTTCATTGAGAACTCTTTCACAAGCCTTCATGTATAGGAAAACATTGTGATATCGGTGATTAAAAAAATCAAAAAATGGTCGACAGATCAACAGACGTGGGCGATGACAATACATCGGAATTAAATGTGGATGTATAAAAACATATCAAACAATGTAAGATTCATCAAATGATGCGGTGAAAATATCTGCCTTATCCAAAAGAAACCTAAATATATGAATTCAGAAAAAATCAATAATCACATTATTGCACAAAAAAAAAAAAAACCCGACATCAATTATCTAGTATGTCATCCATGCCATCTTTTGCTCATTTATAATTTACAAATGTATTTTTGGGCTTTGGTATTGGGACTGACAGTAATACTTCTCTTGGGTTTTGTCTGTAACTAGTTCTATCTGAAACAAACCAATTGGCTAAATAGTGATTGGGTACCAGTACATTGAAACAATTCACAAAACAGAGTATTTTCTAGAGATAGTATTTCTAGAGTATGTATGGATCAGTGTTATGATATAAAGAGAGTCTTGGTTTATTCTTTTGACTTTTTATTTAACCATATTTAATTCATAATTGTCTTTCTTATATTGCAGGTAAATGGTTGTTTGGATTGGTTTTGTGTGATTTGTTTTGTACTGCAGATGTTCTCATGTGCACCTCATCTATTCTTCATCTGTGTACCATTTCTCTTGAACGCTACATTGGAATACGTTACCCTCTATGGACCAAAAATAAATCAAAATCTGTTGTTTTCATGAAAATAGTGCTAGTGTGGACAATAGCCATTGCCATAACCAGTCCAATCACAATATTAGGACTGCTGAAACCTCACAATGTGCTAATGGGTGATATGTGCGCCTTAAACAACGAGCACTTTAAGATATATGGGTCTATCTTTGCGTTTTTTATCCCCCTTGTGATAATGATCATAATGTATGGACTAACTGTGCGTATGCTTAACAAACAAGCCAAACTCTGTGGTCAAGGGAGTCAAAAAGATGGAGCACCTATGATTCGCAGGTCAACAAGCAGACGCCATTGGAAAAGTAACCACAACAATGTTTCCAGACATGAAAATGTAAAATATTCACAATCATTTCCAGTAACAGGGTCCAAAACCAATAGGGGACGAAACTCTTATCAACCACTACAGAAACGCAACACAGTTCCTTATCCTTCCCAGGAATCCCCTAAGACTAGAGAAAAAAGAAAAAGTTTTACCTATGAAAATTCACTCAATTGTGATCGTGAAAATGACCAATCGCTAAAAAAACCTAACAATTATCATCCAATGCACAAGCGGGAATCGAAGTCACTTCGAGATCTAGTGAAAAAACATCACGTCGCCATTAAAGCAGCTAACCTCCTCTTACAAAAAAAGGATTCTGTCAGAAAAGATAACTCTGTTCAAACAGAACAAAAGGCCACAAAGGTTTTAGGAGTTGTCTTTTTGATATTCATCATTTGTTGGGCGCCATTTTTTATGGTCAATATTTTAATGGCACTGTGTAAAAAATGTCATTTTAATCCTACTCTAATTACTGCTTTCGTGTGGTTGGGTTATGTTTCTAGTACGTTAAATCCTATTATCTACACCATTTTTAATCGTATTTTTAAAATGACCTTTGTGAAACTGCTGAAATGCCGTTATAATACACTTCATAGGGGTAAAAGAAACCTCAATGTAACTTCACGAAATGGACTACTTAATTGTAATTCTTTCTGTGCTTCAGCTAATAGTGCTAGTTTTGAAGAATCAATATGCTGACTTGTGAATATGTCTGGGACAGTTAGAAAGAAGAAATTAAGATGTGCTTAGTTGTCTGTGATATGCTTACTGAAATTGCTAAAGGGGGATTATGTGTCTAAACAATCATTTCAAAGGTGAAGACTCATGGGAATGTAAAATGAAGGGATGACCAAGAGGACAATACATTGATATCTTTAATCTACTTGTTATTTAGCCGTCTGTTGATTAAGCAACTTATGATATACAAGACATATGATTACAAGCAGAAGTTGAACATTACAATCTAAATGACAGAAACTATTCATGTATGCTAATTCTGTTCTATTATAAAACTAAAAATTATTTCAACAATATAAATAAGTTTATATGTTGAAGTTTTTTCATTATCCATATTTAGACAACATTGACTAGCACATGATTATTTCATTTACAACAGCAAATGATTACTAACACATGAAAATCTTCAATTAAAATCCACAAATGTTCTATGCTATTATAATATTCCCTACAACAAATTTTAACATTTAAATAGTTTAATTTTATGAAAGTTTTTAATGGTGCAATGTTATTTATAAAATATAAATTAATATATAATATTACGTAATAAAAATATTTGTTAAACACATTATTATGGAAGATTTGTAAATAAAAAGAAATCATTTTGATTGTTTTCAAATGCCATGTTACAAAATAAAGCATTCAGCTTTTTGTTATTATATAATGAATTCCTCTTGATTTATTTTCTCATTCAACTAAAATACTTAAACAGCCATCATGCAAGAGCTAAATCTGTTAATTCCAGGTCCTTCTTTAGGCCTTAAATGTCACATTTGTTATCATGATAAGACCACAATCAACTTTAGATGCTGTAACCTGTAGTTCGACCATTAACCTCTAAGAGTGACCAACCACACCACCACTTATCAATGTCAGTGTATAAATAGGGTTAACATCGATGTATGGTTGAAAAATCAAGAATGCTTGAGCATAATTTGAACATTATTTAGTGGATTGTAATATGTATCGTATATTGTTTTGCCGTATTGATAGTACTTAGTATGCATCCTATTTAAATTAAACAGTATAGCCACAGCCCAATATATTCAAAATAAGTAAACTTAAAGCTGGGGTTCGGACAAACACATGTTTATTAATTCTGGTACATTGTTTACAAGATTTAAAACTAAAATATTTTCAAAAAGTCTTTTCATTGGCAGATAGATATACATAAATTTGGTATGGCAAGACCGATTGTCAGGCAATGAAACATACACCCACAGCAGCTAAATCGTCAGCAGCATACGACCAAATTTCTGTGTGGGCGTATAAAAAAAGTTATGGGTAACATAAAAAGTTGCCAAATATTTTTCTTAATCATTATAAATAGATAGTCTATTAATAATTGGAAAAATTTTTTTGGAGCAAACCCCAGAATAGTTATAATCTTGAGATTGAGTCACATCTATTTAAAGTTATTTCAAGCAGATAGCGTTAAACTTGAATTTACATTAGGCTAAATGACATGGATTTATATTTATAATTTTATTTATTCCCTAATCAAACTTGAATGGTGTAAAAACACTAATGAAGATGTACTAACTATAATTAAGATGGGAGGAAGGTGATTACAGATGAAAAGTTGATATGGATAGCAGTTGAAAAGATTTCAACAGGTGAAATAGATATGCAAGTCGAAAATCACAAAATCAAACCATCATCAATTAAATAACTGTCGCAAACCGGAAGGAATTCCATCTTGATGTCTATTAAGGGAAAACTCATCAAGTACTGTGTTTCAAAGATGTCTGGACTATTAAGAATCCATCTGATTTGAAACCTGATTTCTTGTCAGTTGGAAGCTATCTTTGGTACTGCAAATGTTTGTTAGCATAACAGAGTCACATTTTCATTAAACTAATTGATTATTTTAAATTACAACCTACATATAAATGTATTTTACTTTCATCAAACATGAAACTTGTGCATACTTTTTAAAAGCATGCTTTTGCAGTATAAATTATGTTTTGTTAAATGAAGTGTAGGGAGAGAGGGGACTCGACTCCTAATCTATATAACATCATGTATTAATATTATTATTTATTCCACGTCTAAAAGGAATCTCAAAACTGAATTTAGTGATGTGCTGGTACATAGCTCAATATGCACACGAAACAGTAGCTGGTAGATCCCTACTATTAGTCTTTGAGCAAAGCGATTGGCAAATGCAAGCATTAATATAATGGACAAGCAGGATAAGGTTAAGTATCTCTTCAGTTGGTGGATGATTGCTAACATAAATGCCAGATAATATGTGAATCTGATACTCCTAGAATGGTTCTGACAATTGTAAGGAGGCAATTATGTAAGGCAATATATGTACCAAGAGTACTTTAGACCTCTTTTATGTGCCTACATGATGGAAGAATAAGTTTGAAATGGAAAATTTAACATGTTTTCCTAGGATAGAAAGATCATAATGTGACAATTAACAGTTCATTTTTCTCAAGATTTAAATGTTTATCCATCTAGTGTAAATATGCACAGTAACTTCTAGAAGCAATAAACCTTTCAATACTATGGACAGACCAATAGAGGGCAAAAAAAAATGTTTATTCAAACAATTTCCCCTTTTATTTCATGTTACACTCACATTCTAAATGCCTTATATTGTGTGCATGTATAATCACCTGATCCTGTAATCTTTCTGGATGCATAGGCCAATACATGTACGTCATAACACCCACACATCATGAGCGATGCTTTTTTTTACTTTCTCTTACAGTTATGTTTCCCTTTTAAATCTGTCGATCTCTTTTATATAGTATTATAATAGTTTTTAAATACAGTATGGCCAATCACGCGAAAAATACAAGATGTGTAGATGGATCTGAACATGAAATTCTTTATTGAATACATTTACAAAAAAAATTAAAAGGGTTTGAAGTTGGCAAATATTTTCATGGAGATGTTCTTATTTTCATCAATTGCATAATGCAGAACATATTCTGAACACCGAATTCAATTAAGAAAAAAATGTAGTTGAGTTGAGTTGCACATTTATATTTAGATGCTCTTCACAGATGTGCCAAAGTATTTTTCTGTTAAGTATGACCATCATCCAGATGTTTAGTTTGCAGAAAAGATAAAAGAAAGCTATCAAAAAAAGATACAACATATCATAATGTGATAAATACATAAAAGCACTTGTGGATAAACTTTAAACTATTCACAATATCTGGCAATAAAATGTCATCTTTACTTAATACTTTTATTTATAGAAGTCTGATTTGAAAATTCATAAAAAAGATAGGCTGCCAGGCAAAGAAATATAAGCGAACATCAGCTAAGTCGTCCAGGTAGCATATTTTTTTTTGTCAGTAATGAAAAAATAAACAACACATGAAAATATGATTATGAGTAATAACCCATGTAGTAATTATCAGAAAACATTTGAATTTGTTTGGATTGTTTGTCTCATAATCTTAAACAATCTATATAAACTTTAGCCTCTACTCCTCTAGAGCGAATGAATGAATGAAATTGAAATAAAATTTTAACATCCAGAGCAAAATATTTCAAATATTTCAAGGACATAACTCTAGCAATAAATAAAAGAAATCGTTGAAAATTAATAGGTGTCTTCTTCGAATGACCTCAAACACTGTGTCAATACTCAATAGGATATTAACTTTGGCCTCTAGAGCGTCCACAATATTTTTCAAAGAGTTCAAGGTCCATAACTCTGGCAGTAATTATCAGAAATTGTGGATGCTGGACAGATTGACAGACAGTTGTTCGGACTGGAAGGGGCAACAATACATATGCACATTTTCACGTGGACGTAAAAAACTTTAAGAAAGTTTTTTACGTCATTATCTAAAAAAACTTCGCGCAGACAGGGTATATGACAACATACTTCAACATAAAACAGTTACAAAAAAACTGAATGCAACACATGAGCATATTTTATCTGAAAAGTCTACAGTTTCATAAATAATTGTATTTTTATATATTTCTCTTATCGTGATTAAAATAAATCGCTAGTCAATTTCTAATCTCCTTTAAACTGATGGAAAAGAGGTTGGATGTAGCAAAAATTGATCATTTTAGCAATTGGTTTTCCCAAAATTAAAAGGCATGCGTTGTAGATCAAGAAGAAAACTACTTAGTTTCACAAGATCATTTCTCCTGCAATCATCCAAATTATTTATAGATGCCAAAATAAATACTCAGTTGAAAAATCAATTGACTTTACTATGAAGATATCTGAAAATGCTTCAAGAGCTCACTATTTTGATTAATCAGTCATCTACTTGTCAAAGGTTTTAAATTCCAGATTTCTTTCTATTAGACTTCTTCAATATTTTCAAAATTTTGTATGCATGTATGTAGTTAATAGATGGCAAACTAATAATTTATTCATTTTGTGTTTAGTGGTACATTTCAACAACAATTTAATTGAAATTTGCTAAAAAAAAAAAGATCACCTTGCTAAAAATACTTCCCAGAACAACAGGTTTGTTATATTCATGTTTGCCAACACTGCAATTCACAGTGCTATTGCTGTATTATGTAATTTGATAACATTTTCTTTTTATACAAAGGCATCATTTATTTGTGGTCCCCTAAAAATGGCATATCTTTAATTTAAAGTGACTTAACAGACGATTATTTTACATCAACATTGACAATAATAGCAAGTCTGTTTTATCTGTAATTATTTCAAGTACTCTTTTTTTCACAATTTATTTAAATTAATTTGTTGATAACCTACGTCTCAAAAATCTTGAATAAATTTTTACTTTTAACATTTCTCAGCCAGGCAGAAAATCACAACTTTGTCCAAATTCAATGGGATCCTTCATTTGGTTAACACATGACACAATTATATGGAATACAAGTTACTTAAAGAATTTATTTCAGCGACGTTTCGACGAGGTTTCTCCTGTCTTTATCAAATTGGTTATCAAATATATGTTCAAGAACAATACCAACTAGGATTAGTAAGCTATCTTAAAGCAGGGCAGGGTTTCCAATTCCAAATTTCATAATAAATTGTTTGGATCAATTGTAGCCATGTTTGAAAATGGGCTTTTAAAAATATGCTACAATTAAAAATTACATGATGTAAGATTTAGATAAAGAACGTGCCATTCTTGCTATAATAGTTCGAGAGTAGATAATATAAAATGAATAATTTTTTGAAAATTTCATTCAAATTATTCTATTGCAAGCGAAGATATTAGCCTTTGAAGGTTTGACAGATTGTGCAATAATTTCAACCACTGTACTGGTTGATCGTTCCTCGATATTTGATTAAATCAAAGTATCACTGAACTGTTTTAATCTATTTAACATCGTAGAAATCTGATACCATCGAGAGTTGATTAAGGCCTGGATCAGTTAATTAATATGTTATTAATACTTTAGAAAACATTTTATGGCCTAAATAAAGATCTGCAATACGCAGATTTAGCTCTCGAATAATGCATGTGAAATAGTATTATGGCTTGTATTCTTGTAATTGACTGATAGGTGTGGAGACATTTCTGTCAGGTTTTTTTATCACAAGCAGTCACCAAAATATGGTCAATCTGGAACCCACGCCTTGGAAGAATATTTAACTAGCTTGAAAATAGGAAAAAGTAAAGCAAAGGCCTATATATGCTGATGTTAAAAAACTATGGAACTTTAACGAAAACTTATTCGTTTTGAAATATATAACTTTACACAAAATACTTGATTCAACTTAATGTATACAATTCAATATCTATTTCATAAACTGTGAGAAACATATTCACTTGATCTTTGTAAGCATACACTTGTGGTAAACATTTTAATCACAATTTATCTTATTTCATAATATTCCCTCAACAATCAGACAAAATTTACGAGCATTAGGGTTTTTTTCCAGGTAAAAAATTAAAGTCTAATGAGCCTAGTTGATTTTTTTTTTTTAAAAGAAAGTCATATATACAGCTGCAGATATATGACATAGAAAACAGAAGATAGAACTAGAAAGACCAGATATTAACAATATATGCCAAAGACAGCTATTTAAATTCCTATGATTGAAAGGATCAATCACAAAACTTAATGTCGTCACAAAAAAACTTGACTTTAGGACCAATTTGATAGTGTCAACTAAAAAAAAACACTGCCAGAAAATAGTTCCTAGCTGATTCACTAGAATGTCCAAGTTCAATCTAATCTAGATGTTATCAGATGAAGTTCCTCTAGATTTTTGCAGCCTGGTTTCCGCATGTGAGAGTTGCAGGATTGAGAGATAATTTTTAAAAAATCATACAATTTCTGTGAACGCATTGGTGTTAAATTGTTGGAATTCAATGAACAGCAGGTGGAAATGTCAAACATGCATGCTGAATTATAGAAGGAGTACTATTTAAATGTTGCTGAATGTCAACCTTTAACATTTTCATTTAAATGATCAATGACTTAAGATAAATAAGAAGCACAAGTTATAGAGGAGTTGTTTTTTAGTACAATTTTCAAGAACTGTTAAATAGGGAGATTGATCAACTGATAACTCGACAATGATAAATGTATATCATTCAAGGTAGATTTATTATTTAAAAGTTTCTGTCTGACATCCACCTTAACAGTACTCTCATATCTGAGAAAACAAACAGGCAATAAGAATTCAACGGGAACAGAAAGTTAACTGACTTAAAAAATAACACACGCTCAAATTAATCTAATTCCATGCCACTCTAAAAAGTGCCATGGAAAATGACAAATGTGGCAGAACTATTGAAATAATAAGAAACTGAAGAACCTGGTGCCACTATATCTCAATGTTACCTATCAAAACCTTTTCAAAAACAGAAAACACTTCTGCTCCAATGGTCTAGTTATATTAGTATTAGGAATTGCAAAGTCATGATGCATCTTAGAGCTTTGACAACCATGTGAGTCTGTGATACATTTTACAAAACAATTCAACTGGAGCACAAAAACATTATACAAGGGGGAATCACTCACTGAGAACTGCAAAGGAGTTAAAAGGTGCACAGCCCCTGTAGAATACTTAATCCTGGTAGTTATTTGTACGTATGTCGGAAGATAATTAATTTTCGGACTATTACTCGGTATTACCGGTTTAAAACTGTAAAAAGGTGTGTTAATTAACGGGGGTAAAAAACTGCCTGAGTGGTGGGTTAATTAACGCTAGGTGCGTTTTCTGTAGAGGTGTGTTAATTAACCGACCGGTAAAAATGAATGTCAATGTTGTGTATTGTTTAATTGGCGTGTTTTCTCGCTAGTTGCGATAACTGCACCAAAAGGAGTATAATCAAGGATCAACGGGCTTTATCTAAGATGTGCGTGTTAAATCAAAATCCGGGAAGTAAAACTGTTTTACCGTGCGATTTATTGTCTGAACGTGTGTTTTTACGCCGGTCTTTATCAGGTCTTTATATATGGACGTGTGACCGCTATATGATTCACGTCTCTCATCTCGTCTTTTGTATTTGGCCCGTATACGTTTTATACTCTCACGCTATTTATATATAAATTTCCATTTAATGAAATAAAAATGTACGGAAAGGTGAATATAATGTCGTCATAATTATATAGATATCCCGCACAGAAACCCAGATTTGAATATCCCCTGGTGCATAGCGCGTAAGCTAGATTTTCCGTATGTGTATATGTACTTATTCATTTGCATAGCGCGTAGCTAGATTTTCCGTATATGTATATTTACTTATTCATTTGTTCCTTCATTTTTCTTTTCGGATAGTGGTTTCTCCGTTCAAATGGAGGGCCAAAGTTACAATAGACAAAAAGACAAAATTTGAACAACTGGTAACTATATTTATATCATAAACATGTACATTATGAAGTTTAAATAAATTTACACATTAGTTACATACGAAACAGGCACTATGAAACAAAAAATATAAAAATGTAAAACCGTGACCTTAAAAAAGGGCTAAACTGTCGTTATTATGTTTCTTCGTCATAATTAAAAAAAAACAATGTGATTATTTTATTTATAATGAAATATGCAGCAGCCAAGCTCCAATGTAAAAATCCCGGGGTAAACTAAATTTGCCATTATGTTTATATATATTATATCTGTGGTTCCATCTTTCTTCTTTCGGGTAATGGCTTCTGCCTTAAAATGCGGGGCCAACGAAGAATAGCGCGACGCCGTCATTTCATCTCGAGTATTCTCGACTCTGCTTTTGTTACTATATAATAACGGTTGTAGGTGGCTATGGGGTGTTAAAATATCTACTGGTTCCAATGTCTAATTAATTAAATTAACGAAGTATAGCCTGTAAAAAGTCTTTTTTTTAAAAATACATATATAATGTGGATTCTTATGTTAAACCATTTACCGAATATTAATAATATGCAAATTAATACATGTATAATATTAATAAATATATACATGTAATATGTAATAAACGCATTGTTAGATTAAATATGTTTCAATAATGTACAAATATATAATACGTAATACGTTAGTGTATATATTAAAATAAGTAAATAATAACATTTTTACAGTATATTAAAACAGTTTCATAAACTTGACAATTTACATTCCAACAAAATTCATAATTGTTGAGGTATTCAATGAGTGTCTTGGCACAAGTGATTAATACGTTCTTCTCTTCTACGATTCTCTCATCAAGGCAGCGAGACTTTCTTCTTTTATTCTGCCCTCGGATTGTTATGCGATTAATTATTCGTTCAATATATCTTCCTGTTAAAGTCTAGCTAACAACTTGTATATTTGGATGGCCCGAACCAATCTTCTTCAGTTTACACCTCAAGTATTAGCAAAGTATCTAAAGTTAACAAGAGCGTTCGCCATTTTGGAATGACCATTTTTGTTTTTTGTTGTTGTTCCTGTCGGTCCAGAAATCTATAACTTTGGGTTGTGATCTGTTCGTAGCTGTGTTTCCATCTATAACCTGTTCACTGATATTATCCAGAACACGTCATTTTCCTTAGCATATACCAGTGGCATTGACAGTAAATTAATATTAATATACCTCTTACAATTAACATTTTCTTTTTTAAGGAAAAACAATTTGGAACGTTGACACTTTTTTAGAAGTCCTAACCATTCTACTTCGCCAATTATACTATCTTTACACACATAAAATTTTACTATTTTTCCACAACAATAATCGGAATTCACCTTGATAGTAACAACCGATCATTGGGTGATCATTCTTACAAAATATATAGGTGGTGTGTCTAACTGTAAGGTCCCGTAAACTGCTCTTAACTTCTTTCAGATTTCTCGGGATGCTGTGGGACGCAGTGGGTCCCACCACGGACCGAAAAATTTCCAACAGCCGATCTGGTTGTCCTACTGAGAGACCCGCCTCCGCGTTGAATTCTAAAATTGTAGTTAAGAATTCCAGTCGACTCATGGTTGTATTGGCATGAAGTTGTTTCTTTCGGGGATCTGTATTATCGTCAAGGAATTTCCCAATTGGGGTTCTCTAAAAATGAAATTAATAATATTGATTTTAAAATCTACATTACACAAGATTAAATAAATCGGTTGGATTATCTTTAAACCGTGTTATTACTTCAGTATATAACATGTCAGTTAGAAACGAACCAATACACAATCAAGTGTATTGCACCGACATGCTAAATTAATTACACAATCAAGACAATTAAAGCTTGGCTTAAAGTTTATAACACCAACATGCCAATTTTGATTACATAAGTTTTATGAGCCGACCAGATTAGTCACTCGGGGCTATTGAATAAAAAAATGCAGAACAAATCGATATTATTAAAAAGAATACTAATATATTATTGACTTATTTTTATAGTTTAAACGAATTTAGCCAATTTAAATTATTTACACTTGCTAGGGTTTAATGAATAGGAGGGGTTGTTTCACTGCATAATAATTGCAATAATGATAACTCTTATTGTGGTGTGACCATCTATGCGTGTGTGTGAAATAGCTTTATTTAACGTCCGCTTCCAACAAGGGGATATCACAGACAAATCCATCTATGCGATTTACATCACTGATATATAATTAAAAAAAAGGCGGCACAATAAACAATATTATGCAATACAGATTTTTATATACACCTGTGAAAATTTTAATAATGGCCAATAATTCTACCTTGGCAAAAGAAGAGTCGTCCTTAGCGTAAAATGGAACAAACCATTTCTGCCAGTCGTTGACTATACCCCTGTCTCTATCAACTGCGATGTGTTCTTCGACGGTTCGACGATAATACTCTTCACTTCCATCACAACGTGTACACCAACACTGAAATCGACCTGACATTGTAAAATTTTAAAAAGTAGAGCGTGTGAAATATCTAAAGTAACCTCCGCTTCCAGAGTGAAGTGATAATGAGACGAATTTAAATGGGTTTTATATTTTATGATGTGAAAAAAAGAAGCCCTTTCAAGGAACTATGTTATGATTGTTAATTAAGTATTGATATGTTTCGTTAATGAAACACTGTTCAGATCCTCACCGAATAGGAAACCATTTATGGTGATAAAGTGTTCAGTCCCTTGCGGTATAGGAAACCATCCGTGTTATGATTATTGATTAAGTTTTGTTAGGGTTCAATAATGAAACACTGTTCAGACCTTTGCAGTGTAAGAAACCATTTGCTATGAAAAATATAGTAATTAAGTGATTGGGCTCTTGGTTTAAGAAGCACCAATCTTTATTAAAACCTTGAACCAATGGTTCATCGGTAAGCATAGAGCCCAATTTTATACAGTATATATCAATATACAGTTCTTCATTCATCGTTTTGGATGGCAAATTTGGCGAATGGCATATTTGAAGAATTAATATTTCATTGTTTTCTGTTCAGACTCATTTAATTTTGTGTTCCTACCAATTTTCTTTTATTACACCTTTAAATATAAATAACTTAATTAATTTAACCTGTCATATTTTAATGTATTGAACGCGAAATTTATAATCAACAACAAGACTCATTAATTAGTACACACCCCATTCCGCGACATCAGATCTAGATGTGTCTATAATACCATTTAACCCAAATTACATCACCCGGAGACGCTTTGACTTCATTTCAATTATAATGTCTAATTGCCATATGTGCGATGTGTTGGAATCCGACATGCCCAAAACACAAATTTACAGCACTTATAGAAAGTAACATTATTAGCTATAGCTACATCAAGTACATTGTTTCATTTATGTCGGTCACAATATAATGATAATTATTATTGTATTTCAGTGATACAAATCAGTTGAATATTTACAGAGTTTATACAAAATGATATATCTGGTTAAAAATGGCCTGTGCGACGCTAAATGCAAAACAATAAATACCATAAGACAATAATAACATACTACAATAAGGTAATATTTACAGATAAAACAAATGTATTTTAAACTTTTACATCAAGACATCCTATAGTTTGCTCGCTTTTTGTAAAAGCAATAATAAATTAGGAAATACTAGTTGAATTTAATACTTTCTTTGTTAAATAAACAATTTCGTTCAAAAAGTGCCATGATTCAAATAAGGATTTCAGAATTAGGCTTTTTCTTTTTATCTTTGTATTTACAAAAGACACATAATCGAACTATCGGCATTAACCAATGTTTGATATTTTTTTTTTCAAATCCTTTTATTATATACAAATTATTGAATATATAACAAGTTCTAATATGTAATAAGTACAAGTATATAATAAATATAAGTATATAATATATATTATTACATTTGTACAAACCGGTTTTACACGGCAGACTATGCTATGTACAATGTTATATTATTATTTATGCAAGACTTTTTTTCAATGATCATTTATTGTTTTTTTTACACCGTGAAGGATATAATACACCAATCACAATTTCCGGATACTTCGTAAAGAAAATTTACTAATCCGGATTCAAGTGGGAGTATGTGTATTGTGCGATATGGTAAGTTATGTCATTACAATATACATGTGATTACAATATACATGTGATTACAATAAATTTCATTGAATTTTCCCACGGAATGACATCTTAAACGCCGCAAAAATCAAATTGAACCCAGCCTATATAAATCCAAATTGCCGGCTTCTCCGTTCATTTCCAGAATGGCTAGCCAACGGAAGAATTCACCCTACCAGATATGTTACAGCGATCGGATGCCAGACTATATTCCCCCCCTTCCTCATCAGGTAATAATACTTGTTCATTTTTAACGTTTTCTGTCTAATATCTAAACAAAACGTAGCACTAATTGGATTTCATATGATACGGAACTGCATGGAAACCCGGCACATTTGGGGCACCCATGATATGTTTAATTACTGCCGTTCGACTGAAAGTGTTGATGGTCAAGGCAAGATTTTATTTAAAAATATGTATTCACATTTATTTCGTTTCATTCATTTATGTGTCCATCTCAGTAATTTGTGTGCTGATTTCCTTAGCCTTGTAGTATTTAGGGCGGACGGACAGTTTAATCAGTGGACGTTTCGGTCCAGGATATTTAGGCAATGTTCATACATAGAGAAATGTTCAAACTTCCATCTCTAAATTGTGATGAATGGGTATAAATACCTTAATAACGGAATGCCCTAGTATAGCTGTCGACATAGGAAATATGACATAGGAATGCTAGAATCATTACATGAATCAAGTAACTGTATCTTTATTTTAGATGAGAACTTACCCCCGTGAAGATTTTCAGAGTCCCTACCACAGACAATACTATGATTCGGGACATGATCGTGTGCAGGTAATTATAATAAGCGTTTATTATTTAATACTATTACCAAAACGATATAGTCAAGTAAGTATTGACATAGAAGAACAGTCTTGTTTTAAATAAGCTCATCACAACCATTAAATTAAAGCTGGCATAAAACGTACGTTGCAGTTCGATGATTTTTTTAAGGGGGAAGGGGGGCATACATCTGCACTTGGAATGACCATTTTCTGTCTTTTTCTACGCAGATTATACACCGTCCAACGCAATCGCCATGGTCGTACGATCCGAGTCGCGATCGAATGCCCCAAGAGGTAAGTATACTGTTTTGATTGTAGACATATTTAAAAACTAACATTTTTAATAGATATTGATAAAAGTATATAATAAGCACGTATTTCTCAGTAATTGGTTGTCCATATTATGTTCCCGTTAAACCGACCTAAAAATTTGAATGTGGTTTTCTTTTCAAAAATCGGGTCATTATATATTTTGGTCGGCAATATAATATTTGATTTCAGGTTAACGTATTTGATTTCAGGTTAATATACTATTAATTTTTGTGATATTTTAGATACGTTATGCCTATGCCGCGACACCATCAGACCAGCACATAAGACCGGATGTATATCGAGAGGTATGTCCCCAATTAAATCATTATTGAAACTTTTTTTTCAGATTAATGTGATTTGTTTTTCAGTTTATCATAAATGTATCTTGTGTTAGGTTTCAGAACGACCCACTGCACTACGAAACTTGTTCCCGGAAAATGCAGCAGCTACTCCAACGCGGCCGAAAAATGCCTTGCCATTGAAAGTTAAACCAACTGCATATTCCAGAGACGTGTTGATGGCATGCCAAGACAAAAAGAAGAAAGACATGACGGATATCGAAGTGAAGGCAAAGAACTTTTTAGCGGTAATGTTTTAATGTTTACATACTGGTCGCTACAGGTTAACGCAAGACAAGTGGGCGTGTGATAACACTTTAGACACGTCTATCAAAATACAGAACATATCGTAACGATATTGGTTCAAATGTATTTTGTATTTAATGACATGAATTCAATATTAATTATACAATAACTCTTTTCAGGCTTCCGTGCGACAAGCTGTGACTTTATTGCGCCTGACATCCGTGAAAGACACGCAGACGTACAGAAAAGTAAGAGAAAAGGTTAGATGTTTGATTTTGTAACAAACGGTCCTAGGTTACACTGCAAGGTGCATAGTGCGTAGAAATGTCGTCAGAGCTTTTACTATCGGGCTTCTGCGTTAGAAAATCCTCCGAGCGCGTAGTAGAGCTTAATTGTGGTTACTATTCATGGAAACCCGTGAGTAATATACGTGTTGTCAGTAGTCGCTTAAATCCCTCAGTACTTGGACCGTACGTCAGTATTCCTATAAATGGTCAGTAATAATCATAAGGTGAGTATTTAAGCTAATTGATTAGTATTCCTTACTTGTGTCAGTACTTTAAAATAACGTGAGTAATTAAACAAACGTGAGTTTATCTGAACATGTCACTAATCGGACGTGTGTGTGAGAAATTGACGAAAGCGTGACTAATTAAGAAAACGTCACTATTTGAGCTAGCGCTCACTATCTGCGTGAAACCGTCAGTTATCTTTGATGCGCGTCAGTAATCGGACCCGACGTCAGTAGAGCGTGAAACCGTTAACTATATCAATTACTGTTGAGAATTGTTACTATAAGTGATCATAAATTTATATTAGTAACCTGAATAAATAATTAATTAATATTCTCGAGTCGGGGGGTGGGGGGGATTTTTTAACAATAAAGTGTGGCGATTTCGATTATCGTCGTAGTTTGCAAAAGAAAATGGTTCATAGATCGATCTAAAAAAATACCTTCATATATAATAACTATGAATTTAAATTCTATGGCGAGGTTTGATTCGTCACACTATTTAAACCCGTCCCCGTTCTTACAGCGGGTTCCCCGTGCAGTATACAACGCAATGTGTGTTGTTATTTTGTCTCTTTTTACTTGTTTAGATGCGGAATGACACATATTTTGGATTAAAGTATTTTTGGGCAGGCGGCACTTTGATATCTGTATAGATTAAATTTGGAATCACAGCTATTGGTTAATAAAAGATCATCAACACAAATCGGAATCTGTTGTCGCAAATTTTATTGAAACAGATAATATGATAGCAGATAACAAAAAGAAAATGAATTTCATACACATACATATATATAAGCTGAAATTCTGAGCACTATAAAAGAATTGTGTGAATATTTATTTACATTTGAGAAATAAATTGTTTAGTTTAGCACTTGATAAATGAAACTGATACACTGCATGCGTCGGTGAAATAGTAAAACTATGTACAACGTTCGATCTTGGGATATCTCCCATGCACGAAATTCGAAAGTCATGTAGATATCCCATACGATTTATTTTTTTTATAATTAAAACTAAGACTGAAACGTTCATGAAAATTATAAATATACATAGAAATACATATAAAAAACTATACTATAATAGCGATACATGTTTATACATTTTTAACAATCATGTAGATATCCCATACGATTTATTTTTTCTATAATTAAAACTAAGACTGAAAATGAAAATTATATATATACATAGAAATACATATAAAAAACATTGAAAACACAGGAAATTACGAATACATGTTTATACATTTTTAACAAAGAGAACATTTTTATTTTTTAATATATGCCAATTACAAATCCTATATTTTCTTTTAAGTTCTTCTACAATTGCCACACCAATAACAAATTTACGATTTATTTCACAACAATCCATGGTTAACGGCCATCGAGCATGACCGTCTTCCTCTGGTACATTTAAAAAATTAATTTCAACCCTTTCATTCACAACATTCATAACTTTCCCCACATACACCCCAGTCTCATAATGAACACCCATCCAGTCATCAACTCTAATGTCCCCCTGAAAATAAAAAAAGGTAGAGTGTTATGCAATTTAATAATTTAAAAATGCATTAGGTAAGAGCTAAATCTGGCTATCGCGGGCCTTTATTTTTGTAAATCGAGTGACAAGCCATAGTCAATCATGTTCGTGATTTTTGATGTATTGATTGAAATACGATTTCCATTTAATAATTTAAAAAACGATTATCTAGACTGGATCTCGATACACAATACGTACCTCATAAAATAAAACACTGTCTGTATCACTGTCCGTCTCACTGTCCGTCTCACTGTCAGTGATTTCTGTTTCCGTGATTGTATCGTCTCTGTTATTTTTGTCCGTTTCCTCGTTCGTCCTGTCCTTGTCTATGACCGTGTTTGTCTTGGTTGTGTTCGTCTTGTCTTTGTCTTTCTTTGCCTTTTCTGAATCAACCATAGAATTATTCAATTTCTAAAAATGAGAATAAAAGTAAACAAAAATGAGCAATTTAAGATACGTTATAATATAAAATTGATAACTTACTTCAATAGTAAAAGAACCGCTAGAGACAACTGAGTAATCAACCTGGACATACGAGGGGGACAATGTGACAAGCTACATATAGATTTAGACATAAAATAAGGGGGGTGTGTGTAGAAAAAAATATACTAAATATCACCATTTTGTACGCCATCACGATATTACTTACATCCATTTTCTTTTTGCTATAGGAATCCTTTATTCGTAGCATTCCCACTATAGGCCACATAAGTACTGATCTGATCTATAAGTATAATCATTTAAATACATATATTATGCAATTCATAAAATGCAAACGGGTTTTTTTTATGAAAAGTGTTAACAAATGTAAAGACACGGGATCGTCACTCGATCGACAAAACGGCCATATGCACGAGATTTGTCGCAACTGGAAATACATTTGAACTTGCCGTAGAATCTGGGGATTAAGAAATGAATAATCAGCTACAAATATTTAGATAATTCTTACCCCGACATTCTCCCATGTGTTATGTCTGTCACAGTACAGACTGTCCACCGCTTGTTTCCCATATTTGTGAAGTATACGAACTTCCAGACATTCTTGGTCTATCAAATAAAAAACAAAACCGCCAGGATAATCATTAGTTATAATTTATGTTTGGTATAATTCCATTGTTAATTACATCAGTATAGCCCATCTTTAATTGTAATATAAATTGAAATACGTGTAAAATTAGTTACCTTTCATATATTTTGGATCCTTTTCCAAGATCGTGGCCCTCGCTACGTGTTTGCTGTTGTAAATAAGTTTTACGGTTTCACTGTGAAAATAAGAGGAATTATAATGGTAGCACAATATGAATGTTCAGCTATATTTGATTTCATAAGTATTCCCAGGCAAACTCTATATGTATAGAATTTCAAATTGTTATAGCAGCTTGCGTGAAATATTTAACTCTATCGTTCTTTTCGTAGTTACTCTATTGGCCATTTGTAAAAACTAATGATTTAAATACTCAAATAATTCGTACCCTTCCTTGAAATCTCCGTCCTCTTCTTGGGTATTGTCTTTGGCGAGACCTTTGTTATTTTTGCTACAAGAACAATATCATCAAAATTTGAGAACGTGTTTTATTAAGGCATACAAACACCAGTTCACCAAAGTAGAATATACAAACCAGAGATAAACAGGTGATTCGATTTCATTTCAATAATTCGCTCGCGCGTAGTTTCTTTAGCAGTGAGAGGACCCGGAGAAAACCCACGAGGTTTATTTGACAACACTACTCCTTGTCAGGTGCAGCCGCCAGTTGACTTAGTGAGATACCTTATGACACAGTGCGCACGTGATAACCATCCGGTCAACCAACCCCCGATAGTTTAGATTAATAACGATATATAGAAATGAACTTACATATCCAATCTGCGCTGATATCGTAACCTTCCTGAAATCCTTTGTCTGACAAACTTCATATCTGTGGTGTTACCTTCGTCCAGTGATGGGTTGTAGTATAAAATCTAAATAACAGACATTTTAAAGTTGTTTGATTCAAAATGATGAATAAATGAATGAAATGTAGTTTTATGGCACGTCAGCTCCAACCGGGCTATATGGTGCCAAACATATGGTGATTTAGACGAGACAAATTAAATAAATATCACATAAATATATCTATATACAAGTATCACAGGCAATAATATTATTAAAAATAAATACAACCAAATCGAAGTCCTTTATGTATATAAATAGTTACGAGATATATATTTATAATAAAAGGTTGACCCTTTAAGATAATAGCGACAGCGCGTTAATTTTAAATCATCAACTATCGAAACGGTTTCAAGTAAAATAAATAAATGGGTTTTAACTTTTTTTTTTACTCCAACTGGATTACTGAAAACGAACACACGACATACAGTGAGCTATGAGGGATTGTACAGGCGATCCTATTCCCTGTCACGTACAACTGGGGATTCGAAACCACGCCAGTTGATTAAATGATATGCTTTCTGATACAGCACGCACGTTCTAACCATTCAGCCATGCCCCCCCCCCCCGCCCCCGTGCCCAGATAACAATGGTTCTTGTAGGATCACGACAATGTCTACACGGATTACCATGAAGACGGGAATCCCAACTTCTCATCCAACACCGTGTAATGTATAATCATACTTACCACTTCTATGACCTTTCGCAGTTTCTGTACATCTGCCTTTAAATTTTCCAATAAATAACACTCTATAGCATATCTGACTGATTTCTACAATAGAATTTGAAATCTATATACAATGTAACAAAATAAAAAATATCAAAAAGCTTATGCAGAGAGAGGGAGGGAGAAATGAGGTTTAACATCCACTCAACACAAACTAGGTTATTTCGGGACTATCATGTGGTATAATTTTACTTCAACAATTCGCTTGCGCGTATGGGGTCTTTAGCAGTGGGAGGAAACCGGAGTGCCCGGATGAAACCCACGAGGTTGAGAAGGCGCCCCTATCTCCATGCCACATACGCTCACACCAGGGCTCGAAACCACAGCCGCAAGCCGGCCAACTAGAGGTCGAAGTACGGCACTCTAGACCACTAGCACCCCCCCCCCCCCCAAAAAAAATGCTTATAGAGTTAAGTATGCCCACTCATAATAAGATAGGGATACAAACCATTTTCAAGCAATGTTAACTGAATGGTAGATACGAATATTAATTTGACTTACAGATAAAAAATTCTTTGCTTTTGCCTGATCATCATTTCTGTCTTTTAACTTTATTTTTGCTAATAACAATTCCCTATCAAAATATGTGGGTACAAGTCCACCGGTAGGGACATTACACATTCTTTCTTCTGTCAAGAGGTTTGTTGCTATACTAATCTGCGTGGGGACAAATGGTTTCTCCAAAATTTCTGAAGGTGAGAACTGTTCCTGGAAAATGAAATAAAAATTCAATATTTCCGCTGTTTTTGATCATTAATTCACAACTTCATTTAAAACTTGATGCTATTGAGTTAACGAAATGGTTTTATCTAAAGAGATATCAAGGGAACGGGTCGTTTCGTGCCATTAAGAAAAACAAGATAGTTTCATAATACCCACTGTAGGCCAGGAAGTAATGCTAGTTTTACATTTACAGATTTCGAGTTAATAATTAGTCACTATTAATTTACATTAAAAGTAACCTTACCGTCAAAGGACGCCTGAATCTGTGTGCACTATTGCCTACCACCGCCGGTCTACGCTGGGCGCTGGGAGGTGGCGTATCAATAATAGGGCGAGCATACGGGGTACCAATTGATCTATGTGGAATATATTCATGTGCAGGTGACATATACTGTCCATTTCCACCCTGGTACACGGGATTGTCATTCCAGTTGAAGCTTCTAGTGTTATCGGAACGGCCTTGATAATATTCGTTAGGAAAAGGAGGTTGGTAAGCTGCTGGATTCGATTCTCCTCTGTAGCTGTAGTCGTGTTGGGTTCTATAATAATCTCGGAAAGACATCTTTATGGCTAGATTTGCATCTGTCCGATTTTTTTTATTTTTGATATTTATATAACTAGAGTACTCAATCAAAGTAGCCAAAATGTCTGGGAAGTGTCGTCACCCATAATTTGAAAATAAACACATACATAGCATTCTTTTGTAGGGACTAATTATGTTGTGTAATCGTGACAGAAACTCCCGGGGATTAGTCTCAGTTGATTAGGATTATATGTATATACGAGAGACACTCTAAAACCACTGCTACTGGATGTATATTCAATCACCTAGCTTGGTGAAAGTTCTATACAATGAATGTAAATTGATTAATGCGGTGTGTATTTTGTTGGTATATTTAACACGTGTCTTAATCCCCCCAAATGCGGTTTCATTGTTGAAGAGGTTGTCAAATAAACACAATGTACTCAATACATACTTACTTCAAGGTAATTATATTTGAATTAAACCCATCCATTCACAAGACCGTTATAAAAATGCGTACACACACATTACTTGCCTGCGAAATCACTTATGTCGAAGCAACCGTTAACTTGTCGAGATCTACTACTGTAATTTGCGTTGTGTTTTGTTTAAAAGGATTGCTGAAATTTATACGAATAATTGTCTACGATATCACCTTAGGTGGAAGTGGACGTTAAACCCAAGAAACGAACGAACGAATTATACGAATAACCTATCAGTGAATAACCTGTTATTTCCTATATTGGTGTAATTACGATGTCAGATACAGTTCAGTGTTGGTGTATGAGTTGCAATGGATACAGGTCATTGTCCATGAAAACGGTATTGAAACATATTCAGCATGATAGATGTAATGGTTTTAACAGTGAATGGCACGACAGATACGACAAAAAACCTGAAGACACAATTTCTGGCACGTCATTTACAAAGGTAAGACTTTGTCCATGTGAACAATTGTTTTTATGTTTGTTTTGAGGGAATTTTGGCCATTATGACCATATCCCATATTCCGTAGCAATAATTCGAGACACAATTTTCTTTATTCAGATTTTCAAACAAATATTAAAAATAATGTCCATACAACTTTTTTTTATCCAAGTGAGCTTGTATATCATTTTGGAAAATATACTATATAATTAATAGGACGGCTGGGAGCGGGTAGTTTTACTTTAGTCATTTTATCCCTAACATAGACTGTTTCGTGTACAAAAAAAAAAATAAAAACGTTTTTGTCAGTAGGATCTAATCTTGAGAATGAATGCATATAAACGCGTCCACACAAAATCTAGTTACGTCGTTCAAAATCAATAATTGGTTCAATCGTTACCGCGGAATTTACTTCATTGTATGCATAATATACGTAGTTTTGGTTCATTACAATTTATAAATTAACACAAATAAAATCTTTAATGAGTGGATCTTTTTACAGCAATTAAAAAAGTATTATATGATTTTTTAAATATTCCATTTATCTAATATCACTTGCTTAACTATTCAATAACTTTTTCCCTGGTTAGTTGTTTGGGGTTATTTGATTGAATATGAATAAAAAAAACCAACAAAAAACGATTATGTCGAATCAGTACTGAACTAAAAATAAAAATATAAATTTACAAAAGAAAGAAAATACGCCACACCCAGCTAGTGAGTCTTGCCAACTCAGCCTGGTCAATACACGAAAGAAAATATTAACATTAAACAAGTTATTATTATACTTTTTAAATAATTAAAAAAACCCAATGAACTTCGTAGGAGAGTTATAGAAAACCTGTTGTTTTCATTTTTTAATATACCATTGTCATTGACTTTTCATTTAAATCCCATTTCAATTATTTCATCAACACCAATACCTGGTCTATTCTGTAACACCTTGGATCTCTTTAAAACATATTGCATGGATCCCTTTAAAACATATTAATTGAAATAATATAGAATGGATTAAATATTGCATGGGAACTAAACTGACTCATTAAGTCCGTTTTCTAAAACTGGTTTCAATTCAAGGGTGGCGAATACACACTGTGGCGGTTTCTTAGATCTGCAAACTGAAATACCCAATCAACTGAGGTGCTAATTAATTTAGTGCCAATAATAAACAAGACATAGGTACCCATGTATTTGTTCTAAATTATAAGATCTAAAGCGAAAACACTAGTATAATAAGCGAATCAGGCCCTGATGAGTATATTGTGGTAATTAATGAATCAACATTTGTAATATGCACTCGGTCAATAAGACGTGACATGCGTTTGCGAGAAACTATATTTATGAATTAGTTATGAATGGGTTTGATTTAAACTGTTGTAATTCTATATACATACAAATTTTATATTTCATTATTATGCCATTCAAGTGTCAAGTGGACAAGGGGGAATTCAATTAATTTACTTTATTGCAGAGGACAGCGATAGGCAAGTTCATCTCTGACCAAACCGAACCTAGAAAGAAGCCTCTGCACGGGCTAACAAAATTGACATGGATCGACTTCAGTGTGACTCTGTTGGACATTCACGTCAGGTGTGGACTTTCAGAGAAGGACACAAATATCGTCTTAGATTTAATTAGAGAGGCATTGGGACCATGGTCAGGTGATATACCCAAGAATATTAATGAAATAAAGAAAAAAGTTGATGATTTATTGGTAAAGCACGAGACATATATATTTTGTCCAGATAATCATAGAAATAAAGAAAGTGACAGTGTATGTAACGTTTGCCACGCTGTGTTATCGAAGAATGTCGAGAACGCACCCAAGAAATACCACTATTGTCCTGTAATACCACGTCTTCAACAGTTATATGATATTCCACATGTTGCCAGCATTATGCAGAATCACCCTTCGAGTAAATTGCACTACACTTCCATGTGGAAAGATAGATATTCACAGACATCGCCAACCGACTTAACACTTTCCTATTGTAGCGACGGATTCAACCCTTATCACCATGTTATGAAAAAAGGCTCCTACAGCATTTGGGCTCAGTCCTGTGAAGTTTTGAATCTGCCACCAATACTCGATAAATCTATCCCAAAACTACTGATTGGCATGATTCCAGGTAACGAATTTTTTTTTTGTAATAAATCCAAATCATGTTAATTAATAGAGAGAGAGAGAAAAAATGCGATTTAACGTTCAATCAACACAAACTAGGTCATTTCGGGACTAACATATGGTTTAATTTTATTTCAATAATTCGCTTGCGCGTAGGGGTCTTTAGCAGTGGGAGGAAACCAGAGTGCCCGGAGGAAACCCACGAGGTTGAGAAGGCGCCCCTATCTCCATGCCACATACGCTCACACCAGGGCTCGAAACCACAGCCGCAAGCCGGCCAACTAGATGTCGAAGCACGGCACACTAGACCACTAGCCCACACCCCCGTTAATTAATAGAATAATTGTATGTCAATTGATAACCCTGAACGAAACGTCGACATACATAAACGTTAGTAACAAGATGTGTTCCATAAAATTGTAAACTTTAATGCCAATTGATGCCATCACGCATTCTTTATAGGTCCAAAGATGGACATTGATATGTCGTTGGTAACAGAAATTGCAGTTAACGAGTTCGACATACTACAACAGGGAATAGAGACATACGATGCTTCTACTGGCAAATGTTTTCAATTAAAAGGCAAAATAGAAATGTTTATTCTCGACGTTCCAGGCGCTGCAAAAGAACTCGGCCACATGCAGCAGAATGCTGCTATAGCATGTCCGCGGTGTTATTCGCAAGGTAAAGTAAATTTTCAAGTAATTATAATTATACAAGAGAGCAAACCAATTGGATGAAAGTGACATCTATATCATGTTTGTTTTTTATTTTAAAAAAAAAACAAGGGAATAAATTCATTTTTACGGAAATTTATTGTTTTCCAGGTATGTATTGTAAAACACTCAGCAAAATGGTATATCTGGAAAGCAGGCGTTTTCTTGAATCAGATCATCGGTTAAGGCTAGAAGGCAATAGCTATCCCGATCAGGCAACAGAAACACGCCCCCCGCCGGAATCTAGAACGAAAAAGGCCGAGACACAAATAGGCAGAGGTTTAGCTGATATGAGAGAAGAAAATAGAAAAAATCCACAAGCAAGGTAAACAAAAGCCGACTTTTGTAAAATGAAATGAAATGGGGGTTAAACGTCGTGATGACGACCGGCATTATACGCCATACAGTGTGCTATGGGAGACATTTTGCCCGGGCAGCGGCACTACGACCTATTCGAATATCGCAGACTGGCATACACCATACTATGACTAAAATTTTGCCTGGGCAGCAGAACCATGACCTATTATATCGAATTCCAAATGCATAGGGTTATACGTGCACGCCGACATAGATTTTTCGTCCCGACTTTTGTAATCAAGATGATTACCCAACTTCATTGTAAACTACGACAACGCACTTAATATTACATTGATTGGAAGAGTATGGGCAAAAATAAAGAATAATACTTTGGACCACATAAATCTTTCCAATTAAGCGAAATACTAAATATATATAATGTTAATTGTATTATTGTTAAATAAACAGTGAAAACGTTTGCATACCAATATAGTTTTAAAATCACGATAATTATATATAAAAAAGAATAACTGGCGACTTAGGCGTTCATCGTATATTATATTCACAAAACGTGTTCGCTCCGGGGAGCTCCTCATCAGTGTGTATAGACATTGTACACACACTGAGGAGCTCCACGGAGCGAACACGTTTTGTGAATATAATATACGATGAACGACTAAGTCGCCAGTTATTCTTTTACCTATATATATATATAGCTTATATTTTATGTTTATAGAATTGGAACTGCAATCAAACAATTGAGTAAGGAAACTGGACGTACGACAGGAACACCATGGCAAAGGCTGGATTTAGATATAAACATCGATAATCTACCTGTAGAACCCATGCATATGATAAAGGTATACTAATATTAAAAATGGTCCTAATAATCAAGTTATATACAGTGTTAGTATTTTAGTATAACTGATTTATTTGTCACTGGGATCTGGATTTCTAGTCGACATTAATCTGTCGAGGACACACACATACCATTTTGTCATAACATACAGTCATGGCATACACAATTAAGTTATTAATTGAAATGAGAAACATTACAATATAATAAAATTAAATTGCAGGGCATAACCTCATCAATACTAAAATTAATTAACGGAGAAGATGTGACGCAGAAAGTAAAAACTGCCGAAGAAGAGCTTGGTCGGTTTCAACACGAGAACGTAAGTACGCTTTTAACAAAGGATACACAGTGCCGAATTAACCACGTGGCACCCAACAAAAAACTCAGTAACGTTACAGGCTTCTGATATGACTTGCCGTAATAATGTCTCTCCGATGTTGATCACTGACCGAATTCTAATTGACTAGTCAATTCTGTGCCGAGGAAACAAAACGTCTTTTGTTTCCTCCTTTCCAAAATTGATAATTACCTACAATCAATGTAAACCTAATTGTGAAAATTAATTGTATTTCAGAGAAAGAAACAAAGATTTAATGACGAGGACAGGTAACCTATATATTCTTTTTGTCGAGATAGTTATTAGCGGTATTTGCTATCAGCGAATTTGTAAAAATTAAAATTTATGTCATTTAATACGAGAATAAATCCAGTCGAAACTATGAAATTACAATCAGAGAAATAGACAAGACAAGAATAGACTCCATGCCATACCCATATTACATTATAATACGCGTTGCGACCCATTTGTGTCAATTTCTAGGTCCCGAATATTAGCGATTTAGCTACTTTAAATAAGCTGTCCTTAATATGTAATAATTTCTCAGAATAATAACAGAATTACTTTTCAGGAGTGAATATTGTGTGCCATACACATTGACAACATCTGAGAAGGATTTAGCCGATTTACGACTTAAGTCAATAATATGCCCAGATGGCTTCAGCGATTTGCCAGAGAGTCTGTTTACAAAAGTGGAAGGCAAAACTAAGAGCCATACGTGGCTGCAGGTAATGAAAAATGTTAATCAGGGAATAAACTATAATACAGAACACATTTACTGCAATAAATGCTATTGTCATATTGTTTTACCGTTTATTCGATTTTTTGATTTGGTTTATTTTTTGTATCTAAGTTCGATTTTATTACTGGTTGGTCATCTAATTCCATCTTTTACAGGTGTCAACGTCAGGTGTTATAAACTTTTGTATTAGAGGAATGTTGGGAATTAAGCAACGGGAGACTCTAAGCAACTTTTATTTTGTATTAAGCAAGCTGTTTGACAAGGGTGTTACACGCGAGATAGTAGATGAGTATGAATCCAGATGGCATGAATCGCTAGCCTTGATGGAACGCGATTTCCCAATGTCTCTCAAGGTAGGCACAAGTATATGGTTTCTTTAATTTCCTTTGTGTGAAACCCCTATCTCTATGTAGGATATTTTTAATTATCCATCCTCGACTTCTATAGTAAATTCTGGTCCAGATTTCAATGAAAGAACAACTCTACATATACATAGTTATAATTTCAGTATCCTAGTATAAGCATGAATTTTTCTTTTTACTTTTCAGACAATAAACTTTCATATAGCCCACCACTTGCCCACCTATTTAAAACGATTTGGAAGTGTTGATAATTTTTGGATGTTCGGCTTTGAGCGGTTTAACCACACCCTCATTGAGAGCATCCACAGTAAAAAACACCCAGAAAAATCCGCTATGAATGTAATAGAGGTAGGTACAAATACAATAATGTATAAAAAGGCGTCATTGGGAATTATCTGGTAGTTCAATGTGCAGTTAGAAATGATGGAAGTGTTGTAAGCTTTACTTGTCCGTCGTCCCACAGACGCCGTCATTAATGTGTGATATTGTGATTAATTAAACAGACAATGTGTCAGAGCTAATTTGTCTATTGCCATTTGTTTTTTACTTTGAAAATTGAGAAGCAAGGCTAAGACTCAAATGGCCAGTATGTGGTTACGAACAATAAATACTTCTTGTCGAAACTATAACTATTGATAACTGCACTCAAAATAAGGTAATTTGAATTAAACTTTGCATTTTCTATTTTGGAAATATAGTCAGAACGCGTCCACCTATCTATATCTTGTATAATGCCTTAAAATATTAGTATTGAACACTTTATCTTTCAATATTCCAGATCCAGTGGTTGACAGCTATTTTAAAATGTTGTGGATTAGTTAACAGGAATGGAGAAAGGAACAAAGGGAGGGAAAAGGTACCGGTAGGCGGGGACATCAAAAAATACCTAATAGCACGCGGTTATGTCTCTGATGATGATAATCTTTATGAGGAAAAGATTGTAACGATAATTGAAACCGAAGAAAAATCTACAACGTACAGAGGCGAATTTACAAGCAAGCCGGCTTCACTCGTATACGTTGAAGTAAACGGAGATTTATTTTGCGGCAGAATTGTAAAGTTGATTACAACCGACAGTGAACTGAAATTATGTAATGTGGACTGGGTGGGAAAAATCGTTTTATGCAATAAATCATTTTGTTATAATGTCATAAAGGTAAAGATGAACTTAAAGAACTATATTAACCTTCGGTTTGTTTCTGCGCCTCTCGTGCACGCGTACGAAGAGGATAAACTGTGGATATTATCCCTTTGAATGAATGTATTCATACAACAAAAAAATAATTGATGTTGCTAAAGCGGAACAATTAAAAAAAAACACATTTCGTTAAATATACAAAAAACATAATTGATGTGGCAAAGCGGAACAATTAAAAAAAAAAAACATTTCGTTAAATATACACCAATTTAAAGCGTACGGATCGCCAGTTGTAAATATTGAGACCACCTGCAGTGTTTTCAATTGTGTCAATTTTGAATATGTATTTTTTATATGTATTTTTATCAATATTCATTTGCATGAATGTATTAGCTTTAGTTTCAATATATAAAAAAATAATCGAACCTACATGACGTTCGAATTTCGCACATTAGAGACATTTTTATTTATTTGATAAAGTAGTGCTAACTGTTTTAAGCTATGGTTCTGAAATTTGGGGAAACAAGCCTGTGTCGCTGATAGAAACATTTCACAATAAATATGGCAAAATATACAAAGAATAAACAGAATTTGTAAATACTGCTCCTCAATAGGCATTAAGGTAGTTGAAAATGAGGCCCATTTGATTGTTAACTGTCCTTTATATTCAAATCTACGAACAAAACTTTCACCAGAAATTTGCAACAACCGAAAAGATAATATTAGTCAATTTAAATATGTTATGTCAAATGTGTGAAAATCTTGGAAAATACGTATGAGATTTATAAATAATTTATAAAACAAACCTAAAAATTTCAGTATATTATTATTTATATTTAACAACCTATATTACCGCTGATCAGACTATATTGATGATTTTTGATGTCTTTATTCTTATTTAAATTATATCATATTATATTGTCATCAAAATTTCATCTTGTATGTATGTATATGAAACTAATTATTTCTGTGATCCTCTATCATATTATCTGTTTCAATAAAATAAGTAACTTTATTTTTAACCATTACGTGTTGTTGTGATTCCAAATTTAATCCATGCAGATATCAAAGTGCCGCACGTCCAAAACATGTGGCATTCCTAATTGTAAATTAAATAACATTTTACATTACCCCGTATTCTGCAAACTACGGCGGTAATCGAAGTCGCCGAAAAATAATCCCTTTGCTCACTGCAGTCCATTATTGTTTTAACTTTATCCGATTCGAGAATAATTTATTCAGAATTTAGCGACAATTTAACGGTCAAGTTTATAAGTGATACTTTAATCCAAAATATTTGCCAATTCTCATCTAACGAGTAAAAAGAGACAAAATAAAAAAAAATTGAATTAAATAACAATACACACTGCGTTGTATACCGCTCGGGGAACCCGTTGAAAGAACGGGGACGGGTTTAAATAGTGTGACGAATCAAACCTCGCCACAGAATTTAAATTCATAGTTATTATATATGAAGTTATTTTTTAAATCGATCTATGAACCATCTTCTTTATAAACTACGACGATAATCGAAATCGCCACACTTTATTGTTTAAAAAATTCCCCCCGACTCGAGAATATTAATAATTAATTATTTATTCATGTTACTAATATAAATTTTATGATCACTTATAGTAACAATACTCACCAGTAATTGATATAGTTAACGGTTTCACGCTCTACTGACGTCGGGTCCAATTACCGACGCACATCAGAGATAACTGACGGTTTCACGCAGATAGTGAGCGGTAGCTCAAATAGTGACGTTTTCTTAATTAGTCACGCTTTCGTCAATTTCTGCCACACACGCCCGATTAGTGACATGTTCAGATAAACTCACGTTTGTTTAATTACTCACGCTATTTTAAAGTACTGACACAAGTAAGGAATACTAATCAATTAGCTTAAATACTCACCTTATGATTATTACTGACCATTTATAGGAATACTGACGCACGGTACAAGTACTGAGGGATTTAAGCGACTACTGACAACACGTATATTACTCACGGGTTTCCATGAATAGTAACCACAATTAAGCTCTACTACGCGCTCGGAGGATTTTCTAACGCAGAAGCCCAATAGTAAAAGCTCTGACGACATTTCTACACACTATGCAAGTCACCGTGTTATCATTTGATTTATTGAGCTAGTAATTGAGCATTTAAGTGGTTTTCGACAAATATTCCATCGGATGTGGCCGACTAAGAACACTCTTAAGAAATCATTGTTGGCGAAATATTTGATTTATATGGGTGGGGCATGCCCCCCATAGCCCCCCTTGGCTACGGGCCCCTGTCTGTATTGTTAGGCACGTACTTGTGACATGAAGGAATACTGTTAATTAGCATACATAATAGCATGATTTGTAAATGTCCACATATTATAATAATCATTTTTAAAATGTTTGTTTTAATTATCTTTTGCTTATCTGTTTTAGATATTACTCTACAATCCAACCCTACATGACGACACAACCGACTTGAAATTTGTGAAGAATGTCGTGCAGAAGCACTTGAAGTACAAAAGGCGATCGATCAGGTCTTGTAATTATATATTAGAATTAAAATGTTCCAAGTAAATCTTCAGCTTCGATACGATACGACAGAATCCTTCTGGTTTTGCATATTAATTGTTTTTAATTTCTGATAAACATGTTTTTTAAGGAAACACAACCCCGAATTCGAAACCAAGACCGATAATAACGAAGAAGAAGAATTAGAGGAGTTAGTTGAAGGGTATGTTATTGTTGAAACACGGAATGTTATTGTAAAGTATATATATATATATATACGTGTCATAAAATAAATGAAGTTTACTTGGCTTGGTACAGGTTAACGTTCAGATGAGCAAAAGGGCTCCATTTCATAGACCAAAATACAGTTGACCTAAAAAATTGTACAATTATATAAAAAAAACGTCGATTTTGCAGATCTGGAGTCAAGTTGGTCGAAGGGGAAAAGTTCGTCGCCAGCGGGACGTTGGAGTCGGCAGTGATAGAAGAAGTAGACGGTAAGTATGGCCGTTTTTATTTTTATTGCATTACACAAGGAAAGGTTTTTTTATTTTTATTGCATTACACAGGGAAAGACTTTTTTTTATACTGTTAATACAAATAAATAGATGGCCGTCTCTGTACGATTTATAATGGTATTGTATTTGTTTTTCTTTTCTCTAATGAAAGGCGTGGATTGTTACACCATATATATATCCCGAAGGCACCCAAGGTCAAAAGTGGAAAAGATACCGGGTAAACCGAACAAGACATGGGCGGACATAGGGGTGAGTTTTCATCAAACTGTTATTGGTTGTATATATTTGCTACCGACCTACCGGTAATACTGTGTGACTAGCAATAGTTTTCTTACTCATGTTATATATCGACGCACACGTAATATTATTATTGTCAGCATGGGCAGAGCAGTAAAATGTTGGAACAGAACATTAAACCGTTAAAGCTAATTTCACTTCATCCTGTAATTGTCAGAGATGTACAGCTATTTTACATTACCCTAATCGTCGCATTTTATATCTTATTTCAGGTCAATACCGTTCTCCACTGGCCGGTTGCTAAGACCTACCGCCAGTCCAAGTCCAAAACAGGGTTAAAGGTATTATTGTTTTTATAGATATCGGTTATGAAACTGCAAAACATACTATTTTTTGGCCAACCCTATCCACTCATTCCAATGAAATCATAGCAATTATTTCTCTACGTATTTATTCTATAGGTTTCAACCAAAAAGAGACCTGCTGCACCAACAGAGGTACGTGACTATTTAAAACAGTATTATCTATTATACAAAATGGAGATACACCTTGACGATATATAAAATGACCAATACAATAAAATAGAATCTTAATGTTATAATATTGTTTGTTCATGATCGGGTTTTATCGGACAGTTTGGCCAACCCAAAAGAAGGTAACAATAATGTTCAAAAAAGTTTCTTGTCTAGCTGTAGTCATATTGAGGCTTTAAGATAAACCGATATAACATTTGATAAATTTCTTTCAGTGTCCACCTGTGAGTACGATCAACGCTGTCGTCTGTGATGCTGCAATGGAAGACAGTCCTAGTTCGGAAGTAAGAAACATAATCTCCCACACATTACACTTTTGTGGGGGGGGGGGGTGCAAATAACGAACCATGCAAGACGCTAATCGGGACTTGTCTAGAAAAAATCAACGACTGTTATATTTTTAATTTTAAGTATATCAAGATAAAATAATGCAACATTTGATAAATTTCTTGCAGTGTCCACCTGTGAGTACGACCAACGCTGTCGTCTGTGATGCTGAAATACATGTAGATAATAGTCCTAGTTCGGAAGTAAGAAACGTATACTTTATTCTTTGACATTAGACATTTGGGGCTCAAATGAGTGACCAGTATATTTTGTCCTGGCAATTCATTTATAAAATTTAAATTATTTGAATTATATCTTCAGATTGACGAACCGTCGTTTGCAGACATAGATACACCTGAAAAAGAAAATCTGGTATGAACTCTATTATAGCATATACAGATATGATAACGTTTCGTATGTAGCTGATCCTAAGCTATTATCACTGGATGTAGATACCGAAAAGGGTCTCTGTTCACAGATGTTTCAAGTCGGCCAATTTTCTCTGCAAAACGAACCGAATGCAAGAGGCTAATCATTACTTGTCCTGTATTATATATATAAAAAAAACCAATGACTAGTATATTTTTAATTTTAAGTATATCAAGATAAAATAATGCAACACTTGATAAATCTCTTTCAGTGTCAACCTGTGAGTACGATCAACGCTGTCGTCTGTGATGCTGCAATGGAAGACAGTCCTAGTTCGGAAGTAAGAAACATAATCTCCCACACATTACACTTTTGTGGGGGGGGGGGGGGGGGGCAAATAACGAACCATGCAAGACGCTAATCGGGACTTGTCTAGAAAAAATCAACGACTGTTATATTTTTAATTTTAATATAGGCCTATCAAGATAAAATAATGCAACATTTGATAAATTTCTTTCAGTGTCCACCTGTGAGTACGACCACCGCTGTCGTCTGTGATGCTGAAATACATGTAGATAATAGTCCTAGTTCGGAAGTAAGAAACGTATACTTTATTCTTTAAAGCCCCAATAACACTCTTGTTGTAACTAAATAATATGTCCCAATCTTCATTCTGTTCAACAAATCGTACTATTTTAGAATATTCCAATTAAATGATGGTATAAATTTCATCTTAACACACCTATTTTAAAAAATTGGAAAAATTCAACCAATTGATTTAAAAAGTCTAACGTGTGATGACCGATTAATATTTCATATTCTTTTGTAGACCCTGAAACCCGTGAGCACGACCACATTTTATACCACAACCGCCCTTTTGCCAGAGTTAGTGACAACTAATTTAGTAGGGGAAGACGAGGTAAATATTCATTTAATTTCACTTGATTTCCGAAGTTTGAGTAGAGTAGAATCTATAGACTCGCATAAGAAGACGATACCTGCATTCGAAGCCACGTGTTGCTAGGGGATAAAAAGACAATGGCAAATCCTATAGGAATAAAATTTACCGTTACTAATACAACTTGTATTTTTTTATTTTTCAGTGGATCAACTGTAACTGTGTGAGCGAATTTATTACAACAGGGGTATAACATTTTATAATTTTACTTTTTCCATTAATTATACTCTGTTATGAGGGCTAATTATGACTGTGCCGACTGAAATCATACTCAACACAATATACTCACCGGCTATAAATGAAATGGGGTTTAACGTCCTACTCTTCTGCACCTAACCTGGGCTAAAAGAAGACGGGTATACGCCATACAGTGTGCTATGAGGGACATTTTGCCCGGGTAGCGGCGCTACGGCCTACTCTTACATCGAATTCCAACTACCAATGGATCTTTCACGTGCACGGGACCTCGGTTTTTCGTCCCACCCGAGCTGCCTCTGTCCTTGTCAGGCCCTCCTTTCTGCATCACTGCCAATGGGAAAACACGCCGGAAAATCGAGATAAACTTTCTCGGCCAATGCAGAGATCGACCGCCCGACCTCCAGGCTAGCGAGCCAGCGCCTTACCCATTTAGCCACGTGATCTCCCCTCATCGGCTATAATGCAATAAGAGTCGTAACATTACGAATAATTTGTTAGACTGTTATATTCATGCTCTTCATATTTTTTGCAGATCAACTTGAAAGTGGACGACTGGGTCGGCGTCAACTTTTTTAAAGATTTTTTTGTCGGGCAAGTTTTGGAAGTAAAGAAGTATGGGAAATTTTTAATAAAATTTTTATCTAAATGCAAAGATGATGGTTGTACAAGATGGCCGATATGTGACGATGTCCAAGAGGTGGAAGACACATACGTACTTGGCAGGGCAAATGTTAATGTCTTAAAGAGGTCGTTCATAGTTATAAATATTGAAGAACTTCAACAGAGAAATACAAACTACATAAAGAAATTTTGTTAATTTTGTATTTTGTGTGTAAATGGAAAAAATGAGACAGTAATAATCGATTTATAAAATTATAAACGAATTGAAAAAATGCAAAAAAAAATACACTTTTACACTTTGTAAATAATGGCACGAACAGTTTTTAATTTGTAAATAATCCACGGGTTCAGATTCGATTTTACTGTGTATGTATTTTAACACCCCACCTCCAACCATTATTATATAGTAACAAAAGCAGAGTCGAGAATACTCGACATGAGATGGCGGCGTCGCACTATTTTTCGTTGGCCTCGCATTTGAAGGCAGAAGCCATTACGTAAGAGAAGAAAGATGCAACCACAGTTATAATATATATAAACATAATGGCAAATTTAGTTTACCCCGGATTTTCACATTGGAGCTTGGCTGCTGCATATTTCATTATAAATAAAATAATCACATTGTTTTTTTTTAATTATGACGAAGAAACATAATAACGACAGTTTAGCCCTTTTTTAAGGTCACGGTTTTACATTTTTATATTTTTTGTTTCATAGTGTCTATTTCGTATGTAACTAATGTGTAAATTTATTCATAATGTACATGTTTATGATATAAATATAGTTACCAGTTGTTCAAATTTTGTCTTTTTGTCTATTGTAACTTTGGTCCTCCATTTGAACGGAGAAACGACTATCCGAAAAGAAAAATGAAGGAACAAATGAAAAAGTAAATATACATATACGGAAAATCTAGCTACGCGCTATGCAAATGAATAAGTAAATATATACACATACGGAAAATCTAGCTTACGCGCTATGCACCAGGGGAAATTCAAATCTGGGTTTCTGTGCGGGATATCTATATAATTATGACGACATTATATTCACCTTTCCGTACATTTTTATTTCATTAAATGCAAATTTATATATAAATAGCGTGAGAGCATAAAACGTATACGGGCCAAATACAAAAGACGAGATGAGAGACGTGAATCATATAGCGGTCACACGTCCATATATAAAGACCTGATAAAGACCGGCGTAAAAACACACGTTCAGACAATAAATCGCACGGTAAAACAGTTTTACTTCCCGGATTTTGATTTAACACGCACATCTTAGATAAAGCCCGTTGATCCTTGATTATACTCCTTTTGGTGCAGTTATCGCAACTAGCGAGAAAACACGCCAATTAAACAATACACAACATTGACATTCATTTTTACCGGTCGGTTAATTAACACACCTCTACAGAAAACGCACCTAGCGTTAATTAACCCACCACTCAGACAGTTTTTTACCCTCGTTAATTAACACACCTTTTTACAGTTTTAAACCGGTAATACCGAGTAATAGTCCGAAAATTAATTATCTTCCGACATACGTACAAATAACTACCAGGATTAAGTATTCTACAGGGGCTGTGCACCTTTTAACTCCTTTGCAGTTCTCAGTGACTGTTAAAGTTAAAGTATTTGATAAATTTTAAAATTAAAACGCTCAGCATTCATAAAATTCAAGGAAGTGAATCAAGGGCCATAACTTTATAAATAATTAAAGAAAATTGATAAACAATATATTATATCAAATTTTAAAAAGATATTGTATGATAAGTGTTGACAGAGCCTATAGAAGTAATTTATGGAAATTCAATTGACTTCTTCAGTTTACTAATTAACATAATGTGTATATATATATATATATATATATATTAAAGTAAATAAAGTACAAGTACTTCTTTGTTTACAGTAGATAATGCAGATATTAATAATGTATTAATATCTGAAGACGCCTATAGAGGACAGACAGCTAGCTTATATAATTTAATGTATGTCAGAATGAAGTAAAGTGGAGAATTTTTTACCTGGACGTATTTTTCTATTTTTTTTATATATATATATATATATACTCTCCCAAAAAAGAAACGCAACGTTACATTTCGTCATCAGTATGTCCTCGCTCTACTATCGCCTTGTTGCAACAAGAATGGCGACACGTCGCTGAACCAAACTGCTCTCAAGTGTTGCTGTGACCATACCCTCAGTGCCTGAACCCATTAAAGTTGGATTTCATGGTGTCGGCGTATTTCAAAACAGAAGCTCTAACGAGGACGTCTGCCTCGTTATTCGGTTTCACGTAGGCGTTTGCCTACTGTCTGGTACAAGATTCTACGCCGTCCTTGAATTGCTGCTGCAGTAGAGGTCGCTGTTGAAAACCATTTACGCCAATGACGTAACCAGAAGTGACGACCCAGGACAAGTGGGACCACACTTGTTTGGCTTGAGGTTGGGCGTTCACGTGTTAAACTTCGCTGTCGGTACCTATCCCAAAGGCGAGAAATGGAACTAAGGGAAACATTCAGCAGCCTGGCTACATCTGTCTTGGAGTCACCTGCTTGTAATCCACCAATAGCGTTGTTGCGTTGGTCTTCGTTCGGATGTGGCACCACTTGGGTCTTTGAGTGTTTACATGTGCAACTGATTTGGAAACCGAGAACCCCGGGATTTTAAAGACCTTGGATTTAGGTTCCATGCGAAAAGCTTGCGAAGTTGTTAAATTCATGTTTCTTGGTGCAATCAAGCGATAAAAAATTTCGACAAAAAGGATCACCAGTCACAATTAGTGACCCTACCTTTAAAATCAATAATGAATTTCTTTTATCTTTACATATTGGCATTAAAAACAAGTAAGATTTACCGAAACAAAGACCTGGTTCAAATAAAAATATGATGAAAAATGGGTTGTGCGTTTCTTTTTTTGAAGAGTATATATAAATTTCATACAGATCTGAGGATCACTAGTTTAAGAGCACATCAAATGACTTAACATGATTAAAATCAACTCAGCCATCTTCACTCCCATAAAAGGCACTTCTAATTCCCTCAGACATCAGCTACATCTTAGTGAATGTTTATTTCTTAATTACCAATATACATTTGGGATGTTTATTCATTAAAACCTGCCTGATTGCTTCCTTAATCGCCTAATTAAATAAAACAATTGACTATGGAATAATTTGTTTTGCAATTTATTTGAATTTTAGATCCTAAAATTTCGGTTGCTTGATAGTATATAAATGGTAACATGTTGAATAATTCCAGATTGGTGTGAATTTGACAGTCTATATAGTGACCACTGATTATACATACACTTAATTTTGTTTTGTCATTTAATTTGCAGTTTAAATCATTTAATTTGCTGTTTAAATCATTTGCAATGTGAATCAAAGGCCATAACTCTAGTACTAATAATAGTAATTGATCGAATCAATAGGAATAAGGATTATTTGTTTCCATAGCATTTTCTCATGAATACAATGTTTTGAGAGAGAGAGAGAGAGAGAGAGAGAGAGAGAGAGAGAGAGAGAAAAAAATGGGGTTTAACGTCCACTCAACACAAACTAGGTCATTTCGGGACTAACACATGGTTTAATTCTATTTACAGCTTGGTGCATTTTCTCATGAATACAATGTTTTGAGAGAGAGAGAGAGAGAGAGCGAGAGAAAAATGAGGTTTAACGTCCACTCAACACAAACTAGGTCATTTCGGGACTAACACATGGTTTAATTTTATTTCAATAAATCCCCAAGTTTGTATGTGGGAAGGTATCTTTAAGATCATACTCGAAAGATCAAGTTAATAAGCCACCCAAAAACCCATGATTATCCAGAATATAATATAATCCAGAACATTTATTTCCTCTTTTTTTATTGGTAGAATATCACAGAGGAAAGGGTAAAAGTGTATGGTGGTCAATTTCAAAAGCATTTAAGCCCAATTAGCAATGAAAGTACTTGTGATATTCACACACCATGTAAAGATATTGGTGTAAATCCATAAGATTTGTTCATACCTGAGTATACAGAAGATGTAAATCACATTTTATAATTATTTTCATACCATCTGTTTAGTGAATGAACTCTTTATTACTATAAGAAGTATATTAATGCTGCTGCACATAAACATACCATATTCTTTTAACAGGTGTTCAATCACGTGTATCTCTTTGAACAAATCCTGGCAGATTTAGAAAAAGTTGATCAGTGAATCTCAACTACCTGTCGATTGCTACATTCTTGAGAGGTTTTCTAATATCAACAGGCTTTTATTTGGGATACCATTTATTCTTCTAACACTCCCTGATCTTTTCACAACCATAATTACCAAAATCTTTGTGGTGCAGAGTTTAAACACCCAGGATGTAGACAATTACGGACAAGGTGTAGATTACGGAAGGCATTTCTAGAAGTGTAAAGAGAATTAACAAGAACTAAACATTATAAATTGGGGAATGTAAAATTTTCTGTGTTTGTTCAGATGCAGTGTTTGACATCCTATGTGTTTAGATTTGCTGGTCAATGACTTGCTGTGGAATGATGATGAAATTTTTTTTAGTATCCTTTCAAAGCTTCAGAATGGGTCATAAAATTTACAATCCATTTCAAAATCAAATGGAATGTTTGATCAAATGAGCAAATCACTGTAGTAAATAAATCATTACCAAACTAAATAAAAAAATAATTCTCAAATGACATGGTATATGCAATGGCATCGAGCAATCCAGCCAGTCACCTGATGAACATCTACACCATGATTGAACATTCTACTTTATACCACAATTAAAAGTCAAGTTATTGTGTTCCATTGGTATATATAGATATGGAAAAGCAGTTGGATTGCCTAATCTCTACTGAATGATAAATGAGCAATTTATTAATACATGTTATCAATTTACTTTGGGGGACATAAGTCTCAAAGTTGGCTTGTTTTAATTACTGTTGAGACGAGCTATATGCAACTAGATTTTCATATCAGTAGAAATAGAATTACCTTTGCAACAAGATCATCCTCAATAAACACAATTGTTTTTAATATTTTCACTCAACAAAAAAACAAATGAAAAAGTTTGCATCCTTTTAATAAGATAATAACTGCAATATAATAACTGTTTTTCTTCAGACATTTTTTTATTTTAAAGTGCTTCAGACTTTTACTAATAGTAAACACTCCTTTCCCTTGGTTGCATCAGTGACGTCAATCATGAATGGGTCCAACAGAATAAGAAAATGTATTGTTTCCACAATGCAAAGTGACACCCTTCTTAGGTTAATAACGAAATCAAGATTCCCAAATGGATAAGAGCTGGATCTAGTGGAGTTTTTCACATTGTTTAGTGCTACTGTAATGTGGTTTGTAATTTGCCAAATTAGAAATCCATTTCTTTTCACTACAAAATACATTTAACTACAAAAATCTGATCAAGTTTCTTTCAAAAAGTGTGTTGATGTAATTACTTCAAAAAAAGGCAATTTGGATTCTAATTTCTCAAATGTCACCAGTTGAAATCTAGTCATATTTCTCTCCACACAGAATTCGCTTGAATTTGCACATAATTATTGAATTTTATAATCTGTAGAAATGCTAAACTTAATTATGGAAATTTACTTCTATTTTTGAATACTGACTTCTTACTCTTTCTTTTGAAAAAATTTGGATTAATTTTAATTTCTGCAAGGTACTTTGAAATGGTAATGAAAAATATACAAGTTTTATCAAAAATTCTGAATCTAAATGAATATGCAGTTCCAAAGTTAAACCAGACTATTTGTTATCGATTCCCAAAATTGGCATGCAAATATTTCTGAATTTAAATAGAGTATGCAATTTGCTGGTTAATTATTTGTATTTTAATACAATAAATTAAATAGTTATTATAACAATCATATTCAATCATATTGAGTAAAATGTTAATGCCTTGATGATAGACTTTGTTGTCACTTAAAGAAGAGTTCTGTCCCTTTAAATAAGTTGTCTCAGGACACTCATTCATAGAGGTTAACTTCCTTGGAATATCCCAACTGTTGTAAACAATTAAGGGTGGTATATTCCCCCCCCCCTTCCTTATTTCATGATAAAATATTTTCCCCCCTTCCTTATTTCATGATAAAACAATCTACTTATAGCAATTCTCCCCTTTTTCCCCCTATCGCCTTTAATATTTCAATTTAATGACTTTTCATCTAGATTAGAAGAGGGCTAGAATTAGAATTTTTGACAAGTTTCAGTGAATATTCATGATGTAGAAGATGAAGGATCAGGTGGTAAACAGGAATAAAATAGGAATCACCTAGATAAATATCACAACCAAAAGATTCCTTTGAGAAAATCAAGATGATGAAGACCATACCACATTTTTGTAATATAATTGTATTATGTAGGTTTTTTGTTGTCGTAATGACATGGATATGAAGTCACTAGTTCTTCACGATCATAATAATCACGATCATCGGTATGTTAAAGAGAAAGAGAAATGGGGTTTAAACGTCCAAAATTTCAGGATTAAAATACGGTTCAATTTTATTTCAATTAACACTGAATTTGGGCAGAATGATTTACCCACCCAACAATACTACCCAATACTTAGTTGAAAACATGCCAAAATATGTACAACAAATGTGATTGTCAATATTTTGCTATTCCAATTATCTCCCTTGACCATTCAATACAATTAATAAACCATGTTATCAAAAATCAATCCATTTCTGTATCAATTGGACAATATTACAAAAAAAAATAAAATAAATAATAATTAGTTGAAAATACAATTATTTGGATAACAATAAGTTTGTTTGTGGAAAATAATTTATTTATTCAATGTTCAGATGTTCCATTTCTCACTGATACTACAAATAGATATTTCAAATGTTTACATTTTTCATAAAACATTAGGCCACTCATTGATACTGAAGTAATTGTAGAATTCTGTAAGGTAAAATGTTAGAATTGGAAGGCATTTGGTAATATTTGGTTTTGGCTAGTCTTTCAAACTGATACTATAGACTTTTCCAGTTTATCATAAACATTTTGTCAGTATTTGGTAGTATTGAGTAAATTGTCTTAGCGTTTAATTTAATGTGAAGAGGAATACTAGTCTGAATCCTGCTTTTATTTTTAGAGTTACTTCCCCTTGCATATTGGTGGGTAACACCTGTTAAGATCATCGAATAGGTGTCCAATTCTTTAAACTATTTAGGCTTATTTTGAAAAATTTGTAAGTTACTTAACTATCCTTATCATTATTAATTCTAAACATTACGTACCTTTGCCTACCAATGAAACACAGAAAAATATGTTGAAAACAGAATAGTTTGGCAGACCAAATAAACCAAATAACTTTATTTGTGGTAATGCATTCTACATTTCGAAGAGATATTTCTTATATTGTACAAGCCGCCATTCATGCAGGGGTCTTGATCAATTTTTCGAACCTAATTAGCAGAACTGTCAATGTTGTATGTAATTTGTAGCAGAGTACTATAAATAGAATTGCTCATCAACATACTTTTGAACAGAATATATATTTGAGGAAAATTATGTTTTTTCCATCATTCTTCAGGAATGTAGCCATAACTCATATTGAATGTAGCCATAACTCATATTGAAATTAGGTATGTAAAAATATATAGTAAAGACACAATCTACACAGTTTCACTGTTCAAATATGATTTTTTTTTTCTTGTTTATTTGCATCAGTAACGTTCTCTGAAATTTCAAACTTCAAAGATCCTAAATGACCTAATAATCAATACAATTTCTTCAGGTCTCAAACAGATAATTCTAATAAAAATCCACTGTAGGATGAAAAATATTGTTTACTGTACTTGTGATTTAGGAAATTAAAAAAAAGAAAGACAGAAAACGTAATATGTATACAGAGCACTCAGACTACAGGATTATCACCTGCTAAGCGGGCAATCTACCAGGTAATAGGGGTAAATCGGTAAACATTATGAAGGTCTGTGGAAAACTCATTAAATACCTAATTTGGGAAAATCCTTCATTATTTTATCAACAGTCTACCTTGTTGACCATTTCTTATCATTTATATGTGTATAATTCCAATGGGAAATTGTGTTTCATAAAATGTCAGCCGGCTGCTTGCATGAGCCAGCAGTATAATGAAATTTAAAAGCTGTTCTTGTTCTGGAGTTAAGGTCCCGTAGGGGTTGGTAACCTTCATTTATCAAATCAGCATAAAACAACACCCAAGCAACAAATGTGATTAAAATCAATGCCTAGGTTGCCAGGCCCAAAGCAGCTAAATTGTCACCGCTGTCAACAAGGCATATTTTTTCTCTTGGAGTTTGGAGGTAATGGGATGGGCAAATACATTTAGAAGACAATTTCATACAGATTAGATTATAATTTTCGTTGTCTGAGGGTTTATAATGTTCTACAAACTGAAAGAAAGGCCTTAACTCTGGAAGTAACTTAAAGAAATTGTTGAAATTTTATTTTACTTATTTAAATAATGCACATAAATTTCATACAAATCGGATGATAATAAAGTAAAACAAAAGTCATAACTCTTAGAAGTAATTGGCAAAAATTGCTGAAATTCAATAAACTTCTTTGTTTCACATATCTAAATGCTGCATATGAATTTCATACAGATCAGAAGATAACCCGTGTTGTACAAGCATTCACAAGGTCTTTCAGAAATTGCTATATATATGATAAATTCCCTATGTCAGTACTTTATCATGTATGGAATTAAAAAAATATCACAACCTCATACAGTACTTATTTCATTCTTTCTTTGTGTGTGATTGAAGCAAATATAATGAGTTTGCAGGTTTTGAGTGTCCAAATAAATTATAATAATAGTGGAATCCTTATGTAACATGGATGAAAGAAACATGATCCACAAACCCTGGTTTATCATTGATTTTTTGCAGGCTTTCAGTTTTTGCCAACACTATTTTTTTCTATTTCAACCAGAAGTGCCCACATAAATTGTTTATTTTAGTTGGTATTGATTTTATTTGATATGTTCTAGTCTTTCTTGATGCTTTAAACAAATTCGATAGTTCAATCATTTTTTTAAAATCTGTTCTTCCCAAAGGATGATTTTACGTCATATAATTTAAATTCAATATTTCAATTAGTTCTCAAATAAAACATATTATTTTGGTATAAATAGTCATAATCCAGACATATTTTTTTTCATATTTATCATTTCTAGCTTTACAATTAATTTTGGGGGGTTGGGATGGCCTAGTGGACTAGAGTGCCGTGATTCGACCTCTAGCTGGGCGGTCACCTCTGGCTTGCGGCTGTGGTTTCGAGCCCTGGTGTGAGCGTATGTGGCATGGAGATACGGGCGCCTTCTCAACTCCGGGGGTTTCCTCCGGGCACTCCGGTTTCCTCCCACTGTTAAAGACCCCTACGCGGAGGCGAATTATTGAAATCAATTTAAAACCATGTGTTAGTCCCAAAATGACCTAGTTTGTGTTGAGTTGACTTTAAACCCCATTTCTCTCTCTCTCTCTCTCTCTCTCTCTCTCTCTCTCTCTCTCTCTCTCTCTCTCTCACAATTTATTTTTATTAAAATTAAAATTTACCCCATCTGCAAAAATTTGGGAAAGTACAGTTGGTTATTGCAGCCTCAACATTTTCTGAATCTAGTTCCAGAATTAATACTTCTGGGTTTCCATTCCAATCAATGATATTTATTCAATGTTTTGTGGTATCAGTTGGTCAACTAATTGTTGTAGCCTTGGTTCGATCTTTACACCCCACTTTTCCATAAATCATTTATCTCATTAAGATCAAAGTACAGTCAATAATAAAAGGGTATCAGATAGTTGTTATTTCTACATGATCATTATGATCGATGGGAGCATAAGCTGTCCTTGCCACTAGCAGGGAGTTTAAAATATATATATTGCCAAGCAACGTAAAAAGTCAACTGCAGCTATGTTGTCACATTAAAAAGAAGCAAGAGTTACGATTTAGGATACATAATAAAAGATTTAGGTAAAGAGTGGACGAATCATCAGACAAATTGAAAATTAATAGGCAATTATAATTGACAATATCATTTTTACGGAGATCTGAATAAAACTTGTGCTTCCATTCAAACTAATAACAGTACCACCAGCACCAAAGCAAAAAACAAATAAAGAACGTAGTGTGTACATATGAAATGAAATGAAATGGGGTTTAACGTGCTACTTTCTTCACCTAACCTGGGCTAATGAAGATGGACATATGCCATACAGTGTGCAATGAGGGGAATTTTGTCTGGGCAGCGGCGCTATAGCCTACGCTTATATCGAATTCCAACTGCCAAGGGATCTTTCACGTGCAAGCCAATGTGAACACAGGACCTCAGTTTCCATCCCATCCGAACAACTAGACAGCTGTACTTGTCAGGCCCTCTGTCCTGCATCATTGACAAGGAGAAACCATGTCGGAAAATCTGGATGAACTTTGTCGGCCAATGCAGGGATCGAACACCCGACCTCCAGGATAGCGAGCTGGCGTCCTACCTACTTGGCCACGTGATCCCCTGTGTATGTAATTTAATGTCTGTGTACATGTGAAATTTAAGCGCCAAAATATTGAGGAAGGGTGTATTTACCTTGTCTCAAAATTTCACCTCAAAATATTAAGTCGTTCGGATGTGAAGATCAAAACTGCTCTTCTGAACATGTAACTCTTTTAAGATTGCAGGTGAATTTTGTCCAAAAAAAAAAGGCTTGTTTTATCCAGATGCATTATAATACAGGTGGGGGATAACATATGAAGATAATTACTTGGCCCTAAGGTAGAGGATTGTAAGGTCTTTTAACACCAAATTAAGCAGTTTTATTCACCCAAATATAATCGGGATTAGCCCTTTAATGCCTCAACTAATAAAATGAAATATGATTTAATAATAACGATCTATCATTAAATTTCTAGATGTATATACACTAAGAATACGAAATAAAATCGCATTTCTTTCTTAAAACCGTGAGTTGGTCTTAAAAATAACGAATAAATGGCCAAACACATCATTTTTTTTATGTCATCATTCAAAGTCTTGAAAATTATTCATAAAACTATAAATGAGTGCTTAAAAAGCAAATTTATACACAATCATTAGGTCAGGGAAGCTTCCAGTGTCAGATAAACTTAACAGCATAAAGAGAAGAAGAAAAGTTTGATTAGTATCTTTGAATACCTGGGTAATATTTTGTTGATAAGTTGGTTCTATAAACAAGTCAAATCAATCAACAATTTTTTGCATCACCATGTCAGAGCCAACAAATTGTGGAAATGGATTTGAAAAAGACTTGTCTTCTCCAGTCCTTACAGTAATTACAAGTGACAACGTCAATTTAACGCTCAAATTACAAGTTCATCAGATAATGACCCTCTTTTCAGCTTCTAAATCAATTGACCTAATATAGACAAGTGCCTGGTTTGGTTACTTGATAGTTTAAAGAAAAAGTTTAAAGACAAAAAAAAAATCATGTTTCATTTATTTGCTGCTTTTATAGTTCTATAAAATTAGGAGTAGAGATTCTTGTAAATTGAATAGAGAAAAATAGATCTGTGATGATCATGGTTTGGAAGGATGAAAGAAGATAAAACATGTATTTTCCTTTTGTTGACGTATAATGCATAAGATAAGATAGAAAAATATAATTTATGAAAACCCAATTTTTCTGTCACTGAGAAGTTATACTTTGGGAAAAGCACTAGTTATCCTATAATCTTGAGAGAGAGAGACAGAAATGGGGTTTAACGTCCACTCAACACAAACTAGGTCATGTCGGGAATGGTTTAATTTTATTTCAATAATTCGCTTGAGTGTAGGGGTCTCTAGCAGTGGGAGGAAACCGGAGTGCCCGGAGGAAACCGACGAGGCGCCCCTATCTCTATGCCACATACGCTCACACCAGGGTTCGAAACCACAGCCGTAAGCCAGAGGTGACCGGCCAGCTAGAGGTCGAAGCACGCCACTCTAGACCACTAGGCCATCCCAATCCCCCCTATAATCTTGAAGTCTCAATAAAGCCAGTGCTTTCATTTCTTAATTCATAAATCATAAGAAATATATAAATATTAAAGTCAATCTGGTCAAGTCAAATGTTCATTTCTGAACAGGCAGTAAATTCATCAGTAGAACTAGAATGCAACAATATTGAAGATCAATCTAGAAAAGGCAATGAATCGGAGGACCAGTAAGAAATTTCAAATAGTATTATCATGGTATTATAGAAGCCAAGCTGTAACCTTTCAGTGTTCCATTATCCTGTACAATTAGCCTTTAGTTCCATTACCTTCCTGTCAACCATTCTATATTAAGACCTGGTCAACTTTTTTTTTAAAGCTTTTAATGGACTTTTATCTCTTTTCAGCAGAAATGTGGAACGGAATTAAGAAAATCTTGTTGTGTTCTTAATATTTCAAAAGTTAAACTGTGAGTTGGTGCAAAAAATAAAATTGCTATCCTGCATATTTGCCTTCCAGATGAAAAAATTCTTAACCCTGGAGTTTCATTGTTCACAGCCAGGAAGTAAGCAATGGGAGTAGTCATTTATACTAAATGAAGCTTTGTTACGCATGACTACAACCACTTCAAACATCTATTATGTTATGGTAGTCAATTGATAAGTGAAGAACATATTCAATAAAAAAAACAAAAAGTAAAAGTTCTCCATAGTATCATCATAAATTGATCACATAAAATAAATCATAATACTTTATCCACAAAATAAAGACAACAGTTAGAATATATATTTCAAACTATAATTTTAATAGGTGTGAATAATGATAAATTTAAATGCCCTTAGGACTGAGTGCAACATAAAATGAGAATGGATTTTCTTTTATTTTCTCCAAAGAAGATCTCTTAAAACCAGCAACAGGTCCTATTAAGAAAGTAATTGTTCATTTGCCAACGCAGGAAATCAAATAAAAGATCCATCCAAGAATCAAAGCCTCTCAAGGTTCAGTCCATAAATAAATAAAAGATTGCAACACTTGATAAAGCATTAAATCGGATGAATATCACACATTGTTCAAATCTGTAAGTTTTGTGAGGGATCATCTTCAAGTAAACAAATCAGTATTTCTAAAAATATATTCAAATTATGACTCCTTTGTGACTATAAAATTACGAACAATTAAAGCAATCTGGAATATTACCGTAACTAATTTTGCAAAAGCTCACAAAAACAAACAGTGGTCATCACATATTGCCTCAATAATATTTCTGAAAATTTGTAAAACATTGCCAAAATCTCAACACTATAATTATAAAGGGTGTACTAGTACTATTTTTAATCAAACATTATTCTGACACTTACTCTCTGATTAGATAAAGAATGACGAAATTGGACAGATGTCAGGTTAGAAATATAATGCAGAATTTTACTACACCACAGATTATACTCCACTATTTTATTATGTGCATTAAAATTGCCAAATGCTTACCATGCTATATAGTATACCGGTACTATAATTACTTTCATTAAGAAGTTACCTAAGGTTTATCTAATACAGTGGACGTCGGAATACTCATTTCCCTCAATACCAGAAGTATTATTGTACACTTGAATGGTGGAGTATTAATTATTATAATGCAACCTCAAATACTCAGAATTTAAAATATTACAACAACATCAGAATTCCATAGTCGAAATAGATAAAACCTACTTCTGTTATGTTTAAAGGTACCAAGGATTGATTAATTTTGCAAATGAAATATCGTCAAGGGGCTTTTGACCTCATAATGTCAGATATTTGATAAGCCAATCAGCATTGATTTTACTAGCGGATTGCACACAGTTCTGTGCCAAACATGCCTAAAGCTCGCTGTAGCAGACCATTACATTGGTTAATCACTCACACCATTTAAAACACGTCAATGTTAACAACTCTTCCAGATCCTAATATATATTATATATTATGTCGATGATACATGAGAAACTCGAATGAAATACCAAGCTAGTACTCTCTTACAAGAGATTATAAATTTATCAAGTTAATCAACAAAGACCGGATTACCCAATGTTAATTGAATGTAAATTGTGTGGCCGTACAGCTGATTGATGTTGTAATTCAGAATATTCAGAATTCGGACTACTCAAAACTTTTTTGAATTTGGTTATTAACTGGAACAGATGCATTTGCAAACATGATACCAGTTACTAAATTTCCTTAAATTTTCATTCTTTAAGATATCTATGTGTGTAAGTTGGTAAATGAGAATATTTGTGTGCATGTTCAGATTTAAATACATCATGCCTGGAAGTCAATCACCTCCATAAAGGATGTTTAGAAGAAACATCGAATGTCACCAAGTTGTCAATGTCATGTCATGTAAGCTAAAATATCAAGTTTTTTTTTTTTTTACTCTGCAATAATGAAAAAAAAAATCAGAGCACAAGTTAAAAGACAGGAAAACATCAATTATCATATAGATGTTATTGCCGTCTGCTATGCCTTGGATAAGGAGTTCAGTTATTCCTATCCAAGAAGTGTGTAAGATGAAATTATCCATCTGGCCGACGGCAATAATAATAGCAGACTATGAAGGGTATTGTAGAAAATGTATTCAGTACAATATCATATCTCATATGAGCAAAATCTTATTTTTGACTGGCATATTATTTGGAGTTAATTTTGCCCTTAGGCCACCTATTGTTATTGTGAGTGGTGACCCCGCACGCAGCGATTATACAAGCTAAAAGTTAAAGAATAAGAAGGAATTACAAATTCTTCCTTCATAAACATTTTAACTCAAGAATGATATTTCTCATCCTTTGATCGGTTCAACAGGATCTGTAGCATTGATTGACAAACAGTTTGCAAGCTAATTTGATGGTGGCAGAAGAAATTCGCTTGTGTATTGAAATGCAATTTGAACTTCAGGCCATGTGACATGTGCGTCACCATAAATTACATTCAATCCCAACTTCAGTGTGTTGATAATTACTGACAATAAATGGACATGTACGAGATTATTGATATTTGTGCAAATTGAAGATCTTTACAAACAAATATGGGACTTAATTAAAATGGTGACATTATTGACAGATTACTTCTGGTGTCTGTTGATCAATAAATTTATCACGATTGATCAATATATTGTCTATAAATAATCCCATGGTGTATAATATTTTGCTTTTGTTTAAGAGACTAACATACATGGGATCAAAACATATTATTAATTAAATACCAATCATAAGCTCTCTGTAGCTAATCACAAGCACAGACACAGATATAAGGGTCACTGGATGTTTCAATCATTATCAAACATATAAAAAGATTGAATTACCAGTAGTTAAAAAGCTAGATTATTCCCAAGCTCTTGTAACCACTATCAATTCTTCACGTGAACAAAAATAGAACTTCAATTTTCTTCTGAAATTTCATTCTTTTAAACACTTTCACTTATACACTACATTTTTTTTTTGCAAAACAGATTCCAAAATGGATTTCTGGTCTCAAATAAAATTGTTACCCCAAAAAAATATTGAAAAATGGCATATGGCTTAAGAAGGGTTATATTTAGTTTGCTCATGTAAAAAATATTTGATCAACTATCAAAATAGAGTCTCTTTGGAGAAGATATATAATACAACAATGTTATATATTCATTGCCTATTTCACAACTTGTATCGGACTTTAATTGATATATTAATATACATTTTATCTATCTACCGGTATTCATTTTTTTTTTAGACAATCCCTATTATTAACCTCTAGATCATGGGATGATTCAGATATTGAGTGTTTTAGACACTAATGCTGGCACTATACATCATTTGAATCAATGTATGTTATCACAATTCATCTTCTCGCGATTCTTTTTATTTACTTTTTTTTGGTGCTTCAGTGAGTAACCTATCACTTATCAATCTTAATTATCCACGTCACAAATTATCCATAGGTACACGAACACTCATAAATTGTTTTAGTCCTTATTTTGATCAACATCAATATTGTGATATAAAAGTTTTATTTCTCTGACATCAGCCTTACTAAAAATATCAATTATTCATTTGTTTTATTTCTTTGACATCAGCATTACTAAAAATATAAATTATTCATTTTTTCTTTTGTTTTCTTGGTAAATATTGACCTGGTTACAAATCCTGATACTAATTTATTCTTTTGTTTGTAACTGGGGGCATTTACATTTATAAGACAATTTCAAACAGATAAACTGGGCAAGGGAATTATTTCAGTATAGGTGTATAAAAAGTAGAAAGCTGAGATATTGAAATTGGAATTGTAATCTGCTGGAATCCTGAAAGTGTTCAGACAATAAAGTTATCATCACTCATTTGTCAGTCATTAAGACACATTTCCATATCTTACTCCAATAAATATTACAGCCTTGAGTCACGTCAACAACTTCTCTGTAAGCTATTCTCTACTCTTCATCAACAATTTGAAACAAATTTACGACTATTCAAGTCATCTTTTACTTCTACTTTCTACTCTAGGCAATTTTACTTTGGACAATAATTAAATGTAATTAAATGAGACATAATAATTAATTGCACATTTATCCTTTTGAAAAACACCAAGCAATCAAACTGGTTGTCAATACTTAAGTCTACTAATTAAACACAAAATGTCCACAATCGAACTCATTCAAGTTTCATCACTTTCCATAAGTTAGAATCAAAGATATCCTGTCCCAAAGCATCGACCAATGAAATTGCTTAGCACTTGCTTTAGCAGAAAATATCAATCATTGAACTAAGTCAAGACATTCACCTAAGTTTAATCACTGATCTAAACAGAAAAATTCTCATCATTGAACTCCATCAAGGCATTCAGCTAATAAACAAGTTTTGAACACTCTAGTTCACTTGGAAGGAGAGTTATTCTTATTGTGTCTAAACACATGTGATGGATGGACGGACAGACCCATTTTAATATACTGGAAGAGTTTGTTAAAGGGGCATGTAATTATAGGAGATTTGATAAACAGCTGGCAGTTCTCATTGTAATAGTTAAAACCTAGATAATATTAATGTAAAGGCAATTTGATTTCAGCCAAATTGATTTACTCTAAACCATAATTTTAACTTTTGAACTTTAGGCCTAGCCGCGATCACCATTACGAAAGTTGTTATTATGATTATACTACCATTTCCAAGCTATACATTTCTCTATTTTTTTTATGAAGCAGTGATGAGTATTTAATGCAATTAAAGAGTTTATTTCACTGTCGATAACTTTGTCAACTGAAATAACTTTAAAATAAGCCAATGTCAGGCCCAAATTCAGCACTTGTCATGAATAAACTTTGATCTATATTCAGGGTTTTTAATTTTATTGATAATTTAATACATGTCCAGTACAAGGTTCAAAATGTCAGTTACTTGTTCATCAGTCTTTGAAAGTTTGTCAGCTAGGATTAAAAGTAAAATCATTAGTTCCAAGCCTATAGATGTAGCTGAATTGACTTACTTATTTCATGACCATGTATTTGTTAAACAACTTTTCTTTTTCAATTAATCTGAAAAACTCACCTGAAAAGAGATAAAAAGGGAATTAAAAATACTATAAAAAATAGGTTGCCAGGCAACGAAACATACGCCCACACAGCAGCCAAATCGTCCGGGCAGTCAACTAGAGTTGTCGCATATTAAGGAATTATCAGAAAATCATTAGAATTTGTTTGGTTTTTATAATCAAACGTTTTTTTTTTAAATCAGATAATAATTGTGACCTCCAGAGTCACAACAAGCTAAAAAGGGTGATTTTTCGTACAATCAGGGGACATAATTCAGGAAGTAATGACCCGATGGGCGCAAAGATCGAAAGGAACCAAGATCTTTGGGTTATAAGGATATATGTCAAGTTCCATCAAAATCGATTCAAAATTGTGACCTCTATAGGGTCCACAACCTTGATATAACATATTTTCACACTATTCGTGTACAAACGGCGGCCATTTTGTCCGTCAATTCTAGTCCGATTTTCACGTTATTCATACTCTCTCTTCATTACCATGTAACGGTGATATAGTCAAACGTTTTTTTAAATCGGATAATAATTTTGACCTCCAGAGGAACCAAAAGCGAACAAAAGCGATTTTTCGGACAATCAGGGGCCATAATTCAGGAAGTTACAATCCGATTGGCGCAAATATCTAAAGGAACCAAGATCTTTGGGTTATAAGGATATATGTCAAGTTCCATCAAAATCGATTCAAAATTGTGACCTCTATAGGGTCCACAACCTTGATATAACATATTTTCACACTATTCGTGTACAAACGGCGGCCATTTTGTCCGTCAATTCTAGTCCGATTTTCACGTTATTCATACTCTCTCTTCATTACCATGTAACGGTGATATAGTCAAACGTTTTTTTAAATCGGATAATAATTTTGACCTCCAGAGGAACCAAAAGCGAACAAAAGCGATTTTTCCGACAATCAGGGGCCATAATTCAGGAAGTTACAATCCGATTGGCGCAAATATCTAAAGGAACCAAGATCTTTGGGTTATAAACATGCGTTTCAAGTTTCATCCAAATCGGTTCAAAATTGTGACCGGACGAACAGGAGTGACGACAATATACGTCCACATGAAAATGTGGGCGTATAAAAATGCTTTAATAAGCGATTAGAAATATAGATAAACTTTCTTGCCATCAGGGCAGCTTTAGAGAAACAAATTTGAATGGAATCAAATGTTGGTCCTGCTGTAAATACTTATATGTTGAGAAAAATCTTAAAGAAGAAAACATGCATGTCTTCCTTCAGTATTTTGTTAAGAGTTCACATTGCTTAACAAATTTTTGTTTTAATCTTATATTTAAGGATATTTCTGTTGGACTTTATATTTAATTTAACACTGTACGCTTGGAGTCTCATATGGTACTTTATCAATATTAAACTATAAGACCTTACGATAGGCTTTCTTTTTTTTCACATTTTGGGGAGATGATTTTTAATCCACGATATCCTGATGCAAGACTATATTTCTGATTAAATCAATTCTATCAGAGCTACTTTTTATTCTTCATATGTCAGTCTGTTAATAAAGATATATTACATGTATGTGACAGGCAAAAGATTGCTTTAAAAGAGAGAGACTGGAGGGTGTATACATATTGGATTTCCATCAAATTGTTAATGAATATAACAAAATATCATCACTGATAGCAGTACACCTATTCAAAAAATTGGTATTGTTTACTCAGAAATAGTCACCATTTATCACCATATTACATAGTCATGTCATGTCTATAATAATTGCGGCTAGAAAATCAACATAACAAAAAAATCTATTTCAGGTTCTTTTTCAACCACCAAATACATGATTAAAGTTTGGTACCAGATGACCAGACAAAATCAGCAATTGTCAGCGAGAGAAATTGTATGTGGGCCTATTTACCAAAACTAATTAATCAATATGTATCATAGGAATAATTTAAAGACGATATTTACCATAATTTTGAACATTTTTCAAGGAGAAAAACTCTGTGATTGAGTTTTTAAAGTTAAAACAGTGAAGCAAAATGTGAAAAATAGTATTCATTATCGAGTCGTTTCAACCGAAAAGGGACAAATAATTTCAGCTCTTTTATTTAACCCTTTCTGTGCCTCACGTTACCTTTCATGGTAGTATTTACATGTGCGTCTTGTTGTGACACCCCGAGACTAAAATAAGTGTTTGCTTAGACCAAATCGTCAAAACAACTTGTCTATGGCGTAGAGGACTGCAATGATATTAAATGTAGTGTAAAGGAAATTCAAAACATTGGTCATTCATGGTCAAAGTATACATCGGCAATACATGGTCAAAGTATGCAGTTCCTACTGGTTTGTTTTGTTACTATGATTTTGATTAGTTGTCTCATGTACAGTATGAAACAACTTGTTATCATTGCGATCTGGGTCGGACTAAATGTCTGCTTCTTATTGCTTGATAAGTTTCTTAATCGGTAGAAAAATATCTGTGTATCAGAAATGAACAGTACTCTTTTACGAAAGTGTACTGTTCATTTCTGATACAGGGCTACTTTTATGCCATGTATTGGAAATGAACATGACAGTTTCATCAAAGGTTGCCATTAGCAACGAGTAGAAGTGGGATGTAATTAGTTTGAATATGTGTTTGGTCCAATTATATCATCATATCACCAAGTTTTTACATAGAAAGGTATGTAAAACTATGTTGTATGATGATATAACCTGCTAATTAAAGCATTGAGCCATTTGGGGTTACAAAATTCATTTCACAAATTCTCCAATTGTATGAATGACTTGTAATCGCAGCCTCTAGTAATTTAGAGACATGCTTATCCAGCCTCTTACATGTAGCTAGCTTAGAATTTAGAGACTGAAAGATAACATTAGGAATGAGTCTTTCACCATGATTTAACCATTTTATTCACTAAAATATATGTGGGACTTCTCCTTTAACTTAAAGCATGGTAACCAGCTTTTGTCTTACAAACAATAATAAATTTTACAAACAATAAAATTGGCAAATAGCATTCAAATTGATATATATTTGTTCAGTCATCAGTACTCTTGTACAAAGTGTTCACTACTACGTACTCTGTCTAGAAATATTGATCACAGCCTACAATTAACAAAATTCATCAAATTTTCCATGGCTTATTAATTCAAGTGGGTGGAAAACACTAACATTTTTAGGTTATCACATCTTTTAGTCAAAGGTCATAAATTTTACACATAGGAAATAAGGTTTTTAGGTTCCCCAAAAGATAATACATGTAATTAATATGTTCAGCATCTTTTCACAGGGAAAGTTAATCCAAATATAAAACTTAACAGGTAAAGAACATCATAATACATTTCCGTATCATAGAAAATAAAAGGCTTGTAATACAATATGTTTAATGAGAAATAAGTGAGTTGGGAATATTTAGATGTGTATAGTATAAATGAATTTGCCATTTCTTGAGAAATCTGAAGAAATCAATGGTGTATTGACAGACTCATTATATTTCATCTTCATCAGTACTGCAATTTCATTCAATTGCTTCATACATTTAAAAGATATATTCCTTCCGCTACAGATTTACTAATGGCTATCTTGGTTTTATTTTCCAGTTTTGTCATTATCCACCAATTCTATGTAAAGTGTAATAGTACGGTAACTGTAGGAAGACCTCACCACATGTTACAACCAAATATAAACCCATAATAGGAACGACAGTACCAAATACACAGACATTGTAATTAATGAATAATAAAGTAAAAATACTATCAAATTAGGCGAACAGATTCATGGCTTTCACTGTATTTGAAGGTGAAATTATCTTTTTAATATTTATTATCCCTATTGAGCATTATCATGCCTTCAAATGATGATAATGATTAGGCTTGATTCACTGTAGGCTAGTTTGGAACTAGACACAATGTAATCACATCAACCTGGTAATCATGTTGACATCAACTTAGAATTTTTTTTTATCTATACCAATGAATGTAGTGTATTTTCAAATTAAGACCGGATAATTCTATATTTCCAATTCGGAAGCTGACAATAACATACTGATTATCTACTACATGTATAAAATATAATTTCTTATTAAGAATTAACAATAATCAAGACAAAGTATTTAAAACCACTTCATGAACAATCAGGGTGTGTATGCCCAACATTTTATAATCAATTTATTGTGCTTTGTGGCAAATTCTTTCTGTGTTGAATCTAGTTTGTCATTGTACCTTCTTTTCTATAAATTTTGGAATATACTTAGTGATGGCATGCACAAGGCAGGATATGATAACTCTTTCTTGAAATTTGACTTATGTTGTAATTTTGTATCCAACAAGTATATTAATACCATCTCATCCAAAGTGTTGGTTACTTTAGTTATAAGTAGTGATGGTTGCCATTAATGAGACAGGGTAGGCTTCTCAATACTTTTTTTTCTAGAACAACGCATTAGTTAACATAACAAGCATCTATCATTCAATTCAATCTGGCAGAAATCCTCTATCAAACAATAATTAAGTATTCAGAACTTGCATGCATGTTACAGATAGCTATAATACTTGTACTTTCTGAGATTATTGAGTCAATTAGCTAGAAATTTATCATACATACATTTCTAAAGCCAGGAAAAGTATGTATACAACATCTACTTAAACATCATATTTTGGGATTACGTCAGGAGTACTGTTGGCTTGTGGGTACAATCAAGATATGCGCTAAAATATCGAAATGAACCAAGATATTTGGGCTATATAAACATCCATTTAAAAGTTTCATTAAAATCGGATTAAAATTGTGACTTCTAGAAGGTCCAAAAACCTTGAAAAGTATTGAGCAATCAAATTTATAATGTATACTTAGTCTAATCAGAAACTATACACCAAGTTTCATCACTCTCCATCAGTTAACATCAAAGTTATTTCCCCAAAGCATCAACCAATGAAACTTTGAACATTCTACGGCAATTTGAAGAACATGTTCCAAAGTTTCGAACAGTCAGATTGAAGTATCTACTTCTAGAAGCACCAAATGCTTATAATTGCACTTAGTCAAGCTATTGATGTAATGTATATTTATACAAAAAGATTCAACACTCTCACTCAATTAGAACCAAAGTGATCGTGTCCCAAAGCATCAACCAATCAAGTTGCTTATCTATGCTCTCCCCTAAGCAAAAATGCTCTTCTTCAAACTCGATCAAGGCATTCACCTAATAAACACCTACACCAAGTTTGAACATTCTAGCTCAATTAAAAGGAGACTTATTGTGTTCCAAAGTGTGTGACAGACAGTTGGATGGACGGCATATAAAAAAATATTATAGTACGGATGAAATGGCGCAAGTCTTCAACAGTCTCATTTTCTTTCAATATTTTTTTCTGAACTCTAGTTGGCCTAAAGCATATACACCAGGACACTGATTTAATGTTCTTCTAGCTGATGTGGTATCCTAGTAGGCCCTTGGCATAGAGACCTTTGATTATTTAGAACTCTGATCAACACTATTCAACACACAAAAATGCTACAATGAACACACCTCCTACGTCAAATCCTGCCAGGATATATATTAATTAATAGCTTTGTTTTGATGTCTGCTGGGTATTTGAGGGCAGACAGAATTTTCCTGATTCATTAAAACATTCGCTGGAGAATTATTTCATAAATGTCTGATTAAGTTGAAGAGAAAGTGGTCACCATTTAATCATAAGCTTTGCAAGCTATAAAAATTCTGTGCATTGTTCCTTTCCAGTTTTGATTGGCAAAGACCAATTTCAGTCCTCTCACACTGAGAACTGCTAAGGAGTTAAAAGGTGCACAGCCCGTATTGAAATCTTAATCCTGGTTGTTATTTCTACGTATGTCGGAAGATAATTAATTTTCGGACTATTACTCGGTATTACCGGTTTAAAACTGTAAAAAGGTGTGTTAATTAACGAGGGTGAAAAACGGTCCGAGAGGTAGGTTAATTAACGCTTGGTGCGTTTTCTGTAGAGGTGTGTTTATTAACCGACCGGTAAAAAATGAATGTCAATGTTGTGTATTGTTTAATTGGCGTGTTTTCTCGCTAGTTGCGATAACTGCACCAAAAGGAGTATAATCAAGGACCAACATGCTTTATCTGACACGTACGTGTTAAATCAAAATTTGAGAAGTAAAACTGTTTAACCGTGCGATTAATCATTCGGCCGTGTGTTTTACGCAGGTCTTTGTAAAATAATGAGGTCTTTAGATAGGCGTGTGTGCTCGCTATGATCTACGTTTCTCTTATGTCTATTGTAGGCCTATTACGTACCATATATATAAAGTTGCATTTTATGAAATAAAAATATGGATTAATCTATCGTATACGGAAAGGCGAATGTAATGTCATTTATAAATACCAAGCAGTCAACGTGAAATAGAGAGTAAATCCAGCAAAAACGGACCACAATGCGTAACGTGCATCTTACCTTCAATAGCAATATCCATCAAACTGAAATCTCCTTGTTGATAAATATTACGACACAACAACCAACCGAACAGTGGTAATTCCCACGCAAATGGTATTTAAACTGAAATTATTTTAGCTTTTCACTAAATTTACATTGCATCAATCCAACGATCCTCATTCCAGAACTAAACTTGTAACTTTACCGTATGTAAATATACTTATTCTCGTAAATATACTTCCGACAAGTTATTATTTGTGTTCATGATCAAAAAAAATAATATAATTCAATTCAATGTTAACCCATCCATTGGCATTTCAGACTTCACGTCTCCCCGGTTCATGCATTGTCCGTGCAGATTCGACAATCTCAATTACGTCTCCTTGATCAGAGCAACACTTCTGTTTATAGAGGCGTGTACGAGCTTATTCGCACGCATTAGAAAACCGTTCGGTTGCTTTATTTGAGAAGATATTAATAATAAACTATAACATTTGGCAATTTTTCTTTGAAAATTCTGATAAATTGGTAGCTCTTGTGGAAGCGCTGATCATATAGCTTACCCTGTTTGTGTGTGTTGTAAGTTTTTATAATAGCTAGCAAATAATCCAACGATCCTCATTCCAGAACTAAACTTGTAACTTTACCGTATGTAAATATACTTATTCTCGTAAATATACTTCCGACAAGTTATTATTTGTGTTCATGATCAAAAAAAATAATATAATTCAATTCAATGTTAACCCATCCATTGGCATTTCAGACTTCACGTCTCCCCGGTTCATGCATTGTCCGTGCAGATTCGACAATCTCAATTACGTCTCCTTGATCAGAGCAACACTTCTGTTTATAGAGGCGTGTACGAGCTTATTCGCACGCATTAGAAAACCGTTCGGTTGCTTTATTTGAGAAGATATTAATAATAAACTATAACATTTGGCAATTTTTCTTTGAAAATTCTGATAAATTGGTAGCTCTTGTGGAAGCGCTGATCATATAGCTTACCCTGTTTGTGTGTGTTGTAAGTTTTTATAATAGCTAGCAAATAATTTAGGATATCTGAATACTTTCTGAATGAACATATATCTCGTTATCAGTTTTTAAAAGACTTTTTTTTCTGATAATCGGATATCATTCTCAGATATCAAATATAAATCAAATTAGATAGACCATGATTAGTCCAATGCAGATTTGAAACAAACAGCATTGTAATTTTATGCAAAAATACATTTACCTGTTTCCTAATTAGATTTAATATTTGATTTAAACTTCACAGTCCAATTAGACCTTAGACAATTATGTTTCCAACTGGCACGGAAAAATAATTCAAATCAAATTTATTATCAACATCGGGGAGATGTTTTGCAAATAACGGGAACAAATTAATAATAATACTATAAATCGAAATTTTGTTACTGTTAATACATAACAGTGTATTAAAGTTTAAGAACGGATATTGATACACTGCACTATATAATCAATCGAATCAAATCCTAGTCGAACTTACCCAAATAGATGGTGTTGAAACAACTCCAGTAGTGGGTGTCGAATCCGCTCGATGTCGAAACAACTTGTTCGCGTAAGTTCACATATTGACTTACGATTGATAGTATGCATTGAAGGCCGAGTCGTTGGGGCCAAAATGAAAAATAGAAATCAGCATGGTATTGTATCTGTCGCGTTAATCCAGCAAAAATTATAAATCTGCTGCCGATAGAACTAGACGATATTAATACTTGGGATGTGTTGCGAACATTTAAATAGTTCATCAATAACACCGCCTATATTTCTTACCGTTTTCTAAAATACAATATTAAAGCACTTGTATCTTGTATATACATGTACGGTCAAACTGGGGGAAAGTATTGTCATCTTTTTGTTTTGGTTGATTGATCAGAATGTTTGAAAACGTTGACCTATATAGGTGTTGCGTAACACTTGATTGGTGTCATAAAGTAATAAACTAATCAACAAGCTACATGGATTATTTACTTCAACTAAAATGTGTATTAGAATTTGCTGTCTGAATTACAGTTGTTAATTTTGTTTATAGATTTATTAATTAAATGTTTTCGATAACTTAAAAAATCGTGCCAAATGAAAAATAAGGTAATTTATGGTTAAAACTTTTATGGCATGTAAATAGAATACATATATAGAAGCGTGTATTGTAAAAATTACTGCAACCAGTAACTAACTCTCTCTTGATACAGGTGTATCTGTTTTATGGAATGATCTACCATTTACTTAGTTTAAGATGTTGCAAATATCTTTATTCTCTAAATAAAATGATATTTAAAACAAATTAATTATATTGGCTTTTAATATATTTTTTATATGATTAAATTGTCACTTTGTAAAGCGTCCCTAAACAAGTTATGAAGAGCTCTTTATCTTATCTCCCATAATGTAACTTTAAGTGTAGGTCTTAATATGGATTTATACATGGTGTAGGCCTGCATGTAGTTACATATATGCGTTCTTATACGCATTTCATTTCTTGATGAATACAACGTGTTTTATACTTCGTTCCAATTTAATTATCTGATATACTCTAATCTCCATTGTCAAATCGCAGAGCCTGCTAAGCAACCATAGGTTTCTGTGATTGTGAATCAAGCCTTTGTTTTACAATACTGTTGATTCATGCACGCTTTTCACACGGAATTGCCCTTTGATGTTGTCAGACAACACACAGTTAGCTCTGCTTTTTGATGTTGACACGAGGCACAGTTAAATCGTGCACTTACGGACTAGCTGATATAATAGGTTAGAATTTGGCAATTGTTACAGTTTATTCCAATAAGTCAGGCGTTGAAATGTTTGTAAACTTTTAGAATTATTTTTTTACTTGTCACTTGGTCATGTCAAGTTGTCACCTTTTGATTTTCGTTTTTAACTTTAATAATTAAATTTTTTTTAATAAACTCAGCGTTCACCTGAGCACATTTTGGCGGAAGTAATGAAACAAATGACCACCGTTTTCTCACTCGAGAATCTTCGCTATTCCGACTCGTTCGTTGTACACACGTTTCCGACCCATTCCATGGTCATGCCGATAATATATAATTTCAATTAATATCGTTATTGGTTGTATATTTTACATTCCAAATGAACCACAGTAGACGGGAATTCAACAATTAAAATATTAAATTCTCTTGCATTTCGTGCGATAGATTAGGGTCAATATTTTTATTTTATTAAATGCAACTTTATCCATAAGTAGCGTGACTTACTATATTGGGTCTCTGAAAAATTGTTGGTTCAAATCCGACGTACTAAAAAGCGGACATGTTTATATGTAAAACAATGGTGATATTGTGGTAAAATATCCATACAATTCAATCTGTTTATGATATATGCTTTGGTAGACCAAAAAAGGCAATATTCTCCCCCTGGTCTTGGGGAAATGGGGTGGTTTATTCCATTTGGCCTGGAAATGAAAGTCAAGGTCAGCCTATAGGACGTGCAGAAAAAAAGGGGGTTATAAAAGAGGGTGTTGAGCAAGACTGATAAGAGCTCAACAGGTATTCCGAGCAGCTATCATTTATGGAGAACGAGGGTTCTTCGAATCCAATCCAGCTTAATAACATAGTTGTAGAAACGAACTGGCCTGTAGTTTTATATGTTACGATAACGAAGAAAACATAACCAGGAAATCCAATATTACTACGGAGTCTCGAAAAATGATTACGTGTCAACTCGGGCGTATGTGTTTCTTCTGTAATTGCATAAAAATGGCTATTGAAAGTTACGAGTTCTGGAATGAGGATCGTTGGATTGATGCAATGTAAATTTAGTGAAAAGCTAAAATAATTTCAGTTTAAATACCATTTGCGTGGGAATTACCACTGTTCGGTTGGTTGTTGTGTCGTAATATTTATCAACAAGGAGATTTCAGTTTGATGGATATTGCTATTGAAGGTAAGATGCACGTTACGCATTGTGGTCCGTTTTTGCTGGATTTACTCTCTATTTCACGTTGACTGCTTGGTATTTATAAATGACATTACATTCGCCTTTCCGTATACGATAGATTAATCCATATTTTTATTTCATAAAATGCAACTTTATATATATGGTACGTAATAGGCCTACAATAGACATAAGAGAAACGTAGATCATAGCGAGCACACACGCCTATCTAAAGACCTCATTATTTTACAAAGACCTGCGTAAAACACACGGCCGAATGATTAATCGCACGGTTAAACAGTTTTACTTCTCAAATTTTGATTTAACACGTACGTGTCAGATAAAGCATGTTGGTCCTTGATTATACTCCTTTTGGTGCAGTTATCGCAACTAGCGAGAAAACACGCCAATTAAACAATACACAACATTGACATTCATTTTTTACCGGTCGGTTAATAAACACACCTCTACAGAAAACGCACCAAGCGTTAATTAACCTACCTCTCGGACCGTTTTTCACCCTCGTTAATTAACACACCTTTTTACAGTTTTAAACCGGTAATACCGAGTAATAGTCCGAAAATTAATTATCTTCCGACATACGTAGAAATAACAACCAGGATTAAGATTTCTATACTGGCTGTGCACCTTTTAACTCCTTAGCAGTTCTCAGTGTCATACACAGCAAAACCACCTTTAGAAATATCTGACCTTTTATGTACCTTCAGATAAATTCAGAAAATAGTATTTTGTCCTTTAGGTACATGTGTATAGGGAAACAGTAAGAATTTATTTTCAATAATGTCTTGACATGTTTCTGTCCTCCCTAATGTTAATTGAATATTATTGTTCGATATAAAAATATGTAGCGCATTTCCCATTTTTAAATATCAATAAATTGTTCTGTGTAGGCAGTATAAAAGCTGAATGGATGGAAAGTAATTAGCATTGTCTGGGTTTTTTGTGTGCAGATACAACACATTATATGTATCTGACATGCATGACTTCTCTTCTACATACATTGATTGCAAACCAGTGGCGCTTTATTAGCGTTTCGATATAGCATGTATTATTTTTTTAATGTTAAACAAAGAACATTTTATTAGGGTTCCAATGTTATGAAATCAACAAAATCCAAGCACAATATGAAGTGACGTCACTTAGAACATGAAATATAGGTTGCCAGACAGCAAATCATGTGCCCACAACAGCAAAATTGTCTGGGCAGTCAACAAGATTTGTCGCAATATTTTTTCTTTTGCCGGTGATGAAACATTTAATCAATTTATGTTAAACAAAGAACATTTTATTAGGGTTCCAATTTGATGAAATCAACAAAATCCAAGAACATGAAAGATAGGTTGTCAGGCAACAAATCATGTGCCCACAACAGCAAAGTTGTCTGGGCAGTCAACAAGATTTGTCGCAATATTTTTTCTTTTGCAGGTGATGAAATTTAATCAATTTATCTGATTAAGTGTAACAACTCATTAAATTTAAATAATTATCAGAAAGTCATAAGAACTTGTTTGGCTTCTAGTTCTGCCTCATGCTAATGTTTTGTATACAAAACATTTAATATCATGGATTTTCCTGTTGAAGTTATCAAAGATAGGTTCCCAGGCAACGAAACATAGACCCACAACAGCTAAGTCGTCCGGGCAGTCGACAAGGATTGTCGCATATTGTTTCTTTTGTCAGTAAAGAGAACATTTACAACACATGATAATCTTATTACGAGTAATAAGTAATTAAGTAATTATCAGAAATGATTAGATTAGTTTTGATTGTTTGTCTCAAGGCCTTCGTCCACAAGATATTTCAAAGTGATCAAGTGCCATAACTCTGGCAAAAATTATCAGATATCACTGAAAATCAAATAGGATTCTTCGTCTGATGACCCTAAACACTGTGTACAAATTTAAAGTCAATCGGATATTAACTTTAGCCTTTAGAGCGTTCACAAGTTTTTTCAAAGTGATCAAGGGTCATAACTCTGGAAGTAATTATTGGATATTGCTGAAAATCAAAATCAATAGGCTTCTTCGTATCATGACCTTAAACACTGTGTATAAATTTAAAGTCAATTGGATATTAACTTTAGCCTCTAGAGCGTTCACAAGATTTTTCAAAGTGATCAAGGGTCATAACTCTGGTGGTAATTATCGGATATCGCTGAAAATCAATAGGCTTCTTTGTCTCATGACCTTACACAAGGGTGTGTAAATTTAAAGTCAATCGGATATTAACTTTAGCCTCTAGAGCATTCACAAGATTTTTCAAAGTGATCAAGGGTCATAACCCTGATAGTAATTATCGGATATCGCTGAAAATCAATATGCTTCTTCGTCTCATGACCTTAAACACCGTGTATAAATCTCAAGTCAATCGGATATTAACTTTAGTCTCTAGAGCGTTCACAAGAAATTGTGGACGACGGACGGACAGACAGACGGAAGGGAAGGGCAATGACAATATACGACCACATTTCCATGTGGGCGTAAAAAATCATTTGAAAATCAATATACTATGTGTATCAATCTAAAGTCAATCGAATGATCAATTTGGCTTGTAGAGCACACGCAAGATTTTTATAAGTAATCTAGGGCCATAAATTCCTCTTAAGACCATAAACCATGTGTATAAATCTAAAATCAATCTGTTGATAACTTTGGTAACTCTGGCAATAATTATCGGAAACTGCTGAATATCAATAGGCTTCTCAGTCTTATGACCACAAAAATATACTGTGAATAAATTTAAGGTCAACCAGATATTAACTTCAGCCTGTAGAATGTCCACAAGCAATTGCAGACTGACGAATGAGTGTGATGACAATATACGATCAAATTTTGATGTGGATAAGCTTATGCTGAAAAGTACACCCAGAGCTTCTCCCTAGGATGAAACTGAGCTTTGGTACTACCCACTTGTCTACGATATCACCTCAGGTGGAAGTGGACGTAAAACTCCAGGAACAATCAATCGAATGAACTGAAAAGTAATTTGGTGAAAAACTAAATGATGAGATTAATATTGAGTTTCTGAGACTCATGTATCTTTATGAAGTAAAAGTTGTTATGTAAATGACTTGTCAGAAAATACATAATTGAAATTCCATTTTTTTTTCAACAACTTTTGATGGGATTGTAAGCTGATCTTTGACGACTTTAATATTTTTAAAACTCAAAAATGTTTAAGCTACCGCCTGGGGACAAATATTTTGGTAGTAAAGTCAAACAAATATCTTATGCAAAATATCTTGATTCTGACCATCTGTAAAAATTATGTAGAAGTCTGCAAAATATCTTGATTCTGACCATCTGTAAAAATTATGTTAATAAAACTATGAGATCTATTAGAAAATTTAATGTTGTCATAATCTCAAAATCATCTTTTCCACCAACTTGAATGTAAATCTGTACCACTTTCTTAAAGTTCTATTAATAAAAGATCCTGAAAGTTAATACTGCTGTAAATCGGTTAATCAGTAAGGCTATATTTGTAGGTAATCAAACATGTCATTCTTCAATGTTCAATGTATTCTTCAGAGAACTTGATTTGCTTCTTCCTCTTGTGTTCGACCCCAATTGTTCAAATAACCTTGGCCCAAAAGAAAAAAATTAGTCTGCTAATATAGTACTTTTATCGCTAACCTGGAGGTTGGGTGTTTGATCCCTGCATTGGCCGTTAAACCCCATTTCATTTCATTTATTTTATTGTTTTTGTAAACATAGGATTCAAAAGAGCAATTGAATTGCACGCAAATACTCTTTAGGATGCAACTGAGATCTGTTATGGTTAAATGAATGCTTAGATACTTGTGTATTCCAGGTGAGGATATACCAGAAAAGAATCCAAATATATGTTTTGTATGTTAACTTATATTGTGTAAGTTGTGAACTATTGATGTCTTTATATGTGTCAATCACAGTGTCAAGCACAAAATCCAGATAATTGTCTCCTAGTACCTGTGGTGAAGTACACTTTATTTGAGAGAAAGAATGAAGGCTAATCCGCATTTAGGTATTTTTTTTAAAAAAAAGTCAAATTGAAACAAGAATATAACAGGACTTGAATGATAGAAATTTTGAGATTACATGTTCTAAATAAAAAACTAAACACAATGAAACCTTTGCATAGTTCTAAATCACAAAAAAAGGAAATGCCAATTTTAAACAGATATAAGATGAACACCACTTCATATTGTGTATCATCGTCAACATTATTTTCTTCAAATGTATTTTGACAAGAATCTCACTTTCGGTAACTATAGAGTTATCGATCAAAAGTTCTAATCAGAAGGTCATGGAACACCCAATATCTATAATGTTCGTTACACCATATATGTGAAGTAAATCAGTTAAAAACTAACTGTTGCCTTTATCAAGTTAACAAGGTTTTCGAAAAAGGGGGGGATAAATGGAGAAGGTGCTGAAAGATGAATAATGATTGGGTTTGTCTACTCAGATAGTACAGTGAAATTATACTACCACATGTGGGCTATAAATACTGAATCCTGTATCATTACAAAGTAGAGACAGAACATTATTATAACCCTTACAACTGGCCTTTTGATAGTTTTTACAATAGGCCTACAATTTCCATCCTTTTTGTTCATTTTACTTGTCTGCACATTTTTTTTTTTGTGGATTTCTACTCGAAGTTTTCTTGCTGGGTATTATGTACGGTATGGAGAAAGCCCCCCTAGCACTTAATATACTTCAAAATTATCATTTGCAGCAAAATTTCTTAAAATATCAATAACAAACCCAACTTCTTTTAAAAGTAATATAACTTTCAAGCTGAACATTCAGTAAAATAATCAATGTCAATATAATGTCAATGAGAATAAAAAAAAAATAAGGGTTTCTAGATATCTTGTGGGCATCTATATAATAAATCAAATCCAATATAATCTCTGCTATTATCCATGTCCTGTTCACTTAGCACTACATCAATTACCACAATAGGAAAACTTAACAAAATATAAATCAATTAAACATATATGACCGATGTCTAGGTCATATGTTATTTTATTATTTTTCAATTCTGTTTTAAATTTCAAAATCTATATTTTAAATTTCATTAATGCTTGGTTAGTCATTAGACAGCAATTAACCTGTCAGTCAAATTATGACAGACTGGCAGCTAAAGTAGTTGATCTGTTAAGTCTCTTCTAACTATTGTTTTAAATGCTTTAAGTCTTAATCCTTTGATAATTATATGTTTATGTCAACACTTTCTAATAGCTGATTTGTATAAATAGACAAATGTATGCTAGGTTATCAATAGTTGGAGAGACCAGCTTAGGGAACATACTAGTTGGAGGTCCGATATATTTACTAAATAATATGTTGTTAAATTGTTGCTGTTAATTATTGTTGCTGAAAATAAAGTGTTGAAGATCCATTACAAGAATCTGTAGTCATTTCTGATACTTAAAGAACACACGTCGACGAGCTACATTCCCTGAAAGTCGAACGGTGTTACATATATCATGCAAGATCCAAATCTGCCTATTGCAGGTCTTTCTTTGGGTCTGAAATGTTATCTAAATTATTAATTAGACATTAATTAACTTTGATAGTCATTTCTTTTTTTTTTTACTAAAGCTGAACAACCTATTATAATTTTAAAGTGTTGAATATGACAATTTTAGCCATCACAGTGCTAACAAGTATGTGCACTCAATGGATTCAAGTTTGGAAAATCAAAACAGTTCTTTTTATCAAGCTGAACAAAGTTTCAACATCAATCCAATGGGCATATTTTTGGGGTTTACACTGCTTACAGTCAGAAATCATCAAAAATTAAAATCCCAGAAGAATAAACTGTATATCATTCCTATGGCTATGATGATATTAATAACAGTGATATGTGATTTAATATTTATCTTAAAATGCTAAAAATATCTAAGTTCCATTTTAAAAATTTAATAACAGACATACTGCAAGAAATATCACAGCTTACTTATTTGTTTCACAATGTGATGGAATCAAAGGCATTTGTTACAGCTAATCTATACTCATCAACATTGATTCATATTAGAGTTCTGTCTGCCCTCAAAATCTTCCATTAAATGATATGACATTTCCTTCTTTTGCAACCATTAACTAGTTTAATTACATTGTCAACACGGTGTATGGTGTATTGTATTCAAAGTAACACGAGTCAAACTCACCATCACTCAGTGATTATTTTGCAATAGCATATGCTCAGATCCTCTTGACCATCAGTAAAAAAACTATCAAAGACTTGAAATTTGGACCTAAATCATTTCCATTACAAAATGAAAGTAGAGACCTCAAAGGATTTCTCTTACGATGCAATTCAAATGTATGTTCCGGGGGGGAGGTGGGGGGGGGAAATTATTAATTGGTAATGATCTCTTATGTGACAGTTCCACTGTAATTCTTGCTGCCAATATGTCATTTAATGTTATTAGTTGTTGATAAGAATTACTGAGTGCAGAAAGTAATGAATAATCATTTATTCATTTAATACTTGTATAGGTAGTATTGACTTTGTAAATTATTTATTCAATGTCTGAATATAAAATATAGGTAACAAGAAGATTCAAGTCATCCACATCCCACACACTTGTATTGGGACATATTTAGGAAAGTACAGGCATAGACAATCTGTGTGTTATTGGTTATCAACAACCAAATACTAGTACTGTACATGTTATAATTAAGATATATGGCAAGAAGCCAACAGCGAGACTGATGTCACCTCACCACAATCCCAAAATAAATAAATACACATATTAAATCAATTGCACATTTATCTTTTTGTAAAGTATCAAGCAATCAAACATATTATCTACTGATACAATTAGTCGGAGCAGAAAATCATCATGATTGATTTTAGTAGAGTTTTTATGTCCATAGTGGAACTATACACAAAGTTTCATGACTCTCTTTCTATTAGAATACAAGTTCACATGTCCAAAAATGCTCAAAATTCTCAATCTTTGAATCTAATCAAGACCTACTAGACCAACTGTGAACATTCTAACTCGTTAAAAGAGTTGTTCTGACTGCAAAGTATTGACAAATCAATCCGTCACTTAGCAGAAGATTCTAATCCTCAAACTTATTCAGAGTATAATAATGTAATATAAAAGTTATCTTGTTTAATGCCTTTAACAAACAAATTGTTTATTTCTGCTTAGTCTTACTCTCAGCAACAGTATTTACATTAAGATTTAACATTTTACCTAAATTAGAAAGAAGTACAGTTATTGTGTTCCAAAGACTAGACCAATCAAATTGAAGTCTAAAAAGTGTGAGCAGAAAATTCTCAAACTTGGTCAAGGTATCACTGTGAAACTGAAATCGTTTAAGATGGGGTTTTTTGACTTTAAAAAATGCTATAGAGTTTGATTTCAAAACATCGTTTGATAATTGACAATAATCGTTTGAAAACTACAAAAATGGTTTAATTAGAACCATAGTTTAATTTAATGGTACAGCGTTTGATATCTCCGAGTGGGGGTTAAAAATGGACGAACCGTCGAATTATGTAATGCGTTTGATTACTAGACATCGCTTTAATTTCCGAGCTGCCGATTAATTTATCAAGTGTTTAAATATTAGACGAAAAATTTATTTGCTCGCGAGTCGTTTATCCGATCGGTTCATTTTGATTACGATTATTTACATATGAAATGAAGTACGAATAAAAAGGGTGGATATAAAAAAATGCACACGAAGATATGCTAAACTTACCGTGGTTGTAGTATTATTATCCATTAAAAATAATGATTCACGGTACCATTGACAAATACATCAAAAATCGGTACGTCCATTGTTATTATACCATCGGAATTCGGTAGAGCACATTCCCGGTGATGTATTTTTGTTTAAATCACAAATGATGAAAATAGATTTCCACGTGTACACGTGACTAGAAGACCTGGCAATGATTCCACCATTGACAAATACATCAACAATCGGTAAATCACGTCCAATGTTATTATATCATTGGAAATCGGTAAAGCACATTCCAGGTAAAGTATTTTCTTTAAATCACTAATGGATGAACACAACTTTTCATCTGCACATGTGGTCGTGTGATAATCTCGCGAGACTTGTATACTGGCGCCAAACGTCGCTATTCGTCGATCGCCATAGACGAGCTATCGCTCAGGGTGGTGCGGGTCTGTTCATCCCACGATCTTTTCACCCTGGGCTGTTTCATCCCAATGTTGTTGTATATTACAGATTTAACGTAAAATACATTTAATATGATATTAAGTTGATTAAATTAAATTATTTACACTGCGTGGGTTGGAAGTTGGTAAAAACATACAATTGGTTAACACAAAAAAATAAAAAGTCATTGTTTGTTAAAAAATCAATTTAAATCACACTTATAAGACCGCTCCCTTTGTCGTAACAAAAACATGTTTCACCTCAACGCAGACAGGTAAATACAAGTGGGAATCGATAAAACAATAGCATTTGACCAATCAAATAATGAATGTAAATAAAAAAAACACATTAAAAAGGACATTTATGACTCAACTGTATATTCAAAGACATGATTTAGTGTGGCACCCAGACAGGTGAGCACAGGTGATAATTAATAAAACAACATCTTTCGACCAATCTCAGGATTAACCCATACTGTACTAACATACATGTATATTGAAAATATGCATTTCATATGGCACCCAGGATTTGAAAAACCTAAGCATTCGGCCAAACAGATAATCAATCTACACTTATAACGGACATTTATGACTCCACCGTATATTCACCTGGCCAAAAGGTGACTAGCTCAGCATACCGTGTATATGTTACAGTCAATGTGTAAAATCAGTCAATCTGTAGATTGACTGGAATTTTTAGTCATTCTGTAGATTGACTGATTCACTCGGTCATTCTGTAGATTGACTAAAAAAATCAGTCAATGTACAGATTGACTGGAAATTTAGGCGGATTTCTAGACAGATTGACTAAAATGAATTATTCTCACTAATGGAATCACATAAGGCTATCAGATTATTTAAAGTCTATCATATGATCTGTTTTGATAATAGATTGGAAGCCAAAGTTTTAACTCTTTCTTAATCCTTAATTTCTTAAGATATCAGGTATGGTTAATTAGTTTTAACAACAGATAGGAAGCCCGTTCAAGTAACAATTCGATTCCTTACTTAATCATGCAGTCAAAAAAAGGATCAAAAGAACAGAAAAGAATCATGATTATAGCCTATCAAAACACTAATATTGTCAGATTTTGCAAAGCGATAATGGATCTGAGTTCACGGCATCCGTTATCACAGAGCTGAAACTTCTATGGCCTGATCTTCTCATGGTGCATGGTAAGCCAAGACATCCCCAGAGTCAAGGTTCAGTAGAACGTTTGAACTGTGACGTGAAGGACATGCTCACTGCATGGCTAGGCGACAACGACTCAACAGACTGGCCTATGGGACTTCGCTTTGTGCAATTCCAAAAGAACAGCAGCTACCACTCTGGAATAAAGCAATCACCATACAAAGCCCTGTTTGGAAGTGAAGCCAAAGTTGGATTGCGCTCGAACACCCTTCCAACAGAAATACTTGAAAGAATGGTCTCTGAAGAAGACCTTCTTGCAGCATACTCAGTCCCATCATCAGAGAGAGAAGCTACTGGCCATGTAGAACATCAAGATGTGAGTGAAGCTACTGGTACCATGCAACCTGATACAGCAGACCCTGAAGATTCAGAGCTAAGAGTGAATCAACAGAACATCGAGGTCCAGAGGAAAAGAGCAGTGGATGGTCAGCTTTCACAAGCTGAACGCATGGTCAAACGTAGTCGATTAGAGCATGTCGCTGGCAACCCGGGTGACAATGTGACCATCCCTATTCCATTAGTTGATCGTGGTAAGGGTGACCCTCGCAACATAATGGGTGTCATTGTAGACAGGAACGAGAATGACCTGTATCGTGTTGCTGTCAAGGCTGGGATTCTTAAGGGACACTATAGCAGAACTCAGTTCGACCTGTGCACCAATAAGCTGTTTAACATTGAGGACATGTCCAGGGATGTTGAAGTTGGTCTACGCCAGGCAGTACAGAGTGAATCTCGATGCGGTGGCCAGGGATATGCTAAATGCAACTGTGCAGCGAGTGGCAAACAATGTCAGACCAACAGATGTAAATGTTTCAAGTCAGGCGTTAAATGCAACAGCAGGTGTCACTCCAGCACCACGTGTCCAAACAAGAACTGAAGTCCTCCATGATATGTCAAGCATCCCATTCACAACTGTAACTGAAATGTTTTTGACCCATTAGTGAGAATAATTCATTTTAGTCAGTTCCATTCACAACTGTAACTGAAATCATACCTGATATGTGAATAAAACTATGAACATCTACATAACTGTTTGTAAATGTTTTTGACCCATTAGAGAGAATAATTCATTTTAGTCAATCTGTCTAGAAATCCGCCTAAATTTCCAGTCAATCTGTACATTGACTGATTTTTTTAGTCAATCTACAGAATGACTGAGTGAATCAGTTAATCTACAGAATGACTAAAAATTCCAGTCAATCTACAGATTGACTGATTTTACACATTGACTGTAACATATACACAGACCATTTCTGTAATTAATGTACATGGGGATATATATTAAGAGGTTTGCATGCCGCTAGTTCTTCCAAACGTTATTCATATGTATAAACCATGATATTCCAATGTTCGATTTCTTTTTAATGTGCATGCTGCAAATAGATGTCTTTAAAACGTTCTTTATAATAATATGTATAAACTAGTGATTGCATGCAGCAATTATTTTTTTTGAATCGTTCTTTATATGTGATTGTTTTCCAATTTTATATCTGTGAACCAGTCTCTTCTAAAACACGTGTCCCAAATCATGCTTTATATTTATTGTATAAGTCTATGACACTGCCGTTCAGGCGTCGAATTCGGATTCTAATATATCGGTATAAAAATGAATATCAAACACGACGTCGCGCCTGTACATGACACTATTCTAATCACGTGCAGAGGACAGCTGATCGTTCCCCCTGGAATTCCTTTATCGCATTCCGACTAATTTGCGATAAAAATTATATGTGAAAGAATGATATTACAGAAGAGCAATGAAGACATAGATCAGTAATTAATTTTAATTGTTAGGTTATCTGGCTTCTTACTTAAAGGAGCTAAATCGCTAACATTTGGGACCTAGAAATTGACTCAAGTGGATCGCAATGCATGTAATACTGTGATATGAATGTATATAAACTGATTTGCATTCAATCGTTTCCGTTTTTACTCCAATTTCAAATCAGTTATGTTCGGCGAAATAAACCAGAAGTGTCAACCGGAGGCATTTTTTTAGCGTCTAGTTATTCCAGTCTACATGCGTCGTTTGATTTGGTACAATGTTTTTAGCCTCGTTCCTCGAGTCTCTTGCTAGAACTGGGGCTGAAACGCATTATGGTACACGATTCGTGTACCAATGGTAAAATATTTATTTTGTCTTAAATATTGGATATCAGAAGCCCATCTTTTTCCGGTAAAATCACATCATCAATTTTGATTTAAATTGACAAATAATTCGTGTTTTCTATGTTGAACATTTTGGAAGATATTGAGTTAAAGACTTAGCTCCTTTAAATGTGTGAATACAACTCAACCCTCGCCGCATGTTTTTATTACTAATCCAAAACAAATAATTACTTGTTATTAAATAATAAATAAAAAAAAGTACACGTTTGTTTAACTATAAGTAAGTGCTTAACAGTTTATTTAACAATAAGTACAGCTTAGTTAATTAACTGCTATTCTAATAACCAACATTCAACCTATGAAGTGTAAATAATTTAATTTAATTAACCTGTCCATAATATCATATTAAATGTATTCGATGTTAAATCTATAATAAACAACATAACAAGGACGGTGGTGGGGGGGGGGTGAAACAGCCCGGAATGAATAGATGACTTGTCATTTCGATCCCGCGTCATTTCGCACTCAAGAATAAAACCTCGACGTTTCAGACTCAGGTATGTGACATTTCTGACTTGGGTAGGTGACGCTTCTGACTCGGGGAATAAGTTTAAAGGAAAGGTTTAACACAACTGTCAAATCAATTTATAATAAGCCCCCCCCCCCCCCCCGCACAAATAACATGCAGGCTAAATTATATAATTTACACCTCGCCATCAAGTACAGCACCTGGAGTTGTGCATAACGAACCTACGGCAAAATTTCAAATGTTGAATGTTTACGAAAAGAGCGTTTTATTTTTTTTATATCTGTACTATCTATATAAAAATGTTGTTGATGAATTTATTTGAAATAGGCCAATTCAAAGCACGAAAGAAAATATTTATTAACACGAAACACGTGATTAGTAAAAAGGCTCCACCAAACGTTAAATCATTAGTGAATAGTTGCACTTGCGGTTCTTTGATAATCATCGTTTCCCGTAAAAAGTAATGCATTTGTTTAAAACGAATAATATGCTGATGAATTGATTTGAAAATGACCTACACAAAAATTAAAATAAATATTTACACGACATGCACTCTTTTTACAAGTATCTAGAAATTGTTTACGATAATCCGCGAGCTGCACGTTGAGATGCATTATTCCTCGACAAGCTTGGTAATACCAATCGATAAATTTGTGCGTACAAAGCAATGTTTTTCTATGGAAAATATTAGAAATAGCAACGATCAAAGCGGAATAATTAAAGCTGATTAGCCGATAATCCCCATGTTATTGTTGTGGCTGTGCTAAGAAATCTTACGGTTGTTTGGTGGATGAGGAAAAACGTGAGTTGTCAATCATCGATAATGGCGGCCGTGTGTTGATTGCAATTATTCCGTTTCACAAAAAAACCCAACAGCAGTGATTGGTCAATCAAGGTCGTTTACTATTTGATAAAAGAAAAACAATGAAGTATTACTAAATATACACAAATTTTCAACAATATTTTATTACCTAGTTTATTACTCGCCGATGAAACAAAACAAAAGAGAACTAGCAATGTTAATCGCGATCAACTGAATAAGGCAACTATCAGCCTCCCATAAAGCGAAAAGATAAATGTCTGTACTGTCACATAAATTTTCCACAGTCTTTTAATTATTAATCCGAAAAGTCGCTAGCCGAATCCGAAATGAAACAGCCCGGGATGAACAGTCCGATAAAAAATAAGGTTGAGATGAAACAGCCCAGGGTGAAAAGATCGTGGGATGAACAGACCCGCACCACCCTGAGCGATAGCTCGTCTATGGCGATCGACGAATAGCGACGTTTGGCGCCAGTATACAAGTCTCGCGAGATTATCACACGACCACATGTGCAGATGAAAAGTTGTGTTCATCCATTAGTGATTTAAAGAAAATACTTTACCTGGAATGTGCTTTACCGTTTTCCAATGATATAATAACATTGGACGTGATTTACCGATTGTTGATGTATTTGTCGATGGTGGAATCATTGCCAGGTCTTCTAGTCATGTGTACACGTGGAAATCTATTTTCATCATTTGTGATTTAAAGAAAAATACATCACCGGGAATGTGCTCTACCGATTTCCGATGGTATAATAACAATGGACGTACCGATTTTTGATGTATTTGTCAATGGTACCGTGAATCATTATTTTTAATGGATAATAATACTACGACCACGGTAAGTTTAGCATATCTTCGTGTGCATTTTTTTATATCCACCCTTTTTATTCGTACTTCATTTCATATGTAAATAATCGTAATCAAAATGAACCGATCGGATAAACGACTCGCGAGCAAATAAATTTTTCGTCTAATATTTAAACACTTGATAAATTAATCGGCAGCTCAGAAATTAAAGCGATGTCTAGTATTCAAACGCATTACATAATTCGACGGTTCGTCCATTTTTAACCCCCACTCAGAGATATCAAACGCTGTACCATTAAATTAAACTATGGTTCTAATTAAACCATTTTTGTAGTTTTCAAACGATTATTGTCAATTATCAAACGATGTTTTGAAATCAAACTCTATAGCATTTTTTAAAGTCAAAAAACCCCATCTTAAACGATTTCAGTTTCACAGTGTATGGATGAGCTCAATAAGAATTTAAGTTATCAAGCTCAAAAGTCTTGCAACTCAAACTGCTTTGCTTAACCTGAGAGCAAATCGCTAAGTACTGAATTCAGTCACTTTTTTTTTTTTTTACTTAGAATTAAATTTATCATGTCCCAATTGGTTATCTCTGCTTAAACTAAGTTAAACCCAAACAGAAAATGCTCATCATTGAACTCCATTCATCCAGGGTTCTGAATTCATTCTGAAACGAAACGGTCAGAACTTGTCAAATGAGATCCCTAATGTATGTGATTACCACAAAAATAACGACAAAAAGGTATACCCTTTGAAAATTTTCAATATTAATTCAGGTACCGGCTTGAATTTCACATCAGTAATATTCCTGAATCAATTACTGTCTTTGCTTATCTGATGAAACGTTTGTGTTTCATCAGTTGATCTAAAATATTAGCAATTTTCTAATTGCCAATATCAGAAAAATACTGTAGCCAAAATAAGCTGATACGGCATGATGGAATTTCTTCATAACACAATCTGTAGCTTTTTTTGTCTTTCACCTAACTTTCAATGGTTTCTATTCATTCATTAATGATAGACAAAAGGCACAATGATAACGTGCAAGCCTTGAAATAACTGCTAAGGTTCAGCATGACATGATGTCGGATTTATAGTCAGACAAATACTGTCTATTAATATTTTACCCAAACATGTCATAAAAGTTGAAATTTACTATGGTACCATATTTTTCGGGTACATGTCGACACTTATCCATGTAAGACAGGTCTTAAATTAAATAGATGAAGATAGAAAATTATGAGAGAGAGAGAGATTGGGTTTAATGTTCACTCGACAAAAAAAAGGTTATTCTTGGACTAAAACATGGTTCAATTTTATTTCAATAATTCGCTGTGAGGAAACCAGAGGTCCTGTTGAAACCCATGAGGTTGGAAAGGCAACCCAACTACTTGTCAAGTACAACAGGGGAATCCAAACCACAGCAGTTGACTCAATTAGAGTAAAGTCAAACCTCTACTATAGTCTAGAAAGAAATACTTGTGGTATTACTCCAATAACTTGTTGACATATATATAGCTTGTATAATTCAAAATGTAGTCTTAAATGCCAGAAAATTCCATCAAAATAAATTTTTCTTTCAACATGAAATTCATTTGTAAATTTTGTTTATGCCATCTCTCATAATTTCTAATAATGATTATGTGAAAAGTATAATTGAAATTTCTTTAAAATAAAATTCCGTAGGACTATGCCATATAGCCTTTTAAAATTAACCCTCTCTCTGCATGCCATATCATATAGCCTTCAATAATAACAATATTATTTTTAAAATTAAGCCTCTCTCAGCATGTGTATAAAATGAAATAATCATAAACGCTATCTAAAACTGGTCTATTGATCTAATTCCAACACATGTCACTGCATGTCATTGGAATTTAGAAAAAATATTATTATTAATGACTGTTCCTTGATGTATGCAATGTTCCATCAGGAGATTATATTCAGTGAAGATTTAAATTTACCTAACACTGGTCAATCAGTGATGAAGAGTTATTGCGTCCCAAAAAGTATGACACACTTCATTCAACAGTAGTTGACTACTTTCTTTGAAAGGAGGGGGACAATTAGTATCAGGCATCACAATGATGCCACTGCGGTTATAGTGGACATAAAATAAGCTTAATCAAAAACTACCACAACCATGTTTTTACAAACTTAAATTTCTATCAAATCCACCAATAAAAAAGTTTAGTTTTGGAGAAAAATGTGCAACAATGTCTGAAATTGACCTTTAAAAGGTGCCAATGCCAGCTTCCATTTTAGTTTGGGCTCATAAAAATGCATTCTCTGTGACTTGTATTAGATAAGGTCAAAAACTACTGGATCTTGCCTGTACTATAAATTTCTTGTAGCAAGAACAAAACAACTCATAAATAACATAATCATCACAGAAATACATAATATAATCAATGCATATATGATGTGATAAAAAATCGAACCTCCACTTGTGTTGAATATTGTCAAATATGGATGAAAGTGCTAATCATTAGTCTGGCCATCAAAAAACAAATTTGAAGTGAGGCGTCAATGAACTAAAGGAGTAACAACAAAGGTGACTTTTTACTGAACTGGAAAATTTTATTGCAACCTTAAATTGTACATGATCCAATTATAGTTGAACCATTTTTTTCTTCAAATAAACAACAATAGCTACAGTTAAGGGTTTTTTTTTACACTAACCATCAATAAATGGATATTATTACACAACAGAAAAACCCTAGAAATTAATGATAACCAATTAGTTTAATTAAATGTTTTTCTTCTAGGTTAAAAAAAAAATTATTGTCAATTTTACAAAACACAATTCCCTTTAAAAGATCAATCAAAATAAAATAATCATATTGACAAACATTTTCTTTATATCAAATACCACAAGAAATATTAAAACTTGCCCTGGGTTTATTTTTGTGGAAATTCAAAAATAAATCTGAACTATGAACCAATTAATTAGAGACATATCAATATCTCTTATAAATCTCAAATAATTTCAGTTTATCTACCCTCTTGCCTTATTCATGAATTTTAATTAATATAGTTATTGATTCACTGCCGGATTGATCTACTAGATCTACTTGATAATTAATTTACGATACTACAATCTCTTTAACTGAGATGTACACTGTGAAATTCATCTTGCTATATTTAGATAAGAATTTTTACTGTTTTCAGATAAAAAAAAGAGAGCTATTTTGTTTTAAAAGATTAACAATCCAAATGTTAGCAAAAAAAACTACACATCAGAGCATGATTTTTAAACAGGAAAAGAAAAGAATTCTCACAATTTCAATCTGAGTTATTTACTGTTTAACTGTAATTCACACATTGGAACTACAAAGTTATGTGTTCGAAAAATGTATCAAAATATTCGATTGAAAACATATCTGATAGCTTTCTTAATGTTGAATAGTTGTGTGTTTAAAGCAAAGGAAGGAAGAAGACTTTGCCATCAACATCTTGTGTCATTGAACATGTTTTGGAAGGTACCGAATACATTATCAAAAACCAAATACTCAAGTTATCAACAACCAAGAGAGAGAGAGAGAGAAATGGGGTTTAACGTCCACTCAACACAACCAGGTCATTTCGGGACTAACATATGGTTTCAATTTTATTTCAATAATTCGCTTGCGCGTAGGGGTCTTTAGCCGTGGGAGGAAACCGGAGTGCCCGGAGGAAACCCACGAGGTTGAGAAGGCGCCCCTATCTCCATGCCACATACGCTCACACCAGGGCTCGAAACCACAGCCGCAAGCCAGAGGTGACCGGCCAGCTAGAGGTCGATGCGCGGCACTCTAGACCACTAGGCCATCCCAACCCCCCAATCAACAACCAAATACTCCTTGTGTACATGTGTACATGTTGTAAGAAAGGTGTATAGCCAATAGTATCAGGCATTCGATTTCCGCCACTTGGTTTATTAAAGGACATAAAATGAGTTCAATTACAAACTACCACCATTATTTCTTTTCGTTTAGAATAACAGTATCAAAGTATCAAAAGACCAAAATGTTATGCAGATTTGAACCAATTAAAGTTCACATAACTTTATAAACCTGACTTAAACAGATTTTGAGATATGTATTGGAATAAAATTGCATAGAATAATACTTGCATATCAAAAACTAAGTTAAACATGTTTCTATACAAGCACATAAATATATCAACGCAGAATTATAAAGTGAGGTTGCCAGGCAACAAAACATATGCCCACAGCAGCTAAATCGCCTGGGCAGTCAAACACGGGTTGTCGCATATTTTTACTTTCTTCAGTAATGAACCATTTGTAATACACTAAAATCTGATTGAGAGTAACAACTCATTAAGTAATTTTCAGAAAATCATTAGAATTTGTTTTTTGTAAAGTTCTGCCCCATGCTAACGCTTAGTATACGAATCATTCAATATCATGGATTTAGCTGTTCAGTTATCAAAATTCATTGAAAATCAAAATACTTGTTCGTTTCAATATCTTAAATTGTGGACGCCCGGCGGACGGACAGACGAACAGGGGAGGTGACAACATATAACCACATTTCAAGGTGGGTGTTTAAAAAGGCAAAAATACATTCGTGAGTGTTTAATCAATGATGGCAGAACAATACAGACTGTCAATTGCAGTACAGAGCATAATTTTTTACTTTAACTTAAACTGATAAACTTACACAACCTTATTGTAAATGTATGTAAATGAACAATGTGAAGAAGCACGTGTTGTGTAAATGTATTACAAGATAATAATACAATAGTCTATGTTCGATATATTATGATAAAAGTCAATGACCAATGAAATCCTATGATCATGTCTTCATTTTTATCAGTCTCTTACTGCTACTTGTTTTGTATGTTGGACGGCTTGTAGAAAGTGGTGGAACCAATGAGTCTACTAAGTGATAGGAGTGTTTATGGATTGTGTGGGCACCAGTGCTATCTAAGCCTAACGATACAAACCTACACTTCACACTATCGGACCTCTAGTCATTGTGTATACATACAATACTTACATCAGGTGTACGTTTACATATTCTCACACATTTATCAATGAAGGTAAGTAAAATTAATTTAGTACTTTCATAAATAGCATATACAACACGAATGTAAGTTGCATCAATATATTAAAGTAAATTCCAATTACTCGTAAATTTGGTGTTCTGGTTATCTCTATTTAAATAGTTGTCATGCAGTGTATAGGTCTCTTTCAATGTACCTCTTGGTCAAACTTTCATGAAGTATTAAATGTTAACTGTTAAAAAAAAATCTAATTATTATTTGTTTAAACAAAAAATTTTTATTCGCCATTAAGACAGTGGGAGAATTGTAGTTTGGATGAACATTTAAGGAATAGCAATTAATTACTTCCTTTGATCAGTTAGGTGTTAGATTTGAATTCTTTAAATCATTCCTTAAAGTACTCGAGTGTTTTCTTTTTTTCATTCCAGTAGAAGAAAATACCAAATTTGTGAACTGTGATTATGGTAAGATTGTCTTTTATTTCATTGCTTTATAGTAGTTTAAACTGATAAAGATCTAATGTGTGTGCAATCATAAATACCTAGAACGATGAGATTTGCCTATTGATTGCCACCAAAGACATCAGATCTTAGATTTCTTGGAGAATTATCAGAGAATGAATGTAAATGAGAAAATGGATTTGCACGGTTCTTTGGCCTTTTCTTGCTGTAACAGATTTACTCTTAACAAATATGAATTCCAGCATGCTATTATTTCAACTATTTGATTTTCTATTATCACATGTAGGACAAATAAAAAAATGCCATTACTGATTTGCCAACATTTTAGGCTGAGCATATATATTCTTTAACAATTTTGTAATATTTTTTTTCAATTTTGTGGCTTATCAGATTTCAATTTACCACATTCACATTATTTACCCATTAATGATCAGAAATGTTTCATTAATTACTTAAAAAAATTTCCATTATCACCCACATCAAACAGACTGAATCAAATCACATCTCTCACATAGAGTCATATCTCTTCATCAGGAAAATAACCTTCAATTAGGTGACAGTACTTAAGTCTTCACTGCTTAAATAAGACCTCAGCAGGTTGAGTGGGTCAATTTTACAGATACCAGGTGTCAAAAGGATAGGCACTATAGAGTCAAACAGATATATATCTTTTCTAGTATTTGGAAACATTGGAATATTTCTACAATATCATAATTCATAACAGCAGGTTTTCAGGGTTTAGTCACGATTTTCTGATACAAATCAGTAGAGTAATGGCATATCTGAGATAAAAGGTTGACTTTATTAATGAAGATTTCTCAAGGAGTTCCTTTTGTACTTGATGAAAGAGTTCACATTGTATATTATGAATCATATTGAAGATATTGTACACATAATTCCAAGGAATTACATAGAATTGTAATATATAGTACAATATTATTTGTTTTTCAAGAGAAGTAGTTAGTACACATATCCAAATAAGGAGAATTAACAGCTTAATGTCATTTGTTTGTATTGAAGATATTTATTTTTCTATTTTTCAGATAATGGATGTTTTTTTAATGTTGATGGCCTGCCTAAAGGATTGACATTTTTCCAGATAATAACATCGGATGTAATAATGAGTTACCATTGTCTATCTAGATGAAAATAATTTTGTGATTATGAATCAAAGTTGGCGATACACCATGATGGTTGGTGCTAACTACACAATTGGTTGGGAAAATAGCAATGATCACACACTCAGTTATAAGTCTTTGAATCTTAGCAAAGAAAACTTGACCATGGAACCTGCAGACACCTCAGACGTAAAATGGAGTTTAATTTCTTTAATAGGATTAATATTGATGACAGCAATTGGAAACTTATTAGTTTGTTTAGCAGTGTGTTGGGAACGACGTCTCCAAAATATGACAAATTATTTTCTTATGTCTCTTGCTATTGCTGACTTTTTGGTGGCTATATTGGTTATGCCACTTGGAATGATTGTGGAGATATATGGTAAGTCATAAATCATGTAAATTGGTACAATTCATTACGAAACTTATATCTGTCATTGAATGATGTTATGTTCTTTAAAACATTCACTATATTCACCACTTTGAAACTGGTGAGCAATACATTAATCCATGTTCACACTCAAGGTTAAAAAGATAGGTTGCCAGGCAACGAAACATACGCCCACAGCAGCTAAATCGTCCGGGCAGTCAACAAGGGTTGTCGCATATTTTTACTAATTTCGGTAATGAAACATTTGTAATACACTAAAAACTGATTAAGAGTAACAACTCATTATGTAATTATCAGAAAATCATTAGAATTTGATTGCTTTTTATAAAATTTTACCCCACGCTAACAATTAGTATATACATGAAACATTTAATATCATGGATTTAGCTGTTCAGTTATCTAAATTCATTGAAAATCAAAATACTTGTTTGTTTCAACACCTTAAACTCTATGTATCAATCTGAAGTCAATCGGATAGTAACTTTGGCCTCTATAGCGTCACAAGAATTTTTGAAGTTATCAAGGGAGATAACTCTGGCAGTAATTATTTGAAATCGCTGAAAATCAATAGGCTTCTTCGTCTCATGACCTTAAACACTGTGTATAAATCTAAAGTCAATCGGATATTAACTTTGGCCTCCAGAGCGTCCACAAGATTTTTTGAGGTGATCAAGGGCCATAACTCTGGCACTAACTATCGGAAATCGCTGAAAATTAATAGGCGTCTTCGTCTTATGACCTTAAACACTGTGTATAAATTTAAAGTCAATCGGATATTAACTTTGGCCTCTAGAGCGTCCACAAGATTTTTTGAAGTGATCAAGGGCCATCACTCTGGCACTAATTATCGGAAATCGCTGAAAATCAATAGGCTTCTTCGTCTTATGACCTTAAACACTGTGTATAAATTTGAAGTCAATCGGATATTAACTTTGGCCTCTAGAGCGTCCACAAGATTTTTTAAAGTGATCAAGGGCCATAACTCTGGCACTAATTATCGGAAATCGCTGAAAATCAATAGGCTTCTTCGTCTTATGACCTTAAACACTGTGTATAAATTTAAAGTCAATCGGATATTAACTTTGACCTTTATAGCGTCCACAAGATTTTTTGAGGTGATCAAGGGCCATAACTTTGGCACTAATTATCGGAAATCGCTGAAAATCAATAGGCTTCTTCGTCTTATGACCTTAAACACTGTGTATAAATTTGAAGTCAATCGGATATTAACTTTGGCCTCTAGAGCGTCCACAAGATTTTTTGAAGTGATCAAGGGCCATAACTCTGGCACTAATTATCGGAAATCGCTGAAAAACAATAGGCTTCTTCGTCTCATGGCCTTAAACACTGTGTATAAATTTAAAGTCAATCGGATATTAACTTTAGCCTGTAGAGCGTCCACAAGCAATTGTGGACGCCGGACCGCCGGACGGACGGACGGGGGCGACGACAATATACGACCACATTTCAATGTGGGCGTATAAAAAAGAGATTAGTTTCATGCCCTTAAAAAAACCCATGTTATTTAAAATCAAAAAGGTACCCGTCCTTAAAGTAAAGTACCTGTGCTTCAATGATTAAAGATCTTCAGAAAAGGTGTCTATAATTTAGTATAATAGCTTTGTTTTGCATGCTCTTTACATTTTTTCTTTAACTTTAAAGTCACTTCAAGAAAAGATGTGGACATAATTTCAGATCTTCCAAAAATGACAATAATCAATATAATAGCTTGTGAAAAGTAAGACTCTATAACAAACAGAAGCCTTTAATAGTTCATGCATTTCTAAAAAAAAACAAAACAAAACAGTTCAGTAATTAATTCTAAATGTATCATTTTTATACTGAAACATTTTGAATTGATCACATGAGTTATTACCAAGTTTATTTAGATTATTAATTTAATGACTTGACAATATTTGTAAATTCTGAATTGATATTGTTTATTATAATATCAAGTTTAAAGAGGGTTTCTATGGAGCCAGTCATTGTGGTTCTTTTTATTACAACATTTCAAAGATACATAAAAAAATTTATTTCAAAGGAGCTAAATCGCTCAAATTTGGCACCTAGAAATTGACAAAAGTGGGTTGCAACGCATATAATACGAATGTATATATAAACTGATTTACACTTGATCGTTTCCGTTTTTACTCTAATTTCAAATCAGTTATGTCCAGCGAAATAAGCCAGCAGTCTAAATCGAATGCAAATTTCTAGCATCTGGTTATTCTAGTCTACATACGCTGTTTGTTTTGGTGTAAAGTTTCTAGCCTTGTTCCTCTGATAGAACTAGGGCTGAAACGCATTATGGTACCCGATTCATATACCAATGAGAAAATGTTTATTTTGTCTTAAATATCTTTATCAGAAGCTCATCTTTTCTCGGTATAATCACAAAATTTATGTTGATTTAAATTTATCAATAATTCATGTTTTCAATGTTGAAGATTTTTGGATGATATTGAGTTAAAGACTTAGCTACTTTAAACATTTAAAAAGTAATGCTGAATCACTATATGTCCTCCAAACAGACCCATACAAATTTCCAATGCATGCATCCACAATAGGCATACTGTGAATATATTTCTACGAATATATAAATAATCCACATCCACAATAGGAATACTGTGAATACATTTCTACAAATATATAAATAATCCACATAGAAAAAATTCTGTGAAAGTGAACTTTTACTTAATTGGTGGGTAAAACATTTTAGCTACATTTAATCAAATATTTCAACCTGGATCAGTAACTTCAATGAATTACATCAATGTCTAGCTTAAAATAATTCCTCTAAACAGACTTTTTACTGTTTTTTAATGAACAAAGGGCCATGATGCCAATACTTGTTCTCTTACTCTGCTATACACAGCATCATGCAACCTTTAATCGAATACTTCAAAGTTTTAATTGGAATCTCATGAAATGTGAACTTTGATCTGATACTCCAACCCCTCTAGAACATTAATGGTACTATGGTCGGTAATGGATTCTCTTTGGCATTTGGATTATGAATTGGCACTTTCTGTATATTTTTTTATCTGCCTTGTGTGTGTTGTGTTTTTCTTTTTTGTGTTTTTCTTCCTGTATAGTTCAAGGCCTTAAGATTTACACTTGAATTTAAGTCATAGACTTTAAAGATATATTATCTAAGATTTAGTTAAAAAGCTGGCCGTTCTTGCTATAATAGTTTAAATATAAATATAGATAATGCAAAATGAATACATTGAAAATTTCATTCAAATTACTTTATTCTGAGCAAAGATATTAGTCTTTGTAAGAAGTGTGCACTTCTTGTAACCACCAAAATGGTTGTTCAAGACTCACTTCACCATTTTTAAATTAAATTGATAATTGGCCCGAGCATTCTAATCTACCGCTACATAGGACACATCTGGTGACATCGAGTTGATAATGGTTTTCCCATGTTAATAAATGTCTAATTAACATTTACGGCATAAAGAAAAACCTGCAATGGGCAGATTTATCTCTTGTATAATGCCTTTTTAAAGTAAGCTTATATTTGAATGAATGTCACTGCATACCAAATTATATATCCATATGAAAGGAAACAATATTGCTGTGATATGTCCATGATTTGTCTTTAAGATGTAACTAATTGGGATCTGGTTTACCTTCAACAGCCTATCTATCATAAGTAATCTTATAGTGATGTCTCTTTAAAAACTTCTACAGAATCAATTTATAGTTCAACTAATCTCAAGTCTAGACATGTAATGGATAATAGTTAAGACAATAAAAAGATATCTTACCAAATAAGTAAAGTGTGTACATACATAAACAGACAATAATGGGATCTCTGAAATCTCAGATAATACCCTCACATACATGTAGCATGATGCACATTTGCATCAATTAATATAAGATATAGAATAAATAATAAATGGGCATCGTTTATCTATGGGTATCAAAGGATACAACAGGCAGAATCTGTAATTTGGTTTAAAAGGTTTCAGATGGGTTTTTTTTCTTTTTTTGGGGGGGGGGGGGCATTTTCTTTTATATGCACTTGGATTAAGTTTCTTGAAAGAGAGTAGTCAAAGATACCTCAAGAAATTTTTGACAATTTTGTTCAGTGCCAATAAAATCCAGTATAATCTATACAATAATGAGTTAGATTATTAGATTATTAAATTATAAATCAATTACAGTTTCGTTCTTACAGTCTAATGAGAATCAAAATAGTTGCTCAATAATCAGCCTAATGTATTTACGTATTAAAGAGTAATTGTCTGACGTTCAAAAATAACATCATCACTGTTGTCTAAAGTTCTACACTTTATTAGTGCTGGGCTCTAGCTATCACTGATAGCCTGTCAGTATTAACAAAAAATAAGTAAGTTAAATTCAAGGTCTGGCTTATTCATCCTGGACATATGTCTGACTTTCAGTCATACTATGAAATTAAATTAATAATATAGACACAAAATTCAAATAAGGTTATGTTACAGTTAAACATCCTGGACTCTTTATCAGTATAGTTGTTCTTTGGAAATAAATGTATCAAGGATATTTGGCAACATCTAAATTTTCTAAACCTCTAAACCTCAAAAGCTAAAACATTTAATTCTGCACACACATGTGTTTTTTCAGCAGGCATAACCATGACAAGACTCAATTCCATTTCCCTCCATTCCAATTCTGTTGATTCAGAATGTTCCAAGCACTTAGTTTATAGTAATGGTTGTAAAATTTACCAGTTCTTGTTGGTGTTTCTATGGTTCAGTATATCATAATGTTGTCAGCCCCTGATTAGTATTTGAATGAAAAGTCTTTTTATCTGTCTTTTGCCCTTTCTGTAAACGGAGGGTTGGGTGGCCAAATGGTTAGCACATGCACACTGCATCATAAGGTCCGGCATTGAGTCCACAGGCATGGTTTCGACTCCCCGGTTGTATGTGACAAGGAGTAGGGTCACCTGTCCAACCTCATGGCTTTTCCTTGGGTCCTTTGGTTTCCTCCCACTGCTAAAGACCCCTATGTGCAAGCAAATTATTGACATAAAAAATTGAACCATGTGCTAGTACCTAAATGACCTAGTTTGTATCGAGTGGGTGTTAAACTCCAATTCGCTCTCTCTTTCTGTAAATACTACAATATTTACACTGCAAGCTTACAGATAAGAACGGGTTCTGGAGTAGACTATATATGGAGAATAATTTCGTTCCCTGGGTGATGGGTAAAGAAGTGATATCAAACATACTTGAATAAGAACAATTTGTGTGGGACTTGGTGACTATGATTAATTATTACAGATGGTATAATGAAAACAAAGCTAAATGAGGAAATTGAAGAATGCCTTAATATGGATTGTCAGAGATGTTAAAGATGCATCATAAAAGATTCAGATAAAGACTTGTCAATTTTTGCAATAATAGTTTTAATAAATTGAATATATTGAAATTTTATTTGTATTATTACTTTATTCTGGGCAAAGTGGTGATTGTATGAAGACTTGATGAGATTGTTTACCATAGCAACGGTTCGTGACAATCAAGATCAAGTTTTTATTATCCATTTTCAAATCAAATAATTTAATGGTGATCATGTTTCAATCCATTGAAATCTGGACCATCAAAATGTCTACAGAATTGATTACATAGGCTTGTCATATGAATAAATCTCTAAATAATAGTTTATAAAACATTTAAAGTCAACATAAAGCCCTGCAATAGGCAAATAGCTCTAAAATAATGTCCTTTAAATGTTCTAGTTCAACAACCATTATAACTAGCAAATAAATTTCACAAAAACAATAAACCAAGACTGTTGAAACTTCATTTTTGAAATCTTTATGAATGAAAACCTTCACTGGTACTGTCCTGTACCATGACATTTGTATAACTCTAGTTGATTGTGTTATGATTATACGTGTTAATACAGATTGATTGTAGACGATAAATATAGTAGTTATTAATAGAATAAAATCACAACACCTGTGCTTTGTATATTTATTAGATTATAATTATGACTTATAATAATCTCATCAAATTAACAATCATTAGTTTGACACTTAGATTTACTAAAAGATAGCCCCAAGTGCTACAAAATTCAAGAGATTATTGATTAAGTAATAAATAGGTTTAATTGCATTTGACTTTTTTTTTGAATTCTCTTCAGAGTTTGTAATAAAATACTTGAAACATTTGAGTTACTAAGAATAATCTTAAAAAAGTTTTTTAAATATACTTTTTTTCTTTAGTGATACTGATACATGTTGAGTCTCAAGGAAAGAAGACATTTTTATGAATGAGTTGGAAGTAAAAAAATCAGTCAATCTTAAATTCCATCATATAACATACCAGAACAATTTTTCCCTAACTTAACTGTTTTATAAATATTTTATGGAGCAAAATTCTTGAACAGGGTTGTTGTTTTTTTATTATGTAGAGAAACAATTTTACGAAAAAAGCGGACAATGTACCTATACAATAACAAATAGAAAAAAAGTAGTATACATGTACCAGATGTGGTAAAAAAAAAACCAACAACATTCATTTAGATTGTCAATCTAAACTTCCTCAAATTAAAAGGACAATGGCAAATTTTACTTTTAATAAGAATAGTGTCAAGTTTTGGGTCCCAAAATGGTGTCAACTTATAAATGTTGGAGATATATAGTTCTCAATTCTGAAGAACAGCAAAACAAACTAGAGCAACAGACAATTAATATAACATAACATTAATATAACAATTATTGAGGAATCAATTTACACAAAACTGTAACTGCAAAAATAGCTGTGGAAAATAAATCGATTTAGAAATTAAGCTTTCACTCGTCATAGAACTACAAGAACAGTTGAAATTCAGTAAAAATTAGTCACATGTCCTTTAAATAACATGAAGTTAACTGGGAACAGATGACAGTATACTGTTAATAGTACATACAGAAGTACTTAAAGTTAAAGTAAAGCCCTTCTGTAAAAAATTAAATAAGAAGTAACATTTCACAAAAAAAATTGGTAGTAATGCTGATATTTAAAGAAAAAAGTCAGTTCTGTATATTTAATTCAGGTTTCCAATTCTATTCTGGTTAATTAATGACTTGTCTACATGCCAAATATATTGTACAAGGAGGTTATATTTATAACCAACATTAAGGTTCTAATTTAGTTTTAAACACAATGTAATATTAATAGTGTAGTGTATTTTAGTATATAAGCTAGTATTTCCATTCCTCTATCTGCATAATAAAGTTTGCAACTTGTCTCAGTAGGCATTACTGGCACAAGAAGGTTATCAGTGCAATAGGTTAACCATGATTATTATCGCATGAATATATTTAATAAGAATTAAAGAAAGGACAAAGCTTTAACAAAAAATATCTGATAATGATATGAATACCGGTATATAAACATAATCAATTACATAGTAATTAATCAAAAGAGAAAAGTAGACAATCTTACTCATTTAAATGTACAGGAGGTATTCAGTAGTAGGATAGCCAAAATCTTACTTTTGTAAGATTTTTTGGGGGACATTGCATGCTCAGAAAAACAAGTTAGTAATAATATGAGTAATCACCCAAAAAGGATTGGTTTATGAATATGAATAAAAATAACATAATCTACAAGATTATCACTAATTCCTTCCTGCTAAATATATAATTCAATCAAACTTATCAGTACATTATCAGGTTAAAGTAATTCTACTAGCAATATATAGTCAGAGACTGAGCAATAGAGCGGAAATATTAATCAAAAGCAGCCATTCCATTGGCTCCTTCAGATTTTTTTTCTAGGGCAACAAGGTGGATGTAACAGGTTTTTCTCCTCCAAAGGATATCGGTAAATTCCAGAATAGATCTAATTATCTCATGCTTAAAATGATGTTAAATAGTGTTAACAAGTTTAATTTATCAACATTATTTACTCCCCATTTCCATTTCCATTCTGCTATTAAGATGCAATGATAGTGACACATTTACATCAACATTGATACATTCAGGCCAATAAACTTCTAGATAATCTGACAACACTCTCAAAACTGTAGACATTCACTTAGAACGGTTTCAGTTTAAATAATGAAATTTCATATTCCCTGGTATCAAAGGATAAATAAAAAATAATATACCATCTGAATCATTACAATGAAACCTAAGCATTTTTTGATATGAAATATGTGTTAAAACCATATTTACAGTTGTCTTATATAACAGCAACTACAACAGTGATATAAAAATAATCAGACATAGGACATTCACCAGGCGGGACTGGCAAACAACCAAGTATTTATTCTTGATGGTCACAGAATCTTAGCACAAGAAGATAAGTTTAAATTAATACAATGTATAACAGTAACAGTGAAATTGCTACAAGATTAATCAAACTATAGGCTATAATATAAGGCCAAGAAAATGAATATCACATAATAATATTCGTATCATCAATTCATTCCATGCAGTCTGGACAACTAATTATTGCAATGATAACACTTTTTCACATCGATTTTTCTCAAAATTTTGTGCAAAATCACTTTGTCATCATTTTTCTTTATCTTTCATCATTTTTCATTATCTATCAAATCGCTTACTTGAAAGTGATATGATCCTTTAAAACATACATTATGCAAGAACTAAATTTGCCTATTGCAAGTCTTTCTTTAGGCATGAAATTTTATATAAAATATATTAATTAAACATTGATTAAGTTATCCAAACTATAATCAACCCTCGATGTCATCTTGTTGTATTTTCACTGGATGAGATTCCTATCTGCTGCTCAACACTTGATGATTAAATCAAAAAATAGATAATCAGGACTATTTTTTTTTTTAGTAATGATGATCGACGCAAGGCCTTAAATTCTAAAGCTAATATCTTGGTTCAGAGTGGAGTCATTTGACTAAGATTTTTAACATATTCTATTTACATTATCTTTTTTTAAAAACTAATGTAGCGAGAAAAATGACCATTCTTTATCTTATCATCCATAACGCATCTTAAAAATCTAGGTGAGAAAATTTCAACCATGTATATACAATTGCTATTAATGGAATTAAGATTATAGTGCATCATAAAAGAAATGCATGTGGGTCTTTTCATTCACATAAATGATATTTTAAGCCACATTAAAGAAAGTGACAAACAAAATTGTTTTGCAATTTTGGAAAAATGCGAAGCTTTTACAAATATGATACTTTACTGTCTTGAAGCCTTTAATAGTCTTAAAATAGCTCAAAAGCTATCCAGGGTTAAATCTCATGAGATATCCTTCCTGGATCTGTCAAGAGACACCTACAGTATCTAATCCTAAAATGTTTTCTTTCATTTTTAAGTTGATTTAAAGTCTGAGATAAAGGATAAGTTGAAACAATTCTCCTCCTACTCCTTGATAAATTTATCATTTGAAAAAACTAATTTGCTAAAGATTGATAGGAATTCAATTTACCATTTAATTTTGCTCTTGTTATTGTATACTGGTGGGTGTGTAGGTTAGTGAATGAAGTCAATTCCCAATAGATTTATAGAATTCCTGGACAGACAGATAATAATGGCAGATGTGAAACTTTATGTAAGCAAACAATAAATTGAATTTAGAAATATGATAGGATTAACATAATAATGTTTATTTCAAAAAAGAGAATCCCTGGTCATGTTTTCAGTTTCAAATGTCAACTTTAATAATCATATAACATATGATTTACATCACCTGCAAAAGTTCAATTGTAGGTTTACCTACACATTTCACACATTTATTATTTACATGTATTATTCGAGTATTGTAATTTGTTTTTTGCATTTTTAAACAGGATCAAAAGCAGACAATTGTTACTTAACCTCTTGAAGCAAACATTTTCAAAACAAAAATTAACCAGAAAATTGGCAAAGGAATTCTGTATTAGTCTAATTATGAGTTCAATGACTTACAGTCTATGTAGACCAATTGTAACTGATTATGAGGTGGGAAATGATAACAAATTAGGTCTACTATGTAATTCTTAATTAATGTACTCTTAACAAACTTTTTTTGAGGTCAACAACTGACATCATTATTACAGAATTTATATGTACAGTCACAATTATTTATTTACAGAATATGAGATTACAAAATTGTCAATGAATTTGAGATAATCAATTATATTGTCATTCCATTTTTTTTGGGGGGGGGGGGAGGGTGGGGGGGGTACCTCAAGTTTAAGTTAGTCAGGTCAAGGTGAAATAACCGGTCTTTAAATCGTGATCACCCGATGTATTTAATGTCAATAGATTTAATCAGTGTTCGATGAAATGAATAGTGGCTAAACATGGGGAAATCTATCTGATATCAATAGATTCTCGTACGGTTAATAACATTTATACATATCTGTAAACTATGTCATGGAGATAATACAGTCACATAAGTGCACTAGTATGTTGGAGAGAGAGAGAGAGAGAGAGAAATGGGGTTTAACGTCCACTCAACACAAACAAGGTGATTTCGGGACTAACATATGGTTTAATTTTATTTCAATAATTCGCTTGGGCGTAGGGGTCTTTAGCAGTGGGAGGAAACCGGAGTGCCCAGTGGAAACCCACGAAGTTGAGAAGGCGCCCCTATCTCCATGCCACATGCGCTCACACCAGGGCTCGCCACCACAGCCGCAAGCCAGAGGTGACCGGCCAGCTAGAGGTCGAAGCGCGGCACTCTAGATCCTAGGCCATCCCAACCCCCGCACTAGTAGGTTAGATTTATTGAACTGTCTTAGTGCTCATTTTTAAAAAGGTTAATCAAAATAGCACCAATATTTTTCTATTTATTTATTACATCAACCAAGTCTGTATCACTGTAGGTCAGGAAGAATCTAGTGCAATGGAAGTTCCACTCGATTGATAGTGCACAAAAACTGAGTCTGCATCTTCGGACCAGTTAAGGAGAAGAGAAGAATAAAACAGTAGGCTCACACAAAGATACTGTTTGCTATATCACCCCAGATGAAAGCAGATAGAATATACTGCTATTCACACACACATCATAGTGCAGTTCTCCTGCACTTATTACTACTACAGTTCAACGACTTGCAGATTGTGTCCTTAAGCTCAGCATATGTTTGTGTCCTTTTAAAAGCTCAGCATGGTTATTCGTTAACTGCAACTTAAGTTATTTGCGCTATATTCAAAATTGTGCTGAAAAATCATTTACAGCAAATATTGAAATGTGGGTAACTTTCCAACAATTAGAACAGTGCACTATCAAAGATTGTTAAGAATCTGATTAATGTTCCAATTTCAAAGGAATGGTATCAACCCAGAAGTCTTCTTACACAATATTGAATTAGAGAGTTTATTGACCAATCTGAGATATGGAAACGATAATGGAATGCCAAGCACATTTCCTGCTTAACCATCTCATAAACTACCAAGGAAACGAGCACTCTTCTGGGAATGAAAAACATCCTCGACTATTCTATTTCAAGCAATATCATGATGGAAGATTTACAAGCATTTTGGTATATTCTGTTTATCATGACAAGACATGTACACAAACCAGACTAGGACTGTCAAAACTTCAAACTAAAGAATAAGTCATCACCAAACTGTAGGGTCAACAACTTTCTCAAAACCAAGATAAATTGCTCTGCCTGTTGTCCAAGCTTCCAGTCGGACAACAGTAGATCTTTATATGTCTACAAAAGGCCAAAGGTTCAACAGTTTCTGTAAAATCCCAAGATAAATGAGTTTGTCCATTTACTATATTGAGAGTTAATATCCTGCGATGAATGTGTGCAAATACTGAGCTATTTAAACAAGTGTTGATTGATTTGTATTCATTAACTATTGCTATAGAAATTCGTAAGAGTCTGTTGTTATAAATGTCTGCCAACCATCTTCCCATGTAATTGCCACCAATAACCATTCCATAGTTTAATAGTAATTTAGCGAAAGGAATCACTTCAGCATGTGAAGTAAAAGTCTAAAATTGATAGATAACTTCTTTATTCATGCAATTATCACTGCCTTTGTAGACTTATATTCCATTTGATACATAAATGGTAGATAAATGTAAATGGGAAAATGGGAAAGTTAGATTGAAGTTTGGAATAAACTTTCTGGTTTTTTTTTTTGAAAATTCACATCTGTCAAAGAATAATTAATTATAAATTTTGTAAATCTTAAGATTCAATACAAATGACTTAGTATCAACAGATTTTTGTAAAATTAATAGCTATATAGTTATGAGATTAAAGAAGTTTAAGAAGAAATGTTTTTAAGGTGAAAAATTAAGTAACTATTTTGTCTGCTATAGGCTTGCTATTTTTTTTACAATATAGTGTTTCTAGTAGTTTAGTTTAGTGTTTATTTCGTGTGAATTTACTGCAGTATGAAAATTTACATCAGTGATATTCAGTTCATAGATTTTTCATGCGATGGATAGATATTTTGGAGTGAATAATTAATATTTGCCTGCTTTTAATTACGCTCCCAATTTTGAAAGGAGCGCATACACATTCATGTTCCTCTGAAATCAATCCCAGAATGTGAGTTGCATTAAATTTAATCAACAATAACATACAAAATCTCTAAATACTCTAATACAGTTATAGGCATGATGTCTCTACAGATCTAATCACTAGCAGAACAGAAACTTAATCATATTGTTATTACAAAAAATATTAACAGAACTAACCTTGAAAAAATACAGATTATTACAATGTGAGTTGCCTAATTTAAACATTTCTCTTACTTTTAGGATTTAAATATGCTCAATATTTAATTATATTTCCTGAACAACAATAAAAATCAATATAAATTGCTTTGATAAATTGCAAGGTGCCACATATATGCATTTCAAAACATCTCCATGAATCAAATCAAGATATTTTTGCGAGACTCCAAACTTTAAGCATAAATAATAATATACATTACCAGGTTAATCATTTTAACGGTTCGGAAACTATGTTGCCAAAATAGTACTAAAAAATATTTGGCAATAATTTTTCCACCGACTGAATCCAGTTCTCAACTGTTATCTTCATCAAACCACAAAAGATATGACCATGTTCTTTGGTAGTTTTGATAATTATTTTTACCCAAATGTCATTATCTAGAAAATGTCTCAATCAAACAGAAAGATGGGTTACAAAACAACTTTTTCCCAGAACAGCCAAGTTGCCATAGCAGCCCAAAATTTCTTAATTTCACATTTGCACAAAGATAATTAACAATAATTTCAGTCACAAAAGAGTGACCACAAGAAATATAAAAGTAAACAAGAGCAAAACCTCTGCAAGTAGCCATCAGAAATCATTGAAAATAAATATGGTGAACACAATGGATGCTATTTCACCTGTATATACATGCTATTTTCCAAACGTCGGACAAGGAATATGCCAAATCGTACATATTTAAATGCTAAACTTAATTGATTGTGAAGCAATTTGACAGAAATTTTCAGCATATTCTCTTTTCATTATCTATTTTTTTTAACCCATTATAGCGAGAACTGTCAGCTTTATAACTAATCTTACCTAAAGCCCCATTTATATTATAATGAAATTTACCATTTAAACTAAACAGATTGGCAAGGTTTTGCGTTCTTTTATAATTTATCTTTATTTTGAAAAGAAGAGCATTTACACTTATTAATTTCATAGGAAAATGACACTTGATATTTCAATGATTGGCATAAATACCAGGTAGTTTATCTCTCTTCTAAAATGTTATGCTATTAGTACTTTATACTCCCTGAAGATAAAAATACCATTATATATATATCAGATTCAGATTGGTTTATACTTCCTTTATTCTTTCTGCAAAGTAGATGCCTGTCTTATCACTAATGGCAAGATATTGACCTTTAAGATCTTCCATGCAACAAAATTAAATTGTTTGGGAGCTGCAGTGGCTCAGGGACTATGATGATGACCCGCTAACCTGGAAGTCCCATGTTCGGTCGCAGTAAGGGCCAAGGTAGTTCATCAGGATTTTCTGTCACAGTTCCCCCTTGGTAGAGGACTGAGGACCTGGCAAGGGACAATGTATAGTCTTTCTGATCATACGAAAACCAATATTCTGTGCATGGGCATAGTCGTGAAATATATATTGGGGGGTCCACAACTTTGGGGGGTGAGGGGGTACCCCCATAAATTTTGTTTAAAGTCTCAGCCGTCTGGAAACATTGTTTGGCATAATTTACGGGGTTAAACTAAAATATCACACCAATACAACGTTTATCAACGTTGCGAAGAAGCAGAGCTGACCTTGTATGGACCCCCCCCCCCAAGAACATTTTGGAATATTTGATGGCCGCAAACGCATTTTACTGCTATTCCAGTCCTAAAATTAGTGCTTTATGAGATTTTGGGCACTTTACATTGCCAAATTTTGAGGGGGTCCAAGTATATTCAGACCCCCCCCCCCACAATTGGGAGGGAGGGGGTCAACCGACTCCCCCCCCCCCCCCCCGGACCCCCCCATGTGTGATGCCCATGATTCTGTGTAGCAACTCTGGGCGGGCCAAATTTCCCCCAGAAGTAAAGTGTTAAACCCCATTTCATTACATTGGCAGTTCCAATTGAGGCCAGTGAAATGCACATCTTTCTTAGAAATCTACTTTCTATGTTAAACAAATAAATTCATAACAATCAAATAAAATACGTATAATTTTCTTTTTATTCAAGCTAAATTTAATATTTGGTTCAGTGATGTTACTAAAAATTTAGTAACAATAAAAATATAGTCTTCTTTCATAGATTTATAATATTTATACAGCGTGAGTGATTAAATGTTGAGTTGAAAACTGACCTTGAGTGATTCTTGAGATACAGGAAACACATTTTATTCCCATATGTTATAAATTGTGTAACAATGCAAAGACCATGCCAAATTGTAACATATTTTTCGAAAAACTGACTTAATACCCAGACTCATAATAGAGATAAATGAAGAAGAGACTACATTTATCATGAAACATGTTCAAAGTAAAAACTTATTAATAATAACATCACTTTTGGTTGTAAAATTGTAGACAAATATCTTATGTCTGGTTATAGATGGATTTATTTTATAGCACTTATTGTAATTCTTAATCTAATCAAAATAGCAACCCTTTGTCAGAGAAAAATGACTTTTTGATGTGAGGGGGAATGGGTTTTAAAAAAGAATCCAGTAGTTAGAGGGCACATATCTCTTTGAAGTCATATAAAACAAACTACATTGAGCCTTTCAGGCATTCAAAAGAAAATCACCAAAACAAAAACAAAAACCTAACCATATTACACATAGATGATCAAAAAACGTCTAAACATTGATCTGATTAGAAAACGTCTAATTAAGGACAGCCTTGTACTTTTGAAAAAAAATAAAGGAAAAGTTACTCAATTTATACCATACTGTCGACCATGTAGAAAAAACAAACTGCCATGAAAGGGCAAAAATTAAATGTTTAATAACAATGATTACACAGTTTACCTGTAGGGAGTTATTAAGTGAAAAGAAACTTAATTAATATTGACACAGATGCCTGGAGTCTCAATCTCAAGTTATTGTGTCTTGTCGGAGTGTCAAATAACAAATCATCTGGGGACTTCAACTTTTCCAATGCCAATCATAATGAGACTGTTATGATGTAAAAATCAACCTTCACTGTATCAAATGAGACGAAATACGAAGCCAGGGGGCAGTGATTGAGGAGGTGACATTTACAACCACATGACAATATGTTGTCAGTACATCAATATCCATACAAGAAATTACTTCAGTCCTTGGCATTTATTAAATATCATATTGACTTTTACTTATCATCCCACATCATCTTGTCGAAATAAACAAATTTTCACATACTTCTTAATGACTTTCTTCCATCTAACCGGTTTACAAACGTAGCCAACAGCACTAGCATAACCTCCAATACGATTTAAATATTTTGAATGAAACTTCACTTCCATCATCTTTTGACTAAATTAGAATTTAAGGGGTTTTTTTTCCATCTTGTAAAAATGTTTTACTTAGTAAGGTTTACAGACATAAATATGTAGTTTTCATTATTACAAAGTATAATTTATAGTGGGTCTATGACAGTTTCATCCATTTGGAGAATAGTAAATATATAACAGTTTCGTCCATTTGGAGAATGGTATTATTATAGTTATTGTAAACTTCACAAAATTATGTCATCTGATTCTGAATGAAACATATTATTATTAGTAACTTAATAGATACAGTACACAGAGTTTGAGACTAGATTTGCTTCCAACATAGTTTCGCTGGGTGTCTGTGAAGAATCGCTAGTGTGCCAAATCGTGGTTTGATCACAGATTTTCAAGATGAATTGCTTGCATACGGATATAGTCCCAATTTATGTTGAATACATGTACTGTAAAACACTAAATTATTGCGACATAAAATTATTGCGAGTTGGGGTGGTGAAACATAATTGCGAATTTCTATAGTGGGGAAAAAATTATTGCGAATTTAAATTTGTCTATAAAATGTGGTAGATTTTGAGGTGCTTTCAAAACATCGGTTGATTGGTGATCATTAGTAACAGTAAATAAACAACTATTGAGGATTATGGCTTTGAGTATGTATTCAACAGATCAAAGAAAACTAAATACCTGTTATCAAACTCCATTATTAAATAATTATTGTTAAATTTAATCCCTTGATTATTAACTTCAAGCTGACGAACGACTATAAAACACAGATATTTAAATAACTATCGTTAAATTTGATCCGTTGATTATTAACTCCAAGCTGGCGAACGGGGGATAATTCAATATGGCCGACATTTTAACAAATTTTAACTTATTGGGACTCTTTCTTGTGAAGAGTAATGATTCAATATGGCTGACATTTTAACAAATTTTCACGAAATTATTGCGAACATGAAATTATTGCGAGAGGGCCGCGCTCGCAATTGTCGCAATAATTTCATGCTCGCAATAATTTCATGTTTTACAGTATGTTAATCTTGAGTAAGGAAATGAGGGTCAAACTAATGGTCTACCATTAATTTCATTGCTGCTGTGAACATGTCGTGAAAAGGTGTACATGTATAATGTACAGGCTGGTTTGAATAATAAGCCAACATTCACTGGCAAAATTTTGAAATAACATGTATTATGTTGGGGCTATATACCTGCGTGCGAACAGTGAACAAGTTATAATTCATTAATGTATCATTTGGTCTTTTAAAAAGATTTTGATTGATGAAAAATCTAAAAATATGTTATTTTTCAGTAAAAACAATTTGGGTATTTCCCTTTTCTTACAATTATTTTGAACCTTAACAACTGTGACAAAGAAAATTTCTAATCTTTTTAAGTAGAATGCAACAAATTCCACAGAATTCATTCAACTAAAATGAGAAAATACAAAATATGCCCAGCAAATAGCTAAGCACATTACCACTACAAGTATAATACAGCCCACCTATACTTTTGAAATTATCAACATGAAAGTTCACATATCATATTAATATTTCTCTGAGGGCTCATGGCTTAGAATTTGCACTATAATTACCACTTCCATTTCCATAAATTCAACAGAATCTGGAAAACGTGATCAACAAGTGATTTTGAGGCATATGGGATCAATAAATCTTCCCCATTCAATAAGTAATCTGAAAGAATGATGTTAAAAAATTGTGTTTATTTGTGTTTTTATCAAAGAGCAAGGTAGACTATAAAACAGGTGGTTTAACTGTTTATGTTCTAGAAGAGTCCAAACTTTTTTACATGTTTACACACCCATCGAAAATCTTGTCTTAAACTCTAATAGATTGTTGGTATTAAAAAAAATGAAAGGGTGGACTTATATCTCTATAAACAGTTTTTCTTTCTACGTCTTTTATACCAAGTTGAATTGATAAGAGAGTAATGATTTATGATGAGACTGAATTCCACACTTAAGATTTGAGTATTTCCATTCATATCTGTTATTTTCAAGCTCTTGTGTTGCCAAGGTACCCATTAATTAAGAAATGCCGTTAATAAAAGATTACAGGTAACAGGTAGCGTTAAATTAAGGAAATAATAACTGTGACAAATTAATATTTCTTTATGTTTGAAATAGAACATGAAATTATCTCTGAAAACTTTCTGAAATAGTTTCATCAACCCAAAAAAGAAAAAAATTTATAAAGCAAACCCCAAAACACATAATTGACGAAAAGGTTAGATGATAGAGAGAGGGAGAGAGAAATGGTGTTTAACGTCCACTCAACACAAACTAGGTCATTTCGGGACTAACATATGGTTTTAATTTTTTTTTCTCAATAATTCGCTTGCGCGAAGGAGTTTTAGCAGTGGGAGGAAACCGGAGTGCCTGGAGGAAACCCATGAGGTTGAGAAGGCGCCCCTATCTCCATGCCACATACGCTCACACCAGGGCTCAAAACCACAGTCGCAAGCAAGAGGTGACCGGCCAGCTAGAGGTCGAAGCGCGGCACTCTAGACTACTAGGCCATCCCAACCCCCCAAAAAGGTTAGATGGGGCAAATAGTAACACTTTATCATATTAAATTTTCCACTTTATCATATTAAATTTCAATAGTGAAAGTTGAACCATAAAACTGATAAATTTAATCTAAGGATATATGTGATGTTTATCATGCGATCAAAGTACTGGCTATAGTTTATTCAACTATAGCAGGGATGCCGCAATCGCCATCTAAATAATGATGACAAATTTCAAAAACAAGAATTTTATTCAAGTCACAATAATAATGTATGAAACATTTTTGAACAGTACTAGGATGCAAGGTTGATAATTATTTCAATGTATTTTTCTCTCCCCTGCCAAGAAATAAAGATGTTGATGTAAGAAAAATATATTTATCAGGATAGAAACGTGACAAAAAAATAAATTCAAAAGTGTTCATAATCTTATATGAAGATTAATTCAGTTCAGGTAATAGTTACTTCAATTACAGATAAAAATACTGTTTATTTGGCAAGTAAATACTTGCTTCTTTTAAAAGGTAATTCTAGTCAAAATCAGATTTTGTAACATTTGTTGCACTATCTTCTTCTCCCCAGTGAAAAAACTTTATTTACAAGGTCTTAAATCTAGAAACACTGGCAATTAATTACTAGTAGTATGTATGTATGTTCAATGGCTGAGCTTGTTACCAGTAAATGTTTAAACACCTTTCACAAGAAACATTTACTATGGACGTGTATTAACAGACGATTTGGAAGTTTGGATCAAAAAGCATTCAAACACAAGGGGATAATTCAAAGAATAAATTTTGATAAAAGGAACATGTCAAAATTTGAGATAAGAACAAATATTATAGAATCGGTGCCAAATTCTCGATAAATGGTTTATATCATTAGTGTAGAATGCACCTGAACCATACCTGCCATCTAGGAATTCGATAAAATCTGACGTAAATAGTTCAACCAGATTAATTGAACAACACTTGGTAGTAATTTAAAATATGTAATGTTCAAGAGATATTTACAAATTAGTACAAATTCACCACAAAAATCTAAATTAATTTGAACAGAAGTTCATAATTAAAGATTGATTTTCTATAAATCTATAGGTAATACAAACAATGTACCAAAAAAAAATCTATAATTTTCTATGGCCATCCAAATCATATCCAAATCCATTTATATTTACATGAAATTTAATTGCATTTAATTCTTTTTTTTTTTATAATTTCAGGCATTTTTCCTTTGAATCCAAACTTATGTGTAATGTGGGTAACCAGTGATGTATTAATGTGTACAGCTTCCATTTGGCATATGTGCACAATGTCTATGGATCGCTATTTTACGCTCAAGTATCCCATGAGATATGGCCGAAACAAAACCAAGAAAATGGTGTTGTTAAAGATATTTTTTGTGTGGGCTGTTTCAATAGCAGTGAGCAGTCCTGTGTGTATTCATGGATTTATTGATACGTCTATAGTGTATTCGCATGGACAGTGTGTTCCAACGCTCAAGACATTTGTCATTTATGGTTCTGTGTTTGCATTTTATATTCCTCTCATCATAATGATTGTGACTTATGTTTTGACGATACAAATTTTATTGAAAAATCAACGAATGATGAAAAGAATAGAACGTTCTGATTTTCGATCCCGTTTTGATCCTGTGAAAGCCTTTCCAAATCTCAACATTCCTCAATTACTGACACCTCCTAGTGGTGAGTCATCTGCTGTTAGTTTTAATGAAACCAATAACGACTCTCCACTACATTTATCATCAGATACAATAGTTAAATCAAGTACAAAGTTATGTGAGACCCCAGAAACAGAGAATGACTCGAATGATAATCTCAATCAATCTTCCATAAAATTGCTCAAACAAAACTCTTATTCATATAAATCTCTTCAAGTTCGTGAGGATGATATGTTATATAGACATTCACAGCAATCTCTTTATGATCCACAAAATACTCACATTAATGGATATACCAGCTTGAATCGGGACAACAAAAAACACAGAAAGCAAAAAAAGCATTTCCTGGAAGTTCCTAATGAATCTTTTTTTCAAAAGAATTATACTTTGTCTTCAGCTAAATCTGACAGCAGTGTGCCTAAGGCCTGTTTCAATGATCATAAGTGTATGAACAAAATGTCATTACATTTAAGCTTTAACCATTTAGATCATGATTCAAAATCTTCAGAGTGGAATCGTAGATTTATTCAAATACAACAAGAAATGGATCAGTGCTTACAAGATTCAGAAAGGGAAAATACAGACAAAAAGCGTAAAACTGAATTAAAGTTAGTGGATGATTTTTTGAAGTACTCCATGCATCCAATGTGCCACTCAGCTCCCAGCTCTCCACTTCGAGGAGGTAGTAGAAGTAATTGCGATATTGACTGTGAGGACAAGTCAACGTCATCTAACGAATCAGATCTAATAACCATACGTCTTCACTCTAGGGCAAATAACCCTTGTAGTACTAGTAAGGAAAACTGCCTCAGTAATGGAACTGTTAATAATGGTCTTAATGAACATAACAAAGAAGTAGATAACATTTCTAAATCTACACATCCGCTTTGTACCGATATAGACGAGGAATTGAATGCTTCAGATAACGAAAATCCTAGGTTTAAAAGGAATGGGAGTAAGTTTAAAGCACGCTTTAGAGCTACAATCAAAGCTAAAACACGACCAGTGATACGACATCTTTTGTCAAAGAAAGCTGCCACTAATGAACGTAAAGCCTCAAAAGTTCTGGGTATTATTTTCATAGTTTTTGTGATATTGTGGTCTCCATTTTTCATTGTGAACATACTGTCGGTAACTTGTAGAATGTGCATGTCGGATGTAACTGCCAAACTTATGTCTGTGATTCTTTGGATGGGCTATGCTGCCTCCTTGGCCAATCCTATCATTTATACTATGTTTAATACGGCTTTTAGACGTACATTTATCAAAATATTGACATGTAAAATCCAACGCCGCCGATCCAAATATGCCGATACTGCTCTCCATAGCTACACAACAATGATGCAAACAGAGAGACGAAATACAATGACTGTGTTAATTAAAGATGACTCACGATAATTACTTACATGTTATTTTCATTCAAAATCCCTTTACAGTTCTCGATATAAATCTCATCTCTTCCCGGTCTAATTTATTGATAATTTTATTACAGTACTTGGATAGTGATTAAATGGTTTATGTCTTTTGCCTATTCTTGGCATGAAATCTGTTGTCTATATGTGATATTGATTTATAACTATTATAAGGTAATGTTTTCAGTCTTCTGTTGTTTTTCCTTAAAAAATTACAAACTATAATAATTATAGTTCTAGTTTAGAATCATTGTGCCTATTTAAGCAATCAATACTAACAAACTCCTACATGCACTTCAATCTATCTGGTTGTCGACTTGAACTCCAAATAACCAATTCAATCTAACAAGCTTAATAAAGGTGACTACCCTCAACATCAGTACATGGTCAACCTTGTAAGTGGAGTCATTTACCATAATACAAGATGTTACCTATGCAAACAGATACTGACAGAAATCCTCCTGCAGATTTTATCCAACTTAAAAAATACTTGTTGGAGCCCAATATTGATATGTGAAAACATATATAAAAAATATGCATTTCAGAAGTACATTTTTTTGGTTTTTAAGTTTTACAAATCATTAATGAGTAAATCAGATCTGATTGTTAGAATCCTTGACATTTGCTGTAGGTGTAGAGTGTAATGGCATGGGACAATAATTATCACATGAATCTGTGTTGAAATAAATAAACATTCACAGAGGAATCAACCTACTCAACTATAAATCATTCTAACCTTTCCTATACATAAAGTAAGATATGTTTTCATCAAATTTGGCATAAAGTTCTAACCATACTAAAGTATAAATAAAAAATACTGATTCTGGTATAAATGCAGGCAAATTGCAAAATAAACAAATCCCAGTGACTTAACATTATTATCAAATTATATCGGGTACTACACATTGGGTTCAATAAGATCAAAATATTAAAGTATGGTGAGGATAATGATGAGGATGATACTAATGATGTCTGGGGGTATAATATCAAATTGCTACAGGATAAATCACATTAGTCATTATTCTTCATTTCTCCATCACAGCCATCATTATTCCATCAAGTAATGACCCCCCTTTTATTAAAGTTACAAACTGGTCAATTATAACAAGGGTACAATCTGGCTGTGGGCTTAGATCAAAATCAAGTATTCATAGCCAAGAATCATGTGTACACTTACTGTATCGGTGCACAATTCTCTGTTCGCAGTAAATTCAAATGATTGTTTTACATTTAAGAAACCTTATTGAAGTTACCAGGAAATCTAAAAGGCAATCAACCTGGAAAATCAATTTGACCAATTGAGATCTATTTATATATATATGGTTACATATTACGAAATATATTATCAGTATCTCTCAAAAATTCAAACAAGATGATACAAAGATGAAAATATTACTGGGATGTCTAATAAAAAATTATTGGAAATTAGAACTATATCACTAATATCAGTGAATATCTGAAAATGGTAAGGCTGTGTCACTGATGTTTCTTCAATCATTCATTTGCTTACGGTCAACAACTAGTTTGAGTTCCTGCGACAGATATAATTGAAATTGCATCATCCTAAAATAACATTGCCTACAAAAATGCCATAGCCTTCAATAATAAGGAAAATATCTAAAAATTGTGCATTTGTCTTGTATCATTGACTTAGTTCCACCTTCCATGTACGCAAAAAAGAGAGCTGTGTTTCTGTCTGTGATTTTATGTATTTCAATATGCACAGAAAAATCGCTGAAACATTTTGGGGAATCCCATGTAAAAATGATGTCATCTGTGACTGTGAGGATTTCTCTTAATATTATGAGCCCATCATCATTGCTAACATTCTGACACAGTCTTTTTAAAATCACACCATGTACAAAAGATAGGTTGCCAGGCAATGAAAACATACGCCCACAGCAGCTAAATCATCCGGGCAGTCAACAAGGGTTGTCGCATATTTTTACTTTTTTTGGTAATGAAACATTTGTAACACACTAAAATCTGATTAAGAGTAACAACTCATTATGTAATTATCTCAAAATCATTCGAATTTGTTTGCTTTTTATAAAGTTTTGCCCCATGCTAACAATTAGTATAGGAAACATTTAATATCATGGATTTAGCTGTTCAGTTATCAAAATTCATTGAAAATCAAAATACTCGTTCGTTTCAACACCTTAAACCCTGTGTATCAATCTGAAGTCAATCGGATGATAAGTTTGGCCTCTATAGCTTCACAAGTTTTTTTTTATCACGGGAGATAACTCTATAGCATCACAAGTTTTTTTTTAAGTGATCAAGGGAGATAACTCTGGAAATAATTATCAGAAATCGCTGAAAATCAATAGGCTTCTTCGTCTCATGACCTTTAACACTGTCAATCAGTGGTGTCAATACCAACTTACTCTGGCCAAAATGGAGACCCAGTACATTCCCCTAAGAGTCACTTATTATAGATGTGACTTAGTGCGACTCAAACTGAAGTGACATGTATGTATGAGGGGCCTCACAAGCCTTTGTGGCGTCCTTGGGCAGAAGTTCCAGTACCCCCCCCCCCCAGCTGTGTTCAGTTCTTGACTTTTTTGTGATTAAAGGCATTTCATTGTATAATTGTTTATACTTTGAGCACTTTATCTAAATAACTACTTATTAAATCAACTTATATGTAAAAATTTTGTGATTATTTCCTCAGGAAAAATCATAATCCTACCATCTCTTTTTGTTGAAATTGCTGGCCCCCCTCCTCCCCAACAATAATCACCATCACCCCCAGGCATATACCCTATGTGAGACTGGGAACACCGGTATGTACGCACGATAGTGATGTCTCATGGAGTTCCAAAACAGCTGCAAAAAAAGTTGATGAATGACAAGGATTATGTGTTGGTGGAAGTTTTTTTCAGAATTTTTCACAAATAATTTACAGTCACTTTTCTCACTTGTGAAAAAGTATTCATTTTCATTTCCTTTTGTTGCTCAAAGACATCCTGTGTTCTTGGCTGGTCACATGCACACTGTTCAAGTTTTCTAAAAGCTTTGGATGACAAATTGACTCCACATTAAAGAAAGTGGCTATATTGTTTCTATATTCTAACAATAGATACTAACAATGACAGCCACTAGCTAGAACTAATTTTCTGTTCAATACTATATTAATTTACAGATTGTGGCTGTAATTTCATTGGCAGAACAAAAATTGACAAATGGAAAGGATAAAAACATGACTGACAAACATATTATTCATTTTCAAAAATCACTTTTTAAGCTTTGGGTACCATACTGCAAGATTTGGTGGTATTGATGACAACAATACTTTAAATTAAGGGTGGTGCTTCACGCGTGAGCTCCTTCTACAGTAAGATGTTAGATGATAATCCAGAATATAGAAACATTATCCTTTTTAAGTCTTTGTTGGTTTAAAATTTTAGGTTTTAAATTTTTCCTACATCTTCTTGTAATTTTATGTGGAGCACAATGATGGGACTGATTATTGGTAAATATAAGTATAACAGAATTTATCAAATCCACTGATGATTGCTCAACAAGATATAAATTCAATTTGCAAATGAGTAAGCTTTCTAAGATTTTTATACTGATTACAAATGTCTGTTCATAGCACCGGCTGAATATCAATGAATGAATGATCATTTTAATTACTTGGTATTTATTCAACAGACATTAAATTACAGTGAATACATAGAACACTAGACTAAAAAGCTTTTCAAAAAATAAGATTCTCTATATATAGTACACGTAATAGTTCAAGTTAAAAGTTATTACTCTTTAAGTATAGATCTATAAATATAACATACCGAAATAGAAGAAAGCCTAATGCTGTTACAGCAACTCTTCTTACATCATCATTAACATCACTCACCTAAAAATAATCAATTAAGACAAAAATAATCAATTAAGACAATAATAAATCATTCAACAAATTTTAATAACCTCAGTATTTTCAAGCATGGTTGTTTCAAACTATTTTTGAAACATTGATTGGATAACTTGAGCTGTCTTTACAGTGTACATAAAATTCAATAATTTAAATGTTTAAAATTTGAATGTTTCCTTTATTTCACTAATTGGATATTAGACACAGGTTCATTAAATCAAAGTAATTAAAAGGACACTGTTGAAATTCAATGCATCTTTGTTTCCACAATTAGAATATTACATTTAAATATTTGAAACAGACACTGAGATAGACTCATATATCAGATCTTGGTTTTATCTGTTAACTAAAATATTCATAAATTTCAAAGGCCATAATTAGTTTCTACAAAGTGAAACGAAAGCATCACTAACGCTGCAATAAATGTCTTCATTCCTGCTTTGATCGATATGGTACTTTATAAAATGAATATAATGAAATATGAAATGGCCGCAATAGTATATATTACGAGAGGCAAAGAAGGCACCAACATCAATAGTTGCCAGGCTATAAGCATACTAAGTTCCAAGATAATCCATTAAGAATAAGGCATGGCTCTGCCCTGGGGGGTCGGGCATGCACAAAAAACAACAATGATGATCCCTTGAGGTAGAAGGAATAAGTAGGTTTCTGCAAAGTTTAAAAGTGATCCGTTAAGAAATGCAACCAGTAGACAACAAACAAACAAGTATGAAAGTTTCAAGATGATCAGTTAAGAATTGTGTCCTGTAGGCGACACCCAGACACATACACCGACAGACGGAGGCAACGACAGTATACATGCACATAGAATTTAGAGAGAGTGTGAGGAGGTCAATTCAGGCAGACAAAAGGGCCCCCACGCTTGTCCGTGTCAATCGTTTCTATACACTGTTACTGTCGAATTCATTAGTGAATGAGAATGCAGTCATTGTATTGGCATAAAAATCATCAATCAAGATCAACCTAAGTTATCTTGTCCCAAAGTATCAACCAATCAAATTGCTTATCTCTGCCTACCCTAAGAAGAAAAGGCTCATCTTCGAACTCCATCAAGGCATTGACCTAATAAGCATACACACCAATTTTGAACATTTTAACTCAATTCGAAGTAGAGTTATTGTGTTCCAAAGTCTCGGCAAATCAAATTGCTTATCGCTCTGCTTACCCTGAGCAGAAAATGCTCATTATCGAACTTAGTCAAGGTATTACTGTAATGAAACTATACACCAAGTTTCATCACACTCACTTAATTAGAACTAAAGTTATCGTGTCCCAAAGCATCAACCAATCAAATTGCTTATCTCTGCTTACCCTAAGCGGAAAATGCTCATCTTCGAACTCAATCAAGGCATTGACCTAATAAACACATACACCAAGTTTGGACATTCTAGCTCAATTAGGAAGAGAGTTATTGTGTCCCAAAAAGTGTGACGGACAGACAGACGGACGATTCGGACGAACCCATTTTAATAGTCCCCCAACTTTCTTCGAAGAACAGGGGACAAAAACAAGAAATACCAAAAAATATTAATAATTCACAAGTTGTAACAGGATCAGTTTCATTAGTTCTGGCTGAGATAGTTAATAAACTATCTTTTCTCGATTCACAATTGAAAATAGACATGAGCAGTGTGAATTGTTCCTGTCTAAATTTAAGTGATATCACCTTTTTGCACTATCAGGAACAAACCTACTAAATCTAAATATTGACAGGAATTAATTTTGGGGTTGGATGATATTGGGTTGACATTTTTGTGAAGTTAACTTTGGTGTGACAGATTTGCATAATGTTTTATTGGAGAAAGAAGTATTTCTTGACCGTAAGATGATTACTTTAAGTGCATCTAATCAATTTTAAGATTGGAAATAAAATAAATGAACAGTCAATTTTCTCATGAATCAAAAATTGTATGCGGTATCTCCTCTACTTTTAAGTTACAAATTCATTCTCTGTATCAGGTAATCTCTCAAATTGCCATATATATAACTGAAAATCTAAGAACATATATTGTCTATATTTATTATGGAATCAAATTTCACACCCTTTAGAGACACATTAAATGAAGCTGGACAAAAAAGGAATCATGACATTAATGTAGTGATATTTTATTCAATCAGGATTGCACATAATCATAGCAAAACAAGCATAGGGGCACAATTTATTTTTATAACTACCGGTACATTCAGACAGACAGACAACTAAAAATTTATACAATGATATTTTATTTGTTAAATACATGTATGAATTAAATATTTGACATGATCAGAAGATTTGGTTGAATAGTAGTCTACAAATAGTCCAAACAATCAATAAAAATATGGATTAATGATAATTATAGCCATCACATTACTTCTTAAAGGTCAAATCCATTTTATTTTGTCTTGTTTTTTTTCAAATCTAAATGAAGATAATCAATACCTTACAAAAATACTATGATGATAACATGATACACTTATAAATATAAGCTGTACATTACTTAAAAATTATGTACTAATATTGAATTCTGAGAAAAACATAGACATGTAAATTGTAATTATGAAAAGAATAGGGTTTATTAGCTCAGTTCATCACTACTAGGTCAGTATTTTTGTTTCAACATGTAGATGTACTTCATGTTCAAATGCAGAGCTCTTGAGTAGGATGGTATCAAGGAATCGGAATCACTAAAAAACATAACGCACCAAAAAGAATAGTGATCAGCCTTAGGGGGTATAAGGAATAAGTATATAAAAGTTTTCAAGACGATGATTGAGAATTGTGGACTGTAGGTGACACACAGACACACAAGAAAAAAATGGCCGCGGCACTGTCCCTGGGGGTGGGACATGCTCCCCACATGATAGGGATCTTCCTTAAGGTACAAAGAATAAGTATGTGAAGTTTCAAGGTGATACTTTAAGAAATGCAGCCTGTAGAAGACAAACAAACAAATACAAGAAATTGGTGTGGCTCTGTCCCAGTGGGTCGGGCATGCACCCAAAACAATAGGGATCACCCTTACGGGCCTTAGGGTATAAGGAATAAGTGTTTTAAGTTTCAAGATGATCGATTAAGAATTGTGGCCTGTAGGCAACACACAGACACACAAATAGAAAATGGGTGTGGCTCTGTTCCATGGGGGTTTGGGCATGCACCTCAAATGATAGCGATGTTTCTTAGGGTACAAAGAATAAGTATTCAAAGTTTCAAGATCATACGTTAAGAAATGTGGCTTGTAGACGGCAAACAAACAAATACAAGAAATGGGCGTGTGTCTGTCCCAGTTGGGTCGGGTATGCCCCCAAAACAATAGGGATCATCCTTAGGGTATAAAGAATAAGTATGTAAAATTTCAAGATGATCGATTAAGAATTGTGGCCTGTAGGTGACACACAGACAAACTACAAGAAAATGGGTGTGGCTCTGTCCCTGGGGGTTGAGCATGCACCACAAACAATAGGGATGTTCCTTAGGGTACAAAAAATAAGTATGCAAAGTTTCAAAATGATACATAAGACAAACAAACAAATACAAGACATAGGAGTGGCTCAACCCCTGGGGGTCGGGCATGCACCAAAAACAATAGGGATCATCCTTAGGGTATAAGGAATAAGTATACAAAGTTTGAAGAAAACCCAGTGAGAATTGCGCCATGTAGGCGACCCACAGACACATATACATGGCGACCCACAGACACAGATACATGCATACACACATACACACATACACACACACACACACACAGACAGGGGAGACGGCATAATACGTATAAAGATAGTTTGCCAGGCAACGAAACATACGCCCACAGGAACTAAATCGTCCGGGCAGTCAACAAGGGTTGTCGCATATTTTTACTTTTTTTGGTAATGAAACATTTGTAACACACTAAAATCTGATTAAGAATTAAGAGTAACAAATCATTATGTAATTATCCGAAAATCATTAGAATTTGTTTGCTTTTTATAAAAGTTTTGCCCCACGCTAAGAATTAGTATAGGAAACATTTAATATCATGGATTTAGCTGTTCAGTTATCAAAATTCATTGAAAATCAAAATACTTGTTCGTTTCAACACCTTAAACACCTGTGTATCAATCTGAAGTCAATCGGATGATAAGTTTGGCCTCTATAGCATCACAGTTTTTTTTTTTTTTGAAGTGATCAAGGGAGACAACTCTGGAAGTAATTATTTGAAATCGCTCAAAATCAATAGGGTTCTTCGTCTTAAACAGTGTGTGTGTATTTAAAGTCAATCAGGTATTAACTTTGGCCTCTAGAGCATCCACAGGATTTTTTGATGTAATCAAGAGCCATAACTCTGGCAGTAATTATCAGAAATCGCTGAAAATCAATAGGCTTTTTTGTCTCATGACCTTAAACACTGTGTATAAATTTAAAGTCAATCGGATATTAACTTTGGCCTCTAGAACATCCACAAGATTTTTTTGAAGTGATCAAGGGCCATAACTCTGGCACTAATTATCAGAAATCGCTGAAAATCTATAGGTTTGCTTGTCTTAATACCTTAAACACTGTGTATAAATTTAAAGTCAATCGGATATTAACTTTTGCCTTTAGAGCGTCCACAAGATTTTTTGAAGTGATCAAGGGCTAAACTCTGGCACTAATTATCGGAAATTGCTGAAAATCAAAAGGCTTCCATTGTCTTATGACCTTAAACACTGTGTATAAATTTAAAGTCAATCGGATATTAACTTGATTTTTTGAAGTGATCAAGGGTCATAACTCTGGCACTAATTATCGGAAATCGCTGAAAGCAATAGGCTTTTTCGTCTCATGACCTTAAACACTGTGTAGGAATTTAAAGCCAATCGAATATTTACTTTGGTCTTTAGAGCGTCCACAAGATTTTTTGAAGTGATCAAGGGCCATAACTCTGGTAGTTATGATCGGAAATCGCTGAAAAACAATAGGATTCTTTGTCTCATGACCTTAAACATTGTGTATAAATTTAAAGTCAAATGGATATTAACTTTAGGGGGCGACGACAATATATGTGGGCGTATAAAAAGTAACTGAACATCATATCTAAAATTATTAATATCATACTCTGATGAATAATTCTGGCAATGCATAGTCTTTAAGCCTATTAAAACATTTCTGTATTTCTGTAGTATTGTAAAGGGATGCCATATCGTAGAAAATTATAACAACTTTCAACCCTCACCAGATGCTCTGATAGCTAACATGACCCACACTGTGGCTTTTTAGGCATTTTATGTCATCATTTCATATTCATCTGTTACCATTTCAATTCATTTATCAAATAGTCACAAATCTTTGAATATGTAATGAAGGTCTTGAGGTCTTGGCCTTCAGGATCTACGAACATTGAAAAACTTGACTATACATGAGGTGATTCTTGTTTGTAGAACATCATAATGAGAGACAATTAGGAGTCTTATGTACGCAACTGCCTATGAAAACCCAGCTAACCTTATTTATAAACTGATTTTGTGTGGTCTTAGGGTTATAGTTATAACTGTTTCAAACAGGATTGTCCAGATAAAAATAGAACTCTTCTATGCAGAACATTGTGACAAATTACAATATAGTGTTTAAGTCAACCAAACTAAAAGAAATGAAATTTCAATCAAATTGGTGTAGCCTTTTGCTTTTAAAAAGGTTGTATGGAATAAAAATTACAACATCCAATATGGTAATCTTTTTGTAAATGTACTTTCTCTTTATAGTAACTGGCATGTGAAGGCATCTTATTTCATGGACTAACAGACAAGCAATATGTTTGATGTTTTTTGTTAATTCAGGCAGTTAACAGTGAGCTTGCTTGGTTGCCTGACCAGTAAATTCCATTCTACATAAAACATGCCTTAAAGTACTGTCAATTTTATAAAAATTGAGGCAATATGGTTAAAATTTTTACCAGTAATAAAAATACTACAACAAATTTCATGAGATTTTCTGATATAATCATGCCGGAAAATCCCAATGAACTTCCTCTATCAGCGCAGGGATCAAAATGAAAAAGGGTTTAACGGCCACACCAATGAGTACAAAGAACCTCAGTTTTTCATCCTATCCGAACAACGAGGCCACTGTCCTTGCCAGGCACTCTGATCTGCTTCACTGACAAGGGGCAATCATGCTGGAAAATCGAGATGAACTTTCGCGGCCAGTGGCAGTGCAGGGATCGAACACCCAACCTCCAGTTTAGCGAGCCAGCACCTTACCCACGTGATCCCCCGTAGGGATCGAACACAGGACCTCTGGATAAGTGGGGCAAAGTCTTACCCCAGAGAAAATGATACTGAAATTTCACTGAGATTTCAGTGAAATTTCAGTGAATTTCAGTGAGATTTGAAAATTTTGCCCAATCCCACTGAAATGACCAAATTTCAGTGAAATCTCACCAAAATTTCACTGAAATAAAAATATATTTCGGTCGATTACTGAAATTTCACTGAAATAAACAAAAATTTTGATCTACTGAAATTTCATTGAAATAAATTATATTTTTTTCTACTGAAATTTCATTGAAATATTTATATTGCAAATTTCATTGAAATTTCATTGAAATTACAAAAAATAAAAATGTCATTTTTTCATAGCAAATATTTTAATAACTGCATAGCCTATAAAAGATTTGTAATTTGTGAAAGAGAGCAATTTGAAATTATGGCCTAATAGTGTTTTTTTTAATTACCATTAATTAATCATGCTATTTCCTGAAGCAGACAATTTCATTATTGACGTTTATTTTATTCGTCCATCATTTTTTTTTATTCGTCCGTCACCGTATGTGTAATCCACGAACACTGCCTATAAGTAATGATAACTTTAGAAGCCTATACATGTTTAAAATGATGTCTAAACTTATGACTCAACATCAAAATTGTTTCCAATATATTCCGATAATCATTGTATTGTGATAGAATGGCTATTTTCACATCGTAATAAACGTGTTTCAATCGCTAAATAGCCATATTTTGAAACGAGGTCATCGAGTACGGAAGCCATAAAATTCATGTACAGTAAATATTTTACGATCAACTAATATAATCATGTCTTGAAATCAACCTTTTTTTATTGTGAAAGGTGACAATAATTCTACACCATCATAAATTTAAGTTTGGAGCCCATTGTTGGTTAGCGTATACAGTGTCAGTGTCAGGTTACACCAGAAGAATGGCCGTGTTTTTGAAAATTTTGGAATGGAAAACAAACGAAGAAATTTTTAATTCTATAATGGTTGTAAATATATTAAAGGAGCTAAGTCTTTAACTCAATATCATCCAAAATCTTCAACATAGAAAACACGAATTATTTATCAATTTAAATCAAAATTGATGATGTGATCCTACCGGGAAAAGGTGGGCTTCTGATATCCAATATTTAAGACAAAATAAATATTTTACCATTGGTACACGAATCGTGTACCATAATGCGCTTCAGCCCCAGTTCTAACAAGAGACTCGAGGAACGAGGCAAAAAAAACATTGTACCAAATCAAATGCACATGTAGACTGGAATAACTAGACGCTAAAAAAAATGCCTTCGGTTGACACTTCTGGTTTATTTTGCCGAACATAACTGATTTGAAATTAGAGTAAAAACGGAAACAGTTGAATGCAAATCAGTTTATATACATTCATATTACAGTATTATATGCGTTGCGACCCACTTGAGTCAATTTCTAGGTCCCAAATGTTAGCGATTTAGCTCCTTTAAACTCTTGTGCAAATAAAACATGACCTCACGTGCATGTTTCATCGCTAAACTGATAAACTGGTGCTGCTATTTTATACAATTAACGCGCAAGTTAAAGTACGTTCTTTTCACCATTTTCCCTACGGCTTCCGTAACTTGAAATTCCTTGGTAAAAGGGCGCGAGTTTGGATAACAGAGTGGAGTTTGTAAACGGTATTTTCTGGATTATATGACCCCAAAACACCTATCACGGAATGGTTTGTTGGATAAATTTCGAAGTAGTTAATTATAGAATGCAAAGCAGCCATGGTGAGTAAAGTTCTAGTAGATCGACCTATTGATTGGTAGTAATTTTCGTCATTCAAATTGAATCTAATTATATGTGTGACCTGGCTATGAATGTTTAGTTTTAAAATATAAAGTAAAACCGTTCTGTCTAGGTTACGGATCCACTAAAAATATAGAAAGATATTTATATATTAAGAGTAAATTATCACATCAGTGTTATAAATGTCTGCCACTAGTGACTGTTGATGCACATTTATCCCTGGTTCCCAAAATGACGTTTGCTTTGTTTTTGACAGGAAAATTTTGAAACTTCTGAATGCTCCAATAGTAGTAAAATAGCACATTACATGACACATACCTATCTTTATTTAATATTATTTGATTGTGTAATTTCAGGCCATATATTTTTATTATGGAAGAAGAAGAAAAGGACGACACTATAGTCTCACTAGAACTACTAGAAGAAAAAGAAAATCAGAAGACTGAATACAGAAATTTGAGGGATAATCAATAATATAGAGTAATATTGTAATTGTTTGGAGTTTCTTTTCAGAATGCATGTTAATAAAGACTTTGAAATACAATGCATGTAGTAAGAGATTTCAATAAAATATCAGTGAGATTTCAGTAAAATCTCAATGAAGTTTCAGTGTGAGATTTAGTCTAAATATTGTTAAAATTTCAGTGAGATTTCACTGAAATTTCATTGAAATCTCACCAAAATTTCAATGAGATTTTACTGAAATTTCAATGAGATTTTACTGAAATTTCAATGAGATTTCACTGAAATTTCAGTGAGAGATTTGGTCAAAATATTATTGAAATTTCAGTGAGATTTTACTGAAATTTCAGTGAGATTTTACTGAAATTTCAGTGAGATTTTACTGAAATTTCAGTGAGATTTTACTGAAATTTCAATGAGATTTTACTGAAATTTTACTGAAATTTCAGTGAGAAATTTGGTCAAAATTTTATTGAAATTTCAGTGAGATTTCACTGAAATCTCACCGAAATTTCATTGAAATCTCATTAAAATTTCAGTGAAATCTCACTGAAATTTCAATAATATTTTGACCAAATCTTTCACTGAAATTTCAGTGAGATTTCACTGAAATCTCACTGAAATTTCAGTGCGTATTTTCACAGGGGTACTCACTGAGCCATGATGACTACCTTATTCTAATTTTATTGATAAGAATAAATACGTAGGAAATTTCAACTCAACCTTTAATCTTGGCTTAATCAATAGAATATTGAAACCTTTCAATCAGAAGATGATCATAAATTTTGATAATACACAGAAACTTAGTTCATTTATCACCATTTTATTTTTGGTACAATATTGTGAATTCAGTATGGTCTAGAGTCTAGACAGAAAGCATCCAAAATAAGAAATAAAATCTTAGTAGAATAATCATTTATTATCAAGGAAATGTTCCATTTAGGTATCCAAAGAAATTTGTTTACAGTTGAAGAAAAAAAATCAAACTGATCTTGATGTTTTAATTTCATACAACTGAATTCTGTATTTTTCTCACGACATGTTGTTGAGAATTTACATGTCTATTTGCTATATTTAATATGGATAGTTAGTTGAATTTGTCAAGCAGTTCTTTATACATGATCGCCTTTATTTCCAAAGATCTAACTAATCCTTATTACACCTTTCCTGAATAGCAGTTTCTTTCTTCTTGGCAACATAAAGGTACTCAGATCAGAAGATGAGGAACGGTGGATCTATTCTCACAATAACAAACTATTATTTGGAATAACAATTACTGGTTTAACATGCAACGTTTCAACAATGATTATCTTATTCTTTATCAAGCAAATGATAACTTAGGGTTTTACTTACCAGGTACATGTATATAAGGCAGGCCTATGTTACCATTTGCTTAATAACAACCTAGGTATCATGGTCAAAATGATGCATGGTAATAAACCAGTAATTGTTATTCCATAAAAGTTGTTCATTGTATTTTTGTAGTGTGTTTTTGTTCAATTACTAAATGTCACTCAAAGAGGATCTAATCTCGTCATTTGATAAGATTCTCACATAATAATTAACTATTATTATTGTTTGTTCTATAATTTGTATAATACTACCTATCATTATAATAATCAACAAACCATCTTGTATGTATACTATTTTATAACATCAATCAAGAGGTGACATGTGTGCATTAATTTATATAGGCACATACTTTTTCTGTATAGTTATGTGGTGGATATCGATAGTAGCCATATTTGAAAAAAGGTTTTGGGAAAAATATGGTAGCTTTACAAGATGTGTCCTAACATCTTACCAAGCCCTCCTTCCATATCCCTGCATATTTCGGCACTAACTTCAATTGGCTTCTTACCTAGCTGGGGAGCATATTAGATGCCTTGTTCATCGTGAATACCAATGTCAAGCTTTTCACAGTGATCTTCATGTTTGATTTGAGTGTGTTTGTGTCACAACCAATGATTACACACTATCCTTTACATGTCTGCAATGTAGCTATTGTAGCTATACATTCAAGAATTGCAGACCAGTCTAGCAATGTCTAGATGTTGTACAACTCACGTTCGATGCTTCGGAAACATGGGGTCCCAAGCAACATCGAAAATTTGAAGACAATCAGTTATGCCCAGAATGAGTGAGTTGAAAACCATGTTCATAAATGTTCACAGAATGCTGCAGTAGGATAAATATTAAGCCCTTTTTTTTTGTTCATAAATTTTTCGATTCTTTGTAGAATCCTAAGACACAAGTATTATTGTGAAGTGTGAACTCTGATGCCAACACAGCATGAGATGAGTTGCTATGGCATGCATTATCTCTAATTCAATCACATTTAACTTTCATGAATTTCAACAACTTTACTTTTATCATTTTTTAATATAAAAAAATTGAATCATTTCTGGGTGAACTAAGTTTAACTGCCGGATGTCAAGTGTTAATGCAGCAGGCATTAGGTGCAATAAAACATGTATGTGGGTGTTCTTTGCTTGAAATAATCAAATGAAGTAATTGCAGATCATCTAAACGTGTTTTAATCAGTGCAGTAAAGCAGTTATTGTTTTCACTGATTACATGCCACCCATATTCGAACCATTTTGTTTATTGTTTAACACGGGTCCTCCAGTTTCCTCCCAATGCTTAAGACCCCAACACGCGCAAGTGAATTAATGAAATAAAATTAAACCCCATGTTAGTCCCAAAATGACCTAGTATGTGTCGTGTGGGCGTTAAACCCCATCTCTCTCCCTCTTTTTCTCTCCTTTATCTCTTTTTTCAACATTTCAAAAGAAGAGACATAACGATTTTGAGTAATAACACAGAAATGGTTTAATTATATGGACGTAACAAACACATAGAATAAAAATAAAGCAATTTAGAACTTTCAATTGTACAAAGATATACTATCACTACAATATGGGATTGGGGCTCTGCATGAAATGAGACATAGGTAACATATCAAGATGGTTTTGATTTCCAACTCTTTGATTCCATGTGATGTTCTACTTAGTGTAATTTCTTTGTTACTGTTTGAGCCACCTACTTTAAGAATAATAAAAATTTTTATATACTCCCAAACTAAGCAATAAACAATTCTTCAACTCTTTCAATTAACCCTGTTACTTTAATATTTTCACAATAGAATATTCCTATAAATAAAACATAACGCTAACGCTACAATATACGTCCACATTCCTGCTTTGATTGATATGGTACTTTGTCAAGAAGGCTAGGCGTTTGGTTTGTTTAGCGTTGAGGGTCGTGCACCAACATTAATAGTTGCCGTCCTTAGAGTATAAGGAATAACTATACCAAGATAATCCATTCAGAATTGTGCCTTCCCAACCCTAAAGGCAAAAAGTGGGCGTGGCTCTGACCCTGGGGGTCAGGACATTCATCAAAATCAATAGTGGACGCCCTCAGGCTATAAGGAATACATAAACCAAGTACCAAGCTGATTCATTCAGAATTGCGGCCTGTAAACGACAAAAACAAAAATTGGTCGTGTCTTGCCTGTGTGAGTCGGGACATGCAGTTGACGTCCTTAGGCTACATGGAATACATATCCCAAGTTTAAAGACGATCCATTAAGAATCGTGGCCTGTAGACAACACACATAGACACGAAGTAAAAATGGGCATGGCTCTGCCCCTGGGGGTTAGGAAATCACCAAAAACAATAGGGGTCATCTTTAGCGTATAAGGAATAGGGTTGTAAAGTTTTAAAAGGATCTGTTAAGAATTGCATCCTGTAGGCGAACACAAGACACAAAAGCATTGGGCGTGGCTCTGTCCCAGGGGGTCCGTCATGCACCAAAAATAATAGTGGTCAGCCTTAGGGTATAAGGAATAAGTATAAAAAAAGTTTTCAAGATGATCGATTAAGAATTGTGGGCTGTAGGTGACACACAGACAGACAAACAAAAAAATGGGCGTGGCACTGTCCCTTGGGGTTGGGCATGCACCAAAAACAATAGGGATCTACCTTAAGGTACCAAGAATAAGTATTCAAAGTTTCAAGATGATACATTAGGAAATGCAGCCTGTAGACGACAGACAAACAAATATAAGAAATGGGTGTTGCTGTCCCACGGGGGTCGGGCATGCACCCAAAACAAAAGGGGTCATCCGTAGGGTATAAGGAATAAGTATTTTAAGTTTCAAGATGACCGATTAAGAATTGTGGCCTGTAGGCGACACACAAAAAGAAAATGGGCGTGACTCTGCCCATGGGGGTTGGGCATGCACCCCAAATGATAGAAATGTTCCTTAGGGTACAAAGAATAATCATTCAAAGTTTCAAGATGATACGTTAAGAAATGTGGCTTGTAGACGACAAACAAATAAATACAAGGAATGGGCGTGGCTCTGCCATTGGGGGTCGGGCATGCACCAAAAACAATACGGATCATCCTTAGGGTAAGTATACAAAGTTTTATGAAAATCCAGTTAGAATTGTGCCTTCTAGGCGACACAGAGACACACAAAAAGAAAATGGGCGTGGCTCTGCCCCTGGGGGTTGGGTATGCACCCCAAACGATAGGGATCATCCTTAGAGTATAAAGAGTAAGTATACAAAGTTTTAAAGAAAATCCAATAAGAATTGCGGCCTGTAGGCGACACAAAGACACACGATAAGAAAATGGGTGTGGCTCTGCCCCAGGGGGTTGGGCATGCACCCCAAATGATAGGGATGTTCCTTAGGGTACAAAGAATGTGTATGCTAAGTTTCACAATTATAAGTTAATAAATGTGGCCTGTAGACGACAAACAAATACATACTAGAAATGGGCGTGGCTCTGTCCCTGGGGGTCGGGCATGCACCAAAAACAATAAAGATCTTCCTTAGGGTATAAGGAATATGTATACCAAGTTTGAAGAAAATCCAGTAAGAATTGCGCCGTGTAGGCGACACAAAGACACACGAAAAGAAAATGGGCGTGGCTCTGCCCCTGGGGTGGGGCATACACCCCAAACGATAGGGATGTTCCTTAGGGTACAAAGAATGTGTATGCAAAGTTTCAAGATTATAAGTTAAGAAATGTGGCCTGTAGACGACAAACAAACAAATACTAGAAATGGGCGTGACTCGGCCCCTGGGGGTCGGGCATGCCCCAAAAACAATAGGGATCTTCCTTGGGGTATAAGGAATAAGTATACCAAGTTTGAAGAAAATCCATGAAGAATTGCGGCCTGTAGGCGAACCACAGACACACACACACACACACACACACACACACATACATACATACACACACACACACACACACACACACACACAGACAGGGGCGACGGCATAATACGTTCACATTATGAATGTGGACGTATAAAAAAGGTACTCCATAATTTTCTTAATAAAATCGGTATTGTCATAGACAAAACCAATCTGATAGGGTAAATTTCACGCTGGAACATTCTCATAAATAAAAAGTACTCTCGTGTAGCATCCATAACTTTCTTCATAAAATCGATATCATCATATACAAAGGCAATACATGTATTGGGGAGTGTGTGGAGGGATTTTCGAATCGACTATACATATACAGGACAACCACAGAATGAGCAAAATCACCATTTAGTGAAAAGAATATTCCCCTATATAATAGTCATCTCTTGTAGCATCCATAATTTCCATCATAAATTTGTCTGTGTGAATGTAAACAACCTCTTGTGGTTATACCTTAGAACAAATCAAACTGATATGCAGTAGCGGAAGTTGGTTGAAACTGTGTGAGTGGGTTTGGTGTGGACTGACTAGATCACAAGTCGACACCTCCGCGAACATCTGCATATGATGACCTTTAAGATTTAAAAACACAAATTCCCTATAAATAATACAAACTCACAGAAATCAACGATTCAAAACTGACTTAGTAAATATATCACAAACCTCCATGTCATGATTCATAACAAAAATGCATTGTCAAGGGACTAAATGCATCTAAAAATTAATGAAGCGTTTCATATTCAGTCCGGAGAAAATTTCAAGAAGATAGATTTCCATAGTTAAAATTTCTTAAATATAAAAAAAAAGAGGTTTATATTGTAACAAAAATATTTTTGTAGAATTCAGAACATGTATTCTGGAAATATGTTCTTGTAGTAATCCCCATGTATCATACTTGACAAAACGGCATTCAAAGTGAAAAGATTTACATATAATCAAAGGACATGTTTCAATAGTTAACCTAACTTACTAATAATAAATTACTTTACGTTACTATATAATTGATGAAGATACTCCTTACTGTTGGATATTGTAAATGAGCATTAGGTTTAAGGATGAAAAATCCCAATAATTGGATGGCTATATCTTTTTTTAAAAAATAATACTTCAAACAAGCCAACAGTGAGGCTGATGTCCCCCGCCAAAATCCCAAAATAAATAGAGGACACATATTGATTAATTGCACCTTTTATCTTTTTCAATAGTATCGAGGAATCAAACTGATTATCAACTATACACTATATAAGTTTCATCATTTAATTAATATGATGAGTCCAAATACAAATTTATATTTAATTAATAATAGAATTTCAAAATGATTGGTTACCAGGCAACGAAACATTTACAACATACAAAAATCTGATTACAAGTAACGACCTATTATGCCTCCAGTTCTGCCCTATTCTAAAATTTAGCTTAAAAATTATTTAAAGGGGCATTAATAATAATAATAATGATATTTTTATCGCACAACTATTCAATCCACTAGGGAATGCACTAGGTGCTTGAAAATGTTCTCACTTTGGAGTGTTAATGATAGTGACTAAATAACCAAATTTTACTTTGGATTTAAAAACCTACAGAGATTCAACATTATCGGATATTTTCTGGAAGTGTATTCCAAACAATTGATGCATTGTATTGAAAAGTTCTAGATCCAAAAGATTTAAATTTATGCAGGTACATCCAATAATAGTTTCCCTTCTGATCTTAATTATAATTAGAGTGATAACTGCCAGATCTTCATCTAATCTTCCTTAATGATTAGATGAAGATCTGGCAGTTATCACTCTAATTATAATTGCTAAAAACTAGATAGTGTCAAGGAAATATGCTATAAATTTCAGTCAAATTGATCTACTCAGTACTCTGAACCAGGGCTTCCACTTCAAAATTTTCCCAACCTGTCATTTTTCTCACAGAGAAAGTGGTGCTATTTTAAGCACATAATAAGAAGCCAAAAACTACATGCTATCAGAATGTCGATAGACTTTAATTGGGTCAAGGACAGTCACACAAAAAATCAATCTCTCACATCGACATTTATATACCCACCCACCTATCCCCCTAATAAATAAAACAACACATGTAATCAATTATTATCATTTAGTTATTTATATTCATAAAGTATAACAATAACAAGATGCATTCATTTATCGAAAGTACAGTATTTTCTTAATTTGTTTACGACATCACCCGTATATACGTGCCGGTTGAAATTCTGCAAGTGGTGGCTGTTTCATAGAAATTCTCAATGATTTGTCAAGATTTTTCATGCTCAAGGAACATCGTAACTTGGTTTTAATTATGTTTTGGTGCGAGAATCCCCTTTCTCAGAGCGTACATGACATATTCGGCAGTTGACTTTTTTCTCCATACACGGGGGGAAAAAGTAGTTCCGTAAGATTAGCACACGCAAATAATTCAAAGTCATACACATGTACAATAATTAACATAATTCTTAAACTTATCAATTTATTAACTCGTATTGATATTATGAGACCTCAAATAATATCGTGCTAGTATTTTAACTCAATAACATGTAAAGATATTTGCACATATTTCAAAATGGCGGCGATCGTAAAAGCTCATTGTTTTAACCAAATGACATCTATCAATTGTTATATAAAAGGAAAAAATGGATTATAAACACACCTGGGAGTACATCTTTTTGTGTGGGAATATCATATCTTAACCACGGGAATATGTATGACCATTTCGTAGAGAATTTATGGCTGACTTTGTGTTTCGGGGCGGAACTGTCATTCACGTGGTTCGATGTTGAGGAAGGGGGATCGGATTCATTGACAGCAATATCATCACCTGTTCAAACAGTGAATTGCCGCACGAATGATGATAGTCTGTAAATATGCTGTAACAACAACTCAAGAATGATACTAATTATAAAACAAAACACAACTAAGTAAATTGATTAAATGTTGAGCTTTTAATCTATTTGATGTAGCCCCTTTGTTAATTGTGATTAGAGCAATAATATAGACAAGGATAATTGATTTGCAGTGGTTTCCATTCGTGGGCTATTGAACACTGTTAATTTTATTATACCCGATAGTTTACATCACGCCACGCACAGAGTTTCGTCGTCTCCTGGATTTTTATGATTTAGCACAAAATATGCTATTTTTCCGGCGTGCAAAATGACTTACAGGTCTGATCCAGATTCGGTCATTTTCCAAAGCCGTAGGTCCCGACCGGCATATACGGCCAAAATGGAACCCATGCTCTGAACCAAGATATTAGCAATTGAATTTTAGTCTTGATTCTCCATTATTAATTAAATCATCAATGAGCGTTGACAGCAAATCGGATTCAAATCCAGTGTAATTCCAACACATAAGATAGCATTGAGTGTTATTAAGGGGTTTTCATGTTAATAAATATATAATCAAATAAAATTTATATAGCCTTTCAGGACCAAAGAAAGACCTGCAATAGGCAATTTAGGTCTGCAGACAGCATAATGTGTGTTTAGTGTTAATTGCCATAACAATCCGAAAATGGCTTCTTTCATGACCTTAAACACTGTGTATAAATTAAAAGTCAAACGGATATTAACTTTAGCCTCCATACATGTCTACAGCATACACAAAAATTCAAGCAGATCTACAATAAGCATTATCTAAAATTAAAAGATTCCTATTTCTCTAAGAATACTAATGTTAGTATGTATGAGAAAGGATCTTTTGTCTGAAAGGTAGATACAGTCCAGAGCTTTATGCATGTGGTTTTAACCTTTAATATAGTTTAAGTTAATCTATATGTGATTTTACATCATTAACTTGATGACAGTATTGAATATTGAAAAAAGAAATGAAAGTCTATTTGGAAGGGATATCATGTAATTACCCAATAACCAGTGACACACCGACTAAATCAAGGAGAAAAGGTCACGTTTCAAGCCAATTTGAAAGTAAGTCCTTATCAGAGGCAAGAAAATAACCACCTTGACATAATCACCTCCATCAACAAGCTGAGTACTCCATAAAGAAGTTTTCAATTACGTCAAAAAGCTATAATTTACCCAGACCATTTCCCTAATAATGTGTATTTATCACCATACTTTCTCAGTGGCAAAGGCTGCCATCACCTAATGTAAGATAGATTATTAAAGTTACATCTTGCATGTTGCCATATCCTGGTGATAAACTGAGGAGTCATTTTTTCAGTTTAAATCGTTTGTCATCAACCTATTTATATTCGGGGAAGCTTAGACTCAGTTATCCTATAATAATGAGACTTGTCATCTCTAACTTACAATCTGAAGAACATTCTATGAAATCACAATGCTCTAGAGACTAAATAAATTTATAAAATAATCTCCGCACCTTCTTTCAACCTAAATAAAGCTCACTTAGAAATATTCATCTTTTATTCAGCATGACCTACATCATATAATCTAGGATGAATACAGTAGATATCTTGGATAATGTTAACGGAGACAATTTCATAAAATTCAATATAATTAGGACAACTTTGGTATAGTAACTGATTTCAAAATACTTTTATTAATGACTGTCTGGAAGTCTGACACTTAACAGTGCAAAATACACATAAGGGATTAATTAATCATTTCAAAATTCAAAGGAATACAGTTTACTTGAACTTGTTTTGTATAAGTTAGTTAATAGTCTATATATTAAACAAGAAGACTAGTCATCAATCTACTAAAAATTTCTAATTAGTAAAAGAAAATGGGTTGATATGTGTGTAAAACGTTGAATATAACATCTGCAATACTGCTTTTGAAAAAAATATAGAATAGAATAAAACAGAACAGAACTTTATTGCATCAAATTGTCTTTTAAACTTACAGCATAGCATACAAAGTCACTAGTTAGTATTTTACTACTAAATTTAGCAAAATAGCATTTATTCAACAGTCATTATCAAATGATACCAACTTGTTTTAATTTGTAGCACCTCTGCTATTCCCATGAATAGTTAATCATCTGTCCCCACCCCCACCAATCAGGTAAATAAAAAGAACTTCAAAAATAAAGATAGGTTGCCAGGCAACAAAACATACGCCCACAGCAGCTAAATCGTCCGGGCAGTCAACAAGGGTTGTCGCATATTTTTACTTTCTTCAGTAATGAAACATTTGGAATACACTAAAATCTGATTAAGAGTAACAACTCATTATATTATCAAAAAATCATTAGAATTTATTTGCTTTTTATTAGTTTACGAAACATTTAATATCATGGATATAGCTGTTCAGTAATCAAAATTCATTGAAAATCAAAATACTTATTCCTTTCGACACCTTAAACCCTGTGTATCAATCTGATGTCAATCGGACGATAAGTTTGGCCTCTATAGTGTCACAAGGTTTTTTGAAGTGATCAAGGGAGATAACTCTGGAAGTAATTATTTGAAATCGCTGAAAATAATAGGCTTCTTCGTCTCATGACCTTAAACACTGTGTTTAAATTTAAAGTCTAGCAGATATTAACTTTGGCCTCTAGAGCGTCAGGGGGTTGGGATGGCCAAGTGGTCTAGAGTGCCGTGCTTCGACCTCTAGCTGGCCGGTCGCCTCTGGCTTGTGGCTGTGGTTTAGAGTCCTGGTGTATGCGTATGTGGCATGGAGACAGGGGCGCCTTCTCAACCTTGTGGGTTTCCTCCCACTGCTAAAGACCCCTACACGCAAGCGAATTATTGCAATAAAATTAAAACCATATGTTAGTCCCGAAATGACCTAGTTTGTGTTGAGTGGACGTTAAACATCATTTCTCTCTCTCTCTCTAGAGCGTCTACAAGATTTTTTGAAGTAATCAAGGGCCATAACTCATTGGAAATTGCTGAAAATCAATAGGCTTCAGCGTCTTAACTTTGGAAATTGCTGAAAATCAATAGGCTTCTTCGTCTTAACTTTGGCCTCTAGAGCGTCCACAAGATTTTTTGAAGTGATCAAGGGCCATAACTCTGGCACTAATTATTACAAATCGCTGAAAATCAATAGGCTTCTTCGTCTTATGACCTAAAACACTGTGTACTAATCTAAAGTCAATCGGATATTTACTTTGGCCTCTAGAGCGTCCACAAGATTTTTTGAAGTGATCAAGGGCCATAACTATGACACTAATTATCGGAAATCGCTGAAAATCAATAGCCTTCTTTGTCTTATGACCTTAAACCCTGTGTATAAATCTAAAGTCAGTCGGACGCAAGATTTTTTGAAGTGATCAAGGACCATAACTCTGGTAGTTATTATCGGAAATCGCTGAAAATAGGCTGCTTCGTCTCATGACCATAATCACTGTGTATAAATCTAAAGTCAGTCGGATATTAACTTTAGCCTCTAGACCGTCCACAACCAATTGTGGACGTCGGCCGGCCGGCGAGCTGGGGGCGACGACAATATACGACCACATTTCGATGTGGGCGTACAGGGTTGGTAATAAGTGGCAAACGGTCGTTTGGGTTACCGGGAGGTCGCCATGCTTAGAAAACGGGCGAACGACCCTTCGTTCTCGTGTAAATCGGAAAAAAACATGCAGACAGCGGGAGAGATTTCCCCGTACTCCACGCAGCAATCCACATTTAGATTTCCCCCGCGAATAAAGGGGTATTCCGATCACGTGATAATCGTTGACGCAAATTGTACTCCCTTGTCAACAGAAGAGCCTCGTTTTCATTCGTTTTAAAAATGGCATCCCCCACAATGAAACCGGAACCGTGACACATTGCATTCACTCGGCAAACCTCGGAAGATCCCCGTACCCTACATCTAGCAAGATACCAAGGTCTGCCGACATATCATTAAAAAAATTAAAGACATTTCTCGTGGAGACGTCATTATGACTTTTTGGACGAGGTGAACGACAATAAATTGACAATACTGATATGTAGTAAGTACATGTTCAACAATGAAATAGAATATGAAGCAAGGTGACGGGTCACAGTTTTGACTCCTTGCCTGCGTACCAGTACGTATTTCACTATTTGTTGACTAGTAAACTACTTAAACTACATTTCACGAGGGTGGAATAATTGATGCATATTCTGTTTGTGTTACAGTGTCTCAGTTTATAGTATATAATCAATATACATGTAATATAAATTTAAACAAATCAAAGAAATAAAAACTTGAATTCTCTGTTTTATTAAATTCCTCCCCAATTCCTATAGGTCACTATACAGACCTTCTCACATAGCACTACTCTGAAAACATAATTGGTTGCCATAAATCATTTTGAGGCAACCTGTGTGGTAACCTGTTAGGTTACCATACGGTATTTTGTGGTAACCCTTAACCAGGTTCCCACATCCCGTCCTTAATTCCAGGCCTGGGCGTATAAAAATAAATACCGGTTTAGCTGTTAATTATTTTAATCTTTTGTTTTATTAAACAGCAAACCCTGATCATTGTTTTCACACGTAACAAAACATCATTTGATACTGATTGAATATTCACGTCTATGGAAATTGGTTACAAATTTTGGACATGTGCCTTTTTCATAAAATAAAATTCATTCAAAATAGATAAATATTATCTAATACATCACCATGGTGGACAGTAGTATCAATGATGGTACAAAGTGACACTTTTACAAAAGATATATCAGAAATTTGAGTCAAAGATGGCCAAATTTACCAATTATCTTGATGTTTGCTCCCAATGCAAACCACAGTAACAAACACCGAGGTTTTATTAAAGGTCACTCACATAAAACAGTCAGATGAAAATTCCCTTGAGTGGCTGAGGAGCCAAGTCAATATTTTCCATAATATAGAAATTAAACACACGAATTAGAATTTAATATTGATCAATTTCAATCAATATTGATGTTGTTGTTATCTTGCTGTGAAACTAAGGATCCTAATACATGTAATATCCAGCCTTAAGAAACTAAATCTTTAACTCAATATTTCCTAAAATATAGAAATTATAAACATGAATTAAAATTTAATATTGATCATTTTCAATCAATAATATTTAATATTGAGGTTATCTTGCCCTGAAACTATAAGATCCTAATATCCATTGCCAGTATTTAAGACAATTAAAATTTTATAATCAGTTCACAGCTTGTGTACACTATGGTTTCAGGTGTCATTTTGTAATGAACAAATAAAATCATATCCTACATCAATGTGGAAGTATATGTAATTAGTAAATGCTGATTCACAAACGACAAAATGATATTGTAAAAAATGTGGAGACTGCAATAAGCAGACGTAAACAACTGCTGTTTTATTTGAACTGTTTGCATAGGGATTAGAAATTACAATGTTTGTTTTCAAAAATTGAACCAATTTACATGTACATGTATATTGTTTTCTTAAGTATTTTGTATGTATTTACAGAGTTTACAGAGGCAATCCCGGGTCTGGTATCTTAAGGCATCTACCCCTTTCAATGGCAAGACGATTGAGTATTAAATCCAGTTAAAAAAAAAAATTAAATCCATTTAAAAAAAATAGTAGTGAAATAGAAACTGTAAAAAAAAAACCCCTGTCTTATCTTGGCTAACTTGACTGAACGATTATATTTTGTTATTTACAATATTATTATTGTTCGATTTATATAGCTCTTCATTACAAATGAGTTTTCTAAGCGCGTTCACAACAAAACAGTTCAAAAACATTTTGAAATAAATATGTTTTTAAGTTAATTTTAAAGCTCTGGATGAAAGAGGAATCTTAACCATTAACCGGTCACGGTCGCATATTTGCACCACAACGTTATATCCAAAAGTGGTCACGGTCGCATATTTGCGACCATAGCAAGAACCTTTTTTATAAGCCGCATTTGAGTATTTAGTTTCGATTTTAAATGAAATCGCCATGCATGTGTCTCAGGAACTTGTATTGTCAATAACATTGAATAAAACATGTCTTTGTTCAACATTTTTTGACAAAAAACGTAATTTAACGATGTTGGGAATGATAAAGACCCTTAGGTCACTGAAATGCCTATAAATGATTCTGACTCAAGATTATATCTTTTACGCTGAGTCTGAAGACAATATTTCTGATGAAAATGTTTTAAAATGATATGCAAATTATAGATCAACTTATCTTCATCAACTTTTTTATTGGTGTCAAGAGTCTATCACTTATAATTATCCGGCAGTAGTTGATTGTAATAGGCATACAAAATATTTCATGTTGTTTTTTTTTAGACTGACCACTTGACGTCATAACGCCAAAATGACGTCGACCGGTTAAGGATTAAGACTTTTTGAAAAGTCATTCCATATTTTAGCTGCTCTGACAGAGAAAGCATATATTTAGGAATCCTCAATGTGCTACGATCACTTGAAGTATAGAGTATAGACATCAAAGAGTTCTTTTAAAGAACTGGGTAAAGTGTCGTGTTGTTCTTGGTGTTTAACGTCCGCTTCCACCGAAGGTGATATCGCAGACAAGTCTTATTTTTTCCATTTTCATTATCTTAGCACACGCGCAGGGGTCTTTGCTGTGGGAGGAAACCGGAGTGCCCGGAGGAAACCCACGAGGTTGAGAAGGAGCCCCTATCTCCATGCCACATACGCTCACACCAGGGCTCGAAACCACAGCCGCAAGCCAGAGGTGACCGGCCAGCTAGAGGTCGAAGCGCGGCACTCTAGACCACTAGGCCATCCCAACCCCCCTGGGTAAAGTGTCAGAATAAATTGATTTAAATACTTCGTAAGATAAGAAGAGCTTTAAATTGAACTCTCGCTCAAACTGGAAGCCATATATATTTACATGTATATCAAAGAATACAACATTTTTTAAGGAACAGTTAAAATAAATGAAACCACTATCTATTGTCAGAAAATGTTGTTGATTTGGCCATGTCTCTTCCAAGCTATCATCTACAGAAGTCCTATATACCTTGTGATGACAGTAATAAGAATTAGATGCCATTCATATAGTAAAGACCTTCTTGTACTGGCTGTCAAATCAAAATTTTATATGGGTTTATTTCCATAACTAGTTGTTTTCTTCAGTACTGAATGAGTCAATGAAAAAGGTCAAATCATGAACCATTACATAAACATTAACATGAAAACATTACAAAACTAACAGAAAATGGTCATTATCTAACTTATTCACGGTATTGATGCAATCAAACTAGACATAAAGTTATATCACAACACAATTAAATTGCTTATCTCTTCTTAGCTTAAGCACAAAATGTTCATCATCATCGAACTCAAAGCACTAACTTTAACATTCTACCTCAAAATATTGTATTCCAAAAGGTGTGCCAGAAAAATGGACAGCTAACTTATGCAGAAAATGCTTTATCACCAAACTCAATCAAGACATCCACCTAATGAACATCTTCACACATGATGACAGCTTTTGATATGAATTCAGATGGTGTACAAAGAGCCTCAAATGACATTACAAAAAATCTTCTAGATGTAAGTCATGAGCCAAACTTGTTGAGGTACAAAATTTGGTTGACAGGGACTACTATTAAAATTGTAACGACATAATATCAATGGTAATGTAATCCAACTATAGATATCTGGTAAAAACCAATAGTACTATCTCTTCCTATTATTTCAAATGCAGGAGCAACACAAGGATGTGTCCTGAGCCCAACTCTATTCATTATATATTAAATGATCCAAAGTGTTCAGTCCTACCTACATAACCAAAATAACGACACTGGAACTCTTGAAAGCTGTAACATATCTAATGTATTATATGCAGATTGCTTAGAGAACAGTTTAAATAAGTTTAACCAATTCTGAAAGGATTGTAAGTTAAATGTCAATCTTCAAAGGACCAAAGTCATGTCCTATTTTAACAACAAATATAACAAAGTAAAACCATTATTAATTTTAATATTGGAAATAGGAAAATATTAATTTTCAAAATAATTGCTCATAGCAGCTATGGATGACTTGAGCAATAAAGCAAGAAGGGCCTGGTTGAGTTTACTAAATGAAAGTTGTGGCAGTGAAGATTTACCAACTAAAGTTTTACTGAAAATATATGAAGAAATTGTCAAAACCATACATCTTGAACTCCCGGCTCTTTGGCTTGGGGATCTCAAATTGCTCAAAGCAAAAATAATACTACAAAAAAACTGGAACAAAACTGAAATAAGCTCAACAAAAAAGAAAACTGCCAAATAAATCTTAATGAAGCCCCCCAAAACTTCAAATATTAGCTGTCTGTTAGAACTTGGACATTTTCCTCTTCATTTCTCAGAATACTCAAAAATTTTATTGTACTTTAATTTGATTGAATGATCTAAAATCTAATTCATCTTGTTGCCACACTAACTTGACAGCAGCATTTGTTAAAGATCTTAAAATTGTGCTGAAACTACCCAAACTTTCCTGATCTGCCGCAATCCTTAAAATAATAACATTTATGAGTCTGTCATTAATATCAATAATGTTTCAAAATACAATATAAAATCAACATGTAACTCATTTTATAGAAATACCTGTAATATGGAAGATAATTACCAACAATAAGCCAAAACTTTGACCAAAAATACTTTTATGACAAAAATTTTAAAATTGCCAACATATATCATGTCCATATCTAATGAATAATATAAATGTGCAACGATATCACTTCCGCCTTATTAGCTCTCACCAACTTCAAATCCTGAAGAAATTAGAATTGTAAATATGAAAGCATTCAAAATAATACTTCATGTCATGCCTTATCCGCCAACAATCTACCATTCTCCTTCAATGTTATGTTTTACCCACCCTCACCAGTTGCAAAATTTGTCTGCGCATTGAAATTGAATGTATCTGCTTCACTTTTATTGTCTACTCAATATGCTTTGTTTACAAAAGTTTACATTACTGACTCTGAAACAAAATAGCCCTAAATGAACCACAGGCCTATCATTCCCCTTTCTACATGGAACTTGTTTTGTGAATACGTTCATTTATTTGTTACATGTAAATTTGTTGTACAGTAATAATGTAATTTTTGTAATTGTATGCTTTCAATCAGCGGCGATTTTATGCAATAAAATTTATGTGACTTTACTTTAAATACTCTACCTGATTCAAAGCAGAGTTATTGTGAACAAATGTCTTGACTTATGCAATTGCTTATCTGTTTTAGCCAAAGCAGCAAGGGGCTAATCTCTGAAGTCAAGTTACCTGTCCTGTTTCCAAAAAGTGAGATAAAGACACGCATTCATTTCAATATCGTCCTCTTTTTTTCTTCAACTCCAAATGTACAAAACAATTTACTAGCCTTAGTTTATCACCAGGTACTATAAATGTAGTCAAATAATATCTTGGATATAATTCTTTTTTTTTCAAACTAATCTTAACTGACATTCAAACATTTCATGAATTTCATTGAATACATTTATTAACTACACCAATTATGCTTCTAAATCTTATAAAGTTGCAAAGAATTCAAAACGGTATTATGTATAGGAATAAAACAATTTCTTCCAAAAATAAATGAAGAACTAAATGATCTATTTGTATATATTTTCTAGTCTATTTTTGTCCTAAAAACCGGAACTACATTACATGTGTTTTACTGCAAGTAGAAACAGTATTAACTGTTGTTTATCTGCAAAGTTGGGTTTTATTCCTTCAACAAGGAAATTGCAGAAAGCTTTTATCTGGAAACTGCGTAAATTGCTTCATGCATTTCTTAATGGAACAGAAATATTCAAAAGCTTCTGATCCTGTAGGAATACCAGAAGGCAAGAAAAGTGAAAGGTTTGGCAGTTACAAAGAAGAGAAATGCTTTAAGACTTTAAGGTAGAAATGTCATGATTCCACATCTCAGTATTGTCAAAATCATGACAATGTCTCCCTAGCGAGTGTTCAAGAATATCTATAAATAATAATTGTCCTAGGGATAATGAGCCATAAAAATCAAACAGCTCTAGGTAGATTCCAATTACGTCCGACCATCATTCTCTCTGACCTAACATTTATACAGTTCTAGCAACATTTAAGGGCGTTGAGTAGTCTAAAATGCAAATTTTAAAGCTAGCACTGTAATTTTTGTTGATAAGATATGACATTTTTTGTTATTTGGGGTGATAAACTACATATTAATCACCAAATAAATACCAATTTTATTTACCAACTATGTTCCAAACTTGGCCCAAAAGCATGATAAAAAGGGGTACTGATGACAACAAAAGTAGAATTTTCTCAGTTATGCCTGCAGATATTTTCATCAAATTTCGCATGAACAATGCTAATAGCAAGTCCCAAAAATACACTGGTCAATTTTTGGCTATAGGTTGTGGTTTGTCTTGTATCCATGGAAACGCAAAAATACGATGCGTTTTCTTGGAAATTCTATTAGTACAAGCTCAAAAGATTTATTGATAATCCCACCAGTAGATCGAAAGTGGAGGTTATAAGCTACATTTCGACACCAAAAACGTTAAAAAATACCAACTCAAAGTATTTTAAAATTGTTGTTCATTATTTACCTTCAAACGAGATTTTGCGATTTTGGGTTAATTCTTTGAATACGTCGACAACAAGTATTAAAATACAACAATTCGGATGTAAAAGTAAATAATTACTTCACTGCACTACTCCACCGCACTCTAAATCATGTTATGCATTCAAAAAATAGTAATCTTTGACCATAAAAAAAAAATCCGTCATGTTCCTTTCGTGATAGATAAATAGACCTGGATAATAGCGTCATACAGGGAATTCCTTCTGGTCACGTGACATCTTCCACTCCCGTTGAAGCCACGTCTGTGTTGATCACGTGACTGGCGTGCACGACGTCATAATTTATTCAACACCTTATCTAGATCGGGGAATCAGTCTCGTTTGCTATAAATAGTTTTATTCCTCCGCCTCGTATCTCCATTGTTACACATAAAACGACGCGACTTTCGAGAGTTTTCTGAGTTATTTTATAAGTGGAACAAGTTTGCAAAGACTTAATAAGATTGGCGTTGAAAAGTTAGTGCGAATCTTAGACTGCTCAACGCCCTTAAATGTCTTTCAGTATATTTGTCCTTGTAGAGGTGACTAAATGCGGTTAAAATTTGATCAGAACTAGTTATTCATACTTTAATGTTTACTGTTAAATTGTTTACTGTTTAATAAAATGAAAAAAAGATTGAATGTCTGAAGCTCAAAACACTATCAAAAGAAAACTCTTGAAGGCACTCTTAATCTTATCTATTGAATGAGAAGGACAGAAAGAATACTACATACAATACATTTTTTGCAAAGCAAATGAGAGAGAGAGAGAGAGATAGAGAGAGAGAAATTGGGGTTCAATGTCCACTCGACACATACTATGTCATTTCGGGACTAACATAATGTTCAATTTCATTTCAGTAATTCGTTTTCGCCTAGGGTTTGTTAGCAGTGAAAGGAAACCGGAGGACTCGGAGAAAACCCAACAATGTTGGAAAGCCGATCTTACTCCATGTCACACACAACCGAAACATCTTCAGTTGACTCAATGACAGACCTTTTGATATTACAACATGCAAATCTAACCCCCACTGCAAAGTGCAAAGCAAAAGAAAATATTGTAAGTTATAATAAATGTTTTAAGAAGAATCCTGCTTCAACTTATCATAAAGTTCAAACATACATTATGCAAGAGATAAATCTGCATATTGCAGGTCTTTTATTTGAGCCTGAAATGTTATATTAACTATTATTAATTAGACATTTATTAACATGAAAAGATCTTAATCAACTCTCGATGATGCCATTGTGAGTGTCGGATTTTCACTGGATTTGAATTTGATGATTAAATCCAAAAATTGATAATCAAGAAAATGTTTTTTATCATGCTGACTTTAGTAATGCTGATCAAAGCTAGGCCTATATTCAATCACTAATTAATATCGTAATATCTTGGTTCAGAGGGGACCAATTTTACATTTTCAGCATAATATTATTCCCTTTATGTTATTTAGTTTTTATCTAATCTTCCAAGTTTAACACTACCTATAAACAGGATAACTTTAGCTTAGTTCTCGAGGAGTGTCAATAAGATTTTTAAAATTGATCCAGGGTAATTATCAGAAATTACTGGAAATCAATAACTTTTATTCACCTTATCACCTCATAAGCACTGTGTACAAATTTCAGGTTAATCAGACAATAACTTTATGTATCCTTGTGAGTTGGTGCCAGTGGGACTAGTGATGGTGACAACAATTTATGAATTATGGTATACAATGCTGGTGTATAAAAATGTTCTGAGAAAATATAAGTCACAGACAATATTCTATTTCTATTCCCTTATTCCATCATATTTATCATTACATTTGTTCATGACTCAAAATATCTTATCGATTCAGATTGTGTGTACTGAATATAATTTCACATTTTTTTGTCTGATCAGTGGGTTATTTTGACATGTTAAGCACCCATCATGATCACAACTACAAGACTTATTATAGAAAACCTAAGTAGAAGATTGGGGGCTCAGACTGTAGGTTAATGTTATGTCTGTACTCAATGAAAACAATTTGTCCATCACACCACCTTTGAACTATTCCGGCATTATTGTGCTTAATCATTCACAGAATGTATGTCAGTAGTCTTAAGTGAATGAACAGATGTCTCCATTTTCTTTTCATATTTTGTTTTAAATTTGCCTTTCCTTAAAATGTATTAGGTAAGAGCTAAATCTGCCTATGGCATAGCTTTCTTCTAGATTCAAATGTTACATAATTTATTATGTAAACATTTGTTAACATGAGACCATAATCACTTCTCTGGGTCATTGGATGGCCTCGATTTTAAGTCGATTAGAATATCATGGCCATGACCTTTAACTAGTTTACCAAAGTTGATAATCAAGACTTAATCCTGATCTATTTTTCTTTATTTTTCTAACTTATTATTATAGGAAAAAAAGTAAGTTTGAAATCTTACATAATGCTTCTTTAAAAGATTTTGGTTTAAATTTGTGGCAGGCACCTTACTTTATAACTGTTTTGCTGTTAGTAGTGGGTATTAAACTCCTCTCAACGGATCATGTATTGTTAAGACTGAACATTCTATCATATACCCCGTTCAGACGCTTATAACTAAACTGGTTTAACTTATCCGGCGATTTTTATCCGGCAATTTTTGCGTTCATACGTGTTTTAAGATACTGTTACTATACTGGATTAACATTCCTGACCATGTTCCTGACCTCGTCGGTCAAGGGTCAGAGGTAAACGTGCATGAGCACTGATGAAGAACAAGAAGCCGCCATTTTTCTAAGATTGTTATTTACTACGCACTGCGCATGTCCAGAGTGAAAATATCCGGATATTTTAATCCTACCCGTTCAGACGCCGAAAGTTAAACCAGATAACAAAAAAGCTGAATTCAATTCACCTACGGAGGTGGATAATTTAATCTAGTTTAAAATCTCCACATATGCGTTCAGACTACGAAAATTGCTGAATTAACTATCGCCGGATAAGTTAAACTAGTTTAACTTGCGCGTCTGAACGGGGTAATAGTATCAGTATATCTGTGACAGAAACAGATTGGTAGGTTCAAACTACTGACATGCTCATTCATGGAGTATGTATTTGTAGGAGTTTTAAAACTTGTAGATATTTGTAGAAAATGAGGACATTGGTAATATTTTGGTCATATTTATAAACTAGAGACTCACAGCTTCACAGTTTTAAAATGTTTCGTTATTTTGATCTGTTGGGTTAACAGTATAATATTTATTTATATAGACTAGTTGTTGTTAAAACCTCAATTACGTCCAAAATTGATATTTTGACATGTTAGTAGCTCATTATTAGACTTTGCGCATTCCGACTGATTTTGCCAGCACAGGTCACAGATATTACCCATTTTTTCACCTCAAAAAGAACTGCCCATCTTATGTCTCAATAATATTATGTTACAATTTATAAAACCAAAATCGACAATAACCTACATGTTATCGTTAAGAAGTAGACCAAAATGTAATTTCCGGGAATCTTATTTTATTTTTGGAGACAATGATCTACAAGATGTGTTGTATGGTTTTATATCATACACTTGAAGCAAATGTGGCATATGTAGTATTGTACTTGACTTTCCAATGATAAACAAGCCAACAGTGAGGCTGATGTCCCCCGCCAAAATCCCAAAATAAATAGATGACACATATTAATTAATCGCACATTTATTTTTTTCAAACGTATCAAGCAATCAAACTGTACACGAAGTGTCATCCAAAGTGTTTTATAAAGAAAAATGCTAAAACCGACGAGAAAAATGAAAATGTACCCTAGTTAGGGGGACAAAAGGGCCCCTCTGGCCAGGGGAAAGGGCCCTCTTGTCCGAGTCAATCATTTCTATACACTGTTACTGTCGAATCCATTACTGAATGAGAATGCAGTCATTGTATTGGCATAAAAATCACCAATCAAGATGAACCTAAGTTATCTTGTCCCAAAGTATCAACCAATCAAATTGCTTATCTCTGCCTTCCCTAAGCATAAAATGCTCATCTTCGAACTCCATCAAGGCATTGACCTAATAAGCATACACACCAATTTTGAACATTTTAACTCAATTAGAAGGAGAGTTATTGTGTTCCAAAGTCTCGGCAAATCAAATTGCTTTTTGCTCTGCTTACCCTGAGCAGAAAATGCTCATTAACGATCTTAGTCAAGGCATTACTGTAATGAAACTATACACCAAGTTTCATCACTCTCACTTAATGAGAACTAAAGTTATCGTGTCCCAAAGCATCAACCGATCAAATTGCTTATCTCTGCTTACCCTAACCGGAAAATGCTCATCTTCGAACTCCATCAAGGCATTCACCTAATAAGCATATACACCAAGTTTGATAATTTTAACTCAATTAGAAGGAGAGTTATTGTGTTCCAAAGTCTCGGCCAATCAAATTGCGTATCGTTCTGCTTACCCTGAGCAGAAAATGCTCATTATCGAACTTAGTCAAGGTATTACTGTAATGAAACTATACACCAAGTTTCATCACTCTCACGTAATTAGAACTAAAGTTATCGTGTCCCAAAGCAACAACCAATCAAATTGCTTATCTTTGCTTACCCTAAGCTGAAAATGCTCATCTTCAAACTCCATCAAGGCATTGACCTAATAAACACATACACCAAGTTTGAACATTCTAGCTCAATTAGGAAGAGAGTTATTGTGTCCCAAAAAGAGTGACAGACAGACGGACAGACAGACAGACGGACGAAACCATTTTAATAGTCTCCCAACTTTCTTCGAAAGGCGGGGTTACAATCACCAGTATGAGGTAGCCAATATGTCTTCACTAGTCATTTAACAGTAAATGATCTATACAGATTTATACACTGTGTGACCACTGACCAGTATGCTTCAAGTTATATGTTATGTTCGTTTTATTCAATCCCTTTATATAAAATTTACCTCTTCCTTTCTAGATTTTCAGGTTAGGTACCCATCTGTCTTCTCTAAATAAACAATTCAAAATAACCCCAAACCCACTCTCCAGATGCATTACTGTCAGTTGGTAAGCAATGAAACACATGCCCAGCTAAGACATCCAACCACTCCATACTGTATAAATCACTTTTTTTTTTGTTTTAATCATTGCAATAATTAAAACAAAAATAAATCTGAAGTTGAACAAATCGTGACATTGGCTGTTTGAAGCATTTACAAAATTATACAGAATGATCTAGGGCGATAATTTTAGAAGTAAGCTTAATTAATGAAAATTGTTAAAATTGCATTGATATGCTCCCTGGTTCACTAATCCAAACGATCCTTGTAAGTATCAAGCTGATCAAAAGATAACTTTAAAGCAAATGTTGATATTTCCTCTACAGGGCTCACGATATTAGCCGTCAAAGTTGCAATTTTCAAAACAATATTGAAAATAAGAATTAAAAATTCATTCTGGCAATAAATTGAACTTTGTCCAAATTGCCCAAGAGAACTTGTCTCGCACAGATTTTTCGACTTGTGCTCCATCTTGACATTTATTATTTTGTTAACTGAACAATACCAATTACATTCATTAAAATTGGCCCAGCAATGACAGCATTCAGAGTTGAAACTATAGGTTGCTGAAGTATGGGTTGCTGGAAAAGTTCCACAGTTAAATCATACCTGTACCTGTTTTGTTGATATAGATTTCCCATATGGGTTACCCAATATTTTCATTTCACATTTATTAATTTGTATGTACTGATTTATCAAGACAATACAGTATAGGCTGACTGAGACAGGTTTCTTTTGCATACTGTAAGTGTAAATGTAGTTATTTTCTTTAGATGGTGCAGCATAAGCTGTTTAACATTTGTTTCATTTAGTTATTAAAATGTTATTGTATCTGTATGTTGTGAATTTAGACAGTAACCTTAAGCATGTCAATCAATATTGGGTAATTATATATCATAATATTTCAGCCATAATTCCAACAGAATATTCCTGAAGCAATGGCCCGAGAAATCCCTCTCTGGCCATTGCTGGAATAGCGTCTGTTTCTAGAACTTATGCGGGAGTGTGTCTAATTTGTCTATTCTTTCCGTTCAATGAAACTTACAGCAACATGACAGTCCTTCATTTAATCTGGGTCTTCCCTAAAACTTTGGACAGTGATTTAAGGTATTAAAAACGGTGAAAGTATGTTCGTTTCCAAACAGTATTGTTTACATTTCATTCGACTTGATAGCCTCATTTGTCACGCAATTAGTTTTACTGCAGTATTCTGCTATGTCCGGGTTAATTAGGCATAATAAAATCGTGATGGGTTGGTAGTCAGACTACTGACCAATCAAAATTTAAAACAACAATATCCACCCATAATCAGGGAATATTTTACTTTTTTACATTTGATTAGCAGTTTCCAGAAAAATTGTGTAAGAATGCTAATCAATTGTATAGTTGAGTAGCAAAATTTACCAATTGATTAGCAGTTTTTTTAGTATGTAATAGAATTCTTATTTCACATAATTAGGCCTATATGTGACAATAACAATACCCACATTATTTGTATTACCAAACGGTTGTTTGTATTTATATATAAAATAAAAATAAAAGTATGTGACCACATGTTATTCTTTGTACGAAACCTGGACATTCTTTATTTACTTCATACTCTAGTCAGATCTTTTCTGCGTCATATTTCCTCACCCAATCTTGAACTGTTGCTAATTTTAATGTCGAATTTGAAGACAGAACATAATATCATGTGTTTGAATTTCGCGACGTACCCTCGATCATCCGGTAATTTTATCTTGTAGTGTTTTGAATGTCTGTCTTGACGAATGTGACTACAACAGATATAGAAAGAAAGTATGTAGTGTTGTCATCTCTGTCATCAAAACTTTTTACGTCTATAAATAGCAGACGTCAACATGTACTGCTCTCGTTCCACTGGACCGTTGCAGAGTCTTGATGATATAGACAATAAAATTGCGAGATTTGAGATTTGTTTTGATGTGTTTTACGATACTGAATGGTTTTAAAGTTAAAATTAATTTTCAAAACTTTGATTCGCGCTGAAGCAGGGTTTTAAGCTAATAATGCTAATCAAATATGAATTTGATTCGCAAAATCGGACGTTTGAGTCTCAAATTGCGATACGAACCTGGTTAAAATATTCCCTGCTCATAATAGCAGTGTGTAGTGGGATTACCTCTCATCAAACGAAATGCTGCAAGGAGTATGTTCCAACAGTGACTTTGTTTAGGTAGGCTACAACTTCCTGTTTGTGATGTCTTTGGCAATTTATTCGTTATTTTTTAAGCCCAACCCACAGTTTTAAGACTGAAATATGTTTTTTTATTTTGTATTATTATTAGTGTTTATACATGTAGTACTGTTTGTTAAATATTTGTATTCATTGATAATTGATATTTCAATTGATTAGTCATTAATAAATGACATAATACACCATCCGTCCTTTTGTTTGTTCTTTGCTCAGGTGCTTTGGCGATAATCCTGCTTTGGTGATTTGACAATTCTTTATCAAAATTTGTGGAAAATAAATAAACCTTCATGTTGTAACTTATCTTGGCGTGAGCATTACGTAGCTTGTGCCAATCATTAACACAGTTCGTGGCATACCACAAATTACTAAACAAATAAGTAATCTAGAGTGTGCTATTCTAATCAATTGTCTAGGATTAATGGTTTCAATTGATTGATAATTGCCGATAATAAAGCCTATCTCAAGTCATTATCTGCTGAGAGTAACTGATAACAGCAAATAGAATAGTGGTGATTATTAATTCTTATGTTTCGTTTCAAACAGGGAAGTGATTAAGATGGCCGACAGTATTGAATGTTTTGATAGTTCAATTTAATTTTACTGCATCTTTATACAATTTGTATAAATATATCAGCATGGTGCTGGTGGAAGTTAAATATACCTACTGGTATTTCACACAAATTGGATAACTCTACTTCAAATCATTTTATCACAATTGGTTGGGAATTGAATAGAGAACGTTCTCGACTGGAGAAAACTGTATTTTCTCATTATCGCAGCCACGGCAGTGTCAAGTCAATGATGATTTCAATGTAAGCTCCTCTAGACCAAATGAAATTAAAATTTCTATCAATGCTTAGGATTCAAATACTGTTACTACAGTACTAGAGCTGAGCGATATCCCTTTTCATTTCAAACAGGGAAGTGATTAAGACGGCTGACAATATTGAATGTTTTGATAGTTCAATTTAATTTTACTGCATCTTTATATATGTATCAATATATCAGCATGGTGCTGGTGGAAGTTAAATATACCTACTGGTATTTCACACAAATTGGATAACTCTACTTCAAATCATTTTATCACAATTGGTTGGGAATTGAATAGAGACCGTTTTCGACTGGAGAAAACTGTATTTTCTCATTATCACAGCCACGACAGTGTCAAGTCAATGATGATTTGGATATAAGCTCCTCTAGACCAAATGAAATTAAAATCAATGCTTAGGATTCAAATATTGTTACTACAGTACTAGAGCTGAGTGATATCCCTGGAAAGAGGTATAGCAATATTTTTTTTCGAAAATATCGCAAAATTAGTATAACGCGATACTAATAAGTCACTTTGTCTAAATACTGACCAATTTTGGAAGTAGGGCCTAATATGCAAACATTGTCAAAGTTTGACTGCCTTTTTCGTTTTACTTATTTATATAATGCATACACATCAGATGACGACATTTATGTTACAATACAAGACCATTAAATTTTTAACTTTGAAACATAAGTTCATTAATTAACAAGGCTCTCATAACATTTTTACAGATCTGAAAAGAAGTGGACAACCAACATAAATCCCAACCCTCCAGATGACAATATCTGACCCAGAAAATAACCTGTGGGATGACAGTATCATGTGACGAATAGTTATGCAGTCGTCACTCGTCAGATAGTTCTTGCAAAAAATTATTGACGACAGCTAACAAAATGCTGAACATGGCAAAATGACATATTTGGATGACAAATGGTAAAATTTGATATTAATTAGTTGAATCATTTTATAAAATTTAAATAAAATGAACGGTTTCATATTCTAAATAATGCCGTAGAAGGAAAAAAAACAAACTTGAAATTTCTTCATGGGAAAGTCTTGTAGCAAAGGTGAAAAAGAACTTCTGTAAGTTTGTCAAACTGTCATTTTATCTGCTCTGACAATCAATGTATACACAGGACATGTCTAGATATGCGAGTAAGAGCCAAATCTGACAAGACAGACTCACCACTCAAGAACCAATTATGCTAGTGTTGATTAGACGGACAAGAACACTTTTAAAGGACCAAAATTACACTGATGGTATTTAAAAGCTGTTTGATAGATTTTCAACAAAATTTGGTATCCATTCATGTTCCTTAATTTGATGAGTATAGGTTGCCAGTAAAGTAATCATCAGACATCATAAAAATTTGTTTGACTTCTAGTTCTGCCCTATACTAACATTTGGTATACAAAACATTAAATACCTAGGGTCATAACTCTGGAAGTATTAGCAGGAAGTGATCAGGGGCATAACTTTCACAGTAATTATTGGAAATTGTTGAAAATCATTAGGATTCTGTGTCTATGGACCTTAAACACTATTTGTTAATAATTTGAAGTTAATCAGATGTTAACTTTACAATATTCCAAAGTATTGGCTATGGATTGCTTATGGAGAGAGAGAGAGAGAGATGGGGTTTAACGTCCACTCAACACAAACTAGGTCATTTCGGGACTAACATATGGTTCAATTTTTATTTCAATAATTCACTTGCGTGTAGGGGTCTTTAGCAGTGGGAGGAAACCGGAGTGCCCGAAGGAAACCCACGAGATTGAGAAGGCGCCCCTATCTCCATGCCACATACGCTCACACCAGGGCTCGAAACCACAACCGCAAGCCAGAGGTGACCGGCCAGCTAGATGTCGAAGCGCGGCACTCTAGACCACTAGGCCATCCCAACCCCCTGCTTATGGATGCTCTGGAGGCTAAAATTAATATATGTGAACATTTTTTACAAGATAATGTGCAATTTACATGCTATCAAACAAAAAATGTGCAAATCTTCTTAATCTTATCAAAAAAATTACACCAGAACTGTGTCTAAAAATAGAAAAGATTATGAACCATTATGGTTATTCTGAAGGTGTCAACTTTACTAAAAGTTACTTGAAATAATTATACAGGTTTAATAAAGATTTCAAAATTCTATACTACAGAGAATATAAAACCAGACAGAAGAAATAGAGGTAATTGCTTAGAGCAAATTCTCTGAGAGGCTGAAAATATACTGAACTGAAATTTGCTTTAATTTTAGATTTTCTAATTCCAGTAATCTTGCATTCCGTTGGGTTATTCAAGACAGATCATTTTACTAAACTCATAAAATTCAAAAGTTCACAATTACAGCCTGAACTCAACTTCAGCAATTTACATTACAAAGCCACTTCATCCAACGCTCTTAATTCTTTTAAAATAAAATCAACAAATAAAATCCCAATTGTATATTAGACAATTGTACTCAAACCAGAAATATTGGATAATTAAGTCCATCATTTATGAATGTCTGTTGAAATGGTTTACATTACTTAAATCAAAGGTGTCAAGAACAGAAGTATCTTCAATAAGATAAGCCAATGCAATCATGAACATGGCAAAATGACATATTTGGATGACAAATGGTAAAATTTGATATTAATTAGTTGAATCATTTTATAAAATTTAAATAAAATGAACGGTTTCATATTCTAAATAATGCCGTAGAAGGAAAAAAAACAAACTTGAAATTTCTTCATGGGAAAGTCTTGTAGCAAAGGTGAAAAAGAACTTCTGTAAGTTTGTCAAACTGTCATTTTATCTGCTCTGACAATCAATGTATACACAGGACATGTCTAGATATGCGAGTAAGAGCCAAATCTGACAAGACAGACTCACCACTCAAGAACCAATTATGCTAGTGTTGATTAGACGGACAAGAACACTTTTAAAGGACCAAAATTACACTGATGGTATTTAAAAGCTGTTTGATAGATTTTCAACAAAATTTGGTATCCATTCATGTTCCTTAATTTGATGAGTATAGGTTGCCAGTAAAGTAATCATCAGACATCATAAAAATTTGTTTGACTTCTAGTTCTGCCCTATACTAACATTTGGTATACAAAACATTAAATACCTAGGGTCATAACTCTGGAAGTATTAGCAGGAAGTGATCAGGGGCATAACTTTCACAGTAATTATTGGAAATTGTTGAAAATCATTAGGATTCTGTGTCTATGGACCTTAAACACTATTTGTTAATAATTTGAAGTTAATCAGATGTTAACTTTACAATATTCCAAAGTATTGGCTATGGATTGCTTATGGAGAGAGAGAGAGAGATGGGGTTTAACTCCACTCAACACAAACTAGGTCATTTCGGGACTAACATATGGTTCAATTTTTATTTCAATAATTCACTTGCGTGTAGGGGTCTTTAGCAGTGGGAGGAAACCGGAGTGCCCGAAGGAAACCCACGAGATTGAGAAGGCGCCCCTATCTCCATGCCACATACGCTCACACCAGGGCTCGAAACCACAACCGCAAGCCAGAGGTGACCGGCCAGCTAGATATCGAAGCGCGGCACTCTAGACCACTAGGCCATCCCAACCCCCTGCTTATGGATGCTCTGGAGGCTAAAATTAATATATGTGAACATTTTTTACAAGATAATGTGCAATTTACATGCTATCAAATAAAAAATGTGCAAATCTTCTTAATCTTATCAAAAAAATTACACCAGAACTGTGTCTAAAAATAGAAAAGATTATGAACCATTATGGTTATTCTGAAGGTGTCAACTTTACTAAAAGTTACTTGAAATAATTATACAGGTTTAATAAAGATTTCAAAATTCTATACTACAGAGAATATAAAACCAGACAGAAGAAATAGAGGTAATTGCTTAGAGCAAATTCTCTGAGAGGCTGAAAATATACTGAACTGAAATTTGCTTTAATTTTAGATTTTCTAATTCCAGTAATCTTGCATTCCGTTGGGTTATTCAAGACAGATCATTTTACTAAACTCATAAAATTCAAAAGTTCACAATTACAGCCTGAACTCAACTTCAGCAATTTACATTACAAAGCCACTTCATCCAACGCTCTTAATTCTTTTAAAATAAAATCAACAAATAAAATCCCAATTGTATATTAGACAATTGTACTCAAACCAGAAATATTGGATAATTAAGTCCATCATTTATGAATGTCTGTTGAAATGGTTTACATTACTTAAATCAAAGGTGTCAAGAACAGAAGTATCTTCAATAAGATAAGCCAATGCAATCAGATCAATGTAAATATCTGATGTTAAAACCTAACATTTCCACCAATAGATAGATAGCACTACTAACTTAACATATAATCTAACATTTACATTCTTTAACATCAACTATTATTTGACTTCAGGCTGACACAAGTCATATTTTACTGTACAGTAAAGGTGTTTTTATGCCCATTATCAATAGGCTGAAAATAAGCTAACATGATATTTTATTGCTGAAAAATATCTTTATTTAGCAAACAAACGAAACAAATGGGGTCCTTTAATGACGTCATTACACAATATAGTGCTTCAGGGTTTGACTTACAAAAACTAATATTTGAATGTAAACTAGATAAATTGAACCTATTCAGCCTAAACAATTTTCATTTTTGTACAGGCTGTATACACGTTCAAGATAAAAGGAGATTTTTTGTTTGTCTACAAGAGATAAGATATATTTTATCTATACACTGAAAAGGTTGAATTACATCTTAAATAATAATACAGTTAGATAATAATAGCAGTTTTCATCAAGTCAAAAGGCACTATGTCAGATAAAATGATTATAAAGTGAGAAGAATAATGCTGTGGGGCAAAGTGATAATCTTTTATAGAATTGTTACGAATGGATTAAAGAGAATATCAAAATCAATATTTGTCTCTGTGTTTCTCATTTGACAAAGGGAGACTAATACAATAATTGACTCAACATTTCTGATATAACTGCTCTACTAACATAGGACAAAGCATCTGCAACAAAGACAGATATGGCAAAGCAAACAAACTAATAATCTTAAAGTTGTTTAGAACCTATTAATAAGATTATGGTCTACATTCTGTATGATAAAAATATAGCCGGAATGTATCGATAGATATATGTGTATGGTTATATATAGTACTCCTACGGTTAGCCTGATAACCATAAATGGTTAGAATTGGACGGTACGGTTAAAATCTCGATAATCGGGGGAAGGCAAGGCAAGAACAATTACAAATTAGTCATCCTGTATTAATGTGACATCATTACTTTTAAAAATCTACCAATTTAAGAAGCCGAAGAGAATTTGCGTTGGCACATGTTCGCTCAGTCAGTCAGTGCAGTTTTCATGCCGTGGCGTGTGATACGGTTCGACTGTTATGAGTTGAGTTACATTTCATCTTGATCACACACAAGCTGTAGATAATTCTAGTTGCCTGATTATAATTCTTTAATAATTTCAATAACAATGAAGTAGTTTTATCAACAAAGCACCGAGGGTGGAGATTGGAGTTGTGGAACTGGTGAAATAAACTCGATCACCAAATAATACAACACTTCCGCCATGATAATCTCTGAATTCGATGATCGACATTTGTTTTCTTTACAATTAGTACTTTCAAATACATACAAAGACACAGGATTAAACCTAGAGAGTGGCAAAGCTATAATATTTGTAGGTACTGGTAAGCTTATTACTTGATATTGACAGACTTGTACAATGATGTATTAAAAACCACTTGCTTGTAAATCATACAGTGATGTGAGTGGTTATTTAATGTTGAAACTTGATACCAAACGGTTAATTGTTACTAACCGGTTAATAGCCACGGTTATTCGAATAACAAAAAGTCCTAACCGTAGGGGCACTAGTTATATAGACATAGCCCTATTTCCTATGCATCTCCAACAGGGGCAACAATAATACATTGTTAAATTTCTAAATTAATCATACTTACAGCAACATGTAACAATCTTCTGATAGCTTGATTATTACCGGAACCACAATAAGCCATAGCTACAGTATACATTCCTGACCATCGTAATATTGGATCTTTATCACGAGTCAAACTTTCTATCAGAGCATCAGCTTCTTCAAGACGACCAAACATAGTCAATGCTATCCCAACAGCCAGCCCGCGTAAAATCTTCTCATGCTGTGTATCTTGGGCATACTAACAAAATACAAATTTTAACAAATCTATTATGCATCTTTCATTTAATCAATAATAGTTAGAAATAAATAATCGACCAGAGTGGGATATGCTATTAACATCTTAGCAAATAATCCACAATAAACTAGTTATGTAATGCCTCAGGCTGATCTATACACTTTGCGAAAATTCACAGACAGAGATCAATTTTTAAAAGACAGCCATCTTATAAATAGGTAGGTAGTTTTAAAAAGATTTTAACAATTCATAATGGACCTATCATGAAACTGAAACATTGGGCATGTTATTCATATTTGATGTAATAAAAGATCTGTTATCTCTGCATACTTTTGTATAAAAGTAAGGTTGGTGTTATGTTAAAATATTGATGAACTTACCGCTACCATATCTTCAATAGCTGTAGCCGATTTAGTACCTAACATAACTAATCCCATTGCTAATCCTGCTGCTTCACCTGTTTATATTTAATTACGAAGCATTGATTATATAAATATTAGAAATATAAATTCATAGTCTTGACCAATGAGATTGCGTACATCCGCTTAGCCTAAGTAGATAATGTTCTTCATCGAACTCAGTCTGTTTGTACACATAATTAACATTTACCTACACCTAGTTTAAACATTCTGGAGCAGATATTTATTTGTACTTTGTGAAATAAAAGAACTGATAGAAAGAATTTGTAGATTATATATAGGTACTATACTAACCAGTAACAGCATCATCTTGATATAAATTATACTTTAACTGTTCATAAATATCTGTAAAAAATAGTTTACAAATTGTTACTATAACTATACAACTAATGGTGATCAATACAAATGCTGAAGATCATCAAATGGGACATGAAAAAAATGTGTGTGTGAAATAAAGACAATATGGTAGGGTTTAACCCAATCATTCTGCCAAATTTATTAGTGTTATCTCTTATACAGAAAAAGGACATTTTTTAAATAGATCTCAAGCTGAACATATCCTAATTTTAGCAAAAAAAAGTCCCTGTACCTTGCCTAGCTGTTCCCATGGCAGCAAGACCAACACCTAAACAACCACCATGTCTTACCATCTGTTGTAAAATAAAATAGAATATGTTACAAATTATGTAATACAGCCTATATAAACAGTTCCACTGATTGGATTTAAACATATTGTTAAAATCAAACTCTCTGAACATTCGCTTCAGGATGGATATAATTTTGAAATGATGCTAAATCTTTTTAATATGCTTATACATTGTGACAATGACTATATTCAATACTCAACATAATAACTTTTTCTATTACAATATTACATACATCTGTCTGTGCGTCTTTAAGTTGACCAAGTAAATAATCTGTTATTTCACCACCGTGATTTGAATGTATCAAACCTGAAAAAAGGAAAAGTATGTTTAAAGTCAATCGGATATGAACTATAGCCTCTAGAGCAGTGTTTCCTGAGGCAGTTCCAGGTTGTATGCAAGCACTTTCGGGGTCATGAACGATTTTTACTACTTAAGTTATATTTTAGTTCACAAAAATGTTTACTGCCTAACACAAACTGGTAAAGAAGAAGCAGATACAGCTCTCACATTGAGTTGAGTCTTTTTTAGGTCATTTGCATGTTTACTTGTAAAATTATGCAAATAAAGTAACATTTGAATAAATTGAGTTTCTCTGGAACCAGGTGGTATGCGGCGACTGTATGGGACCTCCAAGTGGTACGCTATCACGAAAAGGTTGGGAACGACAGCTCTAGAGCATCCAGTGATCAAATGCCAAAACTCTGGCAGTAATTATCGGAAATCAGTAAAAATCAAAAGACTACTTCGTCTCATGACCTTCAAAATCAATCGGATAAATATGCGACCACATTTCAATGTGGGCGTATAAAAAACCCATTAATGTAATTTAGCTAAAATTTGCAGAAGTAGAAACAAAATGAGATCAGTTATATTAGTATATTTAAATCATTTTTGCAGCATACCTAAAGCATATAATCCACCACCTTCAGAATATGCAGAACCTGGTGAACTATCTTTAGGTAAATATGATGCCATTAAATTCAATGCTTCCTTCTCATGACCCTGGAAAAAAATGTAAGCTTAAACAATTCAAGAGTGAAAAGAAAGGTAACTCATTTTCTACTGTATGACATTCACAAGCTTCGATGATCAAAAACCAAAACGAAAGACAAATCTACAAAATGTATTTGATATTTTTAAATTCAAATATATCTTAAAATTCAATAGTGTCTTTCCTTATCAACCCCACTCATCGAATTATAATGATTATATTAAAAGTTACTCATAGAATACCTACCTTGTGTATGACACCTAAACTTGCTGTAGCTGTAAATTTGGCCCAATTAGTTGCCCTTGATAACCATTCTAAATTATCCCTAGATGATACAAGTAATATATTTTACAAATTTCAGTTGAATATTACCCCATAATTTTCCCCACAGAGACTTACTTTATTCCGAGGTTTATAAAAATGACCTAAAATAAGTGTATAACTACGTACAGTACCTCAAAAACTGATCTGATGTAGTTCCACAATTCATAAATGAATTAGCAATAACTGTTGCAGAATGACAGATAGAGTTTCTTACAGCATCCTGCAATATGAAGATATAATTATCAATCAGTCCATACCAAGTAACATTAATATAAACATTCAACAAATCAAAACATATAATACCCAAACACAAAAACATAGAAATTGGAATTGAAAGATTTTCTTCTTTTTATATTTTATGACGTTACACTTAATGAGCTTTTTTAGTTTGAAAATGCACAAATAAACTGATCATTGCGCCACAATTCAAACTTTTGTTTGAGAATAATCTTTCTATGTGTAAGTTTACCTACCTTTGTATTCTTCAGTATAAGTGAATCAGTATGATTATTCTTTACCAGAAATTGTAAATGTAAATAAATCGTTGTTTCACCACCCAGAATTGTGTGAAGTTTTGTCAGTCTGTCTTGTAATATTTTATCACTTTCACTCTGAAAAAAAAAAAAGAGCTCACATTTTAGAGGTTTTTATACCAGTGACCTACTCTAAATTATACTGTGTTTTTTGGTGTAAAAATTTGTTTTAACATTTAATGACATACAGAAAAACTAGAAACTTACTAAGCTTTCTTCTTTTATAGTTGTAGATTCTGGTGCTGATGTCACAGTTTCTGCTGTATCTTCACTTGTATCCATAGAACTGCTAAACAAGACATTTTATTTCATATAAAATAATTGTTGACAGAATTTCAATCATTAATAGCACCAGATCAATTAGAAATATATCAACTAGTTAGGGGCATTATAGGTTTAGAGTTGGCAGTTTTTGCTATAATCGCTAAAAAAAAATAGATAGCGTAAATATAATTTGCTGAAAATTTCAGTCAAATTGCCCCACCCTGAACCGAGGCATTAGCTTTTAATTTTTTTGCTAAAGTTGGCATGATTATCCATTTTTTTTTTAATGATAGATTGGCAATAGACATAGAATTAGAAGATTACAAAACACTTCTTATGATGAACAATGGTTGATAGGGAATGGAATCAGATTTGAATGCAACCTGTTTCACAGAAAATTACTAACGAATTATCCCTGTAACGGATGGCTGTCTAAAACACGTGCGTTGACTTGCACGCCTCGTAGTCATTGGCTCAACAGCTCGTGCAATGTTTACTTCACACCTAACTGCTTCGGGCAAAATGATGCATTTTACTCATTTTAATACCCATTCACACTAAATAGGAAATATTTTTTAACTACAAATACTTCAAACGTCTTTATTTATTTTTCTTTTACCTCAAAAAAATGTTTGAGAATTTAATTTGTCGGAGTAACAAAGTTAATATGCCGTACTCATTAAGCCTCGTCGATGTCATGCTTATCAGTGATTGTAGCGGCCAAGCGAATATTCACTGCGGGATCAGTTTGATTTGAATGGTGTAAAAAATTAAATTGTCAGTTAATTTTTGTCTTTTCATTTGGATAAGAATAAGAATCTTTCTTTCTTCAAAATATTATGGCCATTATAATCAATTCTATGCTCCACTGTCAATGCAGTAACTGGAATTTGAACTAAAATGAGTAATTAATCTGCAGTGTTCCAGCTAGACTATTCTGGAGGGGCGCCCCGCCCCTCCCTTATTTCTGAACGCCCCTCCGTATTTCTTAACGCCCCTCCCAGAAATGGCAAAATACTGAAGAATACCCCTACAGGAATGTCAAGAATTGCATAACGTCCTTCCTGCATGTTCATAATTAAATGTGCCAGCGGTATAATTTCTGTCCTAATAAAACTGTTAAAACAGTTAGTAATTCCCGTCAACCGTGACAAATACGACTGACCACATGTCTTAACTATTACGAAAACAACATGTCGGTACCAGTGTTTATGACCAATGGGAATCGCCTCAAATAAATACCGCTCCGCGAAGTATCTACTTCGTCCTTGAAATCCAAGACTACCAAGCACGTGTCCGGTGGTGCCCGTCTGCTTCTAAATGTTCAAAATGCCCAGGCTGAGTGAGAAAATAAAAACCACAGAATCGGGTCACAAGAGGAAGCTAACCGATTTTTGGGGGGTAAACAACTAAACTTTATATTTATGTAGACATTTGCGATTATTTTATGAACAAATGAGGCCGTGTGAGTATGAAAAATAATTCGTCTGCAGAACACAGTGCATGCATCAATGATCGAGACTAACGTCACTCCATGCAGGCTACGTAATTCGTTAAATAGATTTGTTTAGAATAATGTCAATGATAATGTTCTGTTTAATTCTTATAGGTAATATTAGGCCTACTACCTAAATTGTCATTCAATTAGTTTTTTTAATTAGCATTTAGAAATTATAGAAGTCGAAGCAAACCTTCGTCTGCCCTGGCTTCAGTGCGGACAGTTCTGCACACGTGCGGTTGCTACTAGTTAATTTATACTCGCATCAAACACCGTTTAGTTTGCTTTTGAATTTATTTATTTTTAAAAATTAAATATGGATAACAGAAATTAAGTGAATTTATTTCAATAATAATTATGTCAAATGTCCATAAAAGGGGGAGGGGGTCTAATCAATTAAAATGCGATCACGAAATTTTTGACAACATTGTTGACAATGTAATAAAAAAGTTTTTTGAAAGAAAACAAAGACGAATTAGTAGTATAATAATTATAAAAAGTGTATAAATTGTGTACATTCTAGTTTTATTTTTATTATATAAATAAGAACAAGACATTGCTGGTTGTGCTGTGCCATCTCATTGCACTGTACTATACTGAAACTCTCACGATCCCTGACCGCAAGTACGCCCCCCCCCCCTCAAGCAACATATTCCCCCTCCCTTAATAGTTTCCACCCCTCCCAATTCTGATCCTGGCTGGAACACTGATCTGACCCCTGCTTCATATGCGCAAAATCTTTTTTTTAGTGTTTCCTCACTATTTTCAGAAATTACGCATCAGACCAAGGGTATTCTATACTTAATCATGAACATATCAAATCAAATAATTTTAATACTTTATTTTGAACTAAGACAAATATACCTTTCTTTTTCTTCTTTTGGTTTCTCACTACCACTGGCTTCTTCAAGTTTGTTAGCACCCGGAACAGGTATTGGTATGGGTGCTGTAGCTCTAAGAGCAGCCTGGATTCTCTGTCTGAATTGTTGAAGAGCACTCTCATATAAGTCAAAACCAATTTGGAAAGCCATTAACGCAGAATCCTATGGATGGAAGAGGTAACAAAAATTTAATCATAATTCTGTGGTATAACAATTTTACACAACAGTTGTATTTGGTTTTAAATGCCAATTTTAAAAATAAAAGTATATTTTCAGGACTAATAAAAAGGCAGTCTCAACTTAGTTTGATCCCATTCCAATTCATGCAAGATGACAGTTTGATAAACTTAACCAGATTTGAACAAAAAAAAACACAGGGAAATAAATCCTCTGGGTGGTGGTATTTTATGGCCATTTAGTTTTTCCAATTACATCTAGTCAGCCATTTTTCATCTTGTCATTTCTACAACTAAATTAGCTTAAATCTTTAATGTTTGGTATAAGTAAATATAAATATGAAGTTGTAATTGTTTTCAAAAAGCCTATCTTATTTATAAACACTTACTTCTTCGCCTTTAATCAATTTTTCTAAAATATCTGCAACAGACTGTGAATCATCTAAAAATATGTAGCACTGTAAACGAAAAAAAATACCTTTATACCAAAATTGTGCCACATTTTTGTAACATAACTATTAATCTTATTAACAGACAAGAGTAATAAAATGTCAATGCAGATGTATGGATACCGACCACCAAATATTTCCCCCAATACATTAATTAACTGCAAATGTTGATACTATTTCACCCCCTTTGGTTGGACAATTATCTCATAGTATCAAGGAAATTGGTTTGATTTCAATCTGTGACAGAAAGAGTTGAGCTCAGTGATACTTTAGGGACATGTATCAACAGTGAAGCGAATTGGAAAATATATGGTATCTGTGACAGCAAGCATTAACGCCAACGAACCAGTTATCACTCATGTGTAGTATTTAGACATTACTTTAATCTGCTGATGAATCATTTATCAAGAATGGATAAATATTAAAGGGTCTGAAGAACATTATGCAGTATTACCTGACAAACATTGATGTAATCTGGAGTAGTTAGGTTCATGTATAACCGTGTTAATAATTTTAATATGGTGTTTCTGAACTGTCGGTTCTGTATGAGAGCCATACATACTTTAAAACCATAGGTTAACATTGCCTGCATGTCATCCTGTAATGAAAAAGATATAATCTATGATTAGAGAATAAACTTCAAAAGTGCAGACAAGCCTAAATTTAGACATACGTTGCTAAAAAATTTCAAGTACACCATATCATGCAAGTTTATACTTACAGCACTTCTAATCGCTTTTTCAAAGATATCAATTCTTCTGGTTTCCAAGGCAATACCAATAGCCTGTAATAAAATGACAAATATAGCCACACTAATAAAATCTAATACGGCAGTAATTATTGGAAATCGTTGAAAATCAATAGGCTTCTTTGCCTCATGACCTAAAACACCATATGAATTTAATGTCATTCAGACACTTTTAACTTTATTCTACAGTGGAGTCTGTCACATCCGACAGCGTACGGGATCGTTACAATATGTCGCATCACAAATAGGGTCGGAATACTGAGTTTTCTCCAAAACCAGAAATACTATAAAAAAAACGGAAGTAATGTAGCTTATAATGTAGCTTCGAATCACGTTAATTTATCTTCTTTGTCGTCTTCAGTTGATCGCACGCTTGTGTTTGCTATCACGTGTTCATTGATAATCTGTCCTATTATGTCAAGGTCGTCGTTGCACGGTTTGGTGAGATCCGTAGAAATTAAAGAGAGTGATTTAGAAATTAAGGAGAGTGATCTGATATTAAGGAGAGTGATTGGTAGATAAATGTTAATAAACCCCCAATGACTTAGTAAACCAGAGTGATTTTCAATTTTAAGGGGAGGGAAAAAAAACTCCCCTCGGTCGACATTCAGGTGAGCTGTAGGCGCTCGAGAGCGATCACTCGCCTTAAAAAACAATGACTGTTATACGGTAACGATTCAATGGAAATTATGTGACGGGACGGTTGATTGATGTCGTAATCCGGAACATACAGAGTCCGGATTTACCAGAGATTTTTTGGCTGAAGTAATAAGGAAATAAATTGGAACATTAAAATCATGTCGGATGTCAAAGAGATCCGGATTTATCAGAGATCGGGTGTGACAGAGTCCACTGTATATAGCGTCAACAAGACTTTTCAAAGTGATAAAGATCTATAATTCTCGCAGTAATTATTGGAAATCATTTAAAGATAGGTTGCCAGGCAACAAAACATACGCCCCACATTAGCTAAATCGTTCGGGCAGTCAACAAGAGTTGTCGCATATTTTTACTTTTTTTCGGTAATGAAACATTTATAATACCAATAAACTATAACACATACTTATGGAATAACAGTTACTGATTTATTTAGGCAACGTTTCGAAGAGTATTCTCTCAACGTTTTCACTTGCTTGAAAACGTTGAGAGAATACTCTTCGAAACGTCGCCTAAATAAATCAGTAACTGTTATTCCATAAGTATGTGTTATAGTTTATTGCTCTTTCCAGTTACTAAATGCCTCTTAAAGATTATTTATAATACCCTAAAATCTGATTAAGAGTAACAACTCATTATGTAATTATCAGAAAATCATTAGAATTTGTTTGCTTTTTATAAAGTTTTGCCCCATACTAACAATTAGTATAGGAAACCTTTTAATATAATGGATTTAGCTTAGCTGTTCAATTATCAAAATTCATTGAAAATCAATATATTTGTTCGTTTCAACACCATAAACTCTGTGTATCAATCTGAAGTCAATCGCATATTAAGTTTGGCCTCCACAGCATCCACAAGATTTTTTGAAGTGATCAAGGACTAAACACTGTGTATAAATTTAAAGTCAATCGGATATTAAGTTTGGCCTCCAGAGCGTCCACAAGATTTTTTGAAGCGATCAAGGACCACAACTCTGGAACTAATATCCAGAAATCACTGAAAATCAATAGGCTTCTTTGTCTCATGACCTTAAACACTGTGTATAAATTTAAAGTCAATCAGATATTAACTTTAGCCTCTAGAGCGTCCACAAGTAATTGTTAAAATATATAAAACTGCCATTTAAAACCATCATACATGTCCACTATCCTGACTAGTTTCGTCAAATAAATTTTAACTTTTTCAAAGGAACAGTTCAACAGAAACAGGAAACAAATTTGAATAATGATGTCATATGTTGATGACATCACTAAGTTGGTGGACATGTATGATGGTTTTAAATGGCAGTTTTATATATTTTAACCACTACACTTATGCTGTTTATGTATCCAGTTACCTAGTAATTGTGATCCCATCAGAAATTCGTTGGAAGATTGGTTTGAGGATGCCTACTGTAAATATTTGTGGATTTTCAACACAAGTAATTGTTGACGCCGGACCGACCGATGGACGGACAATATACAACCACATTTCAATGTGGCCGTATAAAAAGCCATGGCATGATACCTGTTTGTACATTCTGTCATCAAAACACCTCTGAAACATTCGATTAACAATGGCTTCAAGTCTTGCATCAATTGGCTTTTGATCCTCTTCTGAACTTTCAGCATTTTGAACTCGCAGTTTTGTATAGAAATCAATACACTTTGCTGGAAAATAGAATATAAACTTATTTTTATTATTCCTTCTTGAAAGTTCAAGATATGTCATGGAAGTTTAGATAAAGAGTTGGCAAGTCTCACCATCATTAAAAAGCAGATGATGACTGGTGTAAATGACTTATGCTGAAAATTTCAATCAAATTGCTTTACTCTAAGTCGAAAAATCCTTAGTTTAAAATCCTGGTAACCTCAACTGTCATTGTTACTACTCTAACTATAATTAACAGAGTTTTGATTATCCAGTTTTGTGTTTTATATTTTCTTTCGTTAAGAAAGACCTGCAATAGGCAGATTTACCTCTTGCATGATTGTATGTTTATAGTTTCTGAAGGTTTATATTTATTTTAAACCATGAAAATAAATTGCCTTCTTGAAGGCAGTGTAGACTTCGTATAAAAAAATGTTTCCATAAAGTAAGCTAATCCATCAAGACGATTTATTTTGGTTTATCTTAAAATTAAAACTAATTATTTTGTATCATAAATTATTATCCTTACCAATTGTTGTCTCTACAAATTCTGATTTACAATTAACATTGAACAGATCTCCAGCACCAAGCGCAAAGGTCAAAGATTCTTCAAATGCTCCCAAATGATAATAGACCTGTAATATTCAAATACATTATTCTTTCAATTCAACAAAACTGTACTATTAAAAGCATTTTTTTATTTTGCCATACTACCTTTTTTGGTTCGTTGGGCAAGGAACTGGCTCCGCAATAAGGAGATTCTGGGGGTTTGTTTCCAGTTTGCGCCGAAAAAGTACCTATATATTTATCAGCGTGGTTTTCCATATTGTGGTGCGGGACAGTTGACACTTGAAATTCAGTGAAGTGTAGAGCAGGCAGAAACATACTAGTCTGGGAAAAATTTTCCCCCTTAGTACACTTCAATGAAGTTGTCCTTCATTAGCACGGTTGCTGTAGAAAAGTAGGATGTTAAACTCTATTTCACTTTTCTTCAGTTTTAAAACCAATAAACACATTTATATGGATATACTACTTCTGAATTTATTAACATGCTACGTTTCGATACACATACAGATATCATCATCAGGCATTATTTGCTTGATAACAAAACGATAAGCATGTTAATAAATTCAAAAGTAGTATATATATATATATCCATATAAGTGTGTTTATTTTTAGTGAAATCTATTTCTATATGTCTTATAAGGATTAATTCTTGAATTAAGTTAACAAATATAAATTCCAAAGTTTCTCCATTCTACAGAAATTTGCTTGCAAATTTATGAAAATTATTAATTTTCAACAATTCAAATTGTTTTAAATACATGTTATAGAAAAATACCTTAGAGGCTACCAAAGCCGCTAGTTCTTTCTGTTTAAAACTTGTATCTTCATAGAGTACTTCACTGTGGAAAAAAAGACCCATAATTTATAATCAAATATGCAGAACTGATTCGAGACAATGTATTGAATACATTTGAAACATATACATACAGCTTCAAAATGTTGATATACCTACTGTACATGTAGTACTGTACGATATGGTCTTTGCGATCATATTGTATCTTTAAATGATTGGGTTCACATATATACACACATTGCATTCAAGTCATATCTAGTGCACACAAATGAATGGGTGATGGATTGACACATTATAAAACTAAAAAAAATAGCTGGATCTGTGTGAAAAACTGAATATTTTTATCACTTGTGTTGCAAAATACATCATTTGGCTTTAGTAACCAATCATCATAATCAATTACGTAATATTTGTCCAATTAAATAATTGACAGAGCTGTCTCAAGAACACTGTCTATGTTATAAAAGTGATTTAGGTACAATATATTTTAGACACCTCGAAGATTCCTCAGTGTAGACAACCGCTAAATTTGGGAGAGATCACAGAGGTTCAAGGGACACCACTGATTTGTAGGAGAACCCAATGATGTAGCTACCAGTAAACTCATTTGTGAATTAGGGGTATGAGAGAAAGACAAGTTAATTTTTTGTATTGTATTGTAAATTATGCATTGTAACCAAATGATGAAATGTATCCAGCTTGATATAAATAGAAGAGAACTGATGCATTGTTATTCCTGCCCCTGGTGTGGTAAAACATCTTAACTTCTGAGATAATGAGAAGAAAATACACAACGTGAAAAAAAATCCAAAGAAAAGAATTACCAATACCAGGCTAGTATACTATTAAATCATATAGCAGAAGAGAGTATGCATCACGTGTTGCATTTTAATTTTTTATCATGGCTCTGACAGTACAGCAAGTAGCAATGAATAGAAATACATGTAGTTTGGGATGCTCATTTGATTTTAACATACAGCCTGCTTTACTTTAAATTTCATAAATAATTTATCTGTACATGTACATGCCATTTGAAAAGTTTTTAGCATTATTACTATTATTAAACAAAATTGTATAAATACTTACATTTTATCAATAGATTCTGATATTTCAGCCCAAAACACATCCACTATTTTGTTGAGTTTATCTAAAGCAAAAACTTTTAATTGATCTTCAGGTTCATCCAAGAGGGAGAGAACTCCAGCTGAAATTCAATTAGAAAATTAATCAGCTTGCGGTAGGTATCCAGACCACTCGGACCAAAGACCACTCGGACCAAAACAAAGTCTAGTCGCTCCAAAACAGAGACCACTCGGACCAACCAAAAAGACTACTCGGACCAAACCAAAAGACCACTCGGACCCAGTAATTCATTGTGTAAGAGCACTTGGACCAATATTTAAATTTGTTACTCGGACCAACCCAAAGGACCACTTGGACCAATCAAATTACATTATAGGGCTTGACTTATTCATTTAAGAAATAGAATATAAACAATATGCTATTTATTTAGTATTAACCTCACAATACAATGAGGTGAATGGTGTACATGAAGTTACATGCGTTCTTTCATTTCTTGATGAATACAACATGAGTACAATATTTATACTTCGTACCATAGGCGGGCTGCAGTTATTTATACATATATTTGTCTTTTTTTCTCGGTTTAATAACTTAACATAATAGTACCATGCGTACCACTGAACTAAATAATTAGTTAATCCGCATTAAAGCAACACTTTATTAGTGGTTCGAGTAGTCATATTTAACAAACACAATGATAAATTTATTAAAACAACACTTTATTATTGTTTCGAGTAGTCATATTAAAACAAACGTAGTCATATTAAAACAACATTTCATTATTGGTTCGAGAATAATCATATTAAAACAAACACAATTATCAATTCATTAAAACAACACTTTATTATTGGTCCGAGTGGTCTTTTTATTTGGTCCGAGTGGACTTTTTGTGTATGGTCCGAGTGGACTTTTTCTTTGGGTCGAGTAGTCTATCAGTTGGGTCGAGTGGTCTTGTCCGAGTGGTCATGGATTCCAGCTTGCATTATTAATTGATTGCCCATTATCACTGTTGTGATTTTACCCTGTAGAATACAGACGTCCGTCAGGATAACCGGGACTACTTCCGCCTTTCAACAGAGTCCCGTGCTACCAGCGGGATTTCACCTATATATAGCCGATTTGCCGTGGCTACTGTTCAGATTATGCATTAGACTTCAAATAGGTAACTTGTTATTGCTTGCGGACGCCTTGGATCACCAAGTGGGACTTGGTACATATAGAATTACCCTCGACCACAACAAATGGTAGGAACGGAATAAACCTTTAATTAACAAGGGGAGAAGGATATAATATAAATTATATTGTTTTGCATATTATTCTAGTAATCGACGAATAGACTGAAACTTTATTGAGCGAGTTGCACGTGTGGCGCTTGTGTGTTTACACTGTGTGCCTGCACGTGGTTTGTATACGATTGTAACTTTGTTTATGATTATCTCACCAAGTTGTTTATTTGTAAGGAATTGATGATGAAATAATGAGATCGTCATGGCTAGATGGGCGACATATTCCACCGTCGCTGACCGGTGGCAATTCCTCACCCCGCCAGTTTTATAAGGGTGACGACAGTACGTTTAACCGATCTCAACGGTGTCATAACATCCCAGAGTCATTGTTTTATGACGGCTATTCAAACTGGCCAAACTTTGCAAATAAATTTACCCGGTTTGCCATATCACAGTCCTGGTCCGATCAGGAATGTAAGGAACAGTTGTTCTTTTGTTTAAAGGGATATGCAGTCGATGTTCATAGGATTGTCCATTCACGTAATGGCAATTTGACATGCTTTGAACTAATGACTAAGCTCCAGGAATGTTTCAATCGTGCAGAAATGTCTAGGACTGCAAACTCGTTTCGGAATCGATCATCACCGACCCAAAGAATTGATCGTAGGCCTAATGATTATATACTGGCAGCAAACAAAACCAGAGCCGAAACTCCCAAATCACAGACCATGACTTCATCCGAACAAGAATGTTTAGAAAACACAGAGCAGCGCTGTGACAGAGCGGACCAGAAGTGGGATGACGCCATTACCAAACTTGACAAATTAACTAATCAGTTACGTCAGTTGACCGATATTTGTAATTTCTCAGAAGTAACTCATCGGTCACATGCAATAATGCCCAAGTCGGTAACTGCAGTCTCCAAGCTTATTCCCGAGAATTTAACGTGCGACCCACACATTGTCAATGAACAGGCTGCAATAGAATTAAAACTTAAATTCGATCAAGAAGGCAAGCCTTGTGCCCCAAGCTTGTCCGTGGATTCGCATTTCGGAATATCTGAAACTTCGACTACGAACGGGTCGGATAGACGCGGGACGATCGCCAGTTTTGAAACCGCTAAGGCATCGAACGGTTTCACTAACACCGATTTATACGGTGATGTAACAAATATTACCACCCCGGGGGGTGATCAAAAGTTCCAGGATACCGTTGCAACCGGTGTCATTCCAAGAATCGACTCAATCGATTCCGCGAAAGCTAAGCAAACGTGCGTATTAGCTACGACGTGCATCCACAGTAATCATTTAGATTATATCGGTCAGCTTAATTTAAAAACTCAAAGTCAACAAGTGACAAAACTTTCCGATCTTCGCAGTCAAGAGTTACAGGAGAAATTACCAAAAGTTGAAGAAGTTCCCGAGTTTAATGCGTTTGAAAATTCAGTTATGAACTGGTTGCGTTCGATAACAAATAGTCAAACTCGACTTCTGTTTCGCGGTCTATCAACTTTAGTTGTTACGGAATATACCGCTGGGGAATATTCCATTTCGGATAGTTTCTTTGAGCAACAAAAAGAAAAGCCTCCTAGACTTAAATTGGTAGAGTTCAACAGATCTACCATAGATAAATGGTCCGAAGTTCCAGTGCCTTATTTGGCTGTACCCGTAAAGTTGAAGAAACATTTATTTCGAGAAGAAATGAATTTGTTCATAGCAGAACTGATTAAGCAGTGTGTCAGATTCTTCAAAGATAAATTGTCATTGACCCTTCACAGTGATGCAGTAAATGTGAACGCCGATTTATTTATTGATAATTTGCTCACCATCGACGATGTTTTTGATGCGCGTTACGAATCAGAAGTTACAAATAGTAACTTGGCCTCACCGTTGACTATCTCACGGTGTAATATCTACAATCAATTAACTGAGTGTGCGTCTGGATCTTTAACTATTTCAGAGAATTTGTTTGAACGATCTGCGCGACCAACTGTAGTCAGCATGCACTATTTGTTACGAATACAAGAATATCTGGCCAGAATAAAATGCTATTTTTGGAGTTTAAGAAATAAGACTCAATCTTTCATTCGAAATAAAGGAACAAAATTTAAAGCGAAGATGTTTTCAACATTACGATGTTGATTATATACCTGTCCATGCCTTACGGTGACTTTCCTGTGTAAACCGTGAAATAGCTGTGTGTATGTAGATTTTTTCGGTGAAGTTATAACCGATTTGATTTTGATTGACGCGTGAATGACACGGTGTACCTGTATACCGTTACTAGTGTGATTGAAAGTGTGAATGTGAAGAGTAGGATTTATTTTTCAGAACCAGGAACCAATCCTTTCAAATAAAGACGGGGAGGTGTGTTGTGATTTTACCCTGTAGAATACAGAAGTCCGTCAGGATAACCGGGACTACTTCCGCCTTTCAACAGAGTCCCGTGCTACCAGCGGGATTTCACCTATATATAGCCGATTTGCCGTGGCTACTGTTCAGATTATGCATTAGACTTCAAATAGGTAACTTGTTATTGCTTGCGGACGCCTTGGATCACCAAGTGGGACTTGGTACATATAGAATTACCCTCGACCACAACATCACTAATTAAAGTAGGGGCGTTTTGACCAAACCTGTTTTTGGCCGTTATGACTACATCTCTGCGTAACTGGCGTGTGCTTTTACCGCATGAGCTCAGAAGAAGAGTAAACAAAGTCAAGTATTTTTCAGATATGTGTGTGTGTAATCACTTTAGGAAATCAGGCGTGAACATTCCCTGCAGTGAGTTCAACTTGTGCTAGCGAAAATTTGGGCATCCTAAATTTGCTTTGGTAATGTCGCTTATATTTATTATTAAAGGTGCTCGATGTTGGTGTTTCTGTTTGTTGATCTGATGTCATTATAATGTGACAAAGCAAAATCGAAAGTATTCCGAAGTTTACAATTTTCAAGTGACAGAAATCTATGGACAATGTGAGAAAAAATACACCTGTAATAAATCTATAAAATAAGGAAACCAACCTGCAGAAGTTATGTTCATCCGCATAATTACTTGAATTCAGATATTTTAGTATTACGTTATTTTATCACCGGTGTTGCTCTGTAAATTTACTTCTCAGGCATGGACAGGAAATGGCGCAGAAGTCTCGGTTATTATGTCGTAAATTATCGAAATTTCGGTTATCCAGGATTTGAAATAAATTTTATCAATTCAATTTTATTGTTTACGTTAGAAGGCCTTGGCCTTGACAGCCTCTTTTACATTTCATTTTTGATATATTTTAATGATTCCTTCAACATATTAACAATTTGCAAACCCTATCTTCACAAAATTACGCCGCAACTAAATTTGTTTTGTTTTTACTTTTTTATGAAACCGGTGAAATGGATTTACCTCCCTTTCACCAAAGAAATTAACTGAAAGGGAGGTTAGGGCAATGAAGACCTTTATAGGTCATGCAGTGCTATGAGGGAGATTTTACCTAGAAGTGGCTCTACTTTTATATTGAATTCCAACTGTCAATTGGATCTTACAATCAATTAAATATGTAACAATGCAAAATTTCCACTTTCTTTTCATTTCTTAATATTAAGGTATAGCGTTTTGAAGTAATGTACGTCTTCAATATATTTTCACATAATATTTGTTTTTGGGCCTATGATTAATAATCATACAAATATATATGTAGGTCTATAATATCTATGTATGAAGTAGCCTATATGCAGACTGAAATGAGTGTTTCGATACAATAAAATTCTATTTCATATTGTCTCTCCAAGAAACTGTTCCCAAATAAACATGAAAAAAACATTTCTCCAAACTTTTGTCCAGTTATCTTACCACAGCAGTAAGGCTACCTAATAGAAAAACTGTTCATAGAAACAGATAAGATTTTACTGTATTGAAACCCCCATCCATTTAATGCAGTCAATTTTGCATCGCGACTAATTAAATTAATGAGACAAACAAACAATACCAGAATAGAAAGATAAATAACAAATATCAATATGTGGCTGAATATCTGTGTATATATAGGATGGCTTTGATTAGATATCAAAACCTGTTATGTGTTCAGAAATGAAACAGGAACAACTCAATCGACTATTGACTCTTGCGCTTGAGCTTGACACAATCGTTCTTAACAAATTGCTGATCAGAGGTCAAACTTGACTAAGCGTGGACAATTGATAACATAAATTCCTATGCGTAGTACTTAAATTCTGCAAAATCTTTCCCAAATTTGTTTGCCAGGTGAAGTCCTCATATAAGAAGTGTATATTAGGTGTTCTAGAAAGAATAGGAATACACTTTCAATCACAACTTATAGCTATGTGTGATTATAATTTCTTTCAAAAATTAAAAACATTTTTTTGAATTAAGATTTATTTTAGCAAGGGAGATTATAATACAATTACATAAAACATAATATATTAACAATAATGCTAAACTTAAAAACAGTGTAATAAGTTATTGTCATTTGTATTATTTATGTACAAGTGACAGGTTTATCCCCACTAATTATGCCTATTGAAAATTTGGGAGCATTTTTGTTAGTGAATCATGATTTTTTTTATATTTAAGGCAGTGGATTAGAGCGCCCCAAAATAATGTTATCATCTTTTTCATGTCCATACTATGGCCATAGTAAAAGCATTTGATAAGAACATCAAAAAGTTTCTCTTATTTTTCAGTCTGCATAATAGTGGGAATACTCCAAATGAGAGGACTTAACCTCATTATAATACCAACTGGTAGCCTACATCAACATAATCCATCTAAATTATTAATTCAATTATTATGAGAACTTCATATGAAATTTATTCACTTCAACTAATAAACAAATCTAATTTAACAATGAATTCATAATTTAATTTTTACCAAAATATACAGAAGTTTATTAAATACAATCTAATCACAATGGGGAATATTGTATAAATATTTCAAATAAGGTATATATATTTGTTTTAAATTGAGCAAATAACATGTTTGTTATTACAATAAATATATTACAAATATCTTCATCATAGAGGATTAACCTATTTTTATTTACAAATTTAAAGATGAAAAATCTGCAAACTATCTATTTTTGCATTAAGCAAGACCATATAAAGCTATAATTGGCACCCCTTTAACCAGTAACCCATAAAGCTGTACATCTCGGCTTCTTTTTTAAAACTAATACCAAATACAATGTAGCTTGTATTATTATCTCCTATGATCTTTACATAAATTAAAATATTTTTTGACATCAATACTGATAAAGTTGGCTTTGAGAAAATTCCTCGGTCATGAAGATGTTGTTTCCAAGTTGCCTACTGTTCAAACAGTGTCATAATCAAAGCTGAACACAAATATCAAGTGAATACAAAAAACAGTAAAATTGGAGATCAGATTTCATTAAATCCACAGGTAAATGAGGATGATTTTTGGTCACTCACACATTCTTCACATAAAGGTAGTATCATCATAATTTGTTTTGCCTTTGGATCTGGACTCAAATAATTCACGGATAAGAGTACTTTTTTCACGCTCTAACTGAGATATTTTATCATCCTTCTGTCCAACTTCCTATGAAAAACAAAGATAAACAATATTTAAAGAATCAGTTGGTACTTCCATTTTATAAATTTCAAATTCAAAATGAGTATCATCAACTATGATGGGCACCGCTACACTTTAGGTGTATACAAATAGTCTGTATATATTGCAGACATTCTAAAACTCAGCAGATATAATTCTTAAAGTTAAGGTCTGATACATGCCAATATCAAAATGAACCAAAATCTCTGGGATATAATCCTATATTTCGACTTTCATCAAAATTGGATAACAATTGTGACCTCTAAAGGGTCCACAAAAAAATGTGAAGAGAAGGACACATGGATGGACAGGGGCAACAACAATATATGTCCACATGAAGAGAGAGAGATATGAGGTTATTAACTCAACATTAACCAGGCCATTTTGCCCCCCCCCCCAAAGACTGCACATGCAACCCAACTCCTTGCCACCTGACTCAATGACCAAAAGACATTCTGATCCCACATGCTAACCATTTGCCATCCACCTCCAGGTCTGTACACATAAAAAGTGGGGCATATAAAAATGGAATGTTAACACCTATTGTCACATATCTAGTGAAATTTTGATAATATTTTCTTCAAAATTAAACTAACATACAACAATATACCTTGATCAGTTCACTTTTAAGAAACATGCACTTCAAAAATATGTTTCTTGTAGAATAGGGCCAATCGATAAAGAGATATAGTGGAACTGAATAATCGAAAATAACCTAAGTTATAATAATAATAACTTGAATTACAGGAAATCCAAATCTACTACGTGTACGACTCCTGAATTGAACTTAACAAATTTATACCTCAACAATCTAATAACACACCTATTTCAACTGTATATTAATTTCAAAAGATAGGTTGCACAGGGAAACAAGACATATGATGACCAGCAGATTTGTTGTTCAAGCCTCATTGCCTCAATGATAAAATTATTATATATACGGTTTATTTGTCTGTATCATTGTTTAAGATCTGAACTATTAATTAGCCATTTATTAACAAATAGAGATCATAATCAACTCTCAATGGCATCGGATACTCAACATTTGAACTTGATCAGAAGGGTTCACTATTTAGAAATTTAACTGGGCTCAGAAAGAAGTGATTTGAATGAAATGTTCAAGACATTATCTATTTTTGAGCTATTAAAGCAAGAATGGTTAGCTCTTTATCTAAATCTTACATAATATATCTTTATGTTATATAGTGGCAACCAATTATGGATTGACATTCTTTCTAATACATCTGATTTAATACTTTTAACAATTCTTTACCTGTGTCAGCTGTCTATTTTGGCCTTTTAACATGTGAATAGTATTATCTTTTGTTCTAAGACTAGATGAAGAACCCACTGCCAGGTTCATATGTAGAGGAAATCCCTGAAAACAGATTAACCAGAATGTTGCACAACAGGTATTCATGGCATCTGATGAATGAAACATCTGACAATTATAACATCATTAATTGTAACATACTAAATTGTCTTTAAATTCAATGAGTTCAAATCTTTATATTGGTCAGTCAAACTAGACAGTCTAAGTATGCAGGTCTGTATGTATTGAATGCTGTTGGATTTTTAACTGTACCTTTTCTGAACTCTCTATCAAAGTTTTCAGTTGCTGGTTGACTTCAAATATTCTGGCTTTCTGGAAATTCATTCTTTCTTGATGTGCTTCAAGTGAATAATCCTAGAGATTAGAAGTAATATGTTATTTATCAAATACATTTTTATTGTGATTAATCATCTTGTTATTTGCTTGAGATTTATGTAACAACTCATTAAGTAATTATCTGAAAATCTTTAGAATTTGTTTGGCTTTCATCAAGTTCTGCCACATTTAATATCATGGATTTAGCTTTTCAAAATTCATTGAACATCAATATACTTATTTGTCTCAAGATCTTAAACTCTGTGTATCAATGTGAAGTCAATCGGATGATAAGTTTGGCATCTAGAGTATCACAAGTTTTTCAGTGATCAAGGGAGATAACTTTGGCAGTAATTATCAGAAATCACTGAAAATCAATAGGTTTCTTCGTCTCATGACCTTAAACACTGACGGACAGAGGGAAGGAGGGGGGGGGGCGACGACCGACCACATTTCAATGTGGGTGTATAAAAACTTGATTGACTTCTAGTTACTTCTACTGCTAACGTCCACTTGACACAAACTTGGTAATTTCGGGAATAACGCATGGTTGAATTTTTATTTCAATAATTCGCTTGCACATAGGGGTTTTTAGCAGTGGGAGGAAATTGGAGGAATCTGATGATTTAAATAGGGATGGGACAACCGGGGCAAATTTTCGAAAATACAAAATCGCAAAAACTTTTTTAAGGCGAAATTTTACGTAGAATGCGAATCTGGAAAAAAAATTGACGAAAAATGACGTTCTATGGTGGTGCAGGACCATTTTTCAAAATGGCCGCCATAATTCCGATTTTCGGGAAACCGAGACGAGTTATTCATCTTGATACGTCATTGGGTCTGATTAAACTGACGTATATTATTTATTTAGGGTCATCTTAGAAGTTTGGGGATCAGGCATTTGAAAACGTAATTTCCTACGACTGTGATGTTATTTTTGTGTGATGACGTCATCAATATCGCAAATTTTCACGGAATAAATCGATGAATGCAAGCTTTGCCCAGCGTTTGTTCATTTTGAGCATCCAGTAACACGGAACCTTAAATCGGGTATCGACCAGCGTCCGTTGGTGTCACCTTGACAACAGGACACAGTAATATGACATCATAATATGTCTAGTGACATCACTGGAATGAGCTTGTAATAGAACTGGAGCTTGAACTCAGTCGTTAAGGGACCTCCAAGCAAAATTCCAGATATATGGGGTTTTAGGGGTCGACGAATACGATACTGAACGAGGCTCGGTAGTCAACAAAATCTCACACAGCAGACTCAAGAAAGTATATTTACATTGTAACACTTCCCTATTCATGGAAAAACACCCTGTGATCAGGGGCTATGAGCATCAAATAAGGCAATACCCGATGTAACAATATCCAACTGATTTCAAGGATTTCATCACTTCTCTTTATCAACAAATCGCATCAAACTGAATAACTTACCAAAGAGACTATTTCCGAATATAGGGAATACAATTACACTATGTAACGTGAAAGGGCAGAATATCTCCAATATTTATATATGCGAATTCAAGTTCAGGTTGGACGGGTACTGGGTATTAATAGCACCGTAGTGAAATCATTTTCATTTATATAACAAATTCGTGGTGAGCATCATATCAAGCAACGGATATCTTTTTTTAAACTGAATGTTCATTTTGATCGGGTTTTTCTGAACGTCCCTATTCCTGAATAAGATCATTGTAGAACAACGGGGAATTCAATTACGATTAACTTGAACGAGATCATTTTAGAACTAACCAGTTGAAAGATCAGTATCAGTTCAAGCCGTGCCTACTCAGGATCCTAATCGATATCCTAAAGTGATATCAGAGCACTCTTGATCAGTCCATCTAGATCGCTAACAGGTTCTCCTTCGGGTTTAACCACAGATCTTATAGAATTCCTCAACTGTTCTACGGAAAACGTCTGAAATCTGAACTTCCCGTCTGAGCCTCTGGTCCTACGCTTTTGTCTGATATCCGGGCATATAGTCTGTCTAAGGTATCCAATTTCAGCAATGAGCTGTGCTTGGTTTAGTCTCTTGATATAGTCTATGGTAGAAATCGTCACCGGCCCTCCGTGTTCTTTGCATTTGTCCAATAACTCCAACATCCTCCGGCACTTCTCTTTCTTGATTTCTTCCTTCTTTACCAACGACAAGGATTTAGTAGCTTTCACAGTCGCCAGAAAGTCCCTTTCTAGTCTCTTTACTTCATTTACTGGTTCAGACGAGCGTGCCCACTTACATTTATCTGTCTTTTCTTCACGTTTCAGGGCAGTGAAGCCAGGACTGACAAGATACCCGTTGATGGAAACAATGTTTTTCTCTGAATGAGTTTTCATAGTTGTCATGCCTCCTGCAAACTGTATGCAGTTACTAAGCTTCGCGAATTCAGATTCAGATCCAAGGTTGGTGATTGGCGCCAGCTGAAGCTTATCGAAGTCCATCGTGCTGTCTTCTGACTCTTCTGTGTCGAAGTATTTAATATCGGAGAGCTGGCGGACAAGAGCGTTGATTGATTCAGTTAACGCAGCGTGGATTAGCTGTCCTTTCCCAGTTCGAGCTTGCTGGAAGTCAGACTTGAGGGCGTTGAGTCGTGCAAGTTTCTCATGGAAGAAAGCCTTCAGTGTGGACCATGTACGCGCTTCTTTTGGGCCTCTACCGTCAATTCCGAGTGAGTCCATCAGGGGGTACAGCAAAATCTCTCCAAACAATTGGTAGACCTCAGCACAACACAAGAACCACTCATTGGTAATGAACGTGTGCACAGCTAGTACTAATTTGTTGGAATTTTCGTCCACTATAGCGTCGAAAAAATCGATCAAATTCTCACGATTCTTCACAAATTCCACGGACAGCTCTAAAGGCCTGCCGAAACGATTTGAGACAAATCCTTTAAAGGCTGCCGGGTTCAGTTCCTTCGCGTCCAACCAGTCCTTGAATTCAGTAAAAAGTGAAACGGAGTGCGAGGCATGTGAGGGAGAGAGAAGCTTGGCCACCGCAATTAGGCCCAAAGTATGGATGCTAGAGTTTGACTTGAGGATATTATTGACACGAATGAGTTTTTCTATGCCTACTTTCTGTTCCACGTCCTTGAAAACTTTCTCTAGTGCATGGTCAACTGCAAGCACTATATGTGCAGAGCACTTTAGCTTCTTATCATCACTTACTCCAAGATGTTCCAACATCGTGGAGCAGTCACCAGCCCGATCAGTAATCCAAAAGTCAATCATTTGTTTCATATCATTCACTGAGGTGTCGGCTAGAATTGCTAGGCACTGCAACTTGTAGTGGTAGGCATCTGCTCCTGACTCACCAGTGTGTGACGGATTCTCCACATATCCAGTCGTGAATGTTTCGCGAATTCCAGAATCCCTGTCTTTCAAAGTTATATGGTCAGTTTTCACGTGGAAATGTCTGTGTCCCGCGGCCTTCGTAGCGTCATCAATCCCTACTGTCACCACAGTGGAAGAGTTTTTCTGCGTCAATTTCCTAGCCACCATTTCCAGATTTAGGACTGAAGCGTCCTGTAGGTACATGCTCATACACTTTCTTGACGGCATCACAAATGTCAGATCACGTTTACTTCGTTTTAGAGTTAAAGGATCACAATCACCTTCATCGTCACTACTCAAAGGTTCACATCCCAGGTCCTCTTTGGGATCACCATTACTGTCACTCCCAGATTTTTGCCATTTTTGACCAAAAACAGTAATTGCTAGAGTCACTGCTATGCCTAACAAGTCATTAGCAGTGACTTTGTATTCCGACAAACACTGCACCAGAGCTCTCATGAGGGGTTCGCTCAATTTAGTGCGCCCTGTTCGAACTTTCACTTGAGGAAATTCTGTTTCGGTTTTAGGTATTGAGGTCGTTGAACGGGTGGCTGGCCCTGGAAGATGGCTTGTATTTGGAGATTCTATAGTGATAGTGAAGTCTTCGTCACCAAGTTCATCGTCCTCTACAACTTGCATTGCCTCCTCAATTTGTCGACTCAAACTCATGCGTTCTGACTTCACCTTGTCTTCGTTTTCGGCCCGTGTTGCCTCCATTGTTAGACTACGGTCCTCAACGCGGCGCTTCTGTTTGATCCATCTACGGGAAACTGTGCCAAGGCTAGTGGCCACGTAGTCACCCAAGCAATTGTCCCGGTAAAATGATTCATCCTCCGCCACCATCTTCACCCCATACGCGGCAGTCAATTTATCCTGGTATGTCGTATCCTGAGTCCGTATATCGTAGGCATGAGAGGTCATTCTCTGGCTGAACTGAGTGGCCTGAATTATCCAACTCTCGGCCTTAGTTCTATCACCTCTGTTCTCTGTTTTCCGAAAGCTCTTGAACATTTCAAAATCTTTCAAAATTTTTGCGGCCACAGTCCGTTCCTCGCACGGATAAACGTTCTTATCTATCCAATCATCCCTCAGTTCTCCAGCAACTATCAGAGAAGCTTCACCCTTACTGGTAGTTCGTTTACCCTTCTCAGTCTTCGTAAGATGCAACATACGACCAATGATGAAAACGCCATTGCAAAGTTTATTTTTCGGCAGAAACACAGGCTCTTCTTTGTAAAGCTCACCGAAAAATGTCTTCCTGACATCGCCGCTTCTAGTAGCTACGTAATCCATGTGGCAATTATGGTGCAAAGTGGGAGAAACTCGTCAAAATGCGAATAAAATCACAAGAAATTCACGCCGCAGCCGCTTCCATATTCTTGAGACTTTGACAGACGGCCATGACGTCATACCCATTATGACGTCATCGCCGTGCGACGTCGACTCGCTTGAGGGTGAACGGTGAATCAGGTCAGCTATCGTATTCAAAATCGTACCCTACATGAACTACGTTTTCGGATCTAAATGAAACTACATGGATTAAGGACGCATATTCTACGATCTCACTCAAGAACGATGACGTCACCGACATCAGGGACGTCATGCTAATGAGAATTTTTTTTTTTAGCCAACTAATTCATCAAACAGGCGATTCTTTATAATTTCCATCATTTTTAAAATCACTCGACTAAGAATCCGCGATGTTGGTAACAGAGGAAAAGTTCAAAGTGATTCGATTGGCAAAAATGACGTCATTTCCGCCATTTTAAGTAAAACTGCCCTGCACCACCATAGGAAATTAAAAAAACTGAAAAAATCTGCCGGATTCGTATTCTACGATGAATTTCGCCTAAGAAAAGTATTTGCGTTTTTAATTCATCACTGTTGTCCCAACCCTAATTTAAAGATGCATTATTCAAGAGTTAAATAAACCTACTGCAAGTCTTTCTGGCCTTAAAAGTTATATAAAATTTGTTAATTAGACATTTATTTACATGACAAGACCATTAGAAACTCTCAATGCCATCGGATACTCTTGATTTTCAATGGATTAAAAAATGGTTGGTAGTTGAAGATATAATTAAAAAATGGAAAATCAAGACTTAATTTACTGACATAACAACAGTAGCAATGACAATTTTAACAGTCCTAACTTAGTAAATAGTAGAGTAATTTGACTGAACTGTTCAGCATAATGACTTTGCATCATCCCTTTTCTTAGCTTTTTATCTAAATCTTACATAAAGTATCTTTAAAGTGTGAGTTAGATTAATAATAATAGGCTTCGTCACTTCTTGAAAACAAACACTGTGTATAGATTTCAAGTCATTTGGATGATATCTTTATCTTCTAGAGCATCCACAAGCCATTGGAAAAGGTGTAGCAAAGAAAAATGCGGATACGAGATCCTTGACTTCCATAGCTCCCATTGCCTTTTTAATAAATATATTTATCATGTGACTAGAAACACATCTTTTGTACATAATCTTTCGCTAGATATTGGCATTTTAAAGGGCATTATATTTTTTTACTTCTTACATTATAAGAAAGTCTTCCAGCAAAACTTTCCTTTTCATGTAATTGACTTAGTTGTTTTCTGTACCATTCTTTGGCTTGATCTAATACTCTCTGTCCTTCCATTAATAACTCCTTCTCTTCTTCTAACTGCTTCATTCTCTTTACCTGAATAGGAAGTAATAATAAACTCCAATGATGGACAACATTAACAAATTAATATGCAAAATTTGGGAGATATTTTCTTATTGGTTTCAAAAGCAAAATAAATTTTTTTCCACAAAAGAAATTGACATAAAGTTGCTTCAGAAGACAAAATATTTCTTATACATTACGTGCTTACCATATTATAATCAACACCACTAGTCAAAGTGTGACGTCGACCAGAATTTCTCCTCTGAACAGTGACTCTTTGTGGTTTTATCTCTTCATTCTGTTTTCTTTGGAATTGTTCTATATTGGCTGAAAAATAAATAATATTTATCAAAGTTTCCTTTACTCATATTTTTCAATAAGGAATACAGCAGACAATCATGCAAAATCCACTGTTCTATGTCAAGTCTGGTTGGATGGTTGCAATTAAGTTTGGCATAGAATGGAAATTCAGTAGCAAACCAATTGGAAACTTTGAAGTAGCTTAACTCAAAGGGGGCAGTTGAATATTCAAAATTTTCTCAGGGAGGGCATGACCCCCCCCCCCCCATGACAATTGATTGGGGGGATTCAGGTCAACCACGTAAGGTAGGCTATATTTGTCCACATTGGAAGTTGCTGTACTCATGAGCTGGAAGTTCAAGAAAACTTGTATGCAGCAGTTAAAATTTCTCCAGACGGTTCCGTCTCTGTGGACCTTACCCACCCAAGTTTGGCTTTATTAGACCACTTGGACATTACTGTATTCACAGATGAAATCGCCTTAATGTTTTCGTGGGGATGGGGGTTTACATGTAAGCTTTGCTCCTCCGACTCTCGCAGATAACTGGCAGCACCGTCCATAACCTGACACTTTAATAAGCATTTCAGGTTCTGCCAACTCTCTGCAGCCTTGAGATCTGCATATCTGTTGGTACTAACCATAAATAGTATTTGATTCAGAAGAAGGGTAATTTTGGTGTGGCTGTAATAAGCGACTATTGCTACTTGATACATGGATTCTAGGTTGTCTATTATTGACAGCAACCGCCCACTTTGAACCATCTGGTTCAGTTGGACGAATTTGTTCTCTATGCCAACTTTTAAGTTCTGTTATTACTCGGTTCCCTTGACTTCTGTCTCTTGGTGGAATCTGTGGTGGAACATCCCCCTTCTCTTGATGTCTATAGGGGGGTCTTGACGGCCTAGGTGGTGAGATTATATTATTGTTTGAGTTTATTTCATTTATGTGTTGATGACTTCCAGCTCTACGGTAGTTAGTATTTATAGCATTATTAGGTTTCACTGTGGCAGTGACTGGAGCATGTTTGGTCGGAACAGCATAGATTGGTTGATGAGGGGCGGGTGCCCCACCCTCTTGCTCTCTAGAGACATATCGAATAACTGTTGAACAATTTTCTTTCTCATGTTTGTAAGAATGACTCTTCTGTTTGGTACTAGTCAACAATGCTAATTTTAAGCCTGACACAAATCTCTCGAATGTCAGACAACCATTAGCAGGGGTAACTTTCCTCAACGCATCAACAACACCAAATGGTAATCCTGTAACCCCCTCCTCGTTCCATCTCGACTCAATATCTTGGAACCGAACAAATCCAGATCGTTTCTCGTCCAAAATATCGAACAGAATTCTCAGTGAAGACACAAACTGTTTCGGCAATCCTTCCAAGTTAGCAATGTTTTCTGTTTGCGACATGTTTTTTTGCTATATTTCACCGACTGGGCATTTATCTTACAACTGAGACTTCATGACGGCTTCTACATCAACATCAAAGGAAGTTAATTCACGACAAGTGCACCCAGTAAGCCCTCACCTGATTGGTTGTGTGTAAACTAAAGCTTATAAATACACAAGTCTTGTTCAACAAGGCAGTGCGTAACAATTCAATAAAAAACGTTGTAAAATGTTGCTCCGTTGATCGAGTCTACGCCGGCGTCATAATATTTCCCAGGTATGAATAGGAACATTGTATTAAATGAGTATAAATTTAACCCAAACAATAGCATTTTGTTATAACCTTGGACGATCGCGCCTCTATCTCTTTTTTTAAAACTGACCCACATTAAAGTGTATTTAAATATTTGTTTTAAACTGTTGATAGCTATAGGACCAATGAGAGGTGATTTTAAATTATATACCTGGGGAAAAAAATGGTCATATATTTCGAGATGCGTACATGCATTATTATAATCTTATTGGACGTAATCTTTAATTGTGGATATAATATCGGATCTGTTTGAATAGAATATTGTAAAATAAGTCATATTAAAATAATCCTCTTTTAATAAATCAATATTACCCGTCGTATTTTTTTTAACATATAGTCCTATCGATATTTATATTGTGTCCGTGTATAACTTGTATACATGTACCTTTATTTTATACATGTACTTTTATATTTTTTTTTTTTTTGGGGGGGGGGGCTACTTAATTTTTTGGAGGGGCTGAGGATGTGTCGGCTAAGAAGACTCCTAAGAAATTATTATTGTTGGCTAAAAATTGGGTGGGGGGGGGGCTAATTCGATTTTTGTGTGTGTGTGTGTATGGGCGTAGGGGACTAAGCCCTACACCCATAGCCCCCCCTCCCCCGACTACGGGCCCGCTCTGTCATATTCTATTAATTTCTACACGTGCAGAATGACAAACTAATTGTAAGTCTCGATTGCACGCACAACTTTTGCGCGGGAAACACGTGGTTATACTGAAAGTACATACCAAATGGTAACTTTAACGCGGGAAACTCATGGTTGTAATCAAAATACAAACCAAGGCAAATGAAATGTTTAACAGTGAATCGGCTTATTGGAGATCTGCATTTCATGCAAATTAAGTTTGATGCAGTATTTCAATATGGAGGGGTGTGGGGTTGGTGAGGGGTATACAAATGGTGACAAACATAACAGACAAGAAACACCAATCAAGAATTAATTCAAATGCTCTGTCGCATCCTTATAAAGCATAAAAAAATACGATATTTTAGAAATAAAACTACCAGTTGGCCAGTTTAAAAAAAAACAAAACAACCCACGAGTAGGGCCTATCTGATAATCTCAACGGGTCAGTGGGTTATGCTGAAGTCAATTATCACGTATTACCGGATTGTAATACACTTAAAATATAATGTACTTAAAGGGACAATCCCGATAAGAACAGAGTCTCAAAAATTAAAGTCCGAGTATTTATGAAATTTAAAGACCAAAATATAGTGGCATGGTGTATTTACCTTGCGTCAAAATTTCAGCTCAAAATATTGAGTCGTTTGGACTGTACGTCAACACTGCTTATCCGGACACGTAACCCTTTTAAGATTTCGGGTCAATTTTTTCATTGGGTGACCTGATAATCGATTAACGTTTCTTGAGGTCTATACAGTGAATGACCCATGCACTGTACTTGATAACAAAGGGTAAATTTCACCTGCATATTATTTTTATAGAAAAAAGTCTGGTTTTATCCAGATACTGTATAATACAACGATCTCCATTTCCAGATGAAGACTGTCAGGTTTAAGTTATTTACAAGCTTATCACAAATATCAGGTTAGTAGGTGGGCCTTAGGTTATGGATTTTAAAGGATTTTAAGACAAAATTAAGCAGTTTTATACCCCAAAAAGTTATCGGGATTGGCCCTTTAAAATGTGGACAGTGGGGATGTATGTCCTATCAATTTTCTGACAATTCACACAGTTAAACATCAGTAAATTATGGGCTTCCAACCAATCCCAATCATGTGACTTTACGGAGAATTGTTAGGTTTCCAGGGGCAGAAATTTAATACCAGAGAATTCTTAGGCAAAACGATAAGCAATAATAACATAACCTTATAATTATAATATTATTATGTATATGGGAACAAATTGCGAACCTTAGATCAATTAAGACTCCTTCAAAACTTATTTTAAAAATATTTTTGCTTGTTTTTATGTCCTTATTTTTTTTTAGTCCTGTTTATTTATGATCATGTATGCTGCTCTTACTGGACGTACTGATTCAACGAAATCCTATCTATCAAATGAACGCAGGCCATTTCACAACAAAGATTTTACAAGTATGAAGTGAACAAAGACTTGATAAAAATTGTTTTTAGATCTTCATATTACAGTGTTGGCCAACCAAATTGAAGCCGGAATGAAAAAAATATAAACAAATAAGGAATTCAAGAGACTTAAAATGAAATACAGCATCATCATAAATCAAATATTGGCTTATTTACACGAAAACAGGTAACCCAAGAAATACCTAACTTTTACTTTTTTCCACTGGAAAACTAATATCTAGCTGTAGTGGGTCACTCAGTTCAGAATAACCGGACCCAGGTAAATAATAATAAAACCATTCTTAATCACACCATGTCCGACTGAAAGGGGATTTTTATGTTAGCTTGATTATAGATATCTAGATTTTCTATATTTATTATAAAGTGCACCTGAAAACACACACGTGTAAAAGATAGCGCTATGTAAGTATTGTATGGTAATAATAAGAAGAAATAATAGTAGTAGTTGGATATTTTAGAAGATGTTTTTTTTTTTCTGAGAACCCAGACTCCAATTGGCAGTATAGGGTTCTATAAGACTTTTTATAACACTTTGAATACAAATAGGAGTAGACTGAACTTAATTCTTAGATGAAAAGGGGACATGTGTTGATAGTTTATAGTTTTAGGGAGGAGCTGAGACGCTGAATTTTTAACATGTTTTAGTTTGTTATCTGATTGATTATGTTTAAGTGCTAGATTGATTCCTCGCCCTATGACCTAATGATAGTGATTTGATAATATAACTCATTAAGCAATATATACATGTAATGATATAGTAAGATATAATTAACACAAGGTACAATTTTATGGATACACAATTACAGAGTTTGATACGAAGCGACGTTTCGACGAGGATGCTCTCCTCTTTATCAAGTAATTATGTATCCATAAAATTGTAGTAATTGTACCTTGTGTTAATATGTTCAATTACTAAATGCCAATCAAAGAAGATAGATATAATTATGTTTTGACTTTCTTAGAAAATATGCAACTATCCCCTTAAATGTTCGTTCATAAAATGGACACAATTACAGATACATTAGTTAAGAGTTTAATATAGAGTTGGTTATTAATAATTAAAAAATAGATGATAATGTATGTTTAATGTTTTATTTCAGTAACAAATCTATCTTGGTTATAAACACATACCAAAATTCCAAGTGGAGCATTAAATAATGCTCTACTTGAACACAAACAATGACAACAATATACCATTTAGTTTATGCACTCAATGATGCTTAAGTTTCTTTTACAAACATATTTATTAATTTCCACAGTCTTTATCAATTCAAAGTGTCCATTATGGAAATACATGTAATAATAATTGTCTTTGAAAGGAAATGCAAAACAAATGGTCTTTGCCATACTATAGTAAAGAAATTATCCTTGGTCCTTCCAAATATTCACAATATATACAAAGGCGTAGTCCTTAAACCAGCCTATTTGTCACCAGTAACTTCATCTTCATGAAGCAACATATTTGGTATTCCATTTGTTATTGGGAACTTTCTTCCAGTTTCTGGACAGATTAAATCACCTTCTATAATCTCGACCTATAAATAGAAATATCATATCATTACTATCATATACCTCTTTTTTTTTTATCCATACACACTAAATAAACAAGTCAACAGTGAGACTGATATCCCGTGGCACAATCTCAAAATAAATAAATGACACATATTTATCTTTTTGAAAAGTAGTCTAAGCAGAAAATGTTCACGATCAAACTTAGTCAAGGTTTTCAAGTACTTGGTAGTGAAACTATACACTAAATTTCATAGCTATACATTAGTTGGAATAAAAGTGATCTTGTCAGAAAGCATTGACCAATGAAATTGCTTATTTTTTCTTAGCCTATTGTGTAAATGTTTATCATTGAATCCATTGAAGGCATTCATCTCATGAACATCTACACCAAAACGTCCCAAACGATCAAATTGATTATTAGTCTCTATCATCCATTATTCTATGAATATTAGTCTGGATGGGTCCTCAAAAATTGACAGAAAATAGGTCATTGTCTGGATTATCCAGTCTTTAAAGTTACGACGTACTGAATCTATCAAAACAGCTTGCTTGTCAACGATGACACTCTTTAAAATTTTGTTTGCAAAGGTTTCAATTGAAATGGCAATTTTCTCTCGTCATGAATCAGACGTATGGCTTCTCACAACCTTCTTAATTCTTCTTCGCGATTGATGCTGCTTATTCCTCGTCTCTTTTTTGTTTCTAATAATAGATGTGCCAAGTGAATTGTGGAATATATTTCAACCACGCTTTATAGAATCTAGCAAAATCAGCCCGGCTTCATAAGATCTATTACTTACTGAGACTTTCGCCAAAAGGTTCCATTGCCCATGCGTAACCAAAAGTTTGTTTTTTTATGTGGTAGATTATCCAGTAATTTTCGTCAAAAATTGAGAACCGCCCCAGACCCCCCGTGCGTTGAAGACTAGGGGGTTCTGGGTGACCGAGACTAATTGATTATTGCTCTGCTTACCCTGAAAATTGCTTATCACTCTGCTTACCCTGAGCAGAAAATGCTCATTATTGAACTTAATCATGATATTGATATAATGAAACTTTACACCAAGGCATCTGCCCATCAAATTGTTTATATGTATCTGCTTAGCCTTAACAGAAACTGCTCAGCCTTAACAGAAACTGCTCATCAAGGCATCCATCATTAGAAATTACATGCTGACATCACCTATCTGACATTGCTCATAGTCATAATCCTTTAACTCAATAAGGCCTTTGAATTTATTTACTATGTCAAATGTGAGCAATTTTGTTTTCTTGTTTTAGAAAATTTGGCAAGTACATGTACTTGTCATGATGCTTACGGATTCAGAATTCAGATGTTTAAGTACCAGAGAATCTTTATGAAAACCTGATTTTGAGTATGTCAAGATTTTTTCTTAGATTGCTAGACAAATTATTGATAAATTTTACCTGTAATAAGAGGTTATGTGCAATTTTCAGAAAGTCTTCATTTGATTCATAATTTTCTGTTATAGTTTCAGGTAATCCTTCTGCTTTTTTAATCTATTGAAAAAAATATAAACATTCCTATTCTGGATAAAGAACATTATTGTCAAGAAGCATATGTGCATCTACTTTTCTTTAAAATATAAATGATACATAATAATCGCAATGCTGTGTTTTATTCTTCAAATAAAGAACATTACACATCTCCTGTCCGCCATGCATGAAGAGCAATTTCAAATCCAAGGAGAGCTTTTTTCAGCTGTCCATGATTTTTTAGAAATAAAATGGCAGAAATCAAATAAACAAAATATGGCGTAGTCGATGTTCATTAAAATTTGTCACATTGGTAAGATATATATTATATTACATACATCACCAGCAGCTGTATATAAAGCTGGCCAGTCTAACTTTGCAATCATCCGGCTTATAAATTCAGGATTAAAATCAACTTCTTTTTCTTCAATTTTACTGGCCTAAAAAAGAAACAAAACAAAGTATTACTTTAATTGTCCAAACAGGTTTGCACCAATCGGGTTAGAAGATAGACATGTGCTATGATAGCAATTTTCCCTGGCTGCCGTTTCTGGGTCGTCTCCTTATGCCAATACATGCTTTTACGTGCACAGCCACATGTTCACAGGACCTTGGGTTTCTATACCACCCGAACAACTAGACACTGTGGCTAGCATGGTTTGCATGTGCACGCTGTATCATAAGGTGTGTCATCACAGAGTCAACTAGTCCAACCTCGTGGGTTTTCTCAGGGACCATCAGTTTCCTCCTACGACTAAAGACCCTTATGCACAAGCAAATTATTGAAATAAAAATGAAACATATGTTAGTCCTGAAATGACCTAGTTTGTGTTGCATGGACGTGGAATAATTCTCTCTTCCTCACTCATGTCAGATGACGCGGGAAATGAATTCTACTTAAGGGGGGAAAAATCAAGGTGAAAAATAGAAAGTAAGTTAAAAAAGAACTCCAAAATTAGTGTAAAAACAGAGGTGTTCATAAAGAGCATTTTTTCCTATTGCAGCCAAAAAGGGATGAACAGGTGAAATGAAATGAAATGGGGTTTAAGGTCCTACTGAAATGAAATGAAATGGGGTTTAACATCCTACTGTTCAGCTCCTAGACTGGGCTAATGAAGACGACCCTAAGCCATACAGTGTGCTATGAGGGAAATTTTGCGTGGGCAGCAGTGCTACGGCCAACTCATATATCGAATTCAAACTGCAAAGGGATATTTTAGGTGCACGCCAATGTGTACACAGGGATCAATTTTTTGTCCCATCCGAACGACTAGACCACTATATATGTCCTTGTCAGGGGAACCAAGCTGTAAAATCTCGATGAACTTTGTTGGCCAATGTCGGGATCAATCCTGCCTTATAGCCAGCTTTCTGGCTGTGGATAGGCAGTGAAGTTTTTAAGGGGCTTATCCACTTTTTAATGAAGACCCCACAGTGTGCTTTTATGGCCGGACCCTGCCTAATCTTTAATATATCAAATTCCATCTGTCAGGCACTCCGTCCTACTTCTAACAGCTAAAGGAACTAATACATGAATACATACCATAATCTTTAAAGGAAACCCTTTTGTAACACCTTTAACAAAGTTCGATGACAACATGTTATGTGTTAAAAGCTTCATTTTGTTTCTTTATCTTAATTCCTCTTTTTCTAACAACACGCTTTAAATTTTCATTTGTTGATGTTTGGCTTTTTTTTAAATTGGCGAATACGTGTAGTTAAAACGGAAACAGATCTAACTAAAATTCTAAGAAATCATTCATTTTTGGATCACAGTTTGGATGCTCAAGTCTTGATTTGAACAAATATATGATTATACAACAGAAATTATGTGCTTACAGTTACTTGTTGATATTTTGTGGGGAAAATGATTATTTTTTCGTTTCATTCGTGCGATTTAATGCAGTTGTCATTTTGAAGCAGCCAAGATGTCTGCGCCCGCAAAACACATGTAAATATTGGTATTCCACAATTCCATGCACTTTTGAAAAAGAAAACATTGTACATGAAGTAAGGGTCTCTGAATGAGCTGTGCATTTATATTTTTGTTATTATCATTTTACTGTACTTTATTTAGTTTCCTCTCTTAATAAAGTGATCTTGTCAAAAACTAGTCTCAGTTGAGTTGTCGACCTGAATCTACGGAACATAACATGATCATGGATGATGGGCATGATACTGATAAAGATATATATTATATCATGAGATTTTAATGGTTTCTTCAATTTCAGCTTGGGTCATATTTGCCTTTTTTTTTTTTTTTAAATTTCCCGAAATTAAATTTTGTTGGGGGGGGGGGGGGGGGTAATAATATAATTGACCCAAGAGTAGCTTTTTTATTAGTTTCTGACAGGGAATCCGGAAGCTAAGTTACTAAAGTTAAGTATATTAATAGAATATTTGACATTAATATAAAGACTATAGGTAGCAATGCAAAAGATTTCTAGATGTGCCACTGATACTATTTTCATCGTAGTCGAAAAATCTGACCATGACGTGGGTAAAATGTGCCTGCCTATAATTTTAGGCTCGGGGGTTGGGATGGCCTAGTGCTCTAGAGTGCCGCGCTTCGACCATTAGCTGGCCGGTCACCTCTGGCTTGCGGCTGTGGTTTCGAGCCCTGGTGTGAGCGTATGTGGCATGGAGATAGGGGGGCCTTCTCAACCTCATAGGTTTTCCCTGAGTCCGCCGGTTTCCTCCCATTGCTAAAGAACCCTATGTGCAAGCGAATTATTGAAATAAAATTAAACCATATGTTAGTCCTGAAATGACCTAGTTTGTGTTGAGTAGACTTTTAACCCCATTTCTCTCTCTCTCTCTATAATTTTAGGCAATAGACAATTACCGGTACCGGTATTACAATTGATACTACATAAATAAGTATAAACTACGCAATGTTTTGACAAATGATGGAATACGTATTAGTAGCTGGTGGATTAGCATCTGCTTCTACAGTATAGTCATAGTGACATCAAAGGCAAAGTATTAGGAGAAGTAAACTTAATCCTCTTAATCTATACAGCTGTTTCTTTTAAATAGCCCAGTACACCTCCACCCTCATCTTTATATTTGTATATAGAGTGTGATATCATCCCCACTAATGAATAAACAGCACATAGATATGTATAACTTGCTTCATTAAGATGTGAGTATCCTTCTTGAAATATTGCATAGTAACAAATAATAATAAATTCAGTAATTAAAATAGCATTATGCAAGAACAAAATCTGCTTATTACAGGTCTTCTTTAGACCTGAGATGTTATCTAAATAATCAATTAGACATTAATTAACATATCCAGACCATAATAAACTCTTAAATTCAAGGCTAGCCTTCGATGTTGGTGGATTGAATTCCTATATGCTGCTTAATGGCCGTTGATAATTAAATCAATCAAGTGGATAATGGAGACTATGCTGTTTATATTAATGATTTGAGTAATGATGACCGAGGCTATGCGAATATTGCAAATGCTTTTTTCTCGGCTAATAGTGGACCAATTTGACTGAAATTTTCAGCAAATTATCTTTATCTAGTTTTTAACTAGTATAGTGAGAACTGCCATCTCTTTATCTTATCTCCCATAATTAACTTTAAGTAAGCGTATTTATCTTATTTGTATTTTGTGTTCATAATAATATGTTCAGTTTATACTAAATGCCTATAAAAGAAGTAATAATGTCTGATTTGTAGTTTGCATGGTGATTTGCATGGTGAAGTTTCGTTCATAGGATTGTCAACTGTTAAATCTCCAAATAACAACCCTAAATTATGGGCATGAAATTATTTTGCAACATTTTGAATTTTTCTTATAGAAAAAAGTGATACAGTACTAAAATGGATGGTTCAAGTATATTTGAAACTGAATTAAATTTTTGCCCAGATTGTGGAACAATCCTGCCATTGCCTGGAACAGAAGAATTTGTTGCGTGTCTAAAATGTGGATACAAACTTGATTTAACAAGTATGTTTATTTCATCACCAATCGTGTAATTTCTGCACAATAAATTTGAACAACAATACATTGCTAGAAGCCTACATGTAGGTAGGCTGTTTATCAAGTGTCATACTTAATGGTTGACTTTTTTGTGTCACTTACTGTCCAGCCAACTATCGTGACAAATATGCATTTCAGCTGCATTATGACTCACCAGCAATATATTCCCATGTTCTATATATTATGTTCCATTTACTCTTTCTCGACATCAAGATATTTGATTTCAGAATTATTGACAACAAATGGATAGCCAGAAATTTTTTTTATAAAAATCATTTTTGGATCCAACAAGATTGTATTCAATTTTGTTAGTATTCATTCTGTCCTTCAACCAGGTAACTGTACTGGTGCAGCTGTTTGCCTTAGTATCTTATTTGGCATTTTATTTTAATAGCAAAAAGTTTGACAAATATATACTTTTCATTTACATAAGAAACCAGGCTTAGGTTAAAAACACATCTACCTGACATTATATGACACATAGACAGCAAAATCATTTTCAACAGATCTGATATGAAAGTATACCGTGAACATAGATTAGTGTAAAGTTTACAATGAAAATCAAAATGGATCAAAACAATAATTCCTGATTAGCATTTGATGTGTGGTTTATAATTTTGCTTCAGAATTCCATGGTGTATCTGTTGAATATAATTTAACATATAATAATATGGAAGAAATTCTGACTAATATGGGGAAAGATATGGAAGGTGTATCATCAGGACCAATGGTGAGTTAACATGTCAGATAATTTAACATCACAGCGACAGTACAAATGACTTATCCTGTAGTTTTTTTGATTGATGCGGGGGGGGGGGGGGGGGATGGCCGAATGATTAGCATGTGTATGCTTTATCATTAAGCCTGTCATTGAATCAGCTGGCATGGTTTCAAATCTCCGGTTGTACGTGACAAGGAGTAGGGTCTCCTGTCCAACGTCACAAGTTTTCTCTGAGTCCGCCGGTTTCTTCCCATTGCTAAAGATCCCTACGTGCAAGTGAATTATTGAAATAGAATTAAACCATAGGGTAAGCTTATTCTTCCGGACACCTGTTACCACTGTTTGTTGTGTATTTCGTACACGATGAATAGTCCATTTGTTGATTACACTATTTTGCCTATAACGTTTTTTAGGACTTCGAATTTTGTCTAATGGTTTGGATTGTTCGTACTTGGTTTTATTTTATCCCAAAATGACCTAGTTTGTGTCAAATGGACTTAAAACTCCATTTCACTCTCTCTCTCTCAATAGATGTTAAATGAAATTCTATAGTTTTTGGAGTAAATATGTTGTTAGAGAGTAACAGTAATCTGTTCATAAAAGTATTATTTGTAAATATTTAATGTTTGATCTGTTTTTTAGACTGACCGAACATGTTCTAAATGTGGTAATGAAGGAATGACATATACAACACGTCAGACCCGCGGTGCAGATGAAGGTCAAACAGTTTTCTATGGTTGTCCAGAATGCAAGTAAGCATAACTGATTTTATTTTATTAAAACCTTAACTCTGAGTTTAGTTCAGTCTTGATTATAGACAAAAGTTAATAGTTTAGGTTTAATTCATGCTAAGAGTTACTCAAAATAAAATATATCAATGGTAGATAATCTTAAAGGCTATACCCATGAGTCATACACTCTTTCTAATCATTGAATGATATGATTCCTTGAAACACAGGCCTACTTATATAAAACATCATTCCAGCTTGTGCATCATCAAGTTTTTACTCACATTTCATAGTATTTTGCTGTCATCCTGTTTTTCCATCCATTGGATATATACCGGTTTTTCTTCAGCGATTATACCCCTGTCAGATTTTCTCAGCTTACTTGTATTTTTTAATTACTGTTAGCAAGAATCCCTTAATTTTCTTATGTTTTTACTTTCTCAAAAGAGTAAAAAAGTTTACAATAATTATTTTTTCAAGTGGTAAATTTGTCCGAAAACATGAACTGTGGTTAAATAGAAAAGATGACCATAGTTATTTGAAACTAATAATATTTAGAAATATTCTCAACTTAACCTTAACCTCAATAAGTGCATGTTCCTTTTAAATCTTAGCTGTTATTGTTTAGCATTAAGGGTTTGGTAAATAGAGTTACATGCAGTAGTTGGTAGAGTGATAGTCATCAGTGTGCCTTTTCATTACCCACTACATGTATACCATTATTATATATATTATATAGTTTTGTTTGGGTGTTTTTATTTTAAGTTTTGGTGGGAGTATTAATTGGGAGAGTTTATTAAACAAAATCTTATTTTACTTAAAGGATTTTTAAAGGATTTATATAACTTGGAAACATTTTAGACATGTTTCACTGTGTACAAATATATTTTAAGCCCAACAACCTAGTCAAGCTGTAGTGTTTTATTCAACCTATTCAAAATTAAGATAAAGATAGCATAAACTGCCTTGGTTGGCCTATGGCTTTCAATTTCATCCAGCATCAACTCATGGTTATCTCTCATTTTGTTTTCTCTCTTTATTTATGTTTACTCCAAAAATGCAACAAACATCCTTGTCAAACGGAGCCAAATTTATGTCAGCACCTGATTTTGTAAGGGACATAACTCGACCTGCTTTCGGAATTCTGCCTTCTGAATTCGATGTTAAATATATGCTATTACCTCCAATAAGCTTAAAACATGATTTTCTCTACAGTCAGGGGCCATAATACATGAAGTTATGGCCGAATAAATGCCAATATCAACTGGAACTGAGATCTTTGTAAACCTATATTTCGTGACCTGTGAGTGTCCACAAACAAAATCTGAACAAACGCATGGATGGACATGAGTCACAGCAAAATGTGGATGTATAAAAATTCCATAGAAACAAAACATCTCATTAAAAATTCCAGGATCTCTTTATGAAACTTTATATATCAAGCTAATCTAGTAGTTGTTCTTTTTTACAAATTAGGAATTTTTGGGTTTCTTTGGAAACCTATTCAATTTAGTTTTCAATATGCAATTAGTATTCTGATGCATATCTTGGAATCCATTCCAATTATCATTCATACTTCAAGAACTGAACATAAGTTTTCAGTGTAATTTAAAAAAAACCCTCAATTTATGGCCATTTTCTTTCCTTTATAACCAGGTAGCATAATGGGATGCCTTATACTATTTGTGGTACACCCTATATGTATACTACTCACTACTATAGTTTGATTGTTTATTACCAATTTAACAAAGATTGTCTATCAATGTACCTTCCTAAATGTTGATAACTAGAGTCTTCTTCTTGTCCTGGCAGCAAAAATTTTCATTTGCAGTGGTGAGCTTACCAGATCCCCCTTAAAGGAGTAAAGGGTTGAATTATAAGAAATAACTTTACAGCAGATCATTTTTTTCTTTTTTTCAGACACCAAGAAATAGAATATTCCTGATTAAGAAACTGATATACAAAGAGCTAAGAAACCGATATACATGTAGTCAATTGCAAGGTTTTGTGGCAAAATCCTTTGCTCTCGAGTAATTTCATAACGTAATAGTCTACATGGTTGTAACTATTACTATTAAGATCTATGTTACATATTATTTACTTATTGTTAATAAACTGTTTTATATTTACATATGTTATATATTTTATATTTCCTTGGTTGTACGTGACAAGGAGTAGGGTCGCCTGTCCAACCTAGTGGGTTTTCTCCAGTTCCTCCCACTGCTAATTATTGAATTAAAATTGAACCATGTGTTAGTCCCAAAATGACCTAGTTTGTGTCGAGTGGACGTTAAACCCCATTTCTTTTTCTCTCTCTGTAGTTCATTGTATATAGTGCACATCACGGATGGGATTTCAATCAAATGTCGTAATCATGTATGTAGTACAGTTTACAGGTCTTGGTGATGATTTGTTTGTATGAAGAATTGTCTACTGGGGCACTTTATAATGGCTACAACCAAATATTTTCAAAACATAGGAAAAACTGTATTCACACTTTATTTAGATTTTTTCTACATTATATTTTTCTCATGATTTTATATTTTATAAACAATAACAACTGCTGACACAACGCTGATGATACAATACAATAAAATAACAAAAAAGGAATATCTAAATTATATGTAATGATATCCTGGCAAATGGGCAACTACGTTAAAATTTGTAGACAGTAAATTGACCTAATCTTGAAGTATTTATATATCTTCCTATTGATGGTTGTGTATTTAGGGTCAGGATTATCAACAAAATCTAACCTTAAATCAAGTTTGTAAAACAATAAAAACATTCAACTCATAATAATCAACATAAAAACAATTCAACTTATAATGATCAACATACAGTAAATTATACAAATTTTAAAAATTTGCTATTTAATTTTAAATGACACGTAAAGAAAAGTTATAATTAAAAACATGGTATTTTGTTTCTTTGCAAATTGTTTGTAGTTTATAATACATGTATATACTACAAGTAATACTTGACTACATGCTAATTGATATAATATATACTACATGTAATACTTGACTACATGCTAATTAATATTCTTCAATAATCTTTTCACAGACTACATGTAGTTAACAAATATAAGAAAAAGTATAAGATGTCATTATTACTTTCTGAACAATCATACTACAGTATACAATACTCTCCAAGATATAGCAAACAATTCTATATGTACCATAATAGAATTAAGTCATTATTCTGAGATTCAAACTTGTTGGCCGAATGGTTAGCGTGTGCGTTGCGTCATAATGTCTGTCATTGAGTCAAAAATTAACACTAAATTCTTACATTAATCAAAACAGTCCTCTCCATTTAATCATAAAGATCAATCGATGTTTAGATTTTTGTATAAAATAATCACTATACCACAAGCATAAGTAAAAATAAATTATAATAAGTTAAGGTTATAAATATATAGAATCTATATTTTTTTGGCACAAATGATTGTAAAAAATACTTGATTCTATCACATTAAATGAACAAGATATTCAATAATTCTAATTAAATTGGAAGCTGCACTTGAAACTATTTTCATAGTTACAATTAATGCACTTCATTTTGATAACATGTATGACTAAACCTCTCATATCACATTCCAAGTTTCAAAATAAGCATTAGTCTGTGTTCAATTACCTTTCTAATGGATTACAGAACTCTCCAAATATTTTTTATTTAAAAAAGTAACATATTTTTTTTTCTATAAACTATTATCTAAATTCCATTAGCAACAAATTGAACACTGTTTTTTTTTCAGACATTGAGTACTAATGCTACATACAGAGATACAGGTTTGATTTCATTTTAAATGCCCACATTTCATAGAATTACTGACTCTGTATGTGAAAATATTCCACAACAGTTGAGATTTTATTGGCTGATTATGAAGAACCTTATCAAAATTCAGATTTGACAATCAATTTTATGCATTGATAAAGCCAAAAAAACTTGAAAGCCACCTTTCCTCTGGGTGGGCATTGTTCTTTGCTTGACAACACTGTTACACAATATCAATATTAAGACAACTACTACCGGCAATGATAATGATATCTATATAATTAGTCACCTGGACTAGCATTCAGAAAACTTAATTTCTAACACTGCATTGAAGCAGATTTACTCAGATCATGGCCAATGTAAAATGATGGTTCATTCGTCCTTTAACACTAACATTGGTGAGGCTCTTTTAATTTACTGATATGTTGATATGTGAACCTTTAACCAGGATAAAATATAATGATTGTTTTTAACATTTGAGACAGACAACCATCACTAGTATAACAATAACTTAATATCACATTTTTCTTTGGTAATAAAATATATATCCCTAGCATATCTTTCATCTCCAAGATACTTGTCAAGTCAGCTCATTCATCTCTTCTAAATGAACTGATCCGTTTTTTTTTAAATTCTTCCATCAACTTCTTCCATCCAAAAAGTCAAAACAATATGGCACTGACATTGTCTCTCAAATAATCTATTGTGGGTCTTTTCAAAAATTCACATCTTCAATACAAAGCTTCAGAGTTCAACTTATTGTATTGAACAGATTGTACTTGATTTCTGATTCTTAACTTCTGATGTAGCCAGTCGCAATGCTCGCCTCTGATTTGCTGAAATGAAAAATGATTTGCCTTAAAATTTGGTGGAGTAATAGCTTTCAACCAAACATACAAATTTTATGAAATGTGACTTAGGAATGTCCAAATAAATTGATCATCTAACTATACTGATTATAGGTTGTGCCTTGCCATGTAAAAATATTTCAAATGTCTGAGATATAGGTTATGCAATCCATAACTGGGGGGTAGGATGGCCAATTGGTTAGTGTGTGTGCATTGTATCATAAGGTCTGTCATTGAGTCAACCGGCATCATTTTAATTTCCTGGTTGTACGTGACAAAGGTCACATGTCCAACCTCATAGGTTTTCTTGGGGTGCTCCGGTTTCCTTCCACTGCTAAAGACCCCTATACACAAGCAAATTATTGAAATAAAATTGAACCATCTGTTAGTCCCAAAATGACCTAGTTTCTGTTGATTGGACGTTAAACCAAATTTCTCTCCCTCTTTAAATTGAACTGCTTCTCCCTAACTTTAAACATTATTTATCAAAATAATCTTGTAAAAATTCTTTCAAATCAAATAGTCCCAAGGATTGATTGATTCCTATATGACGTTTTGATAACTGAAATATTTGGTGTTTACGGATAAGTAATTTAGTCATTTGAATTTAACGTTACCTTTTAAGTAAACATCTCGATCAAAATTACCTGCTGCAGACATGACACTGAAAAAAGAAAATTGAAATAATATTAAATATGTAGTGAGAAGTAAGATATTTAACTACAATTATCTGATAAACACTTATTTGTTTTAACTTCAAAAACATTAGCTAAATAAACTTCGAAATGTAAGGGAATGCAATGGGGTTTAGCATCCTACTTTTCTGGACAAACTGGACTAATAACGATAAGCTAATGCTGACTCTTATTTCTAATTCCAACCATCCAACATTAATTTACATGCACACCAACATTTACAATGGACCTCAGTTTTAGTCTCAACTGAATGATTAGACACTATTTCTTGTCAGACCCTCTATCCTGAACTACAGACCCCAACACTGTGAAAATCATGCTGGAAAAGGAGCAAACCATGAAAATTTGGGTTATCTAACTTAATCTCCCACATACTAAATTTCACATTTTTTGAGGTGGTACTCCTTAACTTTCCCTGTCTTGCGACTCTGTTTAGTCACACAACTGGTATTAATAGGTGTACTTACAAATCTCTCCCTGGTTTAACAGCCATTTGATATATACCATAAACTGGTTTATGATCAGACATCATTACAGACATAACAGAATCATAGTGTAAACATGATATATGATTTTTTTTCTTAGATCGGAACAATATTCTATCCTGTAAAATAAAATAAATAGAATATGATTACCAGGTAAAGTACTAATTTGGATTATACACAATATTTTCTGAAACCAAAATAAATTATCATAAAGCGTGGACCAGAAAGAAACTACTAGCATGGTAAAATTATTTTTTATTACAATCAAGTCAACACAATATGGTACTTAGGCTTAATTGTGATTAAATAGCAACTAAATATCAGTCTAACAAACTTATTTTGTAACATGTCAACTATAGGCTACCTTGGGTTCCAGTTATTATAAGCTCACATTAAAAAAGAACAAGGGGTTGTTGTCACGCAAGATTCAACCACATTTTGCAAGAGATGGAGCAGGAACGAATAAAGCTAAAAAAAAATTTTTTCGTACAACCAGGGGCCATAATACAGGATGTTACAGTCCTACATGCGACAATATCAAAAGGATCTTCATCTTTAGGACGGACGAAAGGTACCATATTAAAACTGCTGTCCTAATTGTACATGCTGTTAATTTGTTACAATTATAATTAATCAAGTTTACTCACAGTATAGGCTGGTATTCTACTTTTAACAGATGTATCATAGTTATCACTATTCACATCATATTTATAAGTTGGACGGAAATTTATTCTACCTTCTTGAAAACCTAGAAATATTTTACCTGAAATGATAAATATTCATTTATAGGCAATTATTAGATTTTAATACATTACACTCCAGCTAATAAGGCATGGTGTAACAAACTATTTTCTATTACCCTAAAAACCACAACATAAAAACAAGGTCAAGATGTCTAAGGACGGATGCAGAATATCATGATGTTTTCATATCCATCCATTCCCCACTGATTTTATTGGGAACAAGCTAGTAGAGCAGATTTCAACATTGTTAAGTTTTAATACTTTTAACTACTACAATGTACCAGAATACAAACAAACCTTCAGTTATAGTTTTAGTTAGTTGATCTCCACGAATCAAATCTTCATAATTAGGAATTAAAGATTCTGCTATTTCTGTTACTTTTCCTTCGACAGCAGACTTTTTTCTATCTATTCTAAAATTAAGATCACCACACCAAAATACACAATCAAAGTTCGCTGTCGCATCTGAAATAAATCGATTTGTTGATAAATATTTTAATCTGTGCTTTGCAGGATCCCTGGTGGTTCAATGAGCAAGGCCTTGGTTATATCAAGAATGTTCCTCTGGATTTTTCAACATCATTTCCCTTGTGAGTGCTAATGGTGCATGGTTGTTAAGTGTACTAAGGGCAGCACATCAAATGTTAAGAGGAAAATAAATTGGGTTTTGTCGGAGTACTGTAGGAGTATACATGAAAAAAATCATGTGAAAATTGAAATTTGGTGAAGAGTAGTCAGAAATGTTGATGTCCTGGTAAAATTTCTTTACCGTCATTAGTCCAATCAGTGACGAGAAGCAGGACATCCTTAGCTAATAAAAGGTTTGATTTACTTATGATTAGCATAATTTACCTTTACTTGTACTTGTTGAAGATCTGGGTAATTTTAAGCCACTAATGATTTTCTGATAATCTAAAATTCTCTCTTTTTTTCTACTTTGATCCGCTGAAAAACAACAAATGTTAAATGCTATATAAGTGATTTAACATTATACACAATCAAAAGTACTCTTGAAAATAAAAATAATGGTCCAAAACCTATTTATATCAAGTAATCCTAACATAACTTTGGAACTATTTTGAAGTTAACATTAATATCATGCAATTAGCAGAAATACTACTAAATAGTTGGCCGCCTTTGCAATATCTCATCACTGGGGCAAAAAATACCAAAAGATCTCTTAATGTAGAAGAAATTTTAAGTGAAATAGCTATTCAGAATGGTTGAAAATAATCTGAATTGTATTAATATCAAGAGATCTTCTAAGCTGAATAGAGAGGATATTATTTACCCACGTCTTGTAGTGAAATTAAATTGTAGCATGAATCTGACATTTTCTTTATTAGGACTGGTCGACTAACCACACCCAAATATAGTTACGTACAATTTTTGATTTCATGCATAATGATCTTTCCACTGAAGGAGTACGGAATATTAAATATAATATAAATCAATGGAACAAAAAGTCAATTATTTGTAATACTTACATGTTAAATGACAATTAATAAACAAAATGGAGCTACCAAAAAATGACAATGATATAGCAATAGCACCTTTCGTTTTTACCATTGTTACTGCTCTTGTTGATATTATATCTTCTTCTGGTACTATAATAAAAACATTCAAAGGTATTAATATCCTTGATTTTGAAATATCCGCTTATAAGTTGAAATAGTTAAAGTCTCTGAAGTACAATATTTTAGTTTAAACAATATTTTTATCATTGGAAGAGATTCGAACAACAGACAACACCTATGTAACTGTGACACAAAAACATGTGCATGTAGCCAATTCAAAATCCTTAAATGCATTGATGGGTATATATATATATGTAATTAAAATAAAGGATTTTCTGAAAAAGAAAGTATTTTGGAATTGATTGTTTAAAGATACCAATTATATCTACCTGAGCAAAACCATATGAGATCTCGATGTATAAAAACAGCTAAATGCAATGAACCATGAGTAACAGAGTGAAATAAAACAAATGTTGGTCCCAATATCTCTTGTATATGAATTTCCCATTCTTTCCTGTAAAAATATAATATATTGTCATAAATATCTCACTATCGTTAATTCATAAATATACCAATAAAATGGTAAAACACATTAAATGTTGATAATGAGACTTTGGGATCTACTATAAGACTTTTGGGTCCGTTAAACTTTTGAGTCAACTGATATTGTCTTAAGTTTGTAAATATACTTTGAATAGTTCCATTAAAATAGTTTTTTTGTCATAATTGTATTACAATAAACCTCCAAGAAAGGAATTGATTTATTTACTATAAACAATACAGTATATAATAAAATCATTCAAGGTCCCACAAAAATATATTTGTTTTGAATGTCAGGATAAACTCCTGGTGAAAAACCATTTAAGGTCAAGGTACTAGATACTTACTTATTCATAGCATTTTCTTGCGTGCCAACAACATAAATATTTTGGACATATTTTATAGTTTCAGGAAGCAGGAAATCAGTCATTGATGATGATATAGACTGAAATAAGTAGTACAATAATTATATATAAAATTCATCACGATGAAAGCAACTGTAGTCAAAGTTTAACAGTCTACAACGCATTGCCAAAATTAATGGTCTAGCAAAAAAACCCCCAGAATTCTACATGTGAATTCCCAACTGTATGATCTGAATGAGGTGTTATTTATAGTGGACTAGCAGTGCAGTTTTGGTAATCAATTCATCAAGAGAGGTCATTTCAGGACTAACATATGGTTCAATATTATTTCAATAATTTGATTGTGCGTAAGGTTCTTTAGCTGTGAGAGGAAACCCAGAAGACCCAGAGAAAACCCATGAGGTTGGACAGGCAATACATGTAGAATTACTTTGTTATAGCAGTTTCCGGTTTTCCTAGGTAAAGACTACAGGGGGGGTGACTAGGGTGACTTGTCAACCCCCTCCCCACCGGTGTATAGGAATCCTGGGTCCTACAAGCTTCCACCAGGACATGCACGCATGGTCGTATATATATTATATAGCACACGGTACGCATCTTTTCAGACACTCAATCAGCATCTATGTTACTAGCGGCAGAAATTAGCTCCGTAAACCGCGGTCGGCGAGACAAAACATGGGGTTGTCACCCCCCTCAAAAAAATCCCGAATCTGCCACTGCATACTCCTCGTCACTTATAAGTGGGGTATCGAAACCACGTCACTTGACAGAATGACAGACCTTATGATCTAAGGAACATGCATTAAACTACACCCCCATTCCCTTTGGCATCAAACTGAATAAGCTTGACAGTCTTATTTCTCAAATTCAAGCAGAATAGTAACAACTTTTACTTACAAATGACAAAATTAAACAAATCAATGTTTTATGAATGAAAATAAATGAAGTCTGTTGGCAATTTTGCACTCAAATAATCAAATATTTACATTATGATATTATGGTGGTTTGATTGTTGTGTTTGTTTACCTTAATTTCTTTCATATTCCAAGAACCAATCCAAACATGGATTTGTCGATCAGGAAAATAACGCTCCAACTCCTCAGCACCAATTAAAGATGGAGAACTTAGAATACCAGCATCACTCTGACTTCTAATGAAAATAAAATTATCTTAAATCACTTTATGGAATAAACATATGCTACATGTACATGAAGGTTGTTATGGAAATAAAACATGCCAGCCACTAGAAATAAGTTAATCACCATATTAAATTTCAAAAAGAACAGATCATGCCATACAAAAGAAGGTATGTTTTTTTGTGGGGGTTTTTTGTCAAGGAAGTTAATGTGGCTAAATTACTTATCATGAACATCAAATTGCAAGATTCTGTATTTAACATTAGATTTTTTTGTTTTAATGCTTCGTTATTTGAAAGATAGATATATACATGTAGACAGTACCACATACTTGACTACTTATAAACCAACAAATGCTACAACTGATCTCAGGGAAAAGATGGATTCTTATAGCCTCTATTGTGCTAACAATGAGCAGACAGACAGTGGTGACAGTGATAGGCCAGAAGATCCAATTTTTAGTCAATATGTCCAAATTTGGACTTACCTTGATCGAGCTTCTTTCGTTGTCATTACAGGGATTGCCCCTACAGATGCATATGATTTCTGTGACATGTTATCAGTTGCAATATGTGGTGTCGAATCTGAATTACCAAACAAATTGGACTGATTTGTTATCTCTGTTTTATATTTAGTCCTTAGAGCAGGAGAGGTAAAATTACCAGGTAAGGGAGGAGGATGTTTGAGAGGGGTGAGAGGAGCTAATCTAGGAGAAGGGAGTTTAGAGGGTGAATGTCCAGGAGATTGCAATGGAGATGCATGATTAAATAATTTATCCTCTGCAGCACTACGAGGTGTGTCTAATTTGTCATTCAGTATCTTTTCATAATTTTTTGCCAATTCACGCATCTCAGTCTCTGAACCATTACTTAGTCTGTCTGCTATGGGACTGTCTATATCTTTCGCAGATTTGTTTTGTAAAGCACAAGGATCAATTGCTAATTCTATATTCTTTAATCGTGGTGATTGATGAGAATCTTTTATAACTGTTTGCCTATGATTTGAAGGTGAATTTTTGGCCTCTGTGTCAGCTTCCTCGCCAGACGATATATTATCTTTGATAACTGATTCGCCTTTTGTTGCACCTTTGGACCGTGGAGTTGCTGGCGGTTTAGGCATAAATGGACCATTTTTTAATGACTCCACTGAGTTTGACCGTTGATGTGTAAGGCGTAGATTTCTGTGCCTTTGTGATTTTTGAGATGTCTCTGATGGGCTAACTATAGCTTCATCTGTTTCACCAGTTGATTTTCCTGTATTAAAACCTTCATCTAAATCGATAGGTTCAGGATTTTTTGGTCGCATATTATCACTGTTACGACGAGGCCTGGGTCTTGGTTTGGAAGAACTGTTTGAAGAAGTAGCATCTATTATGCTTTTATCCTTTGTTTTATCTTCAGATTCATTATATCTTTCACGTTTTGTAAGTCTTTTAGAGTTTGTTGAGACATTACTAACATCGTCATTTTTAGAAGAACTAGTCACACAAATTATATCATTATGCTTCGTTGACACATGAATAACATCAACATCACTGTTATGATTGTTGTTACATCTTTTCAAATCTTCACCATTTACTTCACCTTTATTGTCTGTTTTGATATCAGATTGACTTCTTAAAGAAACCAAGGAACCATTTTTTCTTTTCTTTTCTGCTAGTTTAGCTGCCATTCCTTTTTTCTTAACTTTTGGTTGCTTCTTTGTGATTGGTTCATCCATTGTTCCAATAGTGCTTGTATCTTCAATCATGTTCATATCGAATATCCTCCACCAGCTTTCCCAGGTGGGCTTACTCTTCAAACTAAAAAACACATAAAATAGAATTATAATAAAATACGCATTGAGTGTTCTTACTCATCATTGACAAGAGTAATTTTTGATTTGGTAAAAACTTGCTACAAGTATAAGCTATCTATACAATACATGGCTACATATTTTTAATTAAAGTGTAAACAAGTCCAATAAATTAATTCAAATACAACATAATTCGCAAAACGGGGTGTTGGATTTATTTGAACAATGTATATACCCGATTTAAACAATATCGATTGTTTTATTATAGTCTCTAAGATATTTGTCACCTCACTGGGTGAAACTTTCGGCAGAGACAAAGATAGAGAAACCGACAATTAATCTACAAAGAAGTCTTAATACATGTCAACGTTTCGTAGTCAAGGATTAGGGTTAAAGCAATAATTGCAATTTGTTTTGCATATTTAAAATATACCAAAGTAAAGCCTTAAAATACTAAAGAATAATCCTAAATTCATTTGTGTCAGTTGAAAAATTGGCAAATACATGTATATCATTTTCTTTATAACTCTTAATCTAACTTTTATTATCACGTACGCAGGTTTGAAAAGTCTCGCTCAACCAGACATCATTATCCTGATCTGTTCCACCAGAGAACTTGACAATTGAGTCAACTCTCTGGCTCAATGCGTAGACTTAGTTATCCAGTGAAAAGAAATGATACAAATAATAAATACCTTCCGCAAGTAGAAATTATTTCAAATTAATATGTGAATGCTTTTTTAAGTAGTAGAATTGTATAGTAATAGTCATTTGACAATCTATTAAGTAAAAGATATAGAAATAGTTATGTTTTAACTTTCTTAGAAAATATGCAATTATCGCATTAAGTTTTTGGTTGGCAAAAAAATGATGAAAATCACTCCTTCTTGCCACCAGACAGGCAAATAGTATATCCTGACTTGGTTCAGCTCTGAACGTAGGTCTTATTCCACTTGCCCTCAAAATTTAAACGCGTTATTAAGGTTAATAACGGGAGGGCTTAAATTACGAGGATCGCCTGTAATGCACAAATTTACATACTGTAACTCGGCCATATAAGAAGAAACGAAATTTTGTTAAGCAGGTGAAACAGGATTCATTACTAGTAGTAAGTACTAGGGGGGTTTCCTGAATGAACAGGGCAAGTGTAATCAATGAGAGACCTAGTTCAGAGCTGAACTACCTTTACCTTTGCAAAATTAACTTTTAATTAGGTAGAGTAACCATAATTCAAGAATATGTGCAAATTGCAAAATACTACAAGCTACAAGCCATTTGTCATTTGTTTGGAAGGATTATTATTGTTATAATAAATAAGTACGGTGGTGGCATTTTGAAGTATGACATTTAGCCACTATTATATAGAGTGAAGCTCTAAAGCATTGCGCGATGCGCGGTGATTGAGCAAAGCTCTTTTCCGGCAACACAGGAGCGAAAGTAAAAATGTCACCCACAGACTGTTGATTAAAAAGAAATTCAGACTGGAACCGGATACAGTGGGCAAAATTGTCAATGCGCATGTCTGTCAATGCGCATGTCAACTTACTAAATCTCGCCCAAACGAGATTTTGGGTCTCTAAGAAATATTTATATGACGCGTTGAATAAATGACGTCAGATAATTTTGACTTCAATGAAAATCCTCACACCTTTTTGTTCTTTTTTTAATTGGGGAAACTTTATTATGAAGGTTTTATTTGACAACAATCATATCAGTTTCCCTCTACTCAGGCAAGGCCTGTTACATATTAGTTCTTTCAATAATGTATAAATTCGCATAATGATATGTATCTATTTGTAAGTCTGTAACTGTCAATGCCAGGCTGACTTCTTTCAGTCAGAGTAAATATTCCTTTTTTTTTCTGTCTGATCTCATTTTTGTCACACTCACTCACTCAAACTGATCCCCCAGTGAATATTCGCTTGGCCGCTACAATCACTGATAAGCATGACATCGACGAGGCTTAATGAGAACGGCATATTAACTTTTTTACTCCAACAAATTAAATTCTCAAACATTTTTTTTGAGGTAAAAGAAAAATAAAGACAGACTTTTGAAGTATTTGTAGTTAAAAAATATTTGTAGTGGATATTTTACCAAATTCGGCAAAGTATCTACTTTTGCTGTTTTACCGTATGTACATCATTTCTGATTGGTTTAATATCCACTTCCGTTCGACATGCGCAGTTGTGCGATTATTGATATATTCCACCATTTTGATTACTCTGTCTTTCAAGTTTGGCGCAAAGCACTGACAGTCTTAGCACTTAAATTAAAAACTAAAATAGGCAGAAATGTGCCCTCGACCAAAATAGAGTAATCTAAATGTTTTTCCACAATTTACATTTATTATCTTATTTTCTTTTAAAAATAATTCTATCAAATTCTACCATAGAAATTCAAGTAGGCTGTTTCGTCCCTTTATAAGAAACGGGGAAAGAAGCAATGTTAGACACAGGACGAATAGAACTGTTGGGTTAGGGTTAGGGTTTGGATTAGGTTTAGATTTTTGGTTAGGGTTTGTGTTATGGGTTAATGTCAGACGGCAAAATTGCCTTAGCGAAAACGGCTAAGTCCAGAAATCAGAGAACTGCACATGTCAAACGGAAGGTACGGCAAAATAGTAAATTAGAGTAAAGTGCCGAATTCGGTTAAATATCCACTGCCAAAAATATTTCCTATTTAGTGTAAATGGGTATATTATTAAGGCAGCAGCTATTGTTACGATGAGTGGTAACAATAGTCCTCAGGCTATTGTTACGACAATGCTTTTCAAGGCACTCCATTGGCTAAATAGACGGAATTCCCAAATGGCTGCCAATCTCCCCAACACCAGCTTTAGGGATCAAGCGCCAATGTAAATTTGCACACACGGAACTCTCAATCTATATCCAACCCTAACCCAAATATAGCCGATGGATGGCCCGGAAAGCATCATTTTAACAATAGGCCGATGTCTACTCGTCGTAACAATAGCCACTATGATGACTATACTATAACTATTATGTATTATTAAAATGAGTAAAATTTAGTGTTGAAACTACTATTCGGATATCCGTTAACGGATACAAAATAACGGATATCCGAATAATTTTATTATCCGTTTCAATCTTCTGAAACTCCGTTATGTTCTCTATATAGTCATTTTTTTAACATTTGATTACTTTGAAATTTTCCCCAATGCAACTGATCACGTACGCCGTACGCAGACATACTTTTTAACAATGGCGCCACGCTTTGTTGACACGAAGAAAACGATAAACCCTCGATAACGAGTCCCATGACATACCACAATCAAAAATTATATTGATAAAATGTATGTGGGTCATTCCATAAATGAGGGGGCCAAAGTGGGACATGGGTACTAAAATTTTAAGTAATCTCAATCACTGATAAACTTATACCAATAATAGGAGTAATGTATGCCATTTGCGGGGCAGTTAATGATTTCTCATTGTTGAGTTCCAAAAAAAAGTAATGAACGATTTTACATGACAGGTTACGTACAGATTTCTCGTGTAAAGGGACACCAAATTAGACTTTTAATGCTAAATTTCTGTGGATGTATAAGATATATTAATGTGTTTATGATGTATTATTATTCAAATGAGGCACCTTCATAAGAAATCTAAGCAGAAATAGTGAATATTTGTGCCAACACCTCTTGTCAGCCAATGTCGATTACATGGATATTCCCAACTTCTCCATACAAACTTAAAAGTGTCTTTAGATGTTTAAAAAAAAAAAGATTTTACAAAATTGTTGAAGTTTGTATGACCCTAACCCTCGACATGAACTACTGTACTTGAAAATCAGTAATGTATCATGAAAAATCACCAAGGAAAGGTTTAATGTGATCCGGAGTATTGCAGTTTCACGTGTAAAGGGACACCAAATGTTGACGACTTGAATACTAATAATTTAATCAAGCCATATTAAGTAGTATTTCAACTTTAAAACTTGAACAATGAATGAACTTTCAAATATTAAAAAAAAATAAAACTTTTAACAATCAAAATGAGTAGCAGTCTTTGAGAATTGCTTGTGTCCCTTTCAATAGCTTACGTTGTGAACCCGTTTAGCCAAAAAAATAATTAAAAAAGACTTGAAAGAGCAAGGTAACATTTCAAAATTGTCAGCTTGTCACAGGGAAGCAAAGAAAATAATGGAGCATTAGTTACATACGTGTATACTAATACAATATCTCGTTAATGATAGGGACACGACATTTTTGGTTTCCCATTTTTATAATAATATTCCGACACCTCAACCATTCTGTCACGTGATCCCCGAATACCAAGGAAGCGATAATTTTCAGGTATCGAAGAATACTATTATTTTAGACTCGGCAATTATAACGTTCAGCATTTATGCACCGTATGCAAGAGGAAAATTCGCGTCACAACGTAATTTCGATCACAACGTAAATACTGGGACACTAAACTTTGATTCGAACTTATTCAGAAAATATCCATTCGCCGGGCCACCGACTGCTTTGGATGTGTGTATCATGTGACCGTAAACCAAACATCTCTCTCTGACGTAATTCACAGGTAATAGACGGCGTTAGCGGTGGCATAAACAAGCACTTCGTAAATTGAACGAGGGACGCAATTTTGAATATCGATAAAGCTAATAAAATTTTTACGGACAATTTTACACTATACATGTGATTACGTATTCGGAATTTGTTATTTATTACAACGCCAACGAGATGGAATAGAGATGAAACATTTTGGTTTTGTTTTTCAAGTTAATATCGTGGCTAAACTGACAAAAATACAACGTAAATATTGGGGACACAAAAATTTACGTTGTGAGGCGTGAATAAAAATCCTCCGACTGAGATTATTTAACATTTGTTTAGAAATGAAAAATTACCAAACGAAATTTTACATCTTCTGCTGCATGTCTTATGAAAATATTTGGAAATATTAGTATTTTGCTCAACATGGTCTAGTTGTTAAAATGTTAAGTAAAAAATGTCCCCAAAACGTACACAAAATTTCAGGGACACCATGAATTGCAACATAAAAATATTTAACCACAAACCGATTTTCAATGTTTTTATAGAACATAAGTATAAAATAATAAACATATTACATGATGAATTACTTTTTTAAATAATTGGTGATCAGAAAATAGGTATTTTTGCTGCTTTGAGCAATGATATGTATGAATTTTCAATTGGACCCCTCATTTATGGAATGACCCATGTCACCGAAAAAGAGCAGTTGATTGCCATACTTAAAATTCAGCCTAGTTGAGCCCTACCGATGCCTGGTCGTGCGGAAAGACAGGTTAATTGTTTTAAATCGAAAGATGTGTGCTCTGCTGACACGTGTCCTCAACAGTGGTCGAAAATTAACGAACTTAGGCACCCCCCTTGTTGTCTAAGCTAGCAAAGGATATTTTAGGAATCCCGTCTACATCTGTTCCATTAGAACGGGTATTTTTCGACGGCTGGGACCACCGTTACCGCTAATTAAGCGAATAAATCTCGATCCCATTTCAATGGATGCACCCGGTACAATATACTTATACCATAAGTGTGCTGAATAATAAATATCAACAAATATTATTTTAAAAAAAATTTTCACGTTCTCTGTTGAATTTAATACATTTGATTATTTTGAAACGAACCCTTTATGAATGACGTAAGTGCTGAGTGGAATCATCTACATTATTTCGCCGTTGAAGTGTTTAATTTGGTATTATCACTATCGTTTGTTCAGAATTACATTGTTAATGCAATGCAAAGAAATAAAAAATAATATTCATACCCTGCGTTTGTTTACGGGACACGGAACTGAGTTTAAACTTCTCGCAGTGAAATGTATTCATACTGACCTAGGTCACATGCATTCTCATTAGACACCGAACGAAGCATGTAGCCATTGTGAAATAAATGGGACGTGTTTGTATTTACTTTTTCTTTTATTCGAGTTGATTGAACAAAATAAAAAGAGTGGGGTGAATAAGAGGGGCAGTGATACACAAATTTCTTCACATCATAGATTTTTGGGATATACATGTAATAGATAGTCCTAATATGGGGCAAAAGGTAAGCACGTTTTTTTATTCGCGGATCAAAAAATGTGCAAATCAAAAGTATGATTTTCCCACCGGACGCGGTTGACAAACATATTGAAAAAAATAAACAAAAAATATGAATGTTATCTTGTTAAATGTATATATGCACCGACGATAAATAAAGATTACTTTACTTTACTTTACATGAAATATTGGGGTAACTCTGTAGAAGACTTTTACATTTCTGAATTATCCGAATAGTATTCGGATAGCAAACGAAAGTATTCGGATCACAAATCTCGCTCCGATTTTCAACACTAGTAAAATTACTAAAATACTAAAATGCATCATTTTGCCCGAAGCAGTTAGGTGTTAAGTAAACATTGGACGAGCCGTTGAGCCAATGACTACGAGGCGTGCAGTCAACGCACGTGTTTTGGACAGGCATCCGTTACAGAGATAATTCGCAAGTAATTCTCTGTGAAACAGATTGTCACTCACTCAGTCAGTCACTGCATAGCAACAACATAAACACCATTTATGATTCTATAAATATTCGATATTTTCAAACAAATATTAACTCTAGTTATATTTCATAACTGAAAATACTTACTAGTGTTTTTAAAATCCAGATTGTCTACCGAATACAAACCAACAAAATTAGCTAAGTTGGTTGTATCATCTTGCAATTAAACAAAAACATTATTTTGGTAGCCATTGTGGAATGCTGTGTCTTGTGCGCATGCTAAATAAAAGAAATTTGATTTCCGTTATAAATATTTACGACATCCTCAGAAAACAAATAATGCATTCATCATTTCGAAAGTGACCCAGATTCTCAGAATGTAACAAGAATGTATATCTTTAATAAACAGAACTATATGTTGGATAGTTTTAAAATACGATACATAAATTTAGTATCAATGTCGTAAATCCGCTATTATGTTCTCCTCCCCTGGAAAAACACACTAACAAGAGTAGGCTTTTAGTTAAAATATTTAAAAAATGAACGTGTTATATATTTCCATAGAAGACTATTATGGTCTTAGAGAAAGATACAATGAGAAAATCCCATGGTGACAGTTTTTTTTTTTTTTTTGTTTTTTTTTTAGTATTTTCTAATTCACCTTAATTTTGACCGGTAAAGGGAGGAGGCCGGAAGAGCCGTAATCATCGAAGAACACAGTAGTATTTGACAGGTGTACGGCACGCGACGGGAACCCCGCAAGGTGTTTATTGGATATAAGGGATATAACAGTATGAAATATAAAGTGTTGAAAACAGTAAATTAACGGTGCAATAATATTTAAAATGACAGTTTCTGAAGTATTTCATAACAAACATAAACACGACGTATATTTGGAGCGACAAATTCAAGAGTCATTATTATTAGCAGACGACGAGTTTTCAAGAAAAGACTTCCTTGACGTTATAAAGAAAACAAAACACAATCCAACCAAAAAGAAAGGAAGAAAAAAAGCCGACGATGATGAATTTTGTGAATTATCAGGCTGGGTACCCGATAAAAATGTGACGTATAGAAAAAGAGAAAAATGTGATGAAGATAGTGGTAAAAGTTCTAGTAGAGAGTTTATTTCTTGGAGAGACAGTCGAAGTTGTACATTACCTAGGCATCGGTATATATTTAGGCATTATAAAGACACAAAACGATACATCGAACAATACAGAAAAGATTGCACGTGTTCTAAAAATACAGGAATTCCTTCTTCTAAAGAATACCTTGATTTTAGACGTTCTAAAGGATACGAAAAATGTTCAATGGTGCCAAATACTAAAACAATGTCACACAAGTCAGAAAGTAAGGGAACAAACAGCAAACCACATACCGGTACCTTTTCTTATACAAACAGAAGTGTTTCCAACCCATTCAATGTGTATACTGACTTTTTCTCAGGAAAACATGTAGGAAGAGTAATGGAAAGCAACGTGGAACAAATTTTACAATCGGATACGGAATGCTGCGCGGAAAATGATTTATTCGCCAGGAAATATACCCGACGAGAAAGTGCAACGTGTAAATACGGTAAAAATAGCGCAACGGATATAACAACTACACCGCTACTCGGTAATAATCATCAGAGGTGAGTTGGGTTGAGGTATCGCATATTATTTAGCAGATTACTAGAAAGATGAAAACCGCCGGATCGTTAATTATGACGCTTAAAAAACACTTATTTTAAATTCATCGGTAATAGCTAATTTGATAATAATTGCCCTTTTTGCTCCAATAATATGTACAGTTTTTTTTTAAATCCCACCTCGGATTAAGCACGACATACCCGCTCTTCTCTATTGTTAAAACAGAAAAGTAGCAAGTTAAACCCCATTTTATTTTTAAATATATTATTTACATTGTAAATTTGTCATTGGATCATAAATTTGGTCGGAAATGCACGATTCCTATGAATGGAAATGCATTTGGTTGATAAAATTTAAAGTAGAGCTTATGGATTAAATCTGTAGGTGTTTTGGTGAAGATAAGAACTCATGTGCCACCTAATCATTCCCAACAGAACAATAAGTTGTCCATCAATTACAATTTAAAATTCGTTTTCCGATAATTCCATCTCATGTTAAATATCCCATAAAATGTTTTAACGTCGCTACGCTCGACAAGCGTATATACACATAAATTTGTATGACACTGTAAGTAATCTGATCTTGACATAACGTTCCATATTTGATTAATTTTTTATTATTACACAAAGAATGGGGGAGGGGAACAGATTGTATAACAGTATTATGTTACGGTGACCCTTTGTCTTTGAATCTTATACATGTATTACTAACCCACACGAAAATGTTATGTCACCCATAGTTATTAGTTACCCATATATTACTGCAGTACTCCTCCTCTCCCCCCCCCTCTCTCTCTCTCTCCGGTTAGCTCGCGCGCTCTGTATCATAAGGTTTGACATTGTGTCAACTGGCGCGGTTTCGATTCGAGTAGGTCGCCTGTCCAGCTTCGTGGGTTTTCTCCGAGTGGTACCTTTTGCTCCCACTTCAATAGACCCCTATGCGCAAGCGAATTGAAGCATGTGTTAGTCCCAAAATGACATAGTTTGTGTGTGTGTGTGTCTCTCTCTCTCTATTTTGTATTTGGTGCAGTATTTAATGATGGAATTGACAATTTATGTTTTTAAAATGAAATGGGCTTAACGCCCTACTTTCCTGCTGGATGTTACAGAAATGGCGACAAACGTTACCCGCCAATGCCGGTTAAAACAGCCACATTTAGTACACTATGAATTGGTTGGGTAATTATAAGTGTTTATGATAATAGCCAAATCTTATTACACAGACCAATAGAAATAAAGTTTTAAGAAAGTCAGATATATTAACACAACATTTGCGTTGAGTAGATGTAGGCACTGCAGAAATGTTATATAAAATATTTAAGAAACCGTCGATACATGTATGCGTTTTGAGACCACAGTCTATTCATTAACAACACAGTGATCGAAATAACATCTGTGTTCTTGCTTTTAGTAGACTACGTCTATTTCACGTTTTATGAAGTGGTTATCAAATAAATCGTGTTTCAGTGGTTATATTGATTAAGAATTGACCGATTTCCGCCTAATCCGATTTATAGATTTTCGACTATGCGACGCCGTTAAGATTATATCGACGTATGGTTTTGTCCTAATTTGGTTTTAATAGCTCTTTGATTATTTTCATTATTGATATGAAAAGAGTTATCATATTTACGGTCTAAAATGAAATTTTTATTTTCGACAATTCTTCTTCTATTTAGTTTATTGCGATATGTTAATATCGTATGCATAGTGAATAGTACGCCTTTTTATATTACTACGAACGAGGAGATAGTGTAAAAACAATTTCCAGTTTCTTTCATAACAAATATCATATATTATTATGTTCCATTTATTTCATTCCCTGTTCGGGTATAAACTTAAAACTGCAATATACCATCTGTGATAAGGAACATAATCGTCGGACAGCCACATAACATTATAAATATCAAATGGGTGGAGTGGGATGGGTGGAGTGGAGTGGGGTGGGGTGGTTAATCTATATAAAAAAACACAGATAGAAAATAAAAAAAACCCCACAGATTCTTGAAGTCGATGTAGGCATATACAAATATTTCTAATACCAAATCCGCATATTGGAGCCCATGATACAAACATGTAATATTAAAGGGCCAATCCTGATAACTTTATGATGAATACAACTGCTTAATTTTGTGTTAAAATCCCTTAAAACCCATTACGTAAGGCCGACCAACTAACCCGATATTTGTGATACGCTTGTAATAACTTAAACTTGACAGTCTTCATCTGGAAGTGGAGACCATTGTATTATACAGTATCTGGATAAAACCAGCCTTTTTTCCATAAAAATAATATGTAGGTGAAATTTACCTTTTGTTATTAAGTGCAGTACATGGGTCATTCACTGTATAGACCTCTCAAGGAACGGGACTCGATTATCAGGTCACCCAATGAAAAAATTGACCCGAAATCTTAAAAGGGTCCGGATAAGCTGTGTTGACGTTCACGTCCAAACGACTCAATATTTTGAGCTGAAATTTTGAGACAAGGTAAATACACCATGCCTCTATATTTTGGTCCATAAATTTCATAAATATTCGGACTTTAATTTTTGAGACCCTGTTATTATCGGGACTGTCCCTTTAACTTAGGGGAACGCCATGAAAGTAGCCTTAATATTGCTTGGTAATCTAATATAAAGTTTTTCACACCACCGTTACTCTGCCTTAATGACGATATAATATTATGTTTAATGCCCACGCGTATTTTGGGTGTATATTGTCGTCGCTTCTGCCCGTCTGTCCGCCAACAGTTTCTCGTAGAGACTAGCTTGAGAGATTTTGTTTTCAGATTTGGTGTGATAACTGCAGACCTTTAGTGGGCGATCCTTGTTAATTTCTATAACACTTTGTTGCAGGATAAATTCTTGTTAACACGACATAGGGTATAAATTTTGAAGGATGTTTTTCAAACTTGGCACTAAACGTACTCACAGTGATCAGATGATCTTATCGATTTTTTCCCTTTTGGAATTGCTGCCATTGTCATTCTGATATCGTTTCGCAACCTTCTGTTCTTTATCTACCCCGCCACCCACCCTTTTTCACAACCCTTCTCCAAGACGAAACCCCGTAAATACGATAGCGTCTACAGTTTTAAACAGATTTCTTTCAAATTAGATTTGAAACATTGGGGTCATGAGATGATGAACTCAGCACTCTACGACGTTCAGTTTCGTAGCTCCCTTCTCCAAAAGCAATGTTAAATGCTACATTGCTACATTTTAACAGATTCTTGGTGTTATGATTTTGAGCGTTCCCCCACCTCTAGTTTCTGGGCCCCTCACTTTGCTGAAAACCTTATTAAACATGTTAGAGGCCACAGTTTGTAATGGCCTTGTTGCAAATTTGGCGTAGCCACAGGAACAGGGGCGGATTGGGCGAGCGCCCGAAGACGAGCGCCCAAAGGGCCGATCGGACAAAAAATACTTTTGTCACAATTCCTCTAAAAAAACAAACCCCTTTCTGATTAACCTTAATATGGGGAAGGGGGGTGTTGGACCGGTCATGGAGCTATGATGATCATGTTGTATGTGGACGGAGGCTTTAACAGGCCGCAACGCCAACACTGGGGTCTAAAAGGTCTAGGTATAATAGACTTTCTTGGCCGAGTGTGCTTGGTGTGGGTCAGAATTCGGAATCCTGCAATGGGGATTCCGAATTTCATCCGAAAATTTCATCAGATTCCCCCGACACTCTCGCTGCAAATTTACTAATTATAAAGTCACCTACACACTGTTTCCTAACTGGTTAATCAAATGGTCAAAATTTGGGGTTCATGTTTCAAAAATTTCCAGGGAAGAGTCTCCGACCCCCCCCCCCCCCCCGTCCGGGCTTCGCGGTCCGTAAAAGGGGCCGCTCCGACACGAGAGCCCGGGCCGGTTCCCAGCCCCAATGCGCCCCTGCGGGTTGTTATTAGACACGAATCGTAGTAATATTTTCTTTAGCATAAGCTGTAGTTTAGACATTAATGCTGTGTTGGCGTATTTTCAGTTTCGCGGTCCTATCTTTTAAACTGAAATCTGAAATACATGTCTATGAATACCGGGATAGTCTTGAAGATCTGTTCGATGTTATCCATTGATAAAAAGAAAAAACGAAATGTTTAAGGATTAATATATGAAAGAAACCAAGTCTTTAAAAAGGTCAAACACCGAGCCTCTTTCATAAACGTCTTATATTGACCAGGCATTATAATAGTTAATGAGTGTGTTCATGATATAGTGATCGATGGATTCTCTATATAACGCCAAATATCCCACGATATTGTTAGCTCACTCTAAACAGTTAATTGAAATAACCACACAAAATATGGAGCCACTCAAACCCCACTTATAAATTAAATACTCTGTCATGATCAAGCCTGTCTTTTGACAGCAGGTATATTAAGTACGTAGATATACCGATCCAAGGAATGCATTAGTTTATATTATGATTTATGACACTGTGAATCCATTATGAAAACTAAACAAATATAAAACCCGAAAATCCCACCGCCATAAATCAAAGCTTTTTACAGCCCTTGTAAATAAATACATTTAAGAACTTTATTATGTAAACAATTTCGTTTTAAGTAAATTAGACAAAATTATCCATGCCTAAATGAAATTTCTTACGGTTATTATTTAAATAGGTTTACCACAAGTGTAAAGTTTTTTGCAAATATTTTAACAAAATAAGAAGAGAAGTGTCGTCGGTTACGACAGCATTATTGTACATAGTCAAGCAACAAAGCTAGCCAACAAATTCAATATAAGCAATACATGTAAATTACGCTGCACCTAAAAGAATAATTTATGATAGTACCCTATGTGTATATACATTTACACGGTTCTTAACCACCAAGCCTATGCCAAATCCCCAATATCACGGTTTAAAGATATTTGATCCCTCTAATTATATGGCTGTTAAAACTTATATGTGAATCGTGTCCATTGTTTATAATGCTAGTTACCATATCGCCGATATAAACAATAAAACGTTACATTATTGTGATCAGACGGATTCTCTCTAGCCCCTTGTGACGAAACTTTTAATATGCTGTAACAAACCCAAAATTACATCCCAAATCCCTAGCTATGTGAACTTCTCGAATACAAGAGAAATAGTGTCGTGTAATCTGACAATTCACTTAAGCTGTACATGTACATGAAGCAATTTTTTGAATTAAGATTTCAAATGTATGGTGGCTGATCTACATGTACATGTGGCAGAATAGTCAAGCCAGTTGTTAAAATACACAAGAACAACGTAAATTCACAAACGTTCCAAATCAGGGATGGATTGAGTATGGTAGACTCGGGGCACCTAGATTAGTCAATGTTCTCACGTAGTTTTGGACGCCCTTTTATTCGTTTATGGTGAATTGGTAAGACACGCTAAAATTGTGTGTAAGCCACAACCACCTATATATATTCAGTGTTCCCCACATAACAGAAAGCACCACTTAAATCCTTTGTTCAGGATATTTGGATTTCAAATGTCAACCTACTTGGTAGAAAGCATCTATGACGGGACACCCATAAAAAGAAAACAAATTGCATTATGTCATTTACACAATAAAACCATGATAGATCTTCCATAAGAAATATCCATACAAGTGTCTGTGATAAGATGACTTGTGAGATTCTTCATGAAAAATTATAATTGGGTTAATACTATACAGGTATGATTTTTGTTTATCGTTACAGAATAGCCAGTGGCACAAAGTTACCATCACCTTCAAAAATTCGAACCCTAGATGGTTTAAGCGCTTCACCAGATTATCAGGTAAAGTTATGTATTGGTTATCTTAAAGAAAATAGACAAAATTGATATCAGAGTTTAACTTTTAAAGTGTCGCCCTTTGGGAAGAAAACTTAATAACACCAGGGTTAAGATTTGTTGTACATATTGTAATGTGCATAAGTGGCCAATATAGTAACCGAGACGTCTAAGGTCATTTTGGTCCAGATTGTCCCATTCTTGTTGCAACGCTGCAGCAAGTTCTTGGACATTGACAGGACGTTGTTGACATTGACGTAACCTCTGTCCAAGCATGTCCCAGACATGCTCGATGGGGGAGAGGTCGGGACTCAGTGCTGGCCAAGGTAATGTGGTGATGTTCTGTTGTTGGAGGTAACCTGTAACGATCCTGGCCATATGACATCTTGCGTTGTCATCCTGGAAGATGAAACGGCGGCCATGACGTCGTGCGAACGGCACAACATGGACTGCCAAGATGTTGTCCCGGTAGTACTGGTCTGTAACACGCCCTGCAACAACATGTAAAGCCGTTCTTCCAGCAACAGTGATGCCTCCCCACACCATAACAGAACCACCCCCAAATCGATCATGTCTGATGACGTTAACGTCTTGGAAGCGCTCGTTCCGAACCACCCTCCTACGTCTGTCCAAAAAATCAACAGTGAACCTTGACTCATCTGAAAACATCACATTGCTCCAGCGTCGATTATCCCAGTGTTGACGATCCCTACACCAACGACGTCTTGCCTGAATGTGATGATCTCTCAAACAAGGGATCACGCGAAGACGTCGGGCACGAAGGTGACCCCTATGCAGTCGATTCCGAATCGTCTGGCCACTCACTCTCACACCAGTGTCTGTTTGAAGACGAGCGCTGATCTGATTTGCTGTGATGACACGATTTCTCAAGGCCAAGGTACGGATAAATCGATCCTGGGCTTGAGTTGTCGCCCTTGGTCGACCTGAGCGTGGTCTGTCCTGTACAGATTGTGTATCATGGTATCTGGACCATAGCCTGCTTATGACAGACTGAGAAACATTCATCGTCCGTGCCACAACCGCCTGTGTTGTGCCGATCTGTAACATGCCAAGGGCACGTTACCTTTCATTTTGGGTAAGCCGACGCATATCAAAATTTGTTTTCTGGTCACTAAAACAATTAAACTGATGTTTCCACCCTGGAATTCAATGCCACAATGACTGTAACATTCAAAGTCAGAGTCGTGCAAATCTTGGGTTGGACCCCCATGATGATCCCAAGCATCACCTGCATTCCATGCGGTAGCTATTGGTGCGTTTGGGCGTCACATGTAACTGGAAATGTTTCTTCTGTAAGGTTCTATAGTGACTTTTTTCGTAGTCATTTGCATATTTTAGTATCAAATATCCCCTACTTTTTTTGAACAGTATAGTATGTATCGGACCACAAAGGCGTGGATTATGACCCGTGATACTTTTTTTGAATAGTATAGTATGTATCGGACCACAAAAGCGTGGATTATGGCCCGTGATTGTACGCAAATAGTGTAAACATACATGTATGGTATTGGTAAGGTTGTGGATCCTCTTGAGGTCACAATTTTGATCCGATTTGACGCAACTTGAAATACATGTACATGTTTATGACACAAAAAATTCGCATATCGGATCGCAACGTCCTGAATTATGACCCTTGCTTGTACGAAAAATTACGTTTTTAGCGGTTGGACCCTCTAAAGGTCTCAATTTTTATCCATTTCTTTATCCAATTTCGTGAAAATCGGAAAAAAAACAGCCGGACAAAATGACCGCCCTCTGACGCAAATAGTGTAAAATAAAAATGGTATATAAAGGTTGTGGACATTCTAGAGGCCAATATTTTTATCCGATTGTGATGAAACTTTAAATATATGTTTATATCACAAAGGTCGTGGTTCTTGTCGATAATCGCGCATATCCGAACGTAACTTCCTGGATTATGTCCCTTGATTGTACGAAAAATCGTGCATTTAGTAGGTCCCAATTTTTTTATCCGATTTTAAAAACCGTTTAAATATTATTAATCCACTATAATGAAGGGGAAAATCGAAACAAACTGCCCGACAAAATGGACGCTCTTTGTACTCGAAGATTGTGGGCCCTTTGGAGGTCACAATTTTTGTCCGATTTCGATGATAGTTAAAAATATCTTTATATCCCCTCTTTTAACCCCTTTCGATATTTGCAAATTTCAGACCATAACTTTCTGGATTATGACCCCTGAATTAACGAAAAATCGCTTTTGACTTTAGCTTGTTCTCTATCCACCTTTGCAAAATGTGTGCGTATCTTGCCTGGCAACCGCTGGTTACTAGTATATATAATTTATAAAGTACATGAATTAATACGATTATCTCTTAGCTTTTTGTTTCTTGATAAGGTTATGTCATCTGGAAATTTTCTACCAATATACGGTAATTGTATTGTATTGTTTTGAGTTCTATATATTTTTTTCTGCTTTTAAAACTAAACTGAATTTTAAAATGCCTTTATGTTATATTTATCAATTGATATTTTATCTATGTTACTGATTAGTATTACGAAAGAAGCGAATCTGAATACACTGACAGTACCCACAGATCATCAATATCAAGTCCTTCTCCAGAAGAGATAAGTAGATCTCCTACGAGATCAAAGTCACCACCGCCACAGAAAGAAGATGCGGAAATACAATCTGAAACAATAACCGAATCATCTGATGAAAAGTTACATGTTGTTGACGAACAAGACGTGGATATCAAATCTGCCCCTGTTATTCGGCGTGAAAATAAACCGCTCAGTGGAAAGAGAAGGAAAACTTTAGATTCGCCAAGTCTCATTTCATTGAAAGATTCACGTTTTACACAACCGCATCCGACATTCTGTGCCTTTACCGCCGAATATACAACTGCTTCTATAGTAGGACAAGAGAAAAGGGTTTGGAAACCCGTGAGGTCTACCTCAGTTGATAGAGAACGAGAACTTAAGAGAGGACTAGAAGCAGGAATGAACTGTCCTTTTAAAGTTAAAGATATATCTGTTAAGCAAGCTTCATGTCGTAACAACCAAAAACAAGCTATGTTCGCCCGTGGTGAGCTAAAGAAGGGTAATACTAAGGGCGGTTATTATTCTAAAGAAAACATAGATCCGCCCGGTAAAACGGAAGCTGTATTGGTAAAAACTGGACCAGAAGATAACGAATTCCCACAACCAATGTGCTTCACTATAAAAAAAGGAAGTGTCAAAACTAATCAGTGTTCAAATGGTGTTTCAGCACAGCCCGGGCCTTCCTCCACGCCTAAAGCTAAACATCTCTCGTCAACCGAAGAAGTTCTAAGAATGCGCAAAATCCTCAGCAATAAAGTAGGTAATGGAACCAGTGATCTTTCTGCGTCAAATGAAAAAAACGTTGCTTCAAAAGATAATTACACATGCCGGACTGAAAGTTCGTATCGACAGAAGATAGTCTTTCCAACCGAAGAGCTGGTCCCGTCTACGAGAGCCACCGTAGGCCGCACAAAGGCAGCCAACAGACAAGATAGCAGTCAAGGAATTCCAAAAATGCCTAGCATTATGTATTGGAAGTGTTATAATTCAGTGGATGTTACAAAAGGCAAGAAAACTAATGGGGATGCAAAAGAAACAGAATATTTTCCAAGGATTCCAAAACCACAAGGTCAATCTCCAAAGCAGTTACTTAATTCTATACCCCCTTCTGGAAATGGGGTTAAAGTCCCTCCAATAAAAAACATAGTTAATAGTTCTAATAATAGTTCTGACGTACCAGGTTCCGCCAAAGTCTGCTCTGCTGAATCTGACGTCAATCAAGACAGTCCCAAAACACCAATTTGCTCTTCACCCTGGATATCTGACGAAGGTGGCAGTAAATATATTCCACCTGCCAATAAATTTTCCACCAAATCTTTACCGCCAAAACTTCAAGGTTCAAAAGACACGTGGGCATGTTCAACACCTACTGAACAGAAATTGAAAGAGTTAGCAGAGGTCATGGTCACAGAAGGTCAATTGGAAGGTGACGTATCTAAGGCCATCACCAAAAAGCGACTTAAAGGAATGAAACAAGGACCATCAATTGCTTCTGGGGTAGATGTGTGTCACGTGTTACAACACTTATTTAACTTTCAGCAACTGTTATTAACTTCACATGCGGTGTTAGTTTTTATTTGCATATTTTATATTTATTTGAAAATTTTGCACTATGGCACCCACACATAGCCCACATCTTAGGTACACAAATATAAAATGATCATCATACACATGATTATGATACTACACCGATCTTGCTTTCAAGACGGATAAACATTACAATAACAGTTGATGCTACGAGTCTCTTGCTTAATTTGATATATGTACATGTATGACACCCCAAAATATACTGGGAGGTTGGATGGCCGAATGCAGGTGCGGATCCAAGAATTTTTGCAGGAGGGGGTTTGCCAGCTTTCGGTTAGGGAAATCTGCCATCATCGTCTCTAAATTACATAGGCATACATACAGATTGAGCTTTTTAAACAGAGAAATCGTTTGATACTGATGTAGGATCACTTTGTGATGTAATTTCATTGATGCAAGGCATTATTTTTTTTTATGTAGCTGAGCAGGGGGGGGGGATCCCCTCTGGATCCGGCCCTGCGAATGGTTAGCGTGCGCGCGCTGTATCATACGGCCTGCCATTGAGTCGTCTGGTCTGGTTTTCGAATCCCAGGTTGTACGTGGCAAGGAGTAGGATCGCCTGTCCAGCCTCGTGGGTTTTCTCCGGGTACTCCGGTTTCCCCCCACTGATAAAGACCCCTACTTGCTAGCGAATTAATTAAACCATGTTAGTCCCGAAATGACCTAGTTTGTGTCGAGTGGACGTTAAACCCCAATTTTCTCTGTCTCTCCCCAAAATGTACCCTTTCGTCCCTGTAAGCGCATTGCATTCTGCACCCCATTGCTCATGTTCCCATTTTCACTCATATTAATCTGACAACTATTTTTAGTACACATTGCCTGTCGGAATATTCAGAGAGCCAAATTGAAACAAGTGTGTTTTCTGGGTTGTACTAATAAAATATCCCAAAAATGTTGTTGACTACTATAGTTTCACCTGGAGAGTTATGTTAAGTAAACCACTTTAATTTGTAGCAATGACAATCGAGGCCTCAGTGTTATTGTATTGGCGATAGCTTGGACCAGAATGAAATAATTTTATTGAAATTTCAAAATACTCCCGTTTCGTTATCTATTATTAAATAAAATAGCCTTTTATCTAATGTACGGCAGTAATCTGTTATATAATTACGAAACTTGGTTATACAAAGGGGCATTTTATATTTGATTTTTCGCAGAGTGTGACTAAACTAACTACTTTGATTGATTGTGCCAATTTGAAATGACATGCATATTATTTTACTAACGCATAGGTAATTGCTTGAACTAGAATCGCAAGGGAGATTCTGATTGCCGTGTTTATTTGAAGTGTTTCAGACCATGTAATATTTGAGTGGATCAACACGTATTCACCGTGTGTTATTTCTTATCTTTAGTTTTATCGACCACTTCATTGATACCCGTCCCAATTATGGATAATATTGACACTTTATTTAGTTTTATGAATATACTTGTCGAATAAGCAATAACATCACGACTTATATTGTTTTGCTAACCCGGTCGTTTTTACCGCAACCAAAGTTCAGAGTCACGCCTTAGATGGAGACAAAATGAAATGAAATGGGGTTTAAATTCATACTGTTCTCATATTCCTGAAGCAATGGCTCGAGAAATCCATCTCTGGTATAATCAAGCGAAACACTGACAACTATCTAGCCGTTCGGATGGGACGAAAATCCGTCGAAGCAGAGCAGAACAGCCTGGCGTTAAACCCCATTAATTTTCATTTCGAACCCCAACTGCTAAGGGATCTTTTAAGTACATAGAACCACAGTTTTTCGTTCCATCCGAACGACTAGGCAGTTGTGTTTGTCACCCCCTTCGCCCTGCATCGCTAACAAAACGAAACCACTCCTTCAAATCTCGATGCTCTTTCTCGGCCAACACCGAAAGCGAACCTGTGGTGAGCAAGTGTCAGACCCACCTAGCCACCGTGGTTCCCTAGATGGAGACGAGAATTAATAAATTAACCTAAGTAGCACAGGAATTACCACCACCTCCGCACATTGTTCAACAATCTTGAATTAGATTTAGATTCTATAAGTCCCCCCAGCATCAGCCCTGTACATATTCTACTCTTCAAACTGTACACAATTAAAGGACAAACAAACATGTGAAAATATACTTTTCAACTAATTAAATAGTAGTTATACAGAAAAATCGTCCAATTTTTAAATCTGGAAACCAATATGTTTTATTACTTTTACAGATGTGGTTCGACTCAAACGGTCGAGCATACGTAAGTCTAGCCGCCCGTTATGATCCAATCAGAAAATAGACACGAAGTGAGTCGGATGTGGATGCCGTGAACTAATATAACAAAGCTACTGCTAAATACATTAATTATAATTTTGGGGAACAAAAAAACATAGGCCTAACATTAATCCAACTTATTTTTTTTTATCATCATCGTCGTCGTCATATTATATGCATGTATATATCTAGATCAAAACATAGCAACATCATAGCACTTTCGCTGTAACAACATTAATCATCATCAAAATTACGTCATCATCGCCTTTTTCGTTTCCCATTCTTCCATACAATACAAAATATAACATAATTAACAACGCTTAAATTATAGGTTCGCCTATTTGTCGTTAAAGTGTGTGGTTCTTTTAATTGCTGTCTTATATGACGTTGATAATAACACTATTGTTCCATTAATGTCACCTTTAATACTAACAAGACTTAGTGAAAAAAAGTTTAATCGTGAAATTGAAAATGGACAATGGAATATTAATTAATTACACTGTAAGGTATATATTATATGTGGTATTTGTTTATACCGGTTTATAGTTTTAACGAATGAATCATTATATTAAACATTATTATATTTTTACGTTTCACATTCTTTTCAATATTAATATTCATATTAACCCGGTGTTATACGTTTCATGTCCGTGATTTTTTAAACCTTTTTTTGTATCTTTTCAGATTGATGGAGAAAAACCTCCGTACCATGCTGTGGTGTCAATAAAATCCCCACCAGACGCAAGGATTGACAACATTTGTAAACAAGATCAATCAAATTCTTCAAGCATAATTTCAAAGCAATGCACAAACGCCCAGACCTGTTGTGGAAGCCCGTTGTCGGATCCGTCGCATACCTTCCAAGCTAACAACAAGTCTGCTGATACCACGTCAGGTGACAACGGTTCTTCAGTTGTACCCACAGGTGCATCTTCTTCTACTGTTTTCACAGACATCGAATCTCAACGTCCAATGTCTGTATTCTCTAGAAGCAGCCATTTGTCTCTTGGAAAACTTCAAGAAATAAATTCTCGCAACACATCCTCATCTTTAAGCTCACAAAGTATAGATTCTATGACTTGGCGGGAAAAGTTGCAGGCTTTAAGAAAGGTAGATAAACCGCGTTTTAAAAGAAAAGGAAAACCTCGTCGATTAAGTTCTTGTAAAGAGGATAATATTGTAGGGAAATTCGAAATTGGGTGTTATGACCCGTGTCTTACCCACAGGAAGAAAATCCAAGAGCTTATCGAAAACTCTAAAATTAAGTTAAAAACTATTTGTACAGAAATGGACCAAACATTGGTTGGGAAACACAATCGCTTAAAATCCGATATGCTTGGAAACCCGGAATTAGACATTGATACCATCATCAATTCTGTCAGAGATTGTCAAATTCAAAATGTCGATGATAAGACCCGTGCAGTTTGCAAAACAAAGACTTAACTGGGTTTTTTGTGATATTTAATGACTGTGATATTTTATATTGATAATGTAAATAATACATTAGTGTACACAATTATTTACAGGTGTTATTTAAAGAATGTCACATTAATTTAACCTTTGAACCAGATTAAAGCTGAATTCCTATTTCAAAACTACAGAAATAATAAAAAAAACAGTTATCGCCCTAAACAACCGTCATACACCTGTTTAAAATTTGTAGAACAAACATGGCGATCGCCCACGGGTAACAAAAACACAGACAGGCCACGCTCACATCCAGTATATGCCAAGTCAAGCAAATTGTACACATCCGATCAGGTACATATTATTTTACTTATAAGTCGAAATAAGTCAACCAGGCTGTACATTTGCTCTAAATACAACAGAAAAATTGCCTTAGCCCAAACAACAACAAATCTACCAACGAACGCCAACCAATTCTTTCTTATTTCTTGAAAAATTTTACACAACAAATTATAGGACGTTAACTTTTTTTTTATTTAATTATTTCTGTATTCAGCCATTCAACTAAACATTCAAAATTCGGTATCAAATATATCAAAATTGCATTAAATGGAGCCCGATGTTCAAATTCAATACTGGTGAGAATGTTGCACCCCGGCCTTCCCATAAAGTAACTCGCACCTTCGATGATGGTTTCATCCTTTCGGCCATTCAAACTTGAGCACTCCAATAACTAATTTTCTGACCACAACACTTAATTTGTAGCTATGGATGAACTGTTGCAATTTTATTTTCTACTATTTCTGATATTATTTTTGATTCACGCCAGGTCGTAGGTGGCAACTGTAATAACAGTATTTAATAGCAAAAAGATGGTGGACCAACATAGTTTTGAGTATTAAGAGATTTATGGACATTTGTACGTGAGTTAAATAGTGATGATAGTTCACAAACAATCACGTCATCACTCAGATTTTGTGGATTAGGTTCACCCAATCTATTTTCAATTCATATCAAGGTTTCATATAAAACCTTCAAGCTTTTAGTCATCTTGGGAGAGTATGGAGAGGGGAAGTTCTAGCTGGTCGGTCACCTATGGATAGCGGTCGTCGTGTTACTATCCCTGGTAGTGGTATGGTTGTGGCGCATTCAAACTCGTGGGTTTACTGTGGGTACTCCGGTTTCCTTCTATGGGAAAGACCCCTACGCGTTCGCTAAGATAATAACCCAAAATATCACCCTCGGTGGAGGCCGAAGATAAACATCATGAAAATGAATAATCGTCATTTATCGACCATGGGTGCCAACTGTAAACCGTATTAGCATTTTAACTCAGACGTCACATTGAAGGTATTCATATTATACTGCTACATAATTCCAAGGTGCGGACACAGTCTCTTGGAAAAGAGAATGGTGGTGTGAACGAAAATGTTGTAAACAGGTCTTTGGATCTTTTATAATGATTATTCCGAGCGAAAAAAAAAACACATAATATTTGAAGCGTAAGCTATTGGTCAAATCTTTGTGAGAACTTTAACATATATCGTACTAATGCAACAAAAATCTTTATCAATTACATTTCCGTATACTTCCCAATTGCTTATTTATTCATTTCAGGAAATCAAGGAAATAAACAGTACCTCATCGCCCCCCCCCCTCCTCCTAAGATAGTCATAGTCATAAAAGCGTCGGACATTTCAGAGCAAGATGTCTGTTGGGTCTAATGCGCGCATTGTTTCACTAAATGACAAGTCAATTTATCTTACGGTTGAATATTTCGTGATTTATGGAATGGTGTGGACGTTGGCTTAGTACCGGGTTTGGTTGGGTACCTTATTTTATTGGTTACAAAAGAGGGAACTGAAATGAAACCGGGAAGAGGCGCTATAGCCCACTCTTATATCGAGTTTTAGGTGCACCCCAATGTATACACGGTACCGAGGTTTTTCGTCCCATCCGAACGTCTAGACATCTGTCGTGGTCATCCCCCATCCTGCACCAATACAAGGGGAAACCACATCTGAAAATCCCGATGAACATTCTCGGTCAATGCATGGATCGAACACGCGACATCCAGGCTAGCGAGCCAGCGTCTTACCAATTAAGCCACCGTGATCGAACAAGATGACACACACATTCCTCCACAGGGCATCATAAACACCTATTTAGAGATGGACAGTCCTAGAAATTTATGTTTTATTAACATTTAACATGATCATCATTTATGTCAACATAATCACACTTCACTCCAATTGTAGCCCCCCCCCCCCAAGTATCGCAAAAACACCCCCCCCCCCCCTCCTTCCTCCCCAACGTCTGATCACCCCATAAATTTGGAACCCCCACAAAAAAAAATGGTTTGGAAAAATTTGGCCACATAAATTCACAGCCCGGGCTTCAATAAGCAAAATTAGGCATGATGTAATCCTACCTGACACGGGTACAAATCATGGCTTTAACTCGAAGCGATGATAGTATCTGGCTCTCCAATATGCTGACTCTGACATTTTAAATTTGACGTCGCATGGTGGTGGGCGTCGTGTACAGCAGCTAATCAAAGTACTCACCTACTATAAGTTGTGCGGAAATCATACACCGTAATTATGAAATTTCGTATCAATTTTGACGAACCATTTCCTCCCCCCCCCCACGAAAAAAACCCACTTCAGAGGCGGATACCCTCGCCCCCCCCCCTATTTTTCGACAGTGCCCTTTTTTACTGCTGAAAGTGCCTTTTTTACTGCTGAAAGTGTCTTTTTTTCTGCTGAAAGTGTCTTTTTCAGACCCAAATATGTCCTATCCGAACGTTTACCTAGACGAAAATATCAACCAAATAGCTCTTGGAATGTCTACAGATGCAAGGAAATGACGGATAATTGTCAACCCCCTCGCAGCCGCGTGCCCCGTCTCCGCAGTAAGTGCCCTCATTTTGCGCCCCCCCCCCCTTTCAAAATTCCTAGATCCGCCCCTGCACTTGATTTTATTTATTTCAGTATTTGCAGATAAACCAAATTGCTTCAAGTTAAAATTAACTTATTTTCAAAATGTTACATGCATTAATAATGAAATTAAGTTTGCCAGGTGAAATTAATGGCACCCAATCGTAGCTAATCAAGCACATCTGTGTAACTCAACGTCTTTAGTAGCTGCGTTCTCGCCATAACCCAAACAATTGCACCAAAATCGAATTCAATCAGTATTTTTTGATTCACAAAATCTAAAACAGCCAAAAATAAAAGTATACGTTGATATGTGAAACTGTGATCGTATATCAAAATTTACATAATTTACTGATTTGTATTTATAGCTATTATTGACAGTCCAAAGAAACATGCAAACACACCCGAACGGTGGAACCGTCGCGGTAACATGCATTATATACTTTATTTTTTAGACATTTACATACAAAAGACGAAATTTAATAAAATCAAATGCAGTGACTGCTGATCACAATAGTACATTTGCTGAATTTCCTCAGACATAACCATTTTTTCAAGCACGGATTTATGATATTCGAAGCATGGATTTTTCATTTCTCTTCTATAAGGTACGCTAGTCCAATAACTGAACGTTATTCAGTTCGACCTCTAAAATAATTCCGAAACCCATTTAAACTGCTTCTGCTATCATTTCCAAACGAGTCAATACTTTGACAACACATTTTTATTGTTCTGTATAGCAATTTGGGAGACATATTATAATGATATTATGGTCTATGAGATCATTGGCTAACCTCACATAACTGATCTTCTCGCAGGTTGCGCGTTTCTTTTAAGTCATAATTTCTACGAATTCTGTCGGGAAAGTAAAATATGGTAAAAATTGAACTATTCTGTATGAGCATTATAATTTTACCGAGACTTTATAAAATTTTACCGAGACTATATTAAATATGGTTGTCAGTTAAATTCTAACAGTAATCACGTAATTAAGAGGTATCGGATTATATATAATTGAGCTTGATTAATTTATTAGTTGACTTAATGACACTGGCAGATTAGTGGTTAAACTTTTGGATTAGTTTGTATAACAGTGCAATTGACTTGATTGACAGTTAATTGACAAATTTAGATATAGTATTTAAACTTTAAAATTTTAATATCAGTCAAACTTTCACTGATAGTGCATCGAAACTTGTTAAATCGTATCTTATTTCAAAGGCCTTACAAGAATGGATAACGTTAAAGAAACCAGTAAATTAACTGAATTCACTACAAATCTCGAAGCTTCTACTTACGGCGATGACATCAGTTTATTTTCAGAAACTCCACACGTAAGCAGAACCAAGCGTTATGTGGCAGCGGCACCCGTAGGTGTTCAGTTACAGAGAAAAATGTTGAACAAGAGAATCGACAGACGTTTGAACGAGATACAGAAAAAACGACATTACATAAGAACCAAGAATTATGAACTGAAGAATACAGAGTCGTATTTACAGAATCATCTTCGAACGCTGATGCTAGAGATATCCGAAAATTCTGAAACTACCCATATTTCCGATGATGGACAACCAGAGTATGAATGCATGCAAAATGAGTCGAATTTTAGAAGATTTAGTCCCCGTCGTATTCCAACGATACGATCTCAAAGACGCCATTTAGTAAAGCGACCAAGAGTACATTCCCAGTTGCTGTTAAATTTCTCCTCGGCTAATTCCAGTGATTACGTGCAAATAAGTGAAAACATAGGATTTAGAATATAGCTCAAAGTTCTAATGTCTATTATCGAGAAGGACATCTGAAATCTAAAATACTTTGATTATTTAAGTCGAAAATTATGACTTTCATACAACAAGTGGAATTTTATGAAAGTAGTTAATTGTATATATTATTGTTTTGGCTTTGTAATATATATTTCATACTTATTGAATTTGTAAATTGATTTATATAAATGATGTAAATAAAATATATATATATATATACATGTAGTTAGTTTGGGGAATTATCTTGTCTTTCTTTACACCCATGATGGAACAAGAATATTATTTAAAATAAATTGTAGCGCATTAACTATTTTACTGACTTACTGCTCCCGCCATTGATGCCTAACCAAGCAATCGCTCTACATATTTACTGAGTTATTGACCCTGCCTTAAGCTTCAAGGTTTTTGTTTAAACTTCTTGGAATTGTTAATTGACCAATTAAAAGGATGAACCCAATTGATATTAAGATTTGCACGCCAATTAAATATTTGTTGCAGTGTTATTACCACTTCCACCAAAACCGTGTAATCTCAGTACAGGACAAAGTTTTTTCCCCGACATGTTGAACGTCTTTGACTAGTCATACGATGGAATTCTATTGCAAATTAGTATTCCACATCAATCATTTGCATATTTAATGCCATTATACTTATAATCTTTCTCGACTTCTTCTGTTCGCTATACATGCAGTTTGGAGATTTTTAGATTAAAAATACCTGTTTTGCGGTAGACGGACGTGATATTACGTCAGCTTAAAAAATACAAAAACTGTTCGATAAGATTAAGATTTCAGTGTTCCAATTTTCACTACTTGTAACATAATTACTTATTTTCTCGAAACTGCAATGATAATTTGAGAACGTTGCAATTTTTGCTTGCGCAAAGGCTCATAGTATGTATCAAATAATTGCAGCTACCAATTATAAGTAAGACATACAACACCAAAGTAAAGATTTACAATGATAATAAACATATTGGCTGTTCAAGGGAAAAAATAATAATTAAAAAAAAAAAAAATAGTATAGAGATCAATTGTTTGTCGACAATTACATGGGTTCTAAATGAAAGCAAGGAATCAGACATAAGAAAATATTGTCGACCGTGAAATGAGATTATTTTTTTTCAGGATTTGTGGTAAAGGTGCCAAAATGTTATTGACGATACAACGATGGTTCCTCATAATTAGGACAGGGCCGTATCTAGCGGGGGTGCAGGGGGTACATTGCGCCCCCTTCCCCCCCCCCCCCCCCAAAAAAAAAAAAAAAAATAAGGCGCCTCCTCAAAAAATTTCGACAACCTTTCAATAATAAAATAATACACGTGATTATGGCCACACAGCGGTGATCTTAAGGCACTGATCAATCGGTCGGTTTTAAGAGCGCCCACACGCCAATTGGTACCTGATCCAAACGCTCCAACCAATATCATCTATGTGGAGGGTATGGGGCGCCACCACAGGCGCGGATCCAAAAGTCGGGGGCACTAGGAGCAACTGCCTCCCCTAAAAAATCTGCCGGCCCTGAAATAGAAAATCTAGCCTACCATAATGAAATACCAAATCGACTCACCAGAGTGGCCAAAAAACGTGTTTCCGGTAGCGTTATTTTTCAAAATTTTCCGAGGGTGGACCCCAGAAGAGGGTGCGACCCCCATAAGCGAAATGACCACCGAATGACATTATAAGAGATTCACGTTCTTGTCGCCCTATCCATATCACCTTATTGGTGGTTCAGACTAGTTCTAATCTACAGGACAAGATGTTTCTTATTTTGGAGTATTTAACAACAAAAAGAGAGCCTTCGCAACCGAAATCTAAACTGTGGATTACTTGCTAGCGACTTTAATTGAGGCTCCAAGTGCGTGGAAAACGCGTTAAGTTTAATTTTCCAAATTTTCGCGGAAGGGTCTATGGGGTTCGCCGCTCCGCGCTCAGATATATTGGCGCCCCCGAGCACAACTGCTGCACCCCCACTTTTAAAATCCTACATACGGCCCTGATTAGGATGATTTCAAAGGGACCCCAAATTTGCAAAATAAAAGATGCCAATGGCAAATAAAATCAAAATAAGGGCTCTCCCCCACCTAGAAATGGTTCCACTACTGATGCCTTCCGTCATACCAGGCCAGCTATAGTTATCGTTACATTATAGTAACTATCCCCCACCAAGCAATACCGCTGAAACGCATTGCGGTGTCACGTCTAACGGCAACACAATGTAAGGGAGGCAACTACGAAATTCCTTTCGGTTTACCTCCCTTGATTTCTGTTATTACAGTGAAGAATGCACGTGTTGAAGAGTGACAGATAGAAGAAGGAATTACTGATTACTACAATGTTGAACAATTGAAAACTACCGTAAAAATGGACTTTGCAAAGAATGAGTACCCCCTATAGCTAAGATATAGCAATAAAAATACAAAAAGCCAAGGTGCTCCATCACAAGTAGGCTATTTACTACATCATGACATCTCATTTCAGAATGGATGAATGCAATCATCATAATGGGGATTAGCACCGGTATCCTACTTTTCCGTTCCTAGAGGGCATACGGATGGTTTTATAGTGTTTTATAAGGGAAATTTTGCCTGGTCAGCAATTGAATTCCAACTTTTAGAGTTTCTTTTAAATTTTATGTGCAGGCCAATGATGGCACACAGGGGACCTCTGGTTTTCAGACCTTCTGACTAACTAGGTGCTGACCTTGCAAGGTCCAAGGCCTGCATAACTGGCTAGTGGGAATTTCGCTGTAAATACCGTGATCGATCCCAGGCCTCCATGTTGTGAGAGGTGGAAGAGCTTTTTGGTTGTGATTTAAAGAATATTCTGAACAAGTAGTACATCAAGAGTCAAACCCTTTTAGTACAAGTCATAAACTGCATGTATTTTTCAAAGAATATCTAATGTACCAGTGATCAAATTTATTAACATTTAAGTAAATACAACAAAATCTCCCTGCTTGGATTCAATTAGAAGAGGCACAACAATTACTCCGTTGCAAAACTATTAAATTCACATCATCATATCTTTGAAGTTTGAATGAGAGTGAGAGATTCAAATTTACAATATTGAAGTTGCGATACAGGCCCGTGTAACAGGGAAAATTTATTTCAAAAATATAATTAAGTTATGACGAAGTATTATGTCTAAAGTCTATTAGTGACTATTAGGTTCTTGTTTGTAAGCGACACTATCATATTCAAGATTACTGATCTTAAACCAATTCTCTATCAGTAGGCCTAGATATGATTATAACATACAAATTTGAGAACCACACTGACAACAAAAGGTATGATCAAAGCCAACTATACAACATTTTCTTAATCACTAATTTGCTAGCTGGAACTAGGTAATTAAAATCAAGCATACAAAAAATCCTGTTGTTATATTAAGTGATAAAATTTTGTACCATTTAAGAAAGAACAATAAAATTATTACAAATTATACTCATTGAAGTTTATTTGAGTAATTGCCACCAATATAATTCATATTGCATTCTCTTTTATAGGGTTTTTAGGTATAATTAATATTGATAAAGAGCTGTAACCTGTGAAATTCATGTCACCATGTCATATACTGGTGTGAAACATTTGTAAGTATTAAAATAGTTTTTTCTTCTTATTTTCTTTCAGGAATGGTTTCCCCTTGTCAGGGATGCAGGACGAATGCCCTGACAAAAACTGAGGTCCCGTGTACACATTGGCGTGCATGTACAAGATTCTTTGGTAGTTGGAATTCGATATAAGAGAAGGCCGTAGCATCACTGCCCTAGCAAAGTTTCCCTAATAGCACACTGTATGGTGTATGCCTGTCTTCATTAGCCCAGTTTAGGAGCAGAACAGTAGGATGATTAAACCCCATTTCATTTCAGTTTTCAGTTTCTTAGTTTATTGTCTTTCTTACGTGTATGTTCATTGATGATAACTCACCCGAGTTATAATTGCAGCGTTGAAGAATTAATTTTAGGTGTATATGCAAATTAAATATTAGGCATTACATGTAGATGTGTTACTCTTGGAGGAGCTGTATCAAAATAGTGTAGTAAAATTTGCTTTTTCAGAACTAAAGCTGATCGGTTACCTCGCTTATTCCGATATTACTCAACAAAAAGAAGTGGTAAGAATGTACCACCTGGAGGTCAATATAGATCTCCTTGGAAGATTATAAAGGATGAATTTACAAACTTAGATGGTCCTTTGCCAACAGACTTAATACCAAGAGAAGTGGATGCTTTAGTGATAGGGGGAGGCCTTGTGGGCTCATCTGTGGCATTTTGGTTGAAACATCTTCATCCTAAAGCTTTTTCAGTTGCATTAGTAGAAAGAGATCTAACAGTAAGTATAATGTTATGTCACAGAGTTATGTTGGTATATATAAGGCTTAAAAACTCTGCCTTTTACATTTCAACACTTGTCTCAATTAAATTTTAGCGCAGATTAACTGAATATAATTTTAGAATTAATGCAGAAGATGTACTCTTTATTACAGGTCCAAGGAGCTTCTGTCACTTTCCCTTATGTCTTGATTTTGTCTAGCAAGAAAAAAAAAAGATTTTGATTTTTAAAATAGACTACCATTGAAGTGTTATTTAATGTATTTTCAGTATAGCAGAGCATCAAGTATGTTATCAGCTGGAGGAGTTAGGCATCAATTTTCTGTTCCTGAAAATGTGCAACTTTCCTTATTTGCCACAGAATTTTTACGCAATATCAAGCAATATCTTAGTGTTCTAGGTAATTCATTATTTAGTAGTAACGATGCTAAATGTTACTTTTCGAATTTATACTTTAAGAAAGCCGATTTTACTGATATATACCTGTAGATATGAAGAGTAATTGGAATCTTGAATTCACTGAACTTTCCACTTTATATCTCATCAGAGGTTGAAAAAATCAAGATGTGTATTATTAAATTTGTAAAGTTTTAATTATGGCCTTTCTAAATAAAGGTAAAAAAAATAATTAGAAATGTCACATTTTTAACGTTTTCTTGACATCTGCTGTTTATAAAATCCATGACTACAGTATGTTAGTTTTTTGTTGCTTTTTTTAGAGGGGAGATAACACTTCAGGAATCACATTGATAAACTGATTTATTTTAAGGTTTTCCCTGATCTAAATATGTCAATATTGATTGAAAAATTTTTAGTGCCCAGACATTGTTTGTTTTATTAAATGAACAATGCAATATGACCCAAGTTCAAAGTTTTAAACTGCATTGAAGTTCAAAGGTCTTTCTAACAGAACTTGTACTGCTATCAGACATGTTTTTTTTTTTACACTCATTTAATGACTAATTTCTGATCAATTGAGCTCAAATAATTGTTAAAATCATTAAAACTTAAGTCTAACTATAAACTGTACCTAAAAAATTTTTTATGTATATTTTTATCATCATTTTGTATTTATAGATGAAGAAGATCCCCCAGATGTAAAATTCAATCACCATGGTTACCTATTTCTTGCTCCACAAGATAAAGCAGAAGAACTTGTGGCTCATGTAAAAATGCAGAAGTATGTTTTTGTTACACAAATCAAACTAATACCAATAGTGTTATCTCCCTTTTAACACTGAATGTCCTTTAGTACGACATAACCAACAAATGAATGGTATGTAGTCATTTCTAGGAAATTGCTATGTGAACTCATCAAGTGGGAGGGAATGATTGGGTTATCTAATCTATTTTAGATGGTTACTTTATTAATATATTTTGCAGTGAATTAGGAGCTCGAATCAAATTCTTAACAAAAGATAAATTAGCACAACAATTTCCATGGTTAAATTTACAAGATGTTGAAGTTGGTTCATATGGTAGGTATAAATAGAGACTGATTGATATGATTAATGATGGACCATGAGGCAGTATGATTTTACACTCAAATAAAATGCATGTATTCAGATATGAATGTACTCCAAGATTTAATTTATGCAAAGTTTTAAAGATACATTCCCACAAGAAGTATTTATCTGGTATTTATTTCCAATAAAAGTATGGCAACTTTGGTAGCTAGAAAAAATACTGGATTTCCTGAAAATGTGCTATGGTGGTATCCCTTAAAGTGTTGATCTAATGACTAGCTAATAATGGATGATAATCCAGTACTTTACTAAGACTTTGATATTTAGGGTAAATGGACAGCAACTGACAAATACAAGCTAAAAATGGATTTCACCTTGACCAAGTCACATGATAAACAATTTTGAATAAAAAAAAGATGTAATCAGGCCTAGTGCTGGGAAGGTTAGATGTGCCTTAGCATTTTTCGTACTTTTCTGTACAATTTGGGATTAAAGATATGTTGTCCTACCTGTAAATATAACAATTAGATAATATACTCTATCAATTAGAACAATATTTGACAAAAAGGCAAAAGTTTACAAAACAAATCAATCCAGTCGATCACTTGTAATGGAGAACTAATATTGGAAATACATGTAAATGTGATTTAATTAATACAGGTCTCCAAGGAGAAGGCTGGTTTGATCCATGGCTCCTGATCAAGAGTTTCTTTCAGAAGAATATCAGTTATGGTGTCAGTTATATTCATGGTGAATTAGATCGCTTTAACTTTAAATCACAGGCTGTTAGTTCAGGAACTGGTTATATAGACAAAAATTATTTGGACAGTGCTGTGGTAATTATCATTTTAAGTGTTGTTCTTCTACACATACACACAGTAATACAGCCATATATTGCCTCACGCATGTTCATCCATTCGTCTGTCTTTCCAATTCCATATATAGATTGAAACACACAGAGACTACATTAATCATTTATCACTTGTTGAGCTTACCCCTTTTGTGTTGTGGATTTTAGTGCGATACAAGACTCATTATTATCATTTATTATCTATAGGCCCACCTTTAAGGTAATTTCATGAATTGCATTTTACTCATTTGAATTGCTTACTTGTTTTTATACGCCCACATTTTCATGTGGACGTATTATGTCGTCGCCCCTGTCCGTCCGGACGTCCGTCCGTCCACAATTTGTTTGTGGACTCTCTACAGGTCACAATTCTTATCCGATTTTGACGAAACTTGAAATATAGGTTTATCCCCAAAAGATCTCGGTTCCTTTCGATATTGGCATGTATCGGATCAAAACTTCATGGATTATGGCCCCTGATTGTACGAAAAATCACGTTTTTAGCTTGTGGACCCTATAGAGGTCACAATTTTGAACCGATTTTGATGAAACTTGACATGCATGTTTGTAACCCAAAGATCTTGGTTCCTTTCGATATTTGCGGCTATCGGAATGTAATTTCCTGAATTATGGCCCCTGATTGTCCGAAAAATCACCTTTTTTAGCTTGTGGTCCCTCTGGAGGTCACAATTATTATTCGATTTAAAAAACCGTTTGATTATATCACCGTTACACCCTAAGGAAGGTTGAGTTCGAATTTCGGGAAAATCGGACGAAAATTGCCATACAAAATGGCCGCCGTTAGTACGCGAATACTGTTAAAAAATGGTACATCAAGGTTGTGGACCCTGTGGAGGTCACAATTTTGATTCGATTTTGATGAAACTTGAAATTCATGGTTATAACCGAAAGATCTCGCTTCCTTTCGATATTTGCGCATATCGGATTGTAACTTCCTGTATTATGGCCCCTGATTATACGCAAAATCGCCTTTTTTTTAGCTTGGAGGTCACAATTATTATTCGATTTAAAAAAACGTTTGATTATATCACCGTTACACCCTAAGGAAGGTTGAGTTCGAATTTCGGGAAAATCGGACGAAAATTGCCATACAAAATGGCCGCCGTTTGTACGCGAATACTGTTAAAAAATGGTATATCAAGGTTGTGGACCCTGTAAAGGTCACAATTTTAATTCGATTTTGATGAAACTTGAAATGCATGGTTATAACCCAAAGATCTTGGTTCCTTTCGGTATTTGCGCATATCGGATCGTAACTTCCTGAATTATTCGAATTTCGTGAAAATGGTACCAAAATTGCCGGATGAAATGGTCGCCGTTTGTACGCGAATAGTGTAAAGATATGGTATATCATGGTTGTTGACTCTGTACAGGTCACAATTCTTATCCGATTTTGACGAAAAGTCACATTTCTAGGTTGTGTACCGTCACACCATAATCATTGTCGACTTCGAATTTCATGAATATCAGACTGGAACTGACCAACAAAATGGCTGCTCCCAATACAGTATGAAATACAGGACTTAATGATGTAGGAAAAATCACTTTCCGTATTGTTTGTTCTCTATCCATCTCTCGAAAATGTGGGCGTATCCTGCCTGGCAGTGCCAGCCTATCTTTTTTTTTTAAATAGAATGTTTGTGAATGCAATTATAGAACAGATTATATAAAAACTTGGTGAGATTCGTTGTCAATCTTTAAATTTACATTTTTTTAATAATGGTGAATAAATATTTGATTATTTTGTAGAATCTTGTGTTTTTTTATGTAGATAAATGGTGAAGATGGGAATGAATATGGTATTAAATTCTCTCATGTCATTAATTGTGCTGGACCTTGGGCAGGTGAAGTAGCTAGAAAAGCAACAATTGGTACTGGCAATGACGTAGATTTAGCCTTCCCTTTACCTGTAACACCAAGGTAAATTTATTATAGCTGTTGAGAGAATACTATTACCATAATTTATTGCCTCATTGAAGTTATTATCTAAAATGGTTGTTTTATGGTGAAAACCTAGAACTTTATGCACTTAATCTGCAAAAATATCAAGCTTTTAATCAATATAATTGTTCTTGATAACAACAAGAGAATCATTGTTGAAACGTAGCTTTAATAGAAATATAGTAATTGTTATCCATAGAACTATTGTGTTTATTTTTAACATAATTCTACTTTCATGGTCAGAATTTTTACTTTCTACATAATTTCATTTCATTTCATATAACATTGTAGGATTTGTTGATTTTAGAGTTGCTGTTGACTTTGCTATGTCTGACCTTAAATTCCCACTTGTATATTAATGTTATCAGTGTTTGGAAACTAGACCTTTAGCCTCTTACATGGCCATAAAATATTTGTGGTGGAATTTTTTTTGAGATAAACCAAGAAAGCAACATTGTTGTCCCCACAATCTTCACCTATTTATGTTCAAGATGTCAGACATTTAGGTATAAACGGTCAATGTTAAAGGCCCAAGGACTTGGTTGGCAAAAGGTTATACATTTATTTCCTCTACAGTAAGACCTAATGACCTTGGACTGTAAAACATATTCAAGCTAACATGAAATATATATTTGTTGCATAGCATATCTGAATATAGAATTGGTTTTATTTATTTTCCTTGAAAGGAAACGTTTTGTGTATGTTGTGAATTGCCCAAATGGTCCTGGTTTAGAAACGCCCGTTCTAATAGATCCTGCTGGTGTATATTTTAGAAGAGAAGGTTTAGGTGGGAACTATATTTGTGGAGGTACACCATCTGAGGTAAGTACATATACTTTGTAAGTTAACAAGTATTGTTGGCATATTAAATTGTACATTGTAATTATGTGTGTGTATTTTAACGCAGTAATGAGTCTGTGCAAGCCAGAAGAATTTATTGTCATTAATCAACTTTTAATCATATATTTGAATTATTGTACAATGGTGATTGTTTATCACTCTGTAACAAACATTATTTTGGTAGCCAGTATGTTTAAGATTTTTTTTAAATGTTGTATTTGAGGAATGTAGAAATTTTTAAGATTCAATGAGTTTGTAGATGACTATAATGTAGTATGTTTTAACACTTAAAGTCAGAACATGTTTGGTTATTAGAAATAAAAATATTGCTACTTAAATGAATAATATATCTATTTGAATCTTAATTATTCTGTGTTCATAAACAAGAATGGTTTATCATTTCATAAAACCTCTACATTTTCATTAGTCTTTGAACACCATTAATTTGAAATAGGTTTAATTAAAATTTTGATGGATGTCTAGTTTTATGATATCTCTTTGTTTTCATTAATTTTAACAGACTGAAATTGATATAGTTTAGATAAACATTTTACAAGCAATATTTGGCTTAATGGTTGTGCTTGCAATTTGATACACTAATTATAATTTAAAGGTATAGGCTTTTAGATTTCATAAATATTTGTTGGGTAAATAAGAAATATTTGTAAATATTTTAATGGTTGTGCTTGCAATTTAATACGCTAATTAAAATTTAAAGGTATAGGCTTTTAGATTTCATAAATATGTGTTGGGTAAATAAGCAATATTTGTAAAGTTTAACAAAATTAAATGTTATATTTAATGTACTTTCTGGACCATGCTACACAAAGGCTGTCTAAAGTTGTATATTAACATAAGGAGGCAGGTTTATTTACATAGGCTGAGTCTGTTTCCTGTTTGGTTTATGTTTATGTAAGTCTTATGTGGGCTTATGAGACCCTGATTGCATGAATTGACTCGGATTGAATTATTATCTGGTTTTGTTAATTTTTATAGGACCGGGAGCCATCAACAGAAGACCTGTCAATTGATTATAGCTTTTTTGAAGAAGCTGTAAAGCCCCAATTAGAATACAGAATTCCAACACTTAAAAACTTAAAGGTACATTGAAGATTGGATTCCTTTGAATCAGAAATACTATTCAATTTCAAAATGCACATTAATTTTGTAGCGCATGGATCTAAAGGAAACAATTTTTTATCAGATTTTAAAAAACGTTTCAATATATCACTGTACCACCTTAATGAAGGTTATGTTAGAACTGCCTGATATTGTCTGATATTGATGAAATTTGAGCAAACTTCCAAACCAAATTTTAGTTAAAAATAAGTTTTCAGATTGCTAAAGATAATAAACGTAACTTAAAATTCATTCAAATCCCTGCTAAGATGACTGCTGCTTGTTGGTATATTGGGTGGTTAGGAATGCCTTTGTTTAGACATTGGTGTAGCTGCTGTAGAGTACATATTGTAGAAACATGGATTACGGTATGAGGAGTTCGCAGAAAAAATCTTGCTTATTTGCTGTTCGTTCCTCTTTACAAAAATTGTGAATAAGCCCCTTTGTTACAAAAACCCTTCTTCCGTTTTAATTATCTCCATCAAGAAGGACCTTTGGTACTTGTGTATACATACTTTGTTACTGATTTTTATATACTTTGGAATGTAATTTATACAACAAAAAACAAAAACCTGTTATTGTTTTACTTTTCTGTTTTCTGTTTTTCTGTTATAGTTGAAGAGTGCTTGGTCTTGTTACCATGACTACAATGAATTTGATGAGAACCTTGTGATTGGACGGCATCCATTTCATAATAATTTTTTGTTTGCTAATGGATTAGGTGGACATGCTGTACAACATTCTATTGGTGTAGGAAGAGCTATAGCTGAATTAATCATGGCTGAAGATTTCAAATCTATTGATTTGTCTAAATTTGGATTTGACAGATTCCTTAGAAACGATTTTATAAACGAGGAGATGATAACATGATATGGGAAGTCTTTAAGAATCTAGTTTTGTTTATAAAGATATTATTTATAGTCAAGAGTGGAAGGAAATAGATCCACTGAACTATGGATGGTTTTATCATATATCTTTTTGGGATAAAATCTGAAAGTCTGGACTTAGTTTTACCACTGAGTACTGAGGCATCTCATCTGAAGAAAGGTTGCTGTGTTATTAATCAATATGCTGAAAGTGTTTTAAATATAAGAATATTGGACAAAATACTGAGGGATTTATTTTAGTTGTTGATTTTCTTTGCCCTCAGAATTTTGGTAAAAGACGACCACAGGATGTTATCAAGGTTTATTCATCGAATGTTTCTAATGTTCTCGTAGCTACCGTTGAGTCAACATCTCGAACAGTGTTCGAGATGCTAGGAATCCTCTTTGGAGTGCAAATTCTGGCCTCAAAAGGCGGAATCCACTCCACGGATTTTCCGGGATACATAATGTAGAGGCCTCGGCCGGAGATCTGTTCTAAGAACACTCAGTTATGACTTGTTTTATTTAATTCTAAGGTGACGATATAAAATCGGTCGCCATCTGAATCGGCTGCCACAAATCCACTCCACCGATTTTCCGGGATACATAATGTAGAGGCCTCGGCCGGAGATCTGTTCTAAGAACACTCAGTTATCACTTGTTTTATTTGAACCAAGGTGACGATATAAATTCGGTCGCCATCTGAATCGGCGGCCACAAGTTCAGTGACTTTTAACTATCGCAAACCTCAGGGGAACGGGTTAGAAAGCTAGTCGAAAAATTTCAATAATTTACCAAATTGAACCCCACAAAGATTTTCTAGATAACTCTAACTGCAAGTAAAGTTTGAGACAAGTCGTTAATATGAGATGAAAAATGAGCTCAAATAAGCGTACATTATTTACACTAGTTGAATTTTTGTATCCGAATGACGTATTTCATTACAAAGCACGTGCGAGTATCTCTATTTTAAGTTGTTGTTTAATGGTTGCAAGCTTATGACATTGCGTAATATTAAATATATTGAAATAACAGCTCGGGACTGCCGTCAATATATTACTTAATGTCTGGCTTTAGACCATTAAACCATACAAATTAGTCACAAAAATACTCCTTATCAGTGTAATCTCTTCTACATTAACTGTATGTAATATATTTGATTTCTGTAACAGTATATGTAAATTCAGAAATAAACCTCTCTTTTGATATTTTCATCCACATATATAATTAATATGATTTTTCATACATATGAGGAAGACCTTATGCTTATTTTTATATATGAACATTATATAACTGTATAACATATATTGTAAATAAAGTGCGTTTTGAAAAATGTATATATACGAAATTGTTTTGTTTTTCATTTTTTTCTTTTAAACATGTTTGCCAAGGCGTCTAATAAGCCTTACAGGAAGTGAACGCTTTTGGAAGTGGTGATTGCATTTAGGTAACTGAAATGAAAATTAATGGTTTTTAACCATCCTACTTTCGGATAATGAACACGGGCATATTAGTCCGACAGCCAAATCCCATTTTAAGCCTTGATATGGAAATATATAGCCCACCTAACATTTTTTGATGGATTATATATCTTTAATATCTGTAGATTCAGAATTCGGATGATACCATCCTGGCACCCTTGAGGAAATTTAAAGATTCAAGATGGCCGCCATATTAGACATTTTCGGATTATTTGTTTCCTCCCACTGCTAAAGACCCCTACGCGCAAGCGAATAATTGAAATAAAATAAAATCATATGTTAGTCCCGAAATGACCTAGTTTGTGTCGAGTGGACGTTAAACCCCATTTCTCTCCCCCTCTCTTTCGGATTAATTAGTGGGGCAAAATTCATGACAAGGTGGTTTCTGTAAGAATTCAACCCGCTAACTCCGTGTGCTTAGATGTACTTCCTAAACACGACATCTAATTCCGCTTGGGGTCAAATTCAAAATGGAAACTCATTTTGGCAGAACTCATAAATTCCCATGAGTTCTCAAAAAAAAAAGGTGTGTAATATATTGAAATATAGGTGACTTTTCGGGCAGACGGGTAAAGTGAAAAATAAATTTCATCTACTTAGCAAAATAAAGTGCCCGAAATCTATATAAACACTAATTTTACGGGCTGGGATAACCGGAAAACGCGTTTTCAGCCGTCAAATTTCAAAAGTTTTTTGGGGGTCCATGTCAAGGTTAGTTCCGCTTCTTCGCCTCTCGAAGAAAACCGACGCCGCTGTCTGTAAACCCATAGTTTTTTCGAGCATTTCTGTTTTGCTTCCCTGACTGTCATCGAGTCCTAATATACCACAAATTACTTTTCTTTTAATTGAATACCACGAATTTGTACTTAGTTGACTAAAAAAATTGTCTGGAGCCACTCTACTTTGTGGGACATTTTTCGGGCATCGATTATTTTGTGAATGCAGCTGCAACAATCTGATTGATTGGTTGGAATTCAGAGTGGGATTTCGATTACCAGACCATTGGATACTTTTGGAGTTGCTTACACGGGCTAGGCGGTGGTTACATTTTCAAAATTTTCTCCGGGAGGGTAAGACCCCCAAAACCCAGCGACGATTGTTGGTTGTTTGGAATTCAGGACAGCCAGATAGGCTATATTGGACCAAATTTAAGTTGCTGTAATCACAGGCTGGAATAGCAGGAAAACGCCTTTGCGGCAGTTAAATATTCTCCCAACGGTCCTGTCTTTGAGGGCTGTAAACGAATGATTGGAATTCCAGTCGGCCACAGAGAATGACTCAAACTAAATAACAAGAGAGAAAGAAGGGGTGGGCGCAGAACATTCTCATTATCGAACTTAGTCAGGGTATGTAATGAAACTACGCACCACGTTTCATCACTCTCACTTAATTAGATCTAAAGCGATCGTGTCCCAAAGCATCAACCAATCAAATAGCTTATCGCTCTGCTTACACTGGGGAGGTGGTGAATTATTGAAATGAAAAGGTGCAATATAGCAGTGCCGAAATGATGAAGATAGTTAGGAGTCGACGATAAACCTCTTTTCTATCCCCCTCCCCTTTATTATCTTCCAGATAAAAGACCAACCATCTTATTTGCGTAAGATATTTACTTATTTTATTTGTCTCTAATTTTCTACCAGTCTGGCCGGTTTTCATTAAAATTGTAATATAAAGCGAATAATCAACGTGGTTATAATAACGATGTAAATCAATATTGTGGACGTCAGTGGTATCTTATATTTCACGTTATTAGTTAATTCCACTGTAGTTTTGCTCAGATCGAAAATGCAGTGCGAAGCGACAAGGTGGGTAAGGATTTTACTATCAATTTGATACATTTGTACCATTTGCGATACGAAGGAATAATCGAGGACGAGAACTGACAATTAACCCAGACGGAAATGCAGTGAGAATTACAAGTGTATTTACGGGAAAGCCTGGCAAAATCGGAAAAGTGCCAAACAGGTGTGGGGGAAGGGCGATTGGCGTTAGCTCTGATCAAACTTATGGTATGTCACATCCTAGGGGCAAGAAGTGGTATTCTGATGTGGTCCCAACATGACTGCATTCTATGGTGCAATAGCAAACTTCTGGTTTTGACTCTGTTTGATAAAACGCTTGGTCGACTTTCACGACAGTACTAATTTAAAAAAAAAAAAAAAAAAAATCAATTCATATAAATTTATCGTGGACTTGTTTTAGGGTAGGCCTACCATATTCATATTGCCCCTATAGTACAGAACAAGATATAAGGTAACCCTTTCTTTCATGGTCGCAAGCAGAAATATATATTTGTATACGCTCGTAGTATTAATCGGCGTAAAAAATGACCGCGATGTTACATATTTAAAATATACAGCTTATTGAAAAGCATACAAAATAAGCCCTTTTTCAGATTCATTTAGAGAAATAAAATTTCTGATTATTATTTGGTATTTGTCGTGTGCATGGTCCCTTGACCATCAGACGCCAAAACATCGTTTATTTTTTTAATACCCCGTATCTAAATACGTGCTGAACTGGATTCAAACAAAAGGGGGGGGGGGCAAAATATCAAAAGAAATATTTTCTCATCACATAAACTATTCGTTTATCTTTTTACTTTTTAAAATCTTGCTGAACTTGATTCAAACGGACTCTCGTGGTGACGAAAGCCTCAAGCGGAACGCGGACGGGTTGACGCAGGGGATCGGACAGATGGCTTATAGCTTTCAATTCAGATTTATCTGATATTGCACATTTATGTGTGTTAGGACTATCCTAACTTATAAACAAAATTTGGTCTTAATCTGTGATTGAAGCCTCTTCATGATGCCCTCGTGGACGCGCTCTAAAACATAAGCTAATATCTTTTTACCCGATACGCAGAGTGAACAATTTCAGAATAATGCTTTCTCTATTACAAACAACGTTTTATAGCAGGTTCATCCCGATGTTCCACAAAACCACTTTGTAAAAGTATTGACAACTGTACTAACTGCAGTTAAAGAGGGTATTCAAAAATACTGTGGCAAAATATACTCTCGTAGTGGTATAAATCAATTGTGGATATTAAAAAATTCCAAAGAATTACTTGATAGTTTGCAATCTAGATCCCTTGCTTCGGTCTCATCTATTCAAACTTTTGACTTTTCTACATTGTACAGTATTCACAGTGGCTTTTCATCTAAATCGGGAACTGCTAGATATCAATATTTAGTTGATAATTGCAATCCTTTATATTTCGTTAAGTACCATAGTGATTCCAAAAATAAATTCACCACCATCAAGATAATTCAGATGTTGGATTTTTTCATTGATAACATCTTTATTGAATTTGGAGGGGACATATATCAGCAAGTGGTTGGTATCCCCATGGGCACCAACTGTGCACCTTTGCTTGCTGATTTATTTCTGTATTCCCATGAAGCCGAGTACATACAGGCACTAGTTAAAACAAATAAACGATTAGTCAGACATTTTAATTTTACTTATCGGTATATCGATGATGTTTTATCGCTGAATAATCCTAAACTTAGTGATTATGTAGAATTCATATATCCTGATGAACTTGAAATTAAAAATACTACTGACAGTGACAATTACGCTTCCTACTTAGATCTGCGTCTCGATTTTGACAATTGCTATAGACTGAGTGTTAAATTGTATGATAAACATGCTGACTTTGACTTTCCGATTGTTAACTTTCCATTTATTAGCTTATGGAGTGTTTGTGTCTCAGCTAATTTGTTACGCGAGAGCTTGTTCTTTTTATTCTGATTTTTTAAGTAGATCGAGACATTTGTCAGTTAAGCTTCAACTACAAGGATACTTGCGCACTAAACTTATAAAATCCTTTAAAAAATTTTATGTCCGTCATATTGACTTGATTGGTAAATATAACATGTCTCTCGCAGCTATTATTCTAGATATATTTAATTGACGCGTATCCTATTTACTATCTCTCTGATTATGTCTACTACATCGTTAACACTGTTCATCACGTGCATTTTGTATACCGATAGTCCATTGGCCAATCATGCTATTTTACCGACATTTTGCCTAGTAGTTTGGATGCAGCTATGGCGGGTGTGGCGCGCCAGACAGAGTAAGCTTACTCTTCCGGAAACTTGTTACCACTGTTTGGTGTGTATTTTGTACACGATGAGCAGTCCATTTGCTAATTACACTATTTTGCCTATAACGTTTTTTAGGACTTCGACGTTTGTCTAATGGTTTGGATTGTTCGTACTTGGTTTTATTTTATTGTCAACATCTTTAATAGATGCGACTATTTCTTTATTTTCAGGACACTATTTAATCATGCTTCGACCATATGAAAGCCCTTCTCTGGAGATTCAATTGGCGCTGTCTCTTGTGGGAATATTGGGCAACCTGTGTGTAGTCATCGCATTGTCCAAGAGAGCTACCAATTGGTCAACCTTCATTATATACTTGCGATGTCTCGCTCTCTTTGATACGATATTCCTGCTCTGTTTTATAGTACAATGGGCGGTCAAAGATGTAGTTCAAGATGCCAAATGTCAGTTCGTAGCCTGGACTCAGACATTCCCTCTAGCCTGTTCCATATGGTTAGCAGTTGCACTCGTTTTTGACCGACTCTTGAGAAGAAAAAAGCCTGTAACAGGAAAAAGATCTGGTAAGATGGCTGTTCTGATCGCGTTATGCATCGTGGCTGTTTGTGGAATAGTTATATTCTTCTCATCATGCTCTGTAATTAAACACGAACACAAGGTGTTTACTGAAACAGGAATGTCCTCATCAGCCCTAGAAGAAAAGACCAGATTATCAGACATGATCCACGCCTCAAAAGTGATGAAAAAATGTTTGTTCAGAAAGCTTTATTTGGCAAGAAATGGACACAAGAAAGTAAAGCATCGCGTAAAAAGACGTAGCTTTAAACATCCACGATTTCGCGACAAAATCCACCCGACGATGTCAAACTATCCCGCATACAATGGAAACGACACATATCCAAATTCTAGTCCTACATATTATAACTATGGTACACATTATTATAGCTATGATACATATCCCGGCAACACGAAAGTGCCAATCAACATTACTGGAACCAAAACAGTAACTATGATAAAACTACTTAATCTATTGCTTAGCCATGGCACGGATTCAGAACCTCCGTGGCTACATGTTTTGAATATACTAAAACAAATGGACAAGACAGAGATCGATAATGTGAAAGAAAGATTGCATTATTTAAAACAGTTTGCTTTCATGGACTCATCTGATATAGATCAAGACATTTCAGGAGCTTTTGCAAAAGGCGTGGACGTAATCGATAATTTTCTTAAAGGAGAATCTTCTTCGCTGTGGAGGGAAACACACAGTCATTACTACGGGCATAAAAAGCGTGGCCATTCTCGTTTTCACAGTAGGTCGGAAAAGAATTATGATGAGGATGACTCAAAATATACCAATTCTCTCCTTGATGAATTCTTTGCTCTCGGTTGGTTGGAAACTGACACCATAACTAATGTTGTCACGCGATGTACCTTAAACGGAATTGTACCCGCTTCCATTGTATTAATTGGAACCGGAATTGAACTATGCTATGGATGTTGCAGAAAAAAAGATAATGCATCAAAAAGGAAGATAAATCGAGCTGATAATGTTCAAAAACCTGCCAGAATTGTACTTCCTAGTTCCGGGAATTGCAGAACAACACATCCCCCGACACCAACAAAATTGGTACCTTTGGCGAAATCCGTGAGTCAACCAGTACTTTCAAAGAAACCTCTGTGTCGGCTGGCTATTGGAACGTGTAGTGTGCAAGCTAAAACGTCACAATTCGTTCCTCCGCCGGAGTACAGCGAAGAACCACCACCGTTCACACCTAATCCCGAGTATTGTATCTACCCCTTACAGCCATCTAATGAAGAAAACAAACAGTTCACTGATTCGCCCCAAGCTGCACAGAATACAGATTGTCGTGTCTATCCCAGATTGCCCCCTAGTCAAGAAAACAGGCCTGACATGTATTCACCTACTTTAGAACCCTGTCAAGAAATTGAACCTACCATTTTTTCGACTAAATTCACACCTAGTCAAGAACACAAACTTGCTACTGTCACACATCCATCAAATGCTATCCAAAACAGGCGGGTCCGCATTATCGTCCAACCGAAGAAGCAGGCCGGTGACACACAAGAAGGAATCAACTACCATAAAAGTCTGTGGGTAGCTGTCAGATTGACTTGTATGTTTCACGGTCTAGTTGTATTGTTGAACGCCTGCGGAGATCTCACCGAACTCGTGGTGTTTCATTCTACAGTCCAATCACCACCTAAAATATTAATCGCTTTGAATTATCTGTCCCAAGCTATATGGTGGAGTCATGGTTTGGTCGTATCCAGCACATTTTTTATTTTCTCAATCGTTTCCCCTTTCTTCAGATCGCAATTTGTTGATCTATGCAGATGTTATAATGGGGGTAATCGGATTTAAAACCAGTCTCTTTTTGGAGAAGATTTGCCATAACATTGCCAGGAGGTATTCTAAATTGATCCCCATTAAAATTAAATTAATTACATACAAGTTTTCGGGTGTTAAATACGTTTGCTGTTATTTTCGATATATTTTATATGTTAAGTAAATGTTATGTAGTATCACATGCTAGAAGCAGACTTTCTTCTGAAACATTTATTATTTTCAATTATACGGAAAACAAACTACTTAGAAGTTCCTTTCTGGTGACGTTTCGACGACGGCTCACCAGAAATATACTTCTAAGTAACTTGTATGTCCAGGGGCAAATATACCCACCCCCTCCGCCCCAAAAGCACAAGACAATTGCCCTGCTTTGGTTGCTTGGGTAATCTCATGAATTGCTCGTCCCCGGTTTATTAATGGAGACGAATGGGGGTTCGCACAGTTTTCTTTTATTTATAAAAATATCGTATGGACGAAGAAGATGTATATAAAGTAGTTATTGTTCATTGTTAGATCGCAGCAGTCATGATAAGATTTTATATTTTAAATTATATCCAATGAAATTGTATAAAAACTGGATTCCAGATGTTTGTTCTATATGCTACGTCGATGTTAAGCGAATCGGTTATTGATTCTCGTGATCGGAGTTGTACTTTGATCGATGACAGGTTTTAACTGGTAACCTGCCAGAAGACGTCAGATTTGATCGTTTCTGCATCCGATTTTCAAAAATATTCACGGGGGAGGACCTCCAAACTTTCAGCGGTCCCATAGAGACCTGCTTTGCCCACCTGCACATGCAACGTTCAGAGGCCAATGTGTATGCCATATAATATTGTGTCATGTACTATTCTCGCTCATTTACAAAATACACCGTGAACAATTTAGACAATCCAATGTAATCATGTATTCTAGAAGACTTGTACAGACTGCCTTTCGGGGGGATTGAACAATGTTTAATAAGGAATAACGAAAACATTAAATTTTGACAAATTTTGATTTATAGTTTTACGCACTCTTGTTCAACGTTCGCTCATTGTGAAGTAATGTATTTGTCAAGTAATTATAATCATAAACGTGTGTACTTAAAATATTGCTTATTTATTACGTTAGTTTTTATTGGTTTTGTTGCACTATTTTGTATTGTTTATTTGGCGATACCACAGTGCCTTAATTCCTTTTAATGAGGTTGTGCGTGACAAGGAGTAGGGTCACCTGTCCACCCTCGTGGGGTTTTCCGGTTCCTCCGGTTTCCTCCGACTGTTAAAGACCGCTACGCGCAAGCGAATTAAGGAAATAAAGTGAAACCATATGTTAGTCCCGAAATGGCCTTGTTTGTGTAGAGTGTACGTTAAACCCCATTTCTCTCTCTTTCCTATTAATGAGCATATATACTGTAAAAAAAAAAACTATTTATGACTGTATATCTCTCCCATTACCAGTTTTCCGTTAGCATATTATCGATAAATTCAAAACAAAATCACCAGAAATGCCACATGGATTAATGGTTTTTAAAGCTTATCCATTTTTAATCAGAAATAATTTAAAATACAAAATCAATTTGTTTATAATGATATATGTATGATGATATTGTATATGCGCTTGGTTTCGTATTAGTAAAGTCGTTAATTTGCAATTTGATATTATTTAGCATCGTATATTCTATAATATTTGTAGTTTGTTGGAAATAAAAAAAACTTAATATCTATTTACTGGTCTGAAATAAAAACTTAATAGATATCGCCTGTCTCATTTTTGTAATGAATGGATTTAAATTCTCGGCAATATGACTCCAAGAATAGCTATTAATTATTCCAGAATCTCATCTGTAACTGTAATTTTAGCCCTTTAATGAAGATACTGATTCATGTCTATGTCTATATAATGAATATTAATACATAGTACATGCAAATATTTTGAAGGACAACAAACCAGAGAGTTAACGTAGTGCAGACAAGCCAACATCCCCCACCCAGCCTTGTTGACGGTGACCTTTTATAATCTAACGAAACACTCGTTAAGGCATATAAAAATGAACAGTTTATTGTCCATTCAGAATGTTTGAAAACCATAGACCATTGAACCGATTGGGTTGTTGAATGACACTGTTGGAATTCACTGAGTTATGCAATTTCTTTTTACCGTTCTACAGATCATCGGTCTATTCGGATATCGTTTTCAGATTCCCATTCGGAATTTGGTGCTCTTGATGTTAGAGTCATCACTGTCGACTTTGCCAGTGTTGGTCGTAGTCTGTGTTTTAATTAGAGATGTATTATGACTTGAGATTAAATAAAGACTGAACATTTCCGTCAAATTGGTCCACCCTGAACCGAGATTTTAGCGACTGAATTTTCGGTCTAGCCTCGACCATCATTACTAAAGTCGATACGATAAAAACATTGTCTTGGTTATCCATTTCATGATGAGCAGCAAATCGGATGCTAAAGAAAGACCTGCGATAGGCAGATTTAGATCTTGAATGGTGTATGTTTATAGTGCAGGCGACCTTTCTGCTGGAGCTGATAGGACTGTACTAAGGCAGAGTACATTCAACGTAATATCGTCGAACAAACAATTGTGTATAGCGTTGCCGTTAAGTCAGGGTAATCCCCAAGATCTCATGCAAACTTGACTTTCAACCCCCCGACCCCTGCTGAAATTCCTGAACATGCCTATGTCAAATGAGGCGAGAGGTTTGTTGTAAGATCTCTTTCGGAACTGATTTGCCCGAGAGTTAATGTCGAATTTGTTTAATAATCAATACTAACAACGTTATTTTTACCATATGGCTAAAACTTCATTTTTATTGTTTTCAACATCATATTTTATTTTTTATTGAAGATTTAAGTGAACTGTAACAACAGTGAATTTATCAATCGGCTATTAAATGTTTAATATATCGTGGAAGTTGGAAGATTAAAGAAAAAAGTCATGATATTAATTTATTCTGCAAATAGATAAAAAAAAAATATATAAAAAACAAATGCTTTCCTTACATGGTCTCCTTCGTCATCAACATGGTAAAAATAGAATAGATATTTGTTGTAATATTCGCCTTTATTTCATATGTATATTTTCGGGGTGGAGGGGATTGGCAGGAATGTAACAAATCTTTGGTCAAGGTTATTAATCTATTGCAATTCAATTTTCTGGCACGGGTCAGTAGTACTGCGGGACTTAATATTGTCAATCATTGCTTTGAAGTCGGTAAATTGAGCCAAAGAAAAAATGTGTTTAGCATTTCTGTCGGTGACTACGGATTCCACTTCCTTCTTAGCGGCTGGTGAAGTTGCTAGGCCAACACCCAAGGCCCAGACCTTAGATTTTTTCTGGAGGAATGTTGAAACTGTGTAATGTAGATCGATACCACAGTTAGATTGTCCATCTGTCACCAATAGCGTATCTTTTACTGTATAATCTCTCATACCTGAGAAAGAGAAGAAAACATAATTAAACGAGGTCACTTTATTTACGCAACTATTTTGCCGAAAACAAAACCCAATACAAACGGAACCTCAACTGGACCCTTAATATAAAATATATTACGAGAAAAGACAGAAAAAGAACTAAAACTACAACTACAACTGGAAATGCCTTGGCTTTTGCATAGTTTAGAGGGGGAATAATATGGTCAATTCAATGTGACGCTTTGAAACGTTTATCCTAGACGAGCATTAGTTTGAGGCGATTTTATAAAGACATAAAAACGGCAACTAAAGGGTCACCTTTATGACAACGAACGGTGTTTGTGTATTTATCTTGATGGTGTTAGTCTGTAATGGGGGAATTTCTCGGAATGTAAAATACAATAGAAGACCATTATACGTAAGGCTAGGCGACAATTTTTTTGTCACGATCTGCCCCTTAAAGAGTGGCAGTCCCAAATTTGTACAAAGACCACTAATAAATAGCTCATTCACCAAGTTTGGAAGTTTCAGTTCAAAACACAGTACTGTTTGCCAAAATATATGAATCTCTGATATCATTATAACCGTGAAAAAAAGAAGATTTTCTCTCCCTTTATCCCACCTTCAAATATTTTGAAATCACAGTTTAAAAAATAAAATGCCAGACTTCAAAAAAACGCGCACCATAATTATTTTGTAGGCCGAACCTTTTAATATGTTAATCTTTTTTGGCGTCACCCAATCCAGTAAACACTATTTTTTAATATAATATATGTAAATTAATGCCATAAAGTACAATTTAAATAAATTGTTTAAATTTGACATTTTGTGTTAACGTGTCAGGTTTGGTATTATTTAAAGGGGGGACCCGGGTTGAACTGGAGCTCTGCTATAAACTATCGGTTGAATAACCACAGGAAACGTCAAAATGTTGAACCGTTTGGAAACGGTTTATAGGGCGCACTTCTCTAAGTTTTCATTGAGCTAATAAGTAATTAAAACGCAGCAATAATCTGGAAAATTCTATTTTCTATTACCCGCTGGAAACCAAGAGATGGAATGAAATAAAATGGGGTTTAACGTCCTACTGTTCTGCTCTGATGGGGCTAAAGAAGACGGGAAAAAACAAGGGGACACAAAACCGAAAATTGTTTCAGGCAGGTTTGTTCAAGCATAGGCTTTTTTCTAGTCCCCAGTGTCGTTTCCTACTTGAGATAGTAGTTTGAGGTTAGAGTAGGTTCGAAGTTTCGTTGCATTTAAAATCTCGACAACGTGATAATTCGGCCGTTTTAAGACTAACAAGTAAATCTACTGGACACGTGTACAATTTAATAGGAGACGGGAAGATTCTTACGCCTACTAACCCTTTCTTCAAATGGAGAGTCATTTTAAACTGAATAGGTTTCCGTCTACACTTATTTTAATTCCAACTGCAATGGTTTCTTTTACGTGCACACCAATGCATAAAACGGGGTTTCGCATCATCCAAACAACTGGGAATACTTTTCTTGGCCGACGCCGATATTCGAACACGGACATTCTAGCTTATGCCAGTTTCCTATGGCGGTCTTACTATTAACTTGTTTTATTCACTTAAACTATCTACCTGGCTTTTATAGCATGCATAGAAGATTGTGAATCGCCAGACCAACAAAAGGGTGCACATACAGCGAGAATGACACTGAGAAAATAATGACATTCATGGTTTGGTGTACACACGGTTCTATCTGTTCAACATTCTAATAAATCCAATCGTTCAAACAAGAATCTAATTCTATTAAAGCTTACTGTACCGATGACCAATTTTCAGCTGCCCATTATTAGGGATCCACTTTAAAAAAGTCAATAAAATTAAAGCAGTACCGAAAGGCGTCTTTTTTCAGATTTCTACACTGTAAAAATGCGTAGAAAAAAAATCTTTTAAAAATATAATGTTGAAAAACAAATCAGAAGTTTGTAATATAGTTTCGGATCCTTCAGCAAACTTCACATGGATGTTATTATTCACACAATTTTAGTAATCATAAGACACATTACATGACTAGTACGCAAGGCCAACCATTGGTATTGGGATTGCAATATAATTAACATAAAACTTGTTACATTTCAAGCTTGTCATATTTGTTAAACCGATATTTGAAATGTGCGTGAAAGAACGGCCCAAATCAAATAAATATACTGTTACATTTTACACGTTTCAGTGTAAAATTTAAAGAGGTAAGCTACATTATTGCTTAACACATATATCTCTTTAAAATATCCAATTAATATCAAATCAATAATGCAGTAAAAAAAAATATCACAAAATTTAAAGTGATACGTTAAAGCAAAACCCAGCAATGGAATGGCGGTGACAATTGGCAATTGTTATTAAGGTTTGGGGGTCGTTTTTTGTCAGGTTTCAAGTTTCATTAAAATCGGATATGTCGTAAGTATCAAATGGGATCAAAACTGTGACCCACGAACTTGATATTATACTTTTCCACTACATGTATTTTGTCGGGCAGTTTCGGTCCGATTTTCACGAAATTCGAACCCAACCGTCATTATTATATATATACAGGCTAAAAACGCGATTTGTTGTGCCACCAGGGGATATAATTTAGGAAGTTAAAGTCCGATATGCAAGAATACCGTATGAATCCGAGATCTACGGGGTTATAAACACACATTTCAAGATTCATTAGAAACGAGTGAAAATTGTGACTTCCAAAGATTCAACAAGCTATGAAATTACGATCCCATACATGTTCGAAAGTAACCGGGATCTTTGGGAGAGAAATCTATACATATCTCAAGTTTCGTCAAAATCGGATAAATATTAGTGACCTGTAGGTACAGTGCCCACAAACAATTTATGGACGGACTTCCAGGAGGACAGGGGCGGCAATATACGCCCACATGAAAATGTAGACGTATAAAAAACATTCACCACGGTTCCCTTCGGGAAACAAAAATTACGTACACTGTAGATTAAATATCCACAGATTGTATCACTCGTTCGATCTTTATTGTAACGTTATACGGTTAGAAGTATTGATATCGCATGTTGGCGTTACCCATAACTAAATACTACTCTCAGTGTCTGATATTCGACTTACAGGACTCCTCCCAATCCCTCGCTGCCTACACATCCTCTTTTTTGCCGAGCAACAGGTACTAACACGACTTCTTTAAATTAAACAGATGAGTTACAAAGTTCGATATCTATATATTTCAAATCGAAATTTCGTGGTATATAGTTTTATACTTGTCCAATTTGATTAAAATACGGATGGCCTCCACTACACGACCAGTTGTAATGGGAAGGTCGCGTCAGGCGTCATACGCGAGGTTTTTGACCCTATGAAGTCAGACAAGTGATTAACCAATAAGCGGTGATGTTTCTAGTGGGATACCTTCACACGTCAAAAACTCGCTGCAACAGAACGGTTCAATTGCTAATCCCTCACATCAACCAGGACGTGGGTTATGTAACAACTCTGGCAGATCACAGTTTAGTGAAAACAAGTAAACGGAATTTTGAACTATATGAAAAAACATAAAAAAAAAAAAAAATAAATAGGGTATGTGTTTCAATATAAGCTATTATGTTGACCATAAAACTTTCTAATTTATCCATAAATCACCCCCTGATGAACCTACTACACAGCTTTTATTATCCTGACACAAAAATACTGAGCGTGATACAATAGTTATACGCCTTTAATTTCAATAGATACTGTTGTAAACTAACACGCAGTATCAACGGTTGTGACTTTTTCTTCTTTTATTAGTGAACTTCTTCAAGTTGACCACATTGATAGAACATGGCTTATTTAAACGGCGAATTGTAAATGTTTTTCATCTTTATTTTTAACCCTATATACATGCCTAAATCTTTACAAAGAAAGTAATGTGATTTCCCATCAAACAAGCTAATATTGTTGTTCCTTATCGTAATATAGGAGTGTTTCGTATTAGTAAGCAATTTAAAATTTGTAACGCCAATTAAAGTATTGACATTGTTTAACAGCGAGCATTACGACAAATTTTTTTTTTAATATTTCATGAAATGATTTGGTACGTGAACCACTTGATAGTAAAGACTACAAGATACACAATTAAACATGTCTATTAAGAGACCGTAGTATATTTCTACCATTGCTACCACCTTCCGACAATCAAGCAAGTGAGAGGAAGCGGTACACTTGAAATTAAACTAATAGAAGAAAGGTAGGCTTTTTATGTAAAATGGAGTCTGGAAACTTAAAGGATTTATGGTTTAAAACACGGCTCTGTAACATTCAAAGATTGTATTTGCAGCAGGAATTGGAAACAGCAAAGATCTATAGCGGTTTTAAGTCTTTGACTGACAAGGCTTGAGTAGATTAAACTAGCGCGGACACCCTTGTGTGCGGGTTCCAATTAGGAGCAATGCCAGCCTAGGTTGTAAGTAATGATCATCCAAAATTTGCTCCACCTTCGCCCGACCCCAAGATGTTTAAAAATACAATTTGTTTAGGTTTTTCCGATATCGTTTTATGTTTATTTTGGTATTTAAATTTTATATTTTCTGTCTCTATGGCGTACCGTTTGAAGTACGAGGTGTTGTTATCATGCGTTGTCTTATATACACTATTTAATCTTTAAAAAAAATAAGCAAGATCAAAAGCATGCATACCATTAACGGAATTAAATATGTCTCTGGCAGCAACGTCCATGGCATCTCCGGTACAGGTGTTACCGGCATAATGGCGAAGTTTGCGTACTTTTTCCTTCAAGGTTCTTGGGTCCTGGTTATCACTGAACTCATGAATGATAGTGACGTTGGTAGCAAACTGTATTATAGCCATTCGGTTGTTGCTCTTGTCTGGTCCAAAGCCACCACAGAAAAGATCTATCATAATCTCTAGGCCATCTTTCATTAGTTCAAAGTCCTTGTCAAAGATACTACCACTGGAATCAAGTACGATCAAAATATCACGTGGTAGGTTTGGGTTGCTTCCATTGGTTAGAAATTCTCCTTGGAATTGATCAGCAACACTTGAATTATCTGGAAATATAAGATATCATTATTAGCTACTATTCTATTCATGTTGATTTAAAAAGTAATTTTAAATTCAATTTTAAATTCAAAGTGCAGATATTAATATTCCAATGACAATGCTAAACGTCAGACTACCTACCGATGGTATATTTGCTAATATCAACTGTTTGCACGAGTTCAGATTCGTCTGGGCATCCACAACCATTTATCTTGATTTCTCGTGTTCTTTTTATTTGACCGAAACCTTGTGGCTTAGACCATTCCGACCACTGTGAAAGAACGCATTTCTGTACATCTTCTGGTCGAATAAGCGGTGTCCGTAAGGACAGTTTACTACATAAAGGTTCAAGTTGTCGGCTTGCGGCTTTATCAACCTGAAAATAGAACAGTTTAGAAACTTTACTTTTTTCAAAAAGGTACTGCTCTTTTAGAAAAAAATATAAGTTTTGAGAATGGAACACAGGACATAATACGATTACAGTTTCTTCCTTCAATGAATTAGCAAAACTCACAACGAACAAACATGACCCAAAGGAGAAAAAAAGACAAACTTGAAAGCCCTCGTGCAGTACCTTAGAGTACTTACCTCGTCGATAGTTTTGGCTAGGACATCCTGTAAATTGCTCAAAGTATCTCTATACTTGTTTCTAAGATTTTCCATGCTAGTTTTACAAGTTCTGGATTTCATCAAACGATCGTCTGGACAATCATTGCCACTTGCGGAAATAACCTTTGGGACGGCATTACCCTGGACTAAACTAATAGCCAGTCCAAGTGTCACCAAACTATGAAATTTTGGATTCATATTTCTGAAATTGAAAAATAATACCACTTATTAAAAAAAAATAGTTCTTTATTTTAGAAATATATCTTATTTTAGAAATATAATTTGTTTGGATGTTTGAATGGCAATAATTTTTACAATTTCAAAAATGTAAATATCAGATATGATGCTAAAATCAGATTCTGTTTTAATGTGTTATTCATTTTATTTTCTACTTTCAATTTTAATATTGACTTACATTTCTATTAAATATACTCAAAATTTTTTCACATAATATATCACCAATTCACTTGGCTACAGCTTTTAATTTGTGGAGAGAAATTTGAAAACAGAATTGACAGTTACGATGTTGGTAAATATCTCAGTCAGTGAAAAATGTATATTTGTTTATTGGGTTCAGTATTTTAAAGTTGGCTGCTGAAATTACTCTTTAAGGTTACACTCGTCTTTCAAGATTTGTTGAAACTTTCAAATTGCCTTTCTTAACTCTTACAGGATTTAATGTTTTTTATTCAACATTATGTAAAATTAAGATGTTAACTGCTTCTTTTACTTACATTTTTCACGTATTTGCCCTGGTTGAGTTTTATTATAAAATAATTTCTCTGTTAAATGCGTTTTAAGTTTAACACCGGGCAGAGCAAGAAATCCATAAACACGTAAAGTTTAAAAGTACTAATTAGTGTAACTAAACTGAAAGAGTGTGGTTAGAATTAAGAAAATGAGGTGGTAAAATCTAACCTACGTCTTTTGCACAGGTGTGCAATTATCTGATTAAGACAAACATTAATTCAGGTTTTTAAAGAAAATGTCATTTGAACTTTCAAAATAGAGTCTCGTTAATTTGTTATAAACATAATGAGAAAGAATGTTACCCAAAAAAAGAGTCGAATGTTTAATGGATAATTTATGGCCACCATTTCTGACAGCAGGGCCGGTTGTGGGAAATGCGCGGCCCAATTTGGGGTGCCCGAAGTTACAGGATATGAATGCATTGCGGGATATGGATAACTTTAACTAAGCCATATGTATTCATATTTAAGGCGCACTATGCTTTACTTCACAATTAGTAATTGATATACCTGAAAATAGCCACACGGATTGCAGCTTTGCTGTCAGATTGCCTGGAAGATTATTAAGTTGGTGAGCACGGCACTCAATTTGAGGAAATTGGTCAAATGTGCCAAACACTGGGCCTATATGCCATATCCCACCATCTAGTTTTTTGTTTCAATGTTTCGCATTATAGTTTTGGGGTGTTAAATTTACAAATTAAAACAACCATATACCAAAGTACAAGCGTAAGTTTAAAAGAGTAGGGAGGCGAGGAGATTCCGATCATTTCAAAAGAAACCCTGGTGATATAGAAAGAGGATGACATAATGGCATGTCAAGCTGAGGATAAAGATATGTTTAAAAGGTCTATGTTCGGTCTTTGAGTGTGTACATTGTTTGCTATACAGTTCGTCCTAATTAACAAACAGATAAAAGAAAAGAGGAGTTTGTATTAGCAGACAGTGATAAGAACTAAACGTGTCTAATGACATTAAACCCAATGATTAAGAGTTTTGGCAACAGGACGGGAGCTGTTGTAAAAGTTAAAGTTCTCTGGTTATAAGTCTTAAAATGAAACAAGTACTCAAAGGCGTTTTATAGCTGAGGCACTGGAGGCGCCAGCCACCTCGGAAAAAAAATCAAAGAAAAATGCTAAAACCGAAGAGAAAAATGAAAATGTAACCAAGATAAGCAGAGCTCCAAAGGCAGACAAAAGGGCAATAAGGCTGACAAAAGGGCCCCTTTGGCCAAGGGAAAGGGCCCCGAGTCCGAGTCAATCGTTTTCTATACACTGTTATTGTCGAATCCATTAGTGAATTAGAATGCAGTCAATGTTTTGGCATGAAAATCATGAATCCCCCCCCCCCCTGCGAAAGAGGGCCCTCAAAATAGCATAGCCTCTGCCATGGCAAACCTTAAAACGCCCCTACAAACACTATATTAGATGTATTATTAGATGTATAGCAAGTTTATCTTATATCTATTCATAATCATATTTATACAAGACAATCAAACATATAATTACATAAAATAAAGTATTAAAAAATATACTAATATTAAACATATAATTAAAATAAAATGACATATCAATATTTACATAAGTTGTGGGGGGGGGGGGGTGGTAGGTGTAAGAGCTTTCTTGCTCGCTGGTGTTTCAATAGGAATTTTATAAAACTACCATATTCCTGAAACAATGGCCCGAGGAATCACTCCCTGGCCATTGCTGGATTGGCTTCTGATATTTAAGTACAGCAACACGACAGTCCTACGTTTACGCTGGGTTGTGGGGGGGGGGGGGATAGGTGTAAGATCTTTCTTGCACGCTGGTGTGTCAATAGGAGTTTTATAAAACTACCATATTCCTGAAGCAATGGCCCGAGAAATCACTCCCTAGCCATTGCTGGATTGGCTTCTGATACTTGATTACAGCAACACGACAGTCCTACGTTTACGCTGGGTATCCCCTAAAACTTTGGACAGTGATCAGGCGCGGATCCAGTGGGGGGGGCGCACCCGGCGCACGCCCCCTCTATTTTTTGAGGTGGCGAACAATTTTTAGCCCCATATATTCTCGCGAGAAAGGAGGACGAAAATAGTTTAGGTTGGTAATCGTAATTTACAGTACTAGTACGAAATTAGTCCTTGTGGGCATTTTTTACACTCAAAAATCACGGTTCCGGGCTTCGCACTCCCAAGTTGGTGCAGCACGCCCCCTCTTTCTGAAAATCCTGGATCCGCCCCTGGTGAGATAAGGTATTAAAAACGGTGAAAGTATGTTCGTTTCCAAACAGTATTGTTTACATTTTATTCGATTTTGTAGTCTCGTTTGTCACGCAATTAGTTTTACTGCAATATTCTGCTACTGGTTAATTGGACATTATAAAATCGCGAGTCAGCGATTGGTTGTTTATCGGACTATTGACCAATCATAATTTAGAACAAGAACCTTCTCTCTTTACAGCAGTGAGTAGTGGGGCTAGTTCTAATCAAACGAAACACTGCGAGGAGTATGTAAAACTACACACTTTGAAAAGAGTGCATCGATAGTTTTAAAACAAATAATATACAAAATATACACTTGAAAGAAACTATGTAGATTATAGCAAGTTTATGAAGAGTCTACTAGATGTCTTCCTTTTTATATCTACATTATGTATTCCTAGCAACTAGTTTATAGCAACCAATTTAGTGTTTAAAAACACTAATTAATGTTTATTGTTTGTAACTTAAAACGCAACCCTCACAATACTTGCTAATACTCCAGTACATCTAATATCAGAATTCATCTAATTAAGGTATGAATATAATGAAAATGTAAAATGAAATTTAATGAATTCTTGTAACCTGATGGTTTTCGTGAATATAGATCATTATTATTATTAGAAAAATCTTTAAAACAACAATGGGGATTATAAGATTAAAGATATACAATAAAACACTAAATGAAATGAAATGGGGTTTAACGTCCTATACTCATCTGCATCTAACCTGGGCTAATGGAAGGCGTGCATTCACCATACAGTGTGCTATGAGGGAAATTTTGCCCGGGCAGCGGCGCTACGACCTACTCTTTTATAGAATTCCAACTGCAAAGGGATCTTATACGTGAACGCCAATGTGTACATGGGATCTCGGTATTTCGTCCCACCCGAGCGGTTAGACAGCTGTCCTTGTAAGGCCCTCCGTTCTGCATCATTGGCAAGTGTAAACCACGCCGGAAAATCGAGATGAACTTTCTCGGCCAATGCAGGGATCGAATACCCGACCTCCATCTCATGTACCTATTCCTAATCATAATAATTTTGTTTTTTACAACATCAAGGACGCGTTTGTTTATGATTTAATTTAATTGTCAAAATAATAACTAAACGTTTATCAATTTAAAGTTAAATTCAGATAAACTGATCAGATAAGAGTATAGCCATTTGTGAACAGTTTGATATTTGGAAGATTTTCGGTTTTTTTTGGGGGTTTTTTTTACTGTGGTGGGATAGCACCATCACGGGATCCAAGGTGTAGTCGCCACTCGCGTTCTCTTTTCTCTTTTTTTGGGACATTTCGTTTATGACAGGAATCACTCGTTCGTGGCCACAACTTGACGACGCTCACCGGAAATCACGGAATTGTAATAAATGGGTCCGAACTTGTTTCTAATAACAAAGTCGTTTGTTAAACTCATAATAATAGTAAAAAAGTTCAAGGAATTAAACAAAGCAATGAAAATACTTAACCAAAAAAAGGTCCCTAAATACTTGGAATTATTAAAGCTGGTTAAGATAAGCCATTAATATAATATATTATAGAATCGACGATGTTTAACTTACCAGGCTTAGTTTCGAAAATATCCAAAATTATTCTAATATTTAAGGACGATTGTCCGTCCGACGATAAGGAAATACTTGTAACAAAAATAAGAAAGAGTAATAATAAACTAGCTTTATATAGACATACTTACAACACCTGATCCGCCCTTAACGCAAAGTGACGTCATCATCAAAGGCTTTTTCCTCCTTTACCGACAGGTAAACACTGGGATCTACCTATAAGTATATAAACAGTCTCGATCGTAGCGCACCAAATAGATGTAATGCTGAAAATGGTAGGCGTGGCTGGATGATCGTGATGTAAAGTAAATACACTGTAAATAAATGCAGCATTTAGTTCGATCGGAAAAAAGGTGAGCTCGCACGTGTGAAAAATACAGTCATGTGTTCCGGGTGCGTTCAATGTGCAGCATTTATCCACAGGGATTTTGGCGTTTTCGCGTATCTCGAAGACATACACAAGAGACAATTCTATGGAATTGTTTATAGTTAAATTATACCATTTGAAACATGTTACTAAAAAAAATCAACAACAAAAAAAAAACCAAAAAAAACGTTCCGAGTAAAATATTAATAAAATACTATATTAATAAATATTAAAAAAAATAGCATTATCAGACATAATTGTTATCATAAATCCCCCATGACCGATAGGCATAATACACTTCTCGTTACAGAGATATAATAAAATATCATTATCATTAATAGATTTATCATTATCAAAATATATTAGTATTAAAAGTAAACCATCCTCATTATCAAATGTTCTATAAAATACTCATATCAGTTGGTATAATAAACTTCTCATTTATAGAACATCATTATCAATTAGTATATAAACTTCTCACACTAATTTATGGATAAACAATCAAATAGTGATATTCTATAGATGAGAAATTTATTATACCCATGGATAAAGGTATTCTATCAATGAGAAGTTTATTATAATGTATATTGATAATGATGTTCTATAGATATTAAATAGTGTCAGTGTGTTACTCTTCAATTATTAAATGCCACTTAAAATAGCATTATGCAAGAGCAAAATTTGCTTATTACAGATCTTTAGTTAGGCCTGAAATGTTATCTAATCAATTAGACATTAATTGACACATCCAGACCATAATAAATTCTTGATGGCAAGGCTAGCCTTCGATGTTGGCGGATTAAATTCATTTATACCGCTTAATGGCCGTTGATCATTAAATCAATCAAGTGGATAATCGAGACTATGCTGTTTATATTAATGATTTGAGTAATGATGACCGAGGCTATGTGAATATTTCAAAGGCTTTTTTCTCGGCTAATAGTGGATCAATTTGACTGAAATTACTTTTAACTATTATAGTTAGAACTACCATCTCTTTATCTTATCTCCCATAATGTAACTTTAAAGAAGTTATAAACTTCTCAGCTATAGATTATCATTATCGGTTGGTATTTAAAATAGAATATCATTATTAGTGGGTATAATACATTTCTCCTTTATAGAATATCATTAGGCCTATCGGTATGTATCATAAACTTCTCATCTGTCGAATATCATTATCAAAGAATATAGTAAACTTCTTATCTGTAGAACATCATTATCAGTTGGTATAATACACTTCTCATCTATAGAATATCATTATCAATGTACATTATAATAAACTTCTCATTGATAGAATATCATTATCCGTATAATAAATTTCTCATCTATAGAATATGACTATTAGTTTGGTATACCGATCTTCTCCTCTATAGAATATCATTATCAGTGTATGTCATTTTCGATTTGAACGTTATGCAAATACATGCATATTTTATTACGTTATTTTGCTCGATGCAAAGAATTTCGAAATTGCTCAAACTTCAAACGAGGCCAAAGACCACAGGCTCTTGAAGGGATTAAAATAAATATAAATAAAACTTCTTACTACTGCTTGACTATAATACGATATTCTTGTATTATAGTCAAGCAGTAGTAAGAAGTTTTATTTATATTTATTTTAATCCCTTCAAGTGCCTGTGCCAAAGATCTATTTCTGAATTTGATCGGTCATTACATAATGATGTGGACAGGTCTAATGTTGTATTTCATAGGGTGATTATGAACATCTGATATCACAGTCCATTATACAACTATTTTCACCATTCTAGCATTTTCTTCATGCGGTGAACCCACTTGGTGTCGTGTTTGTTGACTTTATTGATTGTGATTTTAATTTAAATCATAAAATAACTATTCCCCTAAAGGTTTAATTTACTTTTTAAAAGCATAATGATCATATAATGTTTAATATCATTGGCTATAATAAATATATAATTCAACTATATGAATATTGCATATAATAAATTTACCCATGTTACCTAATTTATCGGCTGTATGTATATAGACCGAATGACACAAATATTAATTCAAGACTTTAGGAAAAATAATATTCGTTTTAATTATTGCTGGTAATAATAATAATATACGCATTACGTCATTGTTCATTCTTGGATTTTCTCCATTTTCTAGTTTTATTTTATTTACTTTTGTTCTTTAAGTTTCGTTAGAAAAAATCTATTCCCTTTGTATAATATATTAAAATGGAATATGTTAATGAAACATTTTGAATGTGGACGAAATTTTGTCCAGTAAAAGGGTTAATTATTAACAAACATAAAGACGCCCCACTCCCTGACCCAGCGCAACGCAACGCAACTAAAACACTGCAAAAAGCATCAAAACTAAAACAAACAAAAAAACAACAACAAAACAAAAACAAAGCAAAGATAATAATATATATTTGAAACAATGGGCCCAAAATGAAACAACGGTGTACATAATATAATGTATTTTAGCACATGATGTAAATTTTCATTTCTTATGAAGATTAATATGCTAGATTCTTGGGAAAAAGAGAAAAGGAAAGGGTTTTCTGCTATTGATTTAAATAAATAAATAAAGCGACCACAATTCAGCGAAAAGAAAGAAAAGATGTTATTTCGTTTCACAATATTTTATCACGATACTAAGGCGTATTTACTACACGACCAAGGGAATCTTCGTAGAATACGTAATAAAAATAATAAAGGAAAGTTCTGCCTGCTTTCTTCATGTTGACATGGAGGGCGGGAAGAAACATTCTCTGGGACGTTAAGGTCAAGCTATTTCACCTATTAGACATGTAATTGTAGTCTTAAAGATTTCAAAAAGAAAAACACCTTCTATTTCACATACTTGACGATTTTGATCTAACCTCTTAACTATAACTATGGAGTGAAAAATAGTTTTAGGCCAATTCAAGTTCTCAACAGGAAAGTTTTTATATTAGGCTATAATGTTGTCTACTCAAGCGATGGTTTCAACAAGAAAAAACAGCGACGCGAGTAGAAACTCCTTCTTCATATTTACATTCCTTCTCATTTTGCTTCTCGCATTTATAAGAAAATTTTGAGATCCCCATGGTAAAGTGGGTGGCAACAGTGGCAAAGTATTTTAGAAACGACTGCTTTTTGCGGCGAAGTGTTCAAGGAATAACTGCTATTGGTGGTAAACTAAACTGCTATGGTTGGTAAAATATTCTAGAAATAACTGCCATTGGTGGCAAAGTATTCTAGAAATTACTGTTACTGGTTATAAAGTGTTCTACATAATCAAATGCTACTACGTAAAGTGTTCTAGAAATAGCTGCTAATTGTAGTAAACAATTCTAGAAATTACTGCTATTATTGGTAAAGTATTCTAAAAATACCAGATATTTGAGGTAAAGTGTTCTAGATATAAGTGTTCTAGAAATAACTGCTATTGGTTGTACATTGTTCTAGAAATAACTGCTATTGGTGGTAACGTGTTTTAGAAATAACAGAAATTGGTGGTAAGGTAGTCTAGAAATAACAGCTATTGGTGCTAAACTATAACAGATATTGGTGGTAAACTCTTCTAAAAATAACAGATATTGGTGGTCAAGTATTCTTGAAGTATGTGCTATTGACTAGAAATAACAGCTATTCTAACAGCCAGATCAGCCCTCCATATCAACCAAGCCTTAGCGAGATCAAATCCTTGACAACGCGGGTCAGGACTGCGTACGATTGCCATGCGTATGCGTACGATTGCCATCATTTCAGCGGTTTCCTATATGATACCTTCTAACTTGTACCGGGAGCAACACCTTTGTATGAAACCTAGCTTATCTAGGCCTCAAAAGGCATTATGTCTTCATCTTAAGGAATCAGAAAGGACCTCTTAATCGCCCTCCGTCTCCTATATCTACCTATGCGAGACGGGCCTATCATTTGGCTCCTCTTGCATGTTTCCCAGGAAACACTTGTCTGCGATATCACCTAAGGTGTAAGCGAACGTTTAGCATCAAGAAACGAACGGTCGAACCGGTGCTAGTTCACACAAACACACACACACACACACATTGGTGCCTATACAGTAGCTAAGTCTCCTACTCAAAATCACCCAAAGTCTTAAACGTTGCGTTGAAAACAAGAATTATTTGTCAATTCAAATCAACATTGATGTTGTTATCTTACCGGAAAAGGAAGGCTTCTGAGTAATATCCAATATTTAAGACAAAATAAACATTTTACCATAGGTACACGAATCGTGTACCACAGTGCGTTTCGTTGTCATTTGTAACAAGTGACAAGAAAGAACGAGAGTAGACATTTTCCACAACTCATGTCAAACGGCGACGCCATAACTTATTCGTTTGAGATTCATGCTGGATTTCGCTGGGCATAACTGATTTGAAGTTGGTGTCAGAACGGAAACGACTGAATGGAAATCAATTTATATACAATCAGATTACATTATTATATGCGTTGCGACCCATTTGGGCCAATTTCGAGGTCCCAAATATTAGCGATTTAGCTTCTTTAAATGTTATCTAGAAACAATTAAAACTTTTTAGAAGGCTTTCGGTTTTCTGATAAAGATTTCTGATAAAGGCCGATTTCATTAATACCACTGCCCTAATATGAGCGTAAAATATGCAGAAAGAAAATCAATTCATGACAACCATGGACGTAAACAATTATTGTTGGCCAGACCTAAAACCCCTTGTCAATATCGTATAAGTTTTGCGTGATCAGTGTTCATTCTTTTTCTTTTTTATTTTTTGGCCTTTCATTCGTGCGCTGGCAATTAAAAGCAGGCGTTTTGCAACAGAAATAAGTCGGAATACATGCACTAAAAATAATTATTGATTTAAATACAGACGATAAATTAAAAAAAAAAAAAAAACACACACACAAATCCAAGAACTGTTGTACCCTTTTACGAAAAAACACTTCTCTTTGTATTTTTTTTTTAATAAAGAAGGGTTGAAATCTGGGAAGTTCATGAATAAAATATATCGTGTATAGCATAATACTTAACATTTAAAGGAAGGACGTATTTGTCGTTTGGGTTTTAAACGCAGGCTTGCATCAAATCAACTTTTATTCTGCACTCATTATGATTTCGATAGCCATTTTTTTTTTCACTAGATTTCGCATAGAATAAATGAACGTCAGCTATACACTTTTGTTTCACTAAGGCTTAAATAGATAAATTTTCGCCTTGTAATGTTTCCGGACCTGTATACGATCTGGTATTTACGTACTGCTAATACTTCGAGATTGAGCTACAATTAACTACATTCAATTAGCGCTAATTCCACACCTTAACTTGTCTAGAAACCTAGCACTAACCAACACCATAAACAAAGAGAAAGACAATAAAAAAATACTAATGGGGCGTGTGCAAGGTTTTTTTTTATACAATAGAAGCCGTTTGTAATAAAGAAAGAAGTACGCCATAAAGGCGCTGGCATAAAAAAAATGTAAAGAGTACGACACCAAAGACAGTTTTTCTTTTCTTGTTTGTGGTCTTATTTTCCTCTCTAATCGTTTACTTGACATGTTTAAATAAACTTTGTGTAAAAGGTCTACTGTATACGGTTTTATAATTTATAAAAGAAACACGAAGTGTGGTAATATATCAATAAAAGTTACTCGTTGATTTTATCCCTCTTGTTTAAATGATATATATATAGATCAAAGTACCACGATGCGATAGAATACATTTCGAGGATCTGGTTTAAGTTATTTAGATTAGATGGCTTAAATTTTATTTTTTTTACACTGATGATTTTTTAGGGTGACTGAAAATGATTGAAAGAAATATATATAATATTTTATTCACAAACCTCATAATTCCCCGCGGAACCCCAGTGGACTGTTTTGACTCCCCAAACCCAAAATTCTTTTAATGATTTACCCAAAGTTTTGGAAAGACTGATCAAATTATAGCCAAAAAGAAGTGAGCTTATGCTATCGGCTCGTAAACCCATGAGCGGGTATTTTGCCCAGATGTCCGTCTGCATAAAAATCCACCGACTGTAGTAGAAAGATTACTCAAGAGCCAGGTCTTGGATGTTAGTCAAAAATGTAACAAACAAAGAATGACATTTTAAAATTTTAAGCGTTTGTTTACTAACCGTCTATTTATACATGTGCCATCTTACGGTTCAAAAGCGATGTACCCCCTTTGAGAGAAATAATTTATTTGTACAAAATCATCATGCTATATAAATTAAAATTAGTGTTTCACCGCGCGGAATTGCCTGCACCACGAAATAAAAGATAGGTTGCCAGGCAACGAATAATACGCCCACATCAGCTAAATCGTCCGGGCAGTCAACAAGGGTTGTCGCATATTTTTACTTTTTTTGGTAATGAAACATTTGTAATACATTAAAATCTGATTAAGAGTAACAACTCATTATGTAATTATCAGAAAATCACCAGAATTGGTTTGCTAACAATTAGTATACAAAACATCATGGATTTAGCTGTTCAGTTATCAGAATTCATTGAAAATCAAACTACTTGTTCGTTTCAACATCTTAAACTCTGTGTATCAATCTGAAGTCAATCGGATGATAAGTTTGGCCTCTATAGCGTCACAAGATTTTTTGAAGTTATCAAGGGAGATAACTCTGACAGTAAGTATTTGAAATCGCTGAAAAACAATAGGCCTCTAGAGCGTCCACAGGATTTTTTTAAGTGATCAAGGGCCACTGGCAGTAATTATTGGAAATCGCTGAAAATCAATAGACGTCTTTGTCTCATGACTGTAAACACTGCGTATAAATCTGAAGTCAATTGGATATTAACTTTGGCCTCTAGAGCATCCACAAGATTTTTTGAAGTGATCAAGGGCCATAACTCTGGCGCTAATTATCGGAAATCGCTAAAAATCAATAGCATTCTTCGTCTTATGACCTTAAACACTGTGCATAAATTTAGAGTCAATCCGATATTAACTTTGGCCTTTAGAGCGTCCACAAGATTTTTTGAAGTGATCAAGGGACATAACTCTGGCACTAATTATCGGAAATCGCTGAAAATCAATAGGATTCTTCGTCTTATGACCTTAAACACTGTGTATAAATTTAGAGTCAACCCGATATTAACTTTGGTCTTTAGAGCGTCCACCAGATGTTTTGAAGTGATCAAGGGCCATAACTCTGGTAGTTATTATCGGAAATAGGGTTCTTCGTCTCATGCCCTTTAACACTATGCATAAATTTAAAGTCAATCAGATATTAACTTTAGCCTCTAGAGCGTCCACAAGCAATTGTGGACGCCGGACGGACGGACGGACGGGGGCGACGACAATATACATGTACGACCAGATTTCAATGTGGGCGTTTAAAAATAATATTATTGTGCTCGCGTTTTCTCTCCCCTTTTGAACAGTTCATCAGAAGTCAGATTTCTCGGCCGTTTGCGTACAGAGTTGGGCGAAACTTGACAGGGACATTCATGCTATTAACCTAATCAATATTTGGGAGAAAACGTGATTTAGGCGGAAATCAACCATAATACTAATATGGTTTACTACACTGAGTTGACAGTGAAACAAAGAATTATTTATATCTCAGTACTGGTGTTAACTATAGATGTTCAATTTTAACAGACACACAAAATTGAATGGAATCGACAATTTAATTGTTGACCCAAATCAAAAATACAGAATGGTTCCAGCACAGTGTTACACCAGTGGTGATAAAGGTATGTTAAGTATGACATGACGTATTATGATTCACCCATAATCCTACATCCGTAATCATACACATCTTTCATCAACTTTACGTATGTTCTTTAATTGTTTTAACGGTTATGAAAACGTGACATTTACCAAATGTACTGTTTAACATGTCTAGCAACATTATGAACGCTGTTATTATTGTTGACTTCCAGCTTGGTCTACATGTTATTTGGAAAATTAAAAAATCAGAACAAGAAACAATAACAAACCATAGCAGATCACCGATGTTTAGTGTTAGCTTCTCTATTAGCGCACTCATGTGATTTATCCGATCCGGGCTAGCGAGAGGGGGATTGGGGGGCATATAACTATTGTCAACTAGTAAAACACTATTTTAGTTATTGCAGAGATCAGTTTCGTAAATATATGGTTTATTTACACCGGGAACGGAATGTTAAACAGTTACATAGACGCAACCAAACTGATCCCGCAGTGAATATTCGCGTGAAACAGATTGAGACGCAACTAGACTACACTACACCGGGAACTTTACAACAGGAACGCATATGATAAGAATATTAATTTCAGCATTCCGCCCCGCTGCCAAGGTAGCGGCTGAAATCGGGCGAGTCCATACGCCGGTCTCTGCGTCTCTTTCCGCTCTGTCGTCTCTGTTAGTAAACTCCTACTTAAAAAGCCTTCAACAATTGTTTGATAAGATCGTGCATTAATCTAAGTTTAGAGAGTTGAAACGTCAATATCATATTTTATAAAAAAAACCTAGCAGAGGTCATGAAGTTCTTTGCGCCTAAATGGTTGTTCAATTCATCAAAGGTATAGATCACTTTGTCATACGAGTGCTACAGTGTGAACATTAGAGCCTGCATGAAATTGTCTAGTCAATTCTTAAATTAATGTTAAAAAATAGTCAGGCATATAACCAGAGCCGTATGTAGGATTTTAAAAGCGGGAGTGTATCAGAGTGGTGGGGCGCCGTAGCCTCCATGTAAGTGATATAAGAAAGTTTGGATCATGGCAAACAAACCTATTGGCGTGTGGGCGCCCTTAAAACCGACAAACTTAGCACAACCCCAAGAGCATCACTGTGTGGTTATAATCAAGTGTATTAGGTTATAATGGAAAGATTGTCAAATTATTTTTTATTTTTTGGATTGGAGTGGGCATTTCTCGGGGAGCCTTATTTTTCTGGGGGTGCAATGTACCCCCTACACCCCCGTTAGGTACGGCCCTGTTGTCAATTAGTGCTACAGTAAGTGTTGAACATTATGCAGCCTGCTTGAAATTGTGTAGTCAGTTCTTTAATGAATGTTAAAATTTAGTCAGGCGATAAAAATAAATTCCTACCGCCAATCTGCGTGTGTAAAGGGCCCATCTGATAAGCGCAAAGTGTCGCAAATATACAAATTAATATAGGCATATAAACTATACTCTGAATGCTGATAATGTAATTTTAAAACCAGCGGCCGTCAGGCAGGATACGCCCACATTTTCGAGAGATGGGTGGAGAACAAGCTAAAAAGAAAGTGATTTTTCCTACAATCAAGGGCCATAATTCATGAAGTTACGATCCGATATGCGCAAAAATATCGAAAGGAACCAAGATCTTTAGGTTATAACTATGTATATCAAGTTTCATCAAAATCGACAGGGTCCACAACCTTGATATACCATATATTTTTTTACACTATTCGCGTACAAGCGGTGGCCATTTTGGTCCGATATCCACGAAATTCGAACTTCATTATAATATAATAATTGTGACCCCCAGAGGAACATCAAGCTAAAAGGGCAAATTTGCGAACAATTAGGGGACCAAATTAAGGAAATTACGATCCTGTGGGAACCAAGATGTTTGGGTGGTAAACATGCATGTCAAGTTTCATCAAAATCGGTTCAAAATTGTGACCTCTATAGGGTCCACGGGCGAATAAACAAGATTTTTCGTACAATCAGGTGGCCATAATCCCCGAAGTGTCGAACCGATACATGCCAACATCGAAAGCAGCCGAGGTCTTATGGCGATAAACCATTATTTCAAGTTTCGTCAAAATTGAATAAGAATTGTGACCTGTAGAGAGTCCACAAACAAATGGTCGACGGACGTCCGGACGGACAGGGGCGACGGCATGTGGGCGAATAAAAACTAAAACAATCACTCCAATAAATTGTATATCATTTTAATTTTTCGGTTTCAGTGTTTTGCACACAAACATGCATTTATTGGTTGAATTTATTAAAGGTACAATAACATTCTTGCTGGCTTGGCAACTCCAGAAAATATATAATGGCCTTATTCTAAGTCATAGGTGTTTAAGTGACCTACCTGTTGTGTAAATTATCTATTAGGTCTACATCCTATTTTACTTGTCCAGAGGGTTCGAAAATCCAAGTCACATTTGAAAAGGTTTACGTCTAGAAAATGTTCGGTGACAATAGAAACGATTGCTTGATATTGCTAAAGACGAGAGAGCCGTCGCGGAAAATTCGTCGGAGATGATAGAAATGATTGCTTGATAAAAACGAGAAAACCATCGTCAACAATTTGCCAGAAATACACCTCTAAGTAATATAGGACTTGGATCACCAAATATTCCTGGACAGTCACCGAGTTTAGGGCGAAAGTTATTTTGAGTCTTTCTCTCCCTTTCCCTTTCCCCCACTTTCGCTTGGTTATTTTTGTTGAGGTTTTGGTGTAGGCTAGAATCGAAGAGACGAGAATTAATGGGCCAATCCCGATAACTTTTTGGGGAATAAAACTGCTTAATTTTGTGTTAAAATCTCTTAAAACCCATTAGGCTACCTAAGGCCGACCAACTAACATGATATTTGTGATACGCTTGTAAATAATTTAAACCTGACAGTCTTCATCTGGAAATGGAGACCGTTGTATTATACAGTATCTGGATAAAACCAGACTTTTTTCTATAAAAAGAATATGTAGGTGGAATTTACCCTTTGTTATCAAGTACAGTACATAGGTCATTCACTGTATAGACCTATCAAGAAACGGGAATCGATTATCAGGTCACCCAATGAAAAAATTGACCCGAAATCTTAAAAGGGTTACGTGTCCGGATAAGCAGTGTTGACGTTCACGTCCAAACGACTCAATATTTTGAGCTGAAATTTTGCAATAAGGTAAATACACCACACCCATATATTTTGATCCATAAATTTCATAAATACTCGGACTTTAATTTTTGAGACTCTGTTCTTATCGGGAGGGTCCCTTTAACATTAAAGTCAATGGAGAAATATTTAGTGATCTGTGGCCGTAAGAATTAACTGAATCAGCATTGATCGTACTTTCGGTTAACATGCTTTAGGGCAAGAGTTTGCCACATTTTGCTCCATCTGTGGCAGAAAGTGTTCTACCCTACGAAGAGACGAGAATTGACATTAAAGTTAATCGAGAATTAGTGTGGCCATAACAATTAAGTGAATCAGCACGTGATCATACTTTCGGTTTAGCGTTCAAGGTGTCACCACAAGCTTTCACGTGATTACATTCCAACAATGAACGAAGCGCATGCGTGGAAATGTAAACGCCGTTTGTTTGTGATTATTTGTTGATAAAAGTGTTAGCTTTTTGTTTGGTAGAGAACGCTTTTACTCTCTTTGATTTTGATGCTGTAAAGGGGATTTCTATTAATTTTCCAGCTGCACCGGGTGATCATTTGTATATTGTAGGCTATCTTAAACTCTTAACATTTAATGTCTGACCAGTTTGACTCCTAGACCTAGGGGCCTAGGCTAGACAGAAGTCGAAGACGTGAACACGGTTACACGGTGAACATGACAAGCAAGGTCGGTGTCCACAACATTATAATAATATTTATAATTATTTGGCTAGTTGATTAGCTATTATTAACCATTACTATAAAGATTAGGAGGCCTGCTGTTTGCAACTCCATGCACGTGAGACCTCAATCACCACGATCTATCGTCTCAGTCATAATTCATAATTTATTCAAATAGGCCTAAAGTCTAAAGGCAAAGGGGAAAGGGCAACGGCGGCAACGGTTTCATTTTCAAGTCAAGTCAAGCTTGCTGACTTGCTGTATCTCACTGGACTAACGTGCTAAACTTTAACTATAGATCTTGTTTGCCAAGTCTTCATTCACACCAGTCACCACGTATCTATCGGCCTATCGCCTCACATAATCATATAAAATATAATCCATTCAATTTCAAATCAATACCAACGGTTTCAAATTTCAAGTAAATCCAAGACACCATTTAATTGTGGCATTGCCTAGAGCAGAGAGTAACTTACGTCACAAATTCTCGCCATTATTTGTACTTTACTGGACTAGTAGTACTAGTAGTACTAAACTAGACCTAGGTGGATTGTATTATGACGTACCGGTAACCTCGGTAAAACGGTAATGCTACTGTATAATATAAATGTGTGAAGAATACTAAAAGTTACCAGAGGCGGATTCAATTATCGACAGTGCCTTGTTTACTGCTGAAAATCGGAAAACCTTTTCTCAGACCCAAATATGTCCGTTCCGAACGTTTACAGATGCAAGGAAATGACGGATAATTTTCCTGTGGGGACCCCCACCCCACACCTCCCCGCGGTCAGTGCCCCATTTTGCGGCGTCCCCCCCATCTTTTTAAAATTACTAGAGCCGCCCCTGGTGACTATCTGTTATTATTACGGTCGGTAGGCCTACTGCCGTACCTGGTATTAAATAAAGATACAAATATACAGATGATAGTAGAGATTAACATTAATAACTATAGATGCATTTCTGTTCACCTTTAGACTATTTAGAGCTAATTTATCCACAAGTTTTCCTTTTCCTTTTGTTTTCCAGGTTAAATCAGGCATGGTGCGTGATTCATAACATGCCAGGAGCAATACACTTCCAGGTGTATCATGTATTTAATTCACTGAATGGAAATGGATTCATCAAATTTAATGCAACAGGAGTCTACAATAAGGGACAACCACAACACTGTTTTCGCCAATGAGAATATTTCTATTAAAACCGGTCAAGACAATGCAAATCTAATAACTCACGAATCCCAAACGCACGAAATTGTCAGAACAAATAAAGAGAAATCTAACACACAATTGTGTAGGGACTTGGCGGAAGGTAAATTGCCTGATAGTTTGAAAGACCGCTCTATCTTGTGTGCCGGTAATGATGTTAATATTGACTTCGAGGACTCGCAGCGACAAGCAGATAGTATCTTACAAACGTTAATATCTAGTTTGCAAAACTCCAAAGATGAAGGCGAAGCATCTACTCAACAATGTGAAAAAGAAACATTACAAAATATAGAAATGGAGAAACGGACCAAAAATAACGAAGAGCTGTGTCCGTTAACATTAAATTCAGATGGTAATAATCAAAGTACGGGTAATTCAGAACAAACCAAGTGTTTGAATGATCATGGAGAGAAAAAGAATAAGGGAGATTCTACATTGGAATTGGCTACCTTGGAATTGGACGACAAAAATTTTCAAAGCTCGAAATCAAATGAACCAATATTAAATCAAACATCTCCGTTTACTTTAAATATTCATAGCAACCCCGAGAAAGTAAACGATCTGTCCGTTTACGTTTACGATGCGAAAATAAATGACCAAAATCCTGAAACTTTAAAATCGGATTACCAAGAGGATAGTTCAGAACAAAAGATAATCATATGCACAAATTATCAATGTCGAGAGATGAATGAACAAATTTTAAAACCAGTTTCGCCAGATGTTAAAAATTGTGACATTACTACAAGTATTTCGATCTCAGACGTGTGTTTTGAAAAGGCGTCACAGAATGGTGAAAATGAACAATGTATACAAGACAAAAACTCACCCAAAGAGAGTTTTACTAATTATTCGGACACACACATAGATACTAACTTACAAATGGGTATCAAGAATATAGATGGAGATATTGAAAGTTATCCTCAGGTATCTATAATCCCATATGACGAAGTTAAATTTAACCCCTTATTTAACGATCCTGTTCTTGGTGCGGATCCAAATTTTGCGTCTAATGCAAATCTGATGGAAGGAAATGTCCATGGACTGATTCATTTAGACGAAGATTGCAATCTACCACGAGAGTTACAGGAATTTGTTTTTAATGGTTCCCTCCCTTCTGAGAATATCTCTCTAAGCGATGTAATGTCGGCATCAGACACACTTCCAACCATGGACAATCTCTCAATGCTTGTTAACACCTATCTGGCTGATGGTGAAAATGGGACAATGTGGACTAGCGGAAACGACAACTCAACTTCACAGACATATTATACACAAGATACGCAGAAACCCCAACAGCCAAATTCACAAATGTATATGTATATGCCATTAAATGCACCAACAACGGACATACACGAAAATCAAACATATTTCATTAATCCATCCCAGATAGGTACCCAAGGTGTCCAACTCTTTATTAACGAACAAGGCCAATATATGACACAGCAAGGTAACCCGTTTCCGACTGTAAACAACATACAGACCAATCTATCTAATCCACCAACCCTTTCCGACAACACTCCCCCACCAGGTTGGAGTTCTACAAGTTTGTACCGATATTTTAAACCACGCTCTGTAAAGAGGGACAGCTTAACAGCTTTTAGACGTTGGCGGATACAGCAACAGAAGCGACAAAACGAGGAAGCTTTAACCAAGTACCCAACGAACACTGGTGGTGCAACTGGAAAATCATTAAAAACAAGTACGAGTAGTATAGCCAATCGCCAAGTAAAAAACGTTAAACCAGCGAATACTGAACTCTGTAATACCAATAACAATTGTCTGCCAAAGGAAGATGAGGTTAAACCAGTTAAAAAGGTTACATTAGAAGAAGACGAAGAAGTTGATAAAGTGTATGTTGTTCCCGCGCATTGGCTTACTGAATCAGCGGAGGTTACTTTCCACGACAGTGGAAAAGATCCAGGTGAAGTCATTCCGCCTGGTATTCCTTACTTAACTGTCAAGAATCAAACCACGTCATCCAAACCTGGTTCGCATAAAACAGAAAGCAATCGATCTCATATTTGTAACGAAGCTTCAGACACACAGTCCACAGGAGTTGAAAGTGTGACGTCTAATGAGAACACTGGAGATCAGGACGATTGTCCATCTGTCGAAGCTATGATAGAGTTTTGTAAAAGGTATAACAGATGTAATTTGCCAGACGAAAGGACTCGTAAGCCTAAAAAAAAGACTAAAACAGCTTCCAGACCAATAAGTCGCGTTTCTAACCAGTCATCTAGTGAAACACATATTTCTAGGATAAACAATTTACATGGTGATAATAATGCCCCGTTTTACGGCGAACCAACAACGTTATCCGCAGATTCGGCAGATTTTATTGAAATATCACCTAATCATACATCAGTAACTGGAACACCATATCCATTCAAACCTAACAACTTCCTTACTACTAAAGAGATTCCAGAGGGATTTAGACTTTTAAAAGTTGCAGAGCATAAAACTGCTGATGGAAAAACGAGTTATACATTGCTTGAACAAAACGACATAGCAGATGAAAAAAATGTTTCTGAAATAAACGATGCATACTATAATACGTGTGATACATCGACAGACAATACTATTCCATTCGAGATGCAAATCCCGAAAGATCGCTGTGACAACTCATCTAACCCTGTTGCTGCGATTTGCACTCAAAATATATTTAATAACTTTGATTGCTCCCCTCAGTTTGCACAGTTAACACAAACTCAAACATCAGACCGTCAGCAAATCCTTACTCCTGTAAAACAAGGACTATCTCCCAAGACTTCCCCTGTCCTGGAAGCTACCTGTGTACGGAATGCTCTTACGTCCGCCTCGGAAGCCTACCATAACTCGCCCAACAGATTAGACCACAACATAGGCCACTTACTAACACCTATCGCAAAAGAGCGACCAAGGGATGGGTTTTCAGGCGTAAAAAAATACGTTTCAGAAGATGCAGAAATCATACGAAAAATTGAATCGAATAGGAAAAGGCATAGTGTTTCAGACCTAGACCACCACCCTTTGATTATGTCACCAACAGCACATTATAATAGTACCAAAAGTGAAGTGGGTATGCCCGATTCTAAAGTTAAAGGACTTTCAAGGTCGATAGAAAAGGATACCGTAATGATTAACGCTTACACGATTGCCAGTGGTGAAAGCTCATACAAAAATCGAAGAACTACTAGAACACTACAACCAGATTTGATTAAAGGATGGTATGCCCTACGAGATGGAACCGGAGAAAGTAACCACATTGTCTTATTGGAAGAGAACGATAATTTGATAGTTTTACCTATTGAAGATGACGAAATCAAGAAGGAACTTGGAACCTTGCGTAACGAAAAATCGACTAGTAATAATATAGACTTGGATAACAAAGATATGAATAACTTAGACGAAGAATCAATTGATACATCGGCGCGTGACTCAATAAGATCCCGGTTACGTTCATCAAAAGTTACTACAACTTGTAACACAAACCAAACCAAACATGCTGTACAGAGGAATACAAACACAATTAAGGCGTTGTCAAAGCAAGGAAAGGGGGGCCCCAAACCCTTACCAAAGCATAAGGAAGAACATATAGAATCTTGCTCTTCGCCACTCACTGTTTCGTCAGTAAATTCGGACGTTTCGATTGTACAGCCAGACACTTCACACTTGAAAGTTCAATATTCTGACATTTCCATATGCAGTTCCCAGTCTAGAAAAAGTCCGCCGTCTAATTGTATAAGTAAGTCACACAGTAATGATACCAAGTCATACAGTACTTGTGACTATCGATCTGTTGGAAGTGATAGTAACCCAACCCTCCTAGGGGTCTCGGCAAGTAAAAGAAAGTTATTGCGCTCTAAAACAAAGGCCAATAAAAAGTTAAATTTTGATGAACAAGAATACCCAAACCGTGAACAAGCAGAGGACATTTCACCTGGGGATTTAATCCGTATCTTAGACCCGTTACTTCGAATTTCTGCCGAAAAAGAATGCCAAAAACAATTAATTCTGCTTCAAGTTCACATTTTGAAAGCCAAGGACTTGCTACTGGATGAATCACACCAAAGAAAGATGAATACTGTTGGATGGTCTCTATATCAGTGCATCAGTCACCTAACAAATGCCATTCTATCGAGTGTAAACAGCTTACATTGTTTGATGAGCAACAGTGGGTCGCCAACAAATGCCTTGTGTCATCATCTACATCAAATGTTAAAAGTCAATGGAGAACAATTGTGCCAAATGATCCCGCAGTATGTCTTAGTACTGTCTACACCTGAAGAAGCACCACTAATACAAGAATTCTTTAAGAATTCCTGTTTAGTATCGCCTCCATTGTCTTCAAAGAATAAACGCGCAGAAGATTTGTTTCGTGGCATATCGCCATCATCAAGTAAATCTATAAAAAACATAGAATCAGAAACTCCTGAGTCATCAAAACCAAACATAAAATTACACGAAATACATGATGAACTTTTTAATCTAGTAGAAAATGATAATGTACTTGGCGATATTGAATGCCATAAACCAACTACAGAAGCATCAAATGACGATCTCAACAGTTTTGATACAGATGCGTCTCTAACTAAAAATTCATCTTTACCATTGACTCTTCAACTACCGGATGATGTTAGAGCTAATCAAAATGACCCTTCACCAGCCAATCCTGAAAGAAAAGCTTCGTCCCCGCGTTTGTCAACTGTGGGGGATGATTACTTGGATACATCTTGTAGAACAAGGGACAGTTCTTCTGATGAACTTGAACTCTGTGGTGAAGTACAGCCAGAATTCAGCAGTTCATATTCATCTGGTAAAAGTCAGCAATGTTACGAATCTGACAATGTTAAATCCCAACGCAGACCACTGGTGGTTATAAATCATACGACTAGTAATCCTACGGAACAAAGAAGTATGAGTTCTATTGATGAAGAAATCCACGACCCAACCCCTGCTCTTGATTTTGCGTCATTCCATTCCTTGCAATCAGACGAAGATGACAGTCAAAAATTACGATCTGTCCATTCTCTTGGATCAGGGTCAAGCGACACTGTTCCATATAAGCGGTCTTCGGATTTAAACAAAACACATCCAGATATGTCTCATGTTTTGTTGGAAAACTCGCCTATTTCAGAATCAAAAGATATTCAGCAAATTGTTTCCTACCATATCCTTCAATCCGATTCGAGCACATCAATAAAAACATCAGAGTCGGACTCAAGCATTAAAGAAGAATTGTGTGATTCGAGTTTCACCCATCTGTCCTGTTCCAACGACTCGATGCGATCAGTTGAATCATCGATAGGTGCCAGAAGAACTTCGTCTCGATTAAAGAGACAAGAAGAAAGTAGGGGAAACACACAGATTTCTCCCGGAGATGTTAACCATGCTAATATTTTACAAGTAAAGGGGGGGCCTGTTAAAGAAGAAAACGGCAAGGGAACAGGTATGAATACATCTACAGGGTGGTGTTAGCCGTACTATGATTGCATGCGTAGAAAGTCCCATACTTCAAAGCACATTTACAGTTTTTTCTACTGCAATATTCCATACCAAATCATATAGAAACCTTGCCGTACCAAGTGAAATACGGTGCCATAGCTCAATGAGTAAGTCCCTACCCAGGAGGTCCAGAGATTGGTCTACGCGTCTGTCGAGAAACTATCATTAGACTTTCCCATTGCCAGTGTTGCAGACGGGGGTCTTGACAAGGGACGGGCTGGGCAAAAAAACGAGATTCAATGTATATATTGGCGTGAACGTAAAAGATCCCTTGACAGTTGGAATTCGAAATAAGAGTAGGCCTTAGCGCTACAGACAGGGCAAATTTGTAAATTGCATTTATGATTTAGCCCGATTAGTATAGAAAAATAGGACATTAAACCGCATTTCATTCATTCGTGTCCGTTCAACGTTAAACCAAAATGACTACTGTCTTGCAAATTCAAAGAACGGTATATTTAATGAAAATTATAAGGAAATTATAATGTTCCATATTTAATTGAAGGGAGATCAGATGCAAAACAAACAAGTAAGCGAAGACGGAAAGAAGTAGATGAAAACAGTCCCGAATCAGTTATAAATTCAAAAATAAAGCGAACAGGTTTAGTATTTTCTTGTTAGTTTAACCTTAATCTGAAACCATTTTGTCGTAGTAAACAATAGCCGTTCGCGGTATGATAAATTAGGGACACGCTGCACTATACTTTTTTTGTATTGAGAATTTTATTATATGATCTCGCAAATCGACAAACGTTGTTTCCCGGTTATCATATATAAATTAGTCATACTTGTTAAAAAGAAAAGGAATAAAACAAATCGTACATAATTAGTCTGAAACATTACAATTATTTTTCAGGATCTAAGAAAATTCCCAAAAGGAAATCTACGAAGAAAAGACAAAAATTAAGGAGGCAACCACAGAGAAAGTGGTTTCCAGACCTAAGTTCCATGACAAAGAACACCTCTATATTAGCAGGAGCTAGTGATAGTCTGCTGTCTCTAGTGGGGTCGTCATCGGAAGAAGTTATACCACAATCTGTAAAACGAGGATTTCAGTACAAAGAGGTATGTGGATAGGATTTAATTACACGCTGCGCCGTCGGGGCTTTGAGAAAAAAGGAGAATTGTCTCAAACGCTGTCAGAATTTTGTGAACTCGACAAGGCTGGTTTATTTCATGGCTGATTACGGAATTACATCCTAATTTGATATACAGATAAAAACAGAATTCTAAACTGTGGTATTTGACGAGATTGGTCATTGCTTACGGGCGTTTGTTCACATTTTGAGTTATAAAGCAAGATTAAAGCAATACATGACTCTAAATTCTCTCAATTTGGTTTAAATACAATATTAACGCGATACAGGACAAAATTCTTGATATATTTTCTTTTAACTAGGTGATATTGTTTATTTGGAAATCAGGTGAAACCTTTTTGAAATTACGACTATTTCTCTATTGACTAGTTGGATTTTAAAAAAACTTGATTTTTAAGGGTAACTTTGCATAAGGGTGCTCTGCATTCAATTTATATTTTTATTTTTTTTTTAGGAATGCCTGACAATTTTGAATATTTTATATAACCACAAAGAGAGTGATTATTTCTGTCATGAAATAAAGTCGTGTCAAGATCCAAATTACTATAAAATCATCAAGAGAGGCATGTGTTTGGATGTGATAGCTACAAAATTAAGACAGAGTTTATATAATAATATGGAGGAATATATTCGGGATATGAAGCTTATATTTACTAACTGTCGCACATACCACAAGGTTAGTATACAATTATAGTTATGCATAAAGTCATAAGCTATAGCGTAGTAGTATGGGGCGACATTTACGACATAACTTTAACTCTTTACCTAGTAATGCGTATTCTAATATGCTTACCTAAATGCATGAAACTTTTAACTTATTGACTGATTAACGTGGCTTGTTTGTGGAATATTATTGATGGATTTGTATTGTCTTCTATCTCCATTATTAATTATAACTTACTCTCGGTGTGGTCGATTTAGTTTCGTCTACATTTTACGAAAACTACAACATATCGACATAATTCTAAAATTATGGTAACAAATTACAATGTTTACAAATATGTTTTTCAATAATCAGTTTTCAATTCTGTGGTTGCAAATTGTGGCCATGTAAAATCTTACATTTCTCAAGATTCAACAATACCCACGACAGTTTAAGGTAGAAGACACGACAAATTAAACTTACGATACTATCGCACCCTCGGTATTCTCAGTTGTATCGTTCCGTTCTACTCCATTGTACCATTCACGGGGTTTTCACGAATCTACTTCTGTTGTGTTAGTAGTTTTTTTTTTGGTGGGGGTATATGGGTGGGGGGGGGGATTGAGTTGCGCAGTAAGACTAAAGGGGTATAATTATTTTATATTCTGTGTTTTAATACGAATCTGGGCCGTATGTAGGATTTTAAAAGTGGGGGTGCAGCAGAGTGATGGGGCGCCATAGCCTCCACGTAAGTGATATAAGAAAGTTTGGATCAGGGCGCCCTAAAAACCGACCGACTTATCAGTGTGATCATAATCAAGTGTATTAATCAAGTGTATTTTTTTATAATTGAAAGATTGTCAAATTATTATTTTTAGGGATGGGGAGGGGGCGCCTTATTTTTCTGGGGGTGCAATGTACCCCCTGCACACCCGCTAGATAAGGCCCTGATACGAATATCTAAAAATACGCTCATTTCTGTACATTACAGAAAGGTCATCCTTTACGCCAATCGGCAGATCTTCTGGAGTCGTTGTTTGAAGAGAAATTTAGAAGTCAATTTCCTGGAGAAAATTTACAAAGTGAGTGAATCATGGATGTATTATCTTTTTTTTTAAAATTTTATTTATGCGCTTTTAAACGACAAAGAATTTGTTACAATGCACTTTTAAACTTTCGCCCATCGTCCTCACATACGTCCGTCAGTCTGCTCGTATTTTCACAAAAATGTTAATGATTCTTTGAAATTGAAATGTTTTAATTATAAGGATAGACCTATCGAAATTCGGCACAATTCCACGGTTATTTACTGTGCATTAACAGGCCCGTAGCTAGCCCAAAATTGTTAGGGGGACAGAGGCTTTCGGGGGCGCCGATGAGGTTTCTGGGGGCGCCGATAGGACCTACACTGCGGAAGGGCTTATAGAGTGCTCTCCATAGGCGTACGGGCTTCCGGGTTAGCCTTACGTCTAGTGGGAAAATTTGAGGACCTCAAACGCTTTTTCTTGCTATTCCACTCCTCGAAACAGTAGGTGGTCTGATATAGCCTATAACTTAGATGGCCGAGACGAATTCCAATCAATCCTTTATATCCTACGGAGACGGGGCCGTCGGGAGCAAATTTTGACTGCCGCAAACATGTTTTCATGCTATTAAATGTGGTCCAATATAGCTTACCTTCGGTGGCGTACAATACTCCTCGCAGTGTTTCATTTGATTAGAGCTTATCCCACTTAACACTGTTCAGAATTATGACTGGTCAATAGTCCGATTAACAACCAAAAGCTTACTGCGTAACAATGCCATTACGCTTTAAACATGGATCCAAATTAGACCAAACATGTTTATGTAACGTTACGATTTTATTATACCCAATTAACCAGTGCATATCTAGCAGAATGTTGCAAAAATGATACTTGCGTGACAGACGCAGATATCTATACGGATACAATACCTTAAATCACTGTCCAAAATTTTTAGGGAAGACCCAGATTAAACGAAGGGCTGTCATGTTGCTGGCCAGAGAGGGATTTCACGGGCCATTGTAGTAGTTGAAATTACAAAAAATAATTAATGTCCGAAAAATGTGGAACAAAGTAGGGTGGTCCAGACAAAATGTTTTAATCCTTTATCAATTTAGTACAAATTCGCGGTATTCAATAAAAAAATTTATTTTGCCAACCAGATGAAATAATATTTTTTTGTTTTCACTTTACCCGTCTGCCCGAAAAGTCAGATTGCCTATTGTTCACATCCCCCGCCCCAACCAGAAAATTGTGGAAAATAGGGTTTGCACCTGAAAATGACGGAAAATTTCAATTTTGAAGCTGAATTTATGATATTGGCGTATTATGATACTTGGATATGAGAAAAATGAAAAGTGCGGAATCGGGTAAGAGTGCGAATTGTTACAATTTTGAAGATATCACGCCATTTTCGGCGACCAATTCATTCGTGGGCGCCTAACTAGCATTATATTATGCGCTCCCAACTAATCTCACTAACATTATATTATGGGCGCCCATTATCTCGTTATTATGGGCGCCCCTCCGGGATGAGGCACCCCACACGTTATATCGTATGAATTCTAAAAATTAACACGCCGTTTTGGGCGCCTAATTTATATGCGCCCATAATCAGGGCATTATGGGCGTTCCTCTGGGATGAGGCACCCCGAAAATCATGCCGTTTTTGAAGCCCCATTGAACAAGTTGTGGGCGCCCATTGCCGCTCAACAAATCTGATTCAGCATTATGTACTATTTGCGGCCCAACATTTTAAGGCGCCCCACCATTCATCATGTCATTATGGACGCCTCTGCGGGATAAGGCACCACAGATCAAGATCATTCATGGGCGCCTAACTAATCTCACTAGCATTATATCATGGGAGCCCCTCCTGGATGGGGCACCCCACAAATCATATCGTTTGAATTTTGAAGATTATCAAGCCGTTTTGGGCGCCCAATTCATTCACGGGCGCCTAACCAATCTCACTAGCATTATATTATGGGCGCCCTTGATCTCGGCATTATGGGCATCCTTGATTTCGGCATTATGGGCGCCCTTCTGGGATAAGGCACCCCGCAAATCATGTCGAGATCACGTTATAAGGCACCCTACAGATCAAGGCGTTTGGGCGCAAATATCGTCGTGGGCGCCCAACCAATGCTCATTTGGCGCACATTGGGGGAGCCGATTTTTCCCAAGGCGTAAAGGGCGGGGGCGTCGAAGTTTTCCGGCGGGGGGGGGGGAGGCGCTGCCCCCCGCTAACTACGGGCCTGATTAATCTGAAGGCTGTTACGATTAATATTTTCACGAAATTTTAACAAGATAAAATCCAAATTTTAGTGATTTGATTGGATAATATTAGATTGATTTGAGTGCTTCTTAGCCAATCAAAATTAAAGTATCTACTAAAATTTGGATTTTATCTTTAGTTAAGATTTCGAGAAACGGGGCCATGGGCTATTGGTGTCGATCGTATTCATAAGGATAAACCCTAACGAAGATCAGTGTATGTCGGCGATATACAGAGTCATTGCATTTGCCTAAAAGGAACAGGATCAGTGCCCTTGCCTCAAAAACATTGTTTGCGCCTTTCACAAGAAAAGGGTCGTCTTTAAATCGTCGGAACCTACAATAATTGCATAAAAATGCTGCATAAATCCAAAAACGATTAAAGAAAAGTTAGTTAGTTTCAAATGTATTAGTAGATACTTCAATTTGATTGACTAAGCACTAAAATCAATCTAATATTATCCAATCAGATTACTAAAATTGGATTTTATTTTAGTTAAAATTTCGTAAAACAGGCTCCAGTAGTCAAATTTTAAGGGCATCAGGACGAGCCATCTAAGAAATTTAAAGAAATTTACCCATTTATGCCTCATAAAAACCCATTTTATAAACAATACGAATGGGAAATCATGACTTGCTGTTACAAATTCGATGGCCTCACATGTCTCAAGTCTACAGTTTGGAAGAAGAACCTTTTTGAGATTTTTCAAATAATTTTTTTCCCCACCTGTCAGGAGTAACACCTGCTTGGCTGACTGGCAAGGAACAATGAAAGGGTGTCTAGTTGTTCGGATGGGTCAAGTAATCGAGGTCCAATAAATATACTTAAAGAAATAGATTATGCTGAAACTTTAAATTAAGATATTTTTTCTCTTCTTTCAGATTTGTTGAGGTAAGACCCTGGTGCCTTCAAAGTAATCCTGAAAATGGTGTATGAGTTTGAAGATTTCAGACACGTCATTACATTATGAATTTAGTTGGGTTTTTTTTTTTTTGTAAGAGTGGTGTTTTCGTGAATTAAGGTTTTTCAATACGTATAGGCATCAATTGCGCAGATTATTAATAAACAAATCATACAACGGCATTAAATGGGATAGTATTCTATTATTCGAGCCCGTTGAAGCCTTTAATGGCTCGTTGTGTAAATAAATGGCTCGTTGTGTATATAGAATGATAGGGTGGGGTGGTGAATTGGAAAGATCGACATTGCAGACTCATGTTTTTCATCATAGATTGATGTTGAATGTATTATTATTTTTGATATTATGTCCAAATCTGTTCATACCATATAAATAATAATGTGATAGTCCAAATGTTTGTATTTTATTTTAGTGACAACGTTCTTGTTTATTTATTGTTATGTACATCCAGGTTGGTGCCAGCATCCATTAATTTATGTGATTTCGTTTGTTTATATGATTATTATAACGAGACTGATTTTGTTAAAATACATACTGATAATTTCAAATTGAACTTTCTTGTTATCCACAAATAGGGGTGTTTGTTGTCATCAATTATTTTTGCCATCGTCCTTAATTCTATTACTAAATAAATATGCCCTCCCCTCTAAATGTTGCTTAGGAAATTTGGGTTATAAGGCAGACTACTCTATTTAAAACGTTATGTAAACATATTTGGTTCAATTTGACGCGCTGTTTTAAGGGTAGTGCCTTTGTAACGCAGTTAGCGATTGGTAGTTAATTGAGCTATTGAAAGAATGTTTACCCCCAGAGACCGGAGAGATGTTTGGGAATGAAGTTTGTAGTTGTTAAAAAGAACATTCTTTACTCAGATTAATGCTTGAAATAACAGACGAATCTAGGGTTAACGTCCTCTCTTCTGCAACGACTGGGCTTATGAACACAGGACAAGTAAAGCAAGAACTCGGTCGAAATAGAACAGGGCCCGCGACCCAAATTCCCCTGTAAATGGACCGTTAGAATCCAAGAAGGCCCGGACAGTAGGCTTATAGTTCTTAATTCATTAATTTTCCCCAAAAGTTTAGAGACAATTCGATTTTAACTCTACCAACGCCGCCAGGTACATAACTGTCATGACCTTCAGAAAAGAATTTTTCTACTTTACGACCAAGTAACTGTAATTTATTTTTTTAATCAATTTCTACTAACAAAACATTTCTCGGTATATCTCTGGGACCCTTTATACTGCGGGATGTTGGACGAACGTCCCAGTTGCCCCCCCCCCCTTCTCCCACGGCCCCGCAACAAAGACCTTGTAAACGTAAACGCTGAGTGTTTGCAGAGTTGCCTAGTATGATGACGCTATTCTGCTACTACAAGTTTCTATCAATCAAATTCCTTGTCGCTCTGCTTACCCTGAGCCGTAAATGTTCATTTCCGAACTTACTTAGTCACTTGAAGGAGCAAAATCGCGAATACTGAACCTAGAAATTGACAGAAATGGGTGGCAACGCATATAATAATGTCATATGAATCAATATAATCTTGATTTACATTCAATCTTTTCTGATTTATTTTAATTTCTAATCAGTTATGTTCCTATAAATACACCTGGCCACGAGTTCAGAAAGCATTCTCAGCCTTGAGTTAAGAATTTATTCAACTTTTAACCACTGTTCATGAGAAATATCTTTATGTAGAAACCTAGAACTTTGCACATGGTTTCTTATTGATGTACATGTACTTGATAGAACTTTGCACATGGTTTCTTATTGATGTACATGTATTTGATACATCAAAACAACGAAAGTTTTATTAAGGGCTATATTTTACCAATAATTTTTAATAAATTCTTAATTTAAGTCTGGGAATGCTTTGTGAATTTGGGGCAAATCTCAATCGAATAGCAGTCTCTAGTGTCTGGATATTCCAGTTTACAGTGGTAGTATCAATTGTGCATGCTCTCCAGATAAGAATATGACGTATCGACTATATCTAGCCTCAGTCTTCGAATACATATATCTTAATACAAATGGCGCTGAAACGCAATGGTAAAATGTTTATTTCGTCTTAAATATTGGATATCAGAAGCCCAACTTTTCTTAGCAACATCAATGTTGATTTAAATTGACAAATAATTTCTGTTTTCGATGTGGAAGACTTTGGAAGATATTGAGTTAGAGACTTAGCTACTTTAATTAGAACCAAAGTTACCGTGTCCAATAGCATCAACCAATTGAATTGAATTGTATATCTCTGCTTACCTTAAGCAGAAAATGGTCATCTTGAACAACATCAAAGCATTCACACAATGAACGCCAACAACAAGTTTGAAGATTCTACCTCAATCAGAAGAAGGGTTATTGTGTTCTAAAGTTTTGACCAATCAATTTGCTATCTGCTTACACATGGGATCTCGGTTTTTTGTCCCATTCAAATGACTAGACAGCTGTCATTATCAGACCCTCTGTCTGGCACCAATGACAAGGGGAAACCAAGTTGGAAATTCCTGATGAACTTTCTTAGTCAATGCATGGATCAACCATGTGACCTCCAGTCTAGCGAGTCAGCATCTTACCAACTCAGCCTCTTAGACTCCCTGAATAATTACAATTTTCTTTATTTCAAAATTATAAACAGAGAGTTTTATCCATGGCTTATATAAACTATACACCTGAACATGTAATACATTTTGAATTTAACCATAACCCAGATCGATCATAAATATATTTTAATCTCTCACTAACAAGACACACAATATTTACTTTTTAACAGGACTGTACATATTTTTACAATATATCTCATATCAATCAACAAGTTTCCTAAGGAATTCATTTTGAAAGATAGGCTGGCACTGCCAGGCAGGATACGCCCACATTTTCGAGAGATGGACAGAGAACAAGCAATACCGAAAGTGATTTTTCCTACATCTTTACGTCCTGTATTTCATACTGTATTGGGAGCAGCCATTTAGTTGGTCAGTCCCAGTCTGATATTAATGAAACTCGAAACCGACAATGATTATGGTGTGACGGTACACAACCTAGAAATGTGACTTTTCATCAAAATCGGATAAGAATTGTGACCTGTAGCGAGTCCACAACCATGATATACCATATTTTTACACTATTCGCGTACAAACGGCGACCATTTCGTCCGGCAATTTTGGTACGATTTTCACGAAATTAGAACTCAACCTTCCTCATCAAAATCGAATTAAAATTGTGACCTATACAGGGTCCACAACCATGATATATCATTTTTCTAACAGTATTCGCGTACAAACGGCGGCCATTTTGTCTGTCAATTTTGGTCCGATTTTCCTGAAATTCAAACTCAACCTTCCTTACAGTGCAACGGTGATATAATCAAACGTTTTTTTAAATTGGATAATAATTGTGACCTCCAGAGGGACCACAAGCTAAAGAAAGGGGGATTTTGCGTATAATCAGGGGCCATAATTCAGGAAGTTACGATCCGATATGCGCAAATATTGAAAAGAACCAAGATCTTTGGGTTATAACCATGAATTTCAAGTTTCATCAAAATCGAATTAAAATTGTGACCTTTACAGGGTCCACAACCTTGATATACCATTTTTTAACAGTATTCGCGTACAAACGGCGGCCATTTTGTATGACAATTTTGGTCTGATTTTCCCGAAATTCGAACTCAACCTTCCTTACGGTGTAACGGTAATATAATCAAACGTTTTTTTAAATCGGATAATAATTGTGACCTCCAAGCTAAAAAAAAGGCGATTTTGCGTATAATCAGGGGCCATAATTCAGGAAGTTACGATCCGATATGCGCAAATATCGAAAGGAAGCAAGATCTTTGGGTTATTACCATGAATTTCAAATTTCATCAAAATTGTGACCTCCACAGGGTCCACAACCTTGATATACCATTTTTTAACAGTACTCGCGTACAAACGGCGGCCATTTTGTATGGCAATTTTCGTCCGATTTTCCCGAAATTCGAACTCAACCTTCTTTAGGGTGTGACGGTAATATAATCAAACGGTTTTTTAAATCGAATAATAATTGTGACCTCCAAGCTAAAAAAAGGCGATTTTGCGTATAATCAGGGGCCATAATTCAGGAAGTTACGATCCGATATGCGCAAATATCGAAAGGATGCAAGATCTTTGGGTTATAACCATGAATTTCAAGTTTCATCAAAATCGAATCAAAATTGTGACCTCCACAGGGTCCACAACCTTGATATACAATTTTTTAACAGTATTCGCGTACAAACGGCGGCCATTTTGTATGGCAATTTTCGTCCAATTTTCCCGAAATTCGAACTCAACCTTCCTTAGGGTGTAACGGTGATATAATCAAACGGTTTTTTAAATCGAATAATAATTGTGACCTCCAGAGGGACCACAAGCTAAAAAGGGTGATTTTTCGGCAATCAGGGGCCATAATTCAGGAAATTACATTCCGTAAGCCGCAAATATCGAAAGGAACCAAGATCTTTGGGTTACAAACATGCATGTCAAGTTTCATCAAAATCGGTTCAAAATTGTGACCTCTATAGGGTCCACAAGCTAAAAACGTGATTTTTCGTACAATCAGGGGCCATAATCCATGAAGTTTTGATCCGATACATGCCAATATCGAAAGCAGCCGAGAACTTTTGGGGATAAACCTATATTTCAAGTTTCGTCAAAATCGGATAAGAATTGTGACCTGTAGAGAGTCCACAAACAAATTGTGGACGGACGGACGGACGTCCGGACGGACAGGGGCGACGACATAATACGTCCACATGAAAATGTGGGCGTATAAAAATGATAATTATATAATGTACATAATTTATATTTTCTTTTTTCTCCTTAACTTAGCTCTTCTCAGTAAATTATCTCGTAATAAAACCTGTTTTTCTCTGAAGGAACGTTTATTTCTCCTCTGAGTTGCTTTTGGTCTCAACATAAGAAAATTTTTGTTTTTACGTTTCTCTTTATTGGTTGTGCTGGCAAATGGATCTGATCGTTCCCGATGATAAGATTGCTTTTCTCTACTTTCTTTCTCTGCCTGAAATTTAAATAAGTTAACAGAATGTTTTAAAATTAACATTTACAAACATAATCAAACAATACATGTCACATTCCTGTCTATCACTGGATCCTTCATGTAATCACATTCAATTATGCTTCTGAGTTCAGATCTTTGACTCTTCAAGGGAATTAGGAAGATCAGTAATATAATACATATAGTACGCAGTATTCACATAACTTCTGAGTTCCGACCATTGACTCAAGGGAATTGGGAATATAATGTCAGTAATGTCACTACTAGCTAGTAAGCAGTATTCACACAACATCTGTATTCTTCACGTAATTTTTACAGTTTTTCTTTCTAATATTTGGAATTTGAATTCTGAGGAACTTTCACAGGTTTATATAATATATCCTCCATTTACATTTACCTATATCATGTATATTTGACATCTTTCAAACTAACTTACCTTGTGAGCAGCCATCTTCGATTCCTTATCACTCTTGTGTTTTTTATCAATTGATTCTATGTTTGACAAATGAGGTAACTCTCCTCGAGAAACTTGGTCAAGCTTTCTCTTTTTACCTCTTGGTCTATCGTGGAGCTGTTTTGCTAATTGTCTCTTCTGGATTCTTCTGAACTCAGCTTGTGTTAGAATACGAGTTGAAAGAATTTCCTGTGCTTTTTTTATTCTTTCAGCTTCATCTAGTTCTTCCTCATTTTCATCACCGCTTTCAGATTCTGATCCTGATGCTTTAAGCTCAGCATCATGATGAACGTCAATCCATTCTCCTTCACTGTCGTCCTCATCTTCACATTCCTCCCATTCATCACTTTCTTCATTCCCATTTTCATCGTCATCTTTTGACAAACTTAATGCTTCTGCTCCGGGAATATAATTAAGAGCATTTACTTCACCATATTGATTAGTAATCAGTTCTCTCTGGGCCTCTGTTGGTTTTCCTCGATCTTTCCGTCTCAACTTATCGGGATCTGTTTCTCGGAAAAAATGAAGAAGTGATCTAGCAGCTGTGATAACAGACTTTACACGATGTGATTTGTATTGAACCAAATCCTGAAGAAGGTCATCTCCCATTGCTAAAGGGCATCGGGCACAAATTTCTCTTGTTGCATTCAAACCAACAGCCATAGCATCTGTGACATTTCTTTCGGTGATGAAATTATTTGCAATGGTTTTCAGCACATCTTCCATTAAATCTGGAGGAACTAACGCATGACTAGCTTGGGCAGCAAATAAAAGTAGCTTTGTGACTTCTTTTTGTCTAGGTTGCAAAAATTTCTGAAGGAAGGGATAAAAATTACACAGAATTAATTGATGTATGCCAATCAGACGTGAGATGAGGTCCATCATCATAAGCTTTACCTCAAAGCGTTCATTAGATGTTTGAAGTTTCTGGAATAGCTTTTCACAGAATTCCTGAGGATCATGCAGCAAATGAAGAGCTGAAAAATTGAAGTTTGGCGCTTTCTTTCCATGTCGAACTTTTTTCACCATTTTAAGCTCTTTATCCATTTTTCTCATTCTTTTTCTTGTCTTTTTACCAATTTTAAGATTTACTTTAGCCTTTTTTATTTGCTTAGTAGGTTCTTTCTGTTCATTATCACTGTCATAATCATCCTCCTCCTCATCTGACTCTTCGTTATGACCTAAGAAAAATTTCATTGCTGCAACAAGAACTTTAGTTACTTTAGAGAAACAAGCTGTTGAAATAACATTAACAACTTTGGCATCATTCCAGATATTACGTCTGTATAAATCAATCATGACATCCAGTGACATTTTAGCTGCTGTATGGTTATTATCTCTTAACATGGTGTACATGAAATTCTGTAGCGTTGAATTTAACTTGGCATCTTTGTGTTTAGCATTTACATTTTTAATATCTGAAATGATGTAATTAAAAAGAGTTTTTCTTAATAATTTATCCTGGCATCGAAAGAGTTTGAAAAATAACTCAAGTACACTAGTGGCAGGGATTAAGTTCTTGTTTCTCAGAAGAATCAAAGCTTTCACAAGTGTCATTCTCATTGTGGGATCAAGAACAGTTCCGTGTGTCTGAAGAATGTCGCATAGTTCCTGTGGATATGTCGCAAGTTCCTCTCTGTAGCACTGGGCAATCTGTGCTATGAATGTCACAAGTTCGTTCAGAGTCCTGATAAATTTAGATGGTTTGAGGCGAAACACCTCCAAATGTGATTGATAATGACGATATTGTTGCAGAAACTCTTCTCTATAAGAAGCCCCATCTCGTTTTATTAAATTCTGTAGCTGGGGTAAGTTGTCTGGTAATTTATTATTTCTGCTTTTCTGTGACATCTTGGATTTTATGACAACCAATATTCAATTTTTAATTCCACATCAAACCAATATTCCAACAATTATTTGGACCAGATTTTCAGGTGGAAAATGGTTTTACATTTTAACACGTGCTTAATGTTTTTGATTGCTACTTCCGGTTAGAGAATCCGGAGTGCGTTCCCCTTTGTTGACATATTTATTAGCCAATCGCTGCCATCGGTTGTAATATTAATGTCCAATGACATAAAAGGTGTTAAGATACTTAGGCTTCAGGCATAGCAACACCCAAACATCACGAACATTATTCGCAAAAATTGAAAGCAGACGCAGAAAAGTAACGTGTTGAGATGGATCAGACAAAAAGACCCCTGTTAATACCCCCAGAATTCGCAAATTATGCAGAACACCATGGAGTTTTCGACATGTATAAGGTAACTAGATTTTTACCAGTGGTAGTAAAAACGTTGAGATACTCATCGACATCATAATCATATTATATAGTAATACCTACTAACTTACTAGTACTAGTACTGTAGTCATACTCATAGTATAGATTAAGATAGTTCAGCTCTGAACGTCGGTCTCATTACACTCACCCTGACCGTTCAGAACTTCAGGGACTGGCCTATTCAATCAATGTCGAAAATAATTTGAACCCCAGTCAATTTTATTGGGCAACTTTTCACTGCGAAACATCGGAGTGTCAATCCGTGTGGACGTCTGTACAATGTAAAGGAACATCTTAGTGACAAAATAAGACCTTGCTTACCTCGCTAGACTCAGTATGAGCGAAACAACACGCTGTTTAAAATACGTCCCCTCCTATCAATCTACTATCTACCCTTTCGCCACCATGACACAGCGTGTTGTGATGCTCATACTGACTCGAGCGAAATGAGCAAGGTCTTATTTTCTCACTGAGATGTTCCTTTACACTGTACACGCGTCCACACGGAGTGACACCCATCGTTTAGCAGTGAAAAATTGCCCAGTAAAATTGGGGGTCAAATTATTTTCGACATTGATTGAATGTGCCAGTTCCTGAACGTTCAGGGTGAGTGTAATGAGACCGACGTTCAGAGCTGAACTAAGATTAAGATATCTCATCATATGATCATGACATAGTCACATAGCCCAGTGTTGATTGTTGTAGACTTAGTGATAGCTTGATAGGATATGCTTGTTTTAGCCACGATTAGTTGCCTTTAGTTTCACCTATCAAACTTAATTTGTTTATTATTTGCATGTAGAGTTTAACATCTTAAAAAATAAGTGAAATTGAAATGAAATGGTGCTTATCTTTTATTACTTTTAGTTTTAACGTCCTCCTTGGCTCCTGGAGTCCTGCTTGGGCTAGAATAGTCACAGTACAGTGAGGGAAATTTTGCCCTCACAGCGGCACTACAGCCTACTCTTATCACAAATTACAACTGTCAAGGGATCTTTTATGCGCGCACCAATGTGTACCTGTCCTGCATTACTTGGAACCACATCTGAAAATCTGAGGAATTTACTTTCTCCGCCAATGCAAGGATCGTACACCCTCCAGGCTAGCAAGCCAGTGTCTTAAACTACTTAGACACCGTGACCCCCTAAAAAATAAGTTAATTTTATACTATTATTAGAACTTATTACTATTAGACACACAGCCCAATTATTATGAGTAATCTTTCCAGAATTTAGATTTTAATTACTCTATGAATATAATTTTTAGACCTAAATCCTAATGTCTTCTTTCAAGTCTTAATACACTCTCTTGTTGATCATATCTTCAGAGATTATTAGAGCAGCTGATTATTACCAAACCAGCAGACCCTGTAACTTATCTTATTGATCTGTTAAAGAGAGAAAACGATGATGGTAATTATACAAATAATAATATAAACTTTTTCAAAGTACATTATGTTGTTAACTTTGTACATTGCAGTAGCACTCCATACTATATGTAAATAATAACAATTTTCAAATTTTTCTTCAAAACTAAGCCAACAACACATTTTTGTTCATTTACAAGTTAACTTTATCGTAACATTAAACCAGCTATATGAGATACTATACAAACACACCATTTCTTATAGTTTAATGATAAGCTTATTTTTTAACATTTTCAGTACCACAAATTGTTATTCTTGGTCCACCAGCAGCTGGGAAAAGATCAATTGCTAAACTCATTTGTGCAAAGACTCGTGCGGCTCACTTGACCATGGAGAACTTGATAGGTGATGCAGAACTTGACTTGAGAGAAGAAGCTGAAAATTGTATTAACAGTAAAAAAGTAGGCCTATGTACATTGTTACTGACATTATCTCTGCTGTTACCTATTAAATTGTTACTGTTCATTTTGCAAATCCTTTATTGATTTTAACATATTTTTACCGTACCTAAAGTATAAGTGTGTTTTTTTAAAAAAGCATTTTCTGCATAATTGTGTTTTTCGTCCAGGTTTCCTACCATTGTATGTCTGAACAGATCATTATTATTTATTGGAAACTGAGTAGTCCTACAATCAAATGAAAAAAAAAGGGAATTTGAATATTCTAATATTTTTTACTTTTTAAATTTGGCATTGCATATCTAGGCCAATTAATTGTTATTAATTTAATTTCAGGCGGTTCCAACAGAGTTGTGGTCAAAGATAATAGAGCAACGTATGCAGTTATTTGATTGTGTTAAAAAGGGATGGGTGATGGAAGGTTTCCCCCAAACAAGAGAACAAGCATTAGCATTACAAGAGAAGGGAATCTATCCCAAACATTGTGGTAAATATTTGACTTTCAGCATTTAATACATAGTACAGCTCACTTTACACTTTTTTGATGCGTTTAACTGTTGGAACTAGCTGGGGTTAGAATGGGATGAAAAATGGGGGTCACTTGAACATGTGATAGTTTAGATTTGAGTAGGGATAACACTGTTGTTTGTGCAAAAATATTTTCCACCAGCAATGAACGCGTAACAATAGTAACAGAAAAGGTGATGAAATATTGTTTATTTATCTGTAAATGACTAAATTAAAACCCTATTCCTTTCTTTTCAAATGGTAATATTTATGTTTTATCTTCATGCAGTGGGGGGTTGGATGGCCAAATAGTTATAGTGTGCGTGCTCTATCATTATGGTCTGCCATTGAGTCAAGTGGCGTGGTTTCCAATCCCCATTTGTACGTGGCAAGGAGTAGGGTGGCCTGTCCAACCTCGTGTGTTTTCTCTGTTTACTCCCGTTTCCTCCCACTGCTAAAGACCCCGACGCGCAAGCGAATTATTGAAATAAAATTAAACCATATGTTAGTCCCTAAATGACAGTTTTTGTCAATTGGACGTTAAACCCCATTTCTCTCTCTCTCTTCATTTATTTTTGAAACATGTGTATATATAAGCTTATATATGATAGTTTATGAACATCTTGCACACATACATAATATTGAGTTCTGTCAGCCTGTTTTTTTTTTAGTTTTACTTTTTACTTTTACTCTCAAATTTAGTTGTTCTGGAGTCTCCTGATACAGTTCTAATTGAAAGAGCCTCCGGTAAAAGAATTGACCCTAAAACAGGAGGTAAATAAAAACAACAGAATCTTTATAAAATGAAATAAATTATTTTAGGAATATATAATTCACAAATATACCTTTATCTTTCAAACATTCTAATTTGATATTTAACATTCAGGGGCTAGAATTGTAACCTTTAATAATAGCTGTTCTATCAATTATAATATGAAATATGAAGACTAGGATAACTAAGAAATATTCATTTTTACTTTGCTTTATTCAAATTAACATTTAGATGTGTATCATACAACCTTTAATTGGCCAAGTAATGCTGAGATTCAGTCTAGATTAGAAGAGGCTACTGGTTGTACAGAAGAAGAAATGATAACTAAACTTATAGTCTATCATCGGCATATTGATGCTATTCTACGTTGTTATGATAAAGTTTTAAAGAAAGTTAATGCAGATCAACCTAAAGCTGATGTTTTTGCACAAGGTAAATTAATTTTGTATACCGAATAGTCTTACTCTAAGCCAAGTACTGATTTTGTTAATAATGATATCATATTATAAATCAAGGGCTTATTTAACTCTTGATTTTATATCAATACTGATACTGCCTATAATAATCTTACAGAACAATAGAAATGAGACTATTCTGAGTTGTATACATAAAATATTTGATTTCTAGCTGCGTAAATCAATGTCCAAAAGCAATGGTTATAAGCATTACTGAGACAAGATTGGGATATCTTTGCTAGCCTCTGGTTTGATTAAGCACTGGGCCCATTATCCATTTATGTTTTACGATTGGTTGCAGTCATTTCAAGATTTCTCTGTGCAGTATCTATGTTAATGCTGTTAAGGTAAAAAAGCTATTTTTATAAAAATGTATATTTTAGAAATGTTTCTGGTCAGCCCCTATTAATGATTTCTATATATATTTCAGTGTTTACATTTGTCTGTAGTCAATTACGATCTAATACCCCCCACACACCTCGAGTGGTTCTTCTTGGACCTACTGGAAGTGGAAAGGCAGTACAAGCTGCATTATTGGCATCTAAATATAATCTTGTAAATGGTAAGTACCTCTTAAATAAATTTAGGCATATATCTTTGTATTTTAATTCGTTTAACAAATATATGAAAACTTAGTTCACCTTAAAGATTTCTTGATACACTTTGAATAGAAAACAAACTAACTTTTAATTCAGTTTTCAAGATGGATTACCTGGGAATTTTGGGAAAATCTTGAATGTTGAAAGTGTTTCAATATCCTTTTTCCTGTTAATGAGAATAAATTTATGATTTAAGTTTCATGTGGGCAACTCATAAAACAGGCCATAGCTGACGAAACAAAAACAGGACAGGCAGCTAAAAATTATGTCCAGAAAAAAATTATGGGTAAGATAATATTACTTATTTATTTTATGTAGAAAATTAGTTACTGTTATTATAATTTCCTGGTTTGCTTGAAAATTACGAGAATCAGAAAATACATTATATTACTTTCTGAGGCGATGAGAACAGTTTTTCCAGACGACTTATTCTGATTTTTCTTTTAATTGATATTCATTTTGATTCCAGTTCCTGACAGTCTGGTATTAAATATATTAAAAGATAGACTAAGTCAATTAGACTGTGTCACAAGAGGTTGGGTGTTGCATGGTTATCCAGTTACCCGAGAACAAGCTGAACAGTTAGAAAAAGAGGGATTAGTGCCTAACAGGTTTGTAATATTTGTCACTCTTTTCATATGCCTATATCCTGTTTCAGATATTAAATCAAGGGTTAATGCCCTATGTCACTTTTTAGAATTCCATTGAACTCTTAAAAGGTATATGGCTCCAAACCATAACTCTTGTATAAATTAAATATTTGGTAATATTTCGTACCCATATAGATTTTACCTTTGCCTTTCCAGTTAAATGGATTTTTGTGAAATTGTCGAGTCACTAGTTCTAAAATTAAAACCCAGAGTTTTCTGTGCCTGTATTGATTGATTATTAATGTCTTTTCCAGAACGTTTTTCCTGGATGTACCTAATGATTCTGTATTAGAGAGATTAACACAAAGATATACAGATCCCATAACTGGTGAACGTTATCATTTACTATACAATCCACCCAGAACACAAGATGTCAAGGACCGATTACAACGACACGGCAAAGATAATGATGATGATGTCAGAAAACGTTTAGCTCAGTACCATGCTTATGCAGAAGAATTGAGTGACTTTTATGTGGACGGACAACATATCAACGCAGATCAAGATCCACACACTGTGTTTGAAACATTAGAAAGTATGATTGTTGAGCCATTACCTAAAAGACTTCAATAATACTCTCACATCAGCCTTATTATGAATCATACAGCAAACTAATTGACCTTCTATAACAATATGAAGAGTTTTCTTTCAAATACAAGTTTTGTCATTTTATTTTATGATATCAGCATTGGATTTTTAAGCAGAAATATTGTATTAAATGAAATCAGCATTGGATTTTTAAGCAGAAATATTGTATATATTCGACATTGTCATCTTTTAAAGACAACACCAGAAATGTATTTGGAATATTTTATTGTCTATCGATAATACAGTATTTAATTTATATCTTGTGGTTTGTAAATATAAACATATTTATTCTTTTATGGTATGTAAGTACCAACAAATATAATAAAATGTATTAAATTGAATATAAATCGTTTTATCATAAGTTAAAATCCAAATAAAATAGACACTGTACCGTACAGGTATATGTATACCAATAAAAAATGACCAAATGGGGAATAAATTTTCAAAATTTAATGAACTTTTACCTGAGAAAGGTATAATGTCAACATGTGCAGTTCAGACACAATAATGTTAAAATAAAAAAAAAAAATAATACAACAAATGTAGGAATATGTAGACATGCTGCAAGTATCAATTATAACATAACAATCACATGATTTTTGTTCATTTTTTGAGATCAGACATATTCAATACATATATGTACTGAATTGCAGTACCATAATTATTTATACCCCCAAAACAACATGCAAAGTGATATTTATACGGGTCATAATTCTGTGGAAAACAATTACTGGGTGATGCTTGATAAAGACTAGTAAGCATTTGAATGGGACAATTTCTATTTATAGTCAATCAACCAACTGGTTAAAATGTAATCTTTTACATACACTACCAGGTAAATTTCGAACAAAAACTGTCAGACATGCAATGGTCGCTTTGTTGTCATGGAGGCTGGAGTTTCATTCCCCAGAGCTCCATGATTTACCTCACATCTTCAAGAATAGTTGTTGCTGGATCAACATGGTGCTTATCAATGCAATACTCCGTCTTCCATTAGCCCAGGTTAGGTGCAAAAGAGTAGGACGTTAAACCCCATTTCATTTCAGTGCAATACTGTATATTTTATGTGCTTCAGAGTTCAGTCTTTAACCTATCTTCAGGAACTGCTTGGATATACTGCTGATATATTCATGAGTTTTTATCAAATTTCTCCATATTGAGGACTCCTTATTGTTGATAAAATGGATAGTACTCTACTTGTACAATTATAAGGAGGTTTTCTGTTTAATAGTATTAATACATTCCAAGAATTTATCAAATTTCCTGGAAACACTTTCATTTTATGTTTAACCATAAGGCTATCTATACAGAGGTAGTGTGTTCTTAGTTTGCCTTTCAGTTACTTGAATCACTTGAATTCATTGAATTCAATTCCTTTCGTAATTTTCTGACATCTGTTGCTGTTAGGAATTCTCTTTTAAAACCACGAGTCATTCCGCGACATGAGGTTAGGTTCACAGAGGTCAAGTCTTGACATTTGTTCAATATAAGGCTGAAATATACAAACATCAATAATCATTGTGATTTAAAATATTTATTCAATTTTCAACCAGAGAAAGAAATGTGGTTCAACAACTACGGTGTTTAACACAAACCAGGTCATTTTACTAAAACAGGTTTCATTTCAATAATTTACTTGTTTGCAGGGATCTTTATAAGTGACAGGAACACAGACACCCCCAACCATAGGTTCCACGTCGGCCATATATGCCTATCAAGACCTGGGGTTATGGAAAATGACCGTAACTACATCTGACCCTAATGTCATTTTGCACCCTTTATGATTTTAGGCAGGTTACCCCATTTCATGTGACATTTAATCAACAAACCTCATAATCAAAACCAGATGCATTGAACCGCTCAGCATTCCAATCCCTCTTGTATCAGTACAGTCCAGAGAAGTTTTGATACATAACGTAACTATTTATACATAGGACTATTAAGATTTTTGTTTGAGTGAAAAGAAGTTAATGTTTTTTTCTTTTTCATTTGTCTTACAAGCTTGATTTATTCAACTTTCAGCAAGAAGTGAGCAGTGCTACAATTTAATTTTACCTCAAGGTTTCTTGTGTCACATTTGTTCCTGCCAAATTGAGGCTGGATAATGGGCAATGATCTGTCATATTAACCAGTCTTTTAAAGGCATGTTTTAAATCTTCTTCCCGTAAAGTACTCCATGATAAGTCTAATTCCACAAGACTTCTTCTCCACTGCAAAGGAAAAGCGAAGATTTGCTTCAATGGTGGGTATTTTACATGTTTTCGTTTGAACCCACTGAACAAATAAAGCATACAGAATTACCTGTGACAAGCGATCGAATATTTTGGTTATCTTCTATAACTGTTTATAATTGATTTCCAAAATCAAGCTTTATTTGATACAAATCTGGATCAAGTATATCTATAGATGGAAGTTTAGTTCCAATACTACACAGTACACAGTACTTACCTTTGTCAACAATAATGCCAGTTGTTGATATTGTGAACCATCTCTTTGTGTAGCTGTATTGGAGGCATGTAGAGACTGTAGATTATTACTGTCTATATTACACAAATTATAACAATCTATATTATCATTACCTCGTAGATCTAATAACTTTAAATCAGGTGAATCATGTAGAATCCTAAAATATAAAGATACTCTTAACATATACCTTAATGGACCATTACTCATTCCTAAGTTTGTTTAACTGACTTACATTACACCCATTACTTTCGAACAAATTACCCTTCAAAACATTTTTTACGGAACATATACTAGAGTTTCAATAAAATTGATATCCCCAGTTATTCTGAGTCCCTTATATATAAGACTGAAGAGCTTTTTTGTATTGCCGTTGTTAGGGTTCACTGATCTATATCTAAAGTCCCCTATATATCAGACTGAAGGGTCTTGCTATGCAGTCACAGATTCATTGCAATTCTATAAATAGGGAGAGACAGAGAAATGGGGTTTAATTTTATTTCAATAATTCGCTTGCGAGTTAGGGTCTTTGGCAGTGGGATGAAACCAGAGAACCAGGAGAAAACCCACAAGGTTGGACAGGCGACCCTACTCCTTGTCATGTACAACTGGGGAATCAAAACCACCAAATGTCTTCTGCCCATGGTGATAATTAATATCTATATACCTTGTAACTAGATCTAAATTAAGACAAGATCTTGGTTGATCTCCTGGTTTATTGTATGCTACACTTAACTGTTCTAACTTAGGAAAAGAGGATAATCCAGGTTCCTGATGTAAAAATAAAAGATAATAGCAAAGTGACATGTATGAAAATGGTTCAATATAGTCAATAAATAATCTAATTTTTTTTCTTCAAATATTAATCCCTATCACACTATATCACACTATCTACATTTGATTTGAATAACAGAAACAATTTTTAAGTTGAAAATATTTAAACCTGATTAAGGTCTGATAGAAGTCAGTATGTAGGCGCTTGGGATATAGGCAGAATGGCAAAGAACAATAGATACAAACCTGTGAAACTCCAATTCTGGAATTTGCTAGTCCTAAGATTTGTAAATTGGGACAAGAATTCTGGAATTTTTTCACATTAACCAAAACTATATCAGTGGAAAATAAGCAATTAGAAATATCCAACATCTCTAGTTGTGGACAGTGACTCTGAAATAGTTAACAATTAAAAGAATTTTAAGTCAAGATCTTCCATACTCAACGCAAAATATTTCATAGTTAAATGGAATATACTGACTAATCAAACTTCTTTTGACAATTCTGTAAGCCAAAGCATGGTGGAAATGTTTTGAAATGATAAATTTCAGACTGAAATTTTCTGTGAAATTTAAAGAAAGTTTAACATGTGATTACTTACCAAAATTAGATTAAATACAGAATTAAAAGATTTATAGGTATTGCCGCCCATTGTAAGTTGTTTAAGATAAGGACCATGTTTAGGTAACAAAACTTTTAAACTCTGTAAACATACAGCATCTACCTGAGAAAGACAAACATCATTTTTGCATGAACAATCAAAACAGTTACAAGTTACAAAATAAGTATCAGGTTTAATTTTTCATATTCATTAGGATGGGTTGCCAGTCAACAAAACATACTTCCACAGCAGCTAAATTGTGTGATTTGTCAACCATTTTGTTTGTAAAGGCAGCGTTTGGAAGACATTGGTATCAATTTCAGACAGATCAGATGGTAATTTTATCATTTGAGTGTTCACAAGTCTCTGCAAATTGAAACAAGGGCCATTGTTATTGTGTTCCAAAGACTCGACCTATCAGACTGAAGTATCTTCATAGCCCACGAAGTTTCACCACTCATCCCTCAATTAGAATCAAATTTTTCACACTCCAAAGTCTCAACCAATCAAATTGCTGTTTACCCTGAGCATTTTCTGTACATTATTGAACTTAGTCAAGGCATTGATATAATGAACCAGGGCTTCCACTTCAAAATTTTCACTACCGATCATTTTTGATAGCACGAAAACTTTGCAAAATTAAATTGCTACTCTGCTTGTGTTCATCTTAGAACTTCATGCAAATCAGATGATATTTTTTCTCATTCAAGCGTTAACAGGGTTCTTGTGAAATTGTTGAAATTCAATAGGCTCCCCTGTTTTATAACGATAAATGATGCATATAAATTTCACACATATTAGACGAAAACTTTTGTCGATTGGGGGTTCAGGGGTTCTACAAATTAACACAAGACCATAAGAAATTAACTGAAATTTTCCAAATTCGATAAGCATCTCCATTTTACATTAATATTTTGAATATATATTTTAATTAAGAGGTGATTAAAAAGAACCCTCAACATAGGCCATTATAATTTAATCTTATTTGAAATTATCAATTCGAAGTAAAACTACTTATAAAATGAGGCTTAATAAGTATCAAAAATATACGTTTACTTACAGGTGTAAAAGATAGATCAAGTGATGCTAATTGATGACAGTTCTCAGCTATTGTTACAATGGTTTCTGTTGTTACTTTACAATATGATATATTTATAACTTTTAACTGTGAACAGGTTTCTGTTAATAACTACAAAACATAAATTCAAAATACATAGACAATCTTTTATTCATTATCTCGATTTAAATTCGTTTTAAACCATGAAAAGGGTGCTGTAGTAGTTGACTGTCCTGACTTTAAATCCAGGCATAGACTAAACTAACTTTCAGGTTTAAACAAGCAAAGTGTGGCTTAGATGATACAAAAATCGAAGGTCCAACTGTGCACACAATAGTATACAAGTATACGTAAAAGAACACATAACATTGGATAAGGTCAGAACACCATTGTCAGACTAATTATCTTCCTTGTCGCTAAACTACACATGACTATAAGAAAGTATTGCATTAATGACTAAGGCAATGAATTAATGATAAATCATTATACTCCATTTCTTTACTTTCCGGAAAGTCATTCCAATGCGGATTTTAGCTCTTGACTGCCTGGTAAATCTTTTTGAACTACCCATTTGCATTTCAGGTTGTCCATGGTTAAAGTTAAAATTTAAAAAAAAACCCAAACCTTTATGTTGCTGTTGACGAAAAATTTTGATGCTGATAAGTTGACATCTGTACAGTGGGTCAGTCTGTTTTCACATAACCATTTTAACACCCTTTCGCTCATCTTAATCCAACCAAAAGACAAATCTACTTTCCTCCATAATGTGGGATCACAAGCAACATTTCTCCATGTTCTGCAAACTTTTGATGCTCTGGAAATATATACGTTTTACATGACAAATGCTATGAATGAATTGAGAACTTTTCAAAAATTCTTATACTATTTATATCAAGGGTTGGTTGAAGTTGAAATGTATAAAGTGAGAGCGAGAGGAAAAGGGTTTACCGTCCAAAAGACACATCATTTTAGGACTAACATATGATTCAATTTCATTTCAATAATTTGCATGTGCGTATGGGTGTATAGCAGTGCAGGTTAACAAGAGGACCACCAAATTCCCCTTATATCAACTATACAAGCCATGAGTTTGATTTCATCAATGAATATGGTGACAAGGAGTAGGGTTGTCTGCTAATAGGTTTTTCTCCAGACTCCTCCATGTTAAACAGCAATGGATTTGTTAAACCATTTCTCAATCTTACCTTACAAGGAATGGGAGAGTACCTTGACTATTTACTGATTCTTGAAATATTTTCAATAAAATTTCTTCTGGTAACTGCAAGCTAACTCCACTTCTTTCAGTTAGCTTCTCAACTGATTCTTTTGGTTTTTGTTCCTGGCAATTTTTTATGCGTTTCCTTTTATTAACTTTCCTGAAATACGACATGAATATAACATATTTATTTTTGCTGGATAACTGCTTTAGTTCTCATTAGTAGCCTGTATTGTTATAATGGACTTTGCATATTATGCAGAACTAAATATTTGTACTTGCAAGTGTTTTTATCCACCAACCAGGGGTTCTGCTATTGGGGGGTGGGGGTGCTGAGTAATGTTTTCAAAAAGTGTGTTTTATGCAAGAAAACAAGTGTTTAAATGATCTGTAACTAATAAAATATCATATTACATATTATTACATAGTTTATTCAAGTTATTTAATTTACAGCTTCCCGATTCCCAACCCCATTTGCTGACTATAAGGTGTGCTTGTGCTATGCACTAGCAGCTGATTGGTCAATGTCTTACTGTGGACGGAATATCACGTCCAAATTGTTCGACAAGCAACACTGTTCTTTGATATAATTTTCTGATCCTTCTTCAAGATAGAAATAATTATCTGTTTTGTGTTATTATTTTCAAATGAAAAACACCTGATTAAACGAGTCGGGATGGCAAGGCAAAGCAGCTATATCATCAATTACTTGGCAAATTGGCTATATCAAATAGTCGACTGAGCATAGTCTGCCAGATGTCTGCATGGAAACAAAACATGGTAGAATTGGCAATTAATATCTGAACAATTCTGCTTAGCTTAAATAAGTGAACTTTATTGGAGATTGACATAAGAATCATATATATTAAACTGTCATGCTGAATTTGCGATGTTTTCCTCCTGAAACGATGGAATTAGGTCAGTGAAATTTCTTGTCTAAGAAGCTCAGAAAAAACAGATTTACTGAGTTCGCGAAGAAAAATTTGTCCGGGGGTGTGTGTGTACCCACAGATCCTCATTCACTTGGCAACCAAAACATTGTATCCCCCCTTCAAGATTTTTCTGCCATCTTATATTACCTTTTGGTATTAGATATTTCTTCATCAGAAGGGAGATAATCAGAATCTTCTGAATCAGAGCTCCATTCTTCACCTTGACGAACATTAAAAGAAAATAGCATTGGTCTCTTAGGAACACCAAGTATCCCTTTCTCTGTTTTTCTCTTTCTTTTCTTAAAATCTATCATAAAACAAACATAATGGTTGTTAGTGACCGTTTTTCTTCCTAGCATGATATGATTATTACATACTAACAAACAGCGCTATTTAAAACTACAATAAATGGTGGATGTTTGAATATGTACATATGCAAAAAAATAATATGCAGCTATTGATGTTCAATTTCAACTTTTTCTGTGTATAAATAATGCAATATATTGATATTCTCACATTGTTGGATAAGATAGGTTGCCAGGCAACAAAACATACGCCCACAGCAGCTAAATCGTCCGGGCAGTCAACAAGGGTTGTCGCATATTTTTACTTTTTTCGCTCATGAAACATTTGTAATACACTAAAAACTGATTAAGAGTAACAACTCATCATGTAATTATCAGAAAATCATTAGAATTTGATTGCTCTTTATAAAGTGTTACCCCACGCTATAAATTAGTATATACATGAAACATTTAATATCATGGATTTAGCTGTTCAGTTATCAAAATTCATTGCAAATCAAAATACTTGTTCGTTTCAACACCTTAAACTCTGTGTATCAATCTAAAGTCAATCAGATGATAAGTTTGGCCTCTATAGCGTCACAAGATTTTTTGAAGTTATCAAGGGAGATAACTCTGGCAGTAATTATTTGAAATCTCTGAAAATCAATAGGCCTCTAGAGCTTCCACAAGATTTTTTCGAGGTGATCAAGGGTCATAACTCTGGCAGCAATTATTGAAAATCGATAGACGTCTATTCTCATGACTGTAAACACTATGTATAAATTTGAAATCAATCGGATATTAACTTTGGCCTCTAGAGCATCCACAAGATTTTTTGAAGTGATCAATGGCCATAACTCTGGCAGTAATTATCGGAAATCGCTGAAAATCAAAACACTTCTTCATGACCTTAGACACTGTGTATAAATTTAAAGTCAATCGGATATTAACTTTGGCCTTTAGAGCGTTTGCAGGATTTTTTGAAGTGATCAAGGGCCATAACTCTGGCACTAATTATCGGAAATCGCTGAAAATCAATAGGATTCTGCGTCTCATGACCTTAAACACTGTGTATAAATTTAAAGTAAATCGGATATTAACTTTGGCCTCTAGAGCGTCCAAAAGATTTTTTGAAGTGATCAAGGGCCATAACTCTGGCACTAATTAGCGGAAATCGCTGAAAATCAATAGGCTTCTTCGTCTCATGACCTTAAACACTGTGAATAAATTTAAAGCCAATTGGATATTAACTTTGGCCTCTAGAGCGTCCACAAGATTTGTTTATGTGATCAAGGGCCATAACTCTGGCACTAATTATCGGAAATCGCTGAAAATCAATAGGCTTCTTCGTCTCATGACCTTAAACACTGTGTATCAATTTAAAGTCAATCGGATATTAACTTTGGCCTCTAGAGCGTCCACAAGATTTTTTGAAGTGATCAAGGGCCATAACTCTGGTAGTTATAATCGGAAATCGCTGAAAAACAATAGGCTTCTTCGTCTCATGACCTTAAACACTGTGTATAAATTTAAAGTCAATCGGATATTAACTTTAGCCTGTAGAGCGTCCACAAGCAATTGTGGACGCCGGACGGACGGACGGGGGCGACGACAATATACGACCACATTTCAATGTGGGCGTATAAAAATGAATAAGATTTTGATAAATTTCTCAGAGATATCAACCATTTCTGAAATCTTTATAATATGTCAACTTCTATGGCTTATTGGCTGACATTTCTGTGAAATGTATTTGTAAGACACTTTAATACGGTACCTCATTTCTAGACCCTACATCTATTTTTATTTGACACTAACTATCAGGAATCATAACAGCACTAACTGATGAGTCAAACAGTTATAGTTTATTTTCATATTTTCCATTTTCCCCTCAATACAGTTAAGTGTAATCTATCCCGCATGACACATTCGCAAATCATCTCTTTTCAAATGAAATGAAAGATGTGCATAGACTGTTTGAGCCATCGTAAAATCCAAACTAATTTTGAACGCCTGACAACTTAGACCAAGACCAGATGATGGGACAACATGGATCAATATTTTGCTTTACTTTTTTGCTGGTATTTGACTGGTTTTATCGTCTGAGATACTTGACTGTTTTTATTGTGTGGACATGGCCACAAGAAAACATCTGATCAAATTTGAAATACTCCCCCACCACACTCACAAACCCTTTGGGACTCTATTCTTTTGTAGATGGAGGGAAAGAAATGTTTTCTACTAAAAGTATCACCTACATACCTAATTATCAGACTACTTTTGCCAGAAAAATACTGACACCAGTTGAGAGGGGCTGGGGGTTCAGCTATGGCTAAGAGCATGATTGGGCTACTCTATATCATCTCAGTTCACTCACAGTCACATTGGACATAGCAGTGTTAAATTTAAAATTTTCATTGTATAATGTAATTGTGTCTTAAATATTGGATACCAAGAGCCCATCATTTTACCCAAGATGACAATATCAATAATGTCCTGTTAGCAATGTCGAAGACTGTGGATGATAACGAGTTAAAGACTTGGCTACCGGTACTTTAAAGGACAATAGTGTTGTCAGTCAGTAACTCATTATCACATATCATATATGACAGAACTGATTAAAGACATTCCAAATAAATGTAATTCTAACATAGAGATCATTGCTACGATAGATGCGTAATAAAGGTTTCATGAATTGGAGGAATTACCAGTATTAGTGAGCAGAAAATCGCCCATGTATCTGCTATCACTCGTCACTTCAGTCAGTTATATATTAGAGGGCTAACTCGTGTTTTCCTTTCACGTTCGTTACTTCCAATTGTTGAAACCTTTATTACTCATCTATCGTTGTAATGATCTCTGTGTTAAAGGGCCAATCCTGATAATATTTTGGAGAATATAACTGTTTAATTTTGTTTTAAAATCCCTTAAAATCCTAAATATTTGTGGTACGTTTTCTAACAACTTAAACCCATCAGTCTTTACCTGGAAATGAAGACTGGTGTCCCAAGCTGTATTCATACAATTATGCAGGGTCTGGATAAAACCAGACTTTTATTTTAATTTTTATAAAATAAAAGTCTGGTTTTATCACTTTAGGTGAAATTCACCCCACCTTATCAAGTACAGCACATAGGTCATTCACTGTATACAACTATAAAGAAACAAATTTTGAGACAACACACAAGGTAAATACATGTACACTGTGACCATGTCCATATGTACTCGGATTTTTATTCTTGGGACTGTTCAAATTAGCGATGCCAAACGCCGCTAGGGGCGCTGACTGTACTATTTTCAGACACCACAAAAAGTTGACCGAGAAAAGTATACTCCGTGCTACGCCTTCTCATGAATTTTCAGAGTTTCAAACATTGACCACGCGATGTTTACTATCGAGAAAAATGAATGAACTTGCTGTCGAGTAGGATTTGGAGAAACTGAGGTAAGATTTTCTCATATTTTTCATCAATTGAAAATTTGAAGTTGATAGAAATTTTCGAAAAAGGCCCTCGACGCTCAAGATTTGGGTATATTTGGAAAGCCCAATTCATTAACTACTTAGTTTGACCATTTGTTAAGTCTGTATCCCCCGTAGGAATCCGTAAATTGTCAGAAATCGAACCATGTGCCGTTAAAGGGAGGTAATTCGTGGTTGATCAGGGTTCAGACCACAATTGAAAACGCCATATACTTCAGTGTGTAAAAAACAAATGATAGATTTGGACAGGGTTTTTCTTATATTGAATGTTACTAAAGCTACCTACCAAACTTTAGCCAGATATTTCACTAACAAAGGATAAAAATCGTGAATGTTGTTGACCACCTTGGATATTTTTTTCATGAAATGCAGCTGAAAAATTAGTATTACTGTCCTTTGTTGAAGCTGGTTAGCCTCAAATAATTTACAACAAATTTTTTTTCATTTCAGAATTGTTTAATTTAGCAGTATAGCTCATACTGTGATTATTGAAATGGAAGAAGTAAATTCCCAGACATTTTTACTGACGAAGAATTTTTATATTTTTTTTCCTTGGGATAATATCTAAACAAGAAAGCTATATTTCTACCACTAATACTATAATCTAGTATATCGTAATGCACATATGTATCACAATTTTGATTCATTTTAAATACTCTTTCATGTAGATCATACCTTACTTTTATAAGTTTACCTTTTAATTTTATTTTTTAGCAGAGTAGGCTACATTTTGTTTTTATCATTTTGCATATTTATCAGACAATTGAAGTGATCTTGATACTCATTGTTTAGGGTTATTTGGACTCTTTTAAGATATTTAAATGTTTTAATTATGTCTATGTACGGTAACTGTTTTTATTTGAAATTGTAATGATGTTGATCACCAAAATATAGCTGTTATATAAATCATAGTTTATTTGTTAATTTTCATTCCTGAAACATACAATCTCAAATTGATGTGTACACACAATTGGTGTGGAAAAAGTGGCATATCCACCAAAAGCTTACATGTACATGTATATTTCGCATTTTACCACACAATTTTGATAATTTTTGAAAATATCTACCGTATAACCTGTTTATGAATTATAATTGTTTTATGACTGTGAGTGACCAGTTGTCAATGGTCTCTAGACCAGTAGATGCCCAATTGCATCCATACATGTAAAAAGTTGTTTCTCTTTGACCTTGACATCAATCGGCCAAAAATTGTGATTTAAGGTGTTGTTATGCAAAAAATAAATAACAGAACCGACTGAAAACACTTTGTTTGTGCATATTCATTTAAAAATAAGCCACTGTATGAATGTCAAAGTGCTGCAATTTAAGTATACAGGAATTTGTCAATTTTTTTGCTGTGATTTGTGCGTAATTGGCACGGACCTCAACTTTGAACCTCTGTAACACAAAAAGTATATGCCAGAATATTATAGCGACAATTTGGCTTTATTAAGTACATCGAGATCTTTAATTAGTGCAATTTTCATAGGCCTATCTTGTATAGTTACTGAGATATTGACTTCGGTCAGTTTTTTTGCGTTTTTGAAAAAAGCCGTTTTTTTGTGCCCCCAGTTTGCCATCTTAAAAACGCTATAACTTTTTTAATTTTCAATATTTTTGGGAAATTTTTTCAGATTATTCATTCTAGATAGTTCATAATTACAGTATCACTGTCATTTTTGAGTCATTGGTAGTATTTGAAAACCCGTTTGCAATGCTATTCAAATCGGGATAGTCCCTTTACAACTATATTTTGAAAGTGTTTAACCTTAAACCAGTTCTATCATATATGTGATAATGACTGACACCAATATTGCCCTTTAAGACACTAGCCCGACGGAGTCAGAAGTGTTATACTAAGAAGACTCTGATTCTGAAGACTTCTGTTCTGTACGCCCACTTTCTTCTTACCCGAACTTTTGCCAGGTCCTTTTCTTTCTGCCATGTTAAACGAAATTACATTAGCTAGATTTTCATTCAGTTCAATAACCAAGATGAGTTACACAAACACTGATACTAAGGGCAGTCGATTAAGCATTTTCTGTCAATAAATCTGACATTGTTTTGTTTTGTTTTCATGCATTGCGCCATTTCCTGTAATCATCACTTTCGTTGTTTTCAAACACTAGAGAAAAGCTCGGAAAACAAGGAGTTATCTCCCTCTAAAGAAAGTTACCTCTTTCACAATGATAGTATTAGGTTATTGGCTGTGGGGAAAAAAAAAAAAAAAATTAACAATCTACCCTCTAAATAAGAATTCATAATAAATGCACAAAATTATTATCTATAATACCAGTACTATTTTCCTTGGAACTATTTCAAACATCATTGTTCAACTAATTCTTCTACAGACAATATTGAAACGTATTGCAGATAGCATTACTGTGAACTGTATTACCAGATAGGTATTTGGGTGGTTTGAGTTTTTTTTTTATTTTTAGGGGTTATCACCAATAATCTAGGTAGTTATGAGGGAGAGGATTACCAATCTAGGTAGGTATTGGAGTGGTGATTAGCAATCAAAGTAGGTATGGGGGAAGATGATTACCAATCTAGGGGGTATAGGTATTGGAGAGGTACCAATCAAGGTAGGTTTGATTATGATTATCAATCAAGGTAGAAATTGGGGGGGGGGGATGTGTATGTGTGACGGCGTGTGTGTGTGTTTGCAGATAAATTTTTCGATCCAAAGACACTTTTTCATTCGTCAAAATATGTGATCTAAAATTATAATATATCTATACCTGGCAATACCTAAAATAACCAATATTGGATACAGAATTTCTTTTATAATATGCACACTGTTTTTTTTTTTGTTCTAGCTATAATAATGTGTAATTGTCCAATATGGTCTGATGTGTTTCAATTAAAACACCTTGCTTTGTGTAAATGTCCAGGTGTATAAAACAGTCTTGTGTGAATATGAAAATGTAATAAAGACTAAATATCGAAGTATTAATTAAACATCATTTATTATTTGATAATATTTCAATACAGTATATACATATATATGTTTGTTTTTACAAGTTAAAAAAAGGTTGGGTCTATGCAGGGCTCGAAATTCGTTTTTTCGATCGAAGGCCAACATTGGCCTACGATAGGCCAAAGTGCAACCTTGATCGTAGGCCAAAAATTAAAAATCCAAGGTCATAAATTATTATATTATCAGCTTAATCTGTTTATTGTAGTGTAGATCTTTTTTCTCAGTCAAATGGTTGTTACAGGTTGTTATTTATTACTTTTACAAAAATAATGCATCCTTACAGTTTAGGGGGGGGGGGGGGGATAAAACTCTTATCGTACCGTTTTTAGTACGAGTTGAAAGTATTACTATATCATCGGTAGAGCTTCGTAAAATATCAATACAAATCGATAGTATTGATAAGATATGCCAAAAAGCACTCTCAAGTATCGTTCTCTTCGTCTAATTTCGTGCGTGCGTCGGGGGCTGAGGAGTCGACTCGATGTTTTCTGTAACTTAATCCTTCGTATATAATAATACAATAGCCTATTTCGGTCACTTTATATTTATATTTCAAAGTCTCAATCCAATCTCAATGAACAATTTATGATAACAAGCTCTTTAGCCTTACTTTAGACAATTCATTTTTCCATAGTTTTTGCACGCATATCGACAGCGAATTATCCGCCATGTTGGTATTTGTCGCGCTCACATACGCAATGCTGTGAGTCGAATCGTGCTCATTTTATTTTGGTTCCTCCACATACATCGGCATATCAACGGTTTTTCGTCATTCAGAACCACGGCTACATTATTTGAAAATTTAAGTACAATTTATACGTAATATGAGACAGTTTATTATTAACTAGACGAACAAAAAACAACAATCGCAAAACATCGTATGGTTTTGACTTTTAAACACATAATCCAGTCTTGATTACGACCGTGAAAATAAGATTGTTTCGATATTATCAATCGACACTTCAATGCCGACTATCGATAGTAAGAATAACTATCGATACCAAACTCTAATCGGCGGCCATACATGGCCGTGGATAATTGAAAATCGGCCACGAATCTGCGGCCAAATTCTAAAATTCGGAGGCCATGGCCGCCGTGGCTGCCGGCAGTGTCGAGCCCTGGGTCTATGTTTGCATAACAAATACATTTTTTTGTGTATGCCCATCCTTGACATCGCAAAATGCTATTTTTTTTGTTTATTAAATCATTATAGCACAAATTCTTTTTAGATTTATTCCATAGTTCTGCAGATTTTAGAAAATAACTTTGTTCTTTGCTAATAAAATAATAAATGTAACATAACACTAGACCTGCATGCAGGAATGACGGGTTTCACCGGTGCCATGTTACCCTTAAACATGTCACTTCCGGTGTCAAGTTACCCTTGAACATATGTCACTTCCGGTACCAGCGAAACCACTAAACAGGTTTCCAAATTAACATTGCACACAAATAAAATGGACGCAGAATCAACAAAATCCAGCAATATCAATTCATTTTATACATTTGTTACTTGTAAATGATCTTGACAAAATTAAATTACTCCCGGTGTTAATGCAAATGTTCAATTAGTCTTATGAAATCAGAAATGGCATACGATATCATATAGTGAAAATTTTATGTAAATCGAATAATAATTGCCACTTTTAAAGACCAAAAAACTTGAAAAGTGACTTGTAGAAAATCAGCTATTTCTCTGCAACCGTACAAGTTAGAAACCATTTTGTGGTATCTGTATGATCGTATGGGTTCATTCTATTTGTTGATTGGCATCAAATACCATAATTTGAAAAAGATTTCAAAACAGACTCATTTGAATAAAATATCTGTTTTGGAGGCTAAAAATACAGTTTTTGCCAAAATGACGTTACTTCCGGTGATAATGAAAATCTTAAATTACTTGTATGAAATCCCAAATGGCATTAGGTATAACATGGTGTGACGTTTATGAAAATCGAATAATAATTGACCCTTTTATGGCCCCGAAACCTTCAAAAGTGACCTGTAGAAAACCGTCTATTTCTCGGCAACCGAATAAGTTAGAAACCATTTTATGATATCTATATGACCATATGAGTTTTGTTTATATGTGAATTTAAACCAAAAGTTAAAATTATTAATACATATTAAGTTATTCTTGGTTGAATAAAACATTGATTTAAAAAGTTTAAAATGCATTTTTTGACCAAATGATGTCACTTCCGGTGTCAATTTTAAATTGTAATCAACTTGATATGACGCTATATGCTTTTTGAATCAAATGATGTCACTTTTATAAAAATCCAATCATAATTGACTATTTTACAGGCAAATTAACGAAAACAGTGACTTGTACAGAACTGCCCATTTCTTGGTAATTGCTTATATTACAAACGAATATTAACATACATTTTCTTCGTATGGATTATAGCTACAAGTTTATAAAAGTTACGAAGAAATATTTTAAAATCTGAAAAGCCTGAATAGGTTGTAAATAGGCCAATTTTACACCATTTTTAGCCTCTTAATCGAATTTGCTCGAAAATGAAATCGAAATTAAAAAAACTGCTTCCTACATTTTTTGCGCCTTGAAAAGACACACTCTTTGAGTCATATAATTTTTCAAAAAAATAATATTTGTTTTCGAAATAAGAAAATAACTGTCAAAATTGTAGTTTTTGGTAAAATTATGCCACTTCCGGTGCCGACAGATAACATTATTGGTAACAAAAATAATGACAATTGAGACAACGAAGCATATGAACTTTGTTTTATACAAATCGAACAATAAAAAAATAATCTAGGACTGAAAAACTGAATTAGCCAATGGCGGCCAAGGAAAATTACTGAGACAAAAAATTTTAACATTTTTGCACTAGTCAGATGACTCTTTAATTCTGTGCACAATACGACTAAAAAATATTCATAAATAAAAAAAATTTTAGTAAAATTTTAAATTTTCGAAATTTGGCGCCTAATATCTTCGAAGATTTGCCGAAAATCAAAAATCGAAAGTAGCGTAGCTATGTGCCCTGTCTCAGGCTATGCCAAAATGTATCGAAAGTTAAAATCCAATGATTATTGTTAAAATTACTGCAATATTTTCAAAAACGATAACTTCGGTGATTTCGGACATTTCGCATTGGCGCAGAACGTTCAAAACAGCTTTATCCTCTAAGTCACACCCACTTTCCCAGTAAAACCGAAGAAATCGTAACGATGCGACACGTAGTTGCTGAGATCTATTCAAATTGGAATCTGAATAATAATAATAATAATAACTAGATCTGCTACTGTCCCATGCAGATATGAAAGCTTTCATATTCATCGTCACGTGTCATTGATTGTATCAAGTATCCTAAATAAAAGGATAAGAAGAAAAAATTATTAAAATTGGTCAAAAACTCGTGAAGTTACAAGTCTAAATATAGTATGAAACATTGCACCCAGGCATAACAATAATCCGAAAACTAAAGGGAAATAACTGAAACTTGTATTACTGTAATGAGACGGATGAGAAAATGAAATGAAAATGGCGGGAAAAAAAATTAAAAATGGCAGGTTGGACAGGCGACCTTACTCCTTGTCACGTACAACCGGGCATTCGAAAACACGCTAGTTAACTCAATGACAGAAGCGCGTGCTAACCATTCAGGCACCCAACCCCCCTTTGAAATAAGACACGTGCAATATGTCATATAAGAAGAATAAGAAGTCGCTCACAACAAAATGGTAAATTAATGAGTTTAGGCCAAAAGGTTGAGCTACTGTTTTAGAGTACTTAATAGTTTTAAAGAGACACGTTAAGGGTTGTTCATAGTTAAATGAAAGTTTAATTTTAAATAAGACCAATAAAATTAGGATTTAATAATGCCAGACTAATATTTTCAATATGTTTGGTTATAAGTAGGAAATCGTGACGACTTCTTAAGCATGTTTTAAACAAAGGATCATGTTTGTTTAAACAAGAATGGCACTCTGCAATAAAAAAAACTGGCCAAAGCAAGATTTCTAATTAAATAATTGCTAGAACCAGAAAAATATTTATCCACTATAATAAATAAGCAACATAGAGAAAATGAAATGAAATTGAATGGGGTTTAACGTCCGACTGTTCTGCTCCTAAAATGGGCTAATGAAGACGGGCATATGCCATAAAGTGTGCAATGAGGGAAATTTTACCCGGGCAGCGGCGGTTACGGCCTACGAGGTTGGACAGGCGACCATACTCCTTGTCACGTACAACCAAGAAATCGAAACAACGCCAGTTGACTCAATGACAGACGTTATGATACAGAGCGCACGTGCTAACCATTCAGCCACGCAACCTCCCTAAAATCAGCAAATTGCTGACCTACAGCGAGAAACATTTCAACCGGGCTAAATTTTTTATTGTAACAGTTTAATTTGCACGGTACCTTTAGTTATCAACCGAATATTACAAAACTTTTAAAAATAAACTCCCCCTGACCAGCTTAAGCGTTCGCAATAAACGTTTGCCCCTTAAAATCGGCAAATTGCTGACTTTAAAGTGAGAAACATTACAACCGGGCGAAATTTTCTGTTTTATCACTTTTACAGTACCTTTGATTACCAACCGATTATTACAAAACTTTAAAAATAAAAGAGAAAGAGAGAAATGCGGCCTAATGTCCATACGACACAAACTAGGTCATTTCGGGACTAACATATGTTTTTTAATTTTATTTAAAAACTCCCCTTGCGCTTACAGGTCTTTAGCCGTTGGGAGGAAACCGAAGGACACGGAGAAAACCCACGAGGTTGGACATCATACTTCATGTCACGTCCAACCTGGAGATCGAAACGACGCCCATTGACTCAAAATGACAGACGTTACGATACAGTGCGCACATGCTAACCATTCAGCCATTCAGCCTCCCTGAATTCGGAAAATTGCTGACTTATAGCAAGAAACATTTCAACCGGGCGAAATTTTCTGTTTTAACAGTTTAATGTGCACGGTACTTTAATTACCAACCGATTATTACAAAACTTTTGAAAATGAGCTCCAACTGACCAGCTTAATCGTATGCAATAAACGTTTTGCCTGAATTGAAAGTTCTGCACGGAGAAAGTTCATCTCGATTTCCCGGCGTGGTTCCCCTTTTCAGTGAGGCAGAACGGAGGGCCTGACAAGCACAGCTGTATAGTCGTTCGGATGGGACGAAAAACCAAGGTCCCGTGTACACATTGGAGTGCACGTAAAATATCCCTAAGCAGTTGGAATTCGATACTGTTGAATAAGCTCTATACGATGACTAAATGCGTAGATTGTAGTCACCCACACCGCATGTTTCGCTTAACAATGAAAGGGTGCAGTATTCAATTTTCGATCCTTTTGTTCTTCTACTCCTGATATGTTGGACTGTTGATCGATGGTTTCATATAAAAGACTACCAATAAGACTCTTTGTAGAAGAAGTTCCCCAAAAATAGTATGTTGACTTTACGAGAAAGACCTCTAAACATGCTCCAAATTGTAAAAATACGACTTTTTGGATTTTCAATCTCTTTTTTTTAGGCTATCCCTGATATTTAGAAAAAATAATACAATGATTTCACACAACAGGCTAGCTATTAGACTCTCTATTGACAAAAGTTTCACCGCCCTCCCTTCATTATAACCGAAGTTATCGTGCCCTAAAGAATCAACAAATTAGCATGCTTATCTCTGCTTACCCTAAGCAGAAAATGCTCATCTTTGAACCCAATCATAACATTGACCTAGTGAACGTCTACACCAAGTTTGAACATTCTAGCTTAATTAGAAGGAGAGTAATTGTGTTCCAAAGTCCCGACCCTTCAAATTGCTTCTATTTTTCATTTTCAATTCAAAATGGTGACCATCACGTGACCGAAATCAAAATTCTATTCGCGACATTTTTTAGGCCTTCCTACAAGGATTCAGAAAATATAACTCCCGAGTCTGTAAGTAAAATAGCAAAAAAGCCTTATTGATTTTTCACTTTTAAATATGGCGGCACTTCCGGTTCGATCGACAAACTCCATATTTTGTGTACAAATCAGTAATTACTTATCTAGTATCCAAAAAAAAAATCAGGTCATTGTGACCTATATTTCGATGATTTTTTTGAAAATTTTGATCTTTAATTTCGTCAAGGGGAGATAATTTAGAAAATTTCTAATTATATTTTTGAAGTCACATCGGTAAGATCTACTTATATACTAAATTTCATGAAAATCGTACAACTATTAAAGACGTTGTCAAATTGGTCTAAACTTCCGGTTCGAAATCACAGCGACGAATTTTCGAAATTCGAAAATGTGAAACTGCAGATGAAAATGTTTTTTTTAAAGGTATTCAAAGAAAAAAGAATTAGTAAAATCGGTCAAAAAATAACAAAGTTACGACTATGCATTGTCCATTTTGTCGTTCGTAAATTTCGGTGATTTCGGATTCGTAAAACGTTTTGAAAATATATTTAATCAAGGTTCGCACCCCATTTTTGGGGGGGTAGGTCAAAATTTCAGAAAGATCCTACGGATAGATTCTGAGAAATCCGATTTGCAGAAAACACACAAAAAAAAAAATAATAATAATAATAATCTTAACAGAAACAATAAGCTTTCATATGTAATATGAAAGCTTAATAATAATAAGAATAATAATTTTAACAAAAACAATAGTGTTTCACACAAGCTACGCAGTGTGAAACCCTAATTATACAAAAATATAGATATCAAGCTTCTTAAGCACATACACATGCTTCTTACGCACATACAAATAAGATAAAACATTAAATAATTATTAAACATAATGATATTAGCACTGAACTTATGTCTTTTCAACAATAACAAATTCCCTGTTTACATTTTACTGTAATTTTTCAAGTTAGATGCAGCTGGGACATCTAACATCCAAATTACCTCCCCTTGTTCTGGCTTTACTCTTGATGCAGGTAAAGGTTTCTCCTCATTTCCCTCCAAAACACGCTGAAAAAATAAGATGGTTATAAGTAAACAGAACAATAATAACTTTATGGAGACATTTAGAAAATAACTACATTCATATAGCATAAACAGGATTAAGAGTCATTAAAGAGAGGGAGAGAAATGGGGTTTCGCATCCATCTGACACAAACTAAGACATTTCGGGACTAACATATGGTTCATTTTCTTTCAATAATTTATTGACTGTAGGGGTCCATAGGTTGGACAGATGACCTTACTCCTTGTCATGTACAAACAGGAAATCGTAATCATGCCGCAGCCATTTGACTCAATGACAGACCTTATGATACAGCGCAAATGGTATAACCATTCGGCATAGATTTATGCAAATGGCGAATGCAATATGTAAGTAAATTTTAGAAATTGTACAGGCTCATTAAATGTCCATGATGCTATACTTTACCTTCAGTATTTCAGCTTTCCCTGCTCCACAGGAAGCAAAAACAGCACATCGACATTTATTAATAACAGGATAGGTCATTGTAACTCGACATGGTGGTGGTTTTGGTGAATCCGATATTGGTGCCACTATTTTCTCTGTTTCCTATAATAGATACAATGCAACATTTGACAATACAATGTTGCGATTTTTACTTTTTCTATGTTAAAAACAATCCTTACAGGGTCTCTCCCACGCAAATTGGTCTATAATGAGCTAAATAGAGATCTGTTGAACATACGTATATATCAAAATCGTACATATGATGGCATGCACATACAAAATCAGAGCAGATTGAGGATAGAGATAAAAGAGTGTGTGAGAGAGAGAAATGGGATTTATCTGTTCAACAGTCCACAGGACACAAACAAGTTCATTATAGGACTAACATATTGTTCAACTTTATTTCAATAATTCATTTGCATGTAGGAGGAAACTGGAGAACCTGAAGAAAACCCACAAGGGCTAACCATTCGGCCATCCAACCCCACAGATATAAAAGAAATAATCAAATTATACAAGCAGAAAATATGTGCCAAATGTCAGAATATCAATACATGGGACAGCAATTTATATTCAAAGAAGGTATTTTATTGCTAATTCCTGGTCTATCTGCTTGTACTGGTAGATATAAATACAGTAGATATTAAATTCGGAAAAAGAATGTTTAAAATATAAGTTTTGTACGGAATCACACATTTCAGAGCCAAAATAATGAAAGTTTAAAAACTGAAATGGTTTTTTTTCAAAAAATCCGAACGAAAGTACGGACTAAAAATTAAAAAAAAACCAAACCAATTCTACCTGTAACAGAGGATGGTCAGGGAAGAGAGAACAGGTATGTCCATCAGGACCCATTCCTAATACCAACACATCAAAAACTGGTACTTCTGTTGTTGCAAACACTGTGCTGATTTTTTTAGCATAATCTACTGCACACTCTCCAACTACAATTGTCAAAAATAAGTTTCCATTATGCTAATACACAAAATGATTGAAATTAATTTAGTTAAATAAAAGGGCTAAGACATTAAAAAGGAGTTAATGCCCTACTCTTCTGCACCAACCAGACTAATGAAATCATGGTTCTTTGGAAGAACAGGACAAATAATCTACTGTTATCTAAATCACAAAATTCACCAAGAAAAATATTATACATTTAATCAGTTTACTTTAACTGAATATGTTACATATATCTTCACAGTTATTTTTTTAATGTCTTGATTTCCAGAGAAGGATGAAAAAAAAATATATGTGAAAGTGTACCTGGTAGATCTGGATTTATAGGGTATATATTTTCTGGTGGAAAATTTATTTTGGATAATAGATTGTCTTTATAAACACTGTAGGTACATTCTGGATTTGTAAAAGGCACATGACGTTCATCACAGAAAAATATTCTCCATTTTGACCAATCAGTTTCAGTCTTCTGTAAGCCATCACATAAAAATTTAGCTGCACTTCCCCCTATCAAAAAACAATTGGACATTATTATATCTTACAGATACGTACACATTCAATATAGGTAGGTACTAAAAGTTAGGTCCTTACTGAGAATAGTTAAGGTATATATAAAAAAAAACACTGTGAGAAAAAATTAAGTGAAATGGGGTTTAAGGTATATATTTAAAAAAGATAGGTTGCCAGGCAACGAAACATACGCCCACAGCAGCTAAATCGTCCGGGCAGTCAACAAGGGTTGTCGCATATTTTTACTAATTTCGGTAATGAAACATTTGTAATACACTAAAAACTGATTAAGAGTAACAACTCATTATGTAATTATCAGAAAATCATTAGAATTTGATTGCTTTTTATAAAGTTTTACCCCACGCTAACAATTAGTATATACATGAAACATTTAATAACATGGATTTAGCTGTTCAGTTATCTAAATTCATTGAAAATCAAAATACTTGTTCGTTTCAACACCTTAAACTCTATGTATCAATCTGAAGTCAATCGGATAGTAACTTTGGCCTCTATAGCGTCACAAGAATTTTTGAATTTATCAAGGGAGATAACTCTGGCAGTAATTATTTGAAATCGCTGAAAATCAATAGGCTTCTTCGTCTTATGACCTTAAACACTGTGTATAAATTTGAAGTCAATCGGATATTAACTTTGGCCTCTAGAGCGTCCACAAGATTTTTTGAAGTGATCAAGGGCCATAACTCGGGCACTAATTATCGGAAATCGCTGAAAATCAATAGGCTTCTTCGTCTTATGACCTTAAACACTGTGTATAAATTTAAAGTCAATCGGATATTAACTTTGACCTTTAGAGCGTCCACAAGATTTTTTGAGGTGATCAAGGGCCATAACTTTGGCACTAATTATCGGAAATCGCTGAAAATCAATAGGCTTTTCGTCTTATGACCTTAAACACTGTGTATAAATTTGAAGTCAATCGGATATTAACTTTGGCCTCTAGAGCGTCCACAAGATTTTTTGAAGTGATCAAGGGCCATAACTCTGGCACTAATTATCGGAAATCGCTGAAAAACAATAGGCTTCTTCGTCTCATGACCTTAAACACTGTGTATAAATTTAAAGTCAATCGGATATTAACTTTAGCCTGTAGAGCGTCCACAAGCAATTGTGGACCGACGGACCGACAGACGGACCGACGGACGGACGGACGGACAGACGGACGGGGGCGACGACAACATACGACCACATTTCAATGTGGGCGTATAAAAACACAGTGAGAAAAAATTAAGTGAAATGGGGTTTAACATCCTACTGTTTTGCTCCCAAATTGGGCTAATGAAGACGGGCATACGCCATACAGTGTGCCATGAGGGAAATTTTTGCCTGGGCAGCGGTGCTGTGGCCTATTCTTATATCAAATTCCAACTGCCAAGGGATTTTTTTACATGTATGCTAATTTGAACACAGGACCTTGTTTTTTTTTTGTCCAATCCAAAAGACTAGACAGCTGTCCTTGTCAGGCCCTCTATCCTGCATTACTGACAAGGGGAAACCACACCGGAAAATCTGGATGAACTTTCTTGGCCAATGCAGGGATCAAACACCTGACCTCCAGACAAGCGAGCCAGCATCCTACCCACTTAGCCGCGTAATCCCCCAGTGAGAAAAAAGTTATTTATTTCTTACAGTCATGACAACACCATTGCAGCCTTTATCAGAAATGACAACATTTTGTCTGAAAATCGATCTTTGACAGTATTTCCCTGCTAATGGTGAACCAAGCAATTCATAATGAAATAAGGTTTGCATCGACCGGGTCAATGAAGACATATTTACAAAATTGAAAATAATTTGGTTTAAATTTGTGGGAATTTGACTTGCATTCCAATTCCCAAAAGGTTTTTTTCTTTGTTTGAGTTAATACAGAGTTTGTTGTGTTGCAAAAACACTTTAGTTCACTTCTGGAGTAAATTCATTCAAAGAAGTCATAATAGACATTTGAATTGAGGATGCCAATAAGGTGTTCCAAATTTGGAGCACCCCACTGCCGCATTACTGACAGAAGTTTTGTTTCAATCATAACATAACAACAATGATATACACTTCAATATAGAGCAAAGCTCTAAAACAGGAGCATAACTAAAACTGTCATCCACAGACTGCTGCTTTAAAAAATTCAGACCAGAAATGGATACACTTGGCAAAACAGGCAATGTGCATGCCAACTTACCAAATCATGCCGAAGCGAGATAACACGCTCATAGAATTATCTAATCAATGACTTCACATATTTTTGACGTCAATGAAAATAATTCTCACACTTTTTTGTTCTTTTATTTTAAAAAAAAGTTAATCATACAATTTGATCTAAATTAAAATCAATTCAGAGAAATGAAATTATTTAACATTACTTGCATCACTTTGGAAACTTAATTATGACGGTTTTGTATTTAACAACATTCATCAGGACTACTCTACTCTGGCAAGGCTTGTTACATATTACATGTACATATTTGGAACTGCTGACTGGTAGTGACTGTATGTGTTTTTGTGTGGTCTGCAGTGCTTGCCTTATTTATATTCGAGTGGTGCTTGAGCAAAGGCGAGATTACGCATCTCATAGAAATATTTCTATGATGCATCTAATCAATGACGTCACATATTTTTGACTTTAATGAAAATAATTCTCACACTTTTATGTTCTTTTTTTTTTAAACAAAATAAATCATTTTAATCTTGATCTAAATTAAAATCAATTCAGAAAAACGAAATTATTTAACAGTACTTGTATCACTTAGGAAACTTAATTATGACATTACGAAGGTTTTATATTTGAGAACAATAACAACGGCTTTGCTCTACTTAGGCAAGGCCTGTGTTACATACGGGTACCAGTCAAGTCGTCCACAAGCAAAGTCGTCCACAGTGAAGTCGTCCACAACCGTTGGTTGAGTCGTCCACAGCCGTTGGTGGAGTCGTCCACACCCGTTGGTGGAGTCGTCCACAACTATTGGTGATGTCGTCCACAACTATTGGTTATGTCGTCCACAACTAAGAATAAGACTCGTACACAATTTAATCGTATCGAAGAAATAGCTAGTACTATTTTGTTATTTGATTTCAAATCGAATCACGGATGTTTTTGTGCTAAAGTTAATCGTATTGTTTGTATGATCGTATGATTATTGATTGTTTGATTAGTATTGACGATTTTTTTTGTAATAAAGTTAGCGTAAATTAGTCGAATGTGTGAAAGAAATTCGAGGGGGCGTGATCGGCTGTCCTCTGGCTCTGCACAGGTGTGACGTCGTGTTTGATATTCAATTTCATACTGATACTTTTGAATCCGAATTCTACACATTTCTTTAACGGTAGTGTCATATTTATTTCTATTTACTTGTATGTAAATTCTTTTTTATTTGGAAACCATTAAAACACACACTTATAGTTAAATTATAGAAAATCGCAAGAGGAGCTTGATTTTTCGATTGAAGGGTCTAAGTGATCAAACAACAATTTTTTGATTTGTCAGAGGCGTCTAACTGCGGGAATATTTACAGTTACTATTGGATGACAGCATGCATGCACGAATAAATGTATTTATAAGACTCACACACAATTTAATCATTTGGAAGAAATAGCTAGTACTCGTTGACTATTTTGTTATTTGATTTTAAATCGAATCACCGATGTTTTTATAATAAAGTCAATGTTAATCGTATTGTTTGTATGATTGTGTGATCATTGTTTTGTTGTTCATCGATGTTTTTTTTAATGAAGTATTCTTGTATTGTTTGTTAATTGGCGTTATGATTTTAGCAATTTTGATTGTTTGATCAGTGTTTATTGTCAGTATCAGAAAATGCCGAAGTTAAAATCAGAAAATGCCGTGGGAGAGAGAGAGAGACGTGTGGACGACTTTACCAACGTATTGCTATATCTTCAAATTAAACTAAGACTTGTGGACGACTCCACCATGTATTACTATATTCAAAATTAAACTAAGTCTTGTGGACGACTCCCCCAACGGGTGTGGACGACTTAACCAGTTTTTTCTGTTTGGACGACTTTGCTTGTGGACGACTTGACTGGCATTCTTACATATTAATACACAACAAGACGGCAAGCCTGTTGATTATTTGTGACATGTCCTGTGGACACAGTAGTAGGCGGGTGCTCGATTTGACGCCGCCAGCGGCTGTGGACGACTTTACTTGTGGACGACTTGACTGGCACGCTTTGAAACGCCTTTTGACAACAATACAATCACTATCTATCATCATATAATATATGACATATGACAACAGTTGATCTAACGCTAAAGTCTACTCAGGCAAGGCCTTTTACATACTGGTCAAATGTTTATAATTGAAATTACAGAACAAATTACCAGATACACCAATGAAAAAATGACCCCTAGTGTTGATTGCGTCTTTAGCTTTGCGAATAACTAAGGAACACAAATTGTCTGCGACGTTTTTATCAGAATCAAAAACTTGTACCGTGGGGGCAGCCATATTGGAAATACTCTCCGATTTTCACAAAACAATAAGTACACTTTATGTATCAATGAAATGATTTCAATAAAGCATTGTGACTTATTTGTTAGATATCTATTATTTTTCAACACATTTCCGTGGTGATTATATGCGTGATCTCTTAAATAATAGATAGAAAACAAATACAGCTGTAAAGCGTTTATTTCGAGAGTACTGTTCCTGTCCCGTATAATGAGTCTTTATCATCCAGACCCTCAATGCTACGCAACATCGATTTAATGTCTTTTATTTATTAAAAAAGATGGAATTCTTGTTGTCAAATGATAATGAAGAGAAACAAAATGAAACGTGGATATGGAGAAATTAATTCAATTTGGAGCGATTGAAGGTAGTGAACCAAGTAGCAATAGCCTGCCAAGCTGTGACCTACTTTTCACTGCTTGAGTTTTGAGTACAGAAACATTGAGTGACTGGATAACCAAAAATATGTTAACCCAAATCACCAGCAATGGCGGATGTACTGACTATTTTGAGACAGTATAATGTCAACAAAAAGGACATCACAGAGAAGGATGACCAAGTAATATTCGGTGAATTTGCATGGCAAAAAAACGTAAAGACCAATTATGTCGTGTGGGGGTAAGTATTGGAATATATTTCATGGAAAAGTGTGAAATGGTGTGGAGTGCAGCAGTCTGCGTTTTTACTTCCATTTTTATCAAGTTCGATAACTCCCGAGAACTGTGGTCTTTATTCTTTAGACGTCCCACTGTTTTTGTTCTCCACCGACTGGCCTACATCTCATAATAGGGGGGCTCTTTTGTTATATACTTTTGTTATGCACCGAATATTTGGTTGCCCAGTGAATAAGCTTAAAATTCCTCTTACTACTCTGTTCACTGGACATGTCACAAATCAGCACCAATCAAACGATAGATAACATTTTTGTGATTATTATGGTCCATGATATCCTGAGATCCTCTCAATTACAGCCATAGAAAACAGGATTTATCTGTTTTGATGACTGAAATTTGCTAAATTTCGACTTAGAATATCCTACTTTTTGGTGGTATCATCCAAATTATAAATATTCGACATATTAACTAGGTACCAGCAGCCACCCAATTATCTGAGTGGAAAATTTCTAAATTGTCAAAAAGTAGCATCTTTTCAACAGCTTGTAACTTTTTTATTTATTTATGTATATTGTTAAAAATTATACGGGAAATATCGTAAAATTTCCGGCTTTCCAATGGTGTTATTTTTATTAACTTCCAAACAATACTTATTGAAACAGAGTAATTAGTATAACACTGATAAATCTTGTTAATTAGTGCCGCGGATCGGCTTCATGCCGACATTCTGTCCCGACCTCATCTCGGTAGGTGAATTAAAAACTCTTGCGTTCGCTTGCCACTAACCAAATACATTTTCTATAAATAGTAACAAAAGCAGAAAAAAATGACCTTTCGTGTGATACTAAATACGTGTTAATTTTCTTGTATTTATTCACTTTAATTATTATTTAAAAATTTGTTCCGACTTCAAAGCTTATTTTAGTGTCTTAGTACAACATATAGATATGGCAAACCTTGTACCAAATTAATCCTCATTCAATTTCCTTTCTAAAAATAATACAAAACTGTGTCTATCTTTGCTGGCAACAGAGCGCAAAGCGCGCGAAATATAGTGGTACAAGACAATAAACGTAAACAAAGCAGTTGACTATGCACGCACCATGACGAAAATTCCTGAGCCCATACAGTGCTTACCAGCATCGATATTCAGCAAAATAGGTAATTTTGTTAATATTTTTTATATATAGAATGTTACTGGGATATTAATCTTTACACTTTTTATTTGTTTAGCAACCGATGGGTTAAATTAGATAGATTATTTTTTGTTTATTCTGCCGATATGCAGGTCACGTGTTTGATCGGCATTACGATGGCTAGCACACTCAGTTGTCGTGAAAATGAAAATGAACTAAAAGTATTTTAATGAAAATGAATCTAGATATTGAATTATTACATATTAATCTATCATGTAATTTATTATGAAGCATGTTTATGGAGTATTTGTGTGATATTTGTTCTTTTTAAACCACCGAAGATGTAAACACTGATCGGCAAATTCCAAGATGGCGGACATCGATGTCGCTCATTTCTCAAAATACTGACGATTTTCTTTTGTTATTACTTCATTGTTTGTTCAAATGTATGTTAATTTTGTTGCATTTCCATAACCTCTATGGATATGTTGATTAAAGTAGACTTTTATATAAATTATAGTATTCTTTTTATGTTAGGTTTTTCTCCTTGCAAAAACTTGTGCTTTGGGCTTTTTTAGTTTAAGGGCAAGGTAAAGTGACACCATTTTGTCACAACACCTAAAATGGGGGGTTCCCAAAAAGGGACTTACACAAGATTTAATGCTGATATGTTGGTATCTAAATGTGCCTGAGATGATACAGAACAATAAAAAATGGATGGAAATAAAAAAAAATGACTTTGAAATAAAATATTTACCAAATAATAAAGGAAATTCCTAAGTCAGGGCTGCGCAGCTACAAGCTTTATAAAAAAGAACACAGGAAAACTAAACCGGCCAAAAGTTGCTCAGATAATCAAACTCCAACCATCAAGACTTGAAATCTGAAAAAAATTTATCAAAACTTAGTTACAGGACCTCAAAGTTTTCAAATATTTTGTAAACAAAAGGCCATTTTGTTTCATGCACTACTTTCTCTGCAGATGTATGGTGTACCACTAGTGGCACAGTGAATAGCAATATTGGCCCTATGATATGAGTTTCACAAAGATATGAATGTGAAGCATTTACCAGTGTTCTACATTATATACATAGCTTTCATATTCCTGATATAACTTCTAATTGCAATAGAAGCAGCCTTTTTTGGGGGTATGTGTGTGTGTGTGTGGGGGGGGGGGGGATTTTCATGAATTTGATAAATGTATTATTGTGAGTGACAGAGAGACAGACAGAGAGGTTTAATGTCCTTTGGATACAAACTAGGGACTAACTCATGGTTTAAATTTATTTCAATAATTTGATAACATGTAGGGGTTTTTAGCAGTAGGAGGACTGGGAAAAAACCCTTTAGGTTGTACAGGTGACCCTACCACTTGACTCAATGACAGACCTTGTGATCAAATGTGCACGTTAATCTTTCGGATACCCAATTTACTTAAAAAGAAAAAAAATGGGGTTTAACATCCACTCGACACAAACTAGGTCATTTTGGGACTAACATATGGTTTAATTTTATTTCAATAATTCGCTTGCCCATAGGGGTCTTTAGCAGTGGGAGGAAACTGGAGGACCCGGAGAAAACCCATGAGGTTGGACAGGCGACCCTACTCCTTGTCACGTACAACCGGGGGTTCAAAACAAAGCTAGCTGACTCAATGACAGGCTTTATGACACAGCACGTACATGCTATCCATTCGGCCATCCAACTCCCCTTACTCAAAAAGCATTCATCTAGTAATGTACAGGTATGTACATCAAATGGAATAATCCACATTATTTACAATTTGTGATACGCACCTGTTATTAAAGTCAACAAATCCTAAATCATATCTCAGTTCCTGGCATTCATTAGACAAGTATTCCTATATTTCTGAAAAATAAATAATGTAAAGGTGTATTTTTCAATTAATTTTCCAAATCCAACACATACACAAATTCTATAATCAAACATTAATATACATGTACATGTGTAAAGCATTCAGCATTATTTGCAAACTTCCAATTGGAGGTGATATCAGATGTTCTAGTTAATTAGATGCTGACAGAAATGAATCACATCCATTCACAGATGTACAATGTACACGTCTTCTAGAAGGGTTGGTACGTTGTATCCTGCCCATGCACAACACTCATCATGTTGCAAAAGTGTAACTTTACTGTCAAGATAGGAAATTGTTTTTATTGGCATGATGGTTGCTTTAGGCCTTCTAGATTTAAAAAAAGACAGCCACCATATACATTTGCCATCAGTTTGGAGGACTTTAAATCCACACATATTCACATATTTTATTTGAATAGGAATGTTTATTTTGGAGGGGGGGTGTGTTCATATTCTTATCTGGAGACCAAATGTACAATAAAAACTATCATTGTAGCCTGGAATAAACAGACGCTAGCTATTGCCATTCAATTGAGACATATGGCATATTTCGCAAAATAGAATTGATTTGAAATTTTAGTAAATCAGTTTATATACATTCATATTGCATTATTATATACGGTGTTACCAATTTGTGTCAATTTCTAAGTCTCAAATATTTATCTCCTGTAATTAAGGCAACACGCCCGCCATAATCTGCGTAGATTATCTTGTTGAATTCTGTAAAATAAGAATAAAAATGTACCAGTGGTTATATCAATGAAGAGTAAATAAACAACACATAATTATATAAGAATTTTAAACATGAAAACCCTACAAACCATGTCTTAAAAGTATACCTAAGCCACAGAAAATAAATTAGGCCTAATTAGTAATAATATAGGCAATATAGGCTAAAACATGATAATTTTGACATACACAAAACCCACAAAATGTAGCACTAGAAGAAATTGAAATTATCCAACAATTAATTTTGAAGTTGACAATATGAATAAACCTAATGCAAAGGTTTAATTTCAAAAAGCTTAGTAAAATGATTAGTCAAATAAACTGAAGACTGTCGTCTTTGGCACGTGCTACCTATGGCGTTCCGTAGTCCCAAACTAAATACAGGACAAGCCATTAAAAACTATTATTTTCTCAAATGGATATCACCACAATATAAGTTGCAATGCAAGAATGCAGTGTGTACTTACCAATATGAAAATAAAATTTATTCAACGAATTTGAAGTCACTTGACGACGAAACCACATGTACAAACTTTTTTGACAGTTCATCCCACCCTTCGAAAAAAAACCACATCTCCAGAGATCGGCTATCCGATTACAAGTGACATCCATGCAACATGATGCTACATTACCTTTCAATTTTTCTCCTTAAAAATCATTTCTCTCAAAATATTCACAAAATAAAGTTTTTGCCAAATTTCATAATTGTTGACATTTGGGGGCCAAATGGCATCTTCTGGAAGTGCTGCAGCGAATGGCAATAGTCCGATGCAGCCAATGTAAATTCCCAAAGTTAAACTTCATCAACAAATTGTAATAGATGCAACATACTCTCAATGATATGTGCCAAACATTATAACACATAATATGACACATACAAAAGCGAATTATAAAATTAAGACAGAAACTCACTGAACGCGGAGTAATGTCTGTATAAGGTGAAGGTCATTTGCACTGTTTTCGGAACTATGTATTGTATTTAATGGGTGATCAGAAAGGAAAAGAAAAGGTTAGGGCTTTAAAAAATACATAGGTATGTAAATAATTGATCCCCCACGATTTGTATTCGGTCCGGAGGTTTGATCAACCTGGCAATTTTTTGTGCTTCAGTGATATGTCAACGGAGGGTCTCTTGAGACGAAGGTGGAGACGAAATAACAAAATGGCTAAAGCACATGCGAGTATGTACCTAACGAGATGAAATACGTATTACTAGGGCTATGAATGCTGTGACGTCATCGTGGCTAATTTTTATCGATGGCGTCAAAAATCAGGACACGCATAACAAACCACAAATTTGTAAGCAGATGTCTGTACTTAAGATTATAATGATTTATATGGTATGAATCAGAAATGAATTACCCTTTCAATGGTGTTATTTATATTTTGGTACGCTAATTACCCACAGAGAAATCGTCCGTTGAAAATAGTATACGGCTTATCGAGGGATTTTCACGTCGTAAAATTTCGTGGCACACAGATTTTTAGGATTTTCTGATTTTGTATGCATTTTTTAGCCGTTTCGTAGCTAATGGGGATGCACGGCAGAAACAAATTTCCTGTGTAATCAGAGAGAGGAAGTTCTGAAATTTATTATTCCGCGTGCGCGTGATGTCTAACTCAATTAGAAGCCAAGATATGCCAAAATGAAGGAAAAATTTGCTTTTTAATAATATTTAGAAAATAAAATTTTTACACGCGCACTCGGATTTGTAAAGAAGAATATGTGTTCTTCCAGCTGCCAAAAAAATTATAATAAAATATTTATAAATAAATAGCTACGACCGTGATATGCGAGTAAGGGGTCACCCGGCAATTCTCCACACGAAATCCAGGAGGCGTGACCCGACAACGTACGTTCTCTTCGCGGGGGGTCTTCTTTCGAGAACGTTCACAGAAGAAGATGTGCAACATAAAAGTAAGTTTTTAAATATGCACAACTAGTTTTAATCCAACTTTTTGCCAAAACGATGTGGTAAATTCATTTCTCCACTTTAAAGAACGGTTCTATTGCGTTGGCTTGTGTAGAATGAGCGGTGCGTGTGTGACAAATATTGATATTCAAAATGCTGGAACCGTTACAGGATGGGTTGATGCTATACCGTATCTATCTAAATATAAAAAAGGGGAGGAGCTACCAATAACTAGATGAGCAGTAATTCTAACGCGTTTGTAGGCGGGAATTAAGAAGCATGACCACGCCTTGACATGATCGGTGAAGGTCGCGTTAGCAGCTCGCTTCACCAGCGAATTGCTATACCCATTTAACTACCGACAATTGTGATGTACAAGCTGTTTAATGCATTTAGGAAGCTGAGAAATAAATGAAAGCGACAAAAGTACACGTGACGACACAATGTACAACTCGAAACACCAGGAATTTCAATGCACCAGGTAGGAAGTGTCTTTTGATATCGATATATATACGGTCGTTTGGCCTGTAAATATCATATGTCTTTCTTTCCATATTGTAATACAATAATTGTACCGGGCGGTATTGGTCAGTGGGCGAGAATTGAGAAGTTCATCGAGATTTTCCGACGTTACTTCCTCTTGTCAGTGCTGATCAACGGAGGGTCTGACAGGGACAACTGTGTAGTCTTTCGGATGGGACGTAAAACAAAGGTTCCGTCAATACATTGTCATTGATGTGCATGTGACGTAAAGGATCCCTTGGCAAATGGCGAAATGGCTCAAGTCAAACTGCTATTTCTTGTAGTTCAAAAAGATGAAAAACCAATGTTCAAATGTTGACATTTTTTCTGGATAGGGCATAAACTAGTAAAATGCAATGGCATGCTATGCCATTACCTGAAGAGTGGCGTTAAAATTCCATTTTTATTTTTATTTTCACCTTCACCTGATGGGTCAACGGACTTGAGAGTTGATAATGCCACATGCTTGGCAAGTTAAGCAAAGCTTAAATAGTCTAAGTAACAATGCATCTTTATAAAGCTTCATTTATTTACAATTTAATTTTGTTCTATTTTCTTTTTTCTTCAGGATGATGCTCTGATAGTCTATTAAAAAATCTAATGTCAAAGTAGAAATTGATGTAAGTGGTTTTATCCTTTGACAGCAATTCAGCCTATAATACTAAAAATGATAAAGTACCCATCATTAGTTCCCAGTGTTGACTCATGTTAGTGAGTGGTGCAGAACATAGCGCCTGACAAGGACAACTGCCTAGTTGTTGGGATGCAAAGATTAACAGAGGTCCAGTGTACACATTGACCTGTACGTAAAAGTTCCTTTGCCAGTTGGAATTGGATATACAGTGTAGGTGTAGGCCGTAACACCACTGTCTAGGCAAAATATCCCTCATAGCAGTCAGAGCAGTACATAGGACATTATACCTCATTTTATTTTTATAATATTGGGAGCCCCTAAGTCTCAGTGTGTAAAGTGTGGTTAGCAATAGCTAAACATGGTCATCCTGTGTTTGATAGCACCTATGTCCAGGCAAAAGAGAGAGAGAGAAATAAATGGGGTTTAACATCCACTCAACACAAACTAGGTCATTTTGGGACTAACATATGGTTTCATTTTATTTCAATGATTCGCTTGCGTGTATGGGTCTTTAGCAGTGGGAGGAAACCGGAGTGCCTGGAGGAAACCCACGTGGTTGAGAAGGCGCCCCTATCTCCATGCCACATATGCTCACACCAGGACTTGAAACCACAGCCGCAAGCCAGAGGTGACCGGCCAGCTAGAGGTCGAAGCGCGGCACTCTAGACCACTAGGCCATCCCAACCCCCCCATGTCCAGGCAAAATTTCCCTCAAACCTCATTGCATGGGGTTTGCCTGTTTTCATTAGCTCCATATTGGAAATTAAAACCCATTTAAGTTTATTTCATGTAGTATATAACATTGACAATAACAATCGTTAACATTATAGGCGTGCGGTCCTGAGAAAAGAAAAGCAGAAAAGAGGCTGCAGATTTAACGTTGTTAGCAATAAGGTAATTTCTTGTTCTTGTAAAACCCTTTTATACTGAGCCAAATATAGTACGAGGTTTGTCCGCCCAGATTTCATTTACAAAGCATTATCTCATAAACCATTTAACGTAACTTTCAGACTGGCTATTTTGGGTTTTTCCTGGGTTTTCTGGATTCTCCTGGTTTCCTTCTGGTGCTAAAGACTCCCAATGTGCAAGCAAATTGTTGAAATCCTGATTCTCCTGGTTCCCTTCCACTCCTAATATTGAACCCTATGTTACTCCCAAAAATGACCTAGTTTGTGTCATGTGGAGGTGTATTTATAAAATTTCATTACATTGTGTTGTAAACCTGCATCTGGAACTGTCTCCAATTTGATAATTCTTTGATTGGTAGTGGTGGTAATTTGTAATTTTAGTTAATTTATGTACACTTACACTATGATTAAATTCATTTATTAAAGAAGACTATTTACCATTATTCTTTCAGGCACTGGGATTCCAATTAGTTGTATATCTATGTACAAAACTATTAAAAAGAAGATTCAAGAAAAACTCTCTATTTGCAATGCTACATTTACCATATCTCCAGAATTGCAACTTCCGTGTTTATAATCTTGACAATTTATATGCAACATTTTGTTGAAAGAATCCACAGTATTTGTTGTGGTGAACAAAATAAATATATGCTGTGGAGAGGCAAATTTTATGTTGACCAAATATGAAAATAAAGTTATACATCTGCATGTTTCAATCACTCTTTTTGTTATGCCTCTTTTCTTTTGCAAATTAAGGTCCCAATTTTTTCTGCGGTATGGGGAAATGCTGCATTTGGGCCCAATCTGATGTAAAGAAATGAAATGGGGTTTAACAGCCTAGTTTTTACACCTACCTGGCATATTAGGACAGGTATACACCATGCAGTGTGATATGATTGAAATTCCAAGCACCCACCCCCTTCTCCTTCCTAACCTATTCACAAGAGAGAACAACATCGGAAAAGCATGCCATTATGAGCTTTGCAAAATACTATTCTTTATTTCAAATTCCAAGCCGACCCCCTCCGTCCTAACCTATTAGGGGGAACAACATTGGAAAAGCATGCCATGATGACCTTTGTCAGTCTACACTGAGTGGAACACTGAGCCACCGTGGCCCCTCTAAAGGAAACACCCAGTGTGTAGGCAAATATTTTCTGTAACACAAGAAAGCATAACACTTTATGATGAATTTATCATACAAAATCCTCCTATAAGAACCAAGCTGAAAACAAATGCTGCTGTCATGGCTGTTGTGACCAAAATATTCTGCTCTGCTGAATAATCTAACAACAATTCCTGCTGTTGGGACTAATCTATATAAAATTCTCCTGTGGTATCTTTTCTGACGAAAAATTCTATTTTGTGGCTATCTACCGAAAAATTTTGCTGTGATGGATAATCTAATGAAATTCCTGATATGATGGATAATCTAAAAGAAAAATCCTGCTGTTTAAACCAATCTATAGAAAATCCTGCTGTTGGAACCAAGCTAAAAACTAATTTTGCTGTGTATGGCTGTTGTGGTGAAAATATGCTGCTGTCATGGCTATTGTGACGAAAATATTCTGCCTTCTTGGATTTTCTAACGGCAATTCCTGCTCTGCTGAATAATCTAATCACAATTCCTGCTGTTGGCACCAATCTATAGAAAATTCTGCTGTGATAGCTATTTTGACGAAAAGTCTGTTTTGGTGGTTATCTGCCAAATAAGATAATCTTACGAAATTCCCGATATGATGGATAATCTGAAGAAAAATCCAGCTGTTTAACCCAATCTATAGAAGATATCCAAGCAGAAAACAACTTCTGCTGTCATGGCTATTGTGATAAAAATATTCTGCTCTAATCGCTATAATCTAACGAAATTCCTTATTTGATGGATAATCTGAAGAAAAATCCATCTGTTTAAAGCAATCTATAAAAGATATCCAAGCCGAAAACAACTTCTGCTGTCATGGCTATTGTGATAAAAATATTCTGCTGTAATCGCTATTGTGACGAAAATTTCAGCTCTGTTGAATAATCTAACCACAATTCTTCCAGTTAGAAAATTCTGCTGTGATAGCTATTCTGACGAATAAGTCTGCTGTGTTGGCTATTCTGCCGAATAAATCTGTTGTGATGGATATTCTAACGAAATTCCTTATAGGATGGGTAATCTGCTGTTTAAACCAATCTATAGAAAATCCTGCTGTTTAAACCAATCTATAGAAAATCCTGCTGTTTAAACCAAGCTAAGAAAAATGTTGCTGTATATGATTGTTGTGATGAAAACATTCTGCTGTCATGGCTATTGTGACGAAAATATTCTGCTGGCATGGATTTTTTAACGACAATTCCTACTCTGCTGAATAATCTAACCACAATTCCTGCTGTTGGGACCAATCTATAGAAAATTTTGCTGTGATAGCTATTTTGACGAAAAGTCTGTTTTGGTGGTTATCTGCCAAATAAGATAATCTTACGAAATTCCCGATATGATGGATAATCTGAAGAAAAATCCAGCTGTTTAACCCAATCTAAAGAAGATATCCAAGCAGAAAACAACTTCTGCTGTCATGGCTATTGTGATAAAAATATTCTGCTGTAATCGCTATTGTGACGAAAATTCCAGCTCTGTTGAATAATCTAACCACAATTCTTCCACTTAGGACCAATCTATAGAAAATTCTGCTGTGGTAGCTATTCTGGCGAAAAAGTCTGCTGTGCTGGCTATTCTACCGAATAGAACTGTTGTGGTGGATATTCTAGCGAAATTCCTTATACGATGGATAATCTAAAGAAAAATCCTGCTGTTTAAACCAATCTATAGAAAATCCTGCTGTTTAAACCAATCTATAGAAAATCCTGCTGTTTGAACCAAGCTAAAAACAAATTTTGCTGTATATGGCTGTTGTGATGAAAATATTCTGCTGTCATGGCTATTGTGACGAAAATATTCTGCTGTCGTGGATTTTCTGACGACAATTCCTGCTCTGCTTCTGCTGTCTTGGCTATTGGGGTAAAAATATTCTGCTGTAATGGCTATTCTGACGAAAATTTCAGCTCTGTTTAATAATCGAACCACAATTCTTCCAGTTAGGACCAATATATAGAATATTCTGCTGTGATAGCTATCCTGACGAAAAAGTCTGCTATGCTGGCTATTCTGCCGAATAAACCTGTTGTGGTGGATATTTTAACGAAATTCCTTATACGATGGATAATCTAATGAAAAATCCTGCTGTTTAAACCAATCTGTAGAAAATTCTGCTGTTTAAACCAATCTGTAGAAATTCCTGCTGCTTGAACTAAGCTAAAAACAAATTTTGCTGTATATGGCTGTTGTGATGAAAATATTCTGCTGTCATGGCTATTATGACGAAAATATTCTGCTGTCATGGATTTTCTAACGACAATTCCTGCTCTGCTGACTAATCTAACCACAATTCCTGTTGTTGGGATGAATATATAGAAAATTCTGCTGTGATAGCTATTCTAACGAAAAATTCTGTTTTGGTGGCTATCTACCGAATAATATTGTTGTGGTAAATAATCTTACGAAATTCCTGATATGATGGATAATCTGAAGAAAAATCCAGCTGTTTAAACCAATCAATAGAAAATCCTGCAGTGAAAACCAAGCAGAAAACAACTTCTGCTGTCATGGCTATTGTGGTAAAAATATTCTGCTGTAATCGCTAATGTGACGAAAATTCCCGCTCTGTTAAATAATCTAAACACAATTCTTCCAGTTAGAACCAATCTATTTGAAAATCCTGCTGTTTAAACCAATCTATAGAAAATCCTGCTGTTTAAACCAATCTATAGAAAATCCTGCTGTTAGAACCAAACTAAAAACAAATTTTGCAGTTATGCTTTTGTGATGAAAATATTCTGCTGTCATGGCTATAGTGACGAAAATATTCTGCCTTCGTGGATTTTCTAACGGCAATTCCTGTTCTGCTGAATAATCTAACCACAATTCCTGCTGTTGGGATTAGTCTATAGAAAATTCTGCTGTGATAGCTATTCTGACAAAATATTCTGTTTTGGTGGCTATCTGTCGAATAATATTGCTGTGATGAATAATCTAACGAAATTCCTGATATGATGGATAATCTGAAGAACATTCCAACTGTTTAAACCAATCTATAGAAAATATGCAAGCAGAAAACAACTTCTGCTGTCATGGCTATTGGGGTAAAAATATTCTGCTGTAATCGCTATTCTGACGAAAATTTCAGCTATGTTGAATAATCTAACCACAATTCTTCCAGTTAGGGCCAATCTGTAGAAAATTCTGCTGTGATAGCTATTCTGCAGAATAGGTCTGCTGTGCTGGCTATTCTGCCGAATAAACCTAGTGATGGATATTCTAACGAAATTCCTTGTATGATGTATAATCTAAAGGAAAATCCTGCTGTTTAAACCAATCTATAGAAAACCATGCTGTTTAAACCAATCTATAGAAAATCATGCTGTAGGAACCAAGCTAAAAACAAATTTAGTTGTATATGGCTGTTGTGATGAAGACATTCTGCTGTCATGGCTATTGTGACGACAATATTCTGCTGTGATGGATTTTCTAACGACAATTCCTGCTCTGCTGAATAATCTAACCACAATTCCTGTTTTTTGGACCAATCTATAGAAAATTCTGCTGCGATAGCTAATCTGACGAAAAATTCTGTTTTGGTGGCTATCTGCCGAATAATATTGCTGTGATGAATAATCTAACGAAATTCCTTATTTAATGGATAATCTGAAGAAAAATCCAGCTTTTTAAACCAATCTATAGAAGATATCCAAGCAGAAAACAACTTCTGCTGTCATGGCTATTGTGATAAAAATATTCTGCTGTAATCGCTACTGTGACGAAAATTTCAGCTCTGATGAATAATCTAACCGCAATTCTTCCAGTTAGGACCAGTATATAGAAAATTCTGCTGTGATATCCGTCCTGCAGAGTAAGTCTGCCGTGCTGGCTATTCTGTCGAATAAACCTATTGTGATGGATATTCTAACGAAATTCCTTATAGAAAATACTGCTGTTTAAAACAATCTATAGAAAATCCTGCTGTTAGAACCAAACTAAAAACAAATTTTGCAGTTATGCTTTTGTGATGAAAATATTCTGCTGTCATGGCTATTGTGACGAAAATATTCTGCCTTCGTGGATTTTCTAACGGCAATTCCTGTTCTGCTGAATAATCTAACCACAATTCCTGCTGTTGGGACTAGTCTATAGAAAATTCTGCTGTGATAGCTATTCTGACGAAATATTCTGTTTTGGTGTCGAATAATATTGCTGTGATGAATAATCGAACGAAATTCCTGATATGATGGATAATCTGAAGAAAAATCCAGCTTTTTAAACCAAACTATAGAAAATATGCAAGCAGAAAACAACTTCTGCTGTCATGGCTATTGGGATAAAAATATTCAGCTGTAATCGCGTATTCTGACGAAAATTTCAGCTTTGTTGAATAATCTAACCACAATTCTTCCAGCTAGGACCAATCTGTAGAAAATTCTGCTGTGATAGCTATCCTGCAGAATAAGTCTGCTGTGCTGGCTATTCTGCCGAATAAACCTAGTGATGGATATTCTAACGAAATTCCTTGTATGATGGATAATCTAAAGGAAAATCCTGCTGTTTAAACCAATCTATAGAAAATCCTGCTGTTTAAACCAATCTATAGAAAATCTTGCTGTAGGAACCAAGCTAAAAACAAATTTAGCTGTGTATGGCTGTTGTGATGAAGACATTCTGCTGTCATGGCTTTTGTGACGAAAATATTCTGCTGTCATGGATTTTCTAACGACAATTCCTGCTCTGCTGAATAATCTAACCACAATTCCTGTTTTTTGGACCAATCTATAGAAAATTCTGCTGTGATAGCTAATCTGACGAAAAATTCTGTTTTGGTGGATATCTGCCGAATAATATTGCTGTGATGGATAATGTAACGAAATTCCTGATATGATGGATAATCTGAAGAAAAATCCAGCTGTTTAAACCAATCTATAGAAGATATCTAACCTGAAAACAACTTCTGCTGTCATGGCTATTGTGATAAAAAATATTCTGCTGTAATCGCTATTGTGACGAAAATTCCAGCTCTGTTGAATAATCTAACCATAATTCTTCAATTTAGGACCAATCTATAGATTATTCTGCTGTGTTAGCTATTCTGACGAAAAAATCTGCTGTGCTGGCTATTCTGCCGAATAAACCTGTTGTAAGGATATTCTAACGATATTGCTTATATGATGGATAATCTAAAGAAAAATCCTGTTTAAACCAATCTATAGAAAATACTGCTGTTTAAACCAATCTATAGAAAATCCTGTTGTTTAAACCAATCTATAGAGAATCCTGCTGTTGGAACCAAACTAAAAACAAATTTTGCAGTTATGCTTTTGTGATGAAAATATTCTGCTGTCATGGCTATTGTGACGAAAATATTCTGCCTTCGTGGATTTTCTAACGACAATTTCTGCTCTGCTGAATAAACTAACCACAATTCCTGCTGTTGGGACTAGTCTATAGAAAATTCTGCTGTGATAGCTATTTTGACGAAAGCACTGTTTTTGTGGTTATCTGCCGAATACCATTGCTGTGATAGATAATGTAACGAAATTCCTGATATGATGGATAATCTGAAGAAAAATCCAGCTGTTTAAACCAATCTATAGAAGATATCCAAGCAGAAAACAACTACTGCTGTCATGGCTATTGTGATAAAAATATTCTGCTGTCTGTTATAACCGCTACTGTGACGAAAATTTCATCTCTGTTGAATAATCTAACCATAATTCTTCCAGTTAGGACCAATCTGTGTAAAATTCTGCTGTGACAGCTATTCTGACCAATAAGTCTGCTGTGCTGGCTATTTTGCCGAATAAACCTGTTGTGATGGATATTCTAACGAAATTCCTTATATGATGGATAATCTAAAGGAAAATGATGCTGTTTTAACCAATCTATAGAAAAGCATGCTGTTTATACCAATCTATAGAAAATCTTGCTGTTGGAACCAAGCTAAAAACAAATTAAGCTGTGTATGGCTGTTGTGATGAAAATATTCTGCTGTCATGGCTGTTGTGATGAAAATATTCTACTGTGATGGATATGCTAATGATTATTCCTCCTCTGCTGAATATACTAAATAATCTAATGACAAGTCCTGCTGCGGGAACAATCTATAGAAAATTCTGTTGTGATAGCTATTCTGATGAAAAATTCTGTTTTGGTGGCTATTATGCCGAATAATTCTGCTGTTCTGATGATTAATCTAACCACAATTCCTGATACGAATGATAATCTTCGAAAAAATAATGTTGTTGGGTGCAATGTATAGAAAATCCTGCTGAGAACGAATTATTCCTGTCGGGACCAATCGATAGAAAATTCAGCTGTGATAGCTATTTTGACCCAAAATTTGTGATGGCTATTGTGCCGAATAATTCTGCTATGATGGATAATAATCTAAAGAAAGAAATTCCTGATATAATTGATATTCTAAAGAATCTAACGGAAATCCTGATGTGATGGATATCTAAACCAAAACCCTCTGTTGGGACCAATCTATAGAAAATCGTGTTGTGGGAACTAATCTGAAAACGAATTGTGCTGTGATGGCTATTCCGACGAAAAATTCTGCTGGGCCGAACATTCGCAGTTTCTGTAAGACTCTTATGGGGGCTGTTTTAGTTTTCAACTGTATGTTTTATAGAATAATATTCCATGCAGTATAAAAAAAACCCGTTTTAAAACGTTTATTTAAAGCCGCTTTAACAGACACTGCATACAACTGATATGTCCATAATTTGTTTTTTTTTTTTTTTGTGTTTTTTTTATACGATTACATTGTCACTTTGTAAAGTGCCCCTAAACACGGAATATGAAAGGGGGCACTACAAATATGCTGTAATAATAATAATAAATATGATGTAATAGTAATAAATATGCTGTAATAATTTAGTAATAAATATACTGTAGTAATCTAGAGAAAATCTTATTGTTGAGACTAATCTATTGAACATCCTGCTGTGCGTGCCAATCAGAACCATTATAAATAATTACTGCTTTGAGGGGTGGGTGGGGCAATCTTTAGAGAATAATGGTGGGGGCATTAATCTTAAGAAAAATTTTGATGTGAAAGCCAAACTGAACAAAGCACTCTCAGACTTTAGTTTATAATTTACTCAAAATTGTTCGCCTTATTTTAACTAAAATATAGCCCCGTATAAAACCTTGGCTGTTTTAATGTATCAAATAGGCATACATGAATAAGAAACAATGTGCAAAGTTTTGAGTTTGGGGATCAAAGATATTTCTTATAAACAGTAATTGAAAGTTGAGTAAATTATTAACTTAAGCCTGAGAATGCTTAGTGAACTCAAGGCCCGACGTGATGGATAATCTAAAGAAAACTTTGTTGTGGGGGCTAATGCGAATAAAAATTCTGCTGTGACTGGCAATCTATATAAAATCATTGGGACCATAGAAATACTAATATTATTATAACATGCAATATTTAAAAAATCGTGCCGTGGGCGCTAATAAAAAAATCATGTTGTTGGGACCAATGGAGAAAATACTGCTGGGGACATTCTAAATAAAAACAATCCTGCTGTGAAAGCCAATATAACTATGGTGTGTGTGTGTGTGTGGATGTGGGGTGGGGGGTATAGAAAAATTAAAACATTGAATGTTTATCTATTTCTTTCGTGACTTTTTGTGCATGTGCGGGGAGGGGGATTAATGGCATTATGGGCCAAAGACAGATTGTCAAAGTTACGGATATAAATATGGCTATATTAGTTGATGGTTCTACAATGTACTTTAAATTCGTGGCCTGGAATAGCAGTAGAACAGGCTTGTTGTTGTTATAAGGGCAAAATGTAAGAAAGGCCTACGGCCTAATTTTCTACCCTTTCGAAATAAAGTGATTATTATTATAACATTTATGTGGTCTGCGTCCAGTTGTTAGAATTATTTCCCTTGATATTTCTAAGGTGAAGGCTGACAGCTGTCAATCATTCTGCACTGGTGTGTATGATGCCTGTCACTTTGTGGTAGCTCTGAAAGAGTGCTTACCTACAGGATGACGTAGCCCTATTCATCCAGTACACGTAGTCCTATGTCTGTCTTCAGTGGAAAAAACCCAAAACGTCTGGATGGTACGGTCTTTGCTTATTTCTTTTAGTTTTGGCCTTGGAGTTGGAGTTTGTAGTTTGATTTTGATAAATGCAATTAAAATACATGTTACATTTTTTTTTTTTAATTTTTTTGCAGCTACGATGTCTAGATCTTTTTGTAGCCTACTTGTTGTGCCAGGTTAAGTATTGAAGTTGGTAAGTTGTGTAGTCGAGAGAGTGAATTTTATATTTTTTGATTTAAATTTTAATTTGAATTATAATTTTTAAAATTCAGTGACAGTACAACACTTTGTACATCATGTACCGTAGTACATATATTTATTTTTGTTGTAAAAAAGGATTTAGCAGATTTGCACAAAAAAATATTTATTCACCTGCAGTGTGAACAATTTCATAGAAAAATTTTCTGAAAAGTTTTAACTAAACTAGGCTACTGACCAAATTTTGAGCAAATTACAAATTGAAGCTGTTGATTTTAATCAACTAAAAATTGGCTTTATTAATATTAATGAACTATTTCAGTAGCCTACCAGTATTTTGACAATAGTGATCAGTGGGAAGCTATGTAGAGTAGGCCCTAGGCCTATAGTTTTGGGTTAGTTTATGTGTAGGGCCTAGGGCCCTACTGTAAATTAAGGGAGCTATGGGCCAGTAAACTTTTTGTAGTCATTGCGCAAAGGAACTCTGTAGGAAGACATCAGTAGTGGAACCATTTCTTATTGGTGACATACGCATAGGCCTACAGTAAACTGTATAGTATGTGTCTCATTCGGTAAACCGGCATGTCTCATTCGAAATGCCGAAACCGTTACAAGTTGATGTAGTCCTATTCATCCAGTTAATGACGTTTATGTCTTTTAACTGTAAAACAAATAAAACGTCTGGATGATAAGACTTCTGCTTCAATCAACAGTTGTCATTTGATTTTGTTCAATGCAATTATATTATACATCAACATGTATAGATCTAAAAAAATTTTTAGCTAGAAGTCTTGATCTTGTCACTGTCAGTTTTGTTGGTTAATTGTCGATGTTGGTAAGTTTAATTTCAGGTAGGCAAGCTATAACTAGTACTTAAAATAGTATCATTGAACGTTGAATTGTCAATTCGAATTCGACTGAAATTTTTAATCAATTGTTTGTTCAAATTCATAATCTAATTTTAATTAAAATATTAAAAAAATAAAATCAGTAGGCTATGACAGAAGAGTAAATCATCTAACTATGTAGTACTAGTAGTAGGCTATATTATTTATAATTATTACATGTAAGACGTTAGAAGAACCAGATTTATCCCATGGATTCGCATGATTTTGATTTGATTGCAGTCATGTAAAATATTTCATTTCATTGGTATGAAAAATTTTCTGAAAAGCTGAACATGTACAATGTATACACTACGTTGAAATAATTTCCCATTAAAGCTGTTGACTTCGAAAGTTATGAAGAAAAATTAAATGACAAATGATATTAGCCTATATCCAATAATGTTATACATCTTTTATATAGTAGTTGTATTATGTATCTGCAGACAGTATAGCTTCAGATATGTTGGGAGTATTATTGAGCGGGAAATTATCTCCAAAATCTCCCAGTCTTACTTTAAGTGTTTGTGAATCTCAGAAAAAAGCAACTAACTGTCTTTTATATGATTGTTTCAAGTCTTTTTTTAATTTTTTTCAGAAATGCATGTATTCAGCTTTCTGGTGATCTTTTAACAGACAAAATCCATTTTAAGGAATGAAAAAATACTACTATGTAGCATTCGTCGTGTGTGTTTAGCTTCATTATTGTTCCTTATGTCGTGTGTTACTGTAATTCTGTGTGTTATCTTTGAAACTGTTTTCCTGTTTAAATCTGAAGAGGCCAGTTCCAAGCCCGAGCTGTGAAAGGAGGAGGGTTGAGAGAAGGGCTACAGAAACCTATATGTACTACGTAAAACAACATTTTGTGGCCGAAAAAAAAACACTAAAAGGATGTTATTTGCAAATACATAAGTGAACAAATAAGTAACATTTAAAATAACCATTAGTGTGATGCTTTGATTCAATACTATTCATACAGCACAATTTATATTGCACTCTATAGTTAGTCAGTTACATATAATATTAGTTTGCTTGTGGATTTGTAAAATCTGTTGATTTTCTTGCTTGGGAAGAGAAAAATCATGGCTCAAAATTAACTTCATCCTTAATTTTACAAGAGTCAGTATTATTACTAAAATGCAGTAAATAGAATAACTGTTATTATAAATTTTTTGAGTTGACAGACCAAAATGGAATTTGAAACGGATATAAGGTTTTTTAGTAAGTTCACTGAGCAACCAAAGATGATTAATTTTGTACAAAATATTCAGAACCTTAAAAAAAATTTTCCCAAATTATTTTCTCAAATTAATCACATTTGTGGTCTAAGGGGAGTGAACTCTGTACCATTGCTCTATTACCTCCCTTTGCTAAATAGCTAATGTAACATTGCATGACCTTTCCATCACAGAAAATACTTTTAAACATGATACTTTTTGAATTTTTTTTTTTTAATTCTAAGTTATATTTGTCTGATCTGTTGTTACTGTAATGGTTTTAGAAGTACAAAAGTGTTATTTTTGAATTGCTGTTTAGATTTGCTTCAGTTTGATATGTTGGATGATGACATTTGTTCAATTTGAGATTTTTTGGTTTGCGATAAAACAGTTTGTGGTCGCTGGTGGCTGCCATCTTGGAATTGTGGCAGCCATCTTGGATTTCAAAATGGCCAATATCGAACAAATACTTTTTTAGTAAGGATTTATTTAAGAATTTTTAATGAATAAACCACTTATTTTTGTTACACATATAAACATGTATAAAATCCATACTACATTATATTATGGTGGCCATCTTGGATTCAAATATGGCTGACATCATCTAATTTGTATATTTGCATCACCATGATTCTTACTTGGTTACATTTTGTATTAATTGATTATTATTCTGTTAATGTAACATTAATTTGAATATAAATAGTTACGATTTCGACAATATTACGCATTTTTTGTTTTTAATTTATTCAAAATGGCCGACATCGTGGTCGACCTATGTTTTTTTTCCGTCATACTTTAGAGTGTCTCTCGGGCATGCTTTGTGCCAATTTTCAGCAAGATCGGATATTTTGTCCAGGTATTATGAATTATTATGTGCTTCTGATCCATTGCCAATTCTTGAATTTTGTGCCATTGACCCCTGTGACCTTTCAGTCTATTTTAATTTTCTCTATATAAAATTTTAGACAAAAAGTACCCCGATTTACCGAACTTAAATGTCCATATCTTGGCTTCTAATTAAGATATCTTTAATCTGAAAACAGTTTTATGCTATTTAAATGTAGCTTTATCAAATACACCTATTTATAAATAAATCCATCAGTAAATGAATTTTGCATTCATAGCCCTAGTATTACATGAATAGAGAGGGGTTAATTGAAAAAGCGAGTCTTGACGGTTGTTGTACACACCATGGGACAATAGTTGAGTGTAATAAGTAACGTCAGAAAGTTAAAATAAATGTTGTAGCTGTAACCGCGTTTGTTGGACATTTTGCGATATTTTCACCATAAATTTAGGCCTCAGTGATCCTAGAATGAGTTTAAAGGGCCAGTGGTAGTAAAAAAAGGGTCTGTGAGTAATGTTTTTTATTTTAGACTTTTGTATCCAAGGGCCCTTGTTTTGGTTTTTGAAATAATTTTTTCATCATTTCAGGTGTTGTGACAAAATGGTGTCACTTTACCTTGCCCTTAAGTTTAACTGTTAGACTCTATGTCTCCTAAAAGAAGTTCATATTTTTATAATATAAATTTATATATTGATATTTTAGGCATTAATCAAGCTCGAAATAGAAATAATGGAAATAAATTATTATGTTATATTATTTCAGATCATGATGATTTCAATTCATTTAAAATCTATATTCACTGCAAGTGGAAGAGGCCAAATACCATCATGTCGAATATATGCTTGAATAAATGATCTACTTCAGTTGATTTTCTGAAAGACCGTGAAACATACTTGTAGATTTCGCGGTATCTTATATATAGATATTCAGAAATCTCGAATGAGAGGTCTTTTGTTGAAAGTGTACAGATACAAAGAAGTTCTAACAGCGAAATCTCATATTTTACAAATGAAGTAACTTGTGTTGGACAAATTCTGTTCAGGTTAATTACAACCCACCCTGCGTGAACTTTTCGGTGACATATTAAATAAAAAAAAATAGTGCAAGTAGCTGTAACAAATGGTATTATTCATCATTCTATTCCGTTTCAAAATGAGGAAGACTTGCTATTATCATGGATACCACAGGGTGTGTTGTATATAAAACTGGTGTTTTTTCAAATCAGCTTTGTCAAAAACAGATAAAGAATTATTACAGCTATAGCAAAGAAGAAAAGTCAGACCTGTAGTAGTGATCCTGTTGGTTATGAGACTTTCATGGCTTCTAAAATTTGTGAATATATCGAAAGTGTCAATAAAGCTCTGCTATCCAGAGTAAATCTGATGTTGGTGATGCTCTTTTTCAAAATACACTGTTTAAAGTGCTTAATTCAACTAATTTATATGCAAAATAAAGGTTCCAATATCAATTGTTGTATTGTATCTATAACTTCACTCACAGTGTCATATTATAGAACAAGACCTTATGAAGCTATGGTCCAAATTCCAATCAAATTGCTTAATTTGTCTTGAAGTTATGACCTTTTGAAGTTGTGACTCAATTATTCACAAAAGTAGCATTTTTCCGTGGTCAAAATTGCACTTCTCATCATTTTTGATTGTGAATAACATTTAAAATTGCTCAGCGAGAAAGCTTGAAAAAATTAGCGTTAAATTATGTAAACTTTTATGTAGAAAAATGCTGAAAAACCCATAAGTTTATATTTGCATAAAAACTTATTGCATAACAAAGTTGGGCTTCAGGCTTATTCGAACTATGTAATTTTGTCATTTTTTTCATTTTTAAAAGCTTATTTCAACAAAAGTTACTTGACAAAGTCTTAATGCATTTCATTTTTGTATAGAATGTACACCATATATTTCATTAAGTTGAAAACAATACCTATTTGCATATTTATGCAACTATAAATTGCATATAAAAATGGCCTATTTTAGCGAATTTATGCAATTAGTCAAAAATGAGACCTTTAAACATGAATATCTCGGGAACTAATCAAGATATTTTGTTAATTTTTTTTTTGCTGGGCTTCTATTGGTGGCTACTTTCATGATAAACTATCAAATATCAGAATTGATCAAAAATGAATTTTGGCTGCCGGTACCTATATTAACATTCAAATTATTTTGATATTAATAAATCTTAGGTGATAATAACGTACAGATTTCAGTTTTCAATTGATACTAGTGATTCTGAAGGGGAAAAAACGCTTATGACATCTCTCACATATGACTGGTGCCATGCCACGCATTGGCTGGTATAGAGTCCTTTCATTACATTACCGTGATTGAAATTCTTAAAAGAAACGTAAAAAGAAATAAATAGTGTATTTTGTGCTATAAATCTTTTAATCATTAATGAAAAGATGTCACTTATTTGCTTTATAAAATAATTTATTTTAGGACTGGCAAAGATGGTATACCAAAAGAATATTACACACTAGATTCAATCCTGTTCCTCCTGAAAAATGTTCACCTTCAGCATTTTATGTATGTCAAGGAGGCTGTGGTTAGTATAACTGTATTGTGTTTGATTTTCTTAAAATCTAGAGATCTTTATAAATTAAGAGGAATAAGATGTCTTTAATTTTGTTGTTTGATGTTTTTTCAAATATTAACATCATTACTAATTAATGATGCATTATGTAAGATTTAGATATAGAGCTGACCATTCTTGCTATAATAGTTCAATGATGGATTATGAAAAATGAATATATTGAAAATTTAATTTAAATTATACTTTAATCTGAGCGAAGGTATTAGCCCTTGAAGGTTTGACAAAATGTGTGCACTGATTGTAAGCACTGTAAAGGTTGATCAAGGCTAAGCCTTGCTTCACCAATTTTAAAGATAATCATTTAATAAATTGCGAACCCATTCTACTCTACTTAAAATTGAACCCATTCGATGGCAAGAAGGTTGGTTATGGTCTTGTCATGTTAATAAATGTCAAAATTAATAGTTTATATAACATTTAAGGCCCAAAGAAAGATGGCAAAAGGCAGATTAGCTGTTTAAAGCCTGTTTAAATATATTTGTATCCTACTTTTGTTTTACATTGAATTTTTTCAGGCAAACAATTTACATGTTGTTCGTCGTCCAGATAGAAAAGATCTGTTGGCCTACTTGAATGGAGAAATAGCTACTTCAGCTAATATTGATAAGAGTGCTCCATTAGAGATCTCACAAAGACCCATACAAGGTAATATACCTGAACAGGATATGTTCATAATGTATTGGCCCAACTTTGGGATTCTAATTTTTATACGCCCACATTGAAATGTGGTCGTATATTGTCGTCGCCCCCGTCCGTCCGTCCGTCGGTCCGGCGTCCACAATTGCTTGTGGACGCTCTACAGGCTAAAGTTAATATCCGATTGACTTTAAATTTATACACAGTGTTTAAGGTCATGAGACGAAAAGCCTATTGATTTTAAGCGATTTCCGATAATTAGTGCCAAAGTTATGGCCCTTGATCACCTCAAAAAATCTTGTGGACGCTCTACAGGCTAAAGTTAATATCCGATTGACTTTAAATTTATACACAGTGTTTAAGGTCATGAGACGAAGAAGCCTATTGTTTTTCAGCGATTTCCGATAATTAGTGCCAGAGTTATGGCCCTTGATCACTTCAAAAAATCTTGTGGACGCTCTAGAGGCCAAAGTTAATATCCGATTGACTTCAAATTTATACACAGTGTTAAAGGTCATAAGACGAAGAAGCCTATTGATTTTCAGCGATTTCCGATAATTAGTGCCAGAGTTATGGCCCTTGATCACCTCAAAAAATCTTGTGGACGCTCTAAAGGTCAAAGTTAATATCTGATTGACTTTAAATTTATACACAGTGTTTAAGGTCATAAGACGAAGAAGCCTATTGATTTTCAGCGATTTCCGATAATTAGTGCCAGAGTTATGGCCCTTGATCACTTCAAAAAATCTTGTGGACGCTCTAGAGGCCAAAGTTAATATCCGATTGACTTCAAATTTATACACAGTGTTTAAGGTCATAAGACGAAGAAGCCTATTGATTTTCAGCGATTTCCGATAATTAGTGCCAGAGTTATGGCCCTTGATCACTTCAAAAAATCTTGTGGACGCTCTAGAGGCCTAAGTTAATATCCGATTGACTTTAAATTTATACACAGTGTTTAAGGTCATAAGACAAAGACACCTATTAATTTTCAGCGATTTCCGATAGTTTGTGCCAGAGTTATGGCCCTTGATCACCTCAAAAAATCTTGTGGACGCTTTGGAGGCCAAAGTTAATATCCGATTGACTTTAGATTTATACAAAGTGTTTAAGGTCATAAGACGAAGAAGCCTATTGATTTTCAGCGATTTCAAATAATTACTGCCAGAGTTATCTCCCTTGATAACTTCAAAAATTCTTGTGACGCTATAGAGACCAAAGTTACTATCCGATTGACTTCAGATTGATACATAGAGTTTAAGGTGTTGAAACAAACAAGTATTTTGATTTTCAATGAATTTAGATAACTGAACAGCTAAATCCATGATATTAAATGTTTCATGTATATACTAATTGTTAGCGTGGGGTAAAACTTTATAAAAAGCAATCAAATTCTAATGATTTTCTGATAATTACATAATGAGTTGTTACTCTTAAACAGTTTTTAGTGTATTACAAATGTTTCATTACCGAAATTAGTAAAAATATGCGACAACCCTTGTTGACTGCCCGGACGATTTAGCTGCTGTGGGCGTATGTTTCGTTGCCTGGCAACCTATCTTTATATATTGTCTCCTGCCTTTTGAAGAAAGCGGGGCACTATTGAAATGGGTTTGTTCCGTTAAAAGATAATTGTGGCAGTGGTAAATGATTTTGGGATTGAGGCGGTTGCCACTAGTCTCACTGTTGACTCCTTAAACAGAATCACCAAAGTATTCTATTTTAAATCAGTCTGATTGAGTAGATATTTATTTTCAGTTAAAAGATCAGCAGAAGAACAAGGAGGAGAAAGTGATAAAAAGAAAAGTCGTTTGGAGGTTAGCTAAAATACAAATCCTGGAACTATATCGAATTTCCCTAAATAAGTTAGCTAAATACTTTTGATCTCACAAAAACACATAAGAAATCAATCTTAATGTTCACAGATATACATATACACAAACCTGTTTAAATGATCACACAATCCACCACATATTTACATTAATGTTTGCATACAAGTAACTGACCAGACATTTTTCATGTAGAAAATGTATTGTATAATTTATTTCTAGGAAGAACAAGTGCAACAGGCTAAAAGAAACTGGATAACCAGGATTGATAGATCTCGTGCTATGTCAGGAATATCAGGACATGGGTTTGTGTTTTTGACATGTATTTTTATAGTCTTCTCATATTCTTTTTTATTACATCAAATACCATTTTCAATAGAAGTAAACAATACTTTTTTTTTTAGTAAACATGTACATACAACATTTACACCATAGGGATTAAACAATTTTTTTAGATACCAGTTAAACAATTGGTTCAATTCATTTCTGCATTTACAAAAAATATATCAACATTTGCCCTCTCCTATGATATATATAGGATATGATCAACAAACGTCATCAATACCTCCAATTCTTTCTGAAATATTTTGATGAGATGCTTTGTTTATCAGATTGAATCAAAGTTAGGAGATTGACTACCATTGATATTTTGATTATGCTTTCTTAATTAAATGCTATATCATCAATTTTAGTACCTTTTAGCCACAGATATTGTTCAAAAAATGCATTTCAAGTGGATTAATTATTGCTGTATGATTACTGTGATTGATTGTAAAATTATAATGAGTGGTTAAAACTGTTTTTTCAGTTCCTCATCTTTACATGAAGCTTTACCATTAGAAAAGATTGCAGCTTTGAAGGCTAAAGTTTTAGCCATTAAAAGAACTAAGATTAAAGGTGATGATGATGTACAACCAGGTGCTCTAGAACAGAGAAGTTTTGTAGATGCAGAAGTTGATGTTACTAGAGATATTGTCAGTAGAGAAAGATTATGGAGAACAAGGACTACTATTTTACAGAGTGCTGGCAAGGTTTGTTTTACGCAAAAGTACATTCAAAATGTTTGACATTGTTAGCATTGTGAACTCCCACCTCCAAGAGAAGTGTTATCAAGTGTCTGGACAATGAACATACTCTGTCTCATGCATGACACCTCATACCTGTTTTAGGCATCGAAGCAATAGTTTAAATCTGAATTTCACTTCTCTTAACACAAATTAGGACATTTTGAGACTAACATAGAGCGCACTTTTATTATAGTAATTATCTAGTACGTATTACAGTGCAATTTTTTCCATAATTGTCTTGAGTAGTGGGAGGAAACTGGAGGGCCTGGGGAAAACCCACAAGACTAGATAGACAAGCCTACTTTTCACGTACAAGTGTTTATCCTTTTCAAATTTGAAAGTTGGATAACTTTCTCTGATTCGTGAAATAAGGTATAAAAGTCATGATCCTTAACATTAGGTTTTTTTTTTTAGTTTTGTGTAATAAATTGATATCTGTATTGGTATAATACTATATATGATGGATAACTCTATTAAATAAATCAGCATCACATCCTTGTTTATTACTTTACTTTAACAGCCTAGCCTGTAATTTTAACTTGAAAATTATCTACTGTCTCATTTATTTCAGCAATTTGCCAAGAATGTGTTCAGTATTTTGCAATCAATAAAAGCTAGAGAAGAAGGTAGCCATCGTCATAGCCATAGTCATCATAGTTCATCTGTCCAATCAACTACACCAGCCATGGTAAGATAACAGCTCTGGTCTATTTTGTCATAGAATGTAATTCTCTTTTTTCCTGAAATTTTTTTTAACATTCTGAACCTTTTCAATTGTTAATGTCTCTCATCTTCATTTAAGATATTTTTAATTCCTTTCAAACTACATGAACATTATGAAAGTTGAATGTCTAAAAAAGGAATATTAGCTAGAAAATGTAATTCCATTCAGTATTTGCAAAGATGTGATGATTTTAAAATTTTGTTAACATTTGATACCAATTGATTTCAAGCCAGTAAATAATCTACCATTGATATTTTGATCTTGCTGGTTAATTAGATGTTAAAATATTAATTTGAAAACATTTTTGCATGGATTTAGCGGTGACAAATTGGATATTGATTTCTGAAGAAAAAAGGATTTGGTGTCTGGCCCTAATCGGGTGTGTTGGAAATTAAAAGTATAATTTTCATTAATACATTGCATATGTACCAAAAATTCAACACAGTAAATAGAGTTATATATATCTGATTTCAATATTTGTAAAACACACAACCTATTCTACTATATTATATTGTAGACACAACCTAAACCTCAACCATCAGCTGGTTATAACAGATACGATCAGGAAAGATTCAGAAAAGATGGTGAGATTTATTATATTAAACATTTGTTCTTTCTAGTATTAAAGATACATTACGGGAGATAAGTTAAGGAGTTGGCAATTTGCTGAAAATTTCAGTCAAATTGATCCACTATGAACCGAGAACTAAGCGAATGAAAGTTCCGCTTAGCCTCGATCATCATTACTGAAGTCGTAAGACAAAACTAATGGTCTCGATTATCAATTTAATCGTTAATCCCGATGGAAAGTTTTGCAGCAAATCAGACCATAATCCAGCAAATATCACAGGCTAGCCTTGACATCGAGAGCTGATTATGGTCATTTCAGACCTAAAGAAAGACCTACAATAGGTCTTGCATAATGTATGTTAAACAATCAAATACATAGAAAACTTTTTCTTAATTCTTCTAATTAGAGCTATAAAACAAGAAACTAATGTATCATGAAATATATGTGTATTGATGTTGTACCCTTCTACTTTATTTCATGGTGAATGTAGTAAAGGTGAGTCTGTGCGCAGTGCGGTGGCTCATTAACCTTTTATTCTTGTCTAAAATTATACATTTCAGCTAAATTTGCATACTTATAAGTTATAGCTGTTTTAATAAAATGAATGTTATACGATCTTTTTCAGAAACGGAGGGATTTAAAATTGATACTATGGGAACTTACCATGGTCTTACACTCAAATCAGTAACAGAAGGTGCTTCAGCTCCTAAACTCCCTCAAGTTTCTCAAAATAATCCTCAGTCATTTTCACAACAATCTCGCCCTATATCACAAGCTCGACCACCACCCAATCAGAAAAAAGGTAAGCTATAAAAAAATCTTAACTGATTGTACCCTAATATAGTTACACATAATCACAGAATTGTATACAAAATTAATACATCAGCATGCGACCAGATTTGAAAGTTGTGGTAACTCAGTGACTAGGGTGCTGGCTCGCTAACCTGGAGGTTTGATCTTAGTGTTGGCAGAGAAAGTATGGATTTTTTGGTATGGTTTCCCCCTATGTCAGTGTTGCAGGACTAAGAACTTGGTCTGGTTGTTCGTATGGTAAGAAAAAAAAGGTCAATGGTACACATTGGCATGTAAGTAAATGAACTCAAAGTAAGAGTAAGCTGTAACACTGCTGTCTGTGCAAAAGTTCCCTAATAGCAATGATCTATGCCTATCTTCACCAGCCTTGATGGAGCAGAAAAGAATAATGTTAAACCATATTTCATTTTTAGAAATGATTTATTGTGTAGAAACTATTACAATGCTCTCACAAATATGATTAAAACATGATCACTGTTTTTATAAATTGTTTATAATGTATAATTTATTTCAGGGTCAAAAACACCTATTATTATTATACCAGCAGCAGGCACATCTCTTATTACCATGTATAATGCCAAAGATATTTTACAAGATTTTAAGTAAGTAGCTTCAATTGAATTATTAATAGACAATTAGATGTCTACTTTTATGTTTAATATATATTTTCACTAGTACTACACTCATTGGAAATTGTAGTAAAGAGATACAGTCACAATGATCATATTTCTACACCTTCCATATAAAACAAAAGGGGGGGGGGGCTGAATGGTTTAACACATGCAGGTTAGATAATATGTCTATTATTTAGATAAGTGAAAGGGTTTTGATTCTCTGTTCGAAGATGACAAGGAGTAGGGTTGCCTGTCCAACCTCTCAGGTTTTCTCCAGTTTCTTCCCACAGCTAAAGACCCCTACACGCAATCAAAACCCATTTCTCCCTTCACAAGCTGCTGAACATAGTAGGTGTTTTATCCCAAGTGATAGAGAGAGAGAGAGAAATGGGGTTTAACGTCCACTCAACACAAACTAGGTCATTTTGGGACTAACATGGTTTCATTTTATTTCAATAATTCGCTTGGGCGTAGGGGTCTTTAGCAGTGGGAGGAAACCAGAGTGCCCGGAGGAAACCCACGAGGTTGAGAAGGCGCCCCTATCTCCATGCCACATACGCTCACACCAGGGCTCGAAACCACAGTCACAAGCCAGAGGTTACCGGCCAGCTGGAGGTCGAAGCGCGGCACTCTAAACAACTAGGTCATCCCCCCCCCCCCAAGTGATAGAACACATTAGGGTATTAGTTGATAATTTTTCTGGTAAAGTTGTGCCTTCGACTCATTCTCCACAGTTCCCATCTGTTGAGTGACATTGCTGCTAAATAATAGCACTCCTTCTGTAAAGTCAAACTTTTGTTATTGTCTTAAACTACTTAAGGTATTCTAATACAAATACTTGTTGACATTTGTAAATATATATATAGCTTTTATAACTTTTATTTAGAAACACAACTGCCTTTCAAAAAAAACACCAGAAAATTACCTCAAAATTGAATTTTCTTTCGCTATTATTCCTAGTGCAAATTTTCATGTGCCATCTCTCCAAATTTCTCTCGCCTTGTGAGATTTCTTTTAGTTTTCAGTTAAATTAACCAATTATACATAGGCTCCATTTATATTGTATTGAAATTTTAGTAACGTTCACCATAATATTTATTTTTTATTATTACCATGTGCGATCACAAAAATTGTGTGTATTGTCTAGTATTTATCAGATATACTGAAATAAATCAAGAAAAAAACATGGAATATTATTCAAGTTAGTCCTACATTTATAAACTGATTAATTTACATTAATTGATATTATCAGCAAAGTATTAGAATTAGAATATGACTCTTGTATCTTAGATACCACTTTGACTTATATATGGATGGAGGTTGGAAAAACATTAAAATATGAGTGACGATTTGGCTCTACATCGACTTTTGTAGTGTGTGACAAGAAATAGTAGGGTCATCTGTCTAACCATATAGATTTTCACTATTAGTCTTGTTTCTCTCAACATTCCTAATAATGGATTCTTGAAATAGAACAATTCCACTTGGTAATGCCCCTTTTTTCTGCAATGTAAAGGAATTTGTTGTCAGTATACTGGTGTCTTCATACTATTTTTGATGTTTTTCTATTTATAGATTTGTAAGTACAGATGAAAAGAAGTCCCAGGGTACCAAGAGAGATAATGAAGTATTAATACAGAGAAGGAAACCAGGGGGATTAACTGTACCTTACAGAATTATAGATAATCCTTTAAAACTCACATCTGATGATTGGGACCGTGTGGTAGCTGTATTTGCACAGGGACCAGCATGGCAGTTTAAGGGATGGCCATGGAATGGTAATCCTGTAGATATATTTTCAAAAAGTAAGTGGGAAATTATTCAGTTAAAATGGAAATTAAGAAACAACTGTCATCAAATTGATACAGTCTTTTGGTTCCCTATAATATAATTTATTTCTAAATTGAGAAAGCTTTTTAAATAAAAAATCCTGTTTAAAGTTGTACTTAGTTGACAATTCAGTAAATTGAAGAGACGCCCACTATCAATATCAGTCGAATTATTTCTGTTACGTGCATTGGATGCTTACGGCTGGCCCCCGGATCCATTCACTTTATTTGATATTTGTTTATTTTTTTTGCAGTGCCTGTTTTTCTGTCTTGTCAGCAGGTTGATCTTGTAGATTTTTCTTTTGTGTGTTGTGCATTCCTCCTGCACTTACTATTGTATTTAGAAGGGAAAGTCAGTAAGGAACATAGATTACAGTTTAAAGCCACTTTCTTCATGTCTCCTCTTGATATACTAGAATCCAGGTTTCAGAAGATGCCCTCGCTTTTGTTGCATAGTGTGGTGCTTGGTGTGCAAGGTCTGAAAACATACATTGATTGTCATTAAATAATCATTAATCGATCATTTTTTGTATGTATTTTTCAGTAAAAGCTTTTCATTTGAAGTGGTCAGAAACACCATTAGAAGCAAATGTTAAGAAGTGGGCAGTCCATGTCATTGGTTTAGACAGAAATAAACGACATCTTGACAGAGCTTCAGTCAATGGTTTCTGGGAAATATTAGACAGGTATAATTTATTTGAAGTCTGCAATAGCTATTTCCTTTATTGGTTCATGGTTTATTTGAAAACTATTGAAATTAGATTATAACACGATTTATCTTATTCATAGTACCAAATAAAATAAGAGCTGAAAATGAAGTGAAATAGGGTTTAACGTCCAACTGTGCTTGAACTGGGCATACTCAATACAGTATGCTATGAGGGAAATTTTGTCCCGATAGCAGCACTACGTCCTTTGTTATATATCAAATTCCAACTGCTAAGGTGTCTTTTCAGCGCACACTAATGCATACATAGGATTTTAGTTTTTCATCCAATCTAAACAACTATACATTGTCCCTTGCCAGGCTTACTGTCCTGCATCACTGACAAGTGGCTACCATGCTTGAAAATGTTGATGAACTTTCTCGGCCAACTTTTAGGTTGAACACTGTTGACTGTACCTATAGGTTAGGGAGTCACCGCAGCTCTAAAATTAAGATGGAAAACACAATGCAGAGGACCTTCTACTAGAATTGTATGTGTGACTTGACAGCAAGTGTAATATCATTACCTGTGGCTGTTCAATTACAGGGGTTGGATAGTCAAATGGTTAGCGCGTGTGCACTGAATCATAGGGTCTGTCATTGAGTCAACTGGCATGGTTCGATTCACAGGTTTTATGTAACAAGGAGTAGTGTCGCCTGTCCAACCTTGTGGGTTTTCTCTGGGTCCTTCAAAGGGGTCCACAAGCAAGCGACGTAAAAATAATTGTTCAACTTAATTAAATGCTTTTTTGTTTGTATTTTTCAGATATATGTTAACAGCTAAACCTCATCTCAGGTTTTAGATGTAGCTCCTTGTAAACGTGTCTGTTATAGTGTGAATATAATGTGTTATTACATACATTAGACAATAGTTTGTGGACAATTGATAATAATAAATATCTAGCCACAAACAATAATATGTGAAATATAGATGTATATAAAATATATCAGACAATTTGTATGTATTTCTAACTTACGTCTATATATAAACGCTAAATATAACAAAAGTGGAATCTATTTTTGAATGCCTGTTTTAATGGCATGGTGTTCTTATCCAAAGTTTATATGTGCAAGATATGAAAACAAGATGAAATTCAACAATGTGAATCCAGTGAAATTTATTTCAATTCCAAGTTTGATAGATTATAAACTTGGGGGTGTGTGGTATGGGGTGATAACACCCCATGGAAAGAGTAACAGCTGCTGGACAAACTGTTTAATCTGCCTAATCACAAACTGCTGCAGACGGAGAGAGTAGACATGAATAGAAGATTGTGAATAATGAAGTTGGAATTTAATTCATCACTTTCCTGTCTAATAATTAAATTCCAACTTTATTCTACGTAAGTGCTGCAGAGACCACTCAATCTTCAGATAAAATATTTTAGAAGTATAACTATTACCTTTAAAACTTACTAACTTATTATTATTAGTTGTATAATGTATATTGACAGATACATTAATATTATTAATTGTTCTGTACAGGACATTTGGGTGGGGGGGGGGTGACTGTGAAGACATTAACTTCTTTTTTGAAACTAGATTTAAATTACAGAATTTGTATAAAGATTAGTATTTTTGTAATTAATAATCAGCTACACATTTAATTTTACCATACTATTTACCAATGTAATGCTATATCATCACTTTATATGTCCTTAAGTCTTATCATAAATCACAAAACACATCTCATCAGTGACCTTAAATGTACAAAATGTGTTCCTTTAACTTGAATAATAAAATAATTCATTACATTGGAAAAAAAATCATCCAAATAGTATGTTATAATAGCAATACCAACACTAAATATTCATCTGATCTGTCCTCAATAAAGTTATTTATGATGTTATATAATTGATATATCTTAGTACCTGTACCTGAGAGAAATATATTTTTTCTAAATGCAGCTATGTTTTCTCCATTAAAATTTACCTGGTTCTGCATTACACATCAATTTCCATACCTATAAATATTGCATGTTTACTCCTATGTCCACTCCATGAGAAAATTAATATTCATCCTGAAAATATTTCAAATCAATCTGCATTCATATCTAACAACATGGGTTAAATTTTCCCTCATACTTTATCGAACATAGTAACTTTCTTCTAATTAAGGGGGTAAAATGTTAAACTTGATTGAGATGTTTGTTTGGTTAATGTTGACTGAGCTTGATTGTTGGCATTTCTTCTTAGCTTAGCAGAGATAAGCAATTTTATTTGGACAGACATTAAATCTGCGTTTAATGGAGATAGAAAGATGTATGTGTTCATTAGGACTATTTTATGAACATTTTACACTAAGGCTAGTAGATATTAGCAATTCAATTTGATGCTTTTGAACACTATAACTTCGAGTGTAATAAAGTGATTGGGTGCAAATATCAAAATGGATGTGGATTTTTTTTTATGAATAATATGCAATATTGATAGATATGTAAATTCTGGTGGAGGTCTATATGTACATAAAGTCTGTCATGAAATGTATTGTTAAAAGTCATAAAACCATGTTGATGACCATCAAAGTAATGCATATTATAATCTCGAAATTTGAATTGTATGAAATGAATGATTTATAAAGAATATTTGATACCAGATGTAAATATCACAATGTAAATATGTAATATTAAAATATTATAAATTAAAAAAAAATAAAGAAGGATTGCTGTTAAGAGTTGTTTAAATTATTTCTTTGGTAATGTTAAGTCTTCGAAATAAAAATGGCGTGAACATTTTTGCTGTAGAACTCTTTTGTGAAACCTGGCATACACAACTGATATGTTTTCAGGATTAAAGAGGTCAACTAATACTATTTTGTTTATGTGGCACTTGAACAGAGATGGGTGGCAGCTGCAACTTACATCTTTGCTCCCATTTGTCTTATGGGGACTATCCTGATTTGAACAGCGTCTCAAAAATAAAAGTCTGAGTACGTATGAAATTTAAGCACCAAAATATAGAGGCATGGTGTATTGGCCGTGTCTAAAAATTCCAGTTCAAAATATCGAGTTACTTGCTTTTGGATGTGAACGTCAAATATGCTTATCCGGATACTAACCCATTTGCGATTTTTGGTCAGTTTTTCGTTGGGTTACTAGATAATCCATCCCCGTTTCTTTGGAAGTCTATAATGTGAATAACCCATGAGCTGCACTTGAAAATAAAGGGTGAATTTCACCTACATATTATCTTTATAAAATAAAAGCCTTGTTTTATCCAGATACTGCATAATACTGTTTGGGACACCGGTCTTAAGTTCCAGATAAAGTTGTTTGAAAACATATCAGAAATATTGAGTTAGTTACTCGGTCCTTAGGTAGAGAATATTAAGGGATTTTAACACAAAATTAAGCAGTTGTATTCTCAAAAATGTTATCGGGAGTGGCCCTTTAATTTTTCAGAGGTCATTAGCTCTTTACATGGATAAAGACAGCCTCCAACAATGTAACAGAATTCGCCAATCATTGGATTGTTCACCCGCCAACAGGGAAGTGAGCTGGGTTTAGACCGTCGAGCCTCCCCCCCCCCCCCGTTAGCTACGGGCCTGTCTTTTGTTTTATATTTTTAGAAAGGCGATTATAGCCTAATCTTCACCCCTTCTTATAAAGTCATTATTATTATTATTAGAAAGCATATTCACCAGAATGTTTATTATAGTTAGGAATCATCAAAATGATACGATCACCTGAAGTTCGAACGAATTTAAGGTTGGATCGCTGGGGGGGTATAGAACGCCCTACTGTTATGCTCCAAACTGGGCCAATGAAGACGGAAATACGCCACACAGTGTACTGTGAGGGAAATTTTTGCCCGGACAGTGGCACTACGGCCTACTCTTAGTCTTATATCGAATTCCAACTGTGAAGGTATCTTTTACGTGTATGCCAGTGTGTACACAGGACCTCATTTTTCGTACCATCCGAACGAGTTCTTTTGAATAACTGGGTGCATTACTGCAGTCAGTGTTAGCATACATTGATTAAAACATAATAATATCCACAAGAGCTTTTAAAAAGCTCCCTCAAAAAAATCCTGGATCCGCCACTACTTACTGCCTGGTATATTGATCAGTGTATGTATGTCACCTTTAATTGACTCAGTGCACCAAGTGAAACTGCTACACATCTGTATTTTTTAAAAAAAATCTTTCAGAATAAGTTCCGAACATTTTTGTGAATCCGCAAGGTTAGATGCCATGGCCAAGAAAAACTGGCCGATTTATTAAGTGGAACAAGCATTTCAAGGGGAGTGACTGTGATATATACCACTCAGTGCAAGCTGACGTTGAACTAGTTTTAAAGTGAAGGCTATTGTAGAAAGGTGTCCGTAGCTTCAAGCTTGGAGTGGGAAGCCTATTATACAGCGACAACCAGATACTTTCATACGAATTTCTAGTTTAACAATATTATTGGCCCATAAACTCAAGTGTCGGTAAATATAACGGTACATTGGTGTCATTTTTAAATTAAAACCATATACATATACTGCCATGGTTGATTATTTCGGTTACATTATTTATATTTACATTGTGTATTAGCACTAGCAGGTTATGTTTATTATTGATTATTTTTGAGAACTATAATGCCGTGCAAAGGAAGAAAGCATTCTCCTTACATCTATGACAACCCAGGGCGAGATTTTGGCAGGAGGCTAAGTTGTGCCTTTACATGACTGCACTATTGTAATTCCCGAATATAATCCAGTTAACAATGTTCAAGGATAGGATGCCAAATTGGCCAATCCCTCCTGCATCATACTTAGTGAACCCAGCGTTCTTTTAATTCGTTTTGAATGATATAATATTATACAACAAGTGCAAATACAATTACAATACTCAAAACAACATATTATAATGAATTAAAAACTCAGCCAGTTGTGACATTAATCAGCTTTTGTCTTTGTTCACTCATGTGCTAAGCAATGGAGTTTACAGCTGATAAACTGGGTCAGACACAGACATATATGTGTATAATTTTTGATTCCCAGTAATGATATAACTTAGGATACCTTAGGATAACCTATGGACCCAGGCGTTTCCGCCTCTGTATCGACCCCTTCTTGTTCATTGTTTTCTTGTCTTTGTCTTTGTGCTCATTTTCCCATTAGTTTTATGTCTTAGTTATGGTCATATTTCACCTCCATATTTATCCAAAATTTATCTAATCTATTTTCGAATTGTCTCACGGTGTTTGCTGCAACGACTTCTTGTGGTAAGTTATTCCGGATCTCCGTTATTCTATTTGTGAAGCTAAATTTTCTTAGATTTGTTTTGCTTGCCCTTTTTCCTAATTTTAGGTTGTGCCCTCTTGTATTTGTGGATCTTGTGTTCAATACGAGCAGATCATGATATGTTTGATGTTCACTTTCTTTAATTATAGGTATGGATTTAACAGGATTAGAAAATGTTGAATTTGGCTCGTCAATAAGAGAGAAAGAGTTTTTTCTCCGTGAGAAGTCTGTTCACTTAAACAATGGTTCATATGGAACAGTTCCCAGGAGGGTTTTTGATAGACGGATTAAGTATTTTTCTTTTCTTTATCACGATTTATTTTGAATTGCAGAGATCTAGTTTTCAATGTTCCTTTTCGTCTTTTGGAGTTATAATAAGGACCAACGGAACAATTTGACTGTGCAGTGATATTAATTGAAAGTTTTATTATTATCCTTAATCTGGCTGACAATGTCCTTATGCCCCTCAGCTATCAAACACTGGGGCTCTTGAAGGCAGGAGGCTTTTTGTATGATTTAGTGGGAATTTAGGTTTTAATTATGTACATATCATTTGACTTTCTATTTGACTTTTCTTTTGGTCATAATAAATAATTGCAATATTTAATAACCGATACCGCCATTAACTTGTGTGAGAATTTAGATTTTAATTATGTGCATATCGTTTTACTTTCTATTTGACTTTTCGTTTTGATAAGAAAATTGCTCAATTTAATTATAGATACTGCCTTGAGCTTGAAAGTCATCCTGATAATTGGTTTAGAAACAACTTGCGTAAATATTGGCTGGAATCAAAGGAAGCAATTTGTAAATTTGTAAATGTAAAAGATACTGACTGTTTGGTCTTTGTTCCAAATGCTACAACAGGTAATGTAAACATATCACTGTTTTATAACATCTTTCATAATTTTTACTTTGATACAGACCATGTTTCCATTATCTTTTTGATTTCCATGATTCTTATTTTAGACGATGTGATAAAAAGCACCATGCATATTTGATTGATGTCCTAATCCAGAATAGGTCCCGGTTGAATGTCCATTAAACACCTGTTGAATATGTCCTAATTCCTTTATTGGTCAAGCAAATATATGGCCCTTTCATTTTTACGAACCTCAATGATGACTTTTCTGAACCAAAATATCTTCAATATCTGAAACATCTTCAATATTTCTTAAGCCAGGCTGAAACTTGCACGATTCAGTGGCACGAATTGGCACGACTCGAGTCGGCACGACACTGTCCGATTTGCGCAAACTCGTTGTGTCAATGCAGGAAGTGCGTAAACAATGTGCAAACTATGTGTGAACTCGTCGTGCCAGTTCGTGTCAATGTGGACACTGATGGGCAAAACAAAATCGTGGTCAAAAGTCGTGCAAGTGTCAGCCTGGCTTTAGGCTACTTCTTTAATTCACCAAGTGTTAAATGTGTTGAGAACAACTGTGACTTACTTAATGCTTTTGACAGGGATCAACAGTATACTGAAAAGTTTATCATATGAAAATGAGATAATTCTAGGTACTAATGAAACCTATCAAGCAGTTCAAAATACCATCAAATTTATAGGTGATACTGTACCTGGTAAGTATCTATCTGTCAGGAATTCTTTACTTGCTTAGCTCAAGATTAATATATTTAATTAGACATATAAGAAATGATATGAGGTTTAAGTCTTTGTCATCAGAATTTGGTATATTTCATTTCTATGTTACAAGGAGAATTTTGTGCTCAGACAGCAGAATTTCCATTTACTGGTACTCTTCTTTGAATTCCACTAGTAACTGGTTCTTGCACTCCACTGTGTACATGGATGGACCTTGGTTTTTCATCCCATCCAAATAATTAGGTACTCTTCCAATTAATAACTATTCTGTTCCCACCCACGACCCCAGGAATAGGCTATGATAACTGTTGCCAGATTTCAGAGTAAAATGAAATGAGGTTTCACGTCTTACTGTTCTGCTCCGACTGGGCTAATGAAGATGGGCATACGCCTTATAGTGTGCTGTAAGGGAAATTTTGCCTTCAGATCGAATTCCAACTGCCAAGGGATCTTTTACGTGCATGCCAATGTGTACACAGAACCTCGGTTTTCCATCCCATCAAAACAGGGAAAACCATGTCAAAAAATGCTGATGAACTTTCTCGGCCAATGCAGGGATCGAACCTGCTACGCCCAGGCCAGTGAGCCAGCGTCTACCCACTTAGCCACCATGGCTCCCTTAAACAAACAATATTCCAGTCTAAAAGGCTAATGCACAGTAAACAGTAGCCTTACCAAAAAAAACGTAATCGTCAGATTGTTATTAAATTGTAGACTATTGTATTGTATGGCAATTGCTATTTTTGTTACAATAACAGGAGCTGTAGCACAGTTTATAGATATCCAACTTCCAATTACCTCAAAGCAACAAATTGTGGATCTTTATGAAGATTTCCTACAGAAAAATAAAAATGTTAAAATAGCTGTTATTGGTATGCATTTTGAATATTATTATATATTAATAATGGGTTGTTTGATATTATATCTATAAAAATTACCACTAGTGGTGTTTTAATGGGGAACCAGGGGCATTAATGCTTACATTTGAGCAGACATTTAAGAAAACCTAATAATACAATATGTTATTTTTTTTATGAAAATAGTGCAATAAAACCTGCTTCTAATGCATTCACAGGATACATATTGTGAGTTTTACCCCTGGGCACAGAACACCCTTGCAACACCACTGAAATTTGCAATATACCTGTAGTCAGGAGCAGATTTAAGAGAGGGCATCAGAGTGAGGGCCCTCCACCCCATGTGACGAAGTATACGCATCCCTTGGTTGCAACAAAACAATAATAAGAAAATCAATAACAATTATGATATGAACTTTATGTCAGTTTGTATGAAACTGTTTTTCAACGAGATAACATTTGGCAAACAGCTATATATAGGCAACACAAACTATGTTCTACCAGGGCACTCGGTGTAATAGAATTGTAATCCCCACCCTCCCTATTCACAGATTCTTAATCTGATACTGGCTGTAATAAATATCTTATGAGGCCAACATCTAACTAAATAACTACTAATCTACAAATTTTCTTTTAACAGATGCAATTACTAGTCCCAGTTCTATTTTATTACCAATTAAAGAAATTCTAGATGTCTGTAGAAAACATGGTGTTTTGTCTCTTATTGATGGAGCACATGCGCCAGGACAAATTCCACTTGACTTGGATGAGCTAGGTGCCGACTTTTTTGTAGGTAAGTTGTGGTTAAGATATATTCATAATTTCAAACATGTGTTTCTGCTGTTTTTGTTATCCATAAAAAATCATGAATAGATCAAACATCTAGATACTGTTTGCTACTTGCTATTGTGAACACTATGTTGTAAATTGGGTTTTTTGTAGAGATGGACCTTGATTTTATCTGAGATGTGGCTTCTGTAGGCAAGAAAAAATGGAAAACAGGCAATTACTTTGCTAAAGAAAACTTTAGATATAATTAACACACTTTTTTAGATATATATACTAGTATATGGATTTATTTTAGAAAAAAGGTAGGCACTAGCTTGTTAACCTGGAGGTGCCAGTTCCGATCCCAGGGTCAGAGCAGAACAGTCAGACTTTAAACCCCATTTCATTTATTGAAGGAAATTTACACAAGTGGTTATTTGCACCAAGGGGATGTGCAATATTGTATGCAGCTAAAGAACATATACATAGGCTACATTCCTTATCAACCTCCTGGAATTTAAACAAAGGATTTGATCTTGAGTTTCGTGATAATGGAACACGTGACCACTCCCCATTTACCTGTGCGGCTTCAGCTGTACAATTCTACCAACAGATTGGTGGTATGGTAAGATAAATAGCATAAAAATTTAAAATCATGTTAGTAGGAGTTAAAAAAAAAATTTCTTATAATATTACCAGTATTTCAATTTCTATATTGATTAAAGGCACTTCATTTATATTTGATAACAGATAATTCATTTATATTTGATAACAGATTATTAATATATATTTGATAACAAATAATTAATTTATATTTCATAATTTATATTTGATGACAGTAAAATAATTTTTATTTGATATTATATATGTACAGTATACAACCACATTTAAATGTTGGATATAAAAATGCAATAGATATAATTTATGGCAGTTTGACATTTGTTCTTATGTTTTTCGATTTTACTTCTTTAAGTCCAAAATCAGTACATACAATCGTGAGTTGGTACGTGAAGGAAGGGAATATTTGTTAAAACTGTGGGGAGCTGAGAAACAAGCTATACCTGAAGATATGGAGTCACCATTCTTATTAAATATAAAACTACCACCTCTTAAAGATTACATTGTATCTGATGTAAGTGAAATAAAGTTTAAGACTGCAATCTGATTAAAACACAGATCCTATTTTGTTTCGGTTTTTATAGTTCAAAATTTCATTTTACTTGTCTTTGCTATACTAGAATCTGGAAGGGATGTTATATAACCTGCTTTCTGCATGATATGAGGGTTTAGCGAAATTATGGCGTGCAGTGCACGGAACTGTGGGTAACCCACTAGAAACATCAATACTGATTGTTTGATCAAATTTTCTGACGTCATATGACCTCTGACCCAACTTCTACTACAATCGGTCAGATCTTCATGTAGTGTAGGTTATCGAAAGTATAAAAAAAAATAAGCGAAATATAGATCTGTATTCTAATTAGCTTGATAAGTCTGTGTTTTGTTACTAATATATAACATTTCTTCTGTTGAAAAGGTTGGATTCCAGCTCAAACAGGAGCATCTGGTCACACACTAGTACTTTCAAAGTTGTGGAAACTCTTCTCTCTTGTAACTCGTTCTTTTATCATTTCAAAACAACGTTTATTTCCTTGACTACCAAGTGAAATGAAATGTATTTTATTTTATTTGAGAGTGCCTGAATGAAAATCAAGATATGGTAAAAACAGATATCGGTTTCTAGCTCCTGAATTTTTATCATATTGGGACAGCATTTATATGTGTAGAATTTTTTTTTTTCAATTTATTTCATCTCATCAGCTTACTGGAATATTCGTTCAACTCACTCAATAACACGAACACAATGTTATTTGTTTTAAATGCAATATCTGTATATTAAATGCAAAGATTTCATTTTTTTACACAAATTTGATTTCAGGATTCGACTATGAAATTATCATTGGATATTTTGGAAAAATATGACATTATGTCTATATTTATCAGTTACCAAGGCAACAGTTATTGTCGTTTGAGTTGTCAAGTTTACAACACTATGGATGACTACAAAAAACTTGGAGCAGCTGTGAAAGATATGATCAAAACACAATGTAGTTAAAAGTATAGAAATAATTATTTAATTTGTAACATGGAATACAAATCAATATGTAAAACCGTTATGAAATTTATTTCAGAAATCAGCCTTACAATTAGCATTGGATATTTTGGCAACGCATGATGTCATGACTTACTTTGTGAGTTACCAAGGCAACACTTACTGTCGTTTGAGTTGTCAAGTTTACAACACTATAGATGACTACATAAAACTTGGAGATGTTGTAAAAGATTTATTCAAGAAAAATCATTAAAACGATTAATTTTTGTTTCCATGACTTTATATGTTTAATGTAAATTTTACAAATCTTTTATTACCAATTGTAGATGTTATAAGTTTTTACAAGGATCTATATAGTGCAAATGAAATTCTGTTATATTTTGTGGGGAAACTATATTATATTTTTTAATAAATTGATTTATCCACCTTCATTTAAACATTGGTAATATATATGACAGAAAGTTGGAATTTGAGAAAGCTGATTTTGAGTAAGCTGGAATTTGAGTAAGCTGAAAAGACACTGTCCAGGCAAAATTATTCTCTGCAGCGCATGTAGGCAGCTTATGTTAGTCTCAAAATGACCAGTTTTTGTTTTGATGAGATATTACCCTCAATTTATTTTATTTGATTTAAATCCCCATTAATGTAGGTGAATTTTTTATAAGTTGACTGACATAAATTGAAGTTGAATACATTTTAAATAATATATTTGTATTATAAAAAACTTTACAAATGGAAAAAATCTGTCATAGCTGCAGGGGCGGATCCAGCAATTTTTGCAGGAGGGGGTTTGCCAGGTTTCGGTTACGGAAGTCTGCCATCATCGTCTCTAAATTACATTGGCATACATACAAATTGAGTTTTTTAAACAGAGAAATCGTTTTTATACTGATGTAGGATCACTTTGTGATGTAATTTCAATGATGCAAGGCATTATTTTTTTTATGTAGCTGAGCGGGGGTGGGACGGGTGGGTGGACCCCCACATCCCTGGATCCGCCCCTGAGCTGCATTTCAAATGAGCCATGGAGTGGTGTGCAACTCTTCAAAGAATATAAGGATATGTCTTGTGCTTCTGTAGACTAAAGGGGGATAACTTGTTACAGTAAGAACTCTTCAACGGATGAGGAAAAGTTGGTGCTAGTTGACAAACATGTGGAATAATATGTGAATGTCAAAAGAAGTTACACAAGTTACAGGTCCCATGATTTAATCTATTCATAACTGACAACAAATGATATGAAGACTGGGTAATTAAGCTATAAATGAGAAATGTAGCATTTGTACACATAATCCTTTTAATGGCTTCTATAATAACTAGGCTACAATAAAAGGAAATGACATTTACCGGTATAATCACAGTCCATTAAGTCTAATATCGTACAAATGTCATCATGCGTGATTTCCTCTTGTCAGTGATGCAGAAAGATGGCCTGACAAGGACATTGCAGCTGCCTAGTTGTTCGGATGGTACGAAAAACCAAGGTCCCGTGTACACATTGTAGTGCACGTAAAAGATCCCTTGGCAGTTGGAATTCGATATAAGAGTAGGCCTTAGCGCTGCTGCCCAGGCAAAATTTCCCTCATAGCACACGGTATGGCGTATGCTCGTCTTCCATTAGCCCAGGTTAGGTGCAAAAGAGTAGAACGTTAAACCCCATTTCATTTCATGTCAAAATGTAAAACCAATTTGAGGCTGGCAACCAAGTCCAGAGAGATAACGACCCATTTCTTTGGGGATATAGTTGCTATATAATTTTCTGAGTTTTGGGGAATTTTCACATCAAGCATTTCCAACTATAACTATGTTTTCCATATCTTTCTACGACTTGTATCCAATGCATGGAAGGTCGACCTGCAGACTATAATATTCTTTTGTGCACAACTATGATTGGATAAATATGCATACTTTAAGTTGTAGAAATGTCATAGATGTATCTTTGAAAAAGAAATAAGCTTTCAAACAGTGTATAATATGTAGAAGAAGGTACAGCTTGTCAAGACAGGAATCTAACTGAAAAGTCTCGCCTCAGACCAAGTTACCATAATAGTATAAATAGGAAGTGATTAAATCAGTTAAGTCTGTCATAGCCGATTGATAAACTGAATTTCCGTAAAATCAAGTCGGAATTCTTAATAGTTGTCTAGGTTATTTGAACTCTACGGCCATTTGGAATTTGAATTTTGTTTTTAAAATATCCCTAATATCCCTATGGAAAAGCCCATAAATGTCAAAACATATCTTACTATATTACTGTTGCCACCCTACCTTACTTTGACTGCCCATTCGTCATTCAGAGAATAAGGTGAAACCGAAAATAAGATATCATCTAAGCAATAAACAATAAGCTTTCCTGTGAAAACACATAATTGTCCAAATATACTTTATGGTCGCCACCATAGTCTGAATCTCCAACTGTCATCCACAATTCTTTGTGGGGTAATGCTCGAGGCTAAATTTATCATCCTTTTGATATTAGTTTTATACAAAATCTTTATATCGATGAGACAACATTTGGGACCTAGAAATTGACACAAATGGGTCGCAACGCATATAATACGCTAATAGGAACGTATATAAACTGATTTACATTCAATGATTTCCGTTCAAATCCGTTATGTTCGGCGAAATAAGCCAGCAGTGTCAATCGAATGCAAATTTCTAGTGTCTAGTTATTTCAGTCTACTTGCGCCATTTCATTTGGTGCAATGTATCTAGCCTCGTTCCTCAAGTCTCTTGCTGGAACTGGGGCTGAAACACATTATGGTACAAGATTAGGGTAAGCAGAGATAAGCAATTTGATTGGTTGATGCTTTGTTTGGGACATGATAACTTTAGTTCGATAATGAACATTTTCTGCTGAGGGTAGGGAGAGTGATAAGCAGTTTGATTGGTCGAGACTATGGAACACAATGACTCTCCTTCTAATTGAGGTAGAATGTTCAAACTTAATTCATTACGTAAATGCCTTGATGTAACGCGATGATGAACATTGTCTGGTTAATGCTTTGGGGTACAATAACTTTGATTATAATTTATAATGAAGTGATAGTGATTGAAACTCAGAATATAGATTCATTATATCATTACCTTGTCCAAGTTCGATGGTGTGATTTTTTTTCGTTTAGATGTTCATTAGGTGAATGTCCTGACTGAGTTCGAGCTAAAAGCTAAGCAGAGCTAATCAAATTCATCGGTCGATGCTTTTGGACAAGATAATCTCGATTATTTGATAGAGAGTGATGAAACTTAGTGTATAGTTTGCTTGATCCTTTTTGAACAATTAAATGTGCGATTAATTAATATGTGTTATTTTGGGGTTTTATTGGGTGCCATCAGCCTCACTGTTGGCTTTTTTTTTTACAGGTTTTTGAAAGAGAAATTGTGGAAATAGATAATGAACAGAATTACAGTGAATCTTGCCCTCATTGTTAAATAAATACAACATTTCACAAATCATGCATAAAGTTGACATATTGAGGATTTCAGGAGTTGTATTCTCTAGACAATCTTATAGTAAATATGTATATTCAAGAACAATTCACAAAAACCTGACTACTAAACAGAAAAATTTAAAGGCAACTAGGAATTACAGTTCAAACATTTTAAAAAGATCAGCTTTGTTTCTTAGTGATGCTAATCCAAACGAGGACTCAATTGTGAAGGTTGATATCGACTTAAAAGAAATTTTATCATCACCTTCACAAATTAAAGAAAATCTTGCTGCTCGAAAAATTGATTTGAACATCTCTGAATTGGTGAGTCTTATTTTTTGATATTTTGTTCACGTTTGTGAAACAATGAGTTTGTGCATATGTGATATACTTGTATATTTGTCTGTATTAGAATGGGGAGTGGCGATTGGTTAGCATGTGCGTGCTGTATCGTAAGGTCAGTCATTGATTCAACTAGCATGGTTTTGATTCCCTGGTTGTACGTGACAAGGAGTAGGTTGGCCTGTCTAACGTCATGGGGTTTCTCTAAATCCACCGGTTTCCTCCCACTGCTAAACACCCCATATGTGCAAGTGAATTATTGAATAAAATTGAACCATGTGTTAGTCCCGAAATGAGCTTGTTTGTGTCCAGTGGATGTTAAACCCCCCCTCTATCTCTCTCTCTCTCTCTCTCTGTTGTAAGAAACAGTAACTTGAGATAGTGTAAACATAAGATTGAATTTTGTTATTATTTGGTTTATTTCGATTATGACTTGAGGGTATAGCAGTTAATAATTTAATTTACACAGCTAGATGATTATGAAAAAATGAAGATAATAGAAAAGAAGAAGTTAGATGTAGAACAAGAAAGAAGTGATATAACTATTAGAGTTGGTGCTTTATCAAAAGTTAAGGTATAAACATATATTAAATTTAGTTCGTGACTGCAACTATAACCTTTATATAATAAGAAATCCAGATATGAAAATGACATGACTTTGCATGGCAAGAAACTTACCCCATCTGTCTATCATCCACAATTTCATACCTACAGACTATATTTATCATTCGATCTTTATATAATATGTTGTTTACTTTAGTAAGACAAGGAATAGCAATTTCTGATAACTTTCAGAGTTATTATCATGGGACTTTGTAGAATCCTGCCTTGATGTGTATTGCCGGGATTGGTGAAACAAAGAAGCCATCATTAATTACATCTAGAGTAATTTTAAAATCCTCCAAAGGCTCTTGAGCTGACCACAAATATTTTGGTTTTTTATTTCAGCTAAATGATGATTTGAGAAGGTCAAAAGAAATTCTTATACAAAGAGGAAAGGAAGTAAAGCAGTTAGCAAAACAAATACAAGTATAGCTTTCAAATTTTTTATCGTGTAAATTAAATATTTCTGATCTGGGCATAAAATAGTCATGCCATGGTTCAAAAGAATGACTTTTAGTAAAAATTGAAGTCGAGATGGTATGGATGGCAGTTATTGCCCTTGAAAATTTTATCACAAAGTTATTAGTCGATTTTATAACAACGTATTTCACAAACCTTGTCTTCATTGACCCAGTCGGTGCAGAAATGTGGGACGTTAATTAAACCGATTTAATATATTTCTCTATGTTGGGCACTACTTTACAAAGGCTCTTAATAAATTAGACACATACCTTTTAAGTCATATTCAGGTTACCTAATTCTACAATTGCCGTAACAGCAGCACAGTAACATTGTGGCTCGAATTGAAATTTAAACAAAGAAAAAATTCAGAACAATGTCCAAAAGTAAAGTTGTGTTTTGATTTTCAATTTATTACAGATATTTCATAATCATTATCCTTTATATTAAATTTAAAGCATGATTTCGAACGTATGTTTTATTTGACACACTCAACGTCAATTCAGATTATGGAATTGTATGGATTTTTTAAGTCGCAGACCTAAAACAGTTTAGAGCGATTCACAATGATTTAGTCCTGCCGATGTCGAAGGAATAAAACTTTTAAATTATGATATTCTAATGACCAAAAGAACAATTTTTATACGCCCACATTTTCATGTGGACGTATTATGTCGTCGCCCCTGTCCGTCCGGACGTCCGTCCGTCCACAATTTGTTTGTGGACTCTCTACAGGTCACAATTCTTATCCGATTTTGACGAAACTTGAAATATAGGTTTATCCCCAAAAGATCTCGGTTCCTTTCGATAGTGGCATGTATCGGATCAAAACTTCATGGATTATGGCCCCTGATTGTACGAAAAATCACGTTTTTAGCTTGTGGACCCTATAGAGGTCACAATTTTGAACCGATTTTGATGAAACTTGACATGCATGTTTGTAACCCAAAGATCTTGGTTCCTTTCGATATTTGCGGCTATCGGAATGTAATTTCCTGAATTATGGCCCCTGATTGTCCGAAAAATCACCCTTTTTAGCTTGTGGTCCCTCTGGAGGTCACAATTATTATTCGATTTAAAAAAACGTTTGATTATATCACCGTTACACCCTAAGGAAGGTTGAGTTCGAATTTTGGGAAAATCGGACGAAAATTGCCATACAAAATGGCCGCCGTTAGTACGCGAATACTGTTAAAAAATGGTATATCAAGGTTGTGGACCCTGTGGAGGTCACAATTTTGATTCGATTTTGATGAAACTTGAAATTCATGGTTATAACCCAAAGATCTTGCTTCCTTTCGATATTTGCGCATATCGGATCGTAACTTCCTGAATTATGGCCCCTGATTATACGCAAAATCGCCTTTTTTTTTAGCTTGGAGGTCACAATTATTATTCGATTTAAAAAAACGTTTGATTATATCACCGTTACACCCTAAGGAAGGTTGAGTTCGAATTTCGGGAAAATCGGACGAAAATTGCCATACAAAATGGCCGCCGTTTGTACGCGAATACTGTTAAAAAATGGTATATCAAGGTTGTGGACCCTGTGGAGGTCACAATTTTGATTCGATTGTGATGAAACTTGAAATGCATGGTTATAACCCAAAGATCTTGGTTCCTTTCGGTATTTGCGCATATCGGATCGTAACTTCCTGAATTATTCGAATTGCGTGAAAATGGTACCAAAATTGTCGGACGAAATGGTCGCCGTTTGTACGCGAATAGTGTAAAGATATGGTATATCATGGTTGTTGACTCTGTACAGGTCACAATTCTTATCCAATTTTGACGAAAAGTCACATTTCTAGGTTGTGTACCGTCACACCATAATCATTGTCGACTTCGAATTTCATGAATATCAGACTGGAACTGACCAACAAAATGGCTGCTCCCAATACAGTATGAAATACAGGACTTAATGATGTAGGAAAAATCACTTTCCGTATTGTTTGTTCTCTATCCATCTCTCGAAAATGTGGGCGTATCCTGCCTGGCAGTGCCAGCCTATCTTTTAATATATATAAACAATATTTATTTCGAAATTAATTGGATTTTGGAACAGGCAAAACCTATACACACAGCTCTCCCGATATAAACCCACATGTATGGATCATGTGTGACGTGGAAAATTATGACTGACAGGTTTGTTACTGAAGCAATATGTATGATAAAAGCAACAGGTTAGCTTTTGTTTAAAAACAATTTCAAATCATATTCATTATATCTTGTAGAAGCAATGGTGGGACATAGAAGAAAGAGTTATTTTACAGAGTTTACAAATACCAAATAAATTACATCCTAATACAGTAAGTAGGAAATTATAATTGAATAGATAGAAACAAAATAAAACATATCTAATAACACATGACAACTGTACAACAAGACATGAACAAAACAAATGATGCAATAAACTGACCGCTTTGTAAACTTCTGTTCAGTTTTCCTGCAATGTATGCTAAATTTGATTTCAGAATTTGACTCTCAAAATATTAAGAAAAAGAGAGATAAGCCCTTAGTAGTTTACCAGTTCTTGCAATATTTTTTACAGTGTAAACTTTTTTTTATTTTCCAGCCAAAGGAAAATAAAGTGTTGAGATCCAGTGGGAAAATAGAAGGTAACAGTAAACATTTAATTCATTGTACTTTCTGATGTCAGGGCTTTTATTGTCATATGGTTTTTGGTTATGTTCTTCTGTAAATATTATTTAAAATCTTCAAGGGCACACCGGCACATAAAACAAATGAATTAATTTTTGTTGTATTATCAGTTACCTATGTATTTACTCAATGTAGCCTCTTATATATTGTCAATCGAGAAAATACTATTTTACGTAATTGTTTTATTATTATTTTAAGATAATCCAGCAAGCACAAGTCATATACAAATTGGGAAAGAAAAACTGTTAATGAAATTTAGGTAACTAACAAACATTTTTGTAAATTTTAATTTTCATTGATATGTTGTACTAATGTTTGGAGCATACTAAGACATATGAAGAAAAAGAAGTTATATGGCATCCATTTCATTGAGTTCTTGGTTATATATCTAGGCGTTTTGTTATACGCCCACATTTTCATGTGGACATATATTGTCGTCGCCCCTGTTCGTCCGTCCGTCCGTCCGGACATCCGTCCGTCCGTCCGCCCGTCCGTTCACAATTGTTTGTGAACAGTCTACAGGTCACAATTTTTATCCGATTTCAATGAAACTTAAAACATAGGTTTATCACCCTAAGATCTCGGTTCCTGTCGATATTGGCATGTATCGGACTGTAACTTCATGGGTTATGGCCCCTGATTGTACGAAAAATCACGTTTTTTAGCTTGTGAACAGTTTAGAGGTCACAATTTTGAACCGATTTGGACGAAACTTGAAATGCATGTTTATAACCCAAAGACCTTGGTTCCTTTCGATATTTGCGCCAATCGGATCGTAACTTCCTGAATTATGGCCCCTGATTGTCCGAAAAATCGCCCTTTTTAGCTTGTGGTCCCTCTGGAGGTCAAAATTGTTATCTGTTTTAAAAAAACGTTTGATTATATCACAGTTCCATGGTTATGAAGGTTGAGTTCGAATTTCGTGAAAATCGGACCAAAATTGACGGACAAAATGGCCGCCATTTGTACGCGAATAGTGTGAAAATATGTTAAATCAAGGTTGTGAACAGTGTAGGGGACACAATTTTGAACCGATTTGGATGAAACTTGAAATGCATGTTTATAACCCAAAGATCTTGGTTCCTTTCGATATTTGCGCCAATCGGATCGTAACTTCCTGAATTATGGCCCCTGATTGTCCGAAAAATTGCCCTTTTTAGCTTGTGGTCCCTCTGGAGGTCAAAATTGTTATCCGATTTAAAAAACCGTTTGATTATATCATTGTTCCATGGTTATGAAGGTTGAGTTTGAATTTCGTGAAAATCGGACCAAAATTGACGGACAAAATGGCCGCCATTTTTACGCGAATAGTGTGCAAATATGTTATATCAAGGTTGTGAACAGTGTAGAGGACACAATTTTGAACCGATTTGGATGAAACTTGAAATGCATGTTTATAACCCAAAGATCTTGATTCCTTTCGATATTTGCGCCAATTGGATCGTAACTTCCTGAATTATGGCCCCTGATTGTCCGAAAAAATGCCCTTTTTAGCTTGTGGTCCCTCTGGAGGTCAAAATTGTTATCCGATTTAAAAAAAACGTTTGATTATATCACCGTTCCATGGTTATGAAGGTTGAGTAGGAATTGTGTGAAAATCGGACCAAAATTGACGGACAAAATGGCCGCCGTTTGTACGCGAATATTGTGAAAATATGTTATGTAAAGGTTGTGGACCTTATAGAGGTCACAATTTTGAACCGATTTTGATGAAACTTGACATGTATGTTTATAACCCAAAGATCGTGGTTCCTTTAGATATTTGCGCCCATTGGATCATAACTTCCTGAATTATGTCCCCGGATTGTCAGAAAAATCGCTTTTGTTCGCTTTTGGTCCCTCTGGAGGTCAAAATTATTATCCGATTTAAAAAAATGTTTGACTATATCACCGTTACATGGTAATGAAGAGAGAGTTTAAATTACGTGAAAACCGGACTAGAATTGACGGACAAAATGGCCGCCGTTTGTACACGAATAGTGTGAAAATATGTTATATCAAGGTTGTGGACCCTATAGAGGTCACAATTTTGAATCGATTTTGATGAAACTTGACAGGTATGTTTATAACCCAAAGATCTTGGTTCCTTTCGATATTTGCGCCCATCGGGTCATTACTTCTTGAATTATGTCCCCTGATTGTACGAAAAATCACCCTTTTTAGCTTGTGGTGCCTCTGGAGGTCACAATTATTATCTGATTTAAAAAAAAAACGTTTGATTATAAAAACCAAACAAATTCTAATGATTTTCTGATAATTCCTTAATATGCGACAATTCTTGTTGACTGCCCGGACGATTTGGCTGCTGTGTGGGCGTATGTTTCGTTGCCTGGCAACCTATTTTTTGTGTTTTTCAGTAATATTGGTCCAAAGGCATATTATTTAAAAGGTGAATTGGCTGATTTAGAACGTAAACTAATCATTTCAGCTAAAAACTATCTAAAACATGCTGAATTATCCCCCTTTACTACTCCTGATATTTTTCGATCTGTTGTCATGGTGAGTTTAAAGCTCTTGTTTTTATCTTGCTTCTATTTGTTAGAATTATCAGTGATTTGACATAAGTTTTATTGTGTCTTGTTCAAAGTTTTATGTTCTTCATATCCGGGGTTAGTTTTTACTTTTTCGATTTTGTTCACATGTACCTTTTCCCAGAAGAATGTGTAAATCTGTTATTATGTGTTGTTTTATTACTTGTATATTGTTAACGGCCAATGCAGTAATTTTAGTCATGCAAATACACTGACCACTGTTAGATATTATGTTGTACCATAAATCCGAATCATAAAAATGAATCAAGTTAAAGATATCATTTTAATCAGAGGGGAATTGAATGGCTGATTGGTTAGCATGTGCATGCTGTATCATAAAGCCTGTCATTGAGTCAACTGGTGTCGTTTCCAATCCCTGGTTGTATGTGACAAGGAGAAGGGTCACCTGTCCAACCCGTCGGTTTTTCTCCGGGTCCTCCAGTTTCCTCCCACTGCTAAAAAACCCTACGCCCAAGCGAATTGTTGAAATTAAACCATATGTTAGTCCTGAAATGACCTAGTTTGTGTCAAGTGGACGTTAAACCCCATTTCTCTGTCTCTCAATTTTAATCAGATTGTGTTAGGAGAGTGTTCCTTGTAACAATTCTTGGAAACAATATAAATCTGTCTAATTTATTATTTAAGGAAGGAAGTGGAGTAAATGTAGCCGATGAAAGAGAGGTTTTAACATTACAATCAGATGAAGATAATTCTAACTTACAGTTATTAGATGACTTCCATATTGTAGGAACAGCAATCTACTCATTTATAGGTATATGTACATGGTTATTTACACATCCATTTCTGAAGCTGATACTTTGTGCTTTGGACACTGGTCTCACTTGTTGAATATCCAGGGTTAGAATTGCATCAAAGACTGAATGGAACTATCAAAATTTTTAAAGCATTGTTCCTTTTTGACAGGTATCTAATGATTTGTGTGACTGATGAGAAATGGATGATTGGTCATTCAAATTGGACAATTTATCATTGTCTGAAAAAAATGAGTAGGAAACAAAACATTGCTACCACCTTGGGTTGCATTTCATATGTGACCATGGAAGTGAAAATTACCATTTTTGTCTCAAAATGACGAGTATTATTTTAAAAAGACATTGTCATTCCTGATGCTGTTACTATATTTTATATCAGGTATTAAGTTGTGAAATTATCTTTAATTGATAATCAAATAGTTTTGTTTGTTTACCCAGTGATGTTGGGTTGTTATATTAAAGATTTAATTTTTAGGTTACCTGACCAAAGTGAAAGTTAGACCATCTAGTCTTCCCTTAAAATATTTTTCAATAGGAAGGCACTACTGTCCTGGAGAAAGCTTACCAGGATTATATGGTGTTCTTCAAACAACAAATGTAAGTACATTGGACAATATGTGTACTTATACATATAATGAATTCTGATTTTTTAAAATTCATTAGATGTGTATCATGAAGGTTTTATTTGACTCAATATGCCAGGCTTAGACTTTGCTGGTTGGGATCAGTATTACAACAGCATTATATAGACTAAATGGGCCTGGTGGGCCTCTTTGTGATCTCATTATTCCAAGCCAGGAGATAATCTACCATTGGTATTTTGATCTTGTTATCTTAATTAAATGTTGAATAATTAATTTGAGTACATTTTTAGCATGAATTTGTCATAGGGTCAAAAGCTGCTCGTACGACCCCAGACACGACCATCATGGGCAACTTGTCAGATCTTCATGTAGTGTAGGCCATTGAAAGTATCAGAAAACTAAATGGAATATTGATCTGTATATTCAGCAGCTACCATGTAAATTTTGAATGTTTTAATAATAAGGTCTGTTTTAACAGGCGGCAATATTTGGTGGTTGTTTATCAGAGGATTCAGCACATGAGTTATTAGATGAATATACAGATTTAATATGGTCTTATTTATCTCTACTGAATATTCCTATTAGGTAAGATTTATATCGTATACTAGTTGGGAGGACAGCTGGCTCAGTACTAAAATTAATGTGTGAGTAAGATGCTGGCTCGTAACCTTGAGCTCCCAGGTTGGATTCCAGTGTGGGCCAAGAAATTTTCTCTGGATTTTCCAAAGCTGTTACCCTGAGTCAGGGGTGCAGGATGATGGGATGAAAAACTGAGGCAACTTGAATACATTGTTGTGCACATTAAGGAACCAACAGTTTGAATTTGATATCAGAGTAGGCTGTTGCTAGTGTTTTAGTTATTTTGTGAACTGATCTGTAGTTTCAAGATATCAATATTATCTTCAAGGTATAAAAAGCCCCTCAAAATTATTGGCATAGGTCTGATAGTATTTTCAGTTCAGTTGAAATTTTGGATTAGGTGTTTTTTTTTAAGGTATGCAATTCATTTATAAAATGGGAAATCTATCCACTAGTAACAAGAAATACTTGTATGTTCTATAAATGTTTAAAAAATCATCTGATGCACAGGCAGAGCCAGTAATATGAAACTAATGAGGGGTCACAGAAGCAACATCAAATTGCTATAGAATTTATATCTACTGCAGTGACAGGACCATTTCTGGGGTGAATAACTAGTGTACCTTTAATTACTTTTACCATTTATCAGGGATATAATACATGTAGATAACATTTCCCTAAATTTCATACTATCATATTTCTATTTTATTAACAGGATGGTCAGTCTTAGTGCTCCAAACATATCTCCAGCAGAAAGTCTGAAATATGTGTTTGAGATCTGGTCACCATCTTTACAACAGTTTATACAAGTAAGACATTACAAGTCATTTTAATTGTTTCTTTAATGTTTTTTATAGTCTTTTAGTGGAATTAATATATTTCCGATGCCACACACTATGTTTGGATTTGAGCATGAGAAAATAAGGAATGGGATGTCAAGAAAATAATTGTTTTGTTTACTTTTAAACATTGAACTGAAAGTAACGGTTACAGTTGGGTTAATTTTATCAAATATGATGATTTGGTCACCTATTACACTCCTTTCCTTGATCATATCATTATAAAAACCTATGATACATTTTGTGCTGGTATTTGTGTCGCATGTGGATATACTTTATTTACAACTTTCTTATATCATAAGTTATATTTTCCAATTATTAAGGTATGAATGATTAATTGTTTTTTATGATGATTTATTATTAAAGTTTAAAGCTCTAAATTCACAATCACCTACCTACATTCAAGATCTGATAGCCAAAATTTACGTTCATCTGATAAACACTTATTAAAGATCCCTTGTGTAACACTTGAGACTGGAAAACATGCATTTTCATACTCCGCGCCGTTTCTTTGGAATCAGCCCCCCCCCTATCCATACGTCTAGAGTCATCTCTTTCTGTTTTTAAGAACAAAACGAAAACTTTCCTTTTTGAATGTCCTTTGTGATATTGACATCGAGAACAAATCTAGCGAACTCGAAGCGCATTAGAAACTGTGAAGCAGTGTTTATGCGCTATACAAATACTGATATTATTATTATTATTATATTATTTAGGTTTCAACATTGTCTATGTTTGGGGAGTTTATCAGTCGCAGATTGATGTGTTTCCAGGACAACAAGGAAACTAAATACATTCATATGGTAAGTTGAAAGTCTTCAATAATTAGCTGTTAAATGCATAAATGATTTGTTTTATTATCTTTGATTCTGTATTATAAATTTGTATATTTTCAGATGGGTGGTGATATGTTGAACATTACTAGACTTCTAGCTCTTATTCTGGAATATAATTTATTAGATGATAGAAAGTTGAGCTCTGTTTTACAAATTCAACATCGATGATTATAATTGTTATTATTTGTAGAATCAAAAATAAAAAAAATTATACAGAAGAAATGGAAGGCGATTTTGTGGATTTAATTGAAAGTAATAGTATATTTGAGCAACCTCTGAAATACAGTTGTTTACTAGACACTAGCGGGGATGCTATAAAAAATTAACTGATAGTTCTTTTAGTTTCTTGTCTATGTTGTAAACAAAAATAGTATATAGTACAATGTTTAAATTAATCTATTTCTTCTAGTTTAATTGGGAGGTCATGGTGGCTAAGTCGGTAAGGCGCCGGCTCGCTAGCATGGAGGTCGGGTGTTCCATCCCTGCATTGGCCGAGAAAATTAATCCTGATTTTCCAGTCAGTGATGCAGGATGGAGGGCCTGACAAGGACAGCTGTCTAGTCATTCAGATGGGATGAAAAACAGACATCCTGTGTACACATTGACATACACATAATAGATTCCTTGACAGTTGGAATTCGATATAAGAGTAGGCCATAGTGCCGCTGTCAGGACGAAATTTCCTCAAAGCAGTGATCTGTAATATTTGTTTCTTTTCTCCTGGCACTTAGGTTTCCTCCCACTGCTAAAGACCTGTACGCGCAAGCGAATTATTGAAATAAAATTAAACCTTATGATAGTTCCGAAATGACACCTCTCTCTCACATTTCAACAAGAAATTCAGGTATTGATGCATAGTGACCTTTACTTAAATATATAACATTGGGTTGATAATAATAAGTTCTTGTGTAAATAAGTTATGTTGATTGATCTACAGAAAACAATATAGATCTATTTCACATAGCTTTATCACTGTGTTAATATAAGTGTTATTTGAAACAATCTTGTAAAATGATGAATTTATTAACATGTTCTTATCTATATTTTAATATATGTAATATTTCCTTCTTATGTTTATTTTATATAAAAATAAACTTTCTGGAAATAAATTAAGTGAGAAAATGTTTCATGTCTTACAATTAGTCAATAAGGAACATGTCAAACTATTCATATCAAAATTAAATGAACTGGGCCTATGTGATTTATGTCTAATATTGAACATTTTGGTTCAAATGGAGGTAAATGTAAAAAGTAAATTTAGCACATTAATATACTTTATCTATTTTATTTGTCAGTCTATAAGGGTTAATATTTGTAAATATGTAATATTTGTAAACAGATGATGGGTATTATAGAAATGTCATGTTTATAGATGAACAATTATCAAGATATATTTAAACAGGTGTGCAATAAATTAGTAAGAGTATGAGAACCTTGTCTCACTCCTGTCACAATATGGTTGTTATCTTTTTTTTTTGACCTTCTAACATATGACTTAGCCTTGCCAGGTTCTGTAGAACCTGAATACTTGTAGTATTTCAAAGTCTTGTATGGTAGGGGCATGATTTGATATAAAACAAATACATATAATATGCTGAAATTAAATGCTATTTGCATTGCTGTTCTAGGATTTACAATAAATTCTGGATAAAACAGGTAGCGCAAAAAGAATTTTTTTTTTTTGTTTATCTGCATTTCAAATGATAAACAGTGCCATGCGACCGACAATAACAGAACAATTCAATGTTATGCACCGACCAATAAATTCATGATATCAATGAAGATCTCTGTATTCAACAAAACGACACATTGATGAATCCTTATATTATTATTTTCAATTATAGGCCGTATTTTATAGAGACTAATCCTATTCCTCTCGTTATTTGATTCTGGTTAAATCTGAAATTAAATGTATGATTATTTATTCATTTACCGATTATGTCAATTATGTTCCAAATGATACAAATTTTTCTCCGGCACTCCTTGGTGATTTTTATTCATAGTGCTCTTTAAAATATAACCCTACAACAATTTACCGCTTTTATAATAAATTAAGATAGTTTTCTAAAAATTTCGTCAGTGAAAATTGCTGTTTTTATCGCGGTGTTGGAATTACAAATAAACTAGTTTCTCCAGAGAAAAAATGTGATTTACGTTTATTTATTGTGAAATTATTTATATGTATATAATTACTTGCTGGCAAATAGCTATAGAATACGGATGCTTCCCCCTCCCATACCGTGAAATTACTTTAATCACCCGGAACAAATGGTCTACTTTCAATTTTATCGATTTTTATTATGGCCTCTAGGAGGGATAATAAGGGTGTATAAATATGTCATTTATCTTACCCCGTTATTTATTCTACAGTAATTGTTTGTTTTTCTTTTAATTACGAGTTTGTTCAACATCGGTTTTTATTTCCCTTTTCAACATTAGCTTTATTTACTATGGCCATCTCCCAGGGACTCCCGTGTAGTGAGACGCTAGACTGTATGCAAAGGGGGCGACCACCATGTGTGCAACAAACACGAGGTATACTAAATTCTCAAAAACATGTAGCCTGTATTATTTTCCCCAAATTATCCAGGTCTCACTTTTGCCAAGCAAAGCCGTGACATTTTCCATCGTGGCGCGAAATGTAATCGTCATTCCTCAGAAATCGTCGGCTTATTTTGCGAACGTTCCGTATTAGCTTCTCGTCTATCTGTATCTCTTCAGTAAATTTGATTCTAAGCATTATTAAACACACGCAGCATCATCGAAAATATATTTTGCGATCGACTTCACAACATTAAAGCAGCTGGAGAAAATACTTATTTATGAAGGTCATCTGTAGGGCACGCGTGATATTTTCCCCGAGCGCCACACACCTTCGCTGTGCCACTGGTTGTCAAACCTTTATAATAAATATCTGCAAAATTATAGATCACTATAAATTCCGAATATTCTCTATACTATAAATATTTTTCAAGGGTTATTTTTCCCAAAGAATATACGCATCCATATAATTTATGTCCAACCAATGTAAAAGGGTGTCATATAATTTTAATACGGTTTAAACCATGGATCTTGTAATACTATAATAAGATATAAGCCCAATAAAATTAATTCTCATGTCGTTTCTCAAGTCAAAATTAGAATTTAATTTTTTTTTTGTCGTGGAAGCTATTAAATACCGATATAGTATTATTTTCTTAGTCTTTGTGGTCGAATTTGAAAGTTGAATGAATGTACGTGTCGTTTTGAAGTATACGCCAAGAGCAACTCGTTGTAATGTTTTCTTTTCTTATCCCTTAGGATCAAAATATTTTTATCACCTGTGTAAAAAGTGAATCAACTTTCGTCGATTAAGATAAGAAACGACTTAAAACTCGACCTACAGGTTAAACATATTGTGTTAACCGTTAAATCATAAACGGAAATCTAACGGGATTAAAGAATATTCCAAAATGTTGGGGGCGCAGAGAGGATCGCCTTCTGTCTCATTAAATAGTTTATTTTGTAAAGTAGAACGTTAAACTCCATTTCAATTCAATTATTTTGTAATTTATCTGAAAAAAAATAATAAATTAAATAATAAATAAATTATATAGAATAATTATGCAGATATACACGTGACGGAACTGACTTTTTCTAGTTTGAAAAGTTAAATATCTTGATACAACAAATTGCATAAAATATATAAAATGGCAAAGTCGACGTTTTATGGACTACTTTTCAGATCATAGTAACTAATAATAAAATACTCCCAGGCTATAATTAGGGCCTAATGTGTTTTTTGTCCAGGAAGGGGGGTAATCATCTTTAATAATCTCAATATTTTAATCACTACAAGAAAATTCAGTTCAAACACACACCTTCGGAAATGCAACTGCATTAAGTCACGTGCTATACCTTTCCGATTTGACGTTTATCGGAAATGAATAAACTACAACGGTATTAACTCCGCCCCCATTTGGTGGGAGGGATCAAGTTATAAAACCACCAGCTCCTCTTTAAACTTTCAAACCAAAAACAAACTTTATAACTACTTCTTCCAAAAGATTTTCGAGGTTGAAACAGTTGTCTTGCGAAGACATTATATTTTATGTGGACAAATGATGTTGTTAATGTTCATAATTATTTGCGGCATTTTGTCATCGGTGTATGCAGTAGAAACAAAGGTAAGGGTTTATATTTAAAAATAAAAATAAATTGAAATTTTTGTAATGTTAATAAACTTTACACACAATTAAAACTACAAAACTAAAATTATTTGTTCGTGTCGGAATGATCAACCGATAAGTCAAATATACATGTATATCAACGATTCATTAAAATTATAAAATAGCTTATAATATTTTATGGTAATCAGTTATCATTTTTTTATTCAATCCCCAATAAGAAGACAGCGAAGAAAACCTTTATACAATATTTACACCCTGACTTCTTTCCCAATTTGGAGCAGATAAGTAAAATGTTCAACGCTATTTCATTCATTCATTCATACTATAGCCCGCAATAGTTATTAATGAATTTGTGGAGAGAATTGTATTCGTATGAGAAAAGTAAGAATTAATAATGTATTCTTTTATACCTCTAATTGTCACTTCCCAAAAAAGGGCAGCGCTGTGGATATGATCAATGTCTGAATTACGGGATTTTGGAACACATTAAGTATTCGTTTGTATTTTTTTTCATTATTTCTTCAAATGAAATAAAAAAGTTAGGAACATGACCGGGTCACCATAAAAGTCTTTTATTTGTCTCAATTCTTAATTAATATAACATATAATTCAACAATATGTATAGTCGATTTATTTATAATTAATAACTTTAACTTATAATTCAACAATATGTATAGTCGATTTATTTATAATTAAGAACTTGTGGTTATTTTTGTCATTAAAATGTAACGGATGTTTATTACACAGCAGGGTAAATTGAAGTATTGTTAAACTTATTGTTATATAAAATATGTTGGCTATTTCACCATAATATACCTTTTTCGTCACACTCTTTGAAATGTAAAAAACAGTGAAAGTATTTTGGTAGAACTTGAAAAATATATATGCTCGTCGAGCCCACTGGAATGCTATAACGTTACCACTAATATACTGGAATATTGTTGATTTGATGCCACCACAACCACAGGCACAACGAATAATATTACATGTATATCGTACATTCACATTTCATATTCGTTTCAGTTTCATGAACATTTGACAGAACAAGAAAGATTAGATTATTTTGGTGTCGATGCAAGATATAACGGTCTGTTCCAATTCCTTACATATTTATATAACAGAACGAATTATTTCAACATAAATATTAACAATTTTGACCTATTTAACGAGTAGGGAGCAGGTGCGTGTCCAAAGGAGGGGTCCGGCCTGCTAGCGCAGACCATATTTCTCCGTGGATGAAAGGTCGAAAAATCTAACGTGCGAAGTTATGCCGCCGGTTTGGCCCACTCCACTCACTGTTCAATACACGTATTCACCTAAGCTTCGTTACCTCCACCATGGGAGAGAGAGAAATGCGATTTAACGTTCACTTGACACAAACAAGTTCATTTTGGGACAAACATGTTTCAGTTTTATTGCAATATTTCGCTTGAGCGTAGGGGTCCTTAACAGTGAGAGGAAACTGGAGGCCGCGGAGAAAAAACAAGAAGGTTGGACAGGCGACCCGGCCTACTCCTTGACACAACTAGGGAATCGAAACGACGCCAATTGACTCAATGACAGACCTTATATACAGCACACACGCGCAAACCTTTCGGCCACCTACCCCCTTCCACCCCCTGGTGAATAAAAGTTTTAGTTGGCTGTATTCAGTTTCAATACAACAGGTAAGTAAACACCCAAACGTCATCAGACAAGGTTAAAGAGCGAGTTCAAAATTTGCGTCAGTCATTGAACAATGACTCTCTCTCTCTCTCTCTCTCCCTCAACGCTGTGTGAATAATGAAAAACACTTTCTTTTCCAGTTCCAGAATACGTTGTTGTGAGACCTCACCATGTATCTAAACATAATGAATTTCCTGTGTATAGCATTAAGGCATTAGGAGAAGATTATTTACTACATTTATCACCTAATCATAGACTAATAGCACCAGGTATTTATACAACTCATAGTAACATGTTTTCTTTTAGGGTTTCTCAATAAGTATTAAAGGGACAAGATTTATAATAATGCAAAATCATGTTGGTCCAAAATCATTCAAATCAATCCATCCTGTCTGAATGATTTTTTTTTGTAATCCGACTTGTTGCCTCTGTATGTAATTGAACAAACATTCATGATCAGTTAGTGTATGTCAGTTAATCATTACAACCAAGAACCCCCCTTGTCATTGTAATTAAATGATTTTATGTTATTTGAAACACTCAATTTTTTAATATAATGTTAGATAGTAGAATTTTTTACTAGGCCTATATGTTAGATAGTGGAATGATATAGACGGCCACAGAGTAAAAATAACTCTGTATACGCCATGTGAATTAAGTTTTATCTGATCCATCTTTGTCCAGTGTCCACTAAATGCAACTGTATTTTGAGATGGCTTTAATTTGAAATAGTGTAGTATTTCAATTTAATACTGTCTTGTGATTAACCTTTTTCTAAATTTAGAATTTATTATTCATAACTTTGATTCCAGGATGTATGGTTCATCATCACAATAAAACAAATAATACTGGACACAGATATCCTTGTCACAGCAAGGGAGATAACTGTCATTATCATGGCACATCTATTAATCACAACTCGTCAAAGGCTGCTATAAGTAACTGTAATGGATTGGTAAGTCTGAGAAAAATGGAATATATTAAAAGGAATTCATGAGCTAACAATGACAGCGAATCAGTTAACAAATGAATGTATCCTTCAAATAAATATACTTAAAATGTACTACTGGTCTCCTTTATGCCCTCCCGCTCTCTGTGTGCCAGTAATTAAATAAGTGACCAGACCAGATAATTCTAACCCTAAACCTAGTGAACAATTCATGATTATCCAGCCAGAAGAAAACTGTCTACAATCAATCCTGATTTATTGTTTGAATAACACATCTTTTGATATCTGCTGTGTATGTATTTTCAGGAAGGTATCGTGACCACCAGAGATCATGAACTTGTCATTAAGCCAGTTAGAAAGGAACATTTATCAAGAGTTCAACGTGATACAGCTATGCAAACTCCACATATTATTTATAAAAAGAATATAGGAAGAATAAGGCAAACACGAAGTTGTGATGTAACTGGTATGTTGTTTGCTTATATGTCTCAATTAATACGTTTATAATTGTTAACATATTAACTTGCTGCTCTTTTCAAATTTCCTTTTTCAAAAATTTAATGATAGTGTTTAAGATTTCTTTCTTTTCAATTTGCTGCTTAGGTTGTTTCTCTGCTCAAAATTAATGAATTTTATTAGGTGTTGTACAAGTTCTATATAAGCTCTAATAACAAAATTGGTTCTATGGCAATTCATACAATTTCAGGACCAAACAGATATCTAAGTGAGAAGAAATTGAGACGAGAGAAGCGTCAGGTATCTGGTGAAAAGTTTTTAGAGATGGCTTTAGTAGCTGATAAATATATGTATAATTACCATGGTGATGATTTAAGGCGGTATATGTTGACAGTGGCTAATATTGTAAGTAATCATCATGTATATTGTATGTGGTGATGTTCAGTCATCGCCATGTTAAAGTACATGCATTACTGAAACATTTATCTGATACAAGGCCAGAAGTTACTTTCAGTTGAAAATATTAATGAATCAGATCAATCAGATATATTTTTCATTGCCAATCATCACTCTAGTGACATTTCTATATTCTGATTTAGAAATTTTTTTATGACGCTGTACATTGTATGACGGGTATATTATCATCTGATTTGTAATTGAGTGGTGTAGGTATGGATGCTATAATCATTTTAATTTACTGAGTAGCACAGGTTACCAGATTAAACTTGTGGTACGCCTGGTACGGGAACATGAGTTATTGAAGTCAATGTATTAGACAAATGTAGCAAATGTGGATATTCAATCTTAATACAAATTTTACTATTTTCTTAAGAGTGTCTTGAACTGCAAAGTGTTGTTATTTTGTAGGCTGCTGCTAGATTTGTAGACCCTAGTCTGAGAAATTCAATAATATTTACCATTGTAAAAATACAAATATTGGAAGATGATGTGGTAGGTTTATTTTTATATCTTCAATTCTCCATCACATTGTTTAAATATTCCTGTATGTGGATACTAAGATGATACAAGCCTTGGGTAATCTAAGATTATGACCTTCATATATTTGGATATTGCTTAGAGTTTCCTCCTCTATAAATGGATTTTATATTAAAGAACATTTTTTTTAAATTGACAGCCTGGTTTACTGATTACAGAGGATGCAGATGAAACATTAACTAGATTTTGTGAATGGCAGGAACAATTTAATGATGAAGATGATAATTCTCCTGCTCATTATGATGGTATATCTTTACTTACAAGGTAAGAATGAAATATCGCTTGTGTAGTATATATCATGGTTTCTCATCTTATTTTATGGTTCAATAATATTTATTTGTGTTAAAATACACCACATCATTCACTTTATCCGTTAAGAGTAGACTAATGATACATAACTCATGACAAGATTACATTATCTCTGTACTTGTATTAAATATTATGAAATATTGATAACCATGAATTATGGTAAATGATCAACTGTTACTAATAATACTAACAGGAATGTAGAAGGGCCCTGCTCATGGAAGCCTGCCTCTCGATATGATCAATGTCAACTGTTGAGCATGTATTTATTTTTTATTTTGAGAAAAGCGTTACACTGATTTAATGTTTTGTTTATTGCAGATTGGACATTTCCCATCTAGGTATTAAATCTAATACTGGATTAGGTACAGTAGGTGGAATGTGTACACCAAATGCAAGATGCACATATTGTGAAGATACAGGTTTAGATCTTGGTTTAACTTTATCGCATGAAACTGGTCATACGTAAGTATCTTTGATTTTCTATAATCTAGTTTTAGAATAATTCCTCACTCATTATACAAACAGATGCATATATATTTGCAATTTGAAAGATATCTTTACTTTTATCTTTTCATTAATTTATTCCATTTACAAAATAGTTTGAAGACTAAAGGGGAGATAACTCTTGATGGGTAACATCTTTTGAAAAATAGAATAACACGTATTCACTGCTTAAAATGACATGAACACAATGGGTTTTTATTATTTTTGTAATTGAACAAATATTGATATTATTTAAGGTTTTTTTTTTGAAGTCTCAAAGGAGATATATATAGTTATTGCAATGTTTAGGTGTTCACTAATAGACTATATTTTCTACTTTATAGACTAGGTATGGTACATGATGGTAATAATAATTATTGTCAAGATGGTAAATATATCATGTCTGGAAGTGGTGGTGGAGGACCAGACTCTTTCATGTGGTCGCAATGTAGTGCCGCAGCACTAGAAGAATTTCTAAGGTTGGCTATATGTAAATCTTACCTTTAAAAAGATTTTAAAAAAACCCAAAACAACAACTTGGAGTGCCCAAGTTTAGATTTGTCATTGATTTCATTAAGTAGTTAAGTAAATATTCTGTAATTCACGTTAATCTTGTTGTTAAAGATGCATTATACAAGGGCTAAATAGGCATATTTCTGGCTTTAAATGGAATATGAAGTAGTATTTAGATATTTATTCACACGACAAGCCATGTAACTCTTTAAACCATCAGATGGCTAAGATATTGAGTGGATTAGTACTTAACAATCAAGAATCAAGTAGTTTGACTGAAATATTTAATATATTAATATTTAATTGTCTATTTTTTAAACTATTATAGCGAACTATTACATAATATTTCCAATAAACATAGAAATGAATTTAAGAAAAAAATGTAGCAATAAGTTTTCTTTTTCTATATTTTTCAGCGATGAGAACTCATATTGTTTGGATGATTTTCCTACAGGTGAACCTATAAAAACACCTACTGAATTACCTGGTATTATTTATACTGCTGATCAACAATGTCGTCTGTTCATGGGACCGGAGTCAAAAATATGTCTGGGTACATCTTTAGTTGAACCATTTAATAATGTGAGTTGAGTTTCGAACATCATTAATAAAAAAGAAGCAGTTATATCATATGGCATCCTGAAACTTTTGTAATTTGTGAATATTGTGATTATTTTTCCCCAAGAAATGTAACTAATACCGCTACTCATTGTTATTTCTTTCTGTAGGATGAATGCGCTCGTTTAGTTTGTTATGATCCACATGATTCAGGTCAGTGTATTGGAAGTCAGTCACCAAGAATGGATGGAACAGAATGTGATGAAAGAAAGGTAGAATACATTTAATATTAATTGCTGTTTTATTTTAGAATTCTAGAAATCTATTTTACAAAGGTTCCAATAATAGAAATTAATTAAAAAGTTAGCCATCTTTGATTATAGATGACCGAACCAACAAACTTTTATTACGGTTTATCATGATCACAGTTAATTGGCAGTTATTTCAGAATCAAAACATTTCTATATTTTAGTGGTGTATTAAGGGTCGATGTGTAGAAATTGGAACAAAAGGACCTCAACCTGTAAATGGTGGATGGTCAGAATGGGATGTTGATTGGTCACAATGTTCTCGTACTTGTGGTGGGGGCGTGAAGATTAAATCACGGAAATGTAACAATCCAAGGTATGTAATTAATTCTTTTATCAAAGTATAAATCTGCTGTTAAAGCAAAAAGATTTAAATCTAGTAGAAATTGAAATTAAAGTTGTAAACGCAACATTTTTTCAGTCCCAGATTTGGTGGATTAGATTGTGTTGGAGAAAATACTAAAGCTGAACTTTGTAATCAAAAGGTATGTTGCAAGTCTACAATATTGTCTATGTTTTCAACATCTGTCTTCCAACCAGATGATCAGCCAATGTTGTTGATGGTCAATGTTCTGAGAAGAACATGCAAATTCATCTGATATCTTTTAATGTATGATTTGTGGGATTATTCCAACATCACATTATAAGTTAAAATACCGGTATATTTAATGTATGATTTGTAGGATTGTTCAACATCACAGTATAAGTTTAAAGAAGAACAATGTGCTGCCACTGATGGTGCACCTCTGTTTGGAAAGGTTCATCATTGGATTCCTTATGACATTATTGGTGAGTTTGATTTCCACTCTGTTTTCTTTTTTATGCGTCTATGTCACTCTTACTTCTGTTATTTTGGGGAAGATCACGTAAGTATACAAAAAAACCTTTATGGTACTTGTCCACAAAAATTTGTTGACCATTGAATACAGTTAAATTAAATCTCTGAAATCAATACCCTGAGGGAGGGGTTAACATCCACCCAACCTAAATTAAGTTATTTGGAGTTAACAGATTCAATATATAATTCACTCCAATAAAGGGGTCTTTAATAGTGGGAGAAAATTTAGTAGGTTAGGCAGGTGACCCTACTATGATGGAACTCTTTGTTCTGGAGATTTCGAAAAGTAACTTTCACAGAATGTGTTGAAATTCAAATCTGCGATTGAAACTGTGACACTTGACTCAAGGAAAAACCTTATGATGTGCAGTGCATATTTTAGACATCGCCATCCCCCCTTTCATTCATCCATTATATTTGTATGTAGTGATAATACTTGTCATTTGTTTGGAAAGTTTATACAGTGATTATTTATCAGGTCAAGAAGAATGTTTTAGATATTGTCAGACCGCAGATAATGATGGACAAATACAGATGAGAACACTCAATGATGATGAGAACTATTTTGATGGAACTCTTTGTTCAGGAGATTTTGAATATGCAGCTTACACAAGATGTGTCAAAGGTTATTGTCGTGTGAGTAATACTATATTTAGTAATTAAACTTAGTTTAAATTATTCTGAATTAAAGAGAAATAATTCTGTCATGCTTAATTAAGTATAATTGTTTTTCTTAATAATAAGAAACTTTGTTTATTTGAAATGACAATCAGTCATATACAGCCCAATCTGAATGTAAGTATATATATTTTAGGCGTTTAGTTGTGATGGTATATCGGATGTAGATCGTATATTTGATGTATGTGGTGTTTGTGGAGGTCAAGGCGATACATGTATACAACATAATGGTACATTTCGTGATGGAGAAAAACAACGTAAGTGAAAAAAGCCAACATAGACTAGTGGTGAGCCTAAAATAGTATATCCTGGATGGTAATCCTAATCATAGTATTATAGTATGTCCTTGGTGGTGATCCTAAACATACTATTATATTTATATCCTTGATGGTGATCCTAGACATACTATTATAGCATATCCTTGATGGTGATCCTAGACATACTATTATATTATGTCCTTGGTGGTGATCCTATACTATAATACATATATATCCTTGATGGTGATCCTAAACATACTATTATATCATGTTTTTGATGGTGATCTTAGACTAGACATACTATTGGTGGTGATGGGCAGCAGACTTTTAAACTCACCAATATTTACAGAATTCCAAGAATAGCCGTCCCACCTTCCCTCCTAATTGATCAATCGGTAATATACCGTAGAATACTTGATGTCAGGATTTTTGTTATGCATGATTTAACATATATTTATATAATATTTTCATAGGTTATGTAACATTTGTGACAATACCGGCAGGTAGTAGTGGTATATTTATAGATAATCAACATAGTGGATTTACTTCAATGAGTAAGAAAATTTTATTCATAATTATTTCAAGAATTTAAGATCATTATGGAATGATTTCCTTCCAATACATGGAATCATAATAGAAAGGGAATATAATATTTACTTTTTTTAAATATGATGTTAACTATTGATTTAATTAAATTGTTAGTATTCAGCTTATTATTTTCTATGTTGCTAATTTTATTGTTCGAGACATAGACTCGATTATGGAAAAGCTACGTACACAGATCCCAGACATTTCCTAAAACCACAAGACTGTTTGTGGATATGACTTGAAATGAAATAAATAGTCTTTGATTTTATTTTCCATAGGGATCAAAGTTGGAGAAGAAATATTGTTTAACATAGAAGGTGGTAAAAATGATCAATCAGGACAATATATTAGTAGTAATGGTGTCAAGGTCAAATATACTAGACAAATCCGACAACCAGAACTTATAGAAATAGTTGGACCAATACCATTTGATTTAGAGGCTCAGGTATTAAAGGCCCATTCCTAGTTCATTTAGCACAATGAAAAGTATGTGAATTCAGTATAAACTAAAAAGATAATTGGTTGGATGAGATAATTTGAAAAAAATCAAGGTCCGATTCAAAATCTCTGAAGAAATCTGTGGCATTTGCTCATCTGACAAATTATAATTGCGTTGAAAATTTGCATGTGTATTAATTTATTCAGTTTGTTATTTTAGGGTAGACCAACATTTCGATCACTTAAGTTAAATAGGTGGTAGTTAGGATGAAAACCATGGTAGATTCTATTTTTGTATTGTAATACAGGTATGGAAGAATTTTGGTAGTACTTTCCTCAGCACTAGACCTGATATATACTATGAATATTATACACCAAAAGAAAGAAAACAAACAGACAATTTTAAATGGAGTGCTATAAATGAAGGTTGCAGTACAACATGTGGTGGAGGTAATAATTTGAAATTATTTTCGTCTATTTAGAGGAGAAAAAATGACCCATCTCAGGGGCAGATCCAGGAATTGTCGGAGGAGGGGCTTTGTCAGGTTGCTGTTAAGGAAATTTAACAGTTGACAATGTAAGATGCCAACATAACATAGTCATATGTACACACTGAGCTTTTTAGAAAAGCGAAACCCGACACCTCTTTTGAAATCAATATAAAATATGTCTACATCCTTAATTATCTCACACTTTGTATGCCTATCACATCCCACCATCTGATTATACCCCCCCCCCCCCCCCACACACACACACTCTGGATCCCCCAAGCACCCAAAAACACATTGGGTCCTGAGAGCAGCATTTCCTCCAATTCTGCTTTGAATTCCAAACATAACAGTTATAGCCAACATCTCAAAATTCTTCTTATTAGACATTTCACAGTGGCTCAATAAGTAATGCACTAGCTTATTAAACAGGAGATCCCAGGTATGATCCGTCGATCCCACTTTTGGCTGAAGAAAGTTCTAATAATTTACTAGTGTGTAGCCATTTCATAAGTTAATTTCTCATAATTATATTTGTATGATCAGGTCAGATGAAAGTAAAAGTAGAATGTATAGATACATTAAGTGATAATATAGTTGATGATGAAATGTGTTCTACAGAAGATAAACCCCTTACTTATGGTCAGATGTGTAATGAACAACCATGTGCTTCTAAGTGAGTACTATTATATAGGTTCTGGTTGGAATGTTATAAGGGGTTTTTACAACTCCCAGCAAACAGGAATAGAATGGGGTCTAACATCTCTCTAAGAGAATACTGTAGTCATTTTGAGACTAACATGTGACTTTCATTGTAATAGTTATCTGTTCAATGCTTTTGTGTGGGATGGGGGAGTTTGCCCTGATCGTGGCATTATCCGGTTGGAACGACATGGCACAATTTCCTTGTTACACGTCAGATTCCACCTGTAGCATGTGAGAACTTTGCTGAAGGTTCATCTTTGCCAACCTTAGAAAGTTAATTAATAGCCATGATATTATTATAAAATAAGACCGTTAAAATCCATTTGATACCTTAGCCAAATTTTCTGAAATCTGATAGTCACTTTTAGGACTTTTGGATGGCAAACAATGCTTATAAGGCATTCAGTTTGTAGAGAACAGTTTTTATTGCAATAATTGTGGTTTATTGATACTTCTTAGTAAGTGAAGGATGACTGCATTATACACAACTATTAACAAACTGAAAAAAGCCTTAAGATACACACTTTGAGATGAACTAGACAAAACACACAAATTTTGCATTAAAGAGAAACATCAAATAAGATGGATGGTCATTTGAACAAATAAAACATATTTTTTTGTAGTTGGAGAACTGGTAAATTTAGTGATTGTTCAGTAACGTGTGATGGTGGGATGAAGAAACGTACAGTTGATTGTATCCAATCTATTAATAATACACTTACGGTCGTAGGGGCAGATAACTGTGTTGGTGATAAACCGACTGAAACAGAAAGATGTAATGATTTAGCTTGTCCTGGAGTCTGGATGGTTGATACATGGTCACAGGTTTGTAACATGAAATAGAGACGAAACAAGCTGAGAGTAAGGCCGATGTCCTCGCCAAAATGAATATAATGCATTTATGTATAGAGCGTTCAAATTACTTATAAATCTGCTTAACCTGAGCTGGTATTGATGTAATTGATTATACCCCAAGTTTTAATTTATCAAATCAAATTGCTTAATGAACATCTACACCCAAGTTTGAACATAGAATCATGGCATAGGCAAACAAGCCATTTCGATTATTTGAGACAGCTGGTATTCATGGCAATGCCTTGGTTTGTTGTTGGATTAAGAGAATTCAATTCTTACAGTTTAGTATTCTCCTGGTGATGCCCAGTTTTAGACCACAGGACCCCTCCACCTATATATTTGATTTAAAATTTAGATATAGAGAAAATAAAGAATATTTAATATATTACAGTGTTCTCAGTCATGTGGTAATGGTATAAAGGAACGTCAAGTTAAGTGTGTAAAGAATGATACCAGTAGAACGCCAGTAGCTGATATACAGTGTGACTTCTTTAATAAACCAAACATGACAGAAAAATGTCTCCTAGCTCCATGTTATACCAATATCAGTAAGTTCTTTAAGATTTGTCATAGAACTGACAAGAATTTATACCTGCTTTCAGGTACAGGAATGGAATCTTTTCATCCTGTCATTATTGTCACGGCAACTTTACCTATGGTTGTTACTTGATTTGACTAAATTTGTTGATACTTAATATTTCGACCATCTTGGTCAGGATTTATTATCTTTGATTTTTAGACCAGGATTGTTGCTGTTGTTCTTCTTCTTGGGGTGTGACACTGATCTTTGAAAACAGTATAATTCACATGACAGTGTGCACCTTTGTGCAACATGCTTTTAAAATAAGGGACATTGCACCCACTTCTATATAAACAAAAAAAAATAATAATAACAATAATCAACAATTCGAAGACCTCTTTACTTTAAGTTAAAGCTACTGTGCGATTTTCAGAACTTTGGTTTATATTTTGTACATACTCCCTCATTGTATATACTCCTTCATTGTATCTCATCTCTACTCTTTAGGTAATTTTCATCCACTTTTTGTATGTTTTTCATTCTCTTTACTATTTTTCATTCACTTTTTATGTATTTTTGTTTTCATGCATAATGTGTATTATTTACATGCTGCCCGAAATGGTTGTTTTATGTAATAAATCTATAAACTATAAACATGAATCTTGGCATGCTTGTTCCTTGGACAATTGTACACTGACTGACTGACAGACTTTGGAAATAATATCACAATTCCAAAATGGTCCATATATGCTCATACTTGATTTCTTAAGTCATTGCATATCTGCTGTAGAGAATCGCATAACAAAGTTGTAACAGCAAGAAAGAATTCCTGCAAGGGTTGGAATCAACTTACATTGCCCAAGATGGAACCATATCCAAAAGTCCTATTGAGGTGTTGGTGATTTGATTGTTCATAAAAAATACTCCAATGGAAAATAAGACACTAATTGTATTTTACTTTTTCAGCTGGGGATAATTGTATTGACAAAGTTGATTGTTCCAGACAAGATAATGTTTGTCACAATTATCCTGAATATGCTCGTACCAATTGTTTACTGTATTGTGGTCTTTGTGTAAAAACAGCATCAATAACAGAAACTTCAATGACAGAAACTTGTGAAGATAAGGCTGATTGTGAGGCATATGGATCTAAAGTTTGTACAGACTACGCACAGTGGAGCAAAATGAACTGTGCCAAATTTTGTAACATTTGCAATGTTGCCTTGAAGGCAGTTGAACTAATTGAAAAACAACCTACTACAACACCAGCTAGAGTCATTACACAGCAGACAACAAACTGTACAGATACATCTGATAGATGTCAGAGCTATGGAAAAACTGTCTGCAAAGATTACAAGGAATGGTCATCAATTTACTGTCGTGATTATTGCGACTTTTGCTCAGGTAAGGAAAAGACAATTTCAAATGAAGTTAAACCAACAATGTCACAAAAAATAATCCAATTAACGACTAATAAAAATGTGAAAGCAACTAACACTAACACTCGTGTAACACCAACATCTAACAGAATTGGAAAACAACAAGTTAAGCCAACATCGTCAAATAAAATAGTCCAATTAACAACTATTAAAAATGTGAAGGCAACTAACACTAACACTCATTTAACACTGACATCCAACAGATTTGAAAAGCAACAAGATCATACAGCAGATAGAAAAACAACAGGAGGAAAGATAACACCGGCCATGATGGAACCTAAATGTACAGATCTAATCGATTGTAAGTCTTACAGTAAAAAAATCTGCATTAAATATAAGACATGGTCTGTTATTTATTGTAAAAACTACTGTGGACAATGCCCTTTAAAGAAAGTCACGTCAACACAATCAAGTTTGACCCCAATAAAAACCTCTTCATCAAAGTTAATTCTGACAGATAATGAACAAATTGAACAACATGCATCGATGAAGATTTTATTCACTACAGTTACACCAGTACCATATGCAGTAACTAAAAATTCTTCAAATTCATCAGAATGTTTTGACATCTCACATGATTGTGATGTTTATGACAAATCCATCTGCAAAGTTGACCGGTACCAAAAATGGGTAAATCAGTATTGTAGAAAATTCTGTGATCTTTGTTCAAAAGATTACCGACCAAAAATGAAAAAGGCCCATGGACCTATATGTAAAGATGAGATCAAATTCTGTCATGCTTATGGTAAAGGTGTTTGTAAAAAGTATGTTGACTGGTCGTTATTAAACTGTCCATTATATTGTAATCTATGTGTCAACATAACTGACCAATCAGCTCCCATTTCTGAAAATACTAACCAAGCAGATTCCAGTTCTGGCAGTACTAATGAATCAGATGCCACTATTACTAATCCATCCAATTCGAGTTCTGATAATACTAATGATGTGAATAGTACTAACCCATCAGATTTGAGTTCTGATAATAATAATCCAGAGAACATAGTGATGGTACATTTACAAACTAATAAAGGTGAGAGCACCAATTATTAACTTTTTATCCTTGAAATATTTATCTGAATTGATCAACTATTCTCGGATTTGATCACCCAAATCTTGTCAACTTGCAAGCTCCACATCTTGATGTGATCCAGTAGGGTTATCACAATAGATTAGGAATTTATTATTTTGTCTACAGTCTTTACTTTCTCCACTTTTCCATGTACCCATAAGAATTATAAGAACAGTAATTATTGTGCAGTCAGGCAGTTGTGTGTTTTATCTTTCAGATATGTTCCACATCAAGCCGGTACTAATAAAAATATAGTCCTTTTCCTACCTTGAAAATGTTAGATCATCTTATTGGGGATACAGTGAAAGTGGGGATTTCACTTCCTCAGTCCAGTTTTAAATAAGATTTCACCTTCCTAGTTTTCAAATTCATAGGCCTTGTTTATTATCTTTAAATTAAGCAGCTCTATATCTAATATAATATTTAACTCTTAATTAGACACTACAACAGCAGCCGAAGTTAAATCTACAAATCAGGATGGTTGTTTAGACAAGGCAGACTGTCAAGCCTATGGTAAAAGTGTCTGTAATGATTACAAACAATGGTCACAAATCAACTGTAGAAAATCTTGTAATTTCTGTCAAAATTCAGATCAAAATGGTAAGTAAATTCTAAGACAAAAATATGCCTTGAGTAGAGTTATAGAGTGGTCAAAACAATACATGTAATTCTCATACTAAGAAATTTTTATACTCCCAGAACGAAGTTGAACTCACTTAACACAAACTAGGACATTGTGGAACTAACATATGGTAAAATTGTATTTCAATAATAGCAGAGGCGAGAAAGCAGAGAAAATCCTACTCCTTAATGCGTTCAAGTTTGAGATCAACACTATTTCACTTGACTTAAAGATACATTATGGGAGATTAAATAAAGAGTTGGCAGTTCTCACTATAATTGTTAAAAACTAGATAGTGTAAAGGTAATTTGCTGAAAATTTCAAATTGATCATCTATGAACCGAGAACTAAGTGGTTGAAATTTCTGCCTAGCCTCGATCATCATTACTAAACTCAGTAAGATAAACAGCAGTCTCGATTATCCATTTTTTAAAGGAGCTAAGTCTTTAACTCAATATCATCCAAAATCTTCAACATTGAAAACACGAATTATTTGTCAATTTAAATCAAAATTGATGAAGTGATCTTACCGGAAAAAGGTGGGCTTCTGATATCCAATATTTAAGACAAAATAAATATTTTACTATTAGTACACGAATCGTGTACCGTAATGCGTTTCAGCCCCAGTTCTAGCAAGAGACTTGAGTAACGAGGCTAGAAACATTGTACCAAATCAAACGGCACATGTAGACTGGAATAACTAGACGCTAAAAAAATGCCTTCGGTTGACACTGCTGGTTTATTTCGCCGAACAAAACTGATTTGAAATTAGAGTAAAGACGGAAACCATTGAATGCAAATCAGTTTATATACATTCATATTACCGTATTATATGCGTTGCGACCCACTTGAGTCAATTTCTAGGTCCCAAATGTTAGCGATTTAGCTCCTTTAATATAATTATCAATGAGTGTTAAGCAGCATTTAGGATTCTAATTCAGCCAACATCGAAGGCTAGCCTAGACATCGAGACTTGATTATGGTCTAAATAAATTAATTAATGTCTAATTAATAATAAAGAAAACATTTCAGGCCTAAAGAAAGACTTGTAATAGGCAGATTTAGCTCTTGCATAATGCATGTTTAATGACACACCTTATGATCTAAAGTGCAGGCATTAGATCGCTGGATATCCCACCTGGACCTCCACTCTCATTTAAGTGTGGGTGTATGATGTTGTCACCCTGTCCTTCATTATGTGAATTATGAACGCAATAGAGACTAAAGTGTTTAAGAAGTTTTTTTTCAAATTTAGTGTGAAACATTGTGTTCATAAGAGGTCAAATTATATCGATATTTAAGGGTTATGCCCCCTTTTTTTTTTGAACATTGTGAATATAATAGAGATGCTGTTTTTAACAAATTTGGTTTGAATTATTGGGGTTATGAGAGAATGAACACTGTTGATAGTAGGCATTCCCCTTCCCCCTTTTATGGAAAAGATGTTGGACTAGAAAGAGGCTACTGTTTTAATGGATTTTTTTGGTCAAATTTACAGTGAAGCATTGGGCATTCCTGCCTGCCTCCCCTTTTCTGGAAACTATGTTGGACCCGAAAGAGGCTACTGTTTTAATGTATTTTTTTGGCAAATTTACTGTGAAGCACTGCGATTGGGGTCATGAAAGGATGAACATACGTGTAGTAGCCTAATATTCATATTTCTTGCTTAGCATTCAGATAGAGTATGGCAGAGTAAGCAGAGCAGTGTATTCGTAGATTTGATATCTTCATAATATTATATCACTAGCTTTCTCGTTATACAACTTTATCCAGATTTGTATTCAGGCCATTCTTTGTATGTCTTGATGCTTCGCTAGTTTGGGTGTATACTGTATTATTATAAACAAGATAGATTGCCAAACAATGAAATAGATGCAGAGTCATTCAATTAGTCTATTAAAGTTGTTGCATTGCAATTCTTAAGGTAAATATATAGAAATAGCTTTTTATATCACAAGGTATTTGTAGTATTGACAAGATTATACCACATGATAAAGGGTAACACCTCCAGCTAATTATCATAACTTTTTTTTTATTTTAAAGACTTATTTGTGGCAGTAATTGATACAAAGAATATGTAGATTGTGGCTTTAAATTTCGTCTTTGTCCAATATTTCCTTTTAATATCCCACCTCAATTAACATTTGCATTCATTTTAGTTACAACCTATAACATATTGGATAATTCATATATTTTTTTGAATAGGACCTGCCACTACCCCTTTACAATTTTCATGCATGAAAGCCATGAAAGCCATTAATAGTACACTTCTTTCAGAATTATTTATTATATAGCTATGAACCACATTTATAATGATATTTGTTGATCAAACTCCCCAGTAGATTTAAAGACTTGGGCTCCAAATATTTCCTAGGTTTCGCCCTTACGATTAAGTCCAAGAAATTAAGGAAAATTAAATCTAACTATATTGTTTAATAATTAATGTGATTTCTTTTTTATTTCAGAGGCAAGTATGATTTGTTCAGATCTGATACAGTGTTCTGGTTACGGGAAGTCTGTATGTTCCAAGTACAAAGATTGGGCCAAAATGAACTGTAAAAAATACTGCGAACTGTGTAATCTACCAGGTTTTATGTAACTTGTACTTACCTCCTTTCATTTTGTAACTTTACTTCTAAATCAGTTAATTCTGTATTTATTTAGAATCATGACTGTCAAAGGATACCTTTCACAGGTGTATGATTTAGTTTGAGCATCAAATTGCTCAGAGAAAACATGTTGTCTTTAGAATCTGTTTGTGGTTTGATATTTGCACTTCCTTAAGAAAGACTAGACTGAAGATGGCATATCTTTATTTAAAATATGAGTTGGCAGTTATGTCCCTAACTCTATTGCTGCTTGCTAAATATTCTGATAAGAAGATAATGTCAAGATTTATTAATATAAGACCAAAATTTTTCCCATTTGCAGTAGTAGGGATTTTAATTTTTTTGTTTTTCTACATTTTTGTGTGGCATGATAACTAAGTATTGTTATTTATGAGTGTAATATTTGAACTCTTATATTGAAAAATGTGATTTTTAATAAGAATGGTATCACACATGAAGCCCGTAATATACTTGTAGATGGACCTTAGTAAGTAATAGTCAATTTATATATCAGGATTATCACCTTTTTTATTGGGAAACTTTGTCACGTTCCAAGCTACAACGTCATTAATGCTGTAATGGCTAATTTATGTCACACCATTCAGTCAGCAGACGGCTGTCTTCTGAGACAGTCTACATTCCTTTGCTTCCTTGTATTCAGTTTTGTTTGTTTCTGTGACGGTTGGAATATGTGCCCTAAATGCATTCAATATACTTCGATTCCCTGTATACCTAAACGTTTTGTTTGTGCTCTCTGAGTACGATGTCTTGTCCATATTTTGTTTTTGTGTCAAATTGTGTGTGGCGCAGTCTACCTGCACTTACTAATAGTAATTTATTAATTACCTTTCCAGTTCCAAAGTTTATGTTAATTGTACAGATGTTGTATGTACATAGTTTTTGTTCAAAAAATTTGTGAATTATTTCCTAATATTTTATAGTTTATACACATTTTGAAAATCTTTACTGTATTTATTTCTAGCTTTTGTACGAAAGATATACAATTTATAATAAAATAAACAAACAAATAGATCAGTGGTTGTTATATTTTTAGTTTATTTCCCATTCTCAAACATTCACACCACTGGCAACCCTCTCCGAAATATAATTCACAGTATGAATTTCTTTATAGAATCAAAAATATACTCCAGATTTTCCATTAAGGTGTAAATGAAAACCCCGATCTGCATGTTCATAATTTATAGATTATGTAATTTTTTCTGTTGGACTGGACATACTATCAAATGAATGTAGAGAAAAAAAATAAACCATCTAAATTTAGAGGCTTTAATTTTACAGAAGGTTTAGGAAGACCTACATGTTTCATTAAGACGTAACTAATGGACATTCACCATTTTTCTTTCACCTACATGTAATTCTTTAAAGTGACTACATGAATGTTACTTGCATAAAAAAAAACTTTTCTATCAAGTCACTGTGAAACATACTCGGCCATGAATAAATCCCAACCACCAGTTTCCTGGTGCCACAATCAATTACTTCATAAAAGATTTCATTGGCACTGGGTGGTATTAAGAGTTCAAATTTTATAATGCACATTTCCAGACTCTTTCATTAGTATATAGACAGTTTTGTCTTCATCTGAAGTTATATAATACCTCTTGTTTCAATAAAGTGATAAAAGTTGAGTCTTATTGATACAATTGATCATAGATTCAAAGTCACAAATAAGCTTAGACCAGAGACGCACACAAATAACCAATCAGACAACAGTAAATAGTACATGTACCGGTACATAATTTTAGTCAATCAACGTGAATAGTACTATACTAGGAATAATCATCTTCCTGTTCATCTTGTGTTGCACCTGATAATTGACCTTGCTGTTGTTGTAAAGCTTGCTGCATTTGGATCCATTGTTGTTGTTCTAATTCTGCCTGTTCTTGACGAGCCTACAAAAAAAACTTGAATAATTAGAAAACAAGTCTAACTTTTCTATAACTTGTGTGCAAAAGCACAAGAAATCTGACATGGGGAAATCGGGCTGGAAAATCCTGAGGAAGTTTCTTGCCGAGCCTTTGACCTACAAGTTAACGAGACAGCATCTTACAGAATGTGCCACCCCCATCTAGATAACAATTCTAAACTTAAAGATACATTATGGGGGATTAGATAACGAGTTGGCAGTTGTCACTATAAAAGTTAAAAACTAGATAATGTAAAGGCAATTTGCTGAAAATTTCAGTCAAATTGATCCTCAATGAACTGAGAACTAAACGAATGAAAGTTACGCTTACCCTCTTTCATCATTACTGAAGTCGGTAAGAAAAAATTAGTAGTCTTGGTTATCCAATTAATCATTAAATCACAATGGAAAGTTTTGCAGAAAATCGAACTATAATGTATAATCCAACAAATATCGCAAGCTAGCCTTGACATCAAGAGTTGATTACGGTCTGGATAAGTTAATTAATGTCTAATTACTAGTTTTTATAACATTTCAGGCCTAAAGGAGGACCTACATTAGGCAGATTTTGCTCTTGCATAATATATGTTTAAGAAATTTAAGAACTCTAGCATGTAAACAATCTGTAATAAGCATGTCTAGCCATTATAATAATGTAACTTCAAATTCCTTACCTTAGCAAATAATTCTTGTTGTTGACGTAATAATTCTTCTTCGGGTATGCCTAGATTTTCTAGTCGTGAACTACCTCTTCTCTTTTTAGCTGCAACTGCCTTGGCTTCTGCTAGAACTGCAACAGCTTCTTCTTTGTATGATCCAAATCCAAGGCTGTCTAAAGCTGTCAAATAATTAAGTATGTAAAATATTATTATAAATGAAATGAAATGGGGTTTAACGTTCTGCTGTTCTGCTCTTAAACTGGGCTAATGAAGATGGGCATACACCATACAGTGTGCTTTCAGGGAAATTTTGCCCAGGGAGTTGCGCTACGGCCTACTCTAATATCAAATTCCAACTGCCAAGGGATGTGTACTCAGGACCTCAGATTTTCGTTCCATCCAAACGACTAGACAGCTGACCTTGTCAGGTCCTCCGTCCTGCATCACTGACCTGGAGAAACTACTGGGATTGAAAACCGAACTCCAGGCTAGCGAGCCAGCATCTTGCTCACTTAACTAATACATGTATGGTATGCAGTGATCATAACAAGGTCTTTGTCTGGCTGGAAATTTTAATAAGGTTCCCTCGGATCACTTGTTTTTGTATAATTCCAGTGAGATGTTAAGAAAAATTGCAAAAACTTTATACGTTTTTTTTAATGATATTGACTATAAGTTACAACAAACAGTTACACAGACTTTTGCTTTTCAAAGTTAAATTAATGATCGGATAACTAACTACCAACACAAATGATACCCCGCACAGTCTTACCATTTAAAACATGTTCTGCTGATATTGTTTTTTTATGTTGTTTATTACACACTTCGTTGGCTTCAGATGATACTAAATGAATAAACTCTGTACAACAGTTTAATATTAATTCCCGAGCATCATTAGCAACACGTATACTTGGTGTTAGTTCTTTGATCATTTTATTTAATGCTGCTCTTGGAATACTCAAATCATCATCATCTTTCTTTTCATCTCTGTTATCAGCCATTTTGATTAAATCTGTATATAATTAAGTAAAAAGATACTCCAAATATAAAACATTAAATAAAAGTTAATGTTCTACACTTTTCAAACGATTATAACCGTTGATCACAAAAATTCATCTGTTCTTTCAATCTATAATGTAAAGTTAAAACATACATTATGCAAGTTTCTTTAGCCCTGAAATTTTATTTAAATGATTAATTAGACATTAATTAACTTATTAAACCATAATCAACACTCGATGTTATCGCTAGCCTACCATATTGGAATCCTATCTGCAGCTCTTTGATGATTAATCATAAAATGGATAATCAAGACTATGTTTTTATTCTACCAACTTTAGTAATGATGATCAAGACTAGTCGTAAAATTCAATCACTAAATTCTTGGTTCAGTGTGGATCAATCAATTTGACTGAAATGGTCAAATTCCCTTTACATTATCTAGTTTTTAACTATTGCAGTGAGAATTGTGAACTCTTTATCTAACCTCTCATAATGTATCTTTAAACAATAAAAAATGGCAAGTGGAAGGGATATATTCTGGTATTTTTCCACACTATTTAGTATCAATTCAGTAATGGAAACTCTTTCACTTTCATAGTTTTAAAAGATGAGCTTCTTGATCCATCAGGCAACACTCATGTGGGTCATTCTCAGAAAAAGTGGCAAGTAACAGTAAAGACACATTCATTTTTTTTATGAGGACATGTACCGTATGTAATATTTTTTCATAAATCAGAAGTAGAAGGTGTTCTTTTGTTCAAAATCATGTTTGCAATGCATGATCAGCATTATTGTTTTTTTTTATAATATTTACCGTTAAAAATGGTACCGGGTAATGGTAAAGACATCAAGTGGTAACAGTAAAGACATTATGCTTGGAAAAAAGAAAAAGAACAACACATTCTCATCTTTTCCTTGCTTATTTTCAAGAATACCAGTAATCTCATCTAATATTTTATTATTTACAATATTCCCATGTTCTTTGCCTCATTATTTCAGGTAACTGTAAAGACAAACAATTCCCCAGATATGTGAAAATTGTGCTTCTTTCCTTCGAAATTCCCTCCTTGGTGAACTTTTATTACCTTCAGAAATCCAACAAGGCTGAGAAAGACCTTTATCTTGAGGTTGACAATAGCCTTGTTGAGATATCTGTGAAATACACAGTGAAGTAACAGTAAAGACATTTTGAAACAGAAAATCAGGACACGCATTGGGGCTCTCCTCATAGCTACATTGAAACCCCTAGAAACCTGTTACCTTGAATATAAAATATACCAATATAGTATGAATTGATATGTATGGGAATTAACATTCACAGGTTGCTCACATCTAGGAAAAATGTACAAAAGTTTTGGAATCCAAAGTTGGACATGGTAACGGTAAGGACATTTCCGACGTATATTAGACCTCAAAAGCTCTATTTTTGGAGTAAACATGGTTGAATATTTTGTTTCTGTTAGATACATGTAAAATGTTCTTCCATGACAATAATTAATAAAATTTATGATAATCAAGAAATTATTAGGTGAAAAAGTTGAAGACATTTTTTTCGTTCAATTTGCCATTTTTTCTGAGAATGACCCTTGTGACTTCGGACGACAATTATCAAATTATACCTTTTCTTCAGTCTACCATTAATTCTCTATCTATGGCCTGTTGACCATCTTTATTTAAATCATATCTGGCACTGATACATGTACATGTAGGTATCATGCTTTTGTTATTATGTGGGCTATTTTGTAATTACCTCTTGGAATATAGTTCAAGCAGTAGCCTTATAGGAAGGTTGTATTATCACCAACTCCCAAGTAACAAAATTGAAGCATGATAACTATCTAATCACTCAAAAGTGGAATATTTAATTTCTACTTCTTAGTCTTCTAGTTCTACTCGTCCTATTCAGATTGGTTGTTTGTTTTGGCGAGAATTTTCTCATCGTTCATTCGTAAATACCTAGTGAAACTTTCAGAGAATGCAAAAGGGCTATTTATTTATAGGTAATTTATTTTGATTTACGATTTACGTGACTGTAGAAAATGGGAAAATGACTTATCTTTTTATTTATTATTGAAGTTATTGCCACTCATTGCCAGGCAGGTCTTTTTAATAAAAAAAAGTGCACATTCTAGAAGTGAATGTAGGCTACGTCTGAAGCGCAGTATGTACTTTTAATTAACTATGTAGGATATTATTACCTTTCGTTATTTTTATTCGAACTATCGACCTAAATGCAATAAAAACAATAACTTTCTACTACATGTCCTCATGACATTTCCGGCTTCATTTCTAGTACATGCGCAGAACGGTACATGTCGGCTATATCATTGACAAGAACAGTTTCGCTACTACTAATACTACCTCGTCTTGTAGGATTTATGTTTAGGTTTGATCTTAGCTGTTGAGCTTTATATACCATGTTTGCAATTCAAATGAGTATAGGTTTCAGCGTATTAAGGTATCATAACAAAAATATTTTAAATTTGGATTTGGGTATTTGTTGTAAGCGAAAGGAAAGAGGTCAAGGTCGCTAAGTAATAACAAAACGTAATAGGCGAGTAGGCCTATGTGGGGTATTTTTTCAATTATAAACTTCCGTACCGTGAAAAATCGATGAAATCCACTGACGATTTTAAGTGAGTCATGTTATAGTACAATAATTACGTGATGGTATCAAAGTTGGGTCGTTCTAAAAGAAAACATGTTGATTATTTTGAAGAAAGGAAACAGAACTGAAAAAGTTGAAAATATGTATTTGTCGGAAGGCCATAAACCTACTGTGGATGGGAAAATACCTCTCACAGATGACGAACAAAATCCGTTGTACATTGAATCCGCCCTGTGGTTTAAAACCTATATGGTTTCAGTCATTTACATAGACTGTGACAAGAGGCAAGTTATTTGGTTTAGAGACGATGTTGATCCATTCCAGGGAGGGGAAAACATACATGATTGGAGCTCAGTCGATATAGATGTGGTTAAAGGGCAGTATTTGTTTCAAGATGCAAGTATGGTTTATGATTTTGATCCCACTATAGATGAACTGATGGATCGGTCAGTAGAAGTAATGAATGCTCTGGCAAACAGACAAATAACAAAAACCAGTTTCATATCTGAGGTGATTCGTATAATCCACTGCTACATTCTTCCGGCTGTTTGTTTCACAAGCCAAGATATGGAAAAATTGAAAGTAGCTTCTCAGAGAGTTGAGTCAATACTGAAAATAACAGAGGGAAACATCGTTAAGAAAGGTGCATCTGTGGACCTATCTTGTAACAGCCTTGATAAACAACGAAAACGACTTCTACGAATTGAAGATTTTCATCTCGAATCATATGTGCGTTGCTGTAACAGAGTTTTTCTATCATTCCTACTTTTACACATAGAAAAAGACATTCTCAATCTTGACTCAAGTCTCTTTATTCGTCAGCAAGAAATAAATAAACGAAGAGACAGTAAAACAGACTCTGAACATGTCATAGAAAGTGAATTAAAGCTATTGAGAATTGAAAGAGATGAAGCTCACAAAGCCCTAGAAAAATTACAAGTTGTCCGTGAAAACATTAAAAATGTTACAAAGAGACAAAATCATTCTAAAATTACCAGGAAAAAGTTTAAGATTACCCAAAATGTATTCCATGATATTTATCGTGAATTGTCTATCCGACTCCAAGAGCAAAAAGAAGAGATGCATAAATTAGTGATCCAAAAAATAAAGATCACTGCTGTGAGAGAGGCAATCAAAAATTCTATGAAAGAACTTAATCGAGATGGATTGTCTCCTTCTCAACCAAGAACTTCATATACTGATGGTAGCGAGTATTCCACTAATATGCTTGGCACTGATGAAAAACCAGCTAACTGGATGACAATTGATGACAGAGTAAAGAAATTATTGTCTTCTCTTGAATGCGAACCTTTGCGCACCCATAGTGATGGAATTCATTTAATTCTGGAGAAAACAGAAGCTGCTTTAAGTGAAATGTCACAATTTGGATTGAGTATAGAAATTGGAGATGATCTTCAAGGTAGATCACGGTTATCTAGTATAGGAATAGAAACAGAATTCAATTCTTTAAATTCTATGGGTGATAATTTAGATGCAAATATTTCTGCCAATGAAGAAGATTGCGATTTTCTCAGGAATATGGGTGAAGCTTCACGTACGCGACGAAATCAAGTTAAATCACTTTCTGTATCAATGTGTGAACAATTAAGTGAGTTATCTACCAGTTCTATTAAACCTGCCATCACTGACATTGTTCAAGATTTCCATAATCACATTGATAAAATGTGCAGACTGTTTTTTAACTATTTTCCAAATGTGGAACAGCGCCACTTTAATAAATTATGGATAAGTTATGAAGCTATTTTCTGTGAACATGTTATTAAAAAATTGATGGAATTATATTTTTCTGTGTATAAAGGCCCATGTCACACACTCTATAGATCTTTAATTAAAATTTCCATTTCTGAATTTGTCATTGATGATCAGTTTTTCCAAATGGTTATGCGACAAAGCTTTGAAAGTTTATCAGAATTTGAAGAGAGTGCTGTGTCATCTACTGAGGCTAAGTTAGACTTTCAGGACTCTGATGCTGATATGATGAGCTTAACTTCATCAGAAATTCATTTTGACTTTTCGAAATGTACTTCAGAACAGTTGTATAACAGTGCAGATCAGGAATGTGGACAAAATCCAAGTGAGGTGCACAATATTTTAGATCCAGCTGGTTGTTTTAAAATGTCTCCAAGCATTGATTCTCTAGCTAGTTTGACAGAAGATACAGTTGGTCAGGAACTCGGTATTTGTGAAAGGCCAGAATTTCGTACATCTAAAAGTGTTGAACAGTGCTATAAAGAAGCAATAGAGAAGTTACTCAGCCCGGCAAAAGATATGATTATAGAAGCCATTGAGGGTAAATCAATCTTGGAAAAATTACGCCATGTAACCAAAGCGTTTGTTTTTATGAACAATCAATTAAGTAGAATTAACAGTGGACAAACCTCTGTTTGCTGTGATGATATGATAACAATAACAACAGCATTAATTTTAGATCTTGACTGTGATATGTTTACTAATCTTTATTCTACTGTTAATTTATTAATAGCCCTTAAGCCACCATTTCTATCAGGAGGTGTTCATGATTTTTGTCTGACTACATTTTTGGGTGCGTATCAGTACTTGTTTGACAAACAAGTTCTAGAAAGGCGTGAATCAACATCCACTAATTGCTAGTTAGTTAATTCATTGTTAATGTATGCATTTCTAACCTCAGGTCAGGTTGAAATTACATTACTTTTAGCTAATAAGAAAGTGATTAAATATTGCCAAAATTTATATACATGTATGTAAATGTTAGTTTAAGATTTAATCTACTGTAACAGTGTCTAACTCTGAAGCAAGGTACATACATGATTGGTTCGTTTGAATAACAAGTATGATGATAGTACTTTAAAAACCAGACTTGCGCATGACTTCATTGCCGCTATCTAGGAATTGTGACATCAAATCAAAAATCGAAATCTATTAATCGATGTACAATTGTCCAACAAGATGAGTAGCTCTTGAGGAGTCACTGGTCATAAAAAGGATTTAGATGAAATGGCTTGAAATGAATTTGCTTGTATTTCTGATCCACATCCTAAATACTGGTATTCTTAATTACTGGATAATGAGTTTGTGTGAGAGAATGAAGAAACTGATAATAATACTAATATATACAGGTAATTTTAATGAGATCAGATTTAAATTAATGTTAGGCTTATAAGAATTCCAAATTACATAAGCCAAATTGTAACAATGATAACCATTATTCTTATATCTGTAATATTATATATATAGAGGATATTTGTCGCATTCGTGAAAATATAAACAATTTCTTGCTTAGAGATGAAATAAAATATGTTATTCATGACAAAATGACAAATGTTCTATTTATTTTATGATTTTACAATCATTTTAGGTAAAACAACATGAACTACTTTGTCTGCTAGTGGAATAACACTTTTATTTCACGGATAAAACACGGTACCCACTACTGATCATAAAATAAATATATATATACATGTAGGTTACGATAGATTTGATTTGACTAAAGATAATAATCCCAGTACATGTACATGTACATATACATGTACATGTACTTACTTATGCTAAAGGTCATTCATAATTGATTACTCCTACGTATTAATAATTAGTAAATCAAGTGCAGACATGAATTGAACTTTGAATGGGAACCAGGAAATATTTTGAACAATATTTCAGTTGTACACCCTCAAATTTTTTTATAGCCGTCAAATTCATGGGGGGGGGGGGGGGACAATGCTCCCCATAATTGTCTAATGAATCTGTCAGTGCTATGTATATTTAGTATAATAAGAAGCACATATTTTAGGTCAGATATATGACAGTTCTGTCAGTCGGACAAATATAATTTGTTTGATACATGTACATGTATGTCCTTTTGCCTTAAACATTCCATTATTATTAGTATCTACATGGTGCAAAACAAAAACAAACTCTTTCAATATACCAGCATTTTAAATTTCCTTATGTATGTAATATGTACAGCATGTACAACTACATTTACCATTTAATTTCCATTGGTAATGTAGCGGTACAAATAAAAAATTGGTTTTAAGAGGAGATTTTTGTAATTTTGTCTCAAAGAGAACAATGTACATGCTACATACATGTATAGTAATGTATACATTATATAGCTAATATTCAAAAAGATCTGATTTTGTAATTTAAAAAAAAAGACTTACATTTATTTTAAATAATTTTAATCCTATTAATTGGCTTTGGGTTGTTTGTTTTGCTATTGAAATATAGCTGTATACCTTTGTTTTTTGTAAAAGTGTGTGTGTGTTTTAATTGACTTTAGATAAGGAAATATTAACATATTAAATATTAAATATTCATAAGAGATACACTGTATATCATAATTATTGATTAAATAAATGCTCTTCCTTTAAAATAATAAGACTTGAAAGAGAAACATAAATTGGTTTTGGTTTTTTCAAAGATAAAATGTATATGCTGTGTGTTGTTTTATTATTAGATTTATAAATTTTGTGGTAAATTATATCAGTTTAAATACATCAAATTTAATAATTAATTAGTTAGGTTAATATTAATTTTTGGGGTGTTAAAATGTTATCTTATTTATATGTCATGACATGAACAGACCTGTAAAGCCTGCAGTACAACATTATCTAGTTAAGTCATGAAATACTGGTACATATTATGGTAAATAAAACATATATTGTTATTATGTTTAACATTAATCATATTAAACCTATATCTTTACATGTAATATAACTATTTATTCTTTATTTGTTCAATTTTGTAATGAATTGTAAACCACCCAAAGCCAGATTAAATTCAGGGGGCAAGATATCAGAATCTTTCTATCACTCGCATCACAGTTATGGAATGTGCACTGAACAAGGGTTAAGGTGTTGTTTGATTGTTGACTAATAAAGGTAGACAGACTGTGAAATGATTTACCCCCACCATGCCAGCTCTTTTGTTAAGGGATTAATTAAGGGTCTACCAGAGGATATAAACAGTTCCCTGAAAGACAGTTCAATTCAATACTTTATTATTTTATTTCACATCCATTTTTTTAATACATTTTTATCATTTTAGCATAGAATGTACAAGTTATCATTTAAACATTTCCTTTAATCATTTTCCATTCACTTACAACTTGATTATGGTGTTAATTATAATCTGATAATCATTAACTGTACGAGGATTAAAAACTGGCATAGTGGGAGGACCCTGGTAAAATTGCCCCAATAGGAGCAGCTATAATAATCAACCAATCAGTTATTGCCTTAATTTTGATCAAACTAGAACATCGACTGGAAAGTTAATCATGGTATCATAAAATAGCAATTTTCTATAAATTTTAAACTAAGGCAGCTTTATTGATTGTTTGAAGCCTTATTTTATGATGTCATTCATGGATGATCTGTATTATATATTTGTATTTTACAAAATAAATTAAACATATGAAATTAGACATACATGTACATGTACATTAAAATTTTACAGATTTTATAGCATTTAATCTTTATATGATCAATTTTATATTTTAATTTGCAATGGCTCCCAAATGAATAAACATAGTTATACATGTAAATTAAGAAGCCTGTGTAAATTTTAAAATAAATTTCGGGTGCAAATATTGCCTGCGAGCTGATTATATAAGGATATATTTTGTCCTTTTCACTTTCTTTCCTTTACATTGTGGTACATATACATGCCATTTTTTTCAATTATTGAAAATGTAAACAAAGATAATACATGCAATAATTAATCTTTAACAATAGGTACATGTAATGTCCCCAAATAAATTTGTTATCATTTGCAGAATTGCATCGTTTTATTTGGATAAGACTCATTTTTAAGAATTTTAATTATATCAGTCTCATTGCTACATGTATAATGAAAACAAGAGTAATTGGTTAAAACCGAGGATTGTTGTGAATGCTTTATTGCTTACCTAGAGAATAGTTAGAATTTGACGCTAATTGTGACTTTATATTTATTCGACATTCCACAAAAGGTAACCCCTTCATTTAGAAGGAATGTAACAATTAAGTATTTTACAGAATAGGTCTATCTGGTTGTATCCATTTCATGTCACATATATTTTATTGCAAATATAATATATATATATACAGTATAGGAATTTTAGTCATGGCAATTAGTCATTCAATAGTATAAGTGGACTATTACACTACTGTGCCATAACTTATAATTAGAAATTTATATTTAAAACAGATCCTGAACCATACATTTGACCCACCAACATAACATTCAAGATCTAATCACAATAATTAGATTTGACATGTACATGTATATCTGTACATTACATTGTATAACTACTTAATATACCTTAAATTATACACTATCTGCTCTTCTTTCTATCATTAAATTTTATAGATATGTTAACAGATCTCAAGAGGTAGCCCCAGATAAACAAACTAATTAGATACCAGAATCCAAATTTGCATCAATTCATGAGAAATATTGTTTTTAAGATTTCTTGTGTATTTGTTTATAAAATGCATTACTATTTCAAAAACCATTGATGCTGTAGTGTTATTTTGTAAATATAAAGATAAGATTTGAAGCCTATGTATTGCATAACATTTATAGATTTTTCTCTGTTAGTAAAATTTGAATTGTGTGTAATACCAGTTTTGTTGATTATTTTTATAGAAGATTTATAATTTAGATACATATATCACATTTTGTAATTGTTGCAAATTATCTTTTAGTCTTAGAAAAATACGATGTAAAACATCAAAACATTTCAAATAGTCTTCTCTCAACATTTATAAGCAATTGAAGCCCTTGGGAGAATAATACTCTCTTGGAAACAGTGCCAAAATAGATAAGTAATTGTTCTGCCATGTTTTATGGTGTATTTCTTTTACTTTTTCATGTAAAATATCTTCTTCCATTTACAAGGGTGTTCTAGTTACAAAGGTGATTTGGACACCCTTGAATTCTTGAGCCAGTTTTAGGGTTAACTGCTGATTGCATTACAGGCATAGTTTTCCAGCCAACGAAAGCCTACAATGCAAATAACCTTGGTTATGATAGTTACATGTATTATAGTTTATCTAATATAACACAACTTCACGATATAAGGGTTACAGTTCTGAGAATAACTGGGTTGAAAAAAAAAGAATTAATAAAAGTGCAAGCCAGGGTTGGTGAAGGAGATATAATCCTTGTCTCGAGAAGTGGGTTTATTATAGATGTACATGTATTTAATAAACTTTTCATCGATATAAATCCATTCTATTTAAATAGAACTACATATTTTTTTTATTGTATATTATGTCATATTGTTGGTTTTCTTTGAATTTTATTAGTGTTTTTTATATCATGCTTATTTTATCTAAAATATAGTTGTTCTTGATGAGAAATAAAATTTAACTTTATTATTGTTTTTACCCGCTCTTTCTGTAAAATGGAAGTGCTTATTTTATCTTAACTTAAGCTGTTTTTGATGAGAAATAAAATTTAACTTTATTATTTTCTTTACAAATCACCTTTCATTCTGTAAAATGGAAGTTTCCCAATGTGTAATTTGTATGAAATCAAATTAAACAAAATAAACATTGAGACTTTTTTTTATCCTGAATGTGATCTGAGGGCCCCTGCAAATTATGGGTAAATACAAATATATTAACTCAGATATGAATGTCTTTTACAAGACGGGACATGCTCATTCTTTCTATTACATCTGATACCACTTCACATAGCATTAAAATTTTATTGCATTGCACTTATTTTTAAAAACACTAAGCTGCGAACTTAGTTGTTCCACCTCCTGAAGTTACCTTCTGGCCAATAATTTCGGATTTTCCAAACAATTCATCCATTTGGCTATAAGTATTGATAGACCTCATGCACCCGGTAGACTATGTCTTTAATCTTTCTGGGAAAAACATCTGGCCACGACTTTACTCTCACCATCTCATATAGAATATTCCTGACATGGGGAAAGCCAGTGAAAAATTATAACACACTTTTTGGGTGTGCGTTCATTTTCAGAGCAAAAAGACCTTAAGGCTGAACCACCCATTGCTATGTACTTTCTTTCTGTTACTGAAACTTGACTTCCTATCTGGAATAATAAATCCAGAAATAAGCTTTAAATGATTTATTACAAAATATAAATTATACAAATCGATTTTGTAAAGTAAATTCTCTCTCTATAATTGTAAAATGACAAATAGTTTTTAATTCTAGTAAATGTATTTCAATGTTAACTGTCTTTGACTTTAATATGATATAAATCTAAATCCTCCTGGGATATTTTTGATGGTGCTTCACTCATTAAATCTTTTCCATCTCCGGATTTCGGAAAAGCTATGACATCACGGATACTGCTTGCGTTACAAACTATAGCCATTAGCCGATCTAAGCCTGAAAATAAAATAAATTATATCACACAGAAAGAAATGAAATGAGATTTTCAGTACCAAACAAGGTCAATGAAGAGAGACTAGGTTGAAAAAGGGACAGGAATATTACGTTGCTTGATTGTTATTGGGGATGATGATAACATTTCATTTCACTGTGAATATACATGTATAAGATTGTAAGAAGGTTTGAGTTAATAGCTTCATTACTTTGGAAAATTATCTGGGTGTTTCCCCTGCTCCCCCCGTCTTTATACTGTTTTTTATTATTAGTATGTTACCTAGTGCTATACCACCATGAGGTGGACATCCTGAATCCAATGCCTCTAATAAATGGTTCAACTGACTTGTATCTTCCTACAAAATAACACAAAATATCATTAAATAATAACTAAATGAGAAAGTTGGTTTGCTCATTGACGTAATTAGATTATCATTTTATTACAACACTCATGAGATAAAGATGACTAATACATATCAGCTTTATCAACAAATTAAGGAAACAGATGTGAAATCTACCCATTTCTTTTGTTTATCTATTGTAGTTAGGCCAAGCCAATAGAATTTTTCAGTACTCCAGAGCCTTAAGCGATAATTTCAGATTTTCGAAGAAAGTTAAAACATAATTATTTCTATGTCTATTGCTCAAAAGGTTGTCAACTCACTATTGTACGATCATAGACATTATTCCCCACACAAAAATCATTGATACCAGAAACAATAACTCAATTACGTCCCTAGTTTTTCTATTCCCTTCATGACATAGCTATCTTCAAATGTTTGAATTTAAAGTTGAAAATGAATGATTGCCAATTTCTCAACTGGCAATAGTGAATTATAGGATTATTCTTTAACAAGGTAGGACTGTTTATAGATAGGTACCATCTATACTAAGGCTTCATTTTAATACACTTTAAAAATATAACTTAAAAATATGAAATTGCAGCTTTAACAAATAAATAGTAACTTGAATCACATGAAAGCTAATTTATTTAAAATTTTGGAACTAAAAGCTTTAGAACAATATAACTAAGTTCTTTTTTATACGCCCACATTGAAATGTCGTCGTATATTGTCATCGGTCCGTTGGGCTAAAGTTAATATCCAATTGACTTTAAATTTATACATAGTGTTTAAGGTCATGAGACGCAGAAGCCTATTGTTTTTCAGCGATTTCCGATAATAACTACCAGATTTATGGCCCTTGATCACTTCAAAAAATCTTTTGAACGCTCTAGAGGCCAAAGTTAATATCCAATTGACTTTAATTTTATACACAGTGTTTAAGGTCATGAGACAAAGAAGCCTATTGATTTTCAGCGATTTCCGATAATAACTACCAGAGTTATGGCCCTTGATCACTTCAAAAAAATCTTGTGGATACTCTAGAGGCCAAAGTTAATATCCAATTGACTTTAAATTTATACACAGTGTTTAAGGTCATGAGACAAAGAAGCCTATTGATTTGCAGCGATTTTCGATAATTAGTGCCAGAGTTATGGCCCTTGATCACTTAAACAAATCTTGTTGACGCTCTAGAGGCCAAAGTTAATATTCGATTGACTTTAAATTTATACACAGTGTTTACGGTCATGAGACGAAGAAGCCTATTGATTTTCAGCGATTTCCGATAATTAGTGCCAGAGTTACGGCCCTTGATCACTTCAAAAAATCTAGAGGTCAAAGTTAATATCCAATTTACTTTAAATTTATACACAGTGTTTAAGGTCATGAGACGAAGAATTCTATTGATTTTCAGAGATTTCAAATAATTACTGCCAGAGTTATGGCCCTTGATCATTTCGAAAAAATCATGTGGAAGCTCTAGAGGCCAAAGTTAATATCCGATTTACTTTAAATTTATACACAGTGTTTAAGGTCATGCGACGAAGAAGCCTTTTGATTTGCAGCGATTTCCGATAATTACTGCCAGAGTTATGGCCCTTGATCACTCCAAAAAATATTGTGGATGCTCTAGAGTCCAAAGTTAATATCCGATTAACTTCAAATTTATACATAGTGTTTACCATTGACGTCATATCTATATATGACGTCAATGGTGTTTACAGTCATGAGACTAAGATGTCTAGCGATTTTCAGTGATTTTCAATAATTACTGCCAGAGTTATGGCCCTTGATCATTTCGAAAAAATCCTGTGGAAGCTCTAGAGGCCAAAGTTAATATCCGATCGACTTTAAATTTACACACAGTGTTTAAGGTCATGAGACGAAGAAGCCTATTGAATTTCAGCGATTTCAAATAATTACTGCCAGAGTTATCTCCCTTGATAACTTCAAAAAATCTTGTGGCGTTATAGAGGCCAAACCTCAGATTGATACACAGAGTTCAAGGTGTTGAAACGAACAAGTATTTTGATTTTCAGTGAATTTTGATAAATGCACAGCTAAATCCATGATATTAAATGTTTCATGTATATACTAATTGTTAGCGTGGGGTAAAACTTGATTCTCATAATTACATGAGTTGTTACTCTAAATCAGATTTGAGTGTATTACAAATGTTTCATTACCAAAAAAAGTAAAAATATGCGACAACCCTTGTTGACTGCCCGGACGATTTAGCTGCTGTGGGCTTATGTTTCGTTGCCCGGCAACCTATCTTTCTTTAGGTTGGTTGGATGGCTGAATGGTTAGCACGTGCGCGCTGTATCATAAAGCCTGTCATTGAGTCAACTGGCGTGGTTTCGAATCCTACGATGTATGTGACAAGGAGTAGGGTCGCCTGTCCAACCTCGTGGGTTTTCTACAGGTTCTCCAGTTTCCTCCCACTGCTAAAGACCCCTACACACAAGCAAATTATTGAAATAAAATTAAACCATATGCTAGTCCCAAAATGACCTAGTTTGTGTCAAATGGAGGTTAATCCCCATTTCTCTCTCTCTCCTTTCCCGATTAAATCAGTTTTCCTGAAGAACCGAAAATCAATTTGGTGTGGCCTTACCATTTTTTAAAAATTATTTTTGAATAGCTCATCACTTTCTTGACAGCTATTAGATAAAAGAAAAGCTGTGAATATTATAGTGTACACGTTTTACATTATATACCATATGAATGACAATGTATAAATTAGAGACAACAAAACACACACAGCTTTGTCAAAATTTTACGGTTTTAGTGACACAAAGCAAACTTATCAAGAAGCATATCTCTAAATGTAACTGGAATTATAACAGCTTCTTCATCATAAATAATGCATATCAATATCAAATAGAATGCATGCTATTTGATCGAGAATTGCAGATTCTGAATTTCAATAGGGTTCCTCCTAATGAATAGTTAAACAATCCAAGCAAGGAAACAAAAAATTCTGAAATGTTTATAAGAGTTGTAATAGTGGTGATAACTTTGCAAAAAATTAATGCATGCTCTTAAATTGTATAGCCACAAATTATCAGCAAGTTTGAAAACAAAATCTTACAAATTCTAAGTGTGGGCATTTAAAATGAATAAAACTAATTGAATTACCTTTAAAATATCATGTAGAATATATTTCTGTAGGTCAGCTTGATGTATACGTATAGAACCACCTCCTATCTCATTACCATTTAATACTAAATCATAATGTTCACTTCTTACCTACAAACAATACAATATAATGAGATAGATAGATCATTTGTACATAAGAATACTCGTATATAAAATTACAATTTTTTGTATAGACAAAGTATTTTCCATCTGTCACCAAATTATAATCTGTTAAAGAAGAATATCAGTCATAGCAAATATTTAAATCATTATTTACTCTAGTATAAAAATAATTTCTACGATACCACAAAGCACATCTAGATTTGGAGAAATGTTTGTCGCTAATAAACAACCTAACAATGCATTCAACCTTGAACAACTTTCTTACTGTTAATTCACTTACTGCCCACATGTGTACAGGTAGTTGGATATGCATTGCTGCAACTATTTCTATATAATGAATAAAATATAAAAAAAATAGTGTGATGTGCTGATTTAAATATGATAATTCGACCATTCCAGTCATACAGGACCTTTTAATAACGTAATTTTATGTCACAATTATATTTTTCTTTTTAATGTATTACAGCAGAATGTAAAAATGTATATTACCTGTAACGGCTGTGTATTGAGTAAATGTTTATCTCTAGGGTCAGGTGCTGTAAATGGATGATGAGCCGATTCTAAATCACCTACACACAAATAAAATATATCCTTAAACAAAGTACATTATAAAACAAGGTACTTTTTAACCCTTGGAACCCGAAATGCCGCAAAACCGGCTTGACGTTGTATAACATATACCTGAAATGTCGGTTTTGCGGCTTGGGGCATGTTCAAGCTCCAATTACGTTGACGTCATAATTAATATGACGTCCTGTAAATCCAGGGAGGGACGTGCAACACCCCATGTAAAGTCAGTGTTCAAAGGGTTGAAATAATAAATACAGTACGTAATTCTTACAAAAAAGGCTGACAATAAGATTGGTCATAATTTTAAAATATAAGAATATACTTAAGGGCAAGGAACTGATGAACAAGATCAAGGATTTCAGAAAATGGGAGTGCCATGGTAATTCACAAAGTAGAATGCTTATTTCAGTGAGTTTGGGAGATTGGAGCACAAATTATTTCTGACATTACACAAAATAGTTTTTCAGGGTTAAATATGAATAAACACTGAAATATTATTGATAGCATTATTTTGATCACATATGGTGATACTGCTGTTTTCACATTTTATATTTATATATTGCTTACCTGATCCATCTTCTTTAGGTAAAAATAGAGGAAATTCATAAACCCATAAAAAATTAAATTTGTCTTTTTCTCTTACTGGTAAACCTGTAAGAAAATAACATCTTGAGGTAAAGTTGAACCAGGGGTAGAATTTATATTCACAGTCATAGGTTATTATATGAAGAAACAGGATTTATCACTCTGCAAGAGAGGCGAAGGCGTCACAAACTCATTTTAATGTACAAAATTATTAATCATTTAACTCCCCCATACCTCCACAATTTAATTCAATTTTCCAATATTCCTTATAATCTTCGTAATAGCAATATTTTAACTGATTACTTTTGTCGAACAACTTTATTCTCTAAATCCTTTATACCTTCTACCATAAAAGAATGGAATAACCTTGATATAAGTATTAAAAACTCGACCTCTATAAATAAATTTAAAACTAAAATAACTGATAAGGATAAAAATACACCCCCTTATTTCAACTTTGGCAAACGTAAAAATCAAATATTACATAGTCGTCTTCATCTCTCATGCAGTGACCTAAATGGGCATAAATTTCTAAGGCATATTTCGTACAGCCCTGAGTGTGATTGCGGTCATTCCTTCGAAGTTACAGATCATTATCTTTTACATTGCTCCTTACATTCTGATGCACAAAAAATAACTATAAATCTTTTACCATCAAATTTTATCAATACACATAATCTATTATACGGTGTAAGCAGCAGTGATATTTCGTTAACCATTTTTAAAAGGGTCCACATGTTTTTTGACATGAGTAGAAGGTTTTAAGATCTATATCGACCAAAATGCGAACATGAACAACTGCGTAGCCAATGTGTAAATATGTATATATGAAATGTTGATTAAGTATTCATTTTATTGTCTTGTTGTTTACTCAATTACTTTTTTTTTACATATCCATATTAATTTTTCTGTTTAGGAGACAGGTCATATAGGTTATGCCTGTTCTTCAATCCCTTTCAATTTCTGAATAAAATATTGTTTAAAAAAAAAAAAAGATAGAATATGTTAATTAAAATCACTAGATTCATAGATAATGCATAAAATGGACGAGAATCTAAATTTCATATGATTAGTCAAAGGATCCCAGCAAGTTTGAAAAAGAAATTTCAAAACCTCTAAGGGCTTTATATATGTACTATTATAAGTTTGCTGAAATTTATTATGTACTCTAAACATAGTAGCATTTTTTAGATATAAAATAATAATAAAATGTAGATATATGCATGTGTTAAAGCCACTGATCTCCATTTGCCCTTAGCAATATCAATTCTTTCATGACTTAATCCACATAAAAATGGTTTAACTGTATAATTATACATAATTAACAACGCAACAGAAATGAATATTCTTCTATCGATATAAACAAAAAATCATATTATACTCACCTTTTGATTCTAGTTTATCAGCTATCATTAGTCTAATTTTACCTAAAACTGTATGCTAGAAATAACAAGTAAGATACTGGTATGAGATTCATGTAACTGATTGCAATTATAGGCAGATAATAGTAATAAATACACAAATTGGTTATTTTGATTATTTCTCCTAATAGAATTGTATGCATTGTTTATTTTTTGGGGAGGTGAAACGAAATCTAGATCACATAATCCTATTGAGGCTGAAATGTGGTCGTATTTTTGAAAAATTTCTGACATATATGTACATGTACATTATTTTATACACTGTTTGAAAGCTGAATCCTTTAAGACACATCTCTGATCTCCCTAGTCTCTACGTCTTCTCCAACAAAACTTTTGTCCAAAACAACATGTTATACACCAAGATTTCCTTTATGACCAGATTTCAGCATAATTCCTTACATTATCAAAGGAAACTTTCAGCAAGGTTAAAAAGAGACCCCCAATCACACTATCAACAATTGACCTGTGTAATTACAATATACTGCTATATGACAAGTTGACCATAAAAAAGTGTTACTTACAGGTTGATAATTTGAACCACATGTTAATAATATGGTATCATCAGTTTCAACTTGTAATGATGTTTGTAGTTGTTGTATAGAATCATTATTAATAAGTTTATATATATTACTAGACCATGTACCATCTTTATTATATCTAAACTGTAACACAGGCTAAAAAAAATAATATAAATTATAATATATTACAATTTTGATACTTATTAGATGCTCACAAGCTGCATGAGAGTAATCCAGATCAGTTCTAAATTCAATGTCAACACAAATCTAACCAATTTTTTAAAAATTCCATTGATATCTCTGTCCCATGTTCACAGACTTGAAAAGCAAAATTTCTGATTTACGATAAGAATGTTCTCGATCTTAATAACAATACATCTTTTGTGGCAATGATCAATCCAACTAAATTTTTGACAAAATTCCATTGAGAACTTTGTCCTTTATTAACTTTTTCACAAGCTTTAAAAAATCAGAATCTGAAAGCAAATATAACTCGGCAAAAGCATTTAAAACTTTCAATTTGATACAGATTTTTTTTTTGCCCAAATGAACAATCTCACCAAATTTTAAAATATTGCGTTCATAACATTTATAAATTTGAAATGGAAAACTTACTCTGAGTGATAGTTCAGTGTGAGTTTTTCTGTGTGAATGGAATAACACTTGTACATTTCATGGTATGGAGTGATATTTTGTTGAGGTTTCTCTCGTTTTCAGGCAATGATGAGAAACCTCAATGGAACGTTGCTTTAATTAAAAGAGTAATTGTGTTTCATATTATGTATTGGTGTTTATTATGTCATTTATGTGTGTTAATTGCTAAATAAATGAGGCCCAAACAACACACACGAAAGCTGCTGAACATCAAAATATATATTCTGAGGACCATTTTTTGACTGATATTATTTGACAATTTTAAATGATTCAAAATTCTCCAAATGACATCACTTGTCTTCATTGATAACCTAATAAATTACAAAGGTCTGAGTTTAGCAGTATTATTGTCCCAAATATAACTGAGACTGCACTTTTAAACACACATTATACAAGAGCTTAATCTGCCTATTGCAGGTCTTTCTTTAGGTCTGAAATGTTATCTAAATTATTAATTAGACATTAATTAACTTATTCAGACCATAATCAACTCCCAATGTCAACACTCTGTGATATTTACTGGATTAGGATCCGATTTGCTGCTCAACTTTTATTCCTGATTTAATCATGAAATGGATAATCAAGACTGTTTTTTATCATACCGACTCTAGTAATGATGATCGAGGCTAGGACGAAAATTCAATCGCTAAAATGTTGGTTCAGAGTGGATCAATTTGACTGAAATTTTTAGCAAATTCCTTTTACAATATCTAATTTTTAACTATTATAGTGAGAACTGTCACCTCTTTATTTAATCTCCTATAATATATCTTTAAGTTTTTGCACAGTAATCTTCTTGAAATCAAATATCAAATGTAATTTTACATAATAATCACAGCAATGTTCATTATGCTAAACATTGGGTTTAATAGATAAATATATAAAAACACATGGAAAAAGATAATATTATTTAGACTGATCAATATATCCTAATGTTTACAATAAATTTGGAAATAAATTGTGTTCCATTGAAACCCGATGAAACAGTGTTAGAGAACATGTAAAAGATGTTGATATTAGGGGAGGATTAAATTACAGAAGAGGTTTACATTACAGACATGATAAAACAACTGATAAAATTGTTACTAATTAACACCATTAAACTGATAATATAACAACAAGTCAATTACATTGTTAATTAGTTGAAATACAGATAACCAACATATATTGGAACCCGTAACTTAAATACACTCAATTTTCGTTAATAATATTTTATATTCAATTTTCAATTAATAATCTTCTTTTTAATGCAAGGCTGTCTTTCCTACCTCATTTATATAATATTTATTATTAGTATGTCTATATCAGAGCGATACTGTCAAGTGTTGAACCCTACCCATCTTTTCTGTCTACCTTTCTATATTGCTCACACCCTTGCAATTAAAGGGATACTTCCATCAAAATAGCATGTAAGATCAGTTTACACTTTCTGGTAATGGAAGTTTCCTGACTACATTCAGATTCATTTAGAATAATTCAAAAATAATATCTGAATGTGATAGTGTCTAAATAAATAAAAATTTAACTAATCAGAGTATCAATTCCACATATTGTGACAATACTCTAATGCGATGATGATGTGTGGGAACACAACCTTAACAATCATGAAATGGATACTTTTAGTTAACAATATCTTACTTGAATATATCTCTAATTATTTATACTAATTAAGATAAGGGACTCCTCACATTGGGTGTTTTAATGTTCTGGTACAAACCAACTTTATTTTGTCTCTTTAGTTGGATGCCTGAAGATGAGTGTAATTTGTTCTAATAGTGAAATCATTTAATTAGCTATCAAACTGGATATTTGGTGAGTATTTTTTCATTTTTAATAATGAATAGCATTCCACTCTTTTCAAAATATTTAAAAAATTTTTTACTATCACATATTTTGAATAAAGCTTTTCTAGGTCTAATATTGAAATATAAATACTACGGGGATTAATCAAATTGGAAGTTCTAATTTTATCCAATAACCATATTCCTTACTTGCCTAAAAATATGTTCTGCGATAACACTAATCTAAGTATACTAGATGTTAGTAACAACTTATTTCTTGTTATGCCAGATTCTATATTCAGAACAGAAGCCTGGATAATCTAAGATATTTCAGCATAAAAAACAATAAACTAAAAAGACTGAAGCTTAATAATCAGCATACTCCTCGCAGTGCTTCATTTCATTAGAGCTAATCCTACTTAACACTGCTGTAATGGCACCAAATGTCTGGTCAATAGTCCCATAAACAACCAAAAACTAACGGCATAGCATTATCATTACGCTTTAAACAGAGCTCCAAATTGGACCAAATATGTTTATATAATGTTACGTCATGACTCATGATGTTATTATGCCCAATTACCCAGTGCATATCAGACTATTGCGTGACAAACAAGGCTAATAAAATGGAAACAATGTAAACAATTCTATGTGGAGAGAACAATACTTTCACTGTTTTTATTACCTTCAATCACTGTCCTAAGTTTTAGAGGGAAGACCCCAGATTAAAAGGAGGGCTGTCATATGTTGCTGTACTTGAGATAGATTTGATTGAACTGGAAGAATAGACACACTCCCTCAAAAGTTATAGTATCTGAAGCAAATCCAGCAATGGCTAGAGAGGGATTTCTCAGGCCATTGCATCAGAAGAAATATGATAATCAGCAGTAAAATTGTCTTCCATAGAATTAGGTCCTGTATATATATATATATCCATCTATGTTACTAATCCAAATAGTTTAATACAGCCAGGCTTTGAAATGTACCCCCTGACCGACAGAATAAATCATAAATTATGATCAATAATTTCATTTTCTTATTTTAGTTTTGTTACGAGAAAATAAAAGCATATGGAAATATGACGTAGAAGAGAAATGTTGATTATACAGAAGAGGAAGTGATATACTTCTATCAATAAAAAATACAGTCATTGCCTAAAAAAAGAAGAAAATTGGTCTTTGAATTGAAACAGTAAAATGATCAGAATGAAAATATTCATAAAGTGTCTTCTCTTAACTGGTTTCATCATTGGTAGTACTTTAAGTTTCACTTGTCCATTAAAGTGTCATTGTAGAGAAAATGTGACTTGGGTCAAATGTCAAAGTGCATTGATAAAGATTCCAGAATTACCCAATCATATAGAATATCTGGATTTATCACATAACTTTCTTGGTCCTGTCATCACTAAACCATTTTTTCACTTTAAGGAACTGGTACATCTTGATTTATCATATAACGGATTGACCAACATGACAGAACGTGGTCTACGAGGATTAATCAAATTGGAAGTTCTAATTTTATCCAATAATCATATTCCTTACTTGCCTAAAAATATGTTCTGCGATAACACTAATCTAAGAATTCTAGATGTTAGTAACAACTTATTTCGTGTTATGCCAGATTCTATATTCAGAAGCCTGGATAATCTAAGATATTTTAGCATACGAAACAATAAATTAAAAAGGCTGAAGCTTGGACCACGCTGGCAAGTTCCTACAAAGCTAAAAGAATTAGATTTTTCCAACAATAAATTTGACAATATCTCCCATGATGCATTTGAATTCACTAGCTACTGGGATGTTACTATGAAACGTTCATTGAATCTGAGGAATTGTGGGATTAAATTCATTGAAAACGGAACCTTGGTTCAGTTTAAAGGTCTGCACGACTTGGACTTATCAGATAATCCAGGATTAGGTGGTGAAAGGCTGAATCATCTTCTCCTGGAATTAGAAGGAAGTCGTATAAAGAGACTGGATTTTTCTGGAATGCGTCTGACCACAATCCAATCCTTATTTCAGGATGTTGATCAACTTTCATTAGAATATCTAAACTTAGCTGACAATTTTTTTCGCGATATTCCTGTTTGGGCAGTTGGCAATGTCCGGAGTTTACAACATTTAAATATAAGTAATAACAATCTAGCGTCAGATATAATTGGATTAAAAGATCTGGGAAATCTCATAACTCTGGATTTATCATTTAATCAATTGTTGAAACTCAAATCTGATGTAACGTCACAAACATCCAGATTAACCTTTCTTGACATTTCACACAATCAAATTCAGAAGACATCTGACCTTGAACTTTCTTCTCTACAGAATCTTCAATATCTGAATGTGAGTCATAATAAATTAGAAGGTCTTGTTCTTCCAGGAAACACATCAGATTTAAGAGTTTTGAACTTCGCAGCAAACCAAATAACAGAGTTGTTTTCCATTCAAAATATTAATAAGCTTTCCCATTTTGATATATCAGGAAATAAACTCACATCTCTAGCCTCTTTCCTGTTCTCTCAAACGTACAATTTCCTGCTGGCTAATTTCAGCAGCAATAAAATATCAGACATTGATCATCGATCCTTTTTACCTTCTGCTCCCAATGTCATAGATTTATCTCATAATTCTTTGACAGAAGTGAAATTTGCCAGCTGGACGGATGCTAGTAAAATTATACTCCATCACAATGAAATAATAGAAATCAGCTATCAAGCCTTTTATGGTATGAGCGGGCTGAATTCCTTGGATTTATCTTTTAACAAACTGTCCAGCCTTCCAGAAGTTACCTTCCGATATCTTGTTCAATTACATCAGCTAAATCTGGCTCACAATAGTCTCAACATTAAACCAGATGTTTTCGTGGATGTATTAAAGCCACTTAAATCGCTCAAGATCTTGGATTTAAGCCATAATGAGTTATCAGACATCAATATTACAACATTTGGTTCATGTCCAAACATAGAAAGATTAACTTTATCCTATAACCAGTTTTCATTCATCCCCCTAACCCTGTTCAATCACCTTAACAACCTAACTTATTTAGATGCTGCTGGGAACCCATTTATTTGTGATTGTAGCTTAATACCATTCCGTGACTGGATAAAAGATAACCTGAAGACCAAAATGAGGCAATCCTATAATAGAACTAAGTATACATGCATTAATCCAATAGCACGAAAAGGAATAACGATAATAGATTTTAGGGAAGAAAGGTTTGAGTGCAACGAAAGTCTATTGTTTATGATAATATTTGGATCAATTGGTGGTTTTTTAATTCTGGTTGGAATAATAGGATCCCTTAGCTGTCATTACTATCGAAAATGGCGCAAAAAGAATCCGCGTATTAAAACAAAACGGAAGAAAAGCCCTGTCAAAGTAGATAGAATCAGGAAGAAAGTAAAAGCTGAACTGGACAAAATTGCAAAAAGTGAAACACAAAAGACAAATAAAATTCAAAATGGCGGATCTAGAGTTCCCTATATGGTCAATGAAACAGAAGGCAGATTGGCATTAGAAAAAGACAGACGATTACCACAATATAGAGCCAGTAAATTCAATCTACCTCAAGTTTTACCATCTGAACCAGCAGAAAACTGGCAGAAATTAAGGTCCCGAAATGATCCACGCAGATTCCACACTGTCAATCCCAGAATCCAAAATCCACATGTATCTTGGGATAGGTGGAATTGGCAGCAACCTCACAATGTCTATTCAACAATGCCTTTTCCAAGTGCCATGTCTCAATATGATGTCAACAAAAGTCGTCCAGAAAGGGGGGTAACCTTTGATGTGAATATTCACAGGCATCGGCAGTCTGTTGATGATACTTACGTTGACAACTATCGCCATAGATACAAACATCCACGTGATTTACATAGACATAAGAATATGAATGGATACGGTGAGAGGAAATATTCTATGCCGAATGTTTACGTGCAAGATAAACAAACTGATTGGGTTTAACAATTAAAAACATTATCTTTATTGACAATTTATATACAAAGACTGGACTAGATACCAATACCTGGTGAAATTATGCATTGTTAAGACTTCTACATTGATAATAATGATTTCATCAAACATGCTAGATAATTAATCTTATACTTACTAGTTTATAGCTTTGTTCTTGACAGAACTCTATAATATATTTTAATTCTGTATTGGATAATAAACTCTGAAATATAAATTATTCATCCAGATGTATACAATTAATCTGGTTTGAAATTATATTGATTTATTTTTTATCAACAAAGAAAATGGATGACACTAGTGGATGTCAGACCCATTTTTCGGGTCATCATAAATAACCTCACTTGAACAAATCTTTTTTAAAAAAGTTTTTTTACAAGAATTGAAAATCAAAATGTTAATAAGTGTTCAGGAAGAGCTAAAACAGGATATTTTTAAAAGGAATTGCTCATATGTAGGTTATTTGGTCAGTGTCTTTTGTATTCTTCTGACTGGCTCTCAATAAGAGATCTTCATTTATAGATTCACATTATTTCTCTTGTAAATATTTCATTAATTATGGCTAGAAAAATCTCCCCTTTAGTCTGCACACTTAAGTATTTGTATACTACTCAATATTTAATGGCAGTTCAATTATCAAACTACTTGAATTTGTTAATAAATACTATTACCAATGTATATTAAGAAATTTAGAACCATATTTAAAATCTTTCTCCATCATGCAAAGATATCAGCCCAGTATATTTGTGTCACATTGGTTTGCATCCAAATGGCATAAAAGACTTTGGAGAAAATCTAGCATATGGAAGATATCATTTTTTAAAATTCCATTTTTACTTTAGAATTAAAAAAATATTCTGTATAATATTAAGCACACTTACAGCAGTATTAGGAAGTTTAATAGCTTGTATTGTATTGCTATTATTTGATGGTAGTTTCTTAAAAACTTCAACTCTATCTTGTAATATATGTGTCACATTTTCTATCTATAATAAATACAATATCATTTATTACAACTTTTTTGTTTTAATATCTAGAAACACACATTTGTAACAAACATGTTAAATGTTGGGGAAGAAGCATGAATACCAGTAAATGTCTTGTTTCAGAACAAAGGTATATTTAGCTGTCAAAAAAAATATAGGTTGCATATTTTATGCCAAATTAAACAAACCTTCAGATGCAAAACTCATCAAAAATATTACATTAAATCAATGAGGAATTTCTTAAAATTATTGAATTGAAGCTTCACTAATGATCAGATTTGCATTATGGAGAAATAAATGTATACACAAGTAAGATCATAATCTGTCATTAATGTTTAACATGAAATCAGATGTAAGTCTCAAAACCTGGGATGGGGGTGGGGGTGGATGTCATACTGTGTAAACCATAACACCTTCAAATTTGCCAAAAATTGGTTTACATGTATATGGTTTATATACTGATGTTCAAAAAGATAAATTTAGTTCAATCTGGACTAATAGATACGAAGTGCCTATTTAATTTTGGTGATTTCAGGCAAAACGGGCATGTTTGGCATGTTTGACTTACTTTTACATGTTTTTGATATTTTGTAGAGAGGTCTAATTTTTCAATGAAAGGCCATCTCATGGTCAAGTTTGCCACAATGTCTTATTCAAAGGAAATATCATTTTTTTTATTGGGGGGGGGGGGGCTAAAATAAACATATAAACCAAATTTCAGCAAACTCTATGAGGGTAGAACTTTACTGCTTTCCAATTATGTAGTGATATGACATGGCAGAACACTATGTTAGTTACCTTATTTTACTTACCGTCATTTCAAACCTTGTATCTGGTTTATCAACACCATATAAGGACATGACATGATGATATGTGTATCGTGGGAAGGGCGTGGTTAACTGTTCTAATGGCCAACAATCAACAATCATATCTTCTATAAGCTTCATTATATTATCTTGGTTTACAAATGACATTTCTATATCAACCTGTATGTAATTACAAAACTAGAGAGTGGATATACATGTAAAACAGTGGCATCAATAACACCATCAACAGTATGTGGCATCAATAACCTGAATCAGACATTTTTCCTAGTCATGTTGTTGGTCGGACAGACAAGGGCGAGCTTCAATGTTTAGGTCACATTGGGAAAATTGGTTTAATTTGGATTAATGTTGTTTTAACACAAAATCAAATATATATTTTTTTTGTTGTAAATCTATTTGAAGTAATACACCAAATAAGATACCTGTGTAAATTCTGGCTGTCTATCTGGTTTAGCCCCTTCATCTCGATAACATCTAGCTATCTGTACATATCTATCTATACCACCCACCATTAATAATTGTTTAAACTGTAAATAAATATATAACTGTCTAATCTTTATATTTATAAATAGTATACAATGTAACACATATTTAGATAAAAACCACACATCATTATAATAATTGTCGAAACTGTAAATAAAGATATTTATAAATAATATAACATTTATTTACTGGTAATAAACTCATTTTTGCAATGGCTTTATATCTTCAAGAGTTGAGTTACTGTAGTGTTATATATAAAAAAAAGAGCAAGTGGCAAAATTGTAATCTTCTATTTGTGGGTAGTTTAACATCTATTTACTGGTAATAAACTCATTTTCGTAATGGCTTTATATCTTTAAGTGCAAGTGGCAAAATTGTAATCTTCTATTTGTGGGTAGTTTGCATTCTTCCTTATTCTACAAAGTCTACATTACCTGCTGAGGACTTTGTGGTAGTGTATAAAATTTACCAGGTCTCTGTGTTGGAACAATAAATTCTTGAGCACCCTGAAAGTAATATTTTAAATGTTTAATTGTTTTTGACATGAAGCTATTACTCACAAATTGTAATCATAAACAGCCGGGCATTCATGTTGTGTCAAAATCTAGCTTTGGAGTACACCAGTGGGTATTCCCCAAGGTTCTGTTCTGGGAGAACTCCCGTTAATATATATGAATGCCATTTTTAAAAATATCCTTTTACTGACAAAACCAGTCACTTTATCAGTAATATAGAAATAATTCTATAAAATCTGTAACCTTCATATAGTTTATACTTATAATCTCTCTGTCTGCCATAAATATAACCATTGATGAAAATATTTCATACATCTCACAATATAATTTGATAAAGATTGTAATAGCTCATCTATCTCATAAAATGGTTAAATATTTTAGACTAGCAATGAAAGTATCTACATTTAATTTATCTCATTGATCTTAGACTTCTGACCTTAGTGAACAGGTCATCGTCCAATTTAAAAGATTTAACAGTCATTTGTTCATGATGCAATAACACCATCATCTTATACAGACACATACTTACGCCAGGTGTTTTACGAAATAATGTTGGTGTTTCAACATCTACAAAACCTGAAAATATTCAAACTGCTTAATTATATCATCAAAAGTTTAGATCGCAAAACAATTGACCTTAAAAGAGCACTCTTAAGATCTTATGAAATGGAGACAAAGATGTACGCTTTTTAAAGCATTTTTATCCACATTTCTCTTTCTAAATCTACAAGATAGTTAAAGATACATTATGGGAGATTAGTTAACGAGTTGGCAGTTCTCACTATAATAAGTAAAAACTAGATAATATAAAGGCACTTTGCTGAAAATTTCAGTCAGATTGATCCACTATGAACTGAAAATGAAGCAAGTGATATTTTCGCCTAGCCTCGATCATCATTACTAAAATCGGTGCAGTAAAAGCATAGTCTCGATTATCCATTTAATAACTAAATCATGAAGGAAAGTTATGCACTAAATCAGATCATAATCCACTAAAGATCACAGGCTAGCAATGTGACTGAGAGTTGATTATGGACTGGATATGTTAATCAATGTCTAATTAATAATTTAGATAACATTTCAGATTTAAAGAAAGACCTGCAATAGGAAGATTGAGCTCTTGCGCTATAATGTATGTTAAATCTGTAAACATTTAGGGCAAGTCATTTTTCCAGAGATGTAATAATGGCTAAAGAAGTCATATATTTAAAGTAAAAAATTGACCATGATAGTCAAAAATACAACTTACCATGTTTATTGCACAAAAAACTTCTGATTTTCATTACCATTTGTGAACGTAACCTTAAATTTTGTTGTAACATTTTCTGTCGTATATCCAGATATCTATATTCCATTCGAAGTGATTCTTTTACCTGAATACAAAAATTTAATAACTTTTATATAAAAAAAGTGAAGTTAATAGTTCCTCAATTTAACAACCAAAGTTGTATATTTGTATAAGTTACAGAAGTGGTCATAAAAAGTAATTGTCTATGTTCATTACCTTATGAAAATCTCGTATTTCAAATGGTAAGTTCGTTTTACATTGATTTAAAATATTAATATTTTTAACTTGGACCTCTACATCTCCAGTTGGCATTTTCTGAAATAACAAACATGATAATTAAAATATTTAAGTAATATTGATTCTATCCCTAAATGAATATTGATTCTATTTATCAATAAATTCAATATCACACTTGGTTTAAATTATTTACTCAATTAAAAAAAAATCAAGCTAATAATAAGGAGCAGTGGATGGATTTAGATCATAAGGTCTGAAAGTGATGTAAATATCATGATTTTAACTGAATATCCATATAAGAAATAGGGTTGCCTGACTGACGTGGCAGCTTTTTTACCTTGGTTGGGTTATTAGACTTTTTCGGAATGTGTATTCATTTCACATTTTCATTCTGCATTTGAACTAGTATATTCAGTGCAATGTATATCTAAATGAGTATTCATTACACACTCACATTTCATAAAGCAAATAATATACTGATTGACAAAATATACATCATCTGACATGAATTCTGTAATATAGACGGTGGCTTATTAACAGCGTTTAAACTGATTTGTTATTCTCGTTAAGTATGTTGAATGTTCAACTCTAAAATTCTTTTCCACTTCCCATTTACCAGGATTTAGATTGACATGATTTTAAACTTTGATTCTAACCTTGTTTTCTTGACCTCTTGGTCTAGCTATAACTTCACCCTTTACCTCTAAAACACTTTCAAATGGTAGCTTGTCAACATCTTTATCAGCCTGCATTATAAATTACAATAGTAAATATAAATATTTCATACAGGATGTTAAACCAAATTTCTTACCATTTATATTCATGGAATGAAGTTAAGAATTGATTTGTAAATGATATGAAACTTTGCCGCCTGGTTCTCTGCACCAACTAGTAAAGATCGGTTTATGGACTCTATGCAATATATTTGTTGTCCAGGGCGGGAAATTTTGCCCAGACAGTGAGACTGCAGCCTACTCTCATTTCAAATTGCAACTGTTTTTCACCCTATCCAAATGACCAGATACGGTCTTTGAAAGACCCTCTGTCCTGCCTCACTGAAAGGGGAAACCGCAATGGAAAAATTTCTTGACCAACACCGAAACTAAACCCCCAACCTCCAGGTTAGTGAGCCAGCACCCCAAATTAATTTGTGAAAGGAATTGGGGTTTAACGTCTTACTTTTCTGCACCGACTGGAATAAAGAAGACAGACATACACCATGTGGTGTGTGTGCTATGATATAAATTTTGCACAGACTGGGTAGCGCTTGAGTTTACTCTTATTTCGAATTCCAACTGTCAAGGTTCTTTTACACCAATGTGTACATGGGATTTTGGCAACACTGACAAGGGGAAATCATACCTTACTCACTGAGTCACCATGACATGGTACCCCCAAATTTATTTGTAAATGGTAGGCCACATAATTTATTTTAACTCCCCTACTTTTAGGTGTGAGCTATCAGTTAATAAACAGTCTAACTTGATTAGACATATTCTTCACGTGACATTTAGAAGATGAAAAACATATTGCAAGACCCAATTCTATTGATAACAGATATTAGATTTATTCAAAACACCCTTTTGATTTTCTTTATCAAGTAAATAAATTTAGTCGATGTTATCTATAAAATTATGTCTTGTAATGTAATTATTAAAACTTTTACAGCATAGATCAAAGATTTTTTGCATTCATTCATCGTTTCGGTTTATGGATAGATTCATGTTGATGGCTTCAATCAAAACTAATTTAAAGATAGTATCTAGACTAGACTATATAGACAAGATCATTATTTTTATGTTTATTTACAGTAGACTAGATTTACCTGATCATTGATAGCGATCTGTATTGAACCATGCCAGTCTCTAAGTAGAAGGAATCTGCCATAGCGTTGATACTGAACCCAACCATATAATGTGACCTCCTGTCCCACATTATTCAGTCTTAATTCTCCACATGTATGGCTTCTATCAATGTAACTGGATAAACCTGAAAAACTAAGAAAGATGTATTGACAGACTGACAGAACAATTCAATATTATAGTTCTACTGATCTCCTCTTCATCAAGGTATAACATTCAAACAATACCATACAGACTATCTTTATAAAGGTGTTGCCTTGGGTGTTATAAATTGGTCACTAAGACACTATCAATATTGCACGTCAATGAAATATTCAGATATATTACTGGTAATCGACTCACACTTTGATCTAAAATTCTGAGAAACTATTCTGAGCATGGTTACTCAAATGAAATGACTATTTAAAGTTATAGAAAAATCAAAAAATATAAAGCCTTCTATCATTGTATGGAATCTCCCTTCTTTTCAACAACAAAAAAGACAGTGGATCTTGAATATCGTACAAATCAGTATTACTAACGCCACTTCTAGGACCATCAAGATCTGACCCAACAAGGCATTTTGAAATGTGCATAAAATCTTCTCCGTTGATATGTAACGTTGTTTTAATCTTCATAGGCTTTCATAAATTTAATTGCCTCTAATAATCATTTCAATATTTAAAACTCGGCACCATGTACAATTCTCGTGAAGCAGCTATTTATTTCGGCAGATGTTAAGTTGTATATAATTTGTATCTTTGTTGGGTGATTATGATTGTCTGCAGCTGACACCTTTTGAGTGATGCATGCAAAACATAGTGGACGCTTTACTGCTAGGGTTCTAAAACAGGCTGAGAACAGAGGTGGGGAATAGAGAGTATTTTACTGTATTGCAGCTATATAAGATAATTAAAGGCCGGATAGGAAATGCCATGCAGTGGACATCGTCCGCTCAAAGTTCCAAAAGGAACTAGTCCTTCAGGGCTTTAATGATTGGATATTGTAGGCCTAATGTACAAGTATGGGAGTCACATCAACCGTGAATGAGCTTTATTCAATGTATAGCTTTCAGTTAGTTATTTGAGATTTTGTCATTGGAACTCTTTTGGGGTTTAGAAAAAATAAACCAAGTTTTACCAATAATCACCAAGCCCAACAAGGAAAACAAACAAACAAAACTGGGCAAGACACATAGACATACCACTACCACTGCACAAAGACAAAACAGCCTCAAGGCAATGAAATGAAATGGGGTTTAACGTCCCACTCTTTTGCACCTAACCTGGGCTAATGGAAGACTGGCATACGCCATACAGTGTGCTATGAAGGAAATTTTGCCTCGGCAGCGGCGCTACGGTCTACTCTTATATCGAATTCCAACTGCCAAGGGATCTTCTATGTGCACTCCAATGTGTACACACAGGATCTTGGTTTTTCATCCCATCCGAATGACTAGGCAGCTGTCCTTTTCAGGCCCTCCGTCTACATCACAGACAAGAGGAAATCACGCTGGAAAATCGAGATGAACTTTCTCAGCCAATGCAGGGATCGAACACCCGACCTCCAGGCTAGCATACCTGCGCATAATCCACTTAACCACTGTGAACCCCGCCTTAAGGCAAGAGAGAGAGCGAGAGAAATGGAGTTTAACGTCCACTCAACTCAAACTAGGTCATTTCGAGACTAACATGGTTTTTAAAATTTATTAATTCGCATGCGCATACATGTAGGGGTCTTTAGCAGTTGGAGGAAACCGGAGTGCCCAAAGGAAACCCACGAGGTTGAGAAGACGCCCCTATCTCCATGCCACATATGCTCACACCAGGGATCGAAACCACAGCCGCAAGCCAGAGGTGACCGGCCAGTTAGATGTCGAAGCGCTGCAATCGTGACCACTAGGCCATCCCAACCCTCCGCCTGCCCTTGGCCTTATAGGCTTAGGCTTTTAGAGAGAGAGAGAGAAATGGGGTTTAACGTCCATGCAACACAAACTAGGTCATTTCGGGACTAACATATGGTTTAATTTTATTTCAATAATTTGCTTGCGCGTAGGGGTCTTTAGCAGTGGGAGGAAACCGGAGTGCCCGAAACCACAGCCGCAAGCCAGAGGTGACCGGCCAGTTAGTCGAAGCGCGGCAGTCTTGACCACTAGGCCATCCACCCCCCACCCGCTTGCCCTTGGCCTTAGACTTAGGCTTTTAACTTTTAGAGTCTTCTTAGTTAGAAGTAGTTCAGCTCTGAACGTCGGTCTCATTACACTCACCCTGACCGTTCAGGGACTGGCCTATTCAATCAATGTCGAAAATAATTTGAACCCCAGTCAATTTTACTGGGCAACTTTTCACTGCGAAACATCGGAGTGTCAATCCGTGTGGACGTCTGTACAATGTAAAGGAACATCTTAGTGACAAAATAAGACCTTGCTTACCTCGCTAGACTCAGTATGAGCGAAACAACAGGCTGTTTAAAATACGTCCCCTCCTATCAAACTACCCTTTCGCCACCATGACACAGCGTGTTGTGATGCTCATACTGACTCTAGCGAAATGAGCAAGGTCTTATTTTCCCACTGAGATGTTCCTTTACACTGTACACGCATCCACACGGAGTGACACCCATCGTTTAGCAGTGAAATGTTGCCCAATAAAATTGGGGGTCAAATTATTTTCGACATTGATTGAATTGGCCAGTCCCTGAACGTTCAGGGTGAGTGTAGGCTAATGAGACCGACGTTCAGAGCTGAACTAAGTTAGAAGAAGGCAAGGGCCGGGCAGAATTTTATAGGAAACAAAACAAGACAATAAGGATGACTAAAAAAAAGAAGAAAAAAAAGACACACTTGAAGAGTACCGTCGATTATTGTGCTTGCAACAAGAACTAACTGCTGATAAATTATTTCTATTCTTTAACCAGTGATAGCAGACGCTTTTCATGGAACGCGCCATCTTTTTTGTGTTGATTGTCCAGATCACTTTTCCTATTGAAATCTTCATGTATACCTAGAGTCTGGAAATCTAGATCTATACCGGAAGTTTATTGGCTACTGTAATATTTTGTCCAGTTGTTTATCAAACGAATTGAATATATTGCAATTTCATCAAAAGAATACTCAACCTTTTTTATATAAAAAAATGAGAAAAAGATAAAAAAAATATTTCAGTATTTAAAAATATCATCAAATTAGTTAAAGCCAAAATTATTTGCCATTTGCTCAGGATTTAAATGTATTTCGGTTTAGTAAGGATTGTCATTTGAAGCAAATTTGTACGACACCGTCAAAATAAGGTGGACAGAGATTAACTTATTAATCTGATGATCCAAGTAGCAGATTAATTAAGTACTTTGTTTATATTTCTTTTATCAGAAGAGGTATTAATGATTTTGTCCGACAAAATAAAGACAAAATGATATACGGGATCATAGATTAAACTACAATGTTTAATATATATTTTATCCGGAGCAGTGGTTCTCCTCAGTCCTCCTCACTCAGTCTCCTCAATACATACTCAATACTGCCTCTTTGACACTATAGTTTCTATGCTGGGTCACACACAATGTCCCAAGCAAGACCCTGTACCTGCCCTGGTACATTGTATTATATCATCTCTTTCTGTAGAGAGTTTGTGTGGAAATGCAATCAAGTATACGTTCATGATTGCAACTTGATGAAGATTGCTAGAAACAACAGGGTTGTTACAACTTGCTCCATTATTTCTTATCCCCACAATCTTATTTCCAACATCTGATCTGACTGATCTCCAGGTTATACAACATAATAATATGTACATTTATATCCTGCACAGTTCAATGCTAGTATGCATGCTCATGCACTACACAGGCTGGGTGCCATAATGGGCCGTAAATAGATGAGTTTTTATGTTAGGTTTAAATGTTTCTAGGCCTGGTGACAGTTTAATGTTTCAGTAATGAATTCCACAAAACAGGCACAATGTTTAGCAGTAATGAATTTCACAGAACAGGCACAATATGAACAAAAGATCTGTATCCAAATGATTTAAGTTTATATTTTGGGATTTTAAGAAACATAAAATGAACTAATCCATCTTATCAAATATAGGCCTATGAACTGTGGATTGTACATACGTAAATTAATGGTGTTATTGCCTACATGTATCCATGTATGCATACTTGATGAAAGTTTATATTTTGGGATTATAAGAAACATAAAATGAACTAATCCATCTTATCAAATATAGGCCTATGAACTGTGGATTGTACATACCGGTACGTAAATTAATGGTGTTATTGCCTACATGTATCCATGTATGCATACTTGATGAAAGCGATAATGGCAGTTACATGTATACTTGGTCTACTGTAAAAATTCAGTTATATTACTTGTTTGAACAAATTATGATTTTTTAGCAATGTAAATGTAGATTAACTTGGGAGGATTCCAGGTGTATGAAATGATTGCCTAATATTTCTTGTAGGCATACTGAATAAATGAAAATCAACGCTGGTAGTAAATGTACATATGATATTTTACTTTTACTGTTGTTTCTTTTTTTCAGAATTTTGCAACTTAAGCTTGTAAAAACTTGCTAGAAAGCATGACAATTATACCAAAGAACTTCAATAGGACAGCTTAGTGTACTTCCAGTTTATTTCATCTAAAGGTGTTGATTAATCGTTAAGATGTCCATCTTTAAGCGATTCCTTGGTAACAAGGAGAGTGATGGATCAACCAAACAACTAACATCACCAACAGCTAGTATGCAGCCAATGGGTCAGCAGTTACAAAGGAAATTTGCAAAAGGTGTCCAATATAATAGTAAGTGGAAATAGAAGGGAAAGGAATGAGGTTTAAATTTTTATTCGCTGGTAAGTTGGAAGTGGGCTTCAAAATGTTTTGAGGTATACTAGTTGTGTTTCCAGTTCCCTAGCAGTATATATGCATATATAGAACCTTTATAGATGTTCTAGTACTGTGCATATTATTTACGTACTACATGCATGGTACATAATCCATTTTCCACATTTTTAATTAATTATTTTATTTATCACTCTTCACTATTTAATTAGTGGCTCTAAGTTTATTCATACTGGTGTACCATAGGCAAGAAGAAGGAATAAGATTACCTGCCTAACCTTATATTTTTCTCGGGTTTCTTCCCACTGTTATAGAATCAAGTAAGAGCCCTACAATCAAGCAATTCGTTGAATAATTAATGATATGCCATAAACCAAGATAAAATAAGGTTTTATTCCATAAACATTGTAAAGAGAACAGCATGGAAACAAAAGAAAAGAAAAGTAAATATGTTAGTACAGAAATTGCCTGATTAGTATTTGGAGGACATTCAGCCCCAATTATTAATAAATTAATATCCAAGTTTGAATATAGACTGTACAGCAGCATCTGGTGTCCTTATATACATGGGGGTTTGGATGGCCGAATGGTTAGTATGTTATATCACAAAGTCTGTCATTGAGTCAACTGGTATGGTTTTAATTTCCCGATTGTACCTGACAAGGAGTAGGGTCGTCTGTCCAACATGTTGATTTTCTCCGGGTTGTTCGGTTTCCTCCCAGTGCTAAAGACCCCTATGGGCAAGAGAATTTTCGAAATTAAAATGACCCACGTGTTAGTCCCTAAGTAACCTAGTTTGTGTTGAGTAGACTTAACTCCATTCCTCTCCCACTCTCTCCCTTATATACATAGACTGTCAGTTTAACATTATGATTTCAGTGAAAATCGTGATTCGTGGTGATAGAAATGTTGGTAAATCTTGTATATTTCACCGTTTACAAGGTCATAAATTTATAGAAGAATATATTCCCACAGATGAAATACAGGTTTGATTATTTTTTCATTGTTAAAGATGCATTATGTAAAATTAAAAAATATATCATGAAAAATTGATGTACTGATAAGTTTATTTGAGCGAAATTTTAAGTTTTTTCAAAATGTAGTGTAGATAGTTTTTATTTGTAGCAACGGTACTTGACATTCAAGACCAAGTCTCAATTATCCATTTGATCGTTAAATCTTTAAATCTCTCTGGTGTTCTAATATATTTAAATCTAGGCCATCCAATGTTAATTAAAAAATGTCTCAAAAATAGTTTATATAACATTTGAAGCAGGCACATTTAGTTCTAATATAATGCATCTTTGATTGATTAAATTAAAACTATCTCTAACTCAGATATTATGTACTGTGTAATGATGGTTTCTTTAACATAAAATCTAATGAATAAATATATATTTTGTCTTAATATTTATTTCCAGGTGGCTAGCATACAATGGAACTATAAAGCTACAGACGATGTTGTTAAAGTTGAAGTGTGGGACGTTGTTGATAAAGGTCGACCTCGTAAAAAGATGGAAGGGTTAAAATTAGATAATGCTGCAGAAATTATGCCAACAGAACCTTGTTTAGATGCCGAGTTTTTAGATGTTTATAAAGGAACACATGGAGTTATTTTAATGTATGACATAACTAAGCAATGGTGAGAAAGAATACTCTAAGTTTATAATTTGTTGCAAAAGTCAATATTCAAAATTATCAGGGCTTGATTTCACCTAATTTGTCAGACCAGACTGACAGACAATGACACTGACCAGCTTCGAATTTTGTTGTGTTTCAATATTTGTGAAGTTGTTGCTTGTATTGCATATGGATGAAATACACGTATTGTGCAATCCTGGAAATTACAGTTCTATTTGTGTATGACAAAATATGATACTGAAATGATATACAAAACTGTGTCCTGGACACATAAATTGAATATATAAATAAAACATAGAAAAAAGTCAAAATTATTTCTAAAATTGTGTCTTTTAGCAGCAGAATTTTAAATTTTGATGTTATATGTATTGATCAATTTACAGGACATATTCTTATGTAGAACGTGAATTAGAGAAAGTACCTCTACATATTCCAGTGTTAGTGTTAGGTAACCACAGAGATATGGGACATCATAGAACAGTTAATCAAGATAAAGCCAAATATTATGTAGAAAATTTACAACGTGAAAGGTTGGTAATATTACAATCTGTTGTGGCATTTTACTTTCAATAGTATCATTATTTATTAATACAGAATTTATTAATATGAAATTATGACTGTATTGTAAGTTTTTCAAACTTTGAATTCATAAATTTTGCCAATTTGATTAAAATACAGATCTATATTTCATTTTTTTTGTTGTATACTTTCAATGGCCGACAAGATATAGTAAGAGTTGACGTCAGGGAGCTACGTTTGATCCTGTGCAGGGCTCGAAATTCGTTTTTTCGATCGAAGGCCAACATTGGCCTACGATAGGACAAAGTGCAACCTTGATCATAGGCCAAAAATTAAAAATCCAAGGCCAAGTCATAAATTATTATATTATCAGCTTAATATGTAATATTACGTTATAAATATGTTTATTGTAGATCTTTTTTCTCAGTCAAATGGTTGTTACAGGTTTTTATTTATTACTTTTACAAAAATAATGCATCCTTACAGTTTAGGGGGAGGGGGATAAAACTCTTATCGTACTGTTATTAGTACGATTTTTTTCTTCTACAAATATTTTTTAAAAATCAGCATTTTTATTAGGAGTTGAAAGTATTACTATATCATCAGTAGAGCTTCGTAAAATATCAATACAAATCGATAGTATTGATAAGATATGCCAAAAAGCACTATCAAGTATCGTTCTCTTCATCTATTTTTTGTGCGTGCGTAGGGGACTGAGCAGTCGACTCGATGTTTTCTGTGACCTAATCCTTCGTATATAATAATACAATAGCCTACATCGGTCACTTTATATTTATCCAATCTCAATGAACAATTTATGATAACAAGCTCTTTAGCCTTACTTTAGACAATTCATTTTTATACGCCCACATAGAAATGTGGACGTATATTGCCGTCGCCCCCGTCCGTCCGTCTGTCGGTCCGTCCGTCCGTCGGTCCGTCCGTCCGTCCGTCCGTCCGTCCGTCCGTCCATCGTCCACAATTTTTTGTGAACGCACTAGAGGCCAGGGTTAATATCCGATTGACTTTAAATTTATACACAGTGTTTAAGGTCATGAGACGAAGAAGCCTATTGATTTTCAGCAATATCCGATAATTACTGCCAGAGTTATGACCCTTGATCACTTTGAAAAATCTTGTGAACGCTCTAGAGGCTAAAGTTAATATCCGATTGACCTTAAATTTACACACAGTGTTTAAGGTCATGAGACGAAGAAGCCTATTGATTTTCAGCGATGTCCGATAATTACTGACAGAGTTATGACCCTTGATCACTTTGAAAAATCTTGTGAACGCTCTAGAGGCTAAAGTTAATATTGGATTGACTTTAAATTTATACACAGTGTTCAAGGTCATGATACGAAGAAGCCTATTGATTTTCAGCAATATCCGATAATTACTGCCAGAGTTATGACCCTTGATCACTTTGAAAAATCTTGTGAATGATCAAGAGGCTAAAGTTAATATCCGATTGACTTTAAATTTATACACAGTGTTTAAGGTCATAAGACGAAGAAGCCTATTGATTTTCACGGATTTCCGATAATTAGTGCCAGAGTTGTGTCCCTTGATCACTTCAAAAAATCTTGTGGATGCTCTAAAGGCCAAAGTTAATATCTGATTGACTTTAAATTTATACACGGTGTTTAAGGTCATGAGACGAAGAAGCCTATTGATTTTCAACGATCTCTGATAATTATTGCCAGAGTTATGGCCCTTGATCATATCAAAAAACCCTGAGGACGCTCTAGAGGCCAAAGTTTATATCCGATTGACTTTAAATTTACACACACTGTTTAAGGTCATGAGACGAAGAAACCTACTGATTTTCAGCGATTTCAAATAATTACTTCCAGAGTTATCTCCCTTGATCACTTCAAAAAACCTTGTGACACTATAGATGCCAAACTTATCATCCGATTGACTTCAGATTGATATACAGAGTTTAAGGTGTTGAAACGAACAAGTATTTTGATTTTCAATGAATTTTGATAACTGAACAGCTAAATCCATGATATTAAATATTTCCTATACTAATTGTTAGCGTGGGGCAATACTTTATAAAAAGCTAACAAATTCTAATGATTTTCAGATAATTACATAATGAGTTGTTACTCTTAATCAGATTTTAGTGTATTACAAATGTTTCATCCCCCCCAAAAAGTAAAAATATGCGACAACCCTTGTTGACTGCCCGGACGATTTAGCTGCTGTGGGCGTATGTTTCGTTGCCTGGCAACCTATCTTTCCATAGTTTGTGCACGCGAATCGACAACGAATTATCCGCCATGTTGTTATTTGTTGCGTTCACGTACGCAATGCTTTGAGTCGACTCGTGCTCATTTTATTTTGGTTCCTCCATAGACATCGGCCTATCAACGGTTTTTCGTCATTCAGAACCACGGCTACATTATTTAAAAATTAAGTACAATTATACGTAATATGAGAAGGTTTATTATTAAGTAGACGAACAAAAACAACTATCGCAAAACATCGTATGGTTTTGTCTTTTAAACACGTAATCCAGTCTTGATTACAACCATGAAAATAAGATAGTTTCGATATTATCACTCGACACTTCAATGCCGATTATCGATAGTAAGAATAACTATTGATACCCAGCTCTAATCGGCGGCCATACATGGCTGTGGATAACTGAAAATCGGCCACGAATCTGCGGCCAAATTCTAAAATTCGGAGGCCGTGGCCGCCGGCAGTGTCGAGCCCTGATCCTGTGACGTCAGACATTGATTAATCAATCAGCATTGACGTTTCTTGTGAGTTACCCACAATTCCGTGCATCAAAAGGCCACAAACTCACTGTAACAGACTGTATCATTGGCTAATCCCTCACATTATCGAGAAAACATCAGTGATAACAACTCTTCCAGATCCTAGTGTAGTGAAGACAAGTAAAACAAAATTTTAAACTATTAAAAAAAAAACGAAATAGGATCTGTGTTTTAACCAGACTGACTTTTTCCATTCAACTAACCAACATTCAGAAATAAAATCTAGAATTGCTTATGTAACACACATACAAAGAATTTATGTTGGTTGCATCTCTAATGGGAAACTTGATAAACATTACAATTATCAATGGCAAGCTAATTTACATAATTTTCAGTACTGTAGCGCACATGAATACTGACCAGAGCAGGACTCTTAATTGACTGTTTCTGGTGCCTGTAAATGTTTGATATTGAATAAGGCAATTGATACACAATGAATTGATCAATTGTATCATAAAATACTCTATTTCGGCTCCATTACGAAGAATTAATTATTTTTTATTGATTCAGAAGTCATTTAATTCTTAACAGTCATATCTGTGTAATAAAAAGCCTCATGAGTTCTCATTTCATGTGATTATTGAAAACATGTCCATTAAAGTGGCATACTTTTATAACAAATTATTTGCATGAAATGGGTCACTGTCATACTTCAGTCAATCAAAGATTTCAAGACTTTAAACTCTATTATGCACAATGCATACTACAAAAGATGTGTAATGGTTATTTGTGGTCGAAAAACCACATGAGCTTCAATAACTGAAAACCAATGATAATATGCAAAGGTCATTCATAAAATATGATGTGCTGTGTAATAAATTACAAACTGTATTAAAGATACATTATTGAAGAACTAAGATTGCCTATTGCACAACTTTCTTTAGGCTTGAAATGTTATGTAAATGAACTCTTGATGCCATTGTATACTCAAGATTTTAATTAGATTAGAACGGTTCGGCCATTTAATGGTACTGTGATAACTTGGCTCAGAATAAAGTAATTTGAATGACATTTTCAATATATTCATTTTGCATTGTCTATTTTTGAACTTTTATAGCAAGAACGGACAGCTCGTATCTAAATCTGACATAATGTATTCTTTAAGATCCCTGCTGACCCGTATCAAAAACTTATCACAGAGGTTTAACGGTTTAGCTGATATCTAAATCTTTCTGAGAATATTTTGGACAGAATAAAGCAATTTTTTTCAGTAAAATTATATATTATTTATGTATTATATATCAGACCAGAAGGATCAGGGCAGATTCGTTATGCTGAATCATCCATGAGAAATGGTTTTGGTTTAAAATATCTACATCTTTTCTTCAATGTTCCATTTTTACAATTACAGGTAGTCTTCAGTTTATTTCTAAAGTTAGGTTTAATTTTTTTTTTAAATTGGCTCAAAATGATGAATTATTACAATTTTATTACTTATGATTTTTTAAAATACATGGAATACAAGTAATCTAAGATTCTTTTACTTAATTTTTTTTTTGATTGGATATTGTTTACATATTGTTTATGCATTTGTATTTTTTTTAAAAGAGACAGACATTATTAAAACAACTAGAAACTAATACCGATGATCTCAACTCAACAATTGAAGAATTAGAAATACACGAAGATTCAGAAGAACAAAATTATGATCTGTAAGAAAAATTTACTTTAAAATTTGTTTTATACCCAAAATGTTTTTCTTGGCATATAACTTCACACTTTCAATAAATCAAACAAAATTTCAGTCGTTTGAACCATTCATTTGAATGGTAATCTTTGATGTAGAAATGTTTATTTGTTTGAAGATTTATTGAAAATTTAACATCAAGTCGGAGAAAACTGGCAGAAAATTTAGCAGAACAGGCAACCTCTGAATCCAAATTTAAACAAGATGCATCAGGAGTCATAACTCTGAAAGATCAGACACAGCCTGAGTTAAACACAAACAGTAATACAGCAACAGGTTAATATGTTATATTTATAAAATAAATATGTTTTCGAAGTTGCATAAAAACCCCAAAATAATTATATTTGATATTTAAGAGACTGGATAACCAGCTGCATGGAACAGAACAAATATCTTATATAAAAAAGATGGATTATATTTCATGAATGAAGTGAAATTTAAAAACAACAATATTTATAATATTTTTTCTTTCTTTTTTTTAGTACCACGATCTGTCTCACAGCCAGCATTTACAAAGATTCCCTCCACATCATCACTAGAAACCTCAACTACACAACAGACATCCCTGCCATCTAAAAGTACACCAGTTACTCCAGCTACAACTCCTCAGGTCGAGCAGAAGCCAGGCTTTCTTTCACGCTTCTTTAAGAAATCTGAAACACAAGAAGTGCCAAAAGAAATTGTTTCAGGTTTGTGTACTGATTAATAGTTTTAGAATGAAGATTGTTAGTTTATGTTGGCTGCATCCTCCTTTAATCCTGCAAATTTCTAGATCAGGGAAATTTCACAGGTTGAAGAAAAGTTACTGAAATAAAACTCAACATATGGTTTATATGGATATAGATATATAACAACTTCTCTGTTATTTAAGATGATGGTTGTAACACTTGCAGTTATCTTATGAATTCATTCTTTTTCATCCAATCCTCGTAGAATCATACCTCAGGTTAATTACTGACAAAACATCATTGGTTACAATATGATTAAAATACAGATTTATATTTCCTTTCGATTTTTATACTTTCGATGGCCTACACTTCTTAAAGATCTTAGGTTGTATCAGGGGTTATGCAAGCGACTTTTGACCCTATGACATCAGTCATTGATTAATCAATCAATCAGTGTTGACATTTCTAGGGGTTTACCGGGTAAACTTTACCCGTAGTTCTGTGCAGAGCATGCCAAGAACTTGATGTAACAGACCATTTCATTGACTAATTCCTCACATCAACTAGAACGGCTGTTATATAACAACTCTTCCCGGAACCTAGTATTATGAAGGCAAGTAAAATGAACTTTTGAACTATAAGAAATGAAACTAAATAGGATCTGTCTTTTAATCAGATTGTATTGATTATGTGCCATAATAATAATTTTTCACTTTTAAAATGACTAGAATTACATGATGGTGATATAATGGTTAAATCTGTAGATGATTTTGTGCCCGAATCTGATGGAATTGATAAAGCTTTCCTTGATGATAATACTAAAGATACCTCTGATACGCGCAAAACAAATGATGGAGATTCAGACAGGTTAGTTTCTATACAGGGATTGTTCAACTAATCATAAGCAGGTACATTTATATTTTTACCATCCGATGAAGATCTCCAAAGCAAGAGTACTAATGTCTCTTTGATTGACAGACCATGATTTCGTCTATTGAGATGTTATACCAGTTTTCCTAACTAGTGTTTTTTTTCTTTTTGCCAGTGATGAAGGAGGCATCAACCCTATGGTGGCTGGGTTCCAAGATGACTTGGACTCGGAAGATGAGGCAGCTCAGGTTTCAACTAATCAAAAACCGTCTATTATTGCAAAAAAAGCACAGGATGTAGAACTCTCCAGTGAGGAGGAAGATAATGTTGTTTCACCCACTGTTATTTCTGCAGTTGTATCAAAAGACATTGACATTTCCTCTGATGAGGGGGATGGTTCTCCACCGGTTATAATAATGCAAAATGAGGATTTTGCAGAAAAACCTAAACATGCTTTGAATCCAGAAAATAAATTACGAAAGAATAGGAATTCATCAACAGCAGTTACAGAATTGTCTGATTCTGAGGATGCGGCTGAAGTGGAAAAAGTAGCAGAAGTAGACATACCAAATGTTGTAGTGACAGAGGCTGATGACAAACCACAACAATTAAATATTCCTAAAGAGGATTTAAATAATTGGTTAGATGAATTAGAGGAAAAGGTAAATTAGATTTTACAGGGAATTTAGTAAATGCTCATGGGGTTTTGTGGCCAAGTAAGGGGCAAAAAAGTCCTTTTGGAATCTATCACATTTTTATAAAAACGAAAAACCAAAGCATTTTAAAAGTTTTAGGGTTGAGTGTTGAAAATGTATCTAAAAAGGCATGGCATAATAAATACTCTCTGACAAATCTGTGGCAGAGAAAAAATGGCAGGCACCAGACGTAATGTGTTATATATTGTCTATAACAGATGGATTATTTCCAGCAATATGGCTTTAAAATCTTGTTTTTATGTTATTTAAATAAATGATCTTCTTTTTTTTACCTATATATTTTAGTCTAGCGTGGTATCAGCAGCTAGTAAAAGTATAGAAGATAGTGATGATGAAGCTACTGGTGCTATGAAGATATCTGTCAGTAAGTACTAGATTAAAGTGGATTAAAATGTCAGTAAATTCATAGATAATTTGAAGAATATAACTTTTTATTGTTGTCTTACAATATTGATAAACTGCATTCTGTTTTAGTAATGTTAATTTAGACATTTTTGTTTTAATGTATGAAAGAAATATTTGTGTATGTAATAAGACTTTTTGAGTACATGAGCAATTTATCACAATCATTTGTAGTCATTTCTGAGTTCTCCTTGAAGGAGGATTTATATATCATGAAATTAAAGTTCAAAAGAATTGAACCTTATAACAGAATAAATACAGTTTTGCGTGTAAAACCCTTAAAAAACATACTGCTAAAATTTGCCTAATCTAATGTAGGTAAACAAATTAAATAGTTAGCTAAATTTTGGTATGAAAGCTCTGCCTTTTGCTATCTGCTCATTACCGGGTAACATTCCGATATTGTGAAAATAAAAAGTTTTTTCTTTGTGATGAACTTCATGAAAAATAATCTATTTTTAGTTACCTTGGTGAAAAATTTTTTTATAAATGTTTTGCTCTGGTTGTTTTTCAGAAAATATTAGTTCAGATATAGATGAGATGTCATCTTCTACTTCATCAACTAAAAAGAAGAAAAAGAAGAAGTCAACAGAAGACAAGGTAATTACTAAACTAATGTGCAGATTGTTCCTAGACTTATCAACTGTTCGTATTTTTATGGTTAAAGTCTTTGTGGATCGTTTGCATAATGCGGAAAACATTGCTCAAAATTTATAATTCACACTAGATTGTGTAATTAAGAAAACAAAAGAAAAAGAATTTTGAAGAATTTGAGTTTGCATCAGGAATATTTTTGTTACCTTTCGTTAAATTCTTTCACTGTTTGTCAAAAATCCTAAACTTCAAAGCTTATGATTTTCACATTTAATTTAATATTTTTCATAGGATGAAGAAAAAAGCAGTAAAAAAACAAAAAAGAAGAAAGATAAAGATAAGGATAAAGAGAGGGAAGGAGAGAGTGGAAAGAAAGAAAAGAAGAAAAAAAAGAAAAAGAAGGAAGACACTGAAGAACAAAAAGATATGGATGATTTGGAATCATTTCTTGCCAGTTCAGATCAACCAAGCGCAGGAGGAGATTATGAAACATTGTAGGATGTATGGTTACAGGAAAACAGTCTAAGAAAAGTTATTCATTTGGCTTGGGTTCCTAATAGAATGACAATGTGAAAACTTTAAGTTTTGCTAAGACTTATACAGAGTGATTTTTCAATTCTAGTTGAAATAAATTATAACCCCATTGACATAAAATTTGATTCTCTTTTTGCATTTGAAATTATTGTCTGGTAATAATTTACTTTTATTGATTGTATCTGTAAGGCTACTGCCCATTTATAAGTACTGTTAAATCTAAACTTTATATTTTCCATTACATTAAATATATTGAGATTATTTTGTGTTGGATTAATAGAATATTGACAAGGTGTTATAGGTTGTGTGTGACATGTCTGTCATCTAATTGTTTCTTATTCCAATACAAAGTTGTAATGTTCTTTTAATCATTGTAAATGTTTGATGGATGAAATTAGAAGATTTGATGATTTTAACAATGTGCGCTGCAAACTCTTATACTAGGTAATGCATTTGATTTATTGTGGCACATTTTTTGTCTCTATAAATGAAGTTGATAGTAAATCAGAAATTCCATGACAATACAAATACAGGAGGCTAAGTTGCATATTATAAAATATTCAGCTGTGATGGTGTTACTCATCTATGATTACATGAACATGGGTGCATTAGGCATTCTGATACATTTTGCACAAAAACCAGACTGTAGCATGTAGACAGACTATTTGATCCCCAAGTAAAATAGATTGTTCTCATAGTTCAGTATCTATTTGTTGAGCTGCAAAAGTGAAAAAAGAAATGATTTTGATAATGTGTTCACTGTAACAGTATTATTAAAAATAATAGTAGAAGCCCTCTAATATTGGTTGTGTTAAACATGAGATTTTATGCTTTGGGTAAAACATTGTTAAACATGAGGATTTATACATTGTGGTTATTTTAAACTGTATAAATACTATATTATATCGCATTATGTACCTCAAATCTATATAAACATAAATGTATATAAAAAATGTGTGGATGGGAATATGGTGCTTTATTAGCAATATATTTTATATCTTAAGAAATATAGGTTATCATTTATTTGAAACTTGTAACTTTTTAAAATTGTGTGTAAATTATTGTTAATTGTTAATTTTATTTCTTAGGCATGTCTTTCAAAATCAACTTTCTATTATCTTTTTTTTTTTTTGTGAAATTTCTAATTTAAATGTAAATTATTTATAGCATGTCAAATTTTAAAGATATCTCAAAATTCTGTAATACACCCTAGGAGATATTTCATTAGTAAAAGGTAGTACATTAATTTAATAAATGAAATATAGTTATTTATGCTGCATTTTCTGTGATGTTAAATATATTTTTTTCTAGTTTTAGTAGAACACAAACATTAAGTACGCAAAATATTTTATTGATTTTAACAACACTGTCTCTTTATTGTTATGTATTTATGTCTGTATTAATATAAAATAAAATATAAAATTGGTACTGACATATATAAATGAAATTGTATTTGAAAAAATATGTTCACGGTAGTAAATGTTTATTTGGATTTCTGCTGATATCTGTCTGGTTTAAAATGCATGACAGTAATTGTTATTATAATATATGATAAAACAGTAGGTAAGGTTTACATTAATAACTTGAATATTTATATTATAATACTATGAAAACAAATTATATTCATTATTAAATCATTATAATGCTTTATTAGTACAAAGTTTTGTTCTATGATTATTTTTTAATGTTTGAAAAACCTAATAATTTCCAGGTGTGATTTCATCAATTTAGGCATTTGTTAGACAACCTGTGATTGGTCTTTGAGTCTTGCGACCTAAAGTATGATAGATATTCAGAATGTGCCAGAATTTTGATATATATACTGAAATTTTGGTATAGATGCTGAATTTCGATAAACCCTGCATAATGGGATGCAACAGGGAATATGTGTAATAGTCATACAATCTCTTTACTGACTCCTGGATTATGTATGTTAAATATTGTTGTATATTTATTATGTTGTATATGTGTATTATATAAACTGGTACCATTTTTACCTTCTTGAAGATCCATTACCTGTTGCTAACAAGTAAACTCTACTTGGCTTGTAATGATTTAATTCATTTTGCAAAACAATCCTTATATATAAATATAAACCACAAATTGTATTCTGATAACATCTTGCACAAAGAAATGAGATCTATTGAGGCTCCCTTTTAACAAGGGTGGCAGTTGTGACCTATACATCTTTACGAAAACTATGATAATAAACAACAAATTTTGTTCATCTTTAATTATTATGTAGGGCTCTTGTTTCAGTCACATTTGCCAGTTTTGACTGACTGACAGGCAGTGAAATTGACTGACTGAAGAATTTCCCTGTCAGTCAGCTCAAATGCCAAAAAATTAGGATTTCAAATCAGGTAATAGATACTATTATTAAATTTATAGTTTTTATAAGTAAATAAAAAATTAAAAGTTGTTTGTAAAATGGGATAATGTTAAAAATAAAAAACCTGCTGATAAACTTTTGAAGTGAAGGCCCTGCTACTGAGTAAGCGTGTAAGCAACTATAATGGATTTTCCTGATTGATGTTTTTAAAGCAAAACTAAATGTCACAATGTAAATGAAGTGAATTATTTTCAATCTGTTTTGAAAGTATGTTTATTAAATAAACTTGTGAATATTATTAAATGTTTATTTTAATATTTCATCACTGGTCAGTAGATATAAAAAGTGGAAGAATTTCACTGCCTCAAAATTTGTACAATGCCAATGGCAGATGAAGATGTATTGAAACATAATCAATTCCTGGTAGTATACTGTACACAGGAATTCCAAAGAGGGGTGACAATCAGATAAACAAAACTGGATTTCTTTGCAGGGGAATGTTTAAGTATCCTAAACTACACAAATTGTGTAGCCCACTGATTTTTCTTTAAAACAAATCCAGAGATCTTCAGTATGCTCACACCTGGATTAGGAGGAGACAGGTCAAGACAAGAGTAATTGGTATCTAAAAGATTTTTGTCACTCTAGTGCCAACAGCATGTCAAAGAGTAATCTGTAGAGAGTAGTAATCTTCAAGAGTATAAATATGCTTTACCATTTGACAGTTCTAAATTCGCAAAAAAATTTTAAAGGTAAAATTATATCTGGATAATCAATTCTACTATATTTCAATTTTATACAGAGTAGTGTCCCTTAGCAATATGGCAGCCTCCAGTGTTTTGTGAATGGCTGAACAAATGCATTTATGTTTTCAAGTTTAAAAGAATGAAATGATAGAGGTAGTTGCATAATTTATCAAAACGTGTAAGTTTCTATTTAGAAAGGGCATAAATGACTGTCATTATGATCCCATCCTTAACTCTAAATAAAAGATGTTACACAAAGACAGAAATGTTTCTAATTCAACTGAGTAAAGTAGCCCAGTCTCAAACTCAATGTCATCCAAAGTCTTCCATATTGAAAACAGGAATTATTTGTCAATTTAAACCAACATTGATGTTGTGAACTTACCGGGTAAAGATGGGTATCGGATATCTGATATTTAAAACATGATAAACATTTTCCTGCGGCATTGGTACATGCATCGCATCGTAATCTGTTTAAACCTCATTATTTGAAACAAGAGACTCGTAGAACAAGGCTTGACATATTCCACAAGTCATGTCAGATGGTGACGCTATAGTCTTATTCGTATCGACTATCGTTGTAGATATTAAAAAAACAGATGCTAGAGATTGCCGGTTGAGACTTCTGGCATAAATTCGCTGAACATAACTGATTAGAAATTGCAGTAAAAACAGAAACGGTTGAATGTAAATCTGTTTATATACATTAAAGGAGCTAAATCGCTAATATTTGAGACTTAGAATTAGAGACTTAGTTACTTTAATAATATTATTACATTTGCAATTTAAAATTTAGTTACTTTACATAATAGGATAAAACACATAAAAATAATAGTAGGGCCGAAACAATATTAGTGGTGTTTAAAGTTGAAACACTGTTTCAAGAGCTTTAATTACCTGAGGTGAGACGTTTTCTGTTTGCCTGTCTTATATTTGTTTTCGGTAGGCCTATAGTGTTAGATCTTTTTTCTTTATTTTGGTCTGCATATTTTTATTGATCAACACTAGATATGATTGTTGGTTCTGACTATGACAGTCATGACCTTACTATGACGATTTGCATTTATGTAGTCTGTCTTAAATTTATGACTGATTTGACTAGATGACTAATGCAATGACTAAAAGGTTTTTTCTTGAGTTAACTGTTTACAACAAGGACTCAGCTTTATATCAGCATATTCGTCAGAAAATTTGTCTGGATTGCGAACAGTTATACCCTCATAGTACACTTTCTCTATTTTTGATTCTGTTTTTGGTTCTTTTACAGATATTACAAATGGCAGCAACTACATTTCGAAGTATTGCACCAATCTTGTCAGGATTAAGAAAACTGAGATGTGTAAAATCTATAAGATTTAACCATTTGTTAGCCAGATGCACAGCACCATCTTTATATTATACACCATCTACTATATCAATTAGAGACTATGCTACCAAGAAAGCTAAGAAAGAAAAAGGTAACACTAGTTTACACTGGGATCACATTACAAAGCAGTTGTTTATTATAAAGCGGTTGTTGGAATGGCTGCCTGATCGAACTTAGCTTTGACACAGATTTTCCAAGTTGATCGCATTTCCACTCAGATATGGTGTTCAGAGATAAAATCGGGTCATGTGTTTCCTTCAGCAATTTTGAAGATAGCAAATCGGATTCCAGATTTCATTCTTGCCCCAAGAAATTTACTTAACTACTGTATTTTGTTTGGCATTAACTGTTCCAGGATGCTTATTGTGAGTAATGTGGTGATTGAAAATGTCTAAACACAGCTTTCAGATAGTAGAAACACCCTTGTTTGTAATACATGTATGTTATATCATCATGTTAGTGCTTATTTAAATTTTCAAATTTAGGGTGCATCCATATTTATTCTGACAAATTATGATTAATATGTACAACCAAACTTCTTTAACATTGCAGTGTCTTCTGTCTACCATTCTTGTACACTGACACTAATACACTACCTGACTGCTGCCCTTTCCAGTTTAGGACATTTTTTATTTAAGTGTTTTTGAAACTGGGGTATTGTTTAATGGTCAAGAGCGAGACATTAAGTAATATTACTAATATATTGTAACAACAAAAGGGCTGTCGGCCTGAGTGTTTTTACAGTATATTACACAATGTCTTAGGCTTGAGATCAATCAACTTAAAATACAATGTACAGACACTCCGCACACGCTTTTACAGCGAAATATGTCGCACTGGTCCAATATTTCACTGGTATAAATAATGTACGATTGGCAAGTTTCCCATACGATTATTTGAAAGGGACATCTGTATTTTGAATTTTATTATTATCCTTAGACTACCATATGCACAATAATAATGAATATTATTTCCATTCTTTCAGCAGCTGGTAAAGTAGCCAAGAAGAAGGTAGTTGAATTAAGTGAAGCTGATATAGAGGGTGTTTTAGATAAACAGAAACTAGAAAATGACATGAGATCAGTTTTAGAAGAATTACGTGATCAGTTTATACATCAGTTAACTTTACGCACAAATCCAGGTTGGTTTTGTCAACATGATCTTAATACAGTTATAATCCACATCTAGTGTTCTGTTGCCTGAGAAAATTGTTAGAGAATCAATTGTTTCATACTGTTGATATGTTTTTGTATCAATGCAGTATTGTTTCATTTTAGGTGTATTTGAGGGGTTGGTAGTAGAAACACCAGACGGAAAATTTCCATTGAATCATATTGCACAAATAGTATTAAAAAATCCTTCGTTGTTATTAATTAACCTGTCATCAGCACCTCAGGTACAACTTTTTTATACACCATTTTTATATGGGGGGTGAATGGCCAAATGCTTAGCATGTGTGCGTTGTATCATAAGGGCGTGGTTTCAATTCCACATAGTTGGGTTGCCTGTCCAACCCTGTAGGTTTTCTTCGGGGCCCTCCAACGGCTAAAGCCCCCTACGCACAAGCGAATTATTGAAATAAAATTGAACCATGTTAGTCCTGAAATGACCTAGTTTGTGTGGAGTGGACATTAAACCCTATTTCTCTTTCTCTATGCTCAATTTTACATGTTCGACAATTCAAAACATCAACAATTTCGAGCTGTACAATTATAACACTAGACTCCTGGAGAACATATCCATTACAACCATGCGGCATAATTTGGATGTCAGACTCTATTTGCTACACATTTAATAACCAATAACAATGTGCTGTACCAGTTCAAGTGTGCAGGATGTTGAACAGTAAAATTTTCTGGTATAAATTTATCCATCAATCATTAGTATTATGGTTGGATGTTAACCTTGCTAATCATGTTTAAGTCATTACACAGTCAGAAATTCATTTTGTTGGGTTAATAATTCATATCCCATATGCTATTTTGTACCACAGTTACAAGATTCAAGTTCTTCATATGCTAAGTATTATTTAATGGTCGAGGTTGAGACATTAAGTAATATTTTTTAACAACATGAGGGCTGTAAGCTCGAGACCATTAAACATCTTAAAATACTGACACTCTGCACAAGATTTTACAGTGAAATACGCCACACGATTATTTAAAATAATAATACGCCAGCCTGAAAGGGTGACGTCACATCTGTATTTTAATCTCATATAATGTGATCCCTTTCCTTTCCTATAAAAATACTTATAGTATATCAACTAACTATATCAAGATCTGATGATGAAGTTGACGTCTTTTACGATATAAAAGCTTTCATGTATAACTAATATTTTGATAACTATCATGTTCAAATTTAAATATTATATATTTACTATCTTCAGTATATATCAGCTGCAGAAGAAGCTATAAGAAAATCTGGATTGAATGTTAATCCACAGATAGACAGCACTACAATATTCATACCTTTACCCAAGTTAGTTGTTATATATATGTGTGATTATGGATGCTGTTATTTACTTCTTTTAAAATTAAAGAGTGATATATTTTAATGTCTGATATCTTGTCATGTGTTGATTTGAAAGGTTTGTAAACTGATCATTTCATGGTACTTGAATATGGTGGCATTGTTTAATTACCGTATGATTGGATTATAATTAAGTTCTATGCAACATGAATTTATTTGTGTTCAGTGCATATTTTAATGCATTGAAAGATAACATGATGAAAAAAGGATGTTTTATCCTGATTTATCCTAAATTTGTCAAAGAAAGTTTTGCAAAAGTAATCATGAAATATGAAGCACTATACATAGTTAGACATTGAAATAACATTCTTATACCCTTTGATTGTAGTTCTGTTTTAACTTATTCTTTTGTAATTTGTATTTGTCCTGCCTTTATATATTGTGTATTTTAACTCTTTATCATAGGGTCTCAGGTTTGCTCCCTGTGTTGGCCAAAAGAGTTCCTCAGGGTTTTCCAGCATGGTTTCCCCAAGGACAGCTGTCTAGTCATTCGGAATGGAAGGAAACCGAGGTCCCGTGCACACATTGACGTGTACGTAAAAGAACCCTTGGCAGTTGAAATTTGATATAAAAATTTCCCACATACCTCAATGCAAGGTATATGCCCGTCCTCATTACCCCAGTCAGTGCAGATAAGTAGGATGTTAAGCCCCATTCAATTTCTTTATCATGTTCCCTATTTTATTTACAGAGTAACTAAAGAACATAGAGAAAACTTAGCCCATAATGCTAAAACATTAGCTGAAAAGTCAAAAGTCAAATTACGAGATGTGCATGGAAAATATGTAAGAAAAATAAGGTCATGTAAAGACAGCCATTCAGAAGATTTAATACATGATTTACAAGAAATGGTGGGTTATTTTTAATATATTTATTTATTTATATATATATATGGTGGCTTACATTTAAATGCTATGGACATCTATTCTGTTAATAGTCGTTAACAATTTTTATGGTAGTTGTGAGTTATTTGAAATAGTGTGCATCTGTTCAAATACTTTATAAACATATTGAATTCAAGGCTTATATAATATTTTATTATTATTACAGGTTTTAGATATGATGCATTCTCATACTCAACAGATTGATGCACTGGTTCATGCTAAAAAGAAAGACTTACTTGGTGAAAAATAGTATAATTTTCTAGCAAATGAATTTATGTTCTTGCTGACCTGTATACAGTTTATATAATTTTGCTATGAGAATAGATCTTGTTATCAGTGATACTAATCATGATGAACGGACTTGAAATATTACTGGTATTATTGTGTGAAAATGGACTGATTAATTGTTAGATTACATGAATACAGTCATGACTGGAAACTAATGGTGCTTCAAGTATTTTTAATTATGTGCAGACTAAAATATATTAATAAACTCCTTTTGTTCTTATTGCCAAATCTCCAAATACTACTCAGTAAAAAAAGGAAATCTAAACTGGAATTAGATAGATCACCCATAGTAGTGGTGCTGTAGGCGAGATAATCTAGCTTACAGAGAATACATCAAATTAAATACAAATGTCATACATAGATCGAAATAATATCTGAAGGAGTTTTGGTCTTCTGAAATACCTACAATATTGTTGCAATTACCTGTCTACCCTTGTGGGTATGTTATTTTACTTTCAGTTGTTTGTCATTTGATTCACTGCAATGAAATAGTTAAATTACATGGATATCAAACTTCCCTTTACGCAAGAACGTCCGGATGATTTTTGTCCCAATTTTTTTTTAAAAAGTAGGGGTAGAAGTTTATTTTTTTCTGCTTAATTGGTGTATCATTCAAACTGGTAAAAATGATCCTTGTAAAGTGTTTATTTGTTTTTCAATGAGAAAAAATATGTAAAAAATATTCAATTTAAGTAAAAAATTGTTAAATATATCTGTATAATTTAACAGTAAATACATATAGTATTGATTAAAGATAATATTATATATCCTCGATAGTAGGTACATGTGTTCTAATTACATAACCTTCGATTGGAAAACACATCAAAAGTACCACAGAAAAATCTCAGTCAGGGATGGACAATATCTGTTATTGGTAATCATCACTAGTGGCAAGGTATATATAGCAATTAGTATTAAGTACAATTATTCTACCTAATCACAATCGACATAAATTATAAACTATCACTACACTATCAAATGTGTTTCCATACAGAATCAAATTTTTTAAACCGAGAATTATCAAACACAATTACGTCAAACGGACAGATGGCTGAAACCCATTTTGATATGCTTAGCACAGAACAATAAGTTAAGAGGGTTGAACAAATGACGGAATTGTAACATACATCTAAAAATATATAAGCATTTTAAATACATTGATTTGATTTTCTAAATCTGAGTCTATAGCTTGATCTACCGATTAAATGATGTCATCTAGGGTGTTAATGAAATAATCTAAATAATGTAAAAAAAAATTATTAAGTTGATATATTTGGTCGGAATAAAACATAAGTGTTAATATGCCATGTTAAGTGATGAGTGAGTTGTGAGTATTTGCCTAAATTAAAATTTGTATCTATACATACAGATACAGCCAATGTTGAGATTTGCGTTTCAATTTAATCTAAAAACAAAACTAAAATTAGTAAACAAACTAACATCAGCCATCACCAATCAAAATAACAGGTCAGATTAACTGAATACAAAATCAAAGAGGTTTGATTTATAATTATAATTATTTTAAGAAATATCACATGTTTGCTTCACCTTGGGGACTATCTATTTTTTGTCTCGTTTAAATATAGCTTTTTCCAAACCCATCATTGGTGCCTCAAATGCCAGTGATACTATAAACGCTATTGCATAGGAGGCCACCATGTTGCCAAAAAAATAGTAAACCTGAAGAGAAAAAGAAAATCAAATAATCAGTGAAATTATGTTAAAAAAACATTTGGGTACCCTTTAACTCTAATTCTAAAAAAACAAACACTATAAAATGACAGTGGTTTCAATAAAAGATGGAAATAATTTGATTTCAAAAGATGGTAGGTAGATACATACATAACCTTCAATGTTAATTTACAGGACATTATCTTGATCTCTTTTACAATGCCACACCAAATTTGATTAGTTTAAACATTATTTTGTTCAATATTTATTAACTGAATTGAATTGCACATACAAGAGCCTATACAAGTTCTCTCCAAATCTGAGAAGTAGAGCCTATACAAGTTCTCTCAAAATGTGAGAAGTAATATCAAAGTTACAATAAAACTTACCACACCAACATCAAACAAATATAATGGTTTTCTATTACTATAATAAAACAAAAACATAACCAGTGGATGAACTAAATAGGCACAGTAAGATAGTCGACTCAATGGTATAAATCCTTCCCATGATAATATTGTATTTACAAAACCTAAAATAATCAAAATAAAATACAATCAAAAAATTTGGTGAAACACCATATTTGTACATCATTCATTAAGTTAGCTTAGGTCCCACATGCACCCTATGGAGTCAAAATTCTACCAAACGAAAACAGATTTGGACCTTTGATGTGATCAAAAGTGTATTGAAATATTTAATGAATAGACCTAATGACAGTCATAAAAGCGAAATAATTTAAATCCAAAGTATTCAAGGTACACATATTCATTTGATACTTTATTCCCGATGTGGCATGGCAGGTCGAATATGGAAGCCTATCCTGGGCACTGGATTACAAAATTCAATGGTTAACACTATCCTTGCTATACATTCTTTGTGAGGACATATTGGAATTTGGCAATATTACCTCAGGAAAACCAAGTTCTTCTAAAGATTTTTTTTTATGTTGAGCATGATTAATATCAAGGCACAGTTTATACAGCTATATTACAAATATAAGCACAAACACATATCTAGATAGAACCTTATATATAAGAGCGCATAAGAACCTTCAGACTACTACAGTTTCGGGTTCACAATGGAACTTTTATTCCTCTAAGTAAGGTAAATTGTTAATCATAAATCTCCCAGAGTAGCAACACACAAATTAATTAATTATAAAATCCTTTGGGAAAATCGTTGATGCTGGCACCACTCACACAAATACATTACGTGCACAAAAACAAGGCATAAACATTACAAACCAAGACATGGACGCTAAATACATACATAAAAGTTTAAGTCTGAACTCGTCAATACAATTTTCGTTGTTACTACGTAACAGAAAAGTTCAAATATAGAAAAAGAAACTTTTTTAAAAGACACAATGACAAAAAAGCAAAGAGCTTCGAAATGACTCTCGCTGGCAAGATGCAATCTCACGTGATCTCATAATGTTAATATTGGGTGTTGAAAAATTAAACCTTGCTTGCTCTCTATATTCCTACTTTAAATTAGCATTCCTACTTTTACTTAATACTTTTTATGTTATTGTTAAACTGAATATATATTTTTATACGCCCATATTTTCATGTGGACGTATATTGTCGTCGCCCCTGTCCGTCCGTCCATCCATCCACAATTCTTTGTGAACAGTCTACAGGTCACAATTTTTATCCGTTTTCAATGAAACTTAAAATATAGGTTTATCACCCTAAGATCTCGGTTCCTTTCGATATTGGCATGTATCGAACTGTAACTTCATGGGTTATGGCCCCTGATTGTATGAAAAATCACGTTTTTAGCTTGTGAACAGTGTAGAGGTCACAATTTTGAACCGATTTGGGTGAAACTTGAAATGCATGTTTATAACCCAAAGATCTTGGTTCCTTTCAATATTATGGCCCCTGATTGTCCGAAAAATCACTCTTTTTAGCTTGTGATCCCCCTGGAGGTCAAAATTGTTTTCCGATTTAAAAAGAAGTTTAATTATATCACCGTTACATGGTTATGGAGGTTGAGTTTGAATTTCGTGAAAATCGGACCAAAATTGACAGACAAAATGGCCGCCGTTTGTACGCGAATTGTGTGAAAATATGTTATATCAAGGTTGTGGACCCTATAGAATTACAATTCCACAGCCAATTTTTCGGAAAATATGCATTTCTGAATACTTCCACAGGTTGGACTTCAGAATTAATCCTTTGTCTATACTGATCAATCCAGCACCAACTCGAATGTCTAGCACAGCAGCTCCAATATGGAAGCCTATCCTTTGTGACGACTAAGTGTTAATTGTGTAGGTAAGAAAGAGTGTACTGTCACAGACTTAAAAAATTACACTTATTTGTTAAAATGTATAAATAAATACTACCTCCATAACCAGTAGAACATGCGATGACCACCCATGATACACATGCTCCCCATATAGTTCTATGTACAGCATTATAAAATGCACCAACATCTTTTGTTGCTACTGAACCATTGGCATAGTCATATAAACCATAAACAATGGCTAGAGCAGATGCAGCAGCTATAAACCATATTATTAATGCTGTTACCTGAAATACAGAAGTAACCCAAAATTTTAATGTCAAGCATATAAGTGACATTGTTGGGGTTTTTTTTGATTAACAACACTTTTATATAGGAAATTAACAACAATATTAAAAAGCAATGATTAACACTTCCATAGGAAGCTCTAATTCACTTGGGAACATGATTCTCAACCCTAATACTAATTATTCCAGCAAATTAAAAAAAATCAGTGAAGAATTGAACTCTTTATTGTAAATACAAGTAAGTATAGACGGTCAATGACAATAAACAGCAACATTAACATGAGGTCATATAAAAATATAGCAAACCTTTCTCATTTTCAATTTATTAGTTGTGATATAGAGAATATAGCCAGCTGCTATTCCAGCAATATATGGTCCCATTCGACAATATGGAGCATAATAATAATCATTCATATAAGCTGCAGCATCTCTGAAAAATCAAACATTTAAGCTGCAGCATCTCTGACCAATCCGACGGTTGGATGCCCGCCGAATGGTTAGCACGTGCAAGATGTATCATAAAGCCTGTCATTGAGTCAACTGGCATGGTTTCGAATCCTCGGTTGAACATGACAAGGAGAAGGGTCGCCTGTCCAACCTCATGGGTTTTCTCTGGGTCCTCCGGTTCCTCCCACTGCTCAAGACCCATACGCGCAAGTGAATAATTGAATCTTAATTAAATCATGTTAGTCCCAAATGGTTTGTGTCGAGTGGATGTTAAACCCCATTTCTCTCTCTCTCCCTGACCAAACACACTTAGGTTTCTACTTTCAGTTTCATATCTCTCGTCTGTAAAATTAAAATTTGTATGAATGGTCAAAATTGAGGTTTGTTTAATATGTAATTGATAATAAATCTATGGACTATTAATTCTTCAGAACACATCTCATTAAATAAGATTCCCCCAATATGAATATATTATGAAATGGTGTTTACCGTCCTACGGCTCTGCTTTCAAGACTATGAAGACTGGGATCCCCCATTAAGTCTCTCATCCAGTTTTCTACTTATTCTTCCCTCCTCCATCTTGTATAGATTGTAATGACAGAGTACCTTATTAAATAGTAGCACTGACTGAGTTTGCTTTATTAGCTATAGTAAGTGCAGGATTAGTAATAGCAGTCAGTACTGTATCTGGGGTAATAGCTATAGCTTATAAAAAGTTTTCTACTTACGCTCCTTCCATCTGGTAAGCTGGACCTGGAGCTACATGGTCCAATCTGCTCACAAGACCAGTGGTCAACCAGATTGCAAACAGAAATCCGATCAACACAAGAGAGCCCCAAAACATTGACCTAGAAAATTAACAAGTTTGCTCAATTGAATTTTCACTGAATTGGTCTGTAACTTTACTATGTAAAACACTATACTAAATTCTGCAAAACAGCATTCTCATTGATTTTAAGTCTATACAGAGCCATAATTCAGTAAAAATCTAAAGGAATTATACATTCGTGCATTCCGATAAGTGACAAAATTGAAAGGAATGTGAAATTCTTCTGTAACATGGCTATATACAACAGTGTACTAAATTTCAAAATAATGTATACATCAAATTCACAGACAATCCTTGCATGATCATCAGAATTAGCTATGCAAGATGTCCTTTAATAACTTTTCTTGTTTGAGAGATGACGCCCCACCCCACCCCTCCCACTATCTGATTTAAGATATAACTTACATGAAGAGAGGAACCAACATCAATGGACTCAAAATATAAAACTGCATGTCATTGGCCAAGTACCATGACCAACCAAAACACTGAAACATATACCGGTAAATACAAAATTTTATGTAGGTTACAACTACCATATGTATAAGCATTAATATTAAAACGTATATCAATACTTTAATTCTCAGATATCTCAATACTCAGTACCAGTATTTTATTTAAAGTGACAATTTATCATTAGCATTTTTTGCCAATTTAAGCTAATATGATTATCTAAGGGATTCATATTGTTCTAATATGACACAATGAGACATAAAAAGGAGATTTTGAGGCGATTTGATTAACTTCTAACTATTAATTATCTCCAGGGCAAGGAGTAAAATATTGAAGTTTAAAAAAACCAAGTACACTGATGCAGTGTGCTATGAGGAAATTTTTCACTACTTCCAAAGATCTATTATACGGATGACAATGTGTACACAGGACCTCATTTTTTCGTGTCATCCAAATGACTATGATGCAGTGTGCTATGAGGAAATTTTTCACTACTTCCAAAGATCTATTATACGGATGACAATGTGTACACAGGACCTCATTTTTTCGTGTCATCCAAATGACTTTTTTTTTGAGTGGTCCACTATCCTGCACCATGAAGAAGGGAGAAACCAGACTGTGAAACCCCTAATTTATTTGCAATATTAATTTACTTGTTGGTCATTCTCCACCAAGTTGTTTACATACAGCAAATTAATCCACCAAGTATTACGACATTCATTTTTTTCAAACCCTTTTTGTGGCCATACTGGACCATCACCAATATAATGCAGTAAACAAACATCTATCATTAATACCATCATATAGACTGGAGTTAATCTAATAATATAAACATATATCTAACATTGATAACTTGATACATAACTGGAGTCAATCTATTTAATACCATCATAATATAGACTGCATATAAAAACATATCTATCATGTGAACAGTAAACAAATCACTGGAAAGAGTTAAACAACTTCAATAAATTTATTGCTTAGCTACATCATTTGGTGCTGTAGTAGAAAAATACTAATTTCGAGGACGGATAAACTTCTCTTACCATAAATGTTTCGCCTCATCCATCGACATTAATCTTTATATTTAGTTTTAATGACCTATACATTTATGATATCAAACTTACCTCCAAAATCTATGAAAATAAAACATAAACCAATTAATTGTTCCATTATTCCTCTTCATCTCAGATAAAACAACATAAGCCACCAACAAACCACTAAATTATATAAATAAATTAACTTTTATTCAAGAATTATGAAACAAAAGTTCAAAAATAAGAGTTTTATCAGATATAGAAGCCTTACTATCTCAAATGTTTCCCAGAAATATAAATGCGCATGATAATGTATTATGCTTAAAATTGAACAAGAAAATAAAACTTACACATTGCATTGCCAGACATAAAATATGTCTATGAGCAGCAATACCGGTGGGCCCTAATTCTTTCTCAAGCTGTGTATATGTTTTTGATAAGAAAACCTCTGAATTTCTGAATCCAAGGCAACAGCGATATCTATAACCCTGTGTAAAATCAATGCTTGACCCCAATTTCCAGAGATCACAAAAACTCTTGAGAATTAGATTTTGTGAATCATTGGACTAAGTAAAGGTGGGTCTATAAAGGAGAATGATACAGTGCCAACACGAGATGTCTAAAACTAATGCCCCCACCAACAAATCCATATCCAAGGATTGAATAATATAGCTGTCTTATGTATACTAAAGTAGTATTATTATAACTAATACAAAATAGACAAACCTTAATACAAAGAAAGAATCCACTGCTACAAAAGCATTCAATATAGCAGAAAATGACTGTCTTGATAAACATTTCAACATATACGGATAAACATTTTCTTAAAAAAATATACAGAACAATTGATAACATTGATGATGCCTGGGCTTGAAACACTGAATTGTTTTTGTTAACAAATTTCAATCTCTTGCAATTCACATGATTTAAGTGAAATATGCAATTTAAAATAGCATAAATATATTGAAGCAATTAGATTTTAGACTCAGGGAGGTTATAAATTCTTAAAAGCAAAGTATACCGGACTAATCATTAAATGTAGATGTTCAGACTATATAGGCCTACAAATGAAAAAACAGTCTTTAACAAAAAACACTTGTATCAAAATTATTCAAATTGATCAATCCTATTCAACAGATATAATTCGATTGGAATTCCTCAAGTAACTTTGGGACAAGAATTGGTTTTAAAACGAACAAATCTGAATAAGCACCGCATAAAAGTAAAAAGTAAATACATTGATGAAATAAAGACAGGGGATTTGACATAAGCCTCATGGACTGAACTGAGAGGCCAAAATGGAATTTGCCACACTAAATTGACAAAAAATTAGCCCCATAACAAATTTTCGACAAACCTGTAAGCCCGATCAGAGGCAGAGCAAAGGCAAAAGTATGTGCTAGTATTACCCATGACATGCTGAGAAAACGGATTCCATGTACTGCTCGTAAGGAATCCTTTGGTTGATTAGTGTTCAGTATTTTGGCACCATTAGTGTAAACAGAGAAAGCTAGGATGATTTTAGCTAAAGTACCTAAAAACACATAAGATACATATTACCATGACCATGTATAGGATGAAACTTCTTTATTGAAATGAAAAGGGGTACAACATCATACAATTCTGCAACCGGGCTAATGAAGAAGACATATACCATGAAGTAATCTGTGATGGAGATCTCCAAACCACTCGGGTTTCAGCCAACCACAGAGAAAGACAGTGCTGGATTAACCATAAGGCAAATAAGGCATGTGTCTTAGGGCCAGCTAAAAATCCAGGCCACAAAATAAAATGGCTTGTAGTGTCATATTGGGTTGCATTCGACTCACATTGTGGTCTGCATCCTGATATGACTACAAGAGTAGTCTCCCTTGATATCCCTTGACAGGAAAATAGGTAAAGGATTTTGTATTTTCAGGCCACCTATCAAAATGTGCCTTAGGGCCAGCAAAGCCTTAATCCGCCACTGGAGAAAGAGGGCCATAATATCCTGTATTAATAACCTTTGGACACAAAACTTCATTAAAATCAATTAAAAACAATGTACGGTAACTTAAATTACCTTGTTCAACTTGTGTATTTGCATTGTTTTTAGCTACTATGTGATCTGCTGTTGAATTAGTAACATTATCTTCTGATACAGAAGAACTGCTTAACAAAGCACTTGTTTCATCTAAGTTGGTTTTGTTTGTACTTCCATATTCATTCTTCCTGACATAGGTAGGTCTTTTCATATTAAGGTCTGACTTAATAAAACGTAGATATAAGTCATAACATGTTCCAATAATCAGGAAATATAGAAAAATTGAAAGTATGCATCTGTAATAAAAATATAAATATATGAATGTTTGCCATTGTTCACATCATGAATATACAATACTACTGTTTATTCTAAATATATACAAAATATATAAATGAATTTAGAAATAGTGAGACAAAAATATATGTAGATCGCCCACATGTATTAGATAATGAGGCAGGGGAGGAGTCCATATCAGAGCTACAAGCGAAGGGGGATTAATAGCAAAATGGGTAAGTCTAGTCGTCATGTTAACAAAACATTTGCGTGCATGTTACTACAAACATACGGCATCTTGACCTTTGGATATATATTGAACAATCTGAACTTTGAAAAGTTAAAATTAATTAACTAAGTCTGCAATAGGTGTGTCTTATTATGCGGATTGCTATTTGCTTCATAACTAAGAGAAATTTTGATAAATTGAACAATCTGAACTTTGAAAAGTTTCGACAATTGTTTGTTGAATATTAATTTAATGGAGTTAACTGATCTGGATTAAAACAGCAGACTAGAGTTAACAAATAGTGCCTACACTCAATATTGAAAATTTCATGACAGATTTTATTTTTGAAATTAAATTTAGCAGTAATAAATTTATTGTGTATTATTGTTTTTCTTTCATGAAATGATAAATCATGCATGGAGGTTAATATCCAAAATGACAATCATGCAGATCAAAGAAATAATTACACCATGGTTTGTATATAATAAAGTTATCCCAGTGTAAAATTTTTATAATGACTCACATTGCAGCAGTAGCTTTACTGTCAAGAGGTGGATTTTTTTCCTGGCATGTGACACCTTGCATTGAAAATGATGTAACATTGAATCTCATTAGTACTGTAATCAGAAAAGTAATTTAATGTAATACTGTAAATAAAATAATGTTATGTATCAAACACTGCAATTGGTTGTCATGCAAGATACACCCACATTTTGCAAGAAATGGAAGGAGCACACTGAAAATTGGCAGGGCACATCCTCTTATTGTCCCAATGCTTCACATAAATATCTAATATGAAAAAATTAATAAAGGTTTGTGGAATTGGAGGTAAGTCTAGAACCAGAGAGAGAGAGAGAGAGACTTTGGTATGACTTCTATAGAATGTGTTAATAATGCTACTAACTGAAAGAGCAAAAATTCTAGCAATAGTCTTACAATCCAAGAAGTTAAAGATCTATATGTTTCAAAATCTAACCAATTCAAGATCTTTGGGATATAAACAAATATTTTAATTGTTATCCAATTCACCTACATTGTACTTCGGATAATAACATATTTTAAAGGGACAATAACACTCTTGGTGGTTTGGCAGCTGGAGAAAACAAATAATAGCCTTATTCTAAGTACTAGATGTTTAAGCGTCCTACCTGTTGTGTAAATTATCTATTTTACTTGTCCAGAAGGTTCGAAAATATTTTAAAATCCAAGTCACATTTGAAAAGGTTTACGTTAGACTTTTCAAATCAATTAGTTGAATTTTTCCAATTTTTTAAATTAAGTGTGCTAAGATGATATTTATATCATCAATTAATTGGAATATTCTAAAATAATACAATTTGTTCACCAGAATGAAGATTGGGACATATTATTCAGTTTCAACAAGAGTGGTATTGGGGCTTTAAGGGACACCCAATTAGGATAAAAAAAATTCTGACCCATAGGTGTCCATAAACGTCAATAAAATTTACTTATTTAATTCTAAATGACTTACATCCTTTTATTAGTAATTGTATATCTGTATTACTGCACGTATCTGGTATACACATTCCTAGCATTGGCACAGGTGTAGGTAAAGTCCCAGGTGCTGGTGGCTTTGTATTCTGAAAGCAAAAGTATTACATCAGAAAGTAAGAAAACATATTCTCTCCACACACTTTTCATTGGTCATCATAAGAATCTTGCCCTTGCCGCATTTGGATAATTTTTGCTACACCCCCCCCTCTCCTCTCATCATTCTTTAAGGTGATTGAGTGTCTACCTTAAGTCAAAACACCCAAAAGAACGGGTGTATATTGCTTTGGGGTAAAGTGGTGTCAGACTGATAATGGTGATAGTTAACTGACCAGGATGTCTTGATTTCTATCCCAGTGCAAGAAGATGGGTCTGGCAGTTGTTTAGAAAGGGACAAAAAGTCTGAGATTCCCCGTACAACCTGTAGTGCATGACAACTAAATGCCCATCCACATTACCGGGTATATGGGTTTGCGCAGAAAAGTAACTTTTGGTGCTTAATTTGATAGTGTAAGTAAACGTTCCCTTATTAAAAATAAAAGTAGGCTGTATCACTATATCGTGCAAACACTAATAATTACTTTTAACTATAACAACAAAAAAAAATAATAAATTTATGGTACCGATTTTGCTAAAGAACCAAAACAGTATTTTCCATTAAAACCTCCAGCATATTCTGTCTTGTTTATAGCCACAACAGCCAGACATTCTTCATAATCTCCCAGCCAGTTGGTGGCACCACGTAATATTCCAGCATCAGGTTTACCAAATGCATCTAACACTACAAATAATATAAAGTTTCCAGGCAATGAAATATATGTCCACAATAGCTAAGTCGTCCGAACAATCGACAAGGTCTGTCACACATTTTTTTTCTTTTGTCGATAATCAAAGAATAATAGGCAGAGCACTAAAACCGAACTAAGAATAACAACCCATTAATTAAAGAAGCATTAAATAATATTTAGATAAAGAGCTGACAGTTTTCGCAGTAGGATTGATAGTTTAAAATAGATAATGAAAATTAATATGTTGAAAATTTCAAATTACTTCGTTCTGAGTGAAGTTATAGCTGTTTGCAGAATATCCAAGATGTCAAGATGTAATTGTCATTGCTACCATCTTGATTACTGGTATCTATTAAATTATTAAACAAATTTAATGACCTTGTTTCAATCCATTGTAAATCATGAGAATCCAATAGTCTAGAGAGCTGATTATGGGCTTGTTATGTTAAAGATACATTAGTTAAGAGTAATAACGAGTTGGCCATTCTTGCTGTTATATAATTCAAAAAATAATGATAAAAAAGAAAATATTGGAAATTTCAGTCAAATCACTTTATTCTGAACGGAGTTATCACTACTGGAAGTTTGGACTAGAAATAGGCATCCACTGCTTCTGCACCCTCTACGAGAATTGCCAAACGTTTGATTGACAGATGATAACTCCACCAACATATTCTTGATTATCAAGTTAGATTCTCAATGGCAATAGTACTTGCTTGGTAGACCTTTCATCACTATAGTCTCCAGTAGTGACGTCAGCCAGTTACTGATTTAATTTCAACTGGACAACTGCTTAAATTCAAGCTGTATCCAAGCCATCTGAGGGTCTACAGTGTTGATTTTGAGCTTGTCATACAAACAATTAAGATTATAAGACATCTGAAGCCTAAATAAAGACTTACATTAGGCACATTCAGATCTTGCATAATGTACGTTTAATTTAAATGTCTAATTGATAATTTATATATCACATATATTAGAGCCTAAAATTAAGCAGATAGCTGTTACATTCTGCATCTTAATTAATTATCAGATATCATTAGAATTTAGCTGTTGAAGATAAAAGAAATCACGGAAAATCAATAGGATTCTTCATCTCATGACCTTATACATCCATATAAAAAGTTAAAGTCAATCAGATGATTACTCTGGTTTTTAAATGTGTGTTTTAACCAAAAACTTTGAAAGTGATTAAGGCCAAGGGCCACATAATTCTGGCAGTAATAATATCATATTGGAAAGGATGAAAATCAACAATGAGTTCTTCGTGTTCGTGACATAATATGTTAGCACTTTAGCCTCTTCTGGAACATATATCCACAAGCAAGCACCCAATTGTGGACATTGGGCATTTAACAATCATGTAGATATTCTGCACATTGAATCTAGGAATGGTCAGAAGTTGGCTGAAACATGAGTATAAATTATAAATGCATGTTTAAGAATTTTTCAGACACGGATTCAATGGATGGGGCGCGATCGAGGGTAGCCCCCCCCCCCAATTTTCGACGGTGACCTTTTTTACTGCTGAAAGTGCCTTAACTCAGAGCCAAATATGTCAGTTCCGATTGTTTACTTAGACGAAAATATCAGCCAAATAGCTCTTGGAATGGCTATGGATGCAAAGGAAATGACGAATAATTTTTTTGGGGGGACCCCCCACCCCCTCTCAGCCGTGAGCCCCTTCTCTACAGTCAGTGCCCTCATTTTGCGGTGCCCCCCCCCCCCTTTTCAAAATTCCTAAATCCGCCCCTGGTTTTTGCACCAGAATCAGTTTTGTAGCTATTTCAATTAACAACTGCAGAAGCTTAAATGTTGCTGAGCTGCCTACAAGTATCCATCATGTATTATATTTAGCAGAAAATGTCTTACTCTGTAGAGCCCAATTTTCTCTGGCCAACATACTACTCAACATAAATTGTGTATCATTTTGACATTTCGGTGAAACTGTGACAGCAATGTCTTGTATAACTTTTTCAGCAATAATTAACTGTGGTAACTCTCCATGTAATTCTGAATTGGCTAGTAACTGTTCCATTACAAGAGAGCCTCTGATAACCTCTGAAGTAAACACATCATTGTCGGCAAAGTATGGCTGTGAAGGAGCATGAGTACTGGCACGCAGTATCCTTTCCCCCGCTGTACGTAGAATACTATTGTAATTAATTTGCCCATTATGGCCTCTTGAAAAACAGAAACACATCAACATTAATCCACATAAAATCAGTTTCTGTTGATACATCTTAGATTTAGATATTTGACTTAGTTAGCCTAACCAATTCAAGCGAACAAACTAAACAAACATTATTATGCTGTCCTCAATGGATGTTTCGATGCAATAAAATCTGATCTTATCTATCTATCTATATGACATTACGTCATAGATATGAAAGCGTTTCAATTAAAGTGACAATACACACAATATATTTTTTAAAAGAAATTAAATAAAATGGGTTTTAACGTTGTACGGTTCGGCTCCTAACAGCTAATCGAAGACGGGCATATATTATACGCCATGAGGGAAATTTGGCCGGGCAGCAGCACTACAAACTATCTTATATTGAATTTCAACTGCCAGGGGATTTTTTTACATGCATGCCAAAGTGTACACAGGACCTCAGTTTTTCGTCCCATCCATACGTGTAGACAGTTGTCCTTGTCAAGCCCTGCATCCTGCTTCACTGACAAGGAGAAACCATGCTGGAAAATCTGAATGAGATTTCTCGGCCAATGCAGGTATCAAACACCCAACCTCCAGGCAAGCGAGCCACCATCTTACCCACTTAACGTGTTCCCATATTTTCAAAAGGATGTAATTGCTTTGAAAACCAATATCATATATTCAAACTACACAGAAAAAGAAAAAAAAGCATATTACTGCCTCACTATATATCCTGGAGGTAGCTTGTTCGCTCCTGGTGTTAACTGAGAAAGTTCATCAGGATCTAATTCAGGTGTGGTTTGTCCTTGTCAGAGGTGCAGGATGAAGGGCCTGACAACAGCTGTTAGTCATTTGGATGGGGCAAAAAATTGAGGTCCTGTGTACGGCCTATACACATTGGCAAAATTTTGATCATAGCACACATACTGTATGGTGTATGCCCGTCGTCATGGCATATCTTAGTCCTATAAAAATTAATTACCCATATCTTTGCAAGACCTTAATCAATATAAAGACTGGGTGACATGTGACTTCAGCATGATTTGCCCCAAACCAGTTTAGTACTCTTGTCTTGGAAAAAAAAAACCCAGACAGATTCTGAAATACTGTACCTCTTCACCTTAATGAAATGAAATGAAGTTTAACGTCTTACTGTTCTGTTCCAAACTGGGCTAATGAAGACATGCATATGCCATACAGTATGCTTTGAGTGAGATTTTGCCCAGGGAGTGGCACTACAGTCTACTCTTATATCAAATTCCAACTGTCAAGGGATCCCCCACATGCACGCCAATGCGTACACAATTCCTTAATGAAATATTAACATTATATTTTGTACATGTATATGATGTCATTGGAGTTTTAGACATGAGTAGGTGGGTCTAAATTTTTCAAAGTCCGCACGGAAAAAGTCATTATAAAGTGCTAAGACATTTTGGGACTTTAACTTTGCAATATAACCTTATGTGCATGGTCAGATTAAGAAAAAAAAATCACACAAGGCTTGGGAGAGAGAGCAATAAGGTTTAACATCCACTCAACATAAATTAGGTCATATCAGGACTAACATATGGTTTAATTTGATTATTTCAATAATTCGCTTCTGCATACAGGTCTTTAGCAGTGGTAGGAAACTGGAGAAAACCCACAAGGTTGGACAGACGACCCTACTCCTTATCACGTACAACCGAGGAATTGAAACCATGCCAGATGATTCAATGACAGACTACATGATACAAGGCGCATACGCTAATCGACCATACATCCACAGGGCTGGGACTTAACCCTTTGAACACTGACTTTACATGGGGTGTTGCACGTACCTCCCTGGATTTACAGGACGTCATATTAATTATGACGTCAACGTAATTGGAGCTTGAAAATGCCCCAAGCCGCAAAACCGACATTTCGGGTATATGCAATACAACGTCAAGCCGGTTTTGCGGCATTTCGGGTTCTAAGGGTTAAGAATTATATTGTAATGTGAACTTACAATGGTAGTCAGATTTAAAACAAACAAACATACATAGGGTTCGGATGTCTACTTTAAGAGTTATATTGTAATGTGAAGTAATGCTGTCAACGTGATTATGTATCACTTGTCATATGATTTCTTTGTTTTGTATCTGTTAGGTTTGTATATTTAGAATTTTAGGGTCAATAAATAGGTATAATGTGAACTAATGCTGTCATAAAACAAAAAAAAAATACTGGTGATTGTGTGTAACTGTCATATGATTTCTGTAGGTTATCTATCTATATTTAGAATTTTAGTCCTAATAAATAGGTCTAATGTTAAGATAGATATATAACTTATTCTGCATTCACTTGTCCCAGTCTAAAGTTTATACTAATAACAAAACTAAAATTAGCATTAAGAAATGTTTTCTGTCCTGGATCATAATAACAAATCAGGATAAATTCCCCTAATCAACATCGGGTACCTACCAAATTTCATTGATATCCATTAAATAGAAGAATTTAGAATTACATAAATTTGCCCAAGGTAACCCACTGAAACAAATCTAAATAATCACCACCTACAACATATCATTTCTATTTTGCATGCCTTTCTAAGACTAATTCCTCAGGATTTTGGTGGAGGACGAAGGATGTCATCTTGTCATTAGGATGGAACCGAAAACAGAGGTCCTGTCTACACCTTGGATTTCCAATAAAGAACCCTTGACGGCAGTAATTCGAAAACATAACGCTAACGCTACAATATACGTCCACATTCCTGCTTTGATTGATATGGTACTTTGTCAAGAAGGCTAGGCGTTGAGGGTCGTACACCAACATCAATAGTTGCCGTCCTTCGAGTATAAGGAATAAGTATACCAAGATAATCCATACAGAATTGTGCCTTCATAACGCTAAAGGCAAAAAGTGGGCGTGGCTCTGCCCCTGGGGGTCGGGACATTCATCAAAATCAATAGTGGACGCCCTCAGACTATAAGGAATACATAAGCCAAGTATCAAGCTGATTCATTCAGAATTGCGGCCTGTAAACGACAAACACAAAAATTGGGCGTGTCTTGCCTGTGTGAGTCGGGACATACAGTTGACGTCCTTAGGCTATATGGAATACATATCCCAAGTTTAAAGACGATCAATTAAGAATCGTGGCCTGTAGACAACACACACAGACACGAAGTAAAAATGGGCATGGCTCTGCCCCTGGGGGGTTAGGAAATCACCAAAAACAATAGGGGTCATCTTTAGGGTATAAGGAATAGGTTTGTAAAGTTTTAAAAGGATCTGTTAAGAATTGCATCCTGTAGGCGAACACAAGACACAAAAGCATTGGGCGTGGCTCTGTCCCAGGGGGTCCGGCATGCACCAAAAATAATAGTGGTCAGCCTTAGGGTATAAGGAATAAGTATAAAAAAAAGTTTTCAAGACGATCGATTAAGAATAATAATTGTGGCCTGTAGGTGACACACAGACAAAAAAAAATGGGCGTGGCACTGTCCCTTGGGGTCGGGCATGCACCAAAAACAATAGGGATCTTCCTTAAGGTACCAAGAATAAGTATTCAAAGTTTCAAGATGATACATTAAAAAATGCAGCCTGTAGACGACAGACAAACAAATACAAGAAATGGGTGTTGCTGTCCCACGGGGGTCGGGCATGCACCCAAAACAAAAGGGATCATCCTTAGGGTATAAGGAATAAGTATTTTAAGTTTCAAGATGACCGATTAAGAATAGTGGCCTGTAGGCGACACACAAAAAGAAAATGGGCGTGACTCTGCCCCTGGGGGTTGGGCATGCACCCCAAATGATAGGAATGTTCCTTAGGGTACAATGAATAAGCCTTCAAAGTTTCAAGATGATACGTTAAGAAATGTGGCTTGTAGACGACAAACAAATAAATACAAGGAATGGGCGTGGCTCTGTCATTGGGGGTCGGGCATGCACCAAAAAACAATACGGATCATCCTTAGGGTGTAAAGAGTAAGTATACAAAGTTTTAAGAAAATCCAGTTAGAATTGCTGCCTGTAGGCGACACACAGACACACAAAAAGAAAATGGGCGTGGCTCTGCCCCTGGGGGTTGGGCATGCACCCCAAACGATAGGGATCATCCTTAGAGTATAAAGAGTAAGTATGCAAATTTTGAAGAAAATCCAGCAAGAATTGCGCCCTGTAGGCGACACAAAGACACACAAAAGAAAATGGGCGTGGCTCTGACCCTGGGGGTTGGGCATGCACACCAAACGATAGGGATGTTCCTTAGGGTACAAAGAATGTGTATGCAAAGTTTCAAAATTATAAGTTAAGAAATGTGGCCAGTAGACAACAAACAAACACATACTAGAAATGGGCGTGGCTCTGCCCCTTGGGGTTGGGCATGCACCAAAAACAATAGAGATCTTCCTTAGGGTATAAGGAATACGTATACAAAGTTTGAAGAAAATCCAGTAAGAATTGCGCCCTGTAGGGGACACAAAGACACACGAAAAGAAAATGGGCGTGGCTCTGCCCCTGGGGGTTGGGCATGCACCCCCAAATGATAGGGTTGTTCCTTAGGGTACAAAGAATGTGTATGCAAAGTTTCGAGATTATAAGTTAAGAAATGTGGCCTGTAGACGACAAACAAACAAATACTAAAAATGGGCGTGGCTCTGCCCCTGGGTGTCGGGCATGCACCAAAAACAATAGGGATCTTCCTTGGAGTATAAGGAATAAGTATACCAAGTTTGAAGAAAATCCATGAAGAATTGCGCCCTTTAGGCGAACCACAGACACACAAACACACACATAGACACAAACACACAGACAGGGGCGACGGCATAATACGTTCACATTATGAATGTGGACGTATTAAAAGCTGCTGTCTGGGGAAATTTTCCCTCATGTGGTATCATGTGGTAGTGTGGAAAAGTAGTTCATTAGGATTTTTCTGTGTGGTTTCCCCTTAACCGAAGAACATCTAGTCATTCTGAGAGAATGGAAAACCGTAAATCCTTGATTGGGAAAATAAAATAAAAGTAGTCTGGAGCTCCACAGTGTGAGGGAAATTTACCTCATAGCACACTGCATGGAGTATGGTTGTCTTTGTTGTATACAAGTAGTTAAACTCAATTTAATTTGATTTTAGGGTTTCCCTTCCCCTTTTTGGCCAAGAAACGTCATTTGAACAAAGCTTGAAAAACACTACCTAACCAATATGCAAAGAATAATTAGTATTCCCTGAGCTGCCCAAAACTTATAAGTTTGTCAAGCAACATTTTTTGAACAAATCTGAATACACACCACCCAGAAAACACATCTATTAATTTTTGCTATGAGTGGTTTGGGGAAAAATGTAGAATACACCTCTTGCTTTCTCCATTGGGGTCAAGTCACTTTATTTAAACATGTTGAAAAGCATTACCCAACCAAACAATATCAAAATCTCTTCAAGTCTCCTGAACAGTTATCAACTAAACAAGCGAATAAGCAATTGCCAAGCAATGTTTCAAAATCTAACAAATCCAAGATCTTTGTGATATAAACATAAGTTTCGTCAAAATAGATTAAAATTGTGGTGTATGATTAGCAGCCATTTTATCCGGCCGTTTTGGTCCGATTTTCATGATATTCAAACTCAACTGACATAACGGTGTAACAGTGATATGTTCGAGAATGTTTTTTTAAATCAGATTATAATGGTGACCTCTAGTGGAACCACAAGCTAAAAATGTGTTTTTCACACAATCAGGGGCCATAATTCAACACGTTACAATATGATGTGCCCAAATATCAAAGGGAAGCAAGATCTTTGGATTGTAATCATACTTTTCAAGTTTCATCAAGATCAGAAGACAATTGTGAGCTATAGAGTGTCCACAAGCTAAAATTGTTATTTCGTCAAAAAACCGATAAGATTTGCTACCTGTACAAATTGTGGACGGACTGACAGACAGCGGTGGCGACAATATACGTCCACATGAAATTATGGGCGTAGAAAAATGTCAATAAAATTCATATTTGTACAAAAAATTTTTTTCAACTTTTATACATAAAAGACAGGTACATAACTAGTATAACACATTTAGTCAATATACAATATTCATGTCTCAAGGAAAAAGTGTTAAAAATATATCTATACCTGATGCAATTTGAGGCATATGTAATATGAATGTATATAAACCAATATTGGGCAAAATACATTCAATCGTTTGGGTTTTTGTTCTAATTTAAAATCAGTTATGTCTCAATTTTATGGTAATCTCTAGCACTTGGTTATTCCAGTCTACACGCATGCTCTCCAGATAAGAATAGATGGTCATGTTTGACATGATTTGTGGAATATGTTTAGCCCTGTTCTTCGGATCCCTTGTTACAAAAGGCACTGAAACGCACTATGGTACATGATTCCTGGTATGATCACAACATCAACATTGATTTGAATTGACAAATAATTTGTGTTTTCAATGTCGAAGCCTTTGGATGATATTGAGTTAGAGACTTATCTACTTTAACAGTAAATACATATAGTATTGATTAAAGATAGCAGTGATTTTAACAATATAAACAATGATTGGAAAACATCAAAACATTTTGTCACCAAAAATACTTTTTGTTAATCTACAAATTTCAACACAGGTGCTGTTATGTATCACACTTGCAAGATGATAAATGAACAAGTGTTAGTAATAGAGCAACATGTATGCTGAGAGCAATGTCATGGTCAGAGGTTGACACTTTATAATAATAATTAAATCTTAATTTCTTGTGGGCTGATTTAGCAATTTGAGTCTATAATTTGACATATCCTGGACATTAGAAATACCATACTTTTAAATAAAACAAGAACATTAAGTTTGGGGACAGATAACCTCTGTGTTACAAACACATGTTGTAAGGTATATAGCAATTAGTATCACCTATCATTTTACCTGGTTATATATTGGACATGAAGTATAAACTATCACCACTGTTGGTACACTATCAAAGTATCAAAAGATATAAACTCAGTTCTAAATTATCAATGTAACAAAGATTTCATGAAATAGCTTTAATGCTATCTGAAAAGTGCTACAGAATAATAGTTGTACAGTATACCTAAATCTATGTGAAAGAAATTAGCAAGATACATATCTACTGAAAACGGTAAATGTGTATATAAAGTTTCAAAAGGAAGTTTTGAACGATTTATGAGATATGCTCTAGAATAATAATTGTTTACCTACTAAGTAAAATTTGTTTCGAAACCCAAAAATGATTAAATCACAGAAATTTCTAATAAGCAATACATGTACTACAATAGGTTGTTGTGTGTATAAGTTTCATAAAGGATCTTAAAGGATCTTAAGATGAAAAAATTGAGACAGACAAAGGTAATTTCAATATCCCTGCTTAAAGGGATTATCCTGATTTCAACAGGGTCTCAAAATGAAAGTCTGAGTACGTATGAAATTTAAGCCCCAAAATATAGAGGGATGGTGTAGTTACCTTGTCTCAAAATATCACGTCAAAATATTGAGTCGTTGGACGTGAACGTCAAAACTGCTTATCCGGACACGTAACGCTTTTAAGATTTCGGGTCAATTTTTTCATTATGTGACCTGATAATCGAATCCTGTTTATTTAGAGGTCTTTAGACTGAATGATCCATCTGTACTTGATAATGAAAGGTAAATTTCATCTACACATTATTTTGTATCGAGCAAAGCCTGGTTTTATCCAGAAACCAGATAATACAGCTTAGGACACCGTTCTCCATTTCCAGATGAAGATTGGTGGGTTTGTTGTTTGAAAACGTATCACATATATTGAGTTAGTAGCTTGACCCTGAGGACCCCAGGCTGAGGTAGAGGATTTTAAGGAATTTTAACACAAAATTAAGCAGATTTATTCTCCAAAATATTATCGGTATTGGTGCAGGTTAATAAGTAAAGAGGGTTGAACAAATGATCCAAGGGGTTATATTTTCAGAACATACATACATTGAAAAGTATACTAGCATTTTTAATAAATTGATTTTCTAAAAGAAAATGAAAAAATGCCTCTAACTAGAAAAACTGATTTAAAAAGTTAAAAGGGTTGAACAAATGACCTAAGGTGATAACATATCCTTAAAACCTACATACATCTAAAAGTATATTAGCATTTGCAATAAATTTATTCACTAAAAGAAATGAAAAACTGATATAAATTTTCAAAAACATTCAGATGATTGTGATTCGTAATTCTGTCTGACTAATTAAAAATAATTATTCTTGTCTCTTCGACTCTGTTACCTGCCAATGTTGAGATTTTGTTTCTCACTATCAACATAAATAAATCAATTCATTCCATCAGTCATCACCAATCTAAATAACTTAGCTCTTGATTCATAATTTTACTTTAAGAAATATCACATGTTTGCTTCATCTTGATGACTGTATCTATTTTTTGTCTCGTTTAAATATAGCTTTTTCCAAACCCATCATTGGTGCCTCAAAGGCCAGTGATACTATAAACGCTACTGCATAAGAGGCCACCATGTTTCCAAAAAAATAGTAAACCTGAAGAGAAAGACAAAGAAAATAATCAGTTTGATCTTAAAATATGTAAAAAATTTCTAGGATACACTTGTTATAATAACAAGTATTTGAATATAACAATGATTTCAATACTAGGATTTAACATGTAAGTTCCATGAGGAATTAGTGCACATAAAAGTTGGAAGCATGTGATGTTAAAAGAGTGTAGGGAGTACATAATCTTCAGTGTCACAATGCCTTGCTAAATTGATCGCATCAGTAACCTTTTGTTCTCAAATGTCCAAGATATTTTTTGTCAAGGTTTAAATAAAGATAGGTTGCCAGGCAACGAAACATACGCCCACAAGAGTTGTTGTCACATTTTTCGGTAATGAAACATTTGTAATACACAAAACTCTGATTAAGAGTAACAACTCATTATGTAATTATCAGAAAATCATTAGAATTTGTTTGGTTTTTATAAAGTTTTGCCCACACTAACAATTAGTATACAAAACATTTAATATCACAGATTTAGCTGTTCAGTTATCAAAATTCATTGAAAATCAAAATACTTGTTCGTTTCAACATCTTAAACTCTGTGTATCAATCTGATTGGCCTCTATAGCGTCACAAGATTTTTTGAAGTTATCAAGGGCCATAACTCTGGCAGTAATTATTTGACATTGCTGAAAATCAATAAGCTTCTTCGTCTCATAACCTTAAACACTGTGTGTAAATTTAAAATTAATCGGATATTAATTTTCCCCTCTAGAGCGTCCACAGGATTTTTCGAAGTGATCAAGGGCCATAACTCTTGGAGTAATTATTTGACATTGCTGAAAATCAATAGGCTTCTTCATCTCATAACCTTAAACACTGTGTGTAAATTTAAAGTGATCAAGGACCACCAATTGCAGAATTTGAACCGACACGCACTTTACGGAAATGGAAATCCTGTAAAAACCGACGAGTATATACGGGTGATGTCGTAAATAAATTAAGAATATAATGTTCGTTCGATAAATGAATGTACTTTGTTGTTGTTATATTTTATGAATAAGTAAATAAATAAATAAATGATTATAATTGATTACAGGTGTTCTTTTATTTATTAGGGCGATGGCTGGGTGGGTCTAAAGGTCGATGTGAGATTGAATTTTTGTGTGACTGTCCTTGACCCAATAAAGTTGATCGACATTCCGATAGCATGAAGTTTATGGCTTCTCATTATGTGCTAAAAATAGCACCAATTTCATCGTGAGAAAAATGATTGAATTTTTGTGTGACTGTCCTTGACCCAATTAAAGTCGATCGACATTCTGATAGCATAAAGTTTATGGCTTCTTATTATGTGCCAAAAATAGCACCAATTTCGTAGTGAGAAAAATGACCGGTTGGGAAAATTTTGAAGAGGAAGCCCTGCCCAGAACTCTGGCAGTAATCATCAGAAATTGCTGAAAATAAATAGGCTTCTTCGTCTCATGACCTTAAACACTGTGTATAAATTTAAGGTCAATTGAATATTAACTTTGGCCTCTAGAGTGTCCATAACTCTGGCACTAATTATCGGAAATCACTGAAAATAAATAGGCTTCATCTTCTGTGTATAAATTTAAAGACAATCTGATATTTACTTCTGCCTCTAGCGCATCCACAAGTTTATTTGAAGTGATCAAAGGGCATAACTCTGGCAGTTATTATTGGAAATCTCTGAAAAACAATAGGCCTTAAACACTGTGTATAAATTTAAAGTCAGTCGGATATTAACTTTAGCCTCTAGCAATTGTGGACGACGGAAGGGGGCGACGACAATATATGACCACATTTCAATGTGGGTGTATAAAAAATGAAATAAAATGGGGTTTAACGTCATACTCTTCTGCACCTAACCAGGGCTAATGGAAGACAGGCATACGCCATACAGTGTGCTCTGAGGAAAATTTTGCCCGGGGCAGCGGTGCTATGGCCTACTCTTATATTGAATTCCAACTGCCAAGGGATCTTTTACGTGCACAGTAATGTGTACACAGGACCTCGGCTTTCCATCCCATCCAAATGACTAGACAGCTGTCCTTGTCAGGACCTCCATTCTGCATCACTGACATGGGGAAACCACACCGGAGGTTTAAATAAAACTTACCATACCAACATCATACAAATATAATGGTTTTCTATTACTATAATAAAATGAAAACAGGACCAGTGGATGAACTAAATAGGCACAGTAAGATAGTCGACTCAATGGTATAAATCCTTCCCATGATAATATTGTATTTACAAAACCTGTAACAACAAACACAAAATATTACATAAATATACAATGGTAAAATTTGTACATTATTAAAGTCCCATGTCACTCTATGCAGTCAAAAATCTATAATTGCCATCCATTTCAAAATATCATTATAATAAGAATCCTATATGAATTGTTATTGGTACCACTATATAAGATAAAACAAGCATCAGAAGTGTAAAATGGTGTGAGAGAGAGAGAGAAATGGGGTTTAAAATCCACATGACACAAACTAGGTTATTTCGGGAGTAACATATGGTTTAATTTTATTTCAATAATTCGCGTGCGCTTAGGGGTCTTTAGCAGTAGGAGGAAACCGGAATCCCTGGGGAAACCCGCGAGGTTGGGCAGACTCACGTACAATCAGGAATTCAAAACCAAGCTATGCCAGCTGACTCAATGACAAGCACGTCCTAACCATTCAGCTATCCAACCCCCCATAAAATGTTGCCCTATCAATCTATATTAACATTTATGATACTAGATGTATTTTAAATTTCTTGCATGTTTCCCACAATCATTTATTAGTTAAAACAATAGCACCATATATAAATTTTAGTTAGCAATTCTATGGGGAAACCTTTATCCTTGTTCTGTGTAACTATCTGAAACTCGGTAACACTTTCAGTTTCCATACAGTCCACATTTTCCATGCTGTGTGGGTGCCAAATTGATAGTTAGAGAATGATATTCTTTAACCTCAATTACCTATTTTGTCATTTCAGAACATCCTAATACCTCTACTACTATTTATAATTTCCAGACACTGTAAATAGACTATATTGTCACATTAATTCTTTTATTTAATGTGTCTTTGGGGACATAACAAGATTTTGTGGCTTTCTCCTACCAAATGAAAATAGATTTGGACCGTTGATGTGATTAAAGATGTATTGAAATATGTATAACAGTCTGAATCCAAATTATTCAAGAGACATGTTTTACCATAAGGCATATTAATTGTCTGGTACACTACATTTTCCCTAATGTCAGAGGTCAAAATGTATAAATAAATAAATAAATACTACCTCCATAACCAGTAGTACATGCGATGACCACCCATGATACACATGCTCCCCATATAGTTCTATGTACAGCATTATAAAATGCACCAACATCTTTTGTTGCTACAGAACCATTGGCATAGTCATATAAACCATATACAATGGCTAGAGCAGATGCAGCAGCTATAAACCATATTATTAATGCTGTTATCTGAAATACAGAAGCAACCCAAAATTTTAATGTCAAGCATATAAGTGACTTTGTTGGGTTTTTTTTTGATTAACAACACTTTTATATAGGAAATTAACAACAATATTAAAAAGCAATGATTAACACTTCCATAGGAAGCTCTAATTCACTTGGGAACATGATTCTCAACCCTAATACTAATTATTCCAGCAAATTAAAAAAAATCAGTGAAGAATTGAACTCTTTATTATAAATACAAGTAAGTATAGACGGTCAATGACAATAAACAGTAACATTAACATGAGGGCATATAAAAATATAGCAAACCTTTCTCATTTTCAATTTATTAGTTGTGATATAGAGAAAATAGCCAGCTGCTATTCCAGCAATATATGGTCCCATTCGACAATATGGAGCATAATAATAATCATTCATATAAGCTGCAGCATCTCTGAAAAATCAAACATTTTAAAGCTGCAGCATCTCTGACCAATCCGACGGGTGCCCTCCGAATGGTTAGCACATGCAAGATGTATCATAAAATCTGTCATTGAGTCAACTGGCATGGTTTTGAATCCTCGGTTGAACATGACAAGGAGACGGGTCGCCTGTCCAACCTCATGGGTTTTCTCTGGGTCCTCCGGTTCCTCCCACTGCTCAAGACCCCTACGTGCAAGCGAATTATTGAATCTTAATTAAACCATATGTTAGTCCCAAATAGTTTGTGTCGAGTGGATGTTAAACCCCATTTCTCTCTCTCTCTCTCCCTGACCAATAAAACACATTTAGGTTTCTACTTTCAGTTTCATATCTATCGTCTGTAAAATTAAAATTTGTATGAATGGTCAAAATTGAGGTTTGTTTAATATGTAATTGATAATAAATCTATGGACTATTAATTCTTCAGAACACATCTCATTAAATAAGATTCCCCCAATATGAATATATTATGAAATGGCGTTTACCGTCCTACGGCTCTGCTTTCAAGACTATGAAGACTGGGATCCTCCATTAAGTCTCTCATCCAGTTTTCTACTTATTCTTCCCTCCTCCATCTTGCATAGATTGTAATGACAGAGTACCTTATTAAATAGTAGCACTGACTGAGTTTGCTTTATTAGCTATAGTAAGTGCAGGATTAGTAATAGCAGTCAGTACTGTATCTGGGGTAATAGCTATAGCTTATAAAAAGTTTTCTACTTACGCTCCTTCCATCTGGTAAGCTGGACCTGGAGCTACATGGTCCAATCTGCTCACAAGACCAGTGGTCAACCAGATTGCAAACAGAAATCCAATCAACACAATAGAGCCCCAAAACATTGACCTAGAAAATTAACAAGTTTGCTCAATTGAATTTTCACTGAATTGGTCTGTAACCTTACTATGTAAAACACTATACTAAATTCTGCAAAACAGCATTCTCGTTGATTTTAAGTCAATACAGAGCCATAATTCAGTAAAAATCTAAAGGAATCCAAAGGAATTATACATTCGTCAATACAGAGCCATAATTCAGAAAAAATCTAAAGGAATCCAATGGAATTATACATTCGTGTATTCCGATAAGTGACAAATTTGAAAGGAATGTGAAATTCTTCTGTTACTTGGCTATATACAACAGTGTGTTAAATTTCAAAATAATGTATACATCAGTTTCACAGACAATCCTTGCATGATCATGAGGGGATTGTCAGAATTGGCTATGCAAGATGCCTTTTAATAAGAGATGACGCCCCACCCCGCCCCCTCCCACTATCTGATTTAAGATATAACTTACATGAAGAGAGGAACCAACATCAATGGACTCAAAATATAAAACTGCATGTCATTGGCCAAGTACCATGACCAACCAAAACACTGAAACATATACCGGTATATACAAAATATTATGTAGGTTACAACTAGCATATGTATATAAGCATTAATATTAAAATGTGTTTCAATACTATAATTCTCAGATATCTCAATACTCAGGCTACTTTGGTGTACTAGTATGTCCACTTCAATCTAGGCTGATATCACAGATCACAAGTTACTAGTATTTTATTGAAAGTGACAATTTATCATTTGCATTTTTTGCCAATTCAAGCTAATATGATTCCTATCGTTCTAATATGGCACAATGAGACATAAAAAGGAGATTTTGAGGTGATTTGATTAGCTACTAACTATTAATTATCTCCGGGGCAAGGAGTAAAATATTGAAGTTTAAAAAAACCAAGAACACTGATGCAGTGTGCTATGAGGAAATTTTTCACTACTTCCAAAGATCTATTATACGGATGACAATGTGTACACAGGACCTCATTTTTTTCGTGTCATCAAATGACTATAGATACTTTTTTTTGAGTGGTCCACTATGTTACACCATGAAGAAGGGAGAAACCAGACTGTGAAACCCCTAATTTATCTGCAATATTAATTTACTTGTTGGTCATTTTCCACCAAGTTGTTTACATACAGCAAATTAATCCACCAAGTATTACGACATTCATTTTTTTCAAACCCTTTTTGTGGCCATACTGGACCATCACCAATATAATGCAGTAAACAAACATCTATCATTAATACCATCATATAGACTGGAGTTAATCTAATAATATAAACATATATCTAACATTAATAACTTGATACAGACTGGAGTCAATCTATTATAAATACCATCATAATATAGACTGCATATAAAAACATATCTATCATGTGAACAGTAAACAAATCACTGGAAAGAGTTAAACAACTTCAATAAATTTATTGCTTAGTTACATCATTTGGTGCTGTAGTAGAAAAATACTAATTTCGAGGACTGATGAACTTCTCTTATCATGAACGTTTCGCCTCATCCTTCGACATTAATCTTTATATTTAGTTTTAATGACCTATACATTTATGATATCAAACTTACCTCCAAAATCTATGAAAATAAAACATAAACCAATTAATTGTTCCATTATTCTTCTTCATCTCAGATAAAACAACATAAGCCACCAACAAACCACTAAATTATATAAATTAACTTTTATTCAAGAATTATGAAACAAGTGTTCAAAAATAAGAGTTTTATCAGATAGAGAAGCCTTACTATCTCAAATGTTTCCCAGAAATATAAATGCGCATGATAATGTATTATTATGCTTACCATTGAACAAGAAAATAAAACTTACACATTGCATTGCCAGACATAAAATATGTTCATGAGCAGCAATACCGGTAGGCCCTAATTCTTTCTCAAGCTGTGTATATGTTTTTGATAAGAAAACCTCTGAATTTCTGAATCCAAGGCAACAGCGATATCTATTACCCTGTGTAAAATCAATGCTTGACTCTAATTTCCAGAGATCACAAAAACTCTTGAGAATTAGATTTTGTGAATCATTGGAATAAGTAAAGGTGGGTCTATAAAGGAGAATGATACAGTGCCAACACGAGATGTCTAAAACTAATGCCCCCACCAACAAATCCATATCCAAGGATTGAATAATATAGCTGTCTTATGTATACTAAAGTAGTATTATTATAACTAATACAAAATAGACAAACCTTAATACAAAGAAAGAATCCACTGCTACAAAAGCATTCAATATAGCAGAAAATGACTGTCTTGATAAACATTTCAACATATACGGATAAACATTTTCTTAAAAAAATATACAGAACAATTGATAACATTGATGATGCCTGGGCTTGAAACACTGAATTGTTTTTGTTAACAAATTTCAATCTCTTGCAATTCACATGATTTAAGTGAAATATGCAATTTAAAATAGCATAAATATATTGAAGCAATTAGATTTTAGACTCAGGGAGGTTATAAATTCTTAAAAGCAAAGTATACCGGACTAATCATTAAATGTAGATGTTCAGACTATATACAAATGAAAAAACAGTCTTTAACAAAAAACACTTGTATCAAAATTATTCAAATTGATCAATCCTATTCAACAGATATAATTCGATTGGAATCCCTCGAGTAACTTTGGGACAAGAATTGGTTTTAAAACGAACAAATCTGAATAAGCACCGCATAAAAGTAAAAAGTAAATACATTGATGAAATAAAGACAGGGGATTTGACATAAGCCTCATGGACTGAACTGAGAGGCCAAAATGGAATTTGCCACACTAAATTGACAAAAAATTAGTCCCATAACAAATTTTCAACAAACCTGTAAGCCCGATCAGAGGCAGAGCAAAGGCAAAAGTATGTGCTAGTATTACCCATGACATGCTGAGAAAACGGATTCCATGTACTGCTCGTAAGGAATCCTTTGGTTGATTAGTGTTCAGTATTTTGGCACCATTAGTGTAAACAGAGAAAGCTAGGATGATTTTATCTAAAGTACCTAAAAACACATAAGATACATATTACCATATTACCATGACCATGTATAGGATGAAACTTCTTTATTGAAATGAAAAGGGGTACAACATCATACAATTCTACAACCGGGCTAATGAAGAAGACATATACCATGAAGTAATCTGTGATGGAGATCTCCAAACCACTCTAGTTTCAGCCAACCAGAGAGAAAGACAGTGCTGGATTAACCATAAGGCAAATAAGGCATGTGTCTTAGGGCCAGCCAAAAATCCAGGCCACTAAATAAAATGGCTTGTAGTGTCATATTATATAAAAAACAAAAGATAGGCTGGCACTGCCAGGCAGGATACGCCCACATTTTCGAGAGATGGATAGAGAACAAACAATACGGAAAGTGATTTTTCCTACATCATTAAGTCCTGTATTTCATACTGTATTGGGAGCAGCCATTTTGTTGGTCAGTTCCAGTCTGATATTCATGAAATTCGAAGTCGACAATGATTATGGTGTCAAAATCGGATAAGAATTGTGACCTGTACAGAGTCAACAACCATGATATACCATATCTTTACACTATTCGCGTACAAACGGCGACCATTTCGTCCGGCAATTTTGGTACCATTTTCACGAAATTCGAATAATTCAGGAAGTTACGATCCGATATGTGCAAATACCGAAAGGAACCAAGATCTTTGGGTTATAACCATGCATTTCAAGTTTCATCAAAATCGAATTAAAATTGTGACCTTTACAGGGTCCACAACCTTGATATACCATTTTTTAACAGTATTCACGTACAAACGATGGCCATTTTGTATGGCAATTTTGGTCTGATTTTCCCGAAATTCGAACTCAACCTTCCTTACGGTGTAACGGTAATATGATCAAACGTTTTTTTAAATCGGATAATAATTGTGACCTCAAAGCTAAAAAAAAAAGGCGATTTTGCGTATAATCAGGGGCCATAATTCAGGAAGTTACGATCCGATATGCGCAAATATCGAAAAGAAGCAAGATCTTTGGGTTATAACCTTGAATTTCAAGTTTCATCACAATCGAATCAAAATTGTGACCTCCACAGGGTCCACAACCTTGATATAGGGGAGAGCGGGGCTCATTGGGCCATGGGGCACAGTAAGCCAGGCTTTGTAATTTTACACTGTTTTGGCAAAATTCAATTGTGACATCACTGAGGAATTGCCCTTTATAGCCCCCATTTGTCCTCCTAAATTCAATAAATTTATGTAAACTGATTGATATTTATCAGCCATTAACCGTTTTTGTGACGCAAAAGTGAATTTTTGGTGGACTGGTTAAACTGCTTGGCTACTCCAGATTTTGTTAGAGCCCACAAACTTAATATTCCAGGTGAAGGAGACAGTGATTGACTCTCATTAGGAATATTTTGTTTCATAATACTATCACATGTCTTCCTGCCATTTTCGATTTTCTGTCATGGTTGATGACGGGGCACAGTGGGACACACTTCAGAGGGGCACACTGGGCAGAAGCATTTCGAGTTTAGCTAAATATCATCTGTCCATTTTCACAAGAATCTGGGTATTTGAGCTGTTTTTAAAGAAATATTGGACCTAGGATACGAATCGTTACTGACATACAAGTCATAGGAATTTTTCGCATAAAGGATTTTTTTTCTTCTGTTTAAGAATTTTTTATTCAATGTTATGTTGGGATTTTTTAATTTTAAGATGTGCATCTGTGTTCAAGTCTTAAAACAAATTCATATTTTGAACTAAAAGATTAGTTTTTACAGTCCTTATGAGTTTCAGTCAATTCAGGGTGTTTTCTATGCATTTTTTTTTTAAGAAACATACTTGATGGCCAACTGTGTCCCATAGTGTGACCCAGTGTACCCCACATACAGGGCACATTGGGTCAAAAAAAAATTTGGTTTTACAATGATCTACACAGAAATAGTTTCAATTTATTAACTTTTTAACAGCACTATTCAATCAAACATATGACTGGCTTCAACTGAGTACATAGTTTGGTTCTCTGTAGGATTTCACCTCTGGTCAATTTACTTAAAAAGGAAATCATGCCCACTGTGCCCCGCTCTCCCCTACCATTTTTTAACAGTATTCGCGTACAAACGGCGGCCATTTTGTATGGCAATTTTCGTCCGATTTTCCTGAAATTCGAACTCAACCTCCCTTAGGGTGTAACGGTGATATAATCAAACGTTTTTTTAAATCGAATAATAATTGTGACCTCCAAGCTAAAAAAAGGGCGATTTTGCGTATAATCAGGGGCCATAATTCAGGAAGTTACGATCCGATATGCGAAAATATCGAAAGGAAGCAAGATCTTTGGGTTATAACCATGAATTTCAAGTTTCATCAAAATCGAATCAAAATTGTGACCTCCACAGGGTCCACAACCTTGATATACCATTTTTTAACAGTATTCGCGTACTAACGGCGGCCATTTTGTATGGCAATTTTCGTCCGATTTTCCCGAAATTCGAACTCAACCTTCCTTAGGGTGTAACGGTGATATAATCAAACGGTTTTTTAAATCGAATAATAATTGTGACCTCCAGAGGGACCACAAGCTAAAAAGGGTGATTTTTCGGACAATCAGGGGCCATAATTCAGGAAATTACATTCCGATAGCCGCAAATATCGAAAGGAACCAAGATCTTTGGGTTACAAACATGCATGTCAAGTTTCATCAAAATCGGTTCAAAATTGTGACCTCTATAGGGTCCACAAGCTAAAAACGTGATTTTTCGTACAATCAGGGGCCATAATCCATGAACTTTTGATCCGATACATGCCAATATCGAAAGCAGTCGAGAACTTTTGGGGATAAACCTATATTTCAAGTTTCGTCAAAATCGGATAAGAATTGTGACCTGTAGAGAGTCCACAAACAAATTGTGGACGGACGTCCGGACGGACAGGGGCGACGACATAATACGTCCACATGAAAATGTGGGCGTATAAAAATCGTTTGTGACAATCACCAGGAGCAAATTTCGCACTGAACTGGAAACAACGTATTTTCATTAAAATATAAATTTGGTGATTATTGAATTTCATCTTCGATCCGTATTCATTCCATATTCAATGTCAATGTGGTCAGGGGGTGCAGGCCCGTGCAAGGATCCGTGGTTTATGTCGGATGGCTTCTATAGAAAAAGGTCATTTTCACATTCCTATGAAACGCCTGAAGAGTGCCTGAAATGGCTGGAAATCACATTTCCGGGCTCCAATGTCTAAAAATTTCCCTGGGGGAGACACCCCCCCCCCTTGACCCTACGGCGCTCGCAGGTGGCCAGCTTCGCCGGCCACGGCTCCGCGGTCAGTAATCTCCTCAAAACTCTGGGGGTAAATGGGTTGGTTGAGAATTCATTTAGGGGTGAGCGGTGAGAAAAAGTTGAGAAACGTGGATCTATTGGGATGCATTCCACTCACATTGTGGTCTGCATCCTGATATGACTACAAGAGTAGTCTCCCTTGATATACCTTGACAGGAAAAGAGGTAAAGGATTTTGTATTTTCGGCACTGGAGAAAGAGAGACATAATATCCTGTATTGATAACTTTTGGACACAAAACTTCATTAAAATCAATTAAAAACACTGTAACTTAAATTACCTTGTTCAATTTGTGTATTTGCATTGTTTTTAGCTACTAGTACTATGTGATTTGCTGTTGAATTAGTAACATTATCTTCTGATACAGAAGAACTGCTTAACAAAGCATTTGTTTCATCTAAGTTGGTTTTGTTTGTACTTCCATATTCATTCTTGCTGACATAGGTAGGTCTTTTCATATTAAGGTCTGACTTAATAAAACGTAGATATAAGTCATAACATGTTCCAATAATCAGGAAAAATAGGAAAATTGAAAGTATGCATCTGTAATAAAAATATAAATATATGAATGTTTGCCATTGTTCACATCATGAATATACAATACTACTGTTTATTCTAAATATATACAAAATATATAAATGAATTTAGAAATAGTGAGACAAAAATATATGTAGATTGCCCACATGTACTAGATAATGAGGCAGGGGAGGAGTCCATATCAGAGCTACAAGCGAAGGGGGATTAATAGCAAAATGGGTAAGTCTAGTCATCATGTTAACAAAACATTTGCGTGCATGTTACTACAAACATACAGCATCTTGACCTTTGGATATATATTGAACAATCTGAACTTTGAAAAGTTAAAATTAATTAACTAAGTCTGTAATAGGTGTGTCTTATTATGTGGATTGCACATTTGCTTCATAACTAAGAGAAATTTTGATAAATTGAACAATCTGAACTTTGAAGAGTTTCGACAATTGTTTGTTGAATATTTAATGGAGTTAACTGATCTGGATTAAAACAGCAGACTAGAGTTAACAAATAGTGCCTACACTCAATATTGAAAATTTCATGACAGATTTTATTTTTGAAATTAAATTTAGCAGTAATAAATTTATTGTGTATGTGACCAAGTGATAAAGTCACAAAATAATAGTCTTGCTTAGTCCAGTCAATTATCACATGTTGCCTCACTTTCATGTGTCCACCATTTTATTACCCAAACAAACTGATAGCAACGGTTTTTGAGTGCCCAGTCAGAGGTGATTTAATAATGTTTATTTTGTATATCCTATTCACTTTAAATACTATTAATTAAGATCTGTACATTTAGATTTATAATTGTAGCGCAATTACTTTAATATTAAGTTGATATATTGTCATTCATCGAAAGAAGCACTTGACTACTAATGTCCCGCGCTTTTCGCGATCTTTGACCTACCGTATGTCAGATTTGTTGATATTATGCCGAATTGGTAATAGGTTGTATGGTAATTGTTGTCTTCTAAATAGGTTGTTTATTGATAAGGATTAATTGTGTTAGTAGGTATTTTATTTATCCTGAAGTCATATGTAAAGACAAATTATGAAAGCCATGTGTTTTATGATTGAGGGGAGACAACTCTTCTATGACCCCTGTTTCATCATTAGCCATGTGCTTGGAATTTGCAGTATACAGGCTTAAATAGACAGGTTACCGGTGTGCACGTTGTGTATGTCGTATAGTTACTTGTTGAGTATAATTCTCAACATTTAATTGAATCCCTAAATAGTCAGTTAATCATCAATACTCTAATGGTGTTAGGTTTTCGACTTTATGTACATGTAAATGTCACAGGGTATTCAGGTACTGTACAGGGACTTAGGCATCTGCAGCAATTAATGTTTGTCAACCCTCCTTCACATTGTTGGATTATGTAAATATTTGTTAACAAACTAAGGACTTTGGGGTGGCCAAGTGGTCTGACATATGATCTTTGGATCATATGGTCCGTTAATGACTTGGGTTGCATGTTCTGGATCATGCACTTGTACGTGACATGGTTGAGGTCGCCTTCCTAACCTCGTGGGTTTTATCAGGGCATTCCAGTTCCATTAAAATCCCCCTGTGCAAGTGAATTTATGAGTGGCCTGGGTCATGTTCACAGTTATTAGCCTCATCATCCTTGTCAACTTCATGTAACCAATTTATTAACGTTTGCCTCTTTTTTGTGTATTTTCAGGGTTGTTACCTCCACCCTTTTTTATTATTATGATTGATTTCTTTAAGAAATAAATCTTCGTTGTATTGACAAGAGTTACAACATGGTTGTTGTTGTTAATTCCCCTTGGTCACATGTATTATTGTTTTTCTTTCATGAAATAATAAATCATGCATGGAGGTTAATATCCCAAATGACAATCATGCAGACCAAAGAAATAATTACACCATGGTTTGTATATAATAAAGTTATCCCAGAGTAAAATTTTTATAATGACTCACATTGCAGCAGTAGCTTTTCTGTCAAGAGGTGGATGGAGGTTAATATCCAAAATGACAATCATGCAGATCAAAGAAATAATTACACCATGGTTTGTATATAATAAATTTATCCCAGTGTAAAATTTTTATAATGACTCACATTGCAGCAGTAGCTTTTCTGTCAAGAGGTGGATTTTTTTCCTGGCATGTGACACCTTGCATTGAAAATGATGTAACATCGAATCTCATTAGTACTGTAATCAGAAAAGTAATTTAATGTAATACTGTAAATAAAATAATGTTATGTATCCAACACTGCAATTGGTTGTCATGCAAGATACACCCACATTTTGCAAGAAATGGAAGGAGCACACTGAAAATTGACAGGGCACATCCTCTTATTGTCCCAATGCTTCACATAAATATCTAATATGAAAAAATTAATAAAGGTTTGTGGAATTGGAGGTAAGTCTAGAACCAGAGAGAGAGAGAGAGAGAGAGAGAGACTTTGATATGACTTCTATAGAATGTGTTAATAATGCTACTAACTGAAAGAGCAAAAATTCTAGCAATAGTCTTACAATCCAAGAAGTTAAAGATCTATATGTTTCAAAATCTAACCAATTCAAGATCTTTGGGATATAAACAAATATTTTAATTGTTATCCAATTCACCTACATTGTACTTCAGATAATAACATATTTTAAAGGGACAATAACACTCTTGGTGGTTTGGCAGCTGGAGAAAACAAATAATAGCCTTATTCTAAGTACTAGATGTTTAAGCGTCCTACCTGTTGTGTAAATTATCTATTACAACATATTTTACTTGTCCAGAAGGTTTGAAAATATTTTAAAATCCAAGTCACATTTGAAAAGGTTTACGTTAGACTTTTCAAATCAATTAGTTGAATTTTTCCAATTTTTTAAATTAAGTGTGCTAAGATGATATCTATATCATCAATTAATTGGAATATGTTCACCAGAATGAAGATTGGGACATATTATTCAGTTTCAACAAGAGTGGTATTGGGGCTTTAAGGGACACCCAATTAGGATAAAAAAATTCTGACCCATAGGTGTCCATAAACGTGAATAAAAATTACTTATTTAATTCTAAATGACTTACATCCGTTTATTAGTAATTTTATATCTGTATTACTGCACGTATCTGGTATACACATTCCTAGCATTGGCACAGGTGTAGGTAAAGTCCCAGGTGCTGGTGGCTTTGTATTCTGAAAGCAAAAGTATTACATCAGAAAGTAAGAAAACATATTCTCTCCACACACTTTTCATTGCTCATCATAAGAATCTTGCCCTTGCCGCATTTGGATAATTTTTGCTACACCCCCCCTCTCATCATTCTTTAAGGTGATTGAGTGTCTACTTTAAGTCAAAACACCCAAAAGAACGGGTGTATATTGCTTTAGGGTAAAGTGGTGTCAGACTGATAATGGTGATAGTTAACTGACCAGGATGTCTTGATTTCTATCCAGGTGCAAGAAGATGGGCCTGGCGGTTCTTTAGAAAGACAAAAAGTCTGAGATTCCCGTACAACCTGTAGTGCATGACAATTAAATGCCCATTCACATTACCGGGTATATGGGTTTGTGCAGAAAAGTAACTTTTGGTGCTTAATTTGATAGTGTAAGTAAACGTTCCCTTATCAAAAATAAAAGTAGGCTGTATCACTATATCGTGCAAACACTAATAATTACTTTTAACTATAACAACAAAAATAAATAATAAATTTATGGTACCGATTTTGCTAAAGAACCAAAACAGTATTTTCCATTAAAACCTCCAGCATATTCTGTCTTGTTTATAGCCACTGCAGCCAGACATTCTTCATAATCTCCCAGCCAGTTGGTGGCACCACGTAATATTCCAGCATCAGGTTTACCAAATGCATCTAACACTACAAATAATATAAAGTTTCCAGGCAATGAAATATATGTCCACAACAGCTAAGTCGTCCGAACAATCGACAAGGTCTGTCACACATTTTTTTTCTTTTGTCGATAATCAAAGAATAATAGGCAGAGCACTAAAACCGAACTAAGAATAACAACCCATTAATTAAAGAAGCATTAAATAAGATTTAGATAAAGAGCTGTCAGTTTTTGCAGTAGGACTGATAGTTTAAAATAGATAATGAAAATGAACATATTGAAAATTTCAAATTACTTCGTTCTGAGTGACGTTATAGCTGTTTGCAGAATATCCAAGATGTCAAGATGTAATTGTCATTGCTACCATCTTGATTACCGGTATCTATTAAATTATTAAACAAATTTAATGATCTTGTTTCAATCCATTGTAAATCATGAGGATCCAATAGTCTAGAGAGCTGATTATGGGCTTGTTTTGTTAAAGATACATTAGTTAAGAGTAATAACGAGTTGGCCATTCTTGCTATTATATAATTCAAAAATAATGATAAAAAAAGAAAATATTGGAAATATCAGTCAAATCACTTTATTCTGAACGGAGTTATCACTACTGGAAGTTTGGACTAGAAATAGGCATCAACTGCTTCTGCACCCTCTGCGAGAATTGCCAATCGTTTGATTGACAGATGATAACTCCACCAACATATTCTTGATTATCAAGTAGGATTTTCAATGGCAATAGTACTTGTCTCCAGTAGTGACGTCAGCCAGTTACTGATATAATTTCAACTGGATAACTGCTTAAATTCAAGCTGTATCCAAGCCATCCGAGGGTCTACAGTGTTGATTTTGAGCTTGTCGTGCAAACAATTAAGATTATAAGACATCTGAAGCCTAAATAAAGACTTACATTAGGCAGATTCAGATCTTGCATAATGTACGTTTTATTTAAATGTCTAATTAATAATTTATATCACATATATTAGAGCCCAAAATTAAGCAGATAGCTGTTACAATCTGCATCTTTATTAAGTATCAGATATCATTATTATTTAGCTGTTGAAGATAAAAGAAATCACGGAAAATCAATAGGATTCTTCATCTCATGACCTTATACATCCATATAAAGTTAAAGTCAATCAGATGATTACTCTGGTTTTAAAGTGTCTTAACCAAAAACTTTGAAAGTGATAATTCACATAATTCTGGCAGTAATAATATCATTGGAAAGGTTGAAAATCAACAATAGGGTTCTTCGTGTTCATGACATACATGTACATGTAAGCACTTTAACCTCTTCTGGAACATATATTCACAAGGAAGCGCCCAATTGTGGACACTGGGCATTTAATAATCATGTAGATATTCTGCACATTGAATCTAGGAATGGTCAGAAGTTGGCTGAAACATGAGTATAAATTATGAATGCATGTTTCAAGAAGTTTTCAGAGGACCCTAATTTTCGACATGAGTGCCCTTTTTACTGCTGAAAGTGCCTTTTCTCGGAGCCAAATATGTCAGTTCCGAATGTTTACCTAGACGAAAATATCAGCCAATTAGCTCTTGGAATGGCTACAGATGCAAAGGAAATGACGGATTATTTTCTTGGGGGGACCCCCAACCCTCTCTCAGAGGTGTGCCCCTTCTCCTCGGTCACTGCCCGTCATTTTGCGGCGCCCCCCTCTTTTCAAAATTATTAGAACCGCCCCTGGTTTTTGCACCAGACTCAATTTTGTAGCTATATTTCAATTATCAACTGCAGAAGCATACATGTTGCTAAGCCTCCTACATGTATATCATGAATTATATTTAGCAGAAAATTTCTTACTCTGTAGAGCCCAATTTTCCCTCGCCAAGATACTACTCAACATAAATTGTGTATCATTTTGACATTGTGGTGAAACTGTGACAGCAATGTCTTGTATAAATTCTTCAGCAATAGTTAACTGTGGTAACTCTCCATGTAATTTTGAATTGGCTAGTAACTGTTCCATTACAAGAGAGCCTCTTATAACCTCTGAAGTAAACACATCATTGTCGGCAAAGTATGGCTGTGAAGGAGCATGAGTACTGGCACGCAGTATTCTTTCCCCCGCTGTACGTAGAATACTATTGTAATTAATTTGCCCATTATGGCCTCTTGAAAAACAGAAACACATCAACATTAATCCACATAAAATCAGTTTCTGTTGATACATCTTAGATTTAGATATTTGATTTAGTTAGCCTAACCAATTCAAGCGAACAAATAGACTGGTGGCCAGTCTTCCCCACACACCAAAAATTGGCCAGTCCTCTCAAAAAAACAAAACAACGTAATCTCTAGAGACTGGGCAAATAGAGCTTCATTCTCATCTAGGTCAATCTGCATTATGTAGGTCGTGTGACGTCGTGCACGTGATTGCTGCATTTGCACTGGCAAACAGGTGTAGGTGCGAGATGTTTGTTGTGGATAACAGTTATTGTTATTTAGTGATACTTTAACGATCTAAGAATTTTGTTGACGGACAATATCTGTCGAATGAACGGATACAACGTATGGGATGAGGTGAATGAACATAAATAATTACACACGACATCATTATAACAACCCTGATAACATTCATTGATGGGTACCATATGGGTACCATGTGTCATGTAATATGGGGCCGTGTTGGGGAGCCCATATCGGACCCCGACATTTTTGCACCCAACATCCATATGGGATCCATATGGGCTCAACCATATGGGTACTAAATGGGGTTTGTGTGGGGCCTATATGGGTAACTCATTAAAAATAATATGGGTGCTATATGGGGCCTGTGTGGGACCTATATGGTCATGTTAAGAAATATAATATGGGTACTATATGGGACTCATATGGGGTACAAATAAATGATATATGGGCATAATATGGGATCCACATGGGTTCTAGATGGGGTTTGTGTGGGTTATATATGGGTAAATCATCTAAAATAATATGTGTGTAATATGGGACCTATATGGTCTTGATAAGACATGTAATATGGGTGCTTTATGGGACTCATGTGGGAGTACAAATCAATGTAATATGGGCATCATATGGGATCTGTGTGGATATGCCAGAATATTAATTTGGGCACCAAATGGATTCCTGTGGGATTCTAAGAAATACTGTACTGAGCTTATTTGTGGTGACAACACATATGGACAGTAAACTATTTATACCAGACATTATAGCCGAACTAAGACTAATTTAATACAAGTATGAAATTATCTTCTAATGTATGATCATTTGATATTACATGCTAAACACTATTTTAATGATAATATCAAGTGTGCTACACAGCTCCGTGTAACTTTGATGAATTCTCTAGTTCTAAGCATGGTAAACAACAAGTACCAAATCAGTCTAATAAAATAACAAAACTGTTTATTTGGTTTCATGTTTTATTATAATGCTTTTTCGGTAAGACAGTTGAAATTCGTTGGGATCTCCCACCATCCCTGCCCCTTGAGATAATCAGGAAGCAATAAAACAGCTGTTTTGATGTCTTCGTTTGTAGTGTTCACAAACATTGGATTTCTTCTGACCGACTCTGCAATTCAAAAGAAAAGCACATTGATTAGGTTTGTCGATGTGCAGCCTGGCAAAGTAAGACAACTCTACCCATATTTTGCGCCGATATCGAATTCAATCAACATCTTTGGGATACAAACACATATTTTAATTTTCATCAAAATCGGATATAAATTCTGACCTGTAGTCTCCACAAACAGTAATTAATGCAAACAGAAACTCACCATTTTCTTTTGGTCAGGAACATGTGAAATAGTTGACCAGTGCTTATGTTGTCATTTTAATTCTTTAATCTGTTGTTCCAATCTGAAGAGTATTTGAATTACCCTCGTTTCAAATAGATTAAGCTGTAAAAAGACCAGATTTAGCATTTATTATATCTTTTGTTTTAAAGTGCGTTTATTTCATCTTTACCAAATTCAGTTATATAATGTCATTTGTATTTCGTTGTATAGCTGATAAAAATTTCAAACGTTTAGTCCAGCGAGAGCAAGAAACATATTTTGCCATGACACACAATAATACAACATATGTTATAAGATGAAACTGGAAATAGTCACCTTTCTGGAAATGACAGCTTTCTTGTTTTAGAGTTTACCAATATTCTGTCAAATCAAAATAACTAAGAAAAAAAGAAACATCTATTCAAATCCATTCTTATATTATTACAAAACGTTTGTATAAGTACTTTGATGCACTTGTATATTTCCACAGAAAATGATCAACTCATTTGTATCAGTTATTTTCCAAAAGACATTTTTTTCGAAATATAGAAACTTTAAAACCGTTCATTTAATTTGTTTTACCCAAAAGCCCTTAAGTATATTATAGTAGGAAAGGATGGGAAAAATTTACCTTTGATTAAGTTTTGTTAACTGGTTTCAGAGATGTGTACCACTTTCAGCAGTTTCTTCTTGTTAGTACTAATTATATACATACTTCTACATTGTAGAATCTAAATTTCAGCCAGTGACCAAACAGACTCCAAGAGACTAAATTGGTTGTTAATGATGACTCGCTGACAGGTTTTCATGGGTGACTTGGTGACCTCCACAGTAAAGTTAGATATTATATAATTTGTGTACAGAATCTGCTATAGTCATTAAAATCGTACTAGCAAGATACTACCAGCCATGCTGTATTCATAATAAATTTGAGTAATAACGGGTCCTATTTGGCTTTTTTTTAAAGGAATAAGTATTAGCGACTCTTTTTGCTTTAAAGCTCCACAAAGACGGGCATTTGATTCGAAAGGCAGGGTGGAGTATTTCCTAAAGTGAAAACATGTATCACAATTTCATTCATAAATAAACTCTATTTTTTTTTTATTCATGGTAAACATATTATTATAGTCTGTCATTTGGTATACCAGCCAGTTAGGAGAATTTTACTGTAATCTGTATAATCTCTGCAAAGTCCATATCAGTGTATCACTAAATTTTTAGTGTTTTGACTGTTATTTCATTTAAGATATAAAAACAATTTCTGTACGATAGTAGACTAAATCGTCTACCTATGGAGTAACTATTTATATTACACGTAAATCTTCAGGGCAATTCCACATCAAATTCTACAATTAGGTGAAAAATTTAATTAGTTGAAAAGTTAATGGTCAATGTTTACATTCTAAATGTCGAATTTATAAATTTTTTGTATTTTCTTGCTTTGTGTTTGTTTGATTATTCTGAATCACAATGAATGATTTGGCATTCATTATCTGACAATGTATATAAACATGATATTTATACATTAAAATATAAAAATAATATAGTTTTGCAAAAGTAACTAACAATGAAAAATATTACTATGAGAACCTGCGCCTGTTACCAAATATTTACATTTTTCTCTCTCATTCATATGATCTATGTATGGAATTGTTTAAAACTTCATTATCTAAAGCAAGAATAACCCATTCTTATAATAATGTCCATAAAAAGAAAAGATTTGAAAAAATTCTCAGCAAAACTTTGGTTTTCATAGATGCACGTCCAGTCCATTATTTTTCACAGTATTTCATGTAATCAAATATTTACAGTTTATCTCTCATTCATATTTATTTATGGAACTGTTCAAAAACTCATATTCAAAGCTAACATCACCCATTCTTGATATTATGACCGTAAAAAGAAAACATTTGACAAAATTCTCTGATTCAATTACGGGATGTCAAAGATGTATGTTCGTCCGCTACCAAAATTTTAGGGTCACAATATTCTATTCAAGGAGTAATGTTTTTTGGAAAGTAACTGCTCCATTAATTCAAATGAGTTAATAATTATTATTATGTACATGTATCAGTCCGATTATTTGAAAGTTTACATATCTCATGTAATGGGTTTGCAATTTGCGCTCGTACATCTGTTACAAGAAAATATGTACGTCCGTTACCACAATAATTTCTCATTTACTGGATAACAAAAATCCAAATGTGACCATACAGTAGACATTTAGTATTAGTGTCCTTTTTTACAAGGAGAAAAACTTTTCAATTCCACCGGACAATTCAGAGTTTTGCAACTATATATGTTCATGCAGGCAAATCATGGTGCTCATTTCTGTACGTCTATTACCTATACTTTGAGGAGCCAATATTTATTTCTGGTGTTCATGAACAAATAAAATCATATTTCAATTGATATTTTAATCATACGTTTTTAATACTAAATAAAACCAAAACGGTTAATTATTCATGGTTAGATAATATTGGAAGTAATAAAAATATGACGAGTTTAAAATGTACGCTTGTTACGGTGGAATTGTCCTTAACTGTAGAAACTAGATCAAAGAGAAATTTGAAAGATATTTAGACAGTCTCTTTCTCATTTGGAAAACTACGTGTAATCTTGGCCATATAGCAGATTTGCACAAAAGTTTAAATGATATTAAATTCATGTTGAAACAGATACAGGTGTGAGTAACCTCATATGGATACCATATTGGAATTAGATATATATTATATGTGGTAAATGCCATATAGATATATAGGCCCCTGATATACGCGTGGGTAATCCCATTGAACCCACATACATAATACACATGAATATGGTCATATCATATACATACCACTCCAGGTGCACATGTTGGTAATCACATCTGCGCATATCGGTTCAAGGTACATACAACTAAAAGTGTGGGTTCAATAATGAGCTAACATAACAAATAAGTAATCCCATATGGATACCATGTTGGCCCCAGATATACAAAATTTATTATGTAATCCCATACAGATACCATATTATCCCCAGATACACAAATGGGTAATCCCATATGGACACCATATTGGCCCCATGTTTACATAACAGAGTTTTAATGTGGGTAATACCATATAAATCCCATATTGGCCCCAGATATGATATGCACACTATATAAGGTCAGATTATCAATATAAGAAAGAAGTTCATGTAACCATTATATCATTTTGCATATTTCTGTGATATTATTATATATGAAAATAAAGCGTATTTGCCTACATTTGTATGTGGGAAGATAATATGGGTTCAGTATGGGAACCATGTGGTATGATCTGGGCCCACAGCCCATTTTCTCCCCATAATGGTCCCCATATTGCAATGTTTATGGGGCCCATATGGATACCATATTGGACCCAGACGTATATAATTATTTTATATGTGGTAAATAAACCATTTATATTATTTTGGACACAGAAACACGTGTAGGTAACTCCATATGGATACCATATTAGAATTAGATATATTATATGTGAAATGCCATATAGATATATTGACCCCAGATACACATGTGGGTATTTCCATATGGATACCATATTGGGCCCATGTACATAATATACAGGAATGTGGTTATATCCATACCACACAGACTCTGGGTGCACATTTTGGTTCAAGGTACAAACAAATAAAAGTATGGGTCCAATAATGAGCTAACATAACAAATAAGTAATCCCATATGGATACCATGTTGGTCCTAGATATACAAAAGTTAATATGTAATCCCATACTGATACCATATTATCCCAGATACAAACATGGGTAATCCCACGTGGACACCATATTGGTCCCTTGTTTACAAAAACAGAGTTGTTAATGTGGGTAATCCCATATACATCCCATATTGGCCCCAGATACACAAATGGGTAATGCTATATGGACACCATATTGGCCCCATGTATACAAAAACAGAGTTGTTAATGCGGGAAAATCCCATATAGATCCCATATTGGCCCCAGATACACATACTATAAGCTCAGATTATCATTTTAAAAAAGAAGTAAGCATTATATCATTTGGCTTGTCTCTGTGATATTAATATATATGAAAATAAAGTGTATTTGCCTACATTTGTATGTGGGAAGATAATATGGGTCCAGTATGGGAACCTTGTGGTATGATCTGGGCCCACAGCCCCTTTTTTCCCCATATGGTCCCCATGTTGCAATGTTTATGGGGAAAATTAAAGCCCCAATAACACTCTTGTCTTGTTGTAACTGAATAATATGTCCCAATCTTCATTTTGGTCAACAAATCGTATTATTTTAGAATATTGCAATTAAATGATGATATAAATTTCATCTTAACACACCTATTTTAAAAAATTGGAAAAATTCAACCAAATGATTTGAAAAGTCTAACGTAAACCTTTTCAAATGTGACTTGGATTTTAAAATATTTTCGAAAGTAAAATAGGTTGTAATGATAATTTACACAACAGGTAGAACATTTAAACATTTAGTAATTAGAATAAGGCTATTATTTATTTTCTGGAGCTACCAAGCCAGCAAGAATGTTATTGTCCCTTTAACGAAGCCAGTTCATGCGTATCGATCGGGACGATCGAAGCCGAATGGCGAATGGAAACAAAAACGTGACATCAGCCCGCAGACGGTTTCAGCATGACTGCTTTGCACTCCATTCGAGACGCATGATTCATGAAGGTAAATATCGAACTTAATTTATCTTAGACATTACATTTACGAATTCGTGTCACGTGACTCGGGGCTTGCTTGACAACCGTCAATCACTCCAAATAAGGAACAACGTAAAACAGGACAGGAACGCCCATTTTATTGTGAAGCTCGCAAATTGTCCAGTCTCTGGAGCTGGTTACAGGTTTACTCAATTTTTTTTTTTTTATACAAATGGAAACGAAAGTGTTGGTTTACTAAAAATTAATACTTTTATATAAATCGAAATGTAAAATAAATAGAAGAGACTGGGCCAGTCTAGCGAACAAACTAAACAAACATTTTCCACAAACCACGGTCAAGGTCTCGTATAGTTGTCTCCCTGTCCTACTGTCCCTGTTAGTCGATCCGACAGTATTGATCGCGCTTATTCATGTCTGTTTATATATGACATTACGTCATAGATATGAAAGCGTTTCAATTAAAGTGACAATACACACAATATATTTTTTAAAAGAAATTAAATAAAATGGGGTTTAACGTTGTAGGGTTCTGCTCCTAACAGCTAATCGAAGGCGGGCATATATACGCCTAACAGTGTGCCATGAGGGAAATTTGGCCGGGCAGAAGCACTGCAACCTATCTTACATTGAATTTCAATTGCCAGGGGATTTCTTAGTGCATGCCAAAGTGTACATAGAATCTCGGTTTTTCGTCCCATCCAAACATGTAGACAGTTGTCCTTGTCAGGCCCTTCGTCCTGCTTCACTGACAAGGAGAAACCACGCTGGAAAATCTGAATGAGATTTCTAGGCCAATGCAGGGATCAAACACCCCCAACCTCCAGGCAAACGAGCCACCATCTTACCCACTTAACGTGATCCCCATATTTTCAAAAGATGTAATTGCTTTGAAAACCAATATCATATATTCAAACTACACAGAAAAATGCTTTTTTTTTCTTAAAAAAAAAGTATATTACTGCCTCACTATATATCCTGGAGGTAGCTTGTTCGCTCCTGGTGTTGACTGAGAAAGTTCATCAGGATCTAATTCAGGTGTGGTTTGTCCTTGTCAGAGGTGCAGGATGGAGGGCCTGACAACAGCTGTTAGTCATTTGGATGGGGAAAAATATCGAGTTTAAATTCTTACTGTTCTGTTCCAAACTGGGCTAATGAAGACATGCATATGCCATACAGTATGCTTTGAGTGAGATTTTGCCCAGGGAGTGGCACTACGGTCTACTCTTATATCAAATTCCAACTGTCAAGGGATCTCCCACGTGCATGCCAATGCGTACACGATTCCTTAATGAAATATTAACATATTTTGTACATGTATATGATGTCATTGGAGTTTTAGAAATGTGTAGGTGGGTCTAAAAAAATTTTCGAAGTCCGCACGGAAAAAGTCATTATAAAGTGCTAAGACATTTTGGGACTTCAACTTTGCAATATAACCTTATGTGCATGGTCAGATTAAGAAAAACATCACACAAGGCTTGGGAGAGAGAGCAATAAGATTTAACGTCCACTCAACATAAACTAGGTCATATCAGGACTAACATATGGTTTAATTTTATTTCAATAATTCGCTTCTGCATACAGGTCTTTAGCAGTGGTAGGAAACTGGAGAAAACCCACAAGGTTGGACAGACGACCCTACTCCTTATCACGTACAACCGAGGAATTGAAACCATGCCAGATGATTCAATGACAGACTACATGATACAAGGCGCATACGCTAATCGACCATACATCCACAGGGCTGGGACTTAACCCTTTGAACACTGACTTTACATGGGGTGTTGCACGTCCCTCCCTGGATTTACAGGACGTCATATTAATTATGACGTCAACGTAATTGGAGCTTGAAAATGCCCCAAGCCACTAAACCGACATTTCGGGTATATGCAATACAACGTCAAGCCGGTTTTGCGGCATTTCGGGTTCTAAGGGTTAAGAATTATATTGTAATGTGAACTTACAATGGTAGTCAGATTTAAAAAAAACAAACATACATAGGGTTTGGATGTCTACTTTAAGAGTTATATTGTAATGTGAAGTAATGCTGTCAACGTGATTATGTATCACTTGTCATATGATTTCTTTGTTTTGTATCTGTTAGGTTTGTATATTTAGAATTTTAGGGTCAATAAATAGGTATAATGTGAACTAATGCTGTCATAAAACAAAAAAAAATACTGGTGATTGTGTGTAACTGTCATATGATTTCTGTAGGTTATCTATCTATATTTAGAATTTTAGTCCTAATAAATAGGTCTAATGTTAAGATATATATATAACTTATTCTGCATTCACTTGTCCCAGTCTAAAGTTTATACTAATAACAAAACTAAAATTAGCATTAAGAAATGTTTTCTGTCCTGGATCATAATAACAAATCAGGATAAATTCCCCTAATCAACATCGGGTACCTACCAAATTTCATTGATATCCATTAAATAGAAGAATTTAGAATTACATAAATTTGCCCAAGGTAACCCACTGAAACAAATCTAAATAATCACCACCTACAACATATCATTTCTATTTTGCATGCCTTTCTAAGACTAATTCCTCAGGATTTTGGTGGAGGACGAAGGATGTCATCTTGTCATTAGGATGGAACCGAAAACAGAGGTCCTGTCTACACCTTGGATTTCCAATAAAGAACCCTTGACGGTAGTAATTCGAAAACATAACGCTAACGCTACAATATACGTCCACATTCCTGCTTTGATTGATATGGTACTTTGTCAAGAAGGCTAGGCGTTGAGGGTCGTACACCAACATCAATAGTTGCCGTCCTTCGAGTATAAGGAATAAGTATACCAAGATAATCCATACAGAATTGTGCCTTCATAACGCTAAAGGCAAAAAGTGGGCGTGGCTCTGCCCCTGGGGGTCGGGACATTCATCAAAATCAATAGTGGACGCCCTCAGGCTATAAGGAATACATAAGCCAAGTATCAAGCTGATTCATTCAGAATTGCGGCCTGTAAACGACAAACACAAAAATTGGGCGTGTCTTGCCTGTGTGAGTCGGGACATACAGTTGACGTCCTAAGGCTATATGGAATACATATCCCAAGTTTAAAGACGATCAATTAAGAATCGTGGCCTGTAGACAACACACACAGACACGAAGTAAAAATGGGCATGGCTCTGCCCCTGGGGGGTTAGGAAATCACCAAAAACAATAGGGGTCATCTTTAGGGTATAAGGAATAGGTTTGTAAAGTTTTAAAAGGATCTGTTAAGAATTGCATCCTGTAGGCGAACACAAGACACAAAAGCATTGGGCGTGGCTCTGTCCCAGGGGGTCCGGCATGCACCAAAAATAATAGTGGTCAGCCTTAGGGTATAAGGAATAAGTATAAAAAAAAGTTTTCAAGACGATCGATTAAGAATAATAATTGTGGCCTGTAGGTGACTCACAGACAAAAAAAAATGGGCGTGGCACTGTCCCTTGGGGTCGGGCATGCACCAAAAACAATAGGGATCTTCCTTAAGGTACCAAGAATAAGTATTCAAAGTTTCAAGATGATACATTAAAAAATGCAGCCTGTAGACGACAGACAAACAAATACAAGAAATGGGTGTTGCTGTCCCACGGGGGTCGGGCATGCACCCAAAACAAAAGGGATCATCCTTAGGGTATAAGGAATAAGTATTCTAAGTTTCAAGATGACCGATTAAGAATAGTGGCCTGTAGGCGACACACAAAAAGAAAATGGGCGTGACTCTGCCCCTGGGGGTTGGGCATGCACCCCAAATGATAGGAATGTTCCTTAGGGTACAATGAATAAGCCTTCAAAGTTTCAAGATGATACGTTAAGAAATGTGGCTTGTAGACGACAAACAAATAAATACAAGGAATGGGCGTGGCTCTGCCATTGGGGGTCGGGCATGCACCAAAAAACAATACGGATCATCCTTAGGGTGTAAAGAGTAAGTATACAAAGTTTTAAGAAAATCCAGTTAGAATTGCTGCCTGTAGGCGACACACAGACACACAAAAAGAAAATGGGCGTGGCTCTGCCCCTGGGGGTTAGGCATGCACCCCAAACGATAGGGATCATCCTTAGAGTATAAAGAGTAAGTATGCAAATTTTGAAGAAAATCCAGCAAGAATTGCGCCCTGTAGGCGACACAAAGACACACAAAAGAAAATGGGCGTGGCTCTGACCCTGGGGGTTGGGCATGCACACCAAACGATAGGGATGTTCCTTAGGGTACAAAGAATGTGTATGCAAAGTTTCAAAATTATAAGTTAAGAAATGTGGCCAGTAGACAACAAACAAACACATACTAGAAATGGGCGTGGCTCTGCCCCTTGGGGTCGGGCATGCACCAAAAACAATAGAGATCTTCCTTAGGGTATAAGGAATACGTATACAAAGTTTGAAGAAAATCCAGTAAGAATTGCGCTCTGTAGGGGACACAAAGACACACGAAAAGAAAATGGGCGTGGCTCTGTCCCTGGGGGTTGGGCATGCACCCCCAAATGATAGGGTTGTCCCTTAGGGTACAAAGAATGTGTATGCAAAGTTTCGAGATTATAAGTTAAGAAATGTGGCCTGTAGACGACAAACAAACAAATACTAAAAATGGGCGTGGCTCTGCCCCTGGGTGTCGGGCATGCACCAAAAACAATAGGGATCTTCCTTGGAGTATAAGGAATAAGTATACCAAGTTTGAAGAAAATCCATGAAGAATTGCGCCCTTTAGGTGAACCACAGACACACAAACACACACATACACACAAACACACAGACAGGGGCGACGGCATAATACGTTCACATTATGAATGTGGACGTATAAAAAGCTGCTGTCTGGGGAAATTTTCCCTCATGTGGTATCATGTGGTAGTGTGGAAAAGTAGTTTATTAGGATTTTTCTGTGTGGTTTCTCCTTAACCGAAGAACATCTAGTCATTCTGAGAGAATGGAAAACCGTAAATCCTTGATTGGGAAAATAAAATAAAAGTAGTCTGGAGCTCCACAGTGTGAGGGAAATTCACCTCATAGCACACTGCATGGAGTATGGTTGTCTTTGTTGTATAAAAGTAGTTAAACTCAATTTAATTTGATTTTAGGGTTTCCCTTCCCCTTTTTGGCCAAGAAACGTTATTTGAACAAAGCTTGAAAAACACTACCTAACCAATATGCAAAGAATAATTAGTATTCCCTGAGCTGCCCAAAACTTATAAGTTTGTCAAGCAACATTTTTTGAACAAATCTTAATACACACCACCCAGAAAACACATCTATTAATTTTTGCTATGAGTGGTTTGGGGAAAAATGTAGAATACACCTCTTGCTTTCTCCATTGGGGTCAAGTCACTTTATTTAAACATGTTGAAAAGCATTACCCAACCAAACAATATCAAAATCTCTTCAAGTCTCCTGAACAGTTATCAACTAAACAAGCGAATAAGCAATTGCCAAGCAATGTTTCAAAATCTAACAAATCCAAGATCAGATCTTTGTGATATAAACATAACTTTCGTCAAAATAGATTAAAATTGTGGTGTATGATTAGCAGCCATTTTATCCGGCCGTTTTGGTCCGATTTTCATGATATTCAAACTCAACTGACATAACAGTGTAACAGTGATATGTTCGAGAATGTTTTTTTTAAATCGGATTATAATGGTGACCTCTAGTGGAACCACAAGCTAAAAATGTGTTTTTCACACAATCAGGGGCCATAATTCAACACGTTACAATATGATGTGCCCAAATATCAAAGGGAAGCAAGATCTTTGGATTGTAATCATACTTTTCAAGTTTCATCAAGATCAGAAGACAATTGTGAGCTATAGAGTGTCCACAAGCTAAAATTGTTATTTCGTCAAAAAACGGATAAGAATTGCTACCTGTACAAATTGTGGATGGACTGACAGACAGCGGTGGCGACAATATACGTCCACATGAAATTATGGGCATAGAAAAATGTCAATAAAATTCATATTTGTACAAAAAATTTTTTTCAACTTTTATACATAAAAGACAGGTACAACTAGTATAACACATTTAGTCAATATACAATATTCATGTCTCAAGGAAAAAGTGTTAAAAATATATCTATACCTGATGCAATTTGAGGCATATGTAATATGAATGTATATAAACCAATATTGGGCAAAATACATTCAAACGTTTGGGTTTTTGTTCTAATTTAAAATCAGTTATGTCTCAATTTTATGGTAATCTCTAGCACTTGGTTATTCCAGTCTACACGCATGCTCTCCAGATAAGAATAGATGGTCATGTTTGACATGATTTGTGGAATATGTTTAGCCCTGTTCTTCGGATCCCTTGTTACAAAAGGCACTGAAACGCACTATGGTACATAATTCCCGGTATGATCACAACATCAATATTGATTTGAATTGACAAATAATTTGTGTTTTCAATGTCAAAGCCTTTGGATGATATTGAGTTAGAGAGTTATCTACTTCAACAGTAAATAGTATTGATTAAAGATAGCCTTGATAGCAGTGATTTTAACAATATAAACAATGATTGGAAAACATCAAAACATTTTGTCACCAAAAATACTTTTTGTTAATCTACAAATTTCAACACAGGTGCTGTTATGTATCACACTTGCAAGATGATAAATGAACAAGTGTTAGTAATAGAGCAACATGTATGCTGAGAGCAATGTCATGGTCAGAGGTTGACACTTTATAATAATAATTAAATCTTAATTTCTTGTGGGCTGATTTAGCAATTTGAGTCTATAATTTGACATATCCTGGACATTAGAAATACCATACTTTTAAATAAAACAAGAAGATTAAGTTTGGGGACAGATAACCTCTGTGTTACAAACACATGTTGTAAGGTATATAGCAATTAGTATCACCTATCATTTTACCTGGTTATATATTGGACATGAAGTATAAACTATCACCACTGTTGGTACACTATCAAAGTATCAAAAGATATAAACTCAGTTCTAAATTATCAATGTAACAAAGATTTCATGAAATAGCTTTAATGCTATCTGAAAAGTGCTACAGAATAATAGTTGTACAGTATACCTAAATCTATGTGAAAGAAATTAGCAAGATACATATCTACTGAAAACGGTAAATGTGTATATAAAGTTTCAAAAGGAAGTTTTGAACGATTTATGAGATATGCTCTAGAATAATAATTGTTTACCTACTAAGTAAAATTTGTTTCGAAACCCAAAAATGATTAAATCACAGAAATTTCTAATCAGCAATACATGTACTACAATAGGTTGTTGTGTGTATAAGTTTCATAAAGGATCTTAAAGGATCTAAAGATGAAAAAATTGAGACAGACAAAGGTAATTTCAATATCCCTGCTTAAAGGGATTATCCTGATTTCAACAGGGTCTCAAAATGAAAGTCTGAGTACGTATGAAATTTAAGCCCCAAAATATAGAGGGATGGTGTAGTTACCTTGTCTCAAAATATCACGTCAAAATATTGAGTCGTTGGACGTGAACGTCAAAACTGCTTATCCTGACACGTAACGCTTTTAAGATTTCGGGTCAATTTTTTCATTATGTGACCTGATAATCGAATCCTGTTTATTTAGAGGTCTTTAGACTGAATGATCCATCTGTACTTGATAATGAAAGGTAAATTTCATCTACACATTATTTTGTATCGAGCAAAGCCTGGTTTTATCCAGAAACCAGATAATACAGCTTAGGACACCGTTCTCCATTTCCAGATGAAGATTGGTGGGTTTGTTGTTTGAAAACGTATCACATATATTGAGTTAGTAGCTTGACCCTGAGGACCCCAGGCTGAGGTAGAGGATTTTAAGGAATTTTAACACAAAATTAAGCAGATTTATTCTCCAAAATATTATCGGTATTGGTGCAGGTTAATAAGTAAAGAGGGTTGAACAAATGATCCAAGGGAATATATTTTCAGAACATACATACATCGAAAAGTATACTAGCATTTTTAATAAATTGATTTTCTAAAAGAAAATGAAAAATGCCTCTAACTAGAAAAACTGATTTAAAAAGTTAAAAGGGTTGAACAAATGACCTAAGGTGATAACATATCCTTAAAACCTACATACATCTAAAAGTATATTAGCATTTGTAATAAATTTATTCACTAAAAGAAATGAAAAACTGATATAAATTTTAAAAAACATTCAGATGATTGTGATTCGTAATTCTGTCTGACTAATTAAAAATAATTATTCTTGTCTCTTCGACTCTGTTACCTGCCAATGTTGAGATTTTGTTTCTCACTATCAACATAAATAAATCAATTCATTCCATCAGTCATCACCATTCTAAATAACTTAGCTCTTGATTCATAATTTTACTTTAAGAAATATCACATGTTTGCTTCATCTTGATGACTGTATCTATTTTTTGTCTCGTTTAAATATAGCTTTTTCCAAACCCATCATTGGTGCCTCAAAGGCCAGTGATACTATAAACGCTACTGCATAAGAGGCCACCATGTTTCCAAAAAAATAGTAAACCTGAAGAGAAAGACAAAGAAAATAATCAGTTTGATCTTAAAATATGTAAAAAATTTCTAGAATACACTTGTTATAATAACAAGTATTTGAATATAACAATGATTTCAATACTAGGATTTAACATGTAAGTTCCATGAGGAATTAGTGCACATAAAAGTTGGAAGCATGTGATGTTAAAAGAGTGTAGGGAGTACATAATCTTCAGTGTCACAATGCCTTGCTAAATTGATCGCATCAGTAACCTTTTGTTTTCAAATATCCAAGATATTTTTTGTCAAGGTTTAAATAAAGATAGGTTGCCAGGCAATGAAACATACGCCTACAGCAGCTAAATCGTCCAGGCAGTCAACAAGAGTTGTTGTCACATTTTTTACTTTTTTCGGTAATGAAACATTTATAATACACTAAAATCTGATTTAGAGTAACAACTCATAATGTAATTATCAGAAAATGATTAGAATTTGATGGTTTTTTATAAAGTTTTACCCACGCTAACAATTAGTATACGAAACATTTAATATCACAGATTTAGCTGTTCAGTTATCAAAATTCATTGAAAATCAAAATACTTGTTCGTTTCAACATCTTAAACTCTGTGTATCAATCTGATTGGCCTCTATAGCGTCACAAGATTTTTTGAAGTTATCAAGGCCCATAACTCTGGCAGTAATTATTTGCTGAAAATCAAAAAGCTTCTTCGTCTCATAACCTTAAACACTGTGTGTAAATTTAAAGTTAATCGGTATTAATTTTCCCCTCAAGAGCATCCACAGGATTTTTCGACGTGATCAAGAGCCATAACTCTGGGAGTAATTATTTGAAATTGCTGAAAATCAATAGGATTCTTCATCTCATAACCTTAAACACTGTGTATAAATTGATCAAGGGCCAGAACTCTGGCAGTAATCATCAGAAATCGCTGAAAATTAACAGGCTTCTTCGTCTCATGACCTTAAACACTGTATATAAATTTAAGGTAAATCGAATATTAACATTGGCCTCTAGAGTGTCCATAACTCTGGTACTAATCCTCGGAAATCGCTGAAAATAAATAGGCTTCTTCGTCTTATGACCTTAAACACTGTGTATAAATTTAAAGTCGATTGGATATTTACTGTGGCCTCTAGCGCATCCACAAGTTTATTTGAAGTGATCAAGGGTCATAACTCTGGCAGTCATTATTGGAAATCGCTGAAAAACAATAGGCTTCTTCGTCTCATGGCCTTAAATACTGTGTATAAATTTGAAGTCAATCGGATATTAACTTTAGCCTCTAGCAATTGTGGACGACGACAATATACGACCACATTTCAATGTGGGTGTATAAAAAATGAAATAAAATGGGGTTTAACGTCGTACTCTTCTGCACCTAACCAGGGCTAATGGAAGACAGGCATACGCCATACAGTGTGCTCTGAGGAAAATTTTGCCCGGGGCAGCGGTGTTATGGCCTACTCTTATATTGAATTCTAACTGCCAAGGGATCTTTTACGTTTTTCATCACATCCAAATGACTAGACAGCTGTCCTTGTCAGGACCTCCGTTCTGCATCATTGACAAGGTGAACCACACCGGAGGTTTAAATAAAACTTACCATACCAACATCATACAAATATAATGGTTTTCTACTACTATAATAAAATGAAAACAGGACCAGTGGATGAACTAAATAGGCACAGTAAGATAGTCGACTCAATGGTATAAATCCTTCCCATGATAATATTGTATTTACAAAACCTGTAACAACAAACACAAAATATTACATAAATATACAATGGTAAAAGACCAAATTTGTACATTATTAAAGTCCCATGTCACTCTATGCAGTCAAAAATCTATAATTGCCATCCATTTCAAAACATCATTATAATAAGAATCCTATATGAATTGTTATTGGTACCACTATATAAGATAAAACAAGCATCAGAAGTGTAAAATGGTGTGAGAGAGAGAGAGAAATGGGGTTTAAAATCCACATGACACAAACTAGGTTATTTCGGGAGTAACATATGGTTTAATTTTATTTCAATAATTCGCGTGCGCTTAGGGGTCTTTAGCAGTAGGAGGAAACCGGAATCCCTGGGGAAACCCGCGAGGTTGGGCAGACTCACGTACAATCAGGAATTCAAAACCAAGCTATGCCAGCTGACTCAATGACAAGCACGTCCTAACCATTCGGCTATCCAACCCCCCATAAAATGTTGCCCTATCAATCTATATTAACATTTATGATACTAGATGTATTTTAAATTTCTTGCATGTTTCACACAATCATTTATTAGTTAAAACAATAGCACCATATATATATTTTAGTTAGCAATTCTATGGGGAAACCTTTATCCTTGTCCTATGTAACTATCTGAAACTCTGTGACACTTTCAGTTTTCATACAGACCACATTTTCCATGTTGTGTGGGTGTCTGGACAACCATGTCTATTATGTACTTGCCAAATTGATAGTTAGAGAATGATATTCTCTAACCTCAATTACCTATTTTGTCATTTCAAAACATCCTAATACCTCTACTATTTATAATATTCAGACACTGGGGCCATAACAAGATTTTGTGGCTTTCTCCCACCAAATGAAAATAGATTTGGACCGTTGATGTGATCAAAGATGTATTGAAATATGTATAACAGTCTGAATCCAAATTATTCAAGGGACATGTTTTACCATTAGGTATATTAATTGTCTGGTACACTACATTTTCCCTAAAGTCAGTTAGGTCAAAATGTATAAATAAATAAATAAATACTACCTCCATAACCAGTAGAACATGCGATGACCACCCATGATACACATGCTCCCCATATAGTTCTATGTACAGCATTATAAAATGCACCAACATCTTTTGTTGCTACAGAACCATTGGCATAGTCATATAAACCATATACAATGGCTAAAGCAGATGCGGCAGCCACAAACCATATTATTAATGCTGTTATCTGAAATACAGAAGTAGCCTAATTCAGAACGTTAATAGCTGGCATAAGTGACCTTATTGACCGGGGGCATGCAATGATTAGCAACATTCATGTCAAAAGCAATCCAATAAAACAGTGATTAACAATATCGAAAAAATGCCTTGCACTTAATACCAAAAGGATTCGTGATCCAAAGATGATGTTTTCTTTCAGATTACACAAGTTTCACAAAAAAATGGGGTTAGATGTCCTACTTTTCTTCACCTACTGGGTAATGAAGACAGGCCTAATTTTGCCTGGACGGCTGTGCTACAGCCTATTCCTATAAATCAAATAAGAATGTAACTCTGCTATCAAAGTTTATAAACAATTGCATAAGTCATTGTCATGTACGTAATATGCAAATAAAAAAAGATTAAATTCTCAAAAATCAGTCATGCATTATCACTCAAGAACAACTTCGCTCAAATTTGATATGAACCAATAACACAATTTGGTGAAGAATTTAGGTTATTGAACTGTATTGAGTGAGTATGAGTACAAACTGGAGCTCAAGATCAGTAGTAAACATCTTTACCCTAACATTACCTATTCCAGAATATTTTATAAAAATCACTAAAGATTTGAACTCTGTAGTATAAATACAAGTAAGTGTGGAGCAACAGGGTCAACAACATTCTACAACAATATAAAAATACTAACAAACCTTTCTTATTTTGATTTTTTGGGATGTGATATAGAGGATATAACCAGCGGCTATACCAGCAATATATGGTCCCATTCGACAATATGGAGCATAGTAATAATCAGTCATATAAGCCACAGGATCTCTAAAAAAAAAACACTTTCAGTTTGATATTTATTATCTGATATCTTTGAATTGTCAAAATTGACATGAGATGTTTGATTAATATGTAATTGATCAGAAATCTATGGATTGTTATTCTTCTGAACATATCTTGATTCAATCTTGATTTATAAGATCACCCAATTCTTCTTTGAGTACCAGAACCAATAGATCTCCCTGATTAAGTCCAGTAATGATTGTAACGATATAGGATCTTACTATAGTAGTAATGACTTGAGTTCACTTTTATGTTGTAAAGGTAAGAAGTAAAAAGATTTCTACTTATGCTCCCTAGATTGTAATGATAGAGTACCTATTAAATAGTAGTATTGGCTGAGTTTACTTCATGTAATAGCGGTCAGTATTGTGTTACTACTCTAGAGCAAATAGCTAGGTGGTAAAAAGTTTTCTACTTACGCTCCTTCCATCTGGTAAGTTGGACCTGGTGCTATATGTTCCAATCTGCTCACAAGACCAGTGGTCAACCAGATTGCAAACAGAAATACAGTCAAAACAATAGAGCCCCAAAACATTGACCTAGAAAATAAGATAAACAGATTCTATAATGGATGCATCTATGAGAGGCTGATACTGCTAATACATTTCTGTAAATTCAGATATGTATACACCAGTACATGCTGATAGAAAAAATTCTGTAACATTGAATTTGTACTGAATTGGTCTGTAACTTTGCTAATGAGTACAAAATTTCTATAATATACCTTCAAGTTTTAACCAAGATTATTTCCAGAAGATCAAATTTTCACTGATTTTGAATCAATAGAGGGCCATAATTGAGTAAAAATAAAACTACGGTAACAGAATCTGATGAAAAGTAACTTGATCTGCTATATGCAGTAGTTAGTCAACCTTCAATCAATTATCTCAAGTTTATGATAAAATAATTCATGAAAACATAATTTCTTTTGTTTCTTAATTTGATTCTAATTAAACTCAGCTATATACAACAGCGTACCAACTACCAATCAAATACCACAATTCTGCAAAACAGTAAGTGGAATCACAGAAAAAAAATGTGAACTTGATCTGTAACTTAACTCGATACAACAGTGTACCAGATTTCAATACACTGACAATTCTTGTAGCATCAGGAGTGGATTTTAGCTCATTCCTTTCTATTGCAAAAATTTTCTCTGGAAGATGGCCTATAGTACAGACACCCCACTGGATTTAGAAAATAACTTACATGAAGAGAGGAACCAACATCAATGGACTCAATACATAAAATTGCATGTCATTGGCCAAGTACCATGCCCAGCCAAAACACTGCAATATATACAGATATAAAAAAATTAGTACTCAGACTATGTATAGTAAGTATTGGGGGACTGCAGTACTTGTAAACAAAACCGAAAAGGCAAACCTGTAGACAAGGCACAAACTACACATAAATTGTAACTCGCATATGTATATGAATTTTATTATTAATGACAAAATACAGAATATCTCCATATCTATGAATTTACTTCAATTCTTAGACATCTCAAAATTCGATCCTTGCATTAGGAGAGATAGTTCATCCCGATTTTTAGGCACCCTTCATCCATCCATGTTTTCTTTCTTCATTATTCAAAATATCATTTACATGTAGTTAGAATGTGTTCAGTAAATCAATGTTTTGGAATGTGTATTTACTTGATGGGTGTTTTTAACCAAGTTGTTTATATACAGCAAATTAGTCCACCAAGTATCACGGCATTCATTTATTTCAACCCCTTTTTGTGGCCATATTGGTCCATCACCAATGTAACGGACTAAACAAACATCTATCATTAATACCATCATATAGACTGGAGTTAATCTAATAATATAAACAAACATCTATCGTAAATATACCATCATATAGACTGGAGTTAATCTAATAATATAAATAAACATCTATCGTTAATACCATCATATAGACTGGAGTTAATCAAAGATTTTTACGATATCCAACTTACCTCCAAAATCTATGAAAATAAAACATAAACCAATTAATTGTTCCATTATTCCTCTTCATCTCAGTTAAAACAACATAAGCCACCAACAAACCACTAAATTATACAAATAATGAATTTTAGTTTAATAATTATGTTTCATAAAAATTTATATGTACATTAAATTGTAAATTCCAAAATCTAAGTTATTATTATGCTGACCATTAATCAAGAAAATAAAACTTAAATATTGCCTGACATTAAAAAATATGTCCATGTGCAGCTTTCTAAACAGGATGACACATGATGTTGATTGGCCAATGCCATAATGACTATTACAAACTGTGTAAAGGTTTTTTGTAACAGAAGCAATAACTTCCTATAAAATGGATGAGGAGCTCAGAATTATTGAATAACTCGCCATAAACTAAATCTTGGCCGTTTAATTCAGAGAGCTTCCTCCTTATGGCTATAGATGAACAATTTCAGCAAGTATCAAAACAAGAATGACAATATACCCCCCAAGGATAAAAGGTGGGCCTTTCAAAATGATTGTTGCCTAAAAGTGATGTCCCAACCAACATCCAAGACTAAATAATTGATACTCAAGAAGTAACAACATATCAGTCATATCAAATACATTTGTAGTATTGTTAGAACTTATTTAAAATAGACTTACCTTAATGTAAAGAAAGAATCAACAGATACCAGAGCATTAATTATAGCAGAAAATGACTGTCTTGATAAACATCTCAACAAATACGGATATACATTATCTTAAAAAAAAACAATACATTATGGCATTATAGTACAATAGACAAATTAATATTTTAATCAAATTCCAATTTCTTGTTACTAATTATTTGAGTGAAATATTCAATTAGTATTGGCCAATTTTCTGCTCCATCCCAGTCAATGAAAACGTGCTATGAAGGAAATTTTTTCACACGAACACCAACGTGAACGCAGGACCTTGATTGATCCTATTTACCTTCAAAGCAATACCTCTATCAATTTGGTTGGAAACCATGGAGTGGTTTGGGACAAGAACTGGTATGAAGAAGACATTTTGAATAAATCTGAATATACTAAACACCTAAACAATTTACCATCAAGTGGCTGATATCAATCAAATGGGTTAGGAACAGGAGTTAAATACATAATAGATAGATGAACAGAAGACAGTGAATAAGACCTGAGACCTATTTTGAACTATTATGATCCAAAATGGAAATTGTCATGTCTATTTTTCTTTATTGTCTCATATTAATAGTCAGTGGCGCCATAAAATTTGTTCAACAAACCTGTAACATTCAGAACAAAGGCAAAACAATGTCCTAGTATTACCCATGACATGCTGAGAAAACGGATTCCATGTACTGCTTGTAAGGAATCCTTTGGTTGATTAGTGTTCAGTATTTTGGCACCATTAGTGTAAACAGAGAAAGCCAGGATGATTTTAGCTAAAGTACCTAAAACACATAAGATACATATTACCATGAAAATGTCATATCAAACTGGATATTTCTTTATTAAAATAAAATTAGGTTTAAAGGTGCTAAACCTATAACTCGATATTTTCCGATATTGATTTTGTTATCTTGCCATGAAAATATGGGATCCTAATGTGCAAGATTTAAGACACAAGGGAGATTTTAAAATCAGTACACGAGTAGAGTATTCTGTGGTTTCGGGTGCTATTTATAATGAACAAAGAAAAGCATATTCTATATTACAAAAGAGGAAGTAATTAGCCGTGGCTGATTAAAAAATGACAAATAGTCATGGAAAAAAACCTGTAGAATGGACTAAGCAGGAGTAAACAACTGCCTTCGATATGAACGGTTCCAAGGATTTTAAAGAACATAACTGATTATAAATTACAAATACTGTTTTAAGAATTGAATATAAATCACTTTATATAGGTTCAAATTACATTAATATGTGCTTTGAGACCCTTTTTTGTATATTTTAAGGTTTGAAAGAATAGAGCCATATGCCATTTAACGTCTTACTATTTTGCATGGGCAGTCACATTACGGTTAACTCTTATTCTAATCTTTCTTATGTGCTGCCACATACAGTATCTCCTCTTTCGTCTTATCCAAACAACTAGTCATCCTTCACTATCAGATTCTGCATCCTACACCAGACAGGAAAATTGTGAGGAACTTTCTAATTAGAAACCACACAATGTAAGTTCTTGTTCAAACGATATTAAATCAAAGGCGTTTTATAACTGAGGCGCTGGAGGCACCAGCCTCCTTGCGAAAAAAATAAAAAAATGTGAAAAATAAAACGGGAGGAAAATGCTAAAAGCGATGAGAAAAATGAAAATGTACCCTAGTTAAGGGTCCCTAAAGGCAGACAAAAGGGCCTACTTCTGACAAAAGGGCCCCTCTAGCCAAGGGAAAGGGCCCAGAGTCCGAGCCAATCGTTTTCTATACACTGTGACTGTCGAAATCATTACTGAATGAGAATGCAGTCATTGCATTGGCATAAAAGTCATCAATCAAGACCCACCCCCCTGCCAAAAGAGGGCCCTCAAAATAGTATAGCCTCTGCCATGATAAACCTTAAAACGCCCCTGTATTAAATCAAAATTTACAGGTTTTTCTACTGTCAAATGAAAATCTCCAAACCACTTGTGTCTTAATGAGAAAAGTTTCAGCCTTTCGACACAAAACTTTATACATTAAAATAAATTAAAAACACTATAACTTAAATTACCTTGTTCTGTTTGTGTATTTTCATTGTTTTTAACTACTATGTGATCAGCTGTTGAGTTAGTAACATTATCTTCTGATACAGAAGATTGGCCTAACAAAGCACTTGTTTCATCTAAGTTACTTTTGTTTGTACTTGAATATTTATTTTTACTGACAAAGGTAGGTATTTTCATATTAGGGTCTGACTTAATAAAACGTAGATATAAGTCATAACATGTTCCAATAATCAGGAAAAATAGGAAAATTGAAAGTATGCATCTGTAATAAAAATATAAATATATGTATGTTTGCCATTGTTCACATCATGAATATACCCTACATATAGAGTGCTACTGTTTATAAATGTTATCCCGGTCTTATTATTGATCATTTACATGTACAAGCACATCAACAATTATAATCTTTATATCAATCTGATAATAATTTTGGCAACTCAAGTGCACCACAAATTAATATCTGATAATTAACCAATGGAGATGGGAAAGCAGGTGCGGATCCAGGATTTTTTGCAGGGGGGGGTCTAGGTTTGATAATTGCTTAACTAATTGCGCTCAACCGATAATTTGGTAAATTAGATTCAATTTGGTTCATTCTGATGTATTTCCGGAAGGTAAATTCCAAAATAACAGGTCTAAATCGCCAATAAAATCGCATAAAATTTTTTTCAAGCCTGAGCAGGGGGGGTCCGGACCCCCTGGACCCCCCCTCAGGGGCGCCTGGAAAGAGGTAAAGAGGTGTATGTGTGTGTGGAGGGGGGGCTGGTAATCACCTGGTTGCAAGCAATGGGTTACTTCTAGCAAACATTGCATATACTTTTCAAGTCACTTTGATGAAAACTATAGAAAAGGGTTACCTATCAACAATGATTTCAGAAAGAAAATGGTTGGGAAAGGTGAACTGAAGATGTTTTCTACAGCAGTTATTAATAATGACTCACATTGCAGCAGTAGCTTTACTGTCAAGAGGTAGATTTTTTTCCTGGCAAGTGACACCTTGCATTGAAAATGATGTAACATTGAATCTCATTAGTACTGTAATCAGAAAAGTAATGTAATAAATGTAACAGCAATAATGAATGAAATGAAATTTTTGTTAAAATATTGCATTATGTAATAGCTAATTCTACCTCAAATGCTACATAAATCATCAAATAGACATTTATTGACATGCTGAACCAATAAGCAACTCTCTAATAAAACCAGCGGTTGCCATGCAAGATACACCCACATTTTGCAAGAGATGGACAGAGAACAGGCTAAAATTAAAAATAGCAATTTTTCGCACAATCAGGGGCCATAACTCAGGAAGTTACAATCTGATATGTGGAATATCAATAAGGACCAAGATTTGTGAGTTTTAAGCATGCATTTCTAGTTTCATCAAAATCAGATGAAAATTTTAACCTAACATTACAACCTGATACGTGGAATATCAATAAGGACCAAGATTTGTGGGTTACATACTTTTACACTATTTGCGTATGAAGGCCGGATATTTTGTCCGGCAGCTTTGGCCCGATTTTCATGAAAATTCAAACTCAACCGTCATCATGATGTAACGGTTATATATTTGAATATTGTTTTTTTTTAATTGGATAAAAATTGTGACCTCTAAATAGGGATCACAGCTAAATAAAAGGATTTTCCTTACAATCAGGGACCATAATTCAGGAAGTCACAATCTGATATGAGTAAATATTGAAAGGAACCAGGATCTGTGGGTTATAAACATGCATTTCAAATTTCATCAAAATCAGATGAAAATTGTGACCTCTAGAGTGTCCACAAGCTAAAAACGTAATGTTTTGTACAATCAGCGGGCCATTATCCATGAAGTTATGGTCCAATACATGCCAATATCGCAAAGGAATCAAGTTTCGTCAAAATCGGATAAATTATTGTGACCTGTAGTGTGTCCACAAACAAATTGTGGACGCACGGACAGAGACAACAGAATATTAATACGTCCACATGAAAATATGGGCATAAAAAAACCGGATAATCGAGACTTTGTTTATCATCCATACAACTCTGTTCTTCCAGCAGCCATAATTATCTATTTTTTAACTCTAATAGCAAGCACTGTCAAATATCAAACTGAAATTACTTATTTTTAAAAAATATATTTAAATATTAATATAAATCTAAATGACTTACATCCGTTTATTAGTAATTGTATATCTGTATTACTGCACGTATCTGGTATACACATTCCTAGTACTGGAACAGGTGGAGGTAAACCCCCAGGGGCTGGTGGCTTTGTATTCTGAAAACAAAAAAATATTACATTAGAAACAAAGTCAACATTCTCTCCACAAACATTCTCAGTCCACCTGCAGTAGCTGGATCAGTTTTGTCAATCAAGGCAAACATAACTCTATCATGATCCTTAGGATCATGCTCATGTGGCACAGTGAGTATAGACTTAGACTATATTTAGCTGGTTCACTAACCACACAATGTTGATTCCATGGTTGCCAAGAAATGTCCTCGGGGAATTTCCAGCAAGGTTTCACTTGTCAGGATGTCTACTTGTTTGGAAGGTTTGATAAAAACAAGTTACAAATTGGTAGTGCAACTAAAATAATTCAAACGAAGTGCAGGTGGCAGAATTTCTGACTAAGCAAAATTTCCCTCATAGCATACTGCATAACATTTGCAGAAATATAGGACACTAAACCACATTTCATTTCATTTCAGGGTAGATCTTACAGCCTTGGCTCTCCTTGTCAGTTTTGTAAGACCACACTATAAACTGTCTAGTAGCTTGGATGGTGCAAAAAATAAAGTCCTGTGTACATTTGGTAGTGCAAGTAAAAGATCTATTGGTAGTTGAAATTCCAAATGATGTGTCAGCCGCAGAACTGCTGTAATTAATCTTAATTATTACAATAAAATAATATCTCAAAACTGTAGTGGTGTATCTTAATCAATTATAACAATGAAAATAAAAAATAAATTTATGGTACCGGTTTGGCTAAAGAACCAAAACAATATTTTCCTTCAAAACCTCCAGCATATTCTGTCTTGTTTATAGCCATTACAGCCAGACATTCTTCATAATCTCCCAGCCAGTTGGTGGCACCACGTAATATTCCAGCATCAGGTTTACCAAATGCATCCAACACTACAAATAATACAAAATTTATGTAGATATTTTGCACATGAACACATCGCACAAAATTAATAAATCTGGTCTAAAGCATCTACCAAAGTGGGTGGGTTTGGGAGCCCCATGAGCTTAGACCTTGTCACTTAATATGTGTATAGGATGAAACCAAAGATAATGACAGGCCTTTCAATCTATAGCATGTTCATCTGAGGATTAAGGCACCCAACCACACATATATGTAGCCTAAATATATAATAAAAAAAGATACAACATGAAGTGTGCATATCAGGTCCACCCGACCCCAAGTCAAGAGCAGTTGAACTTTAGTCACTTGTTTGTTGACATTATTTTTCTCAGTGATAAAGGGCAGTAACTCTGATAGCTATTGTTAGAAATAAGTGATAATCAATACGATTCTTTTTTTTTTTTAACTCAAGACAATCAATTTTTAGATGGTGAGTCAGATGTGGAAGACATCAAATTCATCATTGGCCTATGACTTCATGTATCAATGGAAACCTCAGAAACTTAACCATGCCACTTTATTTCCATGAAAATAGAAAATATCTTACTCTGTAGAGCCCAATTTTCCCTGGCCAACATACTACTCAACATAAATTGTGTATCATTTTGACATTGTGGTGAAACTGTGACAGCAATGTCTTGTATAACTTTTTCAGCAATAGTTAACTGTGGTAACTCTCCATGTAATTTTGAACTGGCTAGTAACTGTTCCATTACAAGCGAGCTTCTTCTAATCTCTAAAGTAAAAACATCATTTTCATCTGTGAAGAATAGCTGTGAAGGAGCATGTCTACTGCCATGCAGCATCTTCTCCGCCGCTGTACGGAGAATACTGTTGTAATTAATTTGCTTTTCATGGCCTCTTGAAAAGCAAACACATATTAACATTAATCCACATAAAATCAGTTTCTGTTGATACATCTTGTTGGTGTTAACAAGCGAATAACCCGATCATTATCCACAATCTCGGTACTATTAGACCTACTGACTGTGACCCTATCTTACACGCTTCTGATAAAGGTGATCACAAGCGATGACTCGTCTCCTATTTATGGATCGTCAACAATGTCAAATTAAAGGGACAATACACCCAATATATTTTATAAAAGATGTTGCTTAGAAAACCAATAGGCTATCCAAAATACACATGCATGAATATAAACACAAATTCGCTGATATTAAGACAATGCAGAGAACTGTGCTTAATTGCTTTGCTTTTTTATATACTATACAACACGCTGTTCTGTTCCACACTCTGCCTTCTGCACCACTGACATGGGGGAACTAAGACTGAAAATTTGGATTAATTTTCTGGGTCAGCAGAAATCATGCTGTTCTGGCAAACGTGGTCATTAGCCCAGTTGGTGCAGAAAGGGAGGGCATTTTAAACCCCATTTCTTTTGACAGATTTCTAAATGGAATCATAGGTTCCAGTTTGTTACTTGTATCTAAATCGAAGGGGAAGTGCTCTAATTTAACAACATCGACCCCACACTCTCTCTTTCTAATATAAACATTGCTGGGATAGGCCCATATACCTGCTTTTAAAATTATATTGTAAAGTGACCTTATCTTACAGTACAAAATAAAAAAAAACCACATCATGAGACTGGGACAACTACTTTTAGAATTATATTGAAATGTGACCTTATATGGTAGCATGGGACAGAGACAAGCCTACGTACATTAAGAATTATAACTTATGTTGTGATATGACCTAATATGGTAGTTAAAGTAAATAAACATTATTGATTAGGCTTATATGATGAATGTCATGTCATGTGATTACTATAGGTTTATTATCTGCACAAATACAACAAATATACAAGTACAAATCAAAGAAAATGATAGTAGTGTCTGCTTGACTTGATTAAAAATAAAATTATTCAATATAACGACAATAACAATTAATATTTTGTAAATATTAAAAAAAAACTGTTTACTAAGACATAATTTAAAAAAAAACATATCCAGAGTAAATAAAAAAAGACTTGATAAAAATATTTATATAAAAACAATTTGTCTAGTACAATTAAAATGAAATACACACTTATTATTCTCACTAAGTGTTTAATGTACAATTCTGATTAAAGAAACTCCACACTTGCTTCTCATAGATTGGTCTTTGTTTTTTGATTGGTATAGCTTTTTCCAAACCAATCATTGGTGCCTCAAAGGCCAAGGATACTATAACTGTTATTTTGTAAGAGGCAACCAGATTTTCCAGGTTACTAATAGTAAACCTGGAGAGAAAGACAGAAAATAACCAGTTTAATTTTATGTCTGAAACTGTAAGATATGAAATAAAATGTTGATGTCCATTTTTCTGCACAATTCAGGGTAATGAATATGGGCATATGCTTCAAGGAACATCTTGCTCATCTTTAAACACAAAATCTCACTTACAATCAAAATGCTTATACATCAGTAAATCAAATTTTTTCATCACTTTATGATAACCAATTGGCCACAGTAATGTCACCATGAGATTTTGAGGTCGAGGGTGTTTAGAAATGGATTATATAACTCCACCCTTTGACCCAAAAAGAAAAATATATTAAAATATAAAATATTAAAACATTCAATTCAGAGAGAAAAACATTGATATGGATCACCTGATGTAGGATCCCAGGTTCCAGCAGAAGCGCCACTAGTCCTCAAAACTGGAGCTCGATTCTGAGAAAAGCGTCCCTTTCTGTGCAAGGTCCTGTGCCAAAGAGCAATCCAGTCTTTCATCAATGACGTCGTGCACAGACAAATAATATTGGGTCAAATTTGAATTCTATGATTTGAGCTTTCTTTTCTGATGCACTGTGTTGTATTGCAGTGAATTTGGTGTCTGGATATTTGTTAACTATCCCTATAGTAATATGCATGCTGATATCAACATGTCCTAATGGGTTCTGGCCTTGGGATTTACTTTATTATCATACTGATTATCTGTAACGGAGAGTATTCCATTTCTGCAAATCAAGACAATTTTATGACGTGGATCCAGCATAGTTGTCATGTTTATTTTGAATATTTAAAAGAAACTGGTTGACACATGAAATGGGCGGACAGAGATGACAATAATTATGATATACATGTAATGAATAAGATGACTATAATATTTTAGATGTATTTATTCTAATACAGATAAGAATCTTAAAGAAACATACATCATATAGATAAATTCATACATATCTTTATAAATTATGGTTGATTTTCTTATAATATGGTGATATTTTATATAAATCTTCATACACTGATATTAATAAAACATAGTCAAATATTTTAAAATCAAATTATAGCCGAAGATTCACTGAGATAAATAATTAATTGTAATCAATACTTGGAATATGATAATTTATCAAAATTACAAAGCTGAATAACAGTAAAAACTCATATTTAGATTATTTATGATTTTACATACATGAAATGTATAAGAAATATTAGAATAAGTAAACTATACATTGTTCAGCTAAGTAGTGAAAATGAACAGATTCCTGATTGTAACAATTAGTAAAAGAGAAAATTTATGTGAATCTGGCATCCTATAGCAGTATAGATCATGTTTATACAGAAATATACAATTCAATCTGATCCAAACAGACAAATATTCAAAGACTTTCTCCAACTATCAAATATGCTCATCGGCTACTATATAAATTTCTGCCATGAGGATTTGAGTATTTTCAGAAATGTATATCTAAGGTTGTAAAGAAAGTGAGTACACTCCTACAACATCTGGAGGTATATCTTGTGCTGGTATTTTAGCAAATATATTTTGAACAGTAAATTATAAACTGAGAAGACACAAACATTGAATATTTTAGATTTTATTTCAGAAGATGTATCAAATGAAATTTAGTCTTCTAATGAGTTTTTTGGCCAGAATCTATTTTTATTTTATTGTATGTCTGTATCGAATAAAACCAGCGTTAATTGTATAATTTTATTTGGAAGGTTGAACATTTTTTTTTAGGTTGTGGTCAGTCATGCCATTTTTAGTCAATTTATCCATAAATTGCAATTTCCATTTATCATTCTTGTATTATTCCACAGTATTTTCATAGGTCTTTGCAAAGCTTTGTGATAGCATAAAATATGTTGATAGGCTGTTTATTGCATGCAATTACTGCCGCACGCAATCGAATTGCAATAGTTTTCGGTCGCCAAAATAATATTTTGTTAATTTCTCAAAGACATCATCACGAGAGTAAAATGTATACATATATACACAAGAAAAGATAAATATATTTATATATATCAACAGTAAATAAATTATATATATAATACACAACAAAACTATGACATGTTCTTCATTAACAAGGTGAGAATAAACACAACGAAAAAAAACACCACAAATCCTTTGTATTTGTACTATGTATAATTATACTCACTCACTCAATGACAACAAACACTGAGTACATTTTTAGCTGGTTTACATTGGAAATATTCATGTATACACAATTCAATGGGGTTAAAGGATTGTCCTCGATAACGTTTTGCATTTAATATGGTATTATATAATACTTATAGAAATATTTTACTAATATATTCCATGCAGAAATGTCTTTGTGATGTCAATGATACAACCACTGGTACAGAAGGACACAGAGACCAAACTTTTTAATATAGAATGATGTAAATATATCAATAAAAACCTTTCAGTATTTTAAATAACATGCCATGCCTGAATAACTTATATGTATATATGTTACATCAATTAAGCACATATATGGATAGATATAATTCACACTAATAGTGATTAAAATATTTCTATTGTAAAAGAATGAGGTAGAAAAAACTTAACATAAATCAATGTTATAGTTCTTCAAATATTTAGTGTAATTTACAGTTGTATGTATTTACATGTACCAGTACTATATGAGTATAGCAAAATCTGTTTCATGAGCAATGTCCATTACCAAAGCTACTGACACAATCTAACAAGAATGAACCAAATTCAATCCATATTTGAATATAATTAACAGAAAAGAATGATTGACAAAGCACTTTGGAAAATCGATTTTCAATAGAGTTCTTCCTTTAACAATGTTGCCTTTTGAAAACAATCTTTTAAAAATATTACCCTCTATGTTACTTTGACAGGAGGTATGATGACAATATGTCCACATTAAATAAAACAAAGAAACTTAAAAAATGTTCTCCTACAAACTGCCATTATTTTACTCAATGATATATATACATACATCAACTACACAAAGCTATCATGTAAACATAAATAATATGGTAGTTATAAAAAAATAAATTACAGTACTATGTACTCTAGAACTATATTAATCTCAACATATATATATAACTCAATATGGTCCATTGGTTAAGTTTTGTTTGGTAATGGTAGTCTTGATTGCCACATACTATATTGTCATTGCTTTAACTGAAATGAACTACTGTCTAAACTCAATATGGTCCATTAAATACTTTGCTAAGAGATTTGTTTGGTAATGTACCATGAATATACTGTGTATCCATACATGAAAGAAAAGATATAGCTATGTAAAGTTAAAGAGAAACTGTTTAAATATTCACAATGTTTAAATATAAACCCGTTCATAATATTTATGCCAACTTTTAATAAAACTATTTCAGGTACAGTCTCAAAATTAAGCCATTTAGAATAACAGTTGATTTGTGATTAAATACTGGAATAGCCACACTAGAATGTAATTATAATATATCAAACATTAAGAAGCAATAAACTTAGGAAAGTTGTAATAATTTTTTGTCAATAATCAATACATAAATAATCTAACTGTTAAATATACCCAAAGAATATCATTAATTATAAGATAAAAATAATTGACAAAACAGTAATGTTAAACGACAAAAACATGAGAAAACCATTTCCCATTACACGGTATTGGTCAAATTTTGTAAAAAATTCTTAAAGAGTTTTTCTTGCTCCTGCATGTACGTTGAATTCTAGAAGTCAATAACATTGCCTTTATGTAAAACATCTATATAATATAAATGATTATTGTTACTGTAATATAAGTTTTATATAATTTTAATAACATGTAAAAACAGCACCACAAGAAAAATAAATATCATTACAATCACAAACATTTACATATAAATATTATGTAGATAAATAATAAATGTATTAAAAGAAATGGTATTCATAAAAAGATGGTCGCCATTTAGTCGCACTTGGACCCAAGTCCAAATCTTACCATTATCATATTATATTGAGTACATGTTTTACTATTTTCGTAAAAATTATTAATCATTAGCCCATCATTTTCCTTTTTGATCATTAACGAATCAATATAAAGACATTACTAAGCTTCATTAAAGGCATTTTTCTATTAACTTTTTCGCCGTTCATCATTGATTTCAAATTGTGTATATTTCTATGAATCTGGGAAGGTTTTAGAAAAATTTTTGAAAGTTCAATTCAAAATTGATCTTATTTAAAATTTCTTCCATACCAATTTGAATTTTGTTCTTTAGAGACATCTAATAAACAATGTGATCCTATTTCTTGAGGAAAGAATTAATTTTAAAACATAAAGTGTATTGTTGACGAGATGCAATAAAGTGGCTATGCTTAACATGGCCTCAAACAACTAAAATTAAATTCCTATGGTCTTAATGCAAATTGGAAACATTGCAAATACACCAGAATTTAAATGTGACTGTTTTACATCTAAAGTAGAGATTATTTTAAAGATGGGATTTCATTGGTTGGTTTAACCTGACTTTTGAAGAATATATATTACCGTAGTGTCACAGAGAATCCATTAGAAAAATCAATAAATCAAGCAACATAAAAATCATCCAAAGCAGAAATATAACCATCACAGACGAAATTAGCAAAATATTTTCAAATTACACAACAATTGAAACTGTCTCTTGCAATAAAAGTCAACATTTCTATGGTGTTCCCAGTTTTACAATCAGATACATGTGTAGTACATAAACAATTTTATTCCTATTACTTAATTTATCACACAAAAATCACTCGCTATATTCCATAGTCTTGATAAATTCAACAGCTGATGAGAATTGGGACCACCAATAACTCTCTTCACCAGCTAATCGGTTATCGTAAAAACTTTGCACATACTGTATTGTAGATAGGAGACAGGGAGGATTAGCTCGAATAATGACATAGATTAAAACAGGAATAAAATCATCTGCAGCTGGCACTGATTTTTCATTAGCCATACTTAATAAGTTCATAATGGTTGTAGAACATCGTAACACACATCCAAGTTTATCCTTTGGCGTCTGCAAATGTAGAAATGTTGTTAATATGCATTTGCTCAGAAAAAAATGAAAATAATACATGAATAGATATATGAATTTTAACATATCGGTATTTGGTAGACTCTACATGTACACAAACTTTACCCTTGATTAAAGCAACAGCTTAAAATAAACGTCTTATTTCATTGAGTGGCATTTTCATTGTTAATTTTCAATGTTCAGAGTAATGTTGGGAAATGAGGAATTTGCAATTACTCCTTTCCATATTTTAAATTTTACACAAGAGATGCAAGCATTGCTATGATATATAAAAAGCACAACATTGTCCATCATAATTAGGAGATAAACACTTCCTGTTACGTATTTAGAGGGGGTTTATTGTCCATTTAACCATGCTTGAATTATCCATTAGAACACGAGACGCAACAGCGTCGAGTTGTTCTAATGGATAATTCAAGCATGGTTAAATGGACAATAAACCCCCTCTTAATACGTAACAGGAACGTGTTTATGGATATTGTAGCTCAAATATTTAGGGATTTTCTTAGGAACTATTCAGGAAACATTTTTACACCTATTTCAAAAAGCCGTTATTTGCCCACGCACTTGCGTTCATTTTTCAAAATATTCTCAACACAGATTTAAGCCGTCCTGGCTTTCCTTCAAATTTAAAAATTCTCGAGTGACTAGTAAATGAATTATGAAAGAAAATGTTATTCGGATATCGATATAAAATGTTTTTAACGTTTGAAGATTTTTTTTAAAAGAACGGGAAATTAGTCTTACTGTGGCATTTTAAGAGACGGGTGTTAGCGTGATAGAAATAATTCCGGCCTGCTATCCGAGACTAAAAGAGGGGTAACTCTTGGCAAATGTTTCTTTGCTTCGTGATTTTCATGTAAGTTTTCAGTCTTTATGATTTTATTTGCAGACTTTTATCACAACCCAGCAGCTTGTTCGTGTTCAAACAATTGCATTTCGTACTTACATCCTCAAAAATACCGTATAAAACTATGACAGTGGTGGCTAGCCCAAAATTTCAAGTGGTTGCTATGTATACTATTCTGACATGTTGTCAACAAATGTCAATTTTGGCATGTTTAGATATTCAGCTGCTACTTTCAACTCCCTCATTGTATTTTTAAGCGGTTTCTTGTGACTAATGACTTATTATTAGGTAGATCATGTTAGCCAGACTTTGATCAAACCGGGATTTAAAAAAAAAATCCACCTGATTAAGTAAACATTGATTGGTGAGTGAAGCTATATCCTTATACCAAAAAAGAAAATAAATTTGTCCATACTGTGACAGCCTAGTTACGAATATATTCAGATACCTGAAAACGGTTTTAAATAATATATGGACTGATTTTCTACTGTTTTATGTATTTCAGAAATGTGTTTTCATAAAAGATGATGTATGAAAATGGTGTGATAGTCATATGTGCAGATATTTGCCAATAAAGATTTGAGTTGAGGAAGATCATTGAGCACAAAAATGAAAAAAAGTACACTGGAATATTTATACGCAGTAATTCGCCTTGATAATTCAGAGGGGGCTTATTGTCCATTCGACCACACTTTTCGACCAATCAGAATCGAGCAAATTTATAATTTGTGCTACAATATGTAATATTTGTTTTATTACATATTACGAGAGACTATTACGAGAGAAAATAACTTGCCTTGTATGCATTGATCATAAATATTTCCCTCTGTGCTGCTGGCCATGGGCATTCAAAATGATACATTCTAGGTATACACAAGTCACGATGTGTAGGTTTTATATTCTGACTTAAGGTTTTTATATGTTGATGAAAAACTCTGAAATTACACAAAAAATATTTTTAAAAAAATGATATTCACAAAGCATGAATTTTAAACACTCTATAATGGATAGACCATTTTACAAATACGACATGCTCACTATATTTAGTGTTATGTGGGAAAGTCAAAAGAGTTTCTGCATATTGTTTGTCAAATTGTAATCATCACAGAATCTTTTACATGAAATTTCAACACAGGAACACTCTGAAATAGAGTGTTTCAATTTATACACTTTATGGGTTCATTTGAAAATTATAATGAATTTGCTACTATCAAAAATGAGCTTACAATAAAAATAGATTTCTCCAAAATTTATTTTCTGGAGATAATCACATAAAACACTAAAATTAACTAAAAAAACCCTTAATAGTGTGCACACTGATTTTTTGATATCAGTTTATGGACTCAATACTTACTGATCCCTGGATATATCACCATCACCATTAGGAAATAGAGCATTAGTATAAATACGACTCATTATAGATCTCTCTATAGCTAGACGAGCATCTTCTATTTGGTTTTCTGTAGCAGCTAAAAGAAAATACATATTCATTATATAGATTACAGATATTTCTGTTGCATTTTGTATGAGTACCTTTAACTTGTTTATCAAGTACCACATAGAGCTTGCATTCACTAATCAAGTGCAGACACTTCCTGTCATGTGTTACTTCTATGATGTCACAATAAAGTTGTCTTCAATAATAATATGAATGAGAGTAAGTCCATTGGAAATGCAAACAATGTTTGCCATCCATGCAAAAGTATAACAATTTTATCACAGGAAAAATGGTACTGCTGATATCAGGTAGAATTTTACGTATTTATCCATTGAAAGCAAACATTGATACTCACATCAACGAATGATAACAGTGCTAGCTAAGGATATGAAAAAAAGAAATAATCTTATAATCATACCTGTCCATATTGGATTTTGTTCCATCTCTCTATACATATATTCTAAAAATTTCTCAACTAGATCAGTCTGAAATAGATAATTCAAATAACAATATCTTTCTATTGTTTATTACACCAAGATATTGTAACGCGGTTTGGAAAACCATCAAGTTGTGCTATTTTGCTGATTTAAGTCTCTCCTCTCAGAATCAGAACCAAGTCATGATTAAACTAGCGTCTTAATGTTTTGTCAACTTTTTTGAGACTACCATACAGGTGCCATATTGTTAGGGAGGATAATTCCTTGAACCCTACCTGACATGAATGTTTGAAAGTTTCTATGCAAACCTCAAGATTCGAACCAGTGCACTCACTAACTGCTTGAGTATTAGGAAATTAATTTAAGTCAATACTTAACTCTAGACTGTAGTTTAAAAATAGAGTAAAAAATCATGCATGCTATAGTTTATTGATAAAAAAGTTTAATACAACCCCCATACTTAAAATATACTACATATCCTACCTTTTCATCTGCCATTTTCAGTTTCTGGAATTCGCTGTAAAATTGGATTATTTTTTTCTCATATAGTTCTAGGAATAGACGTGTACAGGTATTCACTAATTGTTTAATTCCTATATCCTTATCTCTGTAAACATACAAAAAAATATATCCAGTTTTATTGAAAATATCATTTAAATGTGAATAAATGCTTTGTATTGCGTCAGTGTTCAGAAGCTACTCTATTATTTCATTGCTGTGTTACATTAGATTGTAAGTACAGATGATATTTTTCTCGTCACTGAACTACTATTCTAATATATTCTCTTTTGATTATTTCTTACCTCCTAGTTCTAGATAATAATCTTTGTAAATGAGATAGACTACCCAACATTCCTTGTCGACATCGCACTAAATATGAAATATATGCTGAACGGTTTCGATATTCCTCCCGTAAACTCTTGATCAACTTTCGTATACTGAAAATAAATACAATACAAAGATGGTTTGCCAGGCGTCAAAACATGTAAGCCCCACTATTTCAGTAATGAATTCATTTACAATAATTATCAGAAATCATACAAATTTGTTTGGCTTTTAGTTCTGCCCTATGGTAAAGTTTAGTATATTTTGAATTTAACTGTTCTATTTATAACTAAATATTGCTGAAAATCAAGGGCATAACTTTGGCAATATTTATAAGATACCACTGAAAATCAAATGGCTAGACTTCGTTGTTCTGAGAGTGTCCACAATATTTTTCAAAGTGATCAAAGACCTTATATCGGAAATCGCTGGAAGTCTATAGGCTTCGTTCATGTTGTCTCATGATAGTAAACACTGTATAAATTCAAAGCCAATCAGATAATAACTTAGATTCTAGAATATATACAAAATTTTTCAAAGTCATCAAGAGCAGTAACTCTGAAAATCAACAGACTTCTTGTTTCTTAATACTGACTTTTGAAGAATACAGATTTTCATCTTGCAAAAATTAAGACACAAAATCCAAAAGTTTATTGGCATAGATGTTATCTATTATAATTTCTTACCCGTCGGCATCAAAGAGTCTAACACAGCGTATAACTTCATGTAGTTGAGCTACAACGGCTTTGTTCTGCAGGTTAATAGCTTCTGCTAATTGTGCCCTTAATAGACCAATCAAATCACTTTCTTGTCTTGGATCATCCCGACTACTATTCAAACTTCCTAACATTTGAAAATCTCCAACACTTAGAACTAAACGCAATTTTCTCTTAGCATCTTGGAATGCAAAACAGCCCTCTAAATTATTTGAATCATAAAATGGTGGTGCTTCCTCTTCTTTAGGCTGCAGTGGACGATCTAGATTCTGCTGATTGGTTAATAAATCATCAGCACTTGGGCTCACCTCTTCAGGTTTCTTTTTACGATATTTATCCAAAATATCATCAAGTGTTTCTACATTAAGAAAAATAACCAACATTCAAAACATGAAAGTAGTAACTCAATAGAGGGCTTAGCTACTAAGCATCTTTTCACCCGAAGTAGGCTACGTCTTATTGTGTATGGTTTTAACATGATAATACACATAAATTCACATCACTGTTGCTTAACATTGGGCTCATTTGAAGGGACTCTAAACCAAGATGCTGTCTATGTAGTGAACAATTTTTGAAATCATGCTGATATTTGATTTAGAAGTGACATTCTGTTTTGTTTTTAAGCACTATTTACTAACATTATTATCAAGTATATCGGCAAATATCTGGGTAGTCTACATTAAAGCCATAGTCTATCAACAACTTAAGATTGCGGGGTGTAAATTTGTTTATTTACAATGTACTTATTGCATTCGACGGTAGGCATTAAACTTGAAGTTCTTGAAAGTTGACAAATAAGTGAGTTAATTAAATACAAATAAGTCTTACCTTCAGGCAGTCTAGCAGATTCACTATTACGACTATCTGTTGTCTCATTACCACCATCTGTAAATATAATTATTTTAATACAGTCTATATACTTACCGGATCTATAGTCAAAATCAACAGTTTTATTGAAACAAATTTCACAAAGGGTGAAATACTCTGAATCACTAGAACTAGGTGGACAATCTTAGCAAAGTTTAAAAAACATTAACAAAGATAGGTTGCCAGGCAACAAACATACGCCCACAGCAGCTAAATTGTCCGGGCAGTCAACAAGAGTTGTCGCATATTTTTACTTTCTTCGGTAATGAAACATTTATAATATACTAAAATCTGATTAAGAGTAACAACTCATTATGTAATGATCAGAAAATCATTAGAATCTGTTTGCTTTTTATAAAGCTTTTCCCCAACACTAACATTTAGTATGATGGATTTAGCTGTTCAGTTATCAAAATTCATTGAAAATCAAAATATTTGTTCGTTTCAACACCTTACTCTGTGTTTCAATCTGAAGTCAATCACATATTAGAGCATCCACAAGATTTTTTGAAGTGATCAAGGACTACAACTCTGGCACTAATTATCACAAATTGCTGAAAATCAATAGGTTTCTTCGTCTCATGACCTTGAAAACTGTGTATTAACGGATATCGGATATTAACTTTGGCCTCTTGAGTATCCACAAGATTTTTTGAAGTGATCAAGGGCCATAACTCTGGCACAAATTATCGGAAATCGCTGAAAATCAAAAGGCTTCTTCGTCTCATGACCGTAAACAATGTGTATAAATCGGAAATTAACTTTGGCCTCTTGAGTATCCACATGATTTTTTGAAGTGATCAAGGGCCACAACTCTGGAACTAATTATCAGAAATAGCTGAAAAACAATAGGCTTCTTCGTCTCATGACCTTAAACATTGTGTATAAATTTAAAATCAATCGGATATTAACTTTAGCCTCTAGAGGTGGACGCCGGACCGACGGGGGTAAAGACAATATACGACCACATTTCAATGTGGGCGCATAAAAACTCTTGCATGTGATCAGGTGCTTACAAAGTTGCATTAACTGTTCAAAAAATCAATTCCTAATAAAATCAATACCTAATAAAAACAAGAATTGTGGATAGACTGACAGGATGACAATATACAGTTAAAAATAAATTTGCTATTGAATATCAACAGTAGACATTAAACTTGAAGTTCTTGAAAGTTGAGAGATGGAAATAGAAAAAAGATTAACTTACTTGGCATGAGCTGATTTTCATATTTTGTTGATCTTTTCTTTATAGCTTAAAATAAGTGAAATATTCATTGAAATTGATGATGTCATTAGGACAAGTGCATACAGCTGATTAATCCGAGTATACCTGACAGATAATTGGCATCTATTAATAAATTCAGCCTAAACTGAATCAACCCAGACAGAAAATGAACTAGCTGTATGTGCTAGCTGTGCTTCAAACTTGTGTTAGATATACTTGTAACAAGACAAATCCAACAGCCTCATACCAATATTTACCATAACTAATTATGAACCGTACATTAGGTCTATTTCAGTTCTGATTGGCATTTTAAAATCTACTGTAATCAGTAGTAGTTTCAAGTAGTTCTTATTGTTTAGATCATTAGGTCATGTGATATATATAACAAGCCCACCGCCATCTACTGTTTATTAAATGGTATAGACACTAGAATCTATTCAACATGGTAATACGTATGAATCATACAAACATCAATTCCGGGATTTGATTGGAGTAAATGTTTAGTAGATTGTACTGCAATGGGGGGGGCTGGTCACATGGCTAAATGGGAACGACGCCGGCTCGCTATCCTGGATGTCAGGTGTTCGATCCCTGCATTGGCTGTGAAAGTTCATCCAGATTTTCTGGCATGGTTTCCCCTTGTCAGTGATGCAGGACTGACAGCCCGACAAGGACAGCTGTCTAGAAATCCGGTTTGTACAAAAAACCAAGGTCCGGTGTATAGATTGTCGTGCACGCATAAGAGTAGGCCTTAGTGTCGCTGCCCGAGCAAAATTTCCCTCATAGTACACTGTATGGCGTATGCCTGTCTTCATTAGCCAAGTTTAGGTGGAAAACAGTAGGACGTTAAACCCCATTTCATGTCTGTCATGTATATTTACAGTGACAAATATAGAAATTCTGTTTGATGGCAATGTCAACTTGGCAAACTTAACCCAGATAAGTCAGTCTAGCTTCATTCGAGATGACATGGCCTTACAAAGTTTAGCTAAGATCTTCTCTATTAACGTTAATTGTATAAAAATCTAAACCAATACTTACTGGTGTGTATTTTATCTTTTAAAGATCGAAATATTCCACCTCTTTTAGAACTTTTCTCACCTTTTCCTTCAATATAAAAATCCTGAAACACACATAAATCAACTTTGTTTGACAATACAAATAAAATTGGAAATTCAAAAAACAAACATATGAAAGAAAGAATGAATGAAACAGGGTTAAACTCCTACGTTTCCCGACAACTGCACAAAAGAAGACACAACACTTGAAAAACATGGATTGTAATTAATATTACAATTTCAGCTGTGTGAGATTAGCATTTAATTAAGAAAACAACATTGAAATATCAAAACTACATAAACTCCCGCCATTGATTTAATCGGATTAAAAACTTGCTTACATGTACATGTATTTGACAATAAGATAGGTTGCCAGGCATCGAAACATATGCCCACAGCAGCTAAATCGTCTGGGCAGTCAACAAGGGTTGTGCCAGAGTCAATCGGATATTAACTTTGGCCTCTAGAGCGTCCACAAGATTTTTTTAAGTGATCAAGGGCTATAACTCTGGCACTAATTATTGGAAATCGCTGAAAATCAAAAGGCTTCTTCGTCTCATGACCTTAAACACTGGTGTATAAATCTAAAGTCAATCGGATATTAACTTTGGCCTCTATAGCGGGGGCGACGACAATATACGACCACATTTCAATGTGGGCGTATAAAAAAGGACTTTTAAGCACTTTGTAAGCAATTACAGCAGACTTTAAAATGACATATGGTTCAAACTTGAAAAAATGTAGACTACTGTTAGTTGACATATTTATCCAAAAAAAAGATGTATCATTTAGAAGCAGCATATATAGATCAATTGCATCGCAATATTTAAACACTGAACAGAATTGAACCATTTTGAGCTGATATTCCTTTAAGAGAATCAACTACAATATTTTTGTTTGCAAGGAATTTCCATAGTGTTGAACTCATGCTCTAAGATAGATAAATTTACAAACCTTGTCATCAGAGCGTAGTGAAACAGTATCACTGCTGATGTCTTTAGCAGCACCACCTTCATTCAATCGTAAAGACGAAGCTGAATGGTTACTGTCACTACTATCTCGTCGTTTTACTGGTGAAAGGTCTTCTAGGCTGCTCCGACCAAGTGATTGATCTTTGTCATCTATGGTGCTGTCCGATTCACTCATAATAGGTATAGATGCCGTTAAAAGATCTATTCCATCTTGTGAAGGTTCTGACACACACAGTAATGGTGCTGAACTACGGGGAATCGTGGGAGGAAGTGGATGAGGTATACCAGATGTTCCAAATGCTTGACTACTCGAGCTCTCTTTCAATATATCTGTATGATCATTCTCCAATGATAAAGGATCAAACAAACTCAATGCTGCGGAAATTCGTCTTTCATCAAAATCTGTTTCTTCTGCTGAACGAGTATCATCGGTTTGAACATTCGGCATATCTATTAATAAGTCAGTTGCAACTGGTGTAGTGGTATTAGTGACATTTAACTGTTTAGGTTTAATGACAGACGTGCGTATCGCACCTTGATTGGATACATTACTATTGGTCAGATCTTGTGATTCTGTAGCATTAATTCCATTCGTTCTTGCCCATAAAGCAACATCAGAATTTTTCATTTGAGTTTTATTGCCACGGCGATGATATTCTTTAGGTCGTGCACCAAAATTGGTAGGAGCATCAATGGGAATGAAAACATCATCAGAATCATTCTTATTGTCCAAATCATGAATGACAGAGTTAACTCGTCCCTCAGTAGTTTGTAAAGAATCTGAAGGAAGACGTTGAGATGGATGAGGTGCCATTTTCTTCATCTCTAATTTATTAAAATTATAAACTAAATCACTAACATGAGCTTCATCGCTCAAACCATTACCCTTATTTGTAGCAATCTGATCTCTACCCGGTCCACCTATAGCACCTATACCAACAAGATCTCCTTCACCAGGAGGACTTGGTCCACCTAAATCATAAAAAACATATATATATTTTACCTTGAAACAGTACAGAAATATTCTACATGCTCTACCTATAATAACTAATCACTGATAAATTTTGATCCAAACTTTGACACTTTTCCCTTAAATATATATATGTGCAAAGATTCTATTGGATTCATTACTCAGTTATATAATGCAGGAAACATTGCGCATTTGGCTGTATCAAAACATAAGAATTTATGCAGAACTTCGAATTGTCATAAAAAATAATTACTTACACATGCTTAATGCAATGTCTTAAAGTAGGCTCACTGACCTTTTGTGCCTGAAAATGTTATATTGATTTACCTGATGCTTGTGGTGTTTCTTCACTACCTGTTAAATCTAAATCTTCTAATATTTCTGATCTGCCTGTTATACTACCTATATCATCCTATAAATACATAATATACTTATTATACTACCTATATCATCCCATACAAATATATACATATTATAACCTACATGTATAATATACATTTTATACTACATGTATATCATCCTATATAAACTACCTATATCATCCTATAAATATACCTGCATGTACATATCAAATAATAATATATAATATACATTATAATATACATATCCTATATAAATACATAATATAATTCATTGTAAGTGGTATCACTCTTCTAGTAGTACTCAATGCATTTCATAGCTCAGAATTTATTCTCCAGAAACAGAACATGTCCTTGTAAAATTAAAATGTAACCTGATCTAGATCTGTTAATTCGGACTGTTTTTCTTCTGTATCACTAGCTAATACATCAGTACTCCATGCATCACTGGCAGTCTCAGATATCTCGGAAGGTGGCTACAAAATATTTCATTTCAAACAAATCAGATGAATATGAAGTATTATTTATTAGTTCATCAACACCTCAGCAACGTTCATTGTTTCATTAGAACACTAACTAAAATAGCTGACCACAACTTCTTACTGGTATTAAACTTGACATAGGCATTGATCAAGCTGTTCATTTAGTACAAGTAGCATTAGCAGAACAATTGTGAGGCAATGAGCCTGGCCTTTAAACAAGTACGTTGTTGCGTTTAGGTTACCTGTATAAGGGACACAAGGAAACAGAGGGGGGGGGGGGAATCAAAGAAAACCCATGAGGTTGGACAAGTGCACGAGGAAAGATAACTATAGTAAGCATAGAATGGTTACTGAGCAGATGGCGCTCATAATAATCATTGCTTCAGATATATATGTGCTGAATGATGTAGATTTGTGTTAGACCACAATTGAACACATTGCACTGTAGCAATATCAACAACAGAAAGATTGGGAAACTTACAAAAGTAGAATCAGTATCATCTGGTGGAACTAGATTAGGCATACCCATATCTTCTACTACTTCTACTAAACGTTCTAATTGATTCTGTTCTGGTGGTTCACTGTCACTAGCTAATACATCGGTACTCCATGTATCACTTACAGTAGATTTCGTTTCATCTCCTGTAAATAAGTATATTCCGAATTTATAGAATCTTTATTTCCATTCATATAATCCAACTAAGCCCCACATTGTGTTGCATTTCTGGCGTTCCATATATGCATTAATACACTACATTTTTGAACATTACATTCATTAAAACACATGAAAACACAATACATTGTATATTGATATCATTTAAAATATTTTTATTAGTTTTTTTTTGGTTGGAAATGTTTGGTTGGACGAACATGGATCTTTTGTTGCCAACACTGTGCTCATGTGTTTGATCACCTTACTGTTTAGCATGCTTCATTGTGACAGGGTTGCCAGCATTCCTAGTTTCTCCTACTCCTATAGCATAAAGACCAAATAATACTTACTTTCAAACTCGGTTTTGATTTCAAATTTTCCAAATCTATCTGTCACATCCTCTCGATTCTGTTTCCTTACAGTAACAGGAACACGAACAGAGAGCTCGGTAATATTTCGTTCTTCTACGCTACCTGCTTGAGACAAAGGTGTATCTCTCCCGCTGATACTCGGAGAGCCACGTCCACTAACATTTGCTGACATCATATCTGACAAATTGTCATTATCATTTTCCTCTAAATCCTGATCAATATCATCATTATCTACAGAATGACTGGAAGCTGCTTCTGATATCACTTCCTGATAGTCACTTGTATTGCCTGAAATAAATTCATTTCTCATTACCATGTTCTTGAACTCTTATTTCTAGAGCTGGCAAAAATGATTGATTACCATAAATTGAAAATGACAAGGTACAAATCCTGCTGTTTTAAGACTGATAGCAGATAGATAGATTTCCATCAGTTGTAACCAAGCTTTCAGTTTCTTTTTATACAGAAAACGTTTTATCTATAAATTATCAGCGTATACACTTTTTATGTAGACAAAATATAAATGTACCAGTCTTTAGTCATTCGAATATAATATTTTTCTTGGAACTTTCTACTGCTTTCATTGTACAGCTTATTAGCAAACACTTAAGACTTGTTTTATACAAAACTGACAAGAATGTACTTGTCTATCAATGACTAAATCCAATAGAACTTTATATTTGTTTAGGTCTTAGCAATCAAATATCAAAAACTTGGTAAATTCATATCGACATGCAAACCAACCTATAGATTCTTGGTCATGTGACAAAGAGAATCGTGTGCGTTTTTCCTGAATTTCAACAACACCTGCACCTGAAGTCACAGCACTATCTTCTGCCGGTGTTTGATACTTAACCCTTCGCTTACGTGACTCTTGATCTAAAGACAGCACCTGAAAGAATACAACAAATTCATTTTAATAAAAAAAGACAATAACAAATCAATAAGACATTATTTCTCAATTTGAATGTGATACCATTGTCGACGACAAGAGTGGAGCAATTTTCAGCAAATTCCTTTTACAATATGTAGATTTTAACTATTATAGTGAGAACTGCCAGCTCTTTATCTACATGTAATCTTCCATAATGCTCCTTTAATTCAGCAGTAGAAATGATAATTACCTTATTTTCTGTCATCATACCCGGACATTCAGACATTATACCTAATGGTATAACTAATACATCTTCTGGTGGTGTTAGATTAGTTGAATCAGTATTATCAGTTTGATAATCAAGTGCTAGTGTTAAATTAGTATTGGAATGTTTCTTCTTTAAACCTGAAATAAATTGAGACATTTAACTTGCCATTTTAATTTATTCAACGACGTGTGCAACAATCATACAAGGAATCAACTCACATACATGTACTGAGGATCAACCAGCATATCTTAGAACTGAGCCTTAAAATGAAATGAAATGAGGTTTAATGTCCTACTCTTTTGCACAAAACCTGGGCTAATGGAAGACGGGCATACACCATACAGTGTGCTATGAGGGAAATTTGGCCCGGGCAGTGGCGCTACGACCTGCCAAGGGATCTTTTACGTGCACTCCAATGTGTACAAGGGACCTCGTTTTTTGCCCCATCCAGACGACTAGGCAGCTGTCCTTGTCAGGCCCTCTTTCTGCATCACTGACAAGGGGAAATCACTGAGCCTTTAAATTCACACCAACATTCAAATAGAGATAAAGGATACAGCATGCAGAGTTTTAAGATAGATATAAGGGTATTCTATAGAGCACTGAACTAGAATTTCTTCCATTCAAAGGATATCAGTGTGAGAAAAGAGCAGTTAATTTATAAATGAAATGGGGTTTAACGTCTACATTTCTGCACCAACGTTTACTGGGCTCCTGAAATGATTTATGACCATGTACCCAAACAATAAAAAATATTTGGCTTTATGCTAACCTTTTGCTTGTTTTTTCTGTGAGCTTGGGGTTCCAGGAGGTGTTGGATTAGGTGTATGATTAGGTGTAAGTGTCTTTATATCACCCCCAGAAGATGCAACATTAATAATATTAGGAATAGAGGATAACATCTCCTCTAACTGAGCACAGCCTGGAATTTTTTCCTCCATTTGACTCTGTGCTGAACGTAAAAATTCGATCTGCAAAATAGAAACATGGTTATTCTTAAGAAAATAGAATCTGTGAATGTCAAGTCTGATATTAACTTTAGCCTCTAGAGCGGCCATAAGATTTGTCAACAAAGTCATCAAGACAGTACATGTAATTATTGGAAATCAGTGAAAATCAAAAGACTTCTTTGTCTCATGACCTTAAACACTGTATAAATTTAAAGTCAATCGCATATTAACTATAGCTCTTAGAGCAATTGTGGACACTGGACCAACGGACGGACAGGGGCGACGACAATATACGATCACATTTCAATATGGGGGCACAAAAAACAATGACATAAATAATCACTTACCAATTCATTTAGCTGTCTAGTTGTAATAAGAATACCAGACTGTTCTACTGATTGTGTCTGGCTACTACCAGCAGATGGTATCTCATCAACACAACTATGTATTAAAGCATCTATAAAACTTGTCATACAACCCTGTAAATGAATAATAAAATAAATCGAAATTTTGTAATCGAGAATATATAATAACCAAAATTTATCTCCACTTTAATTTCAAAATTAGTACAGAATTAAATACTCATCACATTGTCTCTGGGTCCTACATATGGACATGTATCGGTAGTCTTTTTTTAATAGCTACATGTACATGTAACTTATACTAAAATATTTCTAATTATCTAATGCAGCATACTTCTTGCTACCATAATTAAAATTAATGTACGATATGCTTTTTTTCACATATATTACTACATCAACAACCAAATTGTTTGTAATGGTGCATTGAAATTCATTATGTATGAATCAGTTATGGGAATTTTAAAACCAACCATATGATTGATTCTGGGTTATACATGTACTGTATAACTTATATACATGTATGACTAGCAACTGATAGTTGATAACATGTACATCATGCATGTAGATGTACTGCATAGACAAAACTGGTTTTGATAGAAGTAGGTTAATTTAAAATGTTGTGACAAAATAAACTAAACAAGCCGACAGTGAAGCTGATGGCCCCTGCAGCAATCCTAAAATACATGTATGTAGATGACACGTAATTATTAATTAATTGCTTATTTATGTGTTTGAAAAGTATAAAGCAATCAAACTGAATATCTATGCTTAGTTTTATCACTCTCCATCAGATAGAATCAAAGTTATCTTGTCCTGAAGCATCGAACAATGCCAGCAAACATGCTTATTAGCCAAAAAGCAGAAAATTCTTATCATTGAACTTAGTCAATCATAATTTATATACATACATCACTTTCACCCAAACAAAGTTATTGTGTTCCAAAGTCATAAACAATAAAATTGCTTATATCTGCTTAGTCTTAGCAGAAAATGCACATAATCGAACACTGCCTAGCCATTCACCTAATAATTAAACTGTACATAAAATTTCACCACTCTCACGCAATTAGAATCAAAGTTATCAAGCTCCAAAATATCGACCTATCAAATTGTGTATCGTCTTGCTTTACCTGAGCAGAAAATGCTCATTATCAAACTTCATCAAGGTATTCATAAAATGAAACTTTACACTAAGTATCATCACTCTCACTTAGTTGAACCAAAGTTTGGTGTCCCAATGCATCAACCAATCAAATTGCTTATTTCTGCTTACCTTAAGCAGAAAATGGTTATCTTCCAACCCCTATCAAGACATCTACTTAATAAACACCTACACCAAGTTTGAACATTCTATCTCAATTCATTGGTAGCTAGACAAAGCGATGTATCTTCATACTGTAAGTAACTGACGATAAGTCACTTCGTCTACCTACCAACGAATTATAAGGAGAGTTAATGTGTCCCAAAAAGTGTGCCAGACAGACAAACAGGCTGACCTATTTTAATAGTCTCCTGCATTCTTTGGTGGTGGACAATAAAATTGTAAACAAATTTCAATTAATATTTCAGCATGACAATATTTGACATTCAACAAGGTATGTATTTTTATTTGACCTTTAATATGTGAAGACAGTTTGACTTTACCTAAAGTTGAGACCATCACATATCTACCTTTAACTTTTACGTCTGGTCATGAAAATCATACTTGTAAACAAATTAAAACTAAAGTACAATATTTTCTCACCTTTTCAAAACGACTATAAATATCACGAACTTTCTCATCTATTTCTTCATAAGAAGACACAGCAAGAACTTGAACAATTTGGGCCATTTGCATCAAGTTATGCTGAGCAATATGGCTGATAGGAACATCAGTTGTTATGCCATAAGGTTCCGGATCACATATTGCTGGACAGATAAATAAAGCAAACACAAGATCGGCACATGTAGCTCTTACTTCTGCCATACTGACTTGACCTGCTTTCAGCAAACTATGATAAACATGGGAGATAAGCCAAGTTAGACTTGAGGGAAAACAATGTATATTTCCTTTTATGCAGTTCACAAAGCGTGAAGACAGCAGTACCAGTTTATCAACAATAAATTTACGATAGTCATCTAATTTCTTCTGGTGGCCTTCTGATCCAGGTTCCCCAAAACGCTTCAGTCTCTCCTTTGGTGGGAATCTCACTAGAGCTTTCGTTGGATCAATGTCATAAAACCATTCATCTTCCATTAGGAGTCTCATAATTGGATCATGTAACGCTGCCGTCAAAAACAACCTGGCTGAAAATATTGAATCGCTGAACTGTTTAAAGACAATGCTGAAAGCACAGTTACCTTTCCTAAGTAGACGCCGAGGACTGCTATCTTGTGTCAACTGTAGATCAATAAGAGTTTTAATAATCTGCAAAACATAACCTTCATCTTCTGTCAATATACAGTTACTGTATATAGATGACATCAATATATTAATATACTTAGATATATTACTAGCATCTGTTCTTTCACCTAATAAAATGCAATGAGTTAATAAGACAGGATTTTCACGTAAAAACTTCATAAGTTCTCCATATTTGGCATCATGGTATGATAATTGTTTATAACTATCGATAAACGCTATTGACTCCATTTCATTATGACGAGCACATATATCATCACGCTTCACTCCAGTCCCTAAAGACAGCATTCTTTCAAGACTCAGTTTTTGCTGACGGGCTATCCACGCTGTGTGAAAGAGATCTTTGGCAACTTGGCGGACATCTTCATAAATCTTTTGAAGATGTTCCCGTTCTTTATCAATGAACAGGTGTTCTTGCTTAAGCTGTTGACACAACTCGAACATATCAAACATAATGCTGGAACCACCACGTGCCATGTTTGGTTTGCTGGATAGTGACACAGGAACTACAAGTAGATCTACTAGATCGGTTTGGAAAATTTACTTTTTTAAATATAGTTTACATTTTTCACAATCTAAAAAGAAAAAGTAGAAAGACCTGAATATTGATATGAAAAGTTATTTGCAAATATCCTTTAGATTATATATTTAGATTCAATTCAACTAATTATGGAAAATCCAAGCACTGATCATCTACTTTAAAGTAAAGTATTTTTTAACAAGGGTTATTAGAAGGCAACAAAACCAATAATAATGCATTGAATTATCAGTATCATGAAACTGACTAGATATAAAGTTCAATTACTCTACAATTTATGAATGGACCTGAATTAGACGGAAATCAACTATGCTATAGTTTTTAGTTTTATCATATCTGCACATCAAGTGTTGATTGTTCAACTGACTGTCACCCTGATAATCCAGTTGACTGTCTATTGTCCAATCCCAATATCACATAACTGCAACATGAGTGCTCAGGAAAGGGGGAGGGTGCGTCATTGAATTATATATTTTGTTGACAAGTGTGTATTCGCTGTTTCACCAGTAACAGGAGACAAGAACCGAAATTACATACTGAATAACAGCAGTCCTAATCTAAGGCTATTCAATTAGCGACTGCTGTTTAAAAATGCACAGAAGCTTATGAGTGGAAACCACTTATTATTGGGCCAGTGAACTTCATCTTCTACTTACTCAATCAATGGCCTTCATCTTTTCTCTTATTTATACTTATTGCGCATGCGTCACAATGGATCAGTACAAATTTTGATAATACAAAAACAACGAAGCGACTACATTTTCTGTCAATGCCATAATTTAAAAGGAGAACTTAGAATTTTCGATGTCGGTTGAAGATTTTTTAAATCGTAATCAATTGTAACTTATTATGATTAACAGAAGTAAGATACCAAGTTCCATTGAAATTCAGGGAGGTACTACGGTGCAAGGGAGGCTACTCTCTTTTAGAAGGGATTTTGATTTTTAGAATCCGGAATTACACCACATCTCTTCTACCGTGAAAGGATTACATTTAATTGGAAATATGACTACTCACTGCATGGCCACTGGGTGAAAGAGTTCGACGAGAATCGCAAGGTTAATGTAATTATTGATTATTATTTTTTCAAAGAGAAGTGTTTTCGGGAAGTGGAAGGGTATTAAAGTTCATTAACTTCACTTGGTCAATTAATTTCAATGAAGCTAAACAATAATATTCCAGATCTCACAACAATTAGTCCAAACTTATCAGAATTATAAATTGTAACAATCTCGGATAACGATAGAAAAATGTTCCCAACTGATTCATTTCAGAATTTGTCTCGCCCTTACAAGCAATCACGGATTCCGGTGGACAAAATCTTATCAGGTGTATTGGCCGGATAGGCTACAGCTGGCATAGCCTGTGCCGTTTACGACTATCTACTGCTATAATATATATATTTAAAACTAAATAGTTTATATTTAGAAGACCGACCCATTTCTCAATAAAGATAAGATCAGATAAGTTTAAATAAACCGACTGGTTCTATAAGTGTGGAATGACAATATGAGAGTGGTGTTAAGTACGGTTCTACTTCTGATCTTACTGGTGTTAGTAACTGTAGATTGTGGATGTCCGGACCAGAACACTAAACTTTTACCATGGTCTGAAGCAGATTCCTGGCCTGGAAAACAAGTAGGCTGCACGTTTTCATTTTATTTTTGTATGATAGCCGTGGTAGCGGAGCGATGACACTGGACGCGAAGGTCTGAAGTTCGAATACTTTAGAGATTTTTCAAGCCACATTACCTAATCAGGTGTGACTTACGGTTCAATCCACACGTGTACACGTGACATTGGCAATTTTGGTATCCGAAAAAGATTAAGGTTAGGTGTAGCACAGCTCTTTTTTCCCGCCCAACCATCACCAGCATTGTGCCTGTAACCACTGATATAATAATTAGCGTTGAACCCCATTTCATTTCATTTATAAACTGGCTAGCCTTTTCACGTTGTCTAAAGGGTCAATGCCTGTAATATTTTGTGAATAAAACTGCTTCGTTTGTGTTAAAATCCCTTAAAATCCTCTATCTTAAGACCGAGCAAGCAACTCAATATATGTGAAACGTTTTCAAACAACTTAAGCCCGTCTATTCACCAGGAAATGGAGACCGGTGTCTCAAGCGGTATTACACGATATTATACGGTGTTTTGAAGTGCACATCCAAACGACTCAATAATATTTTGAGCAGAAATGTAAAGACAGAGCAAATACACTATTACTCTATATTTTGGCGCTTAAATTTCATACCTACTCAGACTTTAAAACATAAGTATCGATTTAATCAAATGTTGGTTTGTATAGCAAAGGGGTAAAATTTTCACACATTCGTCTAACGATACTGTCTGATCAAAGATAAGATTTCCAGATGGCCTTGAATTTTGTTTTAAAAATTGGACCACAGAACTGAGACAATGGTTTTATGATCTATTGCCCCAAGATAATGTTCCCACTGTCTAGAGCATTTGATTGAGCCAATAAAGAGAGTGAGCAAGAGAGAGATAACGTTATACCACTAGCTTTTTCGTCAAGATAATCGCATACATGTCTATTCAATCACGTTGCAATCGAATCCACACGTCACAACTGTACTGATAAGAAACAATTGCACCATTTTATCACAAAACAAGACCACATGTTGGCCTTGGTTACATACATGTACTTAATCAGAGATATGTTTGGGCCATTATTTTTGGAATGCAATATCCCCTAAGCTAATTCCTCCTAACTAATTTTCTCCATAATTTACAATGCCATTTCAATGTCGCGGCTGTATTTGGGTGGGTACTATGCGAACACAAATTGCGCTTTTCTAAGAGTTCAATGCATTATGCACAACAAACTGACAATCGAGAAGTAAGCAATTATTATTTTTTTACTTAACAGAAACCAGGACTGGGTTCAAAAGTGTCCATTTCAAAAGGAATATTATTAGATGAAACACCACCAGAACTTGATAGCATTACCATTCAACCCAAGGGAAGTCTTGTATGGGACACAAGCGGTGACTATAACCTAACTCTCAAATACATCCTTATTTATGGACGACTGGATATTGGTGCCGAAGATTGTTTATTTTTCATGAAGGCGCACATTACATTAGTAGGTAAAGTTCAAAATAGCGAACGATATTTACCACTAGAATTTGAAACATATCTTTTGGTTTACATGAACATGAACATGTGGCTTTATGGGATTTAGATTCATTTGTGAGAAATCAATACTAATCTGGTATTGTCAAAGAGTCATTGTCACGTTTAGAATACGACATTTTTCCAGAGCTCCGCTGCATTCATTAAACAGAATTTTTAAAAGATACCCTTAACCAGAAATCGACAGCGTAACAAATTTCTCTAAGATTTTGTATACATCCACATTCGCCCGATGTAACTAGTCAATTCTTTAAATTAATCGTTATGGATGCTCATCTGCGGTTACGTTAGCGACAGTCTCCCATTAGAGATTTTAGATTTACCATATTTTATGCTTTCTGATTTTTTGGTTTTAATAATTTTAGAATAACAACATTGACAATATCTTATTTTCATCAATCTGACCATAATCTTTATTTTGTATTTTTGAATTTCAACATACGACTTTACGAGTACTAAAGCTCCAGTCTGAACATCAGAGACACGCTACCTGCGGAGCTACCATTTTATTTTCGTACTTTAGTTACATACGTTAAATCTCCTACTACGACATAAAAAAAAGTAATACCAATTTAATTCGACTGTTTTAACTAAAGTAAACTGTTCTGTCCGTTCAATTTACATTAATGTTAATTGAAGTATAACCCACAATTAAATGCGAATTATGTTTATTATTACGATTTTACTTGGTCGATATGTTTGCAGGAACGCGAGGACAGTATCAGATAGATGTAGGAGGCATTCACGAATTTGATGAGAAGTTTATTGGTGTGGCACCGGGAGGAACTCTAGAAATACACGCAGAGAGAAAGCTATCGTGGTCAAAACTAACAAAAACCGTCCCAAAATTGACTTCCGCTAATGGACTTATTTATACGCACGAAGTAAGACTTTTATAATAACAATGTTATCTGTATCCAATAATAAAATGTATACCAGAAATAATGTTTATTTTAATTTGATATATGTCAAATAATAAGTAAAGTAAAAGACAAATATAGTGGTATATCAGTAAATCTAGAATACTTGGAATAATACTTATATTATGTATGTAAAATACGCACAGACATTTATAATAATCTCCATATATAAAGCTTTAATCGCTTTGAACATCATAAAGTTTATCTAAGAGAGGTATACGTAAAAGTCATATTTGCCATTAAAGTGTTATGCTTTAATGCAATGTTTTAGGGGTCTGTTGTGTCAAAGACAAACAGTTGGAAACCTGGCATGGTCGTGTACGTTTTTGACGAAAAAACTGGTAAAAGCATATCAGGAGAATATTTCTATTTAGGCAATTATGAACCTACTTTGTCTAATATAGATCCACCCAGACTGGCCCAGTTGTTAAATAGTAAGTACTATAAATAGTAGGACAGATATAAAAATGTGATATCATAAGGGGGAAAAATGATATCTTTGGGGAAGATATGTGACTAGGAACGATGTAAAATACGATATCGTTAGAGAAGATATCGCTGGGAAGTTAAAATATGATATCGTAAGGAAAATATATCGTTAGGTACGATATCAAAAGATGATCTTGTTAGGGAAATTCTAAAAATATGATATCGTTAAGTGAATTATAAAAAAATACGACTTCGTTAGTTAAGGTCGTTAAGTACTTATTAAATGTAACCATATTTTGTTAGATATTCAATATGAAAGAGTTGTAGCCGTGGCTGTCTATAAGAATATGGTTCACCCACAAGTTGATTTGAAACCAGTAATAAAAGCTGTTGAAGAGTTGGCATATGGTCAGGAAACAAACAACAGTACACTAAGAACAATCGCAAATGGTGACGCGTATGTCCTTCTTGTCCAAAAGGGTAATACTGTTTCAATGATACATTATGGGAGATTAGATAAAGAGCTGGCAGTTCTCGCTATAATAGTAAAAAACTGGATAATGTAAATGGAATTTTCTAAAAATGTCAGCCAAATTCATCCAACCTGAACCGAGTATTTAGCGATTGAATTTTGGGCCTAACCTCGATCATCGTTGCTAAATTCGGTAATGATAAAAAAAAACCCCAAACCCTGGCTTATCCAACTTTTTTTTGGATTCTATCAGAAGCAAAGCAGACCGGTTATAATCCAGTAAATAGCACAGGCTAGCGATGTAGTTGATTATAGCCTGGATAAAATTAGTGTCTAATTAATAATTTAGATAACATTTCAGGCCTAAAAAAGACCCGCAATTGGCAAATTTATCTCTTGCATAATGTATGTTTATAATATCACTATCTATATTATATTTATGCAATTATCGCGATGTTGATGATGCTGATGATGATCATCATGACAACGATAACAATATAATAACCATTTTGCAAGTCCGTTTAATTATATAACAATCGGTATAACGGGGGTTATCGAAGATCGTTTGAATGAAGCGCTTTTTAATTCACATGTTTTATTTTTAACATAGTCATTTTTATTGTGTATTTGTGTAGGCCATCCTAATCTTACAGTAGAAGATATAAGTCGAAAAGGAGACAGTGACAGCCAACGTGCTGAGGCATCACTGACATTACTCGCACCAAAGTTAAAGTTCAAAGTTATCAGTTATATTGACAATGTAAACGACTATAGGTCATCCGTAGACTTCCGAGTGATGAACACCGACGCAGCCTTCCCTATACTTAATCTAGTGGATGATGTATCAACATGGGTACCAGGTATTTCCATCTTATGTTACTGATGATTAAAGAGACATTCTGCGGAATAAACAAAACAACAACATCTAGTAACAAAATGAAAAACAACGGAGTTTAATGCTCGGATCATTTTTATACGCCCACATTGGAGGTCAAAATTATTATCCGATTTAAAAAACCGTTTGATTATATCACCGTTGCATGGAAATGAAGATTGAGGTAAATTTCGTGAAAATCGGACCAAAATTGACTGAAAAAATGTCCGCCGCTTGTTCGCGAAGAGTGTAAAAATATGGTATATCAAGGTTGTGAACCCTGTAGAGGTCACAATCTTCATTCAATTTTAACGAAATTTGAAACACATGTTTACAACTTAACAATCTTAGTTCTTTTCGATATTTGTGCATATCGGATTGTAACTTCCTGAATTATGGCCCCTGATTGTACGAAAAAATGACACTTTTTTTAGCTCGTGGATCCTGTGGGGCCAGAATTATTATCCCATTAAAATAACCGCTTGATTATATCACCGTTACATCGTAATGAAGGTTGAGGTCGAATTTCGTGAAAATCGGATCAAAATTGACAGCTGTTCTTGTCAGGCCATCCATCCTCCATCACTAACAAGGGGAAACCACGCCAGAAAATCTAGATGAACTTTGTCAACCAATGCATGGATCAAACACCCAACCTTAAGGATACCGAGCCAGCATCTTACCCACTTAGCAACACGATCCCCAGTCGAATTTGAAGCCTACTGAAATGCACCTTTATAACCCAAAGATCTTAATTCATTTTGATATTTGCGCATATTAAATTCTAACTTAATGATGTAGGAAAAATCACTTTCGGTATTGCTTGTTCTCTATCCATCCCTCGAAAATGTGGGCGTATCCTGCCTGGCAGTGCCAGCCTATCTTTAGATTTACATACGGTTAATTGTATTTACTGTGTAGCTATAGGGGAATGAATTTTCTACTTATTAATTTACGAAACCCAATTGCCAGTGGTTCTCTTCGTTGGGAGCCAATGTAAACACTTTTTTGTCCCGTCCAGGTAGCACTATTCTTGCAACAATCGGTTTATAACCAATACGTCGATATATGAGTTATTTTAAAATCAGTATATTATATAGCACATGATCGGCACACCTTTACCATTTCTTACTCTTACCTTGTGGTCAATATTATGTCGACCAGGTAATATAAGATAATGCAGTATTTACACTTACATATATAAGCCAACTAACATAACTGAATATAATTTTTGGTAGACTCCGCCAAGCTGCTAAGATATTATCCACCCCATCTTTGCGAAATAAACCAGTATAATAGTATAATCCTTGAGTGGCCATTAGTGATTGAGAACTAAACAATTATATGGAAAACAATCACTGGTTTATACGTGTATATGTGTATAAACCAGCTTTTGTTTTCCATATAATTGTGTTGTGTTTCTTAGTATAATAGTAATCTACAAACGGCATATAATATACCTAAGAAATATTTGATGCTTTGTAGGTTTTAAGCTGGTTTTAGCGTCTACAGATTTTGACTTGAATCAAGCAGAAGAAGCAACAGTGGTATCATGTGCCTCGTGTACTCCAAATCAAGTGCAGGTAGAAAGTAAGTTTGTATTTCAAGAGGAACATCCTTTTCTTGGCAAGTTTTTTCGAAATTAAAATTAGTCCCCGTGTTGCCTTTAACCCAGTATGACTAAAATCTAAAGCGTGGTATTCCTCATGAAGTATGAAATCAGAATTTTGCTCTTGTCACAACAAATAGCCAGCAACATCATTCTCTACTCACCATAATGGATTAAGGCCTATTATTGTATTTTAGTGGATTCCCGATACACGCATTTTGGAGAGATAATAAATAATGTTGACGAAAGAGGAGAAGTTGCTCTTCTAACCAGGAATGTCTTAATTGAGGGGAAGATGGACGATAACTGTCCCCCGAGTAATGGCAACTGTGATGATTTCCACTATGACACATTTGGCGGTCATTTAAAGGTATGGTTGTGAATCAAGGACTTGTTAAATATACGTTAAATATACTTTATAACAATTTGAACACACTCTTCTTGCAATATAATTAAGGAATTTATTTTGATTGCGATACATGAATTCTAATCAAATTGAAATTTTAACGTAGGAGGTTACACCGAGATTGGCAGGATGACACACCGTAGAGATATCACATTTTAGATCTAGTTTATGTAGGTAGCTCAAACACGTACATTCTCCCAAAACAAATTTGCTATCCTTGAGACCTTGACTAACTGTACAAGTCCCCCCCCCCTTCAAGAAATTCGGATGTTTACAGCAAACAGATCTCCGTGGAACTTGGAAATGGTTTTAAACATTTGGTAAAGTTTTGTATTATATTTCTTATGTGGTTAGTTTGTGAAAGGTTTGGCCAATGTACATATTGAAGGAGTTGAGCTTTACCACATGGGCCAGCAGACTGAAATAGGTAAATATAAAAAATAACGGATATCATTATCATGTACTGACTTGTAGGGGATACGACTTCTTCCTAAGGGATTCCTTTTCCATATTTCTAAGAAAAATAATCATAATAATACTTTGAGATTCCATCAAATAAATGCTAAAAATACATGTATGAAATCCAATAATTTGCCCCGTTTTAATAACTACCATTTTTGCCAGAAAAAATACAAAAATGCTTTGAAGTTTACCCACTCCTTCTTTACAACACTAGATCTTTGCTTTTGTAGGGCATTATCCAGTTCACTTTCACATATGTCATGATTTAGATGATGTTGGTAATTACAGTAACCCACCATTTTTTCGATATAGTTCCATTCACCATTCCTTCTCTAGATGTGTTACTATACATGGTACTCATGGTGTAACGGTAAGATAACATTTATAATATATTTCTATACACCATAAATACACATGATGTATTACTATACACATACACTATCCATATTACTATACACCATTTATACACTATAGATAGTATGTTTCTATACACGATTTATACACTACATCTCAAATATTGCTTTATTCTGGCAGGTTTTAGACAATGTATGTTATGACGCTCTAGGCCATGCTTACTTTCTGGAAGATGGAGGCGAAAAGAGGAATGTTTTTGATGGAAATATTGGTCTGACAACAAGAAAAGGAAAAATTCTGACATCAGATAGGTAGAATTATATTAAGTTAGAAAATTAGGAACGGACACACACACATGATACATATAATTATTTTGGAGATAATTGATTGACGTTGATAGACTGTATATTACACTATGGCTGAACATCTTATATCACTACCTATCGATCACACCTGTGACATATATATTTTCTTGTAATAGAACACGTTGCCATTCAAAATTTTCTGTTAAAAAAGTTTCTCGCAGAAAATTGACCAGCTTTATTGACCGAAAACAGCCAAGTCACATTGTCAAATGGCTGCCTTGGATGTAAACCACTGATAAATTCATCAGTTGTCTTCTATACAAAGTATTTTAAATCTATTTTTAGTCAACCAGCAACATTTTTCATGACGAATCCAAAAAATCATCTGAGAAATAACGTTGCAGCAGGTTCAGAGGTAAAGTAGAACATTTGATTTTTTTGTCATTCAACTTGTAAACATTTTAAATGAGAACAAGAACAAGAAGTTGCTAGGCATTCCGGATTGTTATTTGACGTTAGATGTCCTATCCTACTCATATAACGATTGATCAAGACCACTGTTAACCAAATAGCTGTTAATGAAAACTTATGTAACAAATTCTGATTGGGGTATCCTATTCTATTTCACATATAAAATATCACCAGTACAGGAGACATTGCACTTGGCACACTAAAGAGGACTAACTGTTTCAGCTTTGGCCATTGAACAGTAGAACAGTTTTGTGGCAAACTGTTATTAAACATGATGATATTTATTTTCTTCTTTATAACCGGAATACGTATTTTTTTTAATCCATAAATATATTTTTCTTGGAATATATCTTTAACTGACGACTGGTATTCTCTTTTTTGTGTCAAAGGGTCATGGAATTTGGTATGTATTCCCTGATGAACCATATGGTCCATCATTAGGACTTGGATTCATGCAGATGTACGAATCTGAACATACCCCATATGAGGAATGGAATAATAATGTAGCACATTCTAATGACATTGTAAGTAGCAGCTGTTCGAAATTTAGTGCAATTCATATAACATAAACAGTATAATTTGAAAACTAAACACAGAGTTTAAGATTGTTAACATCCAAATCTGTACCATTTTGGGGGCATGGGCTTACGCCTATTAAGCATAGGTACACGTTACTCGTAACATCTTTTGTTGGTAACATTGTAAATTACGCCTTAATGTGTAATAAATTTTCTTTGGGGAAATAAAACTGTATTTTGGTTTTTAAATGCATGTCAGAATAAAGTTCAGAACAGAATTTAAGATCAAAAACAGTCTAAATAATAATAAGTATATTTACAATGTATTTCAAAACAATTATTCTTATCGATCAATTCTACCTATGCTTATTTTTACAATTGTTTCAATGGATTAAAATTCGCCATATTTACCTTTCTAAGTATGCAATAAGTCCAGCCCATTCTTCATTAAGATTATTTTTAACACCCGGTTGTGCTTATAAGTTACATATAAAATAACCAATCTTTCGATTTTAGTACATAGCTTTATCCTTTTATACATGTAGTTAAATAAACTGACATGTGATGGTTGATAATATACCCCCACTTGCTCTCTTGTTGCGAGGGAGTCAGTGTTGGCCGAGAAAGTTAATCAGGATTTTACGGCGTGGTTTCCCCTTGTCAGTGGTACAGAACAGGGAGCCAGACAGGGATAAATGTCTAGTCGTTCGAATGGGACAAAACCCAAGGTCCCTTGTACACATTGGCATGCACGTAAAAGATCCCTTGGCAGTTGGAATTCAATATAAGAGTAGGCCGTAGCGCAGATGTCTGAGCAAAATTTTGCTCATAGAACACTGTATGTCGTATCCTCGTCTCCCTTAGCCCTACCTGAAAAGTCCGATTTCCCGCTTTACAATACAATTCCCCCACCCCGCCACGCTATTAATAATAATATCATTTGCGCTGTTCTGTTTTAGGATGGTTTCTTTGCTGATCTAAAAGTCCTGCCTTCAACTGATACAGTAGGAACAAGTGAATACTCGCCTAGAATTCGACCACTGGACACAGATTCACCTCCAGCAGAGGTCAAGATCATCAAACCCACACGTAAGTTAATATTCCGTTTTACAAGTACAGAACTCGGTAACCTTGGCCCTCCAGTCTTCTATTTTACCTATCTTTATTAATTCATTTCCGTTTGTATTATATGATGTTTCGAGATGACAACTAAAAAGGCTTACAATGCTCATTCTAAATCAAATGAAATAAGGCGTTTTAACGTCCTTGATGACCGAATTTCGCATAATTTCATCAAATGAAGAGTAAGGCAACTTATCCACGAGAAACACAAACAAATAATATTAATTGTGACTTTTTACAATTTAAATTTCTGAAAATAAATTTGTTCTCTCTACATAGGAGTCATCTTCTCTATGGGGGCAAACAAAAAATGCTTTATTTTAACTTGATAATAACAGCGTTATCAGGGAGAACTAAGAATTATGACGTTGACACCAATTGTAGATATAGTTGTTTACGTATTGTTTAAATGTTTTGTTTAATTTCAGTTTACAAGAATCGTTATCATAATATGTGGATAAGGGGCGGATGGATTACTGTTGAGCAGGGATCGTAAGAAGAATTTCATGATGGAATTTAAAAAAAATATATAAATCAAAATAAGTTACAAAAAGTATTTTTCAAAATAAAAACGACCCTCAAATGACAAAATTCAATGGGTATATCCATTCCTTATTTTTTTTTAGAAAACTATTTATAACTATTGTATACGATTTCTGATTTTGGTATATTAGCTGTAGTTATTATTGTTAAAGCTTGTTTGTTCTTTTATAGATTTGCTGACAGTGCCAATTCAGTAGCGTTTTCTGGGTGAGTCTAATCTGTATCCGCTCGCCATACATGAACATCTCGTCTCTTCTGATAAACTGTACACAGTTTGTCTGAGACCCTAAAATACCACCGAGCTGAAAGTGGTATAAAGCCTCAAACTGGGATCAGTGTGTACAGTATTAGATAAATAAATGAAATCAAATAGAGTTTCACGTCCAATTTTCTTTACCAACCAAGGAATTAGACGGCATGTACCGACTGGAATACTCATTTAAAGGAGTAAATCTCTAATCTTTGGTACCTAGAAATGGACATAAAAAATTGTAACTTATCATTTTCCACGAAAACACCCTAACCCCACTCTCCATGAGTTGCATTTATGTGTATTCCAGATCTGATGAGCAAGCGCAGTTTTTGAAGAATTCTGTTATAATAGGAGAATCTAAGAATATTGGAGAACCGACTTTGTTTTTCGATATTGCCACAAATACATCAATTCAGATGCCCCGGTCAATACCAATAGAGACAATATCGTACGTAATTAAAGAATTTAGAATAATTATAATTTTACTTAACGAAAGTTGGGTGATATCTGTTGTTACTGTAGTGGACTAGAGTGCCGCGCTTCGACCTCTAGCTGGTCGGTCACCTCTGGCTTGCGGCTGTGGTTTCGAGCCCTGGTGTGACCGTATGTGGCATGGAGATAGGGGCGCCTTCTCAATCTCATGGGTTTCCTCCGGGCACTCCGGTTTCCTCCCACTGCTAAAGACCCATAGCGCAAGCGAATTATTGAAATAAAATTGAACCATATGTTAGTCCCGAAATGACCTAGTTTGTGTTGAGTGGACGTTAAACCCCATTTCTCTTTCTCTCTCTCTTTCACAACACACAATCTCTAATCCTTATGTGATATTTTTAGAAATTTTATGATGCTGAAAGTTATCGAATGGTTTCGAATCAATTAACATACGATATTCAGCTACAGATTATATCCGTTTCACTTCTTTGTTAAGACTGCCACCATTTTCGTGAGTGTAAGAAAGAGATAAAGCAGGACATATTATAAGGGTTGGCATATTGTAAGAATAATCACTGTCTAAACTCTTCTGGGATACGGGTCTTTACCTTTAAATGGCATGCAACGAGTTTAACTTTGCCGGTTTTTTAATGTAGGATGCGTTATAAACTGCATGGTAAAACTGAATATCTTGTGATTCTTTTCAGTTCCATGCCTATTCTTGGATTTAATTTCCACGATGGTCCAGTTTATTTGGAAAATGTGTGGTTTTCTGGTTTTAAATCCAATGCTTATTATCAAGCTGGTGCCATTGGTTTTGAAAAATATAACAAAAACATATCATCGGCTGTTAGTTCTGTTCAAAATATAACTTACGACTTTATTGATGTAAGTATAGAACAATGTTTCCAATAGCAACATTGGTGTCCACCTCAAATATTGCTATCGACCAAATTGATTTCTCAGTGAGTAAGGCACTGGCCCACTAACCAAGAGGTCCGGTGTTCGACACCAGTGTTGGCCTAAACGCATCCCTGGGAATCCTCTTGAGAGTGATGCAATATAGAAGAACTGACCGGGAAGAGTGTCCGAGACGTTCCCATTTACACATTGGCGTGTACGCAAAAGAACAATTTGACAGTATGCCCATCCACCACCAACCCAAAAAGACATTCAAATTTCAGCGTCCATAAACACAGATTGGCAATATGTACAATAATTAATGGGGTTTTACCGCTAGGACTTTGAACAGCAAAGTATGTCAGGTGGTAAGCATCCTCTGTCATTTTCCTTATGTAAACGTTGAGAAGAGAGTTAACTTCTGAAGAGAGTTGAAACTGATGTTGTGTTTCCTTAAAAAACTGGTTTATTGAAAAATCATGGCGAGATGCTGAAAACCAATCGTCTAAAATTGATCGAAGAAATAATATATCATCAAAACCATTCATATGCATAATTAGCACATGGGCTAGTTTTGAACGTATAGGCGTTGGGCACATAACCACATGAGTTGGAAATCATTTATTTAAATGTGGTTGGATGACGAATGTTTGAATTAAATTTACGTGGCTTTTTAGGGTACAGAGGGTAACCGTGTTCTGGACAGCAACTCAACTGCTTCTGGATTTGGTTATGATGATCGGTATAATGGAATTACATTTAGAGATATCGATGGAAGCGTTACAGGTTATAATAACACCCAGGTTGTCAAACCGGCACCATTTTATGTTACAAGCGGATGTTACGTACGTCCTAACTGGCAAGTTGCTATATGTCCTGACACGTATGGAAAGGTATAAATATATTACAATATCACTCTTATTCAAAACATTGATTTTGATTGCTACAAAAGGCAAATTTTAGTAATCTATGAAATATGAATATTTTGGAGGTTCCGTGACCGAATATTTAGAAATAACACTGGTATAGCCCAACCATGTTAGAATTACCATATGCCAGTTCCGAAACTAAATTATAATTGCTTACTCCAAGGCATTTAGAAAAGATGCGCGCTGTACATGTCTAATGACAGGCTTGTAATATGGCACATAATATATTCTTCCTATATGTTGCCACAAGGCATAGCTGGTGGTTGAAAGTGGCCAAACACAAATAATTTGTCTTCTGCCAAGATTCAGTCGTGTTATATAAGTGTATTATAGCTATATTCAAAACATTTCAGTTGACATTGACCTTCGAAGACCAACATGGTGATACTTTACCAACTGTGTTTGCTGTTAGAGATGACATACCTGATGTACAAGAGACACAGGTGAACGAGAACCCAGCACAGTTTACAACAGTACTAGGTGGTGGTTATAGTTACACTCTGCACTGGAAAAACTACGTGGCCCACTCTTTCACTATACGTGGTGATGGAATTGAACAGTAAGACATATATCACGTAGTGCTCCAATAGTGCTTTATTATTTCTTTAAAAGCAAATAGCTGGGATCTCACAATTTTGATCATTATTATTTCCAGGATATTGGGACCATAGAAAGGTCCCAAGATTCTAATTAACAGCAAGTTAGTTCTTAGTTCGGAGAGCATAATTTGCATGCAATGAATACTGGATTTTGTGAAATCATTTTACAATATCAAACCAATTTTCTCGCCACTTACAAATACTGTAAATCCGAATATTTTTCAGGGGTATGTGGTTACGGTTTGGTGTATGTTTACCACGAAATGCTAAAATTGATCTGTCTTCCACGAGTCCACAACAGCTAAAGGGTATGGCCGACTGGGTTGCTGTAACCAGTTTACAGGAACTAGAGGTTGATGACATCGGTAATAAATATTACTGGGATCTAACAACTGGGTATGTGGTATTTGTTTTCAACTTGATATCGTGTGTTTTGAATTTTAGACCGATTGGACCAAGGCTAACATCCCGGTCCAGTTAATGATCTTAATTTTTAGATATTTTTGACATTAACGCCGGGTCCCTGGGATGGCTTGTAAACAAAATGTTGCTTTGATGGTAGTTAATGGTATTTATTCAAGTCTATTTTTATAATAGACCACCTGCGGTAGGTGTACCGAAATTCCTTGCTGGATTTTTACAAGATCTAACAAGCATCATGTTTGGGCGTGGCTCGTTTTCACTGTTCAGATGAAGTCGCTGGACCCCTATTGCAATTGTATACATTTATGCAAAATCCCCGCAAAGATTCCAACAAAAATTACCAGAACCCAATTTTTATGGGAAAAAATCACGTGTTTTAACATATTTACGCTTTTTGTCGACCATATTCCTGAAACAATGGCCCGAGAAATCTCTGGCCATTGCTGGAATAGCGTCGGTTTCTTGAACTTACACTGGAGGGTGTCTATTCTTTCCGTTCAATGAAAGCTATCACAGCAACATGACAGTCCTTCGTTTAATCTGGGTCTTCCCTAAAACTTTGGACAGTGATTTAAGGTATTCAAAACGGTGAAAGTATGTTCATTTCCAAACAGTATTGTTTACATTTCATTCGACTTGATAGCCTCGTTTGTCACGCAATTAGTTTTACTGCAGTATTCTGCTATGCACGGGTTAAGTAGGAATAATAAAATTGTGAGTCATGACGTAACGTTATGTAAACATATTTGGTCCAATATTGGCACTCGTTTTAAATGTAAAGATTTTGTAGGGCAGCTAGTGATTGGTTGGTAGACGGACTACTGACCAATCAAAATTTAAAACAGCAATATCCACTCATAATAGCAGTGTGTAGTAGGATTACCTCTAACCAAATGCAACACTGCGCGGAGTATGTTTGTCGACAGGTATCCCTTTATCGTCATCAAGAACGAAGAGTTAAAAGAACCTCGAATGAACATGTGGATAGTTATTGTGTACTGTGTGGTCATTCTGCTAATATCAATTATATTAGAAGATGAGACAGCTAAAATATTTTGTTGTACTTTTGATATGCTGGATTAATTTTTCTGCTGTTTTTAATAGATTGCTGTTCTTTAAGTTCTTGAGCAATGACACAAGAGATGTAAATGAGACAAAAGAATGTCTCGCACCAGGTTGTCCCAACGTCAAAATAATGGTTTTATCGGGTGACATTTTAGACGGAGACTGTACCAGTAGAGCTTATGACACCGGTTCTTATAACCGAACGGAACCAGTAAGTTGGGGGTCTTTCTTGATTTTAATTGAACCAACGATTTTTACGCTAGAATATTATTGTCGTCATGTTTAACAATAAACAATGCTTTTAAAACGTATACATACAGTTATTTTTTATTTTATATGTTGAATGTGTACTTATGATATAAAGGTCGCGGAATATAAAGTCAAATATTGTACATTGTCTCGATTTCAGATTCCAAGCAGACCACTTCAATCTCCGGCTTTACCCGCAACCGCTTCTTCTCCTGGGGTAAGTTTACTGTATATAATACAATCAATCGATCGCTGATTTGTAACTGATTAATTCACTGGCGACTTAGGTGGTGGGTGGATGCTGGAAATGCGCAGCTTTGTATATTTTAAAATTATAATTGCATCATTCAAGATGTTAATCAGGAAACTCAGACTTAAATTAGTAGTTTGCATTATATATTTATTTGTAGACCTATGGTGCTGGAGCTGCTCTACCTTTTACAGATAGACCACGTATAGACGGTCAGCTTGGATATTGGGATTCATGGAGTAGATGTTCTAAATCATGTGATGGTATGTTTCACATTATAATATTGTTCTTACATTGTTAATAATACGTTTATTCCAGTATATCAATTATGCCAGCATGATTTATTTAATAACTAGAAGGATACCTGGCTTCTCCCGTAGCCCTAATTCGCTGAGGGGGTCCAATTTGCCAGGGGTTCAAATTCACCCTGGGGCCTAAAACATTCACGGTTGATGCTGGTTAATGGTATACCACATATGTATGGGTGGGGCTCATCGACGAAGTGTTATTCGCCCGCAATCCAAATGCTATGGCCATCACGGAATCATGCTAGTGAATTTGATACACAAATTATATGGGGGGGGGGGGATTCAAACATCCATACACACATATACATACTTTGATTTTATTTGTATAGAATACAAAATACGATTATTATTATTGGCGCTAAAAATGAATTTTTTTTGCAGTATTTCCGTTATTAGTCTGTCAATTTTTACTTTGAGGACCAGATATCGCGTCTGTTAGATCGGATTGGACGAAACACCGAGAACCCTTCTACATGTTGAGGTGTATGTAAAAGAACCATCAGAGCACACTGCAGGGTTTAAACGCATCTTCACTAGCCTGATTAGGCTTGATAAGTTGGACATTAAACCTCATTTCATTCATTTTAAGTAGCCATAACCAGGGGCGGATCTTAGCAATGAGAAAAGTGTCACTGTCGTGTGCTTTATCCTTCACCATCCGATGATGGAGTAGGATGGGAATTGAAAGCGATGTCACAATTAATAGTATTGTGATCATATTAATTGATAACAAAAATTGACGTCAAACGGGGTGTTGGATTTCTCTCCTTATAACGTTCAGTGTGTATGCATGCCTATGTGATTTGGAGGAGTAATTGTCAACTATCCTAACAGAAACTTGGCAAATCCCCTCCTGCAGAAGTTCTTGGGGTCCGCCCCTGATGACAGTTTGAACTTACTTCATAGCAAAGTAGTTGTGACCGACGTATTGTGATGATGAGCCATCAAACAGCACTCTTACCTTTCCTTATTGTTCCTACCAAGTCCCATGTTTATACATTTCAGGAATTCAGACGCGAAGGCGCTTCTGTGATAGCCCTGTGCCTCAGGGTGGCGGCGCTTTCTGTATCGGCAATAAGGTTGAAACTAGAGCTTGTAACATTGCACCCTGTGGTAAGATTGATATGAACAACATAATTATAATATAATACTTATTAGGTTATTTTAGGGGGAGAGCGCAGGGGACAGAACGATAAATTAATCTTGTATTGGTATACACACCTCTTTCCACTGCCTTTTACCCACCAATGTATAACTAACACATTTTTAAAGAGCTGTAAATACACACAGTGTTCGACACCCCAAATAACCCTGACTCACCCAAGGGGGTTGATGATCGGATTTTCTTACGTAAGAGAAAAACACACGCTTAGACACAGTAGTAGTCGTGGCAGCAAAGTAGACGCGGTCATCACTGCAGCAGTAGCAGTAGCAGCAGCAGTATCAATATCACACGCTAGGCGTAGTAGTACTTAGTTTCCAATCTTTTACTTTGAATGTTTTACATAAGACTTTTATGTTATCTTTCATTTTATTTAAGCTGTCAATGGTGCTTGGTCTGCCTGGTCTAGTGATTGGGGTGACTGCCTCCCGGCATCTGAATGTCAAGGTTACCAGGTTCGAAGGAGGAAGTGTGATTCGCCAGCTCCAGCACATAACGGTGAATTTTGTAAAGGATCCGATGAAGAAGTGAGACCATGTAGAGGATGTTAAATATATCTTATGGAATAAATAAAACGATTCTATGTTTTGGAATAAATTGACAAAAATTAATTTTATAATGTTTTTTTTTTTATGATATTGCCGATAAGAAATATATTGAAATATCCGCCCACACCCAAGTTTAACGTTTTACTTTTCTGCACCAATAAGAATATTTAAAAAGGGCACATGCCATTCAATGCGGTATGGTGGAAACTTTGTCCAAACAGCGGAGGCATGGGCTACTCTTCTTTCCAATCCTACTGTGCATACCAACGTTTACACGTGAAGTCGGGTTTTCGTCCCACCCAGTCCCTCCTTCCTGCACGTCTTAATGAAATCTCAGGAGAAACGCCGGGACCGCCGAAACAGCGATCCAACTGGTTAGTGAGTCTCTCTCTCTCTCTCTCTCTCTCTCTCTCTCTCTCCATATTTCATAATATCCTTAGATTTTTCCAAAGCATGTAACTCTACTTTTGTTTGTTTTTTTACTTTCTTACATTATTAAATATCGTTACATCATTTACTGTGTAAAACGTGATTTTAAAGATTTTCACGAAGTTTTAACATATTTACACAGTTCAATGTAAAGAGAATGAAAACAAACGACAATGATTTAATCTGCTAGCTCGGGTGTTGACTAACACTTGCAGTTTGGTCTTAAAGTGCAACTCGGATTTGTCGCCTTTTCAGTGGCACGTGGAGGTTGTTTCTAATTGGGTATTATGCTTAATAGTTTGAAAACATAACAACCTTGTATACAAAGTGAAAAACGAAACGTAACATTGACAAGTAAATAAATTTAATCCACTTTCCGTTCCCGGCTTTATAAAACTTTCCTCCCTTTACATTATATTTCATAATCGTTTATTGTTGAGTTGGATTGATTACTGGCACTATTTGATATCGATACATTGGTAAGTTTCTTCATATAGACGCAACACATTTTGATTTAGTGTAGGTAGATATGAATTCAAAATTATTTTCGTTCTAATGATGCCAGACTCTAACTTATACATAACATCAAGTCAGACAGTGGGAAATGAAATGGGTTTAACGTGTTTATCCGACTATGATAATAAAGACGAGAATACAGTGGGCTATAAGGGAATATTTCAAGAATAGTAGTGCTACTGCCTACTCATATCTCGACTTTTCACTGTCATTATTTTTTATATCATCTGAACTACGAGACACTTTCTTTGTCAGTCTCTCTGTCGTCATACACTACTTACTGACAAGGGGGGAACCACGTTGGGAAACCCGCAAGGAACTTTTTCGACCAATACCTGCAGCGAAACCGATACTTCCTGTTTACAGATATGCGCCAGGGTCTTATTCACTGAAGCACCGCGGCTCCTCATAGAGTCGGCACATAGAGGGCAAAATGGCATCTTCCCTGTTGAAATAGTGAACAAAAAATATATATTAAAATTACTTCTGCAAAAATGTGTTTACGGTTACACATTTTAAGATACCAAGAAAAGATTTGAACTTTGCATGGATGTAACTAAATGATGTATCACTTGTCCCACACTCATATCCGTTCTTTATCTTGGATCTTCTGTATAGCCTTTGGAATTGTTCGAATTTTTAAATGCTAAATTAAATTTTCGGCCAGGTAAAAAAGGAAATATTGCGATCCAAAATCTATACTAAACCCGCAAATTAAAATAGCTGGTCAATTCAAGCAATAGATAGTTACAAATTTCTTGAGTTTTGGATACTGATAGTGTTAGTGAAGTACCATTACGATATGAGACAATCATCAGATATGTAATGATCTATGTATTGAAATGCATGCCACGTTATTTAGTTATAGAATGAGTAGAAATAGCATCACAGTCTATTATCTCCCTACTTATCATATTTCAAGATTTCAGTCTATTTTGTCACCGTCACTTCCACGCGTCAAGTCAAATATTATATGTTTGATTTAAACTTCTCAAATATTAAAGGACGGGTGGAAATGCAAATTCTAATTTGACCAAATTCCGATGTTTCTCGCTTTAATGATCCAGTTTCTTCCACACACGGTTAAGAGTTTCTTCTTTTCAGGGGAAGTACAGACCACCCCACTAGATTTTATTTCGGGGCCTTCTACCCATATGTCTCATACATTCAATGTGTGTTTTACAAATCACCGCGATAGACTTACCACGGGCTAGTTAATATGCGTCAAAAAGTTATCAAAATTTCGACAAAAGGTAATTTGACACGCCAGTTGGCATCTTGGTACACGTAATACTTTTTCTGGCGATGTAGTTCTACACGTTATGACATAGGAAACATTCTCCCTTTTTCGTGAGGATTTGCAGACAACGTGACCAAAATGACTTTTTCAAGGAACCTCCGAGTTTAATCCACTTTATTATGACTTAAATTAAAGGGAACCCGAGGCTGCGAAGATCGCGCTTATACCTAACTTCACCCCCGCTGTGTGCAATGGGGCGTTAATCGTTCAATCCTAAATTATTCTTTTTGAAGTTCATCCATTATCATAATGTGTGATTGTGTTTTTGGACATTTCTTTAATATGAGTTTAACGACTTGGTTTGATGAAGACATGAATAAATCAACAATGTATAAGTATACGTTAAGTCTAGTCGTTCGGATGGGACAAAAAACCGACGCCCCTACTACAACTAAAAGTATAGTTCCACTGTCAAAATTTCCCGTTCAGTCGAGAACAGTTGGACGTTAAATCCCATTTCACTTCATTCATAAGTTAAATCAAAATATGTCCTGTGAAAAATGAGAGAATTCCCCTTTAAAATATAGAGTAATAAATGTGAGAGTCACCCGTCTTTTTAATATTCGACTTTTCTTGTTTTTCTCTAACACAGTCTTAATTGTATATATTGTAGTTGGGAAGTGACTGCCTCTTTTGATCTTCAACTGGTCTGTAGAGTAGTTTTTAAGACAGTTTGACCTTTACAAATCGCCATGTTATGCCAATATTAAACAAACTGTAACAAGTGATAAATTTTTCCAAAACTTATGTAATATTTAACTCCTCGGACGTGAACAATACAAGTAGAGTGAAGAGATTCTGTGTTGTGACTGACATTACAATGTGTTCAGATAAACTCACCATGTTCTTAGTGTTATTACTGACCAGTGTATTGGTCAATTTATGGACTGTTAATGGCATGTGTCCAGATCAAATTGAAGGATTAATGAGATGGTCAAATTCTGAGACGTGGCCGGAAAATGCCGTAAGTATGAATAAATTATCTGTTATTGCTTTCAGACGATTTTTTACCTTCTTTCTTTCGTTTTATATTCCGTAATTTATAATTTACCGAAAGGTAGCCTATACTATAGTGTAGGAAATCAAAACCGTGAAAATAAAACGAAACTAAAAAAGTAAGTTTAAGAATGAATTTTTAAATTAAGGAGACAAATGAAATGGGCTTCAGGTCCTATATTTCTGCACCGACTGGGCTGAATATGGCGCGCATCTAGGAGTGATATGCAGCCCGAACAACGGCGCTGTCAAGGGTTCGTTTACCTGCAAGCGAACGCGTACATGGACCTCGCTTTTCCGTACGATTAGAACGTTTAAATAGCCCTCATTGTCAGCCCCCCCCCCTCCTCGTCCTATGCCCTCGACAGGAGAAACCACGCCCGAATATCCCGAGACCTCCAGACTAGCGACCCAGAATTTTACTGACTGAGCCACCGCGACTCCCATATTAAATATATATTACCATTGCTCCTAAAGGATGGTCAAGTTCAGAAAATGACATTCTTAGCATCACGTTTATCAATAATAGAAATCAATCTCATCTACTCGATATACTGGCCGAGAAAAATGAGGCCATGATAGGCAGTAAATATCTGTAAGCCAAGGTCTAGCTTTAAGTTTTAATACCCCGTAATTAGTTTTATATAAAAGGAAAAGAGGAGCAAAATTACATTTTATGTGGAAAGATTAAGATTAAATTTGCCAAGGTCACTAGTTGTTTAATAAGTGGTATTCCACCCTTAATATCCCACTTCAAACGTGTATATACTAATCTTTGGTGAAGTGAAGCGTGTTCATATTAATGTTTTATTTATATATTATTAGAAACTAGAAAGTAAGTAATAACGTAGAGATAAATATATACAAACGTTTTTTATTTCCCAAAATTATACAACATTTTGTTGAAAGGTGGCATTTCGGAGCAAAGTCGTTCACAATAAATGCAACTTTCAGTAAAATTTGATTTTCATAATCTGATGAATGTTGTTAATTCCATAATGTTTAAAAATTCTAAACTTCGATACCTGGGGGTCTTCGTAATGACCAAAGAGAAAAATAAATATATATACAACATTTGGACTTGGATTTACCAGAAACAAATTTAAAAGCTCACACTATCTATAATTGTTTCATGAAAACCCACTGGATACAAATATTTATACGATAAACGACAGGTGATGACAAAAAAAAACAGTTCACGATTATAATTAATTTAAATTAGGACAAATTAATATTGCTTTTAGACGGACATATTTCCGCTGAAATTCGTGTTTTGAAATGTGACAGACTAATAATTTAGTCTAAAGCGCAGCATGATCAACAGAAGAAAACATTAGCTATCTTTTGTCATCGTGATCCAGAGTTTAATAAATTATTCAAATGTGGAAAAACAAAGGAATAAAGTAGTGCGTAGCATCCTAACTTTCTGTGTCAACCAGTAAAATTGATACGACACTTTGCCCGGACAGCGTTTTTTTCACCCACCCAGTTGCCAAATGAAAAGGCGACCTCTGTTTTTGTCTCATTAGAACGACCCCCCCCCCCGCAAAAAGTTTCGTCCACCACAATTGATATACATTGATATACATTGTCCGGCACTTTTACAGCACCAATGAGAACATACGACACTTTGCCCGGACAGCGGTTTTTTCACACCAAGTTGCCAAATGAAAAGGCGACCTCTGTTTTTGTCTCATTAGAACGACCCCCCCCCCCACGCAAAAAGTTTCGTCCACCACAATTATACATTGATATATATACATTGTCCGGCACTTTTACAGCACCAATGAGAACACTCCCCACCCTTGTAGCTACAGCCCTATACCCATCCTTCATCACTGACCGTTGTGCAGACCTGGACAACCCATGGTTAGTAGGTTTTAGTGACAAATTAACGCTGTTGCGCTTCAAACAAAAAAACAGTATACAATTCTATTATCCTTTGAGGTTTTAAATTTTATATTTAATTATTATATTTCATTATAGTTTGCACATATCACGCCCAGGAAATATGTACTGTATCTACTTGAATAGTATTCATCTTTGTTCTACTCATTTGAATGGTCAAGTATAAACTGTTAATAATATCACCGTATTATGGCCGTTATTTCAGAAACCAGACTATAATGCAGAAATATATATAACTACTCCAGTCTTATTGGATGAAAGTCCACCCAAACTTCACGCTATTATTATACAACCCGGTGGTAGATTAATATGGAGTACCGAAGGGGACTATACAGTCTATGTAGACTATATTTTAATACATGGTCAAATGGACATAGGTTCAGAAGATTGTAAATATGAGAGAAAGGCACGGATAGTATTGACAGGTGAGTTAAAGGCAGTGCAAAAAACAAGTCTTCATATGTTCGGGTACATATTTGTATTTTGATTGACGCAATAATGATAAGGCACATTATCACCCAATAACACATTTGACAGTAGATATCGCTTGTATGATAAATTAGATAATCTACTGAGCCTCGTTTTTTTTTCACTTTATCAACTTGTGTTGATATTTTTTGATATCAAAAAATCATTCGTAGGAGATTCTCTATTTATGAAAGATTTTCACCGATTGAAATAGTCTCCCCGTAGTAAGGACGCGGATCGTTGCTATCATTGCTTTCTATAGTCTTAGGTGATTTGTATACTCATAATAAGGTATACTCTATACAATTAAAATACAGTGTACGAAATACAATTCTCTCTATGAAACTACCGTGTTTGTCGAAAATGTTAGCCACACACTCTCCCGCACGAAATACAACGTACAACCGAACAAGACGTCTCCTACTATAAGAGAGAGAGAGAGAAATGGGGTTTAACGTCCACTCGACACAAATTAGGTCATTTTAGGACCAACATATGGTTTCAGTTTTATTTCAATAATTCACTTGTACATAGGGGTTTTTAGCAGTAGCTTGTCAACTCATTATTATACTATCATGGGCATTATTTCCCACACTTAAAAAAGATCCACACCGGAAATAATAACAAAATTACCTGCCTTATTTTTCTACACTCCCCCTCCCCCATTCAATAGCTTTGTTCAAACGTTTGAGTTTAAAGTTGAAAATTATATTTTTGCCAATTTCTTAACTGGCAACAGTGAATTATATATAGGATTAATATGACTATTCTTTAACCTAGTGGGACTTTAAGGCTTTGTTTTAATACATTTTAAAAATATAACTTAAAAATATGGAATTCTCGCTTTAATGTAATATTCCGACAAGATACACTTGAAACCAAACTAAACCAACCCTTAACGTGTTTCAAATATACTGACTTGGTAAAGAAACATATACAACAATACAAGAGTTTGAATTTCAGGTAATCGATTTGATTATGATCCAGTTATTCTTGAAGAAGGCCCGTTTGTTTTTAATGAGAAATTTATCGGAATCGCCCCCGGTGGAACATTGGAATTACATGGACGAGAAAAGACATCTTGGACTAAACTTACACAAACTGTCGAAAAGCTTACTCCACGGAATGGCCTAATTTATGGACACAAGGTTTGTAGCAAAATGCTGTTTTATTTTAAAATTGCAATAACATAAATGACTATATTGATCTTTAAAAATCCTTTTCGATGGGATTAAAAAAGGCAAACTAAGAACATAGATTATTGCATGAATTTATTTTTAGGAATAGTGTGTTTTATGTTTTAAGAAAATTATATTTTTGAGTATTTTAGTGTTTTAAATCAAAATTGTTGAATGCTTCTGGAATGTAATTTTAGTTACGTGATATTCACCATTTTACCCGGCCCTCCAATAGCTTTCAGATGTCGATACCTCGATATTTAAAGATACATTATGTAAGATTTAGATAAAGAGCTAGCCATTCCTGCTGTAATAGTTCCAAAATAGATTTAAAATTTGAAGGTTTGGCAAGACGTGTGCAATAATTTCAACCACGGTACTGGTTGTTCGAAGCTAAGTCTCGCTCCTGCATTTTTAGCTTGGATCAAAATATGTCTGAACTGTTCTAATCTATTTAATATCGGAGAAATCCGATGCCATCGAGAGTTGATTATGGCCTGGATAAGTTAATTAATGTCTAATTAATAATTTAGAAAACATTTTAGACCTAAACAAAGAATTGCATTATGCAGATTTACTTCTTGCATAATCTATGTTTAATCAGTTTTAACGGATCCACTCTTCACAGTTTGACAGATGAAAGGAAAAAATTGGACTGATTGCCAATTTTTGTGGCAAATAGAAATGTACCCCAAGAGCTTTCGCACAATTACTAAACAACCGTCTCTTTGTATCAGGGTTCTGAAGTTGCTGAGGAAGACAACTGGAAACCTGGATTACTTGTTTACGTCATTGATGAAACTACAGGTTATCCAGTGTTCGGAAAATATTATTATCTCGGTGGTAATGATCCATATTGGTCAACAGCTGATCTATCGGAACTTGTCGATATGTTAAATAGTAAGACAATTAATCCATGTTTCTAAATTATGATTTTAAGAACAAAATGAAATGGGGGTTTAACGCCTTGTGTGGTATGAGGGAAATTTTGCTCGGACAGGGGCGCTAAATCCCATTCTTATATCGAATTCCAACTGCCAAGGGAGCTTTTACGTGCACGTCAATGTATACAAGCGATCTCGGTTTTTCGTCCAACCCGAACGACTAGACATCTGTCCTCATATCATCTGCCCTGCACCACAGACAAGAGGGAAACCACGCCGGAAACCCCGATGAACTTTCTCGGCGAGACCGCGACCCACAGGCCAGCGAGGGGCGTCTTACCCACTTAGGATTTTAATAAGATGTTTATATTTATATTACAAATTGGAACAGCGAGAAATAAAGACAGTACATTAAATTAAATCTATATTCCTGTCGCAGGCAATATTCTCACACACATTTGGGTGTGAAGTTTTTGAACCACTTTATTCTAGATTATCAAGTACTTGTCTTATAACGCATCGGTCCTTGGTGTTACTCTACCTTAGTTTGTGATACATGTGTGACTATGACTTGTTTGACATTTTCTACTCTCTTCCAAGAGATTATAAAAGCTTCGTTTTGTTGTTCTAATCTGCTTAATAGGAGTTATAAATACTTGTTTCGGTATTAGTTATTTATCATCATTGACAATAATATTTCTATCGTCCTTCTGCTAGGCCCACTTTCCACGTCGGCGTAACGTCCTGTAGAAAAAACAGATCCTACGCAAATGTAACCAGTTCGTTTCCATGTTTCCATTAGTAGGTCTAATGTTGTCAATTTTTATAATCATGCATAAATTACTCCGTCAATTAATTGGTGTAATTTTAATTAATCGAAATAACTATGATATTACACACAATGATATACACTGCTCCATAGATATGTGTATATTAGCACGTGTATACTATCCATATACCACGTCAATTATCATTCTCTTCAATTTGTGTGTATAAGTCGTGGATTTTATTTCTAAAACAATTTTATTTACGCAATAGATGTGGACCATGGTAGAATTATATCTCTAGCTGTGAATAAAAATGCTGTTGATGCATCAGTAGATCTAACACCATTAGCTGAGGCTATAGAAATGATCATGTATGGAACAATAAATGGTGCGTCTACATTTCGAGGAATCTCCAATAATGATGCATATACATTAGTTGCACAGAAAGGTAAGACGCAATATCTTGAATTTATGGAGTGGCAATACGTCAGCATAATGTCGTACATAATAATATATATCCATATGTTTTATCTCCCATATTCATTTAATACTAAAGATGTCTTCTCGCGTATAAATTGTATTGATGATATTTTTGGACTAAAACATATTGAAACTAATTTATCGGTCAAAAATTTATTCGTCATGTGATTTGAAAATAACTACCCTGTAAATACTGTCATGAGAGTGTGTCTTTAAAGAGACAGTCCACCTATTTCTATTAATATATGGATGACACCAGACCGATGGTAGCTACTACAATCAAGTTTTAAAACTGTCTAGGTACCTCTTATACGCATTATTGAAATAAGATTTAGAAACATTTTTATAGTTCCGAATTGACCTAATTCTTAATTACCGCTTACAAAATAAATATTTAAAAGTCATCGAATTTAAATTATCTTACATCTTAGCAAACTGTTTTCACGAGTTCTCATTAAACTCCAAGGAAACCTCTAAAAATGGTCTTATTTTGTAGGTAATTCTGAAAAGTTCAATGAAAATATATCACCCAATCACGGAACCTACACACAATACGCTCGATCTGATCTGACTTTCTGGGAGCTGGGTATAAAGATTTTATCAGAGAGCTATATTAATAATCAGCTAGATTATAAAAGTTGGGTCGATTTAAGAATAGCGACAACAGATGGCGCGTATCCCATTCTCCATCTTCTCGATGACGTATCATCATGGGATGTTGGTAAGTCTTATTAAATAGTGTGACATATAAATTATAATATACATGTATCTAAGTCATAAAATGATTAAAAAGAGAATAATTAATTAACATAACTAACAGCCATTTCCTACCATAATGTAATAGATTGTATTTAATTTTCTATGTGTTTTACCAGGTGATAAAGTTGTGTTATCATCAACTGATTATAGTTGGGAACAATCGGAAGAAGCTGTTCTTGTTCCTTGTCCAGATTGTTCTTCTAATCAAGTAAGAGTGGAGAGTAAGTAAATTTCTCATATTATGTAAAGTAGATATTGAATTACTGGTATGTTGTTAGTGTTGAATTGTGACGTAAATACTGGTGTTTTCTAATGGAGGTATTTTCATAACTGGTATTCAACAATGATAATAGACATTTGGAACTGCTTAGTTAAGTTTCAACAAACAAATACATTCAAAGACCATAAGTGGGCTTTGGAACAAACCAACAATATGAATAAGCTGACCAATCCATTAAAATACCATATTATATAATTCTTTTAAATGTGATGAATTAACTCATCAATCAATTTAAAGATACTGTATTTGAAACGTGAACCACAAACAGATCTTGTAGAATATGAACACAATTTCTTCTTCAGTGGATTCCAAATTCATGCATTTTGGTGAAGTAACGGATGGCGTTGATGAAAGAGGAGAAGTTTCTCTTCTTACCAGAAATATACTGATAGAAGGTCAGATGGCGTATCATTGTCCACCGAGTAACGGCAACTGTGATAAATTTAATTATGATACATTTGGTGGACACATCAAGGTAATACGCTGCAACTGAATTATTTTTTGGTGCATTCTGGAACTGGTAGGGTGAATTACTTGAATTAAACACAGATATGTGTTGAAACATATTATTTATATTTTTAAGAAGATGATAACCAAAAAATATAGGTAGCACAAAATAATCTAGACTAACGCCATGAAGACTGTGTTAAGGGTACTAGTTGAACGAGACCTTGAACCACCTTGGTTTACGAGGAATCGGTTGAAATCTTTTGGAAACCATTATACATGTATTTTAGAATAATCATGTTGTGTGTAGTGTTACAGCAATATCGTGTGTATGAATATTATAATATTCGTTATTTAAAAGATGTTGTTGTATATTACAGTTTGTAAAAGGATTTGAGAATGGTCATATCGAAGGTGTGGAGTTGTATCACATGGGACAACAGACTGCAAAAGGTAACATGTTCTCAGCGATGCATACCATATTATAAAGCAGGAGTTGTGTGGATGATCAAAATGAAGACGGACATGCGCCATACAGTGTGCTATGCGGGACATTTTGCCCTGGCGATGACACTATGGTCTACTCTTGTATCGAATTCAAACTTCCAAGGGATCTGTTACGTGTACGCAAATGTATACATGGGAACTAGGTTTTTCGTACTATCGGAACAACTAGAGAGCTATCCTTGAAAGGGTTGAATGTAATCTATTCTTGACTGGTAATATATTCGGCTGGACACCACAGTTATCCCCGCTTGTTAATTTCAGGTCATTATCCAATACATTTTCACATGGCGTATGAATATGGACACAAAGAGCACCCGCCGTATGCTAATCATAATTCCGTTCATAAATCATATGCTAGATGTTACACAGTTCATGGAACCCATGGTATAACGGTAAGTGCTTCTAGTTTATAAATCGTGAACGATTACCAAGTAAACTTGCATTCCATAGACATCATGAATCATTTCATACACATCATGAATGGCAAACTAGCATTTTATGCATATCATAGATGGTAAAACTAGCATTTCATGAAAGATGTTCAAGTATATAAATATAATCGATACACATCATGGTGGGTGGTCCATGGTCATCATGAAGGGTGGTTTAGTAAATGTAGAATCCCATGGCCAGTATGAAGGGTATTTAAATAAAGATAATATTCCATGACCATCGTGAACAATGATGCTCAGTTATTTGTTTCCATATTATATGTTATCAATAAATAGATTTGTCTTTCTTTTTTCATATAGCAAACAAAACGTTGAGCGTACTTTTATTTTGATTTAGCATTCCCGCATTATCCATTAAACATTATGGTCATTCACCTTTGCTAGTCATTAGGATGCCAACCCAAACCCACCCCACCATACAACCATATATCAATGTAATATCGTATTTTAGTTAAAAGGTAATGTTGGCTATGACTGTTTGGGTCATTGTTATTTTCTGGAAGATGGTGGTGAGAAAAGGACAGTGTTTGATGGTAATATTGGTTTATCAACGAGAAAGGGATTATTAATCCCATCTGATAGGTAAGATAATCTATTAAAAAGTTATTAGATATGGAATTTCATTTTGAAATAATCGAACCATGTAGTCATGAATGCAACTTAAATTTAAATTTCCTTCAGATATTGTTAGGGTAAACGTGACTAGGTGCTTGCATAATAAACATACTTTTCGCTGCATGAACGACGGTGCTCCAAAGTATCTTTCGGACCCACTGGAACCGTGCAATCTGTCAAGAACACTAAGATATCCAAACAAACATCTTTTTGTTGACGTTGTGCCAAAAACCAAAATGGTTCGTATCGGTCAGAAGTGTTTCTCACATGTTGCTCCAACAGAATGGAATGAATTACCGACTGACGTCAAGGACTCACCTTCTTTAGAAGTATTTACATCTAGACTCAAAACATACTTTTTCACAAAAGCATTCACCATGTGACAGAGTGACTCATTTATTTTCGACTGCACTTTGAGTATGCTTAGTCTTAGTCAAACAGCGCATTATAAATAGACTATCATTATTATTATATATCGAAAATCCGACAACATCCCCCAGAAAATAATCTGGTTCCTAATTCTTAAAATTAATATTTTAGAAAATTATGTTTTCAGTGAACCAGCTACCTTTTGGATTACTAATCCATTGACTTACTTCAGAAACAACGTGGCAGCGGGGTCTGAGGTAATCTTTAATATTTCGTCCCTTACGAAGAATATGATTGATAATGATAAACAGCCAAATTTGATGTTTTGCCAAAATGTAAAATTTGGCCACTCCAGTGTATAGCAGACATTTTGTTATGCAGACACATGACATTATGCTATTAAATTGTGGAGTATTATAAATATTTAGGCTTTAATGTTTATGTTATATTTGTATTTTAGAATGTAGGTATATGGCATATATTTCCCGATGCACCAGTTGGGTTAACTGTGGGTTTACCAGGATTCATGGAATATGATGAAGCTAAACATACACCTTATTTGGAATGGAATAATAACGTAGCTCATTCTAACCCTTTTGTAAGTATTGTAAACTGGGAATCATGTGCCTGCTACCCGAATTCTCTTATCACCTCGAACCTGTATTCGTTTATTCCCAGTCGCAGCATACTGAATTCGATGGAGTGTATTGTCTGATGCCATTGACCGTACTTGTTTCTTTCATACGCGCCTAGTTAGATATCTTCGTTATAATCCTCTTATGTACTGTTGAATGACCGAATAGTTAGCATAAAGTCTGTCATTGAGTCAACTTGCGTGGTTTCGATTTCCCGCGTGTACATGGCAAGGAGTAGGGTCGCCTGTCAAACTTATAAGTAGTTTCTTCGGGTCCTCCGGTTTCCGCCGACTACTAAAGTGCTAAAGACCCCTACGCGCAAGTGAATTATTGAAATAAAATAAAACCATATGTTAGTCCCAAATGACCTCTCTTTCGTTTAGCTCAACCGGAGCAGAAGAGTAGGACGTTAAACCCATTTAATTTCTCAGCGATGTCCCAGCAGATCTGTCTTAAAGTGTGAAATAAATCTAATTTGTTATAATGCTATGGACAGATTCGTGTATTTAAAGCGGGAATTTCATATGTCAAAACATAATTATTTCTATGTCCTTTGCTCAAAAGGTTGTCAATATTATACGATCATGGGCAAAATTTCACAGGCGTTAAAATGACTGACACAGGCTGATTGAGGAAATAGTAACTCAATTACATCCCTTGTTTTCCCATTCCTCTCCATGGACGGCCATCTTCAAACGTTTGAATTTGAAAATGATATTTTTGCCAATTTCCCAACTGGCAATAGTGAACTATAGGATTAATGGGATTATTCTTTTAACACGGTAGGACTGTTTATAGATACAATCTATTTTAGGGTTTTATTTTAATACATTTTAAAAATATAACTTAAAAATATGAAATTGCAACTTTAATATTGTATACTTATGTAATTATTTACATGCTCTAGGCGGGTCTATATATAGATGAAAAGGTGTTCCCGGATGACACGATCGGTGGAGATAATGATTATGCACCACGAGAAGACCCACTTGACCCTGATTCTTCTCCAGTAAGTGTTGACATCATCAGACCAACACGTAAGTATATTAAACCGAAAAAATGACACACCTATAAACCTATGAAATGAGATCGTTCAATATCCTCACATATATGTAAATAAAACCCTTCCTTTTATAAATGTTTGAAATAAAGCTGTATTATGTTCTGAGTGCCTTTTCTAGGAATCGACCATTTTATTACATTTATAGGGAAACCCTCCTCCCCACAAATAAATACAAACCTTTTATAAATCATAAAAAGGGGTTCTGGGATTCTAAAGAGGCATGCTGTTAATAGACTAAACAGGAAATATGTTTATAAATTAGTTTTGCACTAGGTTCGCACACTTCAAAATGAAATTTATATTTTTTTATCTTTTATTTATATATCTATATACAAGAACATTAAATACCTCCTCCTGTCTCATCATACCCCCCCCCCCCCCACACACAAAAACCCTTTAAACATAACCCGTCACATCAAAATGGAATTACAGATTCTTTATGGACTGCGTTGTTCCCGACACCTATCATTGTCGTATTATCATTGTCGTATTTTTTTTGTTACAGTTTATAAAAACAGATATCACAATGCGTGGATACGAGGAGGAGGCTTTAATGTTATTCATGGATCGTACGTATTCTGATCAATATTACTATTTTTATTGGTGCTAGCTGTTTTCCGGCATGCACGAGTATACCCCCCTCCCCCACACAGGCTGAATAAGTATTATCCCAGAAGTAAAGACGACAAATTCTATTCAAAAAAAGTAGGGGATATTTGATTTTTAAGTGTTATTAAAGTCACCTAATGAAACTGACGAAGAAACAAATGACAAAATGAAATGATGTTCACATTCATCGATTTATTCCAAATGATCGTTAGACTAAGTAAGGCACAGACTATGGCGGGGGAAAGCGGCAGAAACCTAATGCTATGTAGAAATGTCTAATTCAAAACACACATGTAACATAATGCCATACCAAATACTTAAAACGTCTAATGCAAAAAACAAAATACAAGAAACCTATAATACAAAATACCTCATACGTCTATTGCAAAAGACAAAATACAAGAAACCTCTTATACAAAATACATATAACCTCTTATGCACAATTGATTTTACAATCTGAAATATCTACCATAAGCATTAGATGACATATCTCATTGTCATTACTTACGTTTCTCCACTGAATTATCTTTATTTAGGTCAATGTCAAGGTCACCGAACACAACTTGGCGACCTATTCGGCTAGCGAGCTATTCGACCGATCCAGCTGGCAACCTGTTCGTTGGCAACCTATTCAGAATTAAGACAACAGTCGCCCAAACTCATCTATTTTTAACAACCAATAAAATCCAACGTTACGTCTATCAAATGAAAGTAGAATAATATATTATTTTTATCAATTCCTTTAGCTCAGAATAGAGATGTAATTTCGCATTATCGTACAAAATTCTAGACACCCAACTAAATGTATTCTGAAAGGTAATTAAATAGGCTTTCTAAGTATTATCAGTAAAAATTGGCACATTCATATTAAAGGGATGCACTCTCTTCCTAAATTTTAAAGGGAAAAACTGTTAATATCCCGTGTCAAAATTCGGACCATCGTACAAAATTCTGATGATCCAACTAAATATATTCTAAAAGGTAATTGAATAAGCTTTCCAAATATTATTAGTAAAGCTTATTCAATTACCTTTCAGAATATATATAGCTGGATGCTCAGAATTTTGTGCGATGGTCCGAATTCGGACTTCGAACAAAATACCGGTCTATCTTCACATATAGAATATTGAAAAATTGGCTATGTTCAGGTTGAGAGCGCGGCCCTTTAATATGATTGTGCCAACTTTTACTAATAATATTTGGAAAGCTTATTCAATTAACTTTCAGAATATATATAGGTGGATGCTCCAAATTTTGTACGATGGTCCGAATTTGGACTTCGAAAAAAATTCCGGTCTATCTTTACATATAAAATATTGAAAAATTGGCTATGTTCAGGTTAAGAGCGCACCCCTTTAATATGATTGTGCCAACTTTTACTAATAATATTTGGAAAGCCTATTCAAATACCTTTCCGACTTTATGTAGCTGGATGCTTAGAATTTTGTACGATGGTCCGAATTTTGACTCGGAATATTACCGTTCTTTCACTTTAAAATATTAAAAAATTGGCGACGTTTGGGTTGAGAGCGCACCCCTTTAATATGAATGTGTCAACTTTTACTAATAATATTTGGAAAGCTTATTCAATTACCTTTTAGAATATATTTAGTTGGATCATCAGAATTTTGTACGATGGTCCGAATTTTGACACGGGATATTAACAGTTTTTCCCTTTAAAATTTAGGAAGAGAGTGCACCCCTTTAATATGAATGTGCCAATTTTTACTGATAATACTTAGAAAGCCTATTTAATTTTGTCTTAATTCTGAATAGGTTGCCAACGAACAGGTTGCCAGCTGGATCGGTCGAATAGCTCGCTAGCCGAATAGGTCGCCAAGTTGTGTTCGGTGACCTTGACATTGACCTAAATAAAGATAATTCAGTGGAGAAACGTAAGTAATGACAACGAGATATGTCATCTAATGCTTATGGTAGATGTTTCAGATTGTAAAATCAATTGTGCATAAGAGGTTATATGTATTTTGTATTAGAGGTTTCTTGTATTTTGTCTTTTGCAATAGACGTATGAGATATTTTGTATTAGAGGTTTCTTGTATTTTGTTTTTTGCATTAGACGTTTAGGTATTTGGTATGGCATTATGTTACATGTGTGTTTTGAATTAGACATTTCTACATAGCATTAGGTTTTTGCCGCTTTCCCCCGCCATAACAGACTGACCATTATAAGGGTAAAATGATACCCGGGGTCAAACAGCAAAGTTACCACAGCATCACAACAAAGTCAGTAACGGGTAAATCCTCCTCTGTTTGCCAAACAAGCATTGATCCGACGTGGCATACTCCTAATGAGACGTCTAAGGTCATTTTGGTCCAGATTGTCCCATCCATGTTGCAACGCAGCAGCAAGTTCTTGGACATTGGCAGGACGTTGTTGACGTTGACGTAACCTCTGTCCAAGCATGTCCCAGACATGCTCGATGGGGGAGAGGTCGGGACTCAGTGCTGGCCACGGTAATGTGGTGATGTTCTGTTGTTGGAGATAACCTGTAACGATCCTGGCCCTGTGACATCTTGCGTTGTCATCCTGGAAGATGAAACGGCGGCCATGATGTCGTGCGAACGGCACAACATGGACTGCCAAGATGTTGTCCCGGTAGTACTGGCCTGTAACACGCCCTGCAACAACATGCAAAGCCGTTCTTCCACCAGCAACAGTGATGCCTCCCCACACCATAACAGAACCACCCCCAAATCGATCATGTCTGATGACGTTAACGTCTTGGAAGCGCTCTTTTCGACGACGCCACACCCTCCTACGTCTGTCCAAAAAATCAACCGTGAACCTTGACTCATCTGAAAACATCACATTGCTCCAGCGTCGATTATCCCAGTGTTGACGATCCCTACACCAACGACGTCTTGCCTGAATGTGATGATCTTTCAAACAAGGGATCACGCGAGGACGTCGGGCGCGAAGGTGACCCCTATGCAGTCGATTCCGAATCGTCTGGCCACTCACTCTCACACCAGTGTCTGTTTGAAGACGAGCGCTGATCTGATTTGCTGTGATGACACGATTTCTCAAGGCCAAGGTACGGATAAATCGATCCTGGGCTTGAGTTGTCGCCCTTGGTCGACCTGAGCGTGGTCTGTCCTGTACAGATTGTGTATCACAGTATCTGGACCATAGCCTGCTTATGACAGACTGAGAAACATTCATCGTCCGCGCCACAACCGCCTGTGTTGTGCCGATCTGTAGCATGCCAAGGGCACGTAACCTTTCATTTTGGGTAAGCCGACGCATATCAAAATTTGTTTTCTGGTCACTAAAACAATTAAACTGATGTTTCCACTCTGGAATTCAAGGTCACAATGACTGTAACATTCAAAGTCGTGCAAATCTTGGGTTGGACCCCCATGATGATCCCAAGCATCACCTGCATTCCATGCGGTAGCTATTGGTGCGTTTGGGCGTCACATGTAACTGGAACTGTTTCTTCTGTTAGGTTCTATAGTGACTTTTTTCGTAGTCATTTGCATATTTTAGTATTATGCCCCCAAAATCAAATATCCCCTACTTTTTTTGAATAGTATATGTTACTGACCGACTGAAGCTGCCCTTATTCCTCGGAAGTACACCCCAGGGTAAGCTACTGCAGTGTATAGTCTCTGAGCAAGAACACACAAAGCTAGGGCCGAATCGCAAAATTGTCATGTAGTGAAATTGATAATTATTTAAATGATCGTATTTTCCTAACCGAAATACATATAATGTAACTATAGGACATCCTTTTCTTTATAGATTTGCTGATAGTGCTATTGGAATCACATTTGCGAGGTTAGTATAGGATTACATATTAAATTTATAATCTATTACAAAGAAATGGAAAGCAGCGTTCTGTAAAGCAGCATGGTTCATTTATTTCAAAATGTACAACGAAAAATGACATCAGTTGTTCTAGAATATTATCTCGTGATGTATACTATTCAACAGAGCTCTCCATTTGTTTTGTATTTAAACGGTAACACAACGGATGTTACATTCACCGTGTAACATAACTGTCCACAAATAGATGAAACATCGGTTTCTAAAATCAAAGTAAAGTTTATCGGTTCATTTACTGATATGTGTGTATGAGGCAATGGACAGGGGCTTCTTCTATATACAATACCTTATACGTAAACTACGGCGAATCTTTAAATGACAGCACGGGACTGATGGACAACATACATGTATAAAGCTTTCTACAATATCATTTATTTCAGATCCACCGACCAAGCTCAATATTTAAGTGATTCTGTTATAATAGGCCAATCTAGAAATATGGGAGAACCAACTAAATTATATGACGATGATGAAGTTATCTCTATGCCACGTTCATTTGCTATAGCTAGTGATGTGTAAGTACATGTTAACATTAATTCAACTTTAATTAACTTATCCAGACCATATCTACTTCCAATGATGCGAGTCTATACGATATTTACTGAATGTGAATACATTTTTGTGATTGATGATTAAAGGTAAAAATGGATGATCGAGACTTTGATTTTGCTTAACGTACTGCGACTTTAGTAATGATAACCGAGGCTAACCTAAAGTTCAGAGTTGAGCAATTTGACTGAAATTTTCAGCATATTCTAGCATTTTTAAACTAATATAGCCAGAACTGCCAACTCTTTATCTAGTCTCCCATAATTCCTCTTTTATAAAAAATAACCCTTGGACGGGGATAACCAGATGTTTTTAATATTGAAATAAATGGACCACGCTCTTTAATGATCAACATTGGTTTCAATGTTCAGGTTCATGGGCTGGCGTGGGGATAGGTGTGGAAACTACCTTTTAGACAATACCATGTCAAATTTACCAAAAATTAACTGAAATAAATCAAAAACTAAAACACAGTTGTATAACTCAAAATGTTGAGTAATAAATACACGAAGCAATTTTCCATGAAATGTTTAATACAAGAAAACAACCGTGCATATAATACATAATAAAACTAGAAGTAAAGCAAATAAATGTATAAACAACGTTACTAACAACACAATATGAAGAATAAGATTAAAATATAGAATGGAATAAAACTCAATTAAAAGAATTGTAATGGAAACCCTATCGGGTGTATGAAAAATCCGTGCGTTTTGTCAGTTGATTGGGTATTTCATTAGTTTTAAATTGCAATTGTTTAGCGATCAAAAATATAATCTACTACAAGTCTACGTGAGAACACAAAGTGTTTTTGACAATATTAACACTATAAAAATAACACTGGTTCAGATTATAGCAAAATACATTTATTCAATACGAGTAAAATCTAAATCTAGCAAACCGTAATTAAATGGAATATAAGAGGACGGTTTTATTTTAGATGAAAGTTAAATCTCGTTTATCTTCAATTCTGTCTATAAAACAAGTACTAATTTACAGAACTTCCAATTTAAATATTTCCATAAAATTATATATATACACAAGGTCTTTTGTTTCAAATCAAATTTTGCAATTTCTGCTAGTCAAATACAGAAAACCCCAGAACATATATTTATATACAGCAATTACACACAGTTAATATGGAATGATCTCCATTAAATTATGTAACTTAAATGTCAATCCAAGACAATTACAAATAATAAACATTCATTTTGGATTTCTGAAAAAGCAGGTTTTAAATCATAAATTCTATAAATTGAAAACCATTATTAATTATCGAAACTACTTGAAAGGTAGACATCGATAGAAAATGAACTAAACGAAATTGAAATAAATGGGATTAAATAATATGAATATTATGCGTATGGCAGTATTTTGTCACACCTCTAGATTTAAAAATATCATAGCAATGTTAAATCAAAGAAAAATTAATGAAAACAAGCAAATTAAAAGTATATTTAATTTTATATTGCAGGAGTTACCCAATCAAAGGTCTCAACTTCTTTGATAGTTCTATTTATGTGAACAATGTATGGTTTTCTGGCTTTGAAACTGATGAATATCGATCTGCTGGTGCCATTGGTTTTAGAACTGAGAGTACCATGACACATCCGTCACTGAGTTCTGTTCAGAATGCCAAATTCTCTGATGACGTAAGTATCTATAATAATAGAACTAATTTCAAAGTACTCAGTCAATGTATTTGGATTATAACTTTACGTTTATTTTATTGAAAATCTAATTGTTAAGATATTTTCAAAATATTTTGCTGTTGTAAATTTACAATTTCACAATTTTTGCCTATAAATCTCAAAATATGTGCTACGACATACAGTTTGTGCTTGATATGAATACGAAACTAAACAAAATCTTACCAATTGTTGCCTAAAAATGTTCAAACCTAAAACCAGATACACGTACACACATTTTTACGAACCGTCTAGTGTTTTTGGATTCTTCAGAAACAAAATGGTAGTAATTTACCAGTCAACAACAGACTATTTGTAAAACATTTTATTTGTTAAAAGTCATCTGGTTTTGGATTCATGACACACGTATTAGTAAAAAGATAAACGACAACACGACAGGAACAATTACAAAAACATGTTATCTAATAAATATAAAATCCCGAAAAAACAAATATTTTAAACGCTTAACGATAAAAGGATCGGTTGGCAGTAGCAGAGCCTCCAACGACATGTACAGTAGGATTAACCTAACTGTAAATCTTTAAGATACCAATAAATTATATCTTTTAATTTGTTTGAACTATTGACATCCCTCGTGTTGCCCTAATTCATTTACAAAAGAATACAATTAGTGATACATGTGACAGAAGTTCTTCTTATAAAGTTAAAAACATGTGCTTTGTGATATAAAGTAATATATATATATATATAAAGCACGATACAGACTTTAATTAACACATACATAATACAAGTATGAACAACTATTTTAATAAAACAATACCGAATTTGCCCATATCAACCAAAGTTAGAAATTTAAGCCGCACTATAACCTATAAATAGAGTTTATCGGAAGTTTACCTTTGAATACGATGTGGATTTATACAGTTTATGGGTGTTAATACATGATGTTTTATTTGCACTTACGTCCGACATTTTGGAGTAGACATATGGCAGACGCACTACTTCCTGTTGTGAGTAATGATATCTTTCGTTCGTTTCTTTATAGCCCAGTGGATGGTGCCACCTACTACTCCCATCCTATAGTCTGTTTATTGTCCTTGTAGCGTTTATTTTGTTCTTTATTGCTGTCAATAGTTAGATAATTTTCAGCAGTTGTTGGTGGAGGGGTATTATTGTCAGTTGACAGATTAGGTGTCTTTGGCAGTGGGCGGGTATTATTGATAGGATGCGCTGGCACTGGTAGTGGTTCGACCGGCGACCTTGGGGATTTCCGCTTCCTCCAAAACATACAACAAACACAACAGCAGACGAATGAGAAAAGTAATAAGATAATTGAAGTGGCTAGCAATGCATAGACAATAAGAAAGTCCCTATGGTATTTCACTCGCGATGTTACATTAAGGTTTATATTCCCAACAGGACAAGTAAATTCAGTCACGAAACATTGCTCCTCGTCAGATTGAGTCGGTTTATTGTCGCACTGGACGTTGTTGATAGTAATTTGAATTTCGTCATCGTAAAGAAAGTTGGCTTTAAATTGTATTTTGTCCCAAATTTCCATGGGTATACTGGAATTATCTTTTACCACATCAATTGTCACTGACCTGACCTCATCACGTAAGAAGACGCCATTGCACCCACAACAAACCATTAACACGTAGATTAGGAACATCGTAGCCATATTTATCCAAATTAATATATTTCCGGTAATCACTTTTTAGAGTAGAATACGAAGATAGTAATTTCTGTTGTTTGAACTCAAAACACCGTCTTGTCCGCAGGTTTGTCTTACCGGTTTTGTTTTGCGTGTAATGCAGGACGTATGCACACACTAACTGTTAATTTTAATAGACCTTCTCAATATAAGTTGAATGAAGGGAGAATAGATAAAAGTTCAATATGTTGTCATGGTAACCAGCTGCAAAATTATTACTGTTTACATTATGAGTTAACGCCCTCCTGTGTTCTTTTGAAATGTTGTAGTTTTGTTAAATATCTACTTTACCGACATATACAAACAATCCAACCGTCTTTATTTATGAGTTAAAGTGACACTTTGACAACCAATCTATAATAAGGGGAAAAAGAGATATAGCAAGTAATAATTCTCATAGTACTAATACCAAATATATTATAAGGTGTTAATGCGTTAGCATACTCTGCGCCAAGCGCGACACCCACCACCACTGTAAAATTATATGTACACAGATAATATATATATTTTTTTATTCCGTCCCAGCGATTATAAGACACTAATATAAAATTTGCAGTATACTGTCTACCACCCCATCCTCTATTCTTATTCTAACCATCGAGGTATCTTTATATATCTCGGTTAACTCGGCACAAATAACCCCAAAATGTACGATGAAAAGAAGATTTATCTGTTATCCTCATACATGTCTTTCATATTACCCATGTCAAAAAGGATTCAGTATTGAAATAGATAAGGAAATAGCAGGTATGTAAGTTAAAGAGATAATAAAAGATAGTAACCAGACATTATACAATATTTCGTTTCATTTTTTAAATACTTTCTATGACCTATATAAAGATCTGACCAGTTGTACTGGAAGGTCGTGTCAGGAATCGTATTAGCGGCTTTGGACCATGCCAGACATTGATTAATCAATCAGCTTTGACGTTTCTAGTCGTTTGCCCACAGTTTCTTGCGTCGCACACCAAGAACTCGCGGTGACAGACCGTTTTATTGGCTAATCCCTCACTACAACCAAAACGCCGGTAATATAATAACTCTTCCACACCCTAGCGTTGTAAGAACAAGTAAAACAAAATTTTGAACTATAAAAAAACGAAACGAAGTTGGATCTGTGTTATAATATCCAGTAACATACACCGGCTCTTCAAAATGTAATGAGATTTGTTATTTTTAAGATATAAGAAATGAAATAATCGCACATACACTGTTGAAATTATATTCATATTGTATGCTACAGGATCCTGAAAGCAGTCGTATTTTCGATGATCATTCACCAGACGATGTCGAAGGTTCAAATATAGCGTTTGCTGATATTGACGGAAGCGTAACTGGTATTGTGGGATCAAAAGTACTCCGTATTGGTTCCCCAGACATCGACGAAGGTTGCCACTTCCGTGCAGGCTGGAATGTTGCAGTTTGCCCAAATGGCGATATGGTTTGTATTTCACAAATTATATTTTCTGTTTGCATTGTATCATAAACCCAATTATACAAATATGTTTCAGAGGTAAATAAAATTATCCGAACAGCAAAGTGAGTTATAATCACAGTTTGTATTATATAGCTATAAAGTTATGGCGAAAATTATGGCGTGCAGAGATTTAGTGATCCTGGAACCAACCCTTTTATTGTACATCCTCGAGACTCAAGAATAGGACCCATTACACAGAAATGTGACAAAGATGATACGGTATTTTAAATAAGTCAGTACAGGCGAATGACCCCCTTTTCAAACAAATTAACACCAACACTTTTAAATTTCGATAACTTAATTCTGTATTACTCTTTGATTGGATGCTGTGGGCACCACCCCTTGAATCCCCCTCTCCCCCTGTACGCCATCAGTACAACATCTAATACAATTTTCTATGAAACGCATCACATGTTTCAGTTCCAAGCTTATTCTTTCTTAAATACTTCATTAATCATCTGGTGTTATTGGTTTTCTTTCAGCCTGCTCCGAACGCACTCGCAACATCTGCTTTTCTTCCGGGGGTAACATTTTCTACTTTTTGCTTTTGTTCCTTTTTCTGTGAATTTTTATTTGCCATGTAGCTAACATTCCAAAATTAACTTAAAATCTACTTAACATAGATTAGCTTAAAATAGTCATATACTTTCTTAGTTGTCGTGGATTAGGTGGTCTTTTTGTACATTCTTCGTAATGAACACGTAAACACTATTTAGCTCCTGTTGATCTGTGACCGGAAACACACGGTCATTTATTTTTAATTTTGAAATTAAAAACAATGGATCGTTTTAGAGTTGGGGTGCTGGTTATTCAAGAGTTCATGATGATAATTTGAGAGTTGATGGTGAATTTGGAGAATGGTCAATTTGGTCAGATTGTGTTGATACTAACGAAGGTAATTACGTTCACGTATATGACTTTGATCTAGTCACCCGTGACAAAAAGTGTGTTAGACCATGTGTTTCCTCAGTATCTAAAATATGCTTGAAGATCTAGCTTAACTAAATAGAGACATATCATGTCCCCCTCTCTCTCTCTCTCTCTCTCTCCCTCTCTCTCTCTCAGTATCTGAAATGTGTTTAAAGCTCTCTCTCTCTCTCCCTCTCTCTCTCTCCCCCTCTCTCTCTCTAAAATCTTTCTATTATTCCATTAATTCTTGGTTATTAATAATATTTCTTATAGGTGCTTTCGAATGGAGATACCGAGCTTGTAACAGTCCAGTCCCACAAAACGGGGGCCATAATTGTTTTGGCGCGACAAGTCAATCTAGAAGTTGTGATTTGTATGAGTAATACATACTATTATCAAATGACAATAGATTAACAGAAATGATTATTCCAGGAAGTTATACTCATGATTGATTATTTATATCTTTATATGTCTCAAGTTGTTTTCCGTTTAACAATGTATTTATTGGGTAAACGATTGTTAAAATACTTTAATTTTAGTAATAGTTTATAACACTGCTGTAATATATTGGTGCCATCACATCAAACTGATTCTGTCTATTATGGAAAACAATATCCATTTAAAAAGAAGTATAATCAAAATGTATGTTATGAAAAATTGAATTTTGCTTACTTTAAACACATAACTTAAATAAATAGAAACAGGTATTTAAAGAGTATGCTCTAGTCCAGAACACTTCATAGTACAAGTAATACTTTGTGTATCATATGTTCTGTTATAAGAAATATAAGGTAGATAATATAATATGTAAAGATATTTTGTTTTTATTCAGTGATTAATACATGTAAGAACAATCTAGAAATTGGTATGCGTAAAGAAAAAATACTATGATAAAAAGAATATGCTCTAGTCTGGATCAATCACTAGTTTATGTAATACATGTACATGTATGTTGGGTATAAAATGAATTGTTTTTAGAAAATATATGGTTGATACATTTTTATATGTAGTATGTGAAAAATATTTTGTTTATATTCAGTGCTTTATTAAGTGGCGACTGCTTCAAAACGGTTTTCTTTCCCCGTTAGCGGTGTGTTTATTCCTGGTCCTAGTCAAGGACATATTTATATGTTTACAATAATTATACAGCGTCCCATGGACTTATTTGTGAAATGTGTAGATTATGAAATAAATATTTATATATACCTGCGTTTTGTTATTATTTAGCCAATATTCACGCTAATGACAAGAAAACTGTAGTAAAGAAACTACGACATGTAAGTTACTGGGAAATTTAATTTTATTGTTGCTGTTTATAACATATTTAAAGGAGCCAAGTCGCTAACTCAATATTTTCCATATTATTTGAAATTAAAAAGATGAATTAGAATTCAATGTTGATCAGTTTCAATCAATATTGATGTTGTTATCTTGGCAATCAATTCCTTACAGCTAAATAATTTTAGATAAATTTATTTCTAGACGTGAATAATAGGCTACTTCTTTAAATGTACACTGTTGGGTTCTCTAAATGATGTACTGTTTAATACATTGAAGTGGTTTAACAAAGGCTGTTAAATGATATTCTCTTACGTTAATAATATTCCTGCCACCATACTTTCCACAATTTAGTGGACACCCGTCATCCGCCCCCCCCCCCCATGGGTTTCCATGTTAAAATCCAGGGTACTTCAATCAGACAATTTTCCGAGGGCCAGTACATGACTCGTGCACGTATCCTCTTTATAACAAACGTGGGGGGGGGGGGGTAAGGTTTTTGTTTAGACATCAGTTAGAGATCCCAGGAGAAACCCCGTTCAAAGTTTCTAGGGGAACGTCATACTCACAGCCTCATCGACTTACAAGTCGACGGAGATCATCATACAATGAATAGCGTATCGCCGCTGAACCCAAGCTAGGGAACAGAGGACTGAACTTTAGCTTATTTTTAATGTCATAGCTATGTGTGTAGTTTCCAGCATATAAATATTACATTATCCAGTATATAAGAACATCGTTAAACCAACAAAGTATTCCCGAGTCAATTGATCGGTGGAAATAGTTTTATACACAACGTGGAGGCCAAACTTATTTCCCGGAGATCAGAGACAGGGGTAGTCAAATCTGGTGCCGTAATTTCACATGAATTTCGTTCATTTAAACCCGCTGATAAATCCGGTATGGCTATTAAAAAAGGTCAATATTCAAAAGATAATGGATGGTTAAAAAAACCAAATGTCGTACAGTTTCGTGGAAATATTGTAGATTTATTTTTAAAAAAGTGTACAAAATATCCTTATAACAATCAACAGTAAGAAATAACCAACATCATATTTGAAATCAATATTGTTACAAGAGATAAAATTTGAATCACAATTCCTGTACATTAATTCTAACATACTATAGAATGAAAAAGAATCTGTCCATGTTCTACAATTATTTTCTTTTTCTTTTTTTACAAAAAGTAACAAAGTGAATGAAAAAATAAACGTTTTTTTTTTATAAAGGTTCACAAGACAGTAGGCCTCAAATATAAAGTTTTATCATGTGAGAGGAACAAAGACCGTTTAAAACATTTGACATTTTGCAAGAGCCAAATCTGCCTATTGTAGGTCTTTCTTTGGCCCTGAAATGTTATATAAACTATTAATTAGACATTTATTAACATGGAAAAGACTTTACTCAACGCTCGATGGCATCTTGTGTGTCGGATATTCACTGAATTTGAGTCCGATCTGCTACTCAACGCTCATTGGTGATTAAATCCAAAAATAGATGATCAAGACTATGTTTTTGTATCGTACGGGCTTAAGTAATGCTGCTCGAGGCTAGCACTAAAATTAAGAATGGAGAAATTTGACTGAAATTTTCAGCATATTCCTTTACATTATTTAGTTATTACAGTGTGAACTGACAGCTCTTTCTTTATCTTATATTCAATAATATGCCTTAGGTTTGATTTTAAAAAAGGATCTTAAAAAATCAGTAATGGGTACCATACCTGTAAATTCTCGAAGACCTGATAAATGTACATAATTTGCACTACAGAGGTAAATGTGAATGATTCATTCGCACTTCATTATAGGTAAATGCAGTGAACTCGAACCACAGAGGTAAATGCAAGTGATTCGCTAGGGTCACAGAGGTAAATGCGCACAATTCGCACCACAGAGGTAAATGTCCACGATTTGTCATGCTAACAAATTACAAGACCGCTTATAGAGTCCGAAAATACCTTCATTTGGTCGTCTATATATACAAAATTAGAATAGTAACCGAGTCATCAAACCGAAAAATTTACAGAGTGATACATCTCCGGTTCACCAGTTTTCGTCAGATTTTAAAATAGCACCAAATAAATTAAGACCCGATATTAAAATCCCAATACATTATACTATCTTACAAAATGACATATATTATAACATTTTAATACAAAACACAAATATATTAACATGATTATCAAAATGGCCACAGGCAGATTGGCGTTCAAAGGGCATACATCAGATGAATTCTAACCGATGTTGTGTTACAAAAATAAGAATGATTTGCTCTTATATTAATTCAAACAGTGATCAATCTATTTTCACAATTTTACATAAACAACCACATCAAAACAAAATCCTTTCTGCTCGCGATACTTTAAAGATGCATTATGTAAGCGCTAAATCCGTCTATAGCAGGTCTTTATATTGGCTTCAAATGTTATATAAACTATTAATTATACAATTAGTTGCATCACAAGCCAATAATAAACTCTTTAGAGCATCGGATGGCTCAGTTCAAATATGCTAGAACACCAGCGAGATTTAAAAAGTTAACGATATAATGAATACAATAAAGAACAATCTAGGCTAGATCTTGCAAAACCTACCATCACTCATAACTTCGCTCAGAATAAATTGATTTGAAGGAATATTTTCAATATATTTATCTTCAATTATATATTTTTGAACTATTATAACAAGAACGACCAGCTCTATATCTACTTCTTACATAATGCATCTTTAATTGATATATCTTAATATACATGTAAAAAGAAACCTGACACCAACAGCCACTGCCCATTTATTGATTGAAGCAGAAAGGCAAGGTCACGAATTCCTAGTGGGAAGATACATAAAGAACTGTGTATTGAAAAGTTCAACTTTCTGTTAATATACAACACAACGAAATATCTTTGATGATGATTTTGGATGATGTTCATGAAATAACATTTAATCTGCGAAATCTATTTTGGCTTCTTGGGTTTCGTACGCTTTATTTGTAAAAGAAGCTGCATTGCTGAAATTCTCTGGATCATAAATATCATTGGCTACGTCTTCTTCCTGTTTCTTTAAACTCATTTTCTTTTGTTTCCTGTTTAAATATAAACAAACGGACACTATAAAATAATCATCAACACATGATTATGCCTACAAATGTGTTAAACGACATAACGGGGACATAACTTAAGATGTGAACGACATTTTAACTATTCAAATTTACAAATTTTGGACATCTTCTTCACAGACCTGTCATTTCATGATCTCAAAAGAGCCGATTGTAGTCTTCCAACTGCCATGGAATCTTATAGAATTAGGCTTCTACTAATTCACCCAATTAAGATTACTTTCAATAACAGCTCAGTCGGCACCAACTTTGAAAACTTATAACCTGATTTTTAAAAAAAAACATGTTGACCATAAAGCAGTAAAAGTAAATCCCACCCCTTTGATAACCCCGACACCAAAAAAGGGTGTTTAGCTAACCTTTTCTGTACAACAACATAGACTACAATACAGATTATTATTATAGCAGCTAAAATACCAGCAGCTATAGCAACATAGATCTTCCAATCATCATTCTGAAAATAAAGTAGAAATCTTCTATTACTAGTACATACCCGTCTCTTTAAAGGCGGACCTATGGTTATGACGTCCGGTGGTGTCAAAACATAACCTATATCTTATTGTAATATATATTCGATATGCTTGGAATGCTTGGTATCGGATAACGGATTTCAAATTTTCAATTTGAATTTAAGAAAATAGTAAAGTTAATAAGTAATAAGCGTATGACTATCCAGTTTTATCCCAATATATTTCATTCTGTGAACCACATAATGGAGCAGAACAAATGCAAGAACTTAGACGCAAAGTTACCATCTAATATATGACACAGTTAAAATCATGTTTCAACTTACATCCTCGTCTAGTTTCTTCTGTTTATCATATAGAGCTAGACCATTATTCTTTAATGCTTCGTCTAGTTGGGCTGATGTTGGATAATTAACATCTTCTATATCACCATCATCTTTTCTTGTTATAGCATAACTAACATCTGATAACTCATTCCTAGATAAAATATAGCATATTCACTAATATCTCATTCCCAGATAAAACATTGCAAACTTACTAGTAATTCATTCCCAGATAAAACATTGTATATAGCTAACATCTGGGATGATTTGTTTCTAGATAGAACATAACATTTAGCTTTCATATGACTCATGTCTACATTAGACACAGCATAACTAGAATTTGATATATAAATTCTAGATTGACATAAAATAGTGTATATCAACATCTCTAGATAAAGCAAAGAAAAAAAAACAATCCCTTTCTAAATAAAGCATAGTATAACTCATTCTAAGATAAACATAACAGAACTAAAAAGTGATATCTAATAACTCAATCCTCGATAACAGCATAACTAATATCTAACGTCTTCCAAGAACAAGTAAACTACATTCACAGATATATATAATACATTGCTTGAAAATTAATCCACTTACTTGTTTGCATCTTTTATGCCGCTTTGTAAACTTAATATTTCTACTGATAAATCATTGGGGGAAATATCTAGGAAATTAAAAAAAAATCATTTTTATTATATATGTCAAGAATTTAAAACATTGATTATATTATATAATAATTATGATGGATTTTGGAGACTACATTTGGAGACTGCATGATCATGTACAATCTTGGATTTTTCAGTGGGTATATTACATAAAGCTAATGATATTTGACCTAACCTGAATTAGCTTTTACAACAGCTTCATATACAGCTTTCTGTACGTCATTCTTAGAGCTATCCTCTACATTACCAGCTAGTTTCAAACTTCCGGCTTTTCTTGGTACACAATTACAGCCATTCAGTCCGGAGGAATCTAGATCAGCTGGACTAGGACTGGCAAGGAAGATGGGATCCGGTTCTTGCCCGTCCAAGGAAAGGGTATAGTCTACTGGAGTGATTTCTTCACTGCAATAAGTAATACAAAGTATTTTGATATTTTCTTGTACGATACTTTGACTAATCAAACTCAACTTTGCTCTTTAGAACCTTAATGGCACCACGACCTGTAACTCACTTAATAAACAGTTAAAACGATTTTACTAAACGTTTAACGGGATTTTTATTTGTTTTAAGAATATCAAATCCATTCCATCTTTTAGCAAAATGATTTAGAAGAAACCGTATACTGTCTTTCATGGAACTCTATAGATTTTAAATACCTACCCGTCTTTTCCTATATATTTAGTTGGGGTTGTTGTATTATCTGCTGCTCTACGTCTACGAGATAGTGTTTGTTTTACGTTAACATTCAGTAATTTATCTAAGGTGGCAGAATCTAAAATTTACAGAATAATATGCATCGAATATGTGTAAAGATAATAATGCAAAAAAACAACTCATAAACATTTCTACTTCAATTCTCAACACCATATATGATTGTGCTCACTATAAAATTATGGATGCTCAAAGAGAGTTTTTTATATTTGAGAATATCAATAATAGGTTACGTGGTAAGGGTTGTAGTATTTCTTATTTTGAGTAAGTGTAAACCACCAATCGTTGGACCAGACAGTAATCGAACAACTGTTACAGGACTCTGTCACATTTAGAAAAAAAATACCCGAATCTCGTACCATTTCAAGAAATAATCATTAAAAATTGTGTGTGTGAAACAACTAATATACTATTCAAAAAATGTAGGGGATATTTGATTTTGGGAGCATAATACCAAAATATGCAAATGACTACGAAAAAGTCACTATAGAACCTAACAGAAGAAACATTCCCAGCTACATGTGACGCCCAAACGCACCAATAGCTACTGCATGGAATGCAGGTGATGCTTGGGATCATCATGGGGGTCCAACCCAAGATTTACACGACTCTGACTTTGAATGTTACAGTCATTGTGGCATTGAATTCCAGGGTGGAAACATCAGTTTAATTGTTTTAGTGACCAGAAAACAAATTTTGATATGCGTCGGCTTACCCAAAATGAAAGGTTACGTGCCCTTGGCATGCTACAGATCGGCACAACACAGGCGGTTGTGGCGCGGACGATGAATGTTTCTCAGTCTGTCATAAGCAGACTATGGTCCAGATACCATGATACACAACCTGTACAGGACAGACCACGCTCAGGTCGACCAAGGGCGACAACTCAAGCCCAGGATCGATTTATCCGTACCTTAGCCTTGAGAAATCGTGTCATCACAGCAAATCAGATCAGCGCTCGTCTTCAAACAGACACTGGTGTGAGAGTGGGTGGCCAGACGATTCGGAATCGACTGCATAGGGGTCACCTTCGCGCCCGACGTCCTCGCGTGATCCCTTGTTTGAGAGATCATCACATTCAGGCAAGACGTCGTTGGTGTAGTGATCGTCAACACTGGGATAATCGACGCTGGAGCAATGTGATGTTTTCAGATGAGTCAGGGTTGACTGTTGATTTTTTGGACAGACGTAGGAGGGTGTGGTGTCGTCGAAACGAGCGCTTCCAAGACGTTAACGTCATCAGAAATGAACGATTTGGGGGTGGTTCTGTTATGGTGTGGGGAGGCATCACTGTTGCTGGAAGAACGGCTTTACATGTTGTTGCAGGGCGTGTTACAGGCCAGTACTACCGGGACAACATCTTGGCCGCCGTTTCATCTTCCAGGATGACAACGCAAGATGTCACAAGGCCAGGATCGTTACAGGTTACCTCCAACAACAGAACATCACCACATTACCTTGGCCAGCACTGAGTCCCGACCTCTCCCCCATCGAGCATGTCTGGGACAAGCTTGGACAGAGGTTACGTCAACGTCAACAACGTCCTGCCAATGTCCAAGAACTTGCTGCTGCGTTGCAACAGGAATGGGACAATCTGGACCAAAATGACCTTAGACGTCTCATTATTAGGAGTATGCCACGTCGGATCAATGCTTGTTTGGCAAACAGAGGAGGATTTACCCGTTACTGACTTTGTTGTGATGCTGTGGTAACTTTGCTGTTTGACCCCGGGTATCATTTTACCCTTATAATGGTCATTCTGTGCCTTACTTAGTCTAACGATCATTCGGAATAAATCGATGAATGTGAACTTCATTTCATTTTGTCATTTGTTTCTTCGTCAGTTTCATTAGGTGACTTTAATAACACTTAAAAATCAAATATCCCCTACTTTTTTGGAATAGTATATATCAGAAACACGCACATGAATAGTAATTATAAGGATTTACATGTGTGTTGAATTACATGAAGTGAAAACATCCCAGTAAATAAATAATATACCCAGGATTAAAGGCAACACTTACTATTGTTTTTATTCATCCAGGCCGCCTTGATAGAAGATTGAACTTGATTAAACTTGACTGATGTAGATGCACCTTTAACATATACTTTATGATGTTTTAGCGGTTTGCACGTGCATACTTTTCTTTCTTTACCGCTAGTTTTCTTAAAAGCTTGATTTATTTCTGTTGAATCGGGTTCCGTTCCTGTGGCATCTGAACCATTTACAGATACTGTATACTCTACTCTCGATATCTGATTCCTTTAAACAGATATTAGAAAATATATAGGTTACGTGTCCACGTGTCAATTGTATGGAAACAGAAGTTGGTGTAAATATCAAAAATATGATTCATAATGTTATGGATGTTATGGATGATGGAGTATAAACTTCCATAACACCCGATACTCGTATTATTATGTATATGGGACGTTTATGTTTTATTGAAGACTGTGACTACATTGTTGGTCATTTGTCCTGGATTTGCTATCTAGCCATTTAGCCACTATCTATCAATTTTGGAAGTTCACCAATTTAACAATTTGTTTGTTACGTTTCTGGTAGAATCTGATTTTTTTTAATCTATATAAATGAATGTAAATAACGGGTTATTCATGTTTGGCATGGACAGCCCACTCTAAACTATAAATACAGTATAGTATACTTACCATTGTTCATCCACAAATCTTTGTACATCAGTCACAGTAACTTTTATATCTGTTTTATTATCTGTTAAATAATAAAAATAACGGTATAAGCAAGTGACGTTACAGCTGACGTCCCAACTGATCGGATAAACCAACGTCTGGTAGTGTCAATTCACAATGAAGTTAAAACTTTAAAACTAGACAATATATTAAACGAATCCCTACAAACTACAAAGATGTAGTTATGGACGATGTATTTATCATTTTCGGCAGGCTATGCAGTTTCTACCGTTCTTTTGTACTGGGAAATATTATATATCACCCGAAACAAATCTTGTTCGTTTCATTTTACTCTACGATATTTTATAATTTTACCTTGTGACCAGGCAGCTTGTAAACCTTGCATCAGAGTTTCTCTACTTTCAGTCCTTGAATATCCTTCAAAATATAGAGACCGAGTAACAAACGATTCCTGGTTCCATATCCTTAAACCAGTTTGATTTAAAGCCATCTCTATTGATGTTGTTGTTGGTGCGGATTCCATGTACGATTGTAGATATTTACCGGAAGATTTCACGGCATAATGCAACTGAACAACTTTAGTCTCCGATCTGTGAGGAAAATATCAAAATATACACTAAAATATATAGGATATAAAATAGATTGCTTAACTGTCAAAAGGTTATTTAAAAAAAAATATTTCAACACATGATCGGAATTGATCTTTCATTTTGTGACGGCATCATCCTATCAAACGATATTAGGGCCATTACGTTATAATAACAATATCAAATATATTTAAGAAATTGATTTATTGAGTGTATATTGGAAAAATAGATTGATATGATCTCTAACCAAGTGATAATGTCGCTACAAACATATTCCACAATATTCATCTTGTTGTTTGTCTTCTTGGAAACTTAGCATGCTCTTTACTTGTACAACGCCGCCTCTATGTTTGACATGGCGTCACAATTTCAAAATGGCGGCGATGACGCCACTATACCGTCCACGGTCCTTATAGTACTATCGGGTCGTAACACTATGGAAGGGTATCGCTGCCAATATTAAATGCTATGCTAAAATGTCTTTTCAGTTGATTATATGTATAAAGTACAATGTACAAAGTCACTATACCGGTAATGATAAAGTCAAAATACCTCTAAAGCAAAAGTTGCATGTGAAACGACAAATGTAATGTGTCAAATGACAAATGTTTTAATGCAAAATGCTGTTCTTAGACATTTCTACATTTTACATTTCTCTCATTACAAATCACATCTGCGCTCTGCCACATCTCATTTGTCATTCACGCTTTCTTTTTATCAACTTGCGCATATCATCTTCTTAAATATCCAAATATAGTATGCCACGTGACTTATTAACATAAATACGGGAAAGACCGATCTTTCTTTAAATAAAAATATGAATAATTGTTCCAAAGGAAAGATATCCCAGTTAACGCGCCATTAGTTGTTTTTCTTTTTAAATTATTTATATATGTTTGTGCTGGTAAAAGGAAAATATAACTTTTTGTTGAATCTAAAAATGTGAGCATCCTGACCAATTTCCTCCCCGACTTAGTAAACATTTATTGATGTTTGTGAAAGGTTTAAAGTAGCTAAGTCTCTAACTCAATGTCATCCAAAATCTTCAACATTGAAAACACGAATTATTTGTCAATTTAAATCAACAATTCATGCTGTGATCTTACCGGAAAAAGATGGACTTCTGATATCCAATATTTAAGACACAATACAAATTTTACCATTGGTACACGAATCGTGTACAATAAAGCGTTTCAAACCAAGTTCGAGGAAAGAGGCTAGAAACAAATCAAACGGCGTGTGTAGACTGGAATAACCAGACGCTAGAAATTTGCATTCGATTGAGACTACTGACTTATTTCGCTGAACATAACTGATTTGAAATAAGAGTAAAAACGGAAACCATTGAATTTAAATCAGTTTATATACATTCATGTTACATTATTATATGCGTTGCGACTCTCTTATGTCAATTTCTAGGTCCCAAATCAAATGTTAGCGATTTAGTTCCTTTAAACGAATCGCAATTTTGAAAAATAATTAATGACACTTAACAGGAACAGGATAATGAAAGGACGGAGAAGCCAGGGAATTTTTTCATCCGTTGTGATTGTCATAATATAGACCTCGACAATATTTACTTATTAGGCCTATACATGTATTAATTTTTCACTTACCTGTGTTATGTATAATACGGTATCAATAATTATATTATAAATGTGTGAGAGAGAGAGAAATGGGGTTTAACGTCCACTGGACACAAACTAGGTCATTTCGAGACTAACATGGTTTAATTTTATTTCAATAATTCGCATGCGCGTAGGGGTCTTTAGCAGTGGCAGGAAACCGGGGTGCCCGGAGGAGACCCACGAGGTTGAAAAGGCGCCCCTATCTCCATGTCACATACACTCACACCAGGGATCGAAACCACAGCCGCAAGCCAGAGGTGACCGGCAAGCTAGAGGTCGAAGCGCGGCACTCTAGACGACTAGGCCATTCCAACCCCCCATTATAAATGTATGAATATATATGATCTGTATGTACATAGTGGTACAGCCGCAGTACTATATTTTGTCTTTGACCTCCTTCATTTTATATAATCTTACGAAAACAAAAAATTAGAAAGTGGAATAATGATATGAGATTCTACGCGCATGAAACCACTTGGGCTTACGGCTCGACCTGTATTGGCCGAGAAGGTTTCTCCTAGTACGGGACAAACAACTGAGGTCAACTTAATTGTTAGCTAAAGAACCCATGAATGGCATGAAGTCAACTGAAGAATGGCAGCACGTTAACTGGGAGAAATAATTCATATTCTTATTTCAAGAAAAATCGGATGTTTCCGTATATATGTTAATAAGTCACGTGTCATACTATATTTGGATATTTAAGAAGATGCTATGCGCAAGTTGATGAAAAAAAAGCGTGAATGACAAATGAGATGTGGCAGAGCGCAAATGTGATTTGTAATGAGAGAAATGTAAAATGTAGAAATGTCAAAGAACAGCATTCTGCATTAAAACATTTGTCATTTGACACATTACATTTGTCGTTTTACATTTAACTTTGTCCTTAGAGGTATTTCGACTTTATCATTACCGGTATTGTGACTTTGTACATTGTACTTTTTACATATAATCAATGGAAAAGACATTTTAGCAGAGCATTTAATATTGGCAGCGATACCCTTCCATATAACACATCATATGTAACAAACAATTACTCACGAATTAAAATAAGCTATCATGGTTTGTCTGTCGATAATAGATACACTACATTGCTCACATTTAACTAAATTAAAAAAATAGTAAATTTTAATCACTGATAATAGTGATAATTCTAGATGAAATATTATTAAAACTCCACACACAATGTTTTCTGCAATTAACAACATAAATTTTCGTTTACTCTTTTCTACAATCTTTCCCAATATATAGGTTCAAACCATCGCTCCATAAATTATAATCAAAGCACGCTACACATGCAACTTATAAATAAAACTAGCACGTCAAATAGATAATAAAAATTAGTTGTACTTTAATATGCAATGGCAAAATGTTACGACAATCTAAATAGTCTATGGATGAACCAATCGTTACCTTCGTTTCTTGTGGACCAGACTTTCTGTAGGGTTGTTTCAACTTGTGTTCTAGTTTCACTTGTGAACTCCATGTTCGTAGAATAGGCTAAATTTATACTATAGACAACACTTAGTCTATATGTATTGACACCGGTATATAGAGACCATCTATAAGATGAATTACTTATAAACTGATTGATGATTTTATCGCCTGGTTTAACATCAAATGTAGGCTCTGTTAAGAAGTTATTTAAGGTGACTGTATAAAGGTATTGGTCTATTTCAACTCTGTAATGAAGATGAAAAAAAATACAATTTTGTTTCGCTTCGTTTTATGATTCTAATTTTCTACACATATATCCAGAGCGGAGGATGTTCCATACTCCTCACAGTGTTCCGTTTGATTACAGCTAACCCCACTACAAACTCCTGTAAAGAGTGGAAATTCTTGTTCTCAATTACGATTGGTCAATAGTCCGATTAACAACCAATCGCTAACTACGTTACGAAAGCATCACTTTTGAAACAGAGCGCCAAATTGGTCCAAATATGTTTACATAACGTTACGCCATGGCTCACGATTTTATTATGCCCGATTAACGAGGCTGTCAAATCGAATAAAATGTAAACAGTACTGTTTGGAAACGAACACACTTTGACCGTTTTTAAATATTTTAATACCTTAAATCAGGGTCTAAAGTTGTAGGGACGACCCAGATTAAACTTAAGAATGCTATGCAATCTAATTAAAATATAGATCTATATTTCGTTTCGTTTTTTATACTTTCGATGGCCTACACTCATGTAGATCTAACAAGTCATAGTGGGAGCTCACGTTCAATGACGTCAGGCATCATGAACGGGACATTATTTTGACCCGATAACGTCAGTCAATCGATAAACCAATTAGCGACAGCCATGCTTTTTAAAATCTACTTTTGTTTTGTTTTCATTTCTATCCGCTGGTAATATCTACCCACAGTTCCACGCATGAAAAGTTCAAACGGTCGATTCGACAGACCATTTGATTGGCTGACCCCTCATTTCAGGCAGAACACGAGTTAAAGAACAAGTCCTTCAGATCCAAGAGTAGTAAAGACAAGTAAAAACGAAATTTTGAACTATAAAAAACGAAACGAAATAGGAACTGAGTTTTAATCAGATAGCAATGTTATGCTGCTGTATTCAAGTGATAGATTTGATTGAATGGGAAGAATATACACACACCCTCAAAGGTTCAAGTATCAGAAGCCAATTCAGCAATGACTGAGAAAGGGATTTCTCGGACCATTCCTTCAGGAATATGAGGATGTTCAGGCGACTGGCCATAAAAAAATATGGAAAGAAACCGCGAAAACCGAATCTAAAACGAAAAGGATTTGATCTTAATCAGATTTATGGCCAAAAATATACGTTAAGGATCTAATTTAAATGGTTGTAACTATACTTACCCATAGTCACCAACAAAGTTCTCAACTTTCTCGATTGATACTTTTGGTTTTTCTGAAGCGTAAAACAAATTGGCGGCTAATTAATTATTGTACAGTCCACCTAAATCGGTTGATGTATATAGTTTTCTATAGCACATTACAATACTCTCGTTTCGATTCGAACCATTCAGTATAAGTATGGAATTTACACCAGTATCTCTCTGTATCGGAGTGCACAAAAACCAACGAAAACAAGGACAAGCTCAATTATAATTGGGCCTTTTGTGGTTTGGTCAGTTTACAGGTCAAGCCCCCCCACCCCCAATATTTTTCTTAGTAAAACACAATAAACTGAATCGAATTTAACGTCAGGCAAACGCTTCTTAAACTAATTATGGACTCAAATGTTTCTTTTTTCCCATTTAAATTTATTAATTTTGGTTACCTTGTGTATTGTACCACCAAGCTTCATGTATGACACTCTTAATCTGTGAATAGTTTAATTTTATGCTGGCTTCTTTCTTTACACTAAGACTAAAACATGATTCATATTTCACCAATTTATCTCCGGAGTATACGGAATATTCTGTTTTCAGTGTTTCTGACATAGACTTTGCTATGACAGCTGACTCTGGAGCACGTGTTGCATCAGGATAAGCAACGGTTGAATTCTTGGTGACAAAATAAGGAATTTTGGTAATAACAGCACTGAAAAATAAATATGACAAATACAGTTATAAATTCATGAAAAAAAAAACCCCAGTTTCATTCACTTTCAATGAATATCCGATAAATATTTACATTGGAATGAAGTATGAAATACTTAAGGAATGACATAGGGGTGAACGATAGTGTGCAATGAGCAACATTTTGTCGTGACAACAGAGAGATCTTAAACGTGCTACCGTTGGCATAACTCTTTTACCCCATCTGAACGAGTAGACAGTGTCCTTGCCATGTCCTCTATCCTGCACCACTGACAAGAGGAAATGTTATATTTAACACGGTTACTAAATCGTAAACATTTAAAAACATATACCCGTTGCTTCCTATGTATTCTTCTGGCTGTCTTAATGATATCGTCCAATTAGAATCTGCGAAAGAAATAAATATCATTAAATGTTTGTAGCAGAGATTTGATACAATTGCCTTGTGATCTATTTTGTAAACATTCCATTTCCCTGTCTCAGTAACAGTTTGCTTAGACCATTGTTTTATATATTCGTAATTACACAACGTGAAGAAATCACAGTAGTCGCCGGGGACCATCAGCTGCAAAGGGTATTCGAATGGGACAACGTACCGAAAGTAGTCCAAGAACTTTGAATAATGGTGGTTAGTGTTGACAGGGTAACACCTATTCTTCCTACCACTGATAGCGAGAAAAGGTTTTCTTCTTTTATGAAACCAGGTAATAACTCAGTTCCTATCACTTTGTACACTTGACCATCGTGTGACGTAGCATTCACGGCGAGGTTCGCCAGTTTCCGTTGTTTCTCGGCACTGACAATAACACCATTTCTTCTTACTATAAACAACTGTCTCCAAATCTTTTGTCTGAAAAAAAAACCAACGTACAAATCGTCAACATTATGAACATAAGCCATAACGATGAAGAGTTTCTCCATCTAATCGTCACATAGGACAGCTCTGATTTTAATCCATTCAACTTTTCTCTAAGACGATACCAAGACTCGGACATAAATAGTTGATGTCTGGTACCTGGCTTTTAAAAATGATATTTAGATGTGATATTTCTATCAAGAAAGTTCCTAGACATGATAGATATTCCGTTTGAGTACCTTTTCAGCGGTGAGTTTAAGAGATTAGAAAAAAAATGATAAATTCTGCCCAAAATTACGTATTACATAAATTGACATCCACACTTAAATTGAAGAATCTTATAAAAAAGTAAACTAACGTTGCATTTTTGACATCAAGGAAACTGGTCTGACTTCTCCATTCTACTTCCGTTGTATTCAAATCTACACCTATATTCAAACAATATTTATATAAATATATTTCAGAATAACCAAGGAAAAAATTCATATCTTTCCATGTAAAATAAAATCCGATATTAGGAAAATACTAGAACGTTTGGGTAATACTAAATAAATGTAACGTTACATAAAGTCACCTCTACCACCATCCGCTAATATAAATTAAAGAAAGTCGCATCTAAATGGGGGGGTTGGGATGGCCTAGAGTGCCGCGCTTCGACCTCTAGCTGGTCGGTCACCTCTGGCTTGCGGCTGTGGTTTCGAGCCCTTGGTGTGAGCGTATGTGGCATGGAGATAGGGGCGCCTTCTCAACCTCGTGGGTTTCCTCCGGGCACTCCGGTTTCCTCCCACTGCTAAAGACCCTTACGCGCAAGCGAATTATTGAAATAAAATGAAACCATATGTTAGTCCCAAAATGACCTAGTTTGTGTTGAGTGGACGTTAAACCCCATTTTTCTCTCTCTCTCGCATCTAAATGTATACACGGTGAGCTATACGCTTTAATATATCTATTGGGAACAAGAGACACTGATAGGCAGTGAATATTCGCTAGGCCGCTGCAATAACTGATGGCATCGATGCGCCTTAATGAGCCAAAAATATTTACTTTTTTCCACAGACAAATTTAATTCTAAAACATTTCTTTTGTGTATTAGAAACATCAATAAAGACGTTTGAAGTATTTGTAGGTGACAATTATTTCCTATTTAGTGTAAATGGGTATTTAAATGAGTAAAAGGCAGCAGTGACGTCTAATGTTAACAATGTGGTACCAATGGGACAATGATTGACGTCGCATTATGTGGTGTCACATGTTGAAGGCAATCATCGTTTACAGAGATATTTCAAGACTTTCGTAACCCTCTGTGGAATAGATTGGCAACAAGCATCAAAGATAATTTCAAGAGGCGATAACTGATAAATGTTCGGAATCTTCAACGTACCTGGCATAATAACTTGAAGTTCTTCTTTAACAGCTTCCTTAAATCTGATTCTATCCACACGATAAACAGCTTGAGATACATATACCTGGAACGCTTCTTCCAGTTTAAACGATGATACAACCTCCATTACTTCATATTGTTTACCAATAGCTGTTGTTACATTTACACTCTCGCTAAGTTCTTTATACGATAAGTTATCAAAGAATAGTGACGTCAATCGCAATCCGTTTCTCGTAACGTAATAAAATATTTTCCAAGCTGATTTTCTATAATAAAAGATTTATTAACATTTTACATTTCTAGAACTATATCGCATAAAGATATAATCTCTAACAAATAACTACGTTGTCATTAATTGTTTGTAATACTAATTGAATTATTGCAAAGAAATTTCAGATAAAAGACAATCGCGTCATAAAAAATATTGTTCTTTTAGATTTAAAATATTTTAACTTTTATGTGCAAATACGAAATTAAATACGTTAACACTAGCAATTTCATATTTCCCAATTATCATTTCTATGCTACTAGAATATAACATTGAAAATATAATTTTTTGTATCATTTCTTTTAGTTCTAAGCTACAAGTATTTAATACCGACACATCATTCTTATTTTACTAATTTTAGTTCAAATGTACAAGATTTTACTGAATCTGGTGTATAATATTTTGATTAAATGATTTACCCGGATTGTGAAATAACTTCTTGCTGACCAGTGATTGTCACATTTACAGATTCTGAAAACATAAGATTAAATTCAAGAACTAATGACAATAAATATAACAATGGGAGATTACACTTTGTCTGGGATATCACTTCTGTGAAAGCGGACGTTAAAACACCAGGTAGTAGTAGTATTACACTTTACATTCTAATCCATCTGATAACGACATAAAGGCATTATACACCATCCAATCATTACGACACAGTACCAATATACAAAATTAATTTACTTACCGTTTCTATACATGGTCCAACTGGATTCCAATGTTTCCTGGAACTCTGTGTATTGTGTTTCTAGAACTCGCTGTGTAAAATGAATGCTGAAGATGTCTTTATATCTAATTATATCTGTCAACACTGAAGGACGATTAACATATAAATTATTATAATATTCTCCCGCTATGGTCACTGCTTGGTGATATTCTGTGGAGTTCAGTTCCTCTTGATAATTGGAATCAATTTGATTCTTCTGATCTTCACTATATAATATGTAGGTCACCTGCCATATTGAGGTACGACTGTAAAATCAATTGTAGAACATAAATTACTTTCTCAAAAGTTATAAGGATTTATCAACAGCTAAGAATGGTTCTCAGAAATTATGGCGACTTCGTATCCCCAGGAAAAGGGTCACCATTCTCTAGTGGGGTAGAACGTAACGTTTTAGCTATGATAATTTCCCAATCCCACACGACATTTCCAGGTATATTATACGACTTATCGTCTCGATTTAAACGGATATTGAAAATTCTATGACAATGATATGCAATAATACTCAAATTCAAAAATTCCCCAAAATATTAATTTGGCATAGAACGATGTGCTTATTTGCTATATACACAGGAACCTGCATGGGTTATGGTGGTTATTAAGAGACTTTGGTCTGTGATATTTATCATATTTTAATTTGCTACGCTTTATCCAAATGAAGATGATTTGATTTGGGGTAAATATTTTGTAATGTAGGCTAATGTGACGTCATGCCTTACCTGCTAATGCTGATATCAACGACCTCTTCTTGTGAAGTTACCACTACATAACTGGTATTAATTTCTACAACAAAAAATGTAAATTAACAATGAATTATTTGTTTAAGTATATACAACGCAAGGATTGTGTTATATATAGATTGGGTGACACGTTATAAATTCATTCAACAGAATCTCGAAATATGGGGAAGAGGAATGTATCTGTCCACTCGTGTGCACATTGACTTCTGTTAATTCCATAACTAGCAATGCCCACGTGGCCAAGTAAAAAAAAAAACCCTACTAAGTGTTAGTTTCAAAATGACCGATGTGTTGTGGGTTTATTAATTCCATTTAATTTCAAAATTTATATCTGGCATACTTACATGTTTTGCAAAAAGAACCCTTGACGGTTGCAATTCAATTGCTGACCGGGCAAAGTTTCTCTCACAGAACAGTGTAAGTCGTATGATTTTATCTCCTTTAATACATATTGCGGTTAGCTTTTTTTTCAAAAAAAACCAACAAAGGTATACTTACGAAGATTAGTATTCCATTGTATTGCCAGGTTATCCTGTACAGTTTTAATATCAGGTAATAATACAGGCTTCTTCATGTAGAATGTAAACAGAGATGAATATTCGACAACATTAATGGCTGATACCTTTTTATACACCTGCTGTTCGCGCATATTATTATTATTCACGAACATCAAGATAAAATCTAGATCTGCTTCCGCCAATTGAGGTAACTGATTTGATGGAATTATCTTATTGTTGTTAGAAACATAGTATACGAATTTATACACTGAAGCCCTGTAAAAAAGAATTTATGGAAAAATATTTTAATACCCTAATTAGAGGAAATATAAAAAAAAAGAATCCCCCAGGAGAACTGCATATTTTTTTGCTTCTGGCCTTTGTCTGGCCTTATAACGCAAAAGCTGTTGTATTGTGGTGATATAAACCTGAGACTGGTTTTAATGGGTACAGGGTTAGTGGAGTATAGAACGGAAAGATACCAGTGGAGATACCAGGGATGGGTGTGGCATAGAGTATATCAAACGGATATTATCATATATGTATGATTTAATATAAATATATTAATGTATATTGTATATATTACGTGTGTAGATATATATATATATATATATATATATATATATAATATTTGAATGTAATACACACCCATAAATATCTGTATATTCAACTTGCTTGGCTATTTTTACAATAATGTCAATTTCATTCATCAGATCTGAAAAATAACTAGTGTTATTACTAACGATCTTTCAACAAAATATATATGTTAAAAATGTATCTTAGATTTTGATACAGGGGCGTTGGGGCTATTCACATTAAATGGCACCATGAAGTTAATGAATTTCAAGCTGTTCTGTTTCGAACTGGGCTAATGAAGACGGGCAAGCGCCATACAGTGTACTATGAGGGAAATTTTTCTCGGACAGCGGCACTAGGGCCCAGTCTTATATCGAAATCCAGCTGCCAAGGGATCATCTTTTTACGTGCACGCCAATGTGTACACGGGACTTTTCGAACGACTAGACAGCTGTGCTTGACAGGTCATTCTTCCTGCACAACTGACAAGAGGAAACCATGTCGGAAAATCCCGATGAACTTACTCGGCCAATAAAGGGATCGAACACGAAACCTCCAGCCACCGTCTTATCCACTTAGCCTCCGTCATCCTCTTGTATTTAACAACGATACACACTGACTACGATGATTGGCATTATAAAATGTTTACCTGTAAAAAGTCGGGACCAAACATAATTCAAAGCTGCTTGAAATAAATCAAAGTGTCTATGTCGGATTGGTTGATCTAAATAATGTCCAATACTATAGGTATTCCTTCTGTCTTCTTCTATTACACTTGATCTGTCAATCAACTTATATTCACCCTTGGCACCTTTGAACTTTAACCTATCAATTTCTACCTGTACTTGGTTAATATCAATAACACCGCCATGTCCAGGATAAAGTGGATTACCATTAAAAGTCATAAATACTGAAAGTTTTTGGTAGGTAAACCTGAAAAACAACCAAAGTAAGATATCAAAAATAATTCAATTCAGATGGGTATCTCTTTTTTAAAAGGAGAGTAAAATCGATAGATAGAAGTAAGCTATTCAATGTATCCATTAATACAAACTCTCGATAGTAGAAACATAGATCAAAGTGATAATTGCAAGCTTTTCTCGTTTACTTTTGAAGACACGACTTAAAAGTTTAACAAGTATACTAACCCCTGCATATCAACAACTCCTGTAACCATGGGAATGTTAACCGTTACATTGATACTGCTGGATACTGAATAAGGAAAGCAAAAATAATATTAGGTGTAGAGTAAAAGAGAAAAGTCAATTAATTAACCAAAGCAAGGACCAGATTCAAACAATGCTATTTTCAGTGTGTTTACCAAGATAGCTAAATTACATAATCAAATACACCTACCCGAACTCGTTGCGTAATTATAGACTGCTGTTTCAAAATGTACCAGGTCCGATTTTCTAACCGGAGTTTGAAGATAAAGACTATAGGATTGTCTGTAGTCCAGGATCATACTACTAGAATGTGTTACCAGTTGATAAAAACTTTCAGTTGATGTAGTCTTCAAATCTTCTTGCAATGATGAACTATTTAAAGATTCTAATTCTCGTACATCCAGCATCCTACCAGAAACCTCGCGCCATACTTTCAGGTCCACTCTCCAGACACTTTTTCTGTATAAGATAAATAGACGAACAATTCAACTGGATGAATATTTGATAGATTTATTACAAACCATTCCACTTAAATGGTCTGTCGTAAATAAAGTATAAAATTGAAATTATTCTTACCCGTGAATGGTAATAAATTCCATTTGTCTGAATATTTCTACATGAGCACAACAACCTAAAATTACAAATACATTATTTAAAACTAATAAGGAGAAGGGTCGGCACAAAACTCCGGAACAAAAATAATGGTTGCACTAAAATCCAATCGCAATCCTATGTTTTAAAAAAGGATTGGTAAAATATTATGGCCTCTAGAGAGCTGACAGGTAAAATTACCCTAAGCAATGGTCATAACTCTAGAACTAAAACAGCGATACCATTTCAATTCAATCCAATTATCGTCTACTGATAGGAATCATTAACATGAGGTTAGAAATTTGTGGCCTCTACAGAGCGGACAGGCAAAATTACACTAATTAAAGGGCCAAAACTCCGGGACAAAAAAGCGACTTCCAATTGTTGTCTGCGCATAAGAACCATTATCCTAAAATTTGAAAAATATTTGTCAAAAAATGTGGCTTTTAGCGAGCGGACAAACGGTGTGGCGGACGGTCAGAGCAACTATGTTTGGCCTTATAAAAATGAAAAAAAAATAACTATCTGTTACATACCGTTATTTGAGATATTCAAATTTGTTAAGATGACATGACTGATGTTTGTGGTGTGATCGATCCTAATGGCGCGATCCAGATACACGGTCAACATGGATTCAACACGCGTTGTTTCAGTCTCATTAATTGTTACCAATTCAAACGACCTTTGCTCAAGGTCAACTTTTTCTTTTAAATTTTCAGACAGAAGGGTATGGTTAACGTCAACAGAAGTCTGGGAATTAACAATGGTCTCGTTTCGCTTCAGGAAGTAAATGAGTTTGAAATGGGTGATACTGGAAAATATGAGATAACAATACCGCTATTATCAAAATTGCAACATATTATAACTGTTGTCAAAGATAAAAAAAAATGAAAATGCAGTTATAAAGAAATGCTGCCTCTAAAATACTTTTAAAAGCTTTTAAACATTTTAGCATCTTTACAGCTATCTGTACTGTGCTATCTTTCGTTAAGTTATAAAACACAATAATCCATTGTATCGTTTGTTACATGTATACGCGTTAGACCATATCTTTTATAAATCGGATTTGAATTTCGTTCCGCTACCTTTATACTACCAATTGCATCCAATATATTGAAATAAAACGAAATACGATCGGTTTTTTTAGAGGATTACAAAAGAAAAATATGAAGCCAGTTTACCCAAATTTATCAACGACTTCCTCAATTCCTCTAACCACCGCCTCTAAACATCCACACATTGAATATTCTGAAAAAATGAAAACGAAAATCCTTATAACAGATTTAGAATCAACCAATATCACAGCTTTTATATAATCAGAAAATTTGACATCAATATATGTATACAAGTGGAAAATGTCATTGGTAATCATGACCAAATCCGTAATGCATGCAAGATTATGGCTATCCAACCTCATCTTGATCAGGACCAACAATTATTTGTTTAAGACAAAAGTTGTTCCCCTTTCCAATCGACATACTTGTTGATTCTAAGATCTGATCCAGACAGTTCATTCTCTGAATTCGTCTGTGCCCAAAATAATTTGTCCAGTAATGTCGAGTAGAACCGAATTCAAGGGAGATAATTTCAGAACTGCACAAATTGTTATCTTTTTTGGATTAAATCTAAGATATATAACATCCTACCTGTTGTGTTAACCCATGTGTTGTAGAGTTCTTGCTGTATAACCGGCCAATAAAATACAGTAACATTTCTTTTAAAGAATATAACAAAGCGATCGTGGTAGCTGTAGTACGTCTTATCAACAGATATTTCGCCTATATCAAAATCAGCAGTCATGTTACTTTCTTGGATAGTTGTGTATAATTCATTAGTTGTTAATCCACCAACAGATATTGGCATCATATATTCACCGTTTACTTTAATGTAAAACTTGGCCTTCCAAACCGAGGTCCTGAGAAAAGGGTAAATTAATGTGTATGTAATATGTACAACGCTTGTATTTAACCTATTGGGTTGGTGATTGTGATGGGGAACTTTGGCCCAGAGAATGTCTTCAACCCAGTAGCTTAGCGCTTCCAATAACCCAGACCCAATGGAATGCACCAGTTAGTTACCAATATCATTGAAGTAGCCTATACCAACTCTCCTAGAACAAATGGTATCACTTTCAAATGATTTCAAGACAAGTGAGTCGACAACATACCAATTTTTTGGCACATAAAAAATGTGGGCTTACTCCATATTTAGGATCTTTGTTAGATCATACTTGATATTATATATAATGAGAATATAATAGTATATAGTACTACTTACTGTGTCTCTGTTATCAATTCTTCTTGTTGTAGAACATCTACTGTTATATCTACATCTATAAAATATTAACTTTATAATATATCTTAAAAACAATACACTAGTACTACAAAACAAAAACACAGACGTAACAAGTGATATCAGAATATGGCATAATACATTCCTAGAAGATAAATAACTGAAACAGTAAACAAGAACCTTAACTATATTTAAGGAGCATATATATACCAAATCGACCATCTATAAAATATTAACTTTATAATATATCTTAAAAACAATACACTAGTACTACACAACAAAAACACAGACGTAACAAATGATATCAGAATATGGCATAATACATTCCTAGAAGATAAATAACTGAAACAGTAAACAAGAACCTTAACTATAACTCGTTGTTTGCACCGAAACCTAAACTGAAATGGGGATATAGCCTTCAGTGTCTGTGGAGCGCGTTGTGGATAAATAACCATTGGAGATATAGAGTTCTCAAACATCAACTGTGTTCAAATCCAAACTCAAAACTGTGGATGGAGCGAGCTCAGTTATAAATGTGCATTATTATTATCATTATCATATGTGATATTGTTTAGTAGAGTGCACGCACAACATTGTGCAGGTGTCAAGGGAACCGCTAAAAATGGGGTGGTCCCGGAACTGTTTAAAATAATGGGTGACTTACATCTATTATAAGATTGCAATATATCGCCAACTGACGATGTTTACCCAATACTTCTAATATGAATATTTCTTGGCATATCATAGAAGATGACTTTGGGATTTTCCATTCTAAATCCATAAACTGGTCCACAGCATATTGAAAAATAATAGTTATCTCAAAATAATGTGTTAACTTGGTTGGTTTTTGACCTGTATCTACATACTGAATGGAGGGAGTCGAAATCGTACTGTTTCCCTCAACAAGGACAGCGAATGCAAGTTTTCGATAGGTATAATACTAAATCAACAATCGGTAAATGTCGACAAAATCTGGATGGGGAACGCACATTGCACAAAATCTCCAGAAAAAGAAGCACAATATAAACGAAACGTAGTAGGTCTGTAAATAATATAAGGAATGTAAGGAATAACAAACCTGTCATGTTCACTTCTAGCACAGTCTTGATGAAACTGAGGAATTCTTTCTGGGATGCAGAGGTCAGAGGTCGACTCAAAACTGTGGTGAACAAGATGTCTTCTCGTACAAGAGTAGATGAATTTGATACTAGATGTATCTTATATGCTTGACCTCTAGGATTAACCTCGTAGAAGGCGTTTGCTACTTTCATGGTAACGTTCTGGTAGTCAATCAGACGAGAATCGAGCACTTCACCCTTGTGTGTAACGTAATAAACTAATTGGTAAACCGAGTTACTGAAATATAGAAGTTTGGTTTTGTTAAAATAGTACTTAGAGCTACTAACTTATGTATGTGTGTGCTGGATTTTGAAGATTTCAAACGTTCTTTTAGACCCAAGACCGAATCCAAAACTTGGATGTATTTGTTTGAATTTGGAAACGTATGATCATTTTAAAATTTGAACTTACCCCTCCATATCAATCATTACTTTTTGTTGACTTATTTTTACTGTCGTCTCGTTTCTGTCAGTTTCTATGGAAAAATAAAATATGCTAAATTAGTTTGGTTGAAACTACTCACAATTATTTGATAATTAATAAGTTAATTAGAAAACATTAGGACCGATAATTTGGGTAATTTTGAAAAAATATGCAAATGACAAAGGGTGAATAAGAAAAGGTAATTTAAAGTCATGACAGAAACTCCCGTAAAATCCCCTATATATCAGGCATGTGATTGGGATAATAATTAATGATCCTCTATGAGGTGTGTCACCTGCCATAGCACAATGGCTAGTGGTCCATATGGCCCTCAACGATCAGTTTCGTCGGGTTCATGCCGAATGTAAGACCCACGGGCAGCTGTTACTCTCAAGTGCCTCCTATCCCAAAGCTAACGGTGGAACTGATCCACAACTTAGAATTATGAGTGTCTGTGCCTTGTGAGCGGAAGCTATATCACTCACCATTCAAGTACCGACTCCATTGGACTGCTAATAGTTCTTCAAGATAGGTCATGTCAGTCTGGGCAACAGGGGTAGTAAAATATAATGGAAAGTGCATAGCGTATTCTCTTGACATAAATGTAGAACTTTCTAAGAGCTGATACGACGACCCGCTAGGTGCTGTTACTGTTGATATGGTCTTTTGTAAAGTTAAAAAGTTCGTCCTATCAATATTTATGACAGATGTGTCCAGCTTTGTAGAATTCACAAACAGTTGATAATCCAATTTCCATGCTGAATGACTGAAATTACAGAATAATCGAAGAAAATTAAACATGTCGTAAGCTCGCTAACCTGGAGTTATCGTGATCCATCCCTGCGTCGACCGAGAAAGTCAAACTGTTTTTTCCAGCGTAGTTACCCCGTGTTAGTGATGTACGACTGAGAGCCTGGCGAAGGACAACGTATAATCATTCGTATGGAACGAAAATCGAGATCCCGTGTAGACTTTGACGTACACATAAAATAATAATTGACAGTTCGAAATAAGAGTAGGCAGTAGCGCCACTGGAAATAAGAGTAAGCAGTGGCACGTTGGAAGTTAAACCCCACCCCATTTCATTTTATAAAGTGTTTGCTAAATATATACACCGATTGAAATAACCCACTCCTAAGTCTATCTTTGCAAACCCCCTTTCTTCAGTACATAGTACATTGGGCTCAACAGACTTTAATATTTTATTGAATTAATTTATAACGAAAATAATGTGGTTACCCGGTGCTGAGACTTAATTCTGTGTTTCTTCTAAGTCTGACGTCAACATCTCCTGTTATTCCTGTGATAATCAGAAACGACAAACATTTAATTGATTGAAAAGACGAAATACTGGATGATATGTATAAAAGCAAACGAGAGAAATGGAGTTTAACGTCCACTAGTTTCGGCCATTTCAGGACTAGCCCAGCACATATAAAATATCAATAAATGTATATAAAAGGGTGAAAACGTTTGTTTTCCATTACCTAGTTTAGTTAAAATGGACGACCACGTCGATTTCAGCTCTGTTTGTATTTGGGTAAAACTGGATTTAGCCACGTATGAGTTGAAGTACAAGGAATGTAGAAGTGACGTCAGGGTATGTGTCACATTTCTTGTATCCTCAGCAGTAATGGTATAACCAGTTTCTGCTTTAACGGTTAAGTAGTTTTTAAGTTCTTCCCATGTCGGCCACGTGACTAGACTGGCATCTATTGGACGACCATGGACGCTGACACCATAATGTAATTTCCATGACGATTTTCTGTGTAAAAGAATATAGAGATTATGAGATCAAAATGTATAGTAGATATCCATCCCAACTTGCGCTCCCTTGAGCAAACACAGCCAGACACACGACACACGTGTTAGAAAATTAAACTATTAACACGCTAGCATCAGATTTATGAGGCATAAACTAAAAGTTTAAGTATAGTCAAATAACAAATGAGGTAAAGAAAAGGAACTTTGCTGCACTTTTGTTATAGTTTTCTATTACCGATGAAGAATCGAAACCTTACACTACAGTTACTATCACTGAGAACTGCTAAGGAGTTAAAAGGTGCACAGCCCGTATAGAAATCTTAATCCTGGTTGTTATTTCTACGTATGTCGGAAGATAATTAATTTTCGGACTATTACTCGGTATTACCGGTTTAAAACTGTAAAAAGGTGTGTTAATTAACGAGGGTGAAAAACGGTCCAAGGGGTAGGTTAATTAACGCTTGGTGCGTTTTCTGTAGAGGTGTGTTTATTAACCGACCGGTAAAAAATGAATGTCAATGATGTGTATTGTTTAATTGGCGTGTTTTCTCGCTAGTTGCGATAACTGCACCAAAAGGAGTATAATCAAGGACCAACATGCTTTATCTGACACGTACGTGTTAAATCAAAATTTGAGAAGTAAAACTGTTTAACCGTGCGATTAATCATTCGGCCGTGTGTTTTACGCAAGTCTTTGAAAAATAATGAGGTCTTTAGATAGGCGTGTGTGCTCGCTATGATCTACGTTTCTCTTATGTCTATTGTAGGCCTATTACGTACCATATATATAAAGTTGCATTTTATGAAATAAAAATATGGATTAATCTATCGTATACGGAAAGGCGAATGTAATGTCATATATAAATACCAAGCAGTCAACGTGAAATAGAGTGTAAATCCAGCAAAAACGGACCACAATGCGTAACGTGCATCTTACCTTCAATAGCAATATCCATCAAACTGAAATCTCCTTGTTGATAAATATTACGACACAACAACCAACCGAACAGTGGTAATTCCCACGCAAATGGTATTTAAACTGAAATTATTTTAGCTTTTCACTAAATTTACATTGCATCAATCCAACGATCCTCATTCCAGAACTAAACTTGTAACTTTACCGTATGTAAATATACTTATTCTCGTAAATATACTTCCGACAAGTTATTATTTGTGTTCATGATCAAAAAAAATAATATAATTCAATTCAATGTTAACCCATCCATTGGCATTTCAGACTTCACGTCTCCCCGGTTCATGCATTGTCCGTGCAGATTCGACAATCTCAATTACGTCTCCTTGATCAAAGCAACACTTCTGTTTATAGAGGCGTGTACGAGCTTATTCGCACGTATTAGAAAACCGTTCGGTTGCTTTATTTGAGAAGATATTAATAATAAACTATAACATTTGGCAATTTTTCTTTGAAAATTCTGATAAATTGGTAGCTCTTCTGAAAGCGCTGATCATATAGCTTACCCTGTTTGTGTGTGTTATAAGTTTTTATAATAGCTAGCAAATAATTTAGGATATCTGAATACTTTCTGAATGAACATATATCTCGTTATCAGTTTTTAAAAGACTTTTTTTTCTGATAGTCGGATATCATTCTCAGATATCAAATATAAATCAAAAAAGATAGACCATGATTAGTCCAATGCAGATTTGAAACAAACAGCATTGTAATTTTATGCAAAAATACATTTACCTGTTTCCTAATTCGATTTAATATTTGATTTAAACTTCACAGTCCAATTAGACCTTAGACAATTATGTTTCCAACTGGCACGGAAAAATAATTCAAATCAAATTTATTATCAACATCGGGGAGATGTTTTGCAAATAACGGGAACAAATTAATAATAATACTATAAATCGAAATTTTGTTACTGTTAATACATAACAGTGTATTAAAGTTTAAGAACGGATATTGATACACTGCACTATATAATCAATCGAATCAAATCCTAGTCAAACTTACCCAAATAGATGGTGTTGAAACAACTCCAGTAGTGGGTGTCGAATCCGCTCGATGTCGAAACAACTTGTTCCCGTAAGTTCACATATTGACTTACGATTGATAGTATGCATTGAAGGCCGAGTCGTTGGGGCCAAAATGAAAAATATAAATCAGCATGGTATTGTATCTGTCGCGTTAATCCAGCAAAAATTATAAATCTGCTTCCGATAGAACTAGACGATATTAATACTTGGGATGTGTTGCGAACATTTAAATAGTTCATCAATAACACCGCCTATATTTCTTACCGTTTTCTAAAATACAATATTAAAGCACTTGTATCTTGTATATACATGTACAGTCAAACTGGGGGAAAGTATTGTCATCTTTTTGTTTTGGTTGATTGGTCAGAATGTTTGAAAACGTTGACCTATATAGGTGTTGCGTAACACTTGATTGGTGTCATAAAGTAATAAACTAATCAACAAGCTACATGGATTATTTACTTCAAATAAAATGTGTATTAGAATTAGCTGTCTGAATTACAGTTGTTAATTTTGTTTATAGATTTATTAATTAAATGTTTTCGATAACTTAAAAAATCGTGCAAAATGAAAAATAAGGTAATGTATGGTTAAAACTTTTATGGCATGTAAATAGAATACATATATAGAAGCGTGTATTGTAAAAATTACTGCAACCAGTAACTAACTCTCTCTTGATACAGGTGTGTCTGTTTTATGGAATGATCTACCATTTACTTAGTTTAAGATGTTGCAAATATCTTTATTCTCTAAATAAAAGGATATTTAAAACAAATTAATTATATTGGCTTTTAATATATTTTTTATATGATTAAATTGTCACTTTGTAAAGCGTCCCTAAACAAGTTATGAAGAGCTCTTTATCTTATCTCCCATAATGTAACTTTAAGTGTAGGTCTTAATATGGATTTATACATGGTGTAGGCCTGCATGTAGTTACATATATGCGTTCTTATACGCATTTCATTTCTTGATGAATACAACGTGTTTTATACCTCGTTCCAATTTAATTATCTGATATACTCTAATCTCCATTGTCAAATGTCAGAGCCTGCTAAGAAACCATAGGTTTCTGTGATTGTGAATCCAGCCTTTGTTTTACAATACTGTCGATTCATGCACGCTTTTCACACGGAATTGCCCTTTGATGTTGTCAGACAACACACAGTCAGCTCTGCTTTTTGATGTTGACACGAGGCACAGTTAAATCGTGCACTTACGGACTAGCTGATATAGTTGGTTACAGTTTATTCCAATAAGTCAGGCGTTGAAATGTTTGTAAACTTTTAGAATTATTTTTTTACTTGTCACTTGGTCATTTCAAGTTGTCACCTTTGATTTTCGTTTTTAACTTTAATAATTAATTTTTTTTTAATAAACTCAGCGTTCACCTGAGCACATTTTGGCGGAAGTAATGAAACAAATGACCACCGTTTTCTCACTCGAGAATCTTCGCTATTCCGACTCGTTCGTTGTACACACGTTTCCGACCCATTCCATGGTCATGCCGATAATATATAATTTCAATTAATATCGTTATTGGTTGTATATTTTACATTCCAAATGAACCACAGTAGACGGGAATTCAACAATTAAAATATTAAATTCTCTTGCATTTCGTGCGATAGATTAGGGTCAATATTTTTATTTTATTAAATGCAACTTTATCTATAAGTAGCGTGACTTACTATATTGGGTCTTTGAAAAATTGTTGGTTCAAATCCGACGTACTAAAAAAGCGGACATGTTTATATGTAAAACAATGGTGATATTTTGGTAAAATATCCATACAATTCAATCTGTTTATGATATATGCTTTGGTAGACCAAAAAAGGCAATATTCTCCCCCTGGTCTTGGGGAAATGGGGTGGTTTATTCCATTTGGCCTGGAAATGAAAGTCAAGGTCAGCCTATAGGACGTGCAGAAAAAAGGGGGTTATAAAAGAGGGTGTTGAGCAAGACTGATAAGAGCTCAACAGGTATACCGAGCAGCTATCATTTATGGAGAAAGAGGGTTCTTCGAATCCAATCCAGCTTAATAACATAGTTGTAGAAACGAACTGGCCTGTAGTTTTATATGTTACGATCACGAAGAAAACATAACCAGGAAATCCAATATTACTACGGAGTCTCGAAAAATGATTACGTGTCAACTCGGGCGTATGTGTTTCTTCTGTAATTGCATAAAAATGGCTATTGAAAGTTACGAGTTCTGGAATGAGGATCGTTGGATTGATGCAATGTAAATTTAGTGAAAAGCTAAAATAATTTCAGTTTAAATACCATTTGCGTGGGAATTACCACTGTTCGGTTGGTTGTTGTGTCGTAATATTTATCAACAAGGAGATTTCAGTTTGATGGATATTGCTATTGAAGGTAAGATGCACGTTACGCATTGTGGTCCGTTTTTGCTGGATTTACACTCTATTTCACGTTGACTGCTTGGTATTTATATATGACATTACATTCGCCTTTCCGTATACGATAGATTAATCCATATTTTTATTTCATAAAATGCAACTTTATATATATGGTACGTAATAGGCCTACAATAGACATAAGAGAAACGTAGATCATAGCGAGCACACACGCCTATCTAAAGACCTCATTATTTTTCAAAGACTTGCGTAAAACACACGGCCGAATGATTAATCGCACGGTTAAACAGTTTTACTTCTCAAATTTTGATTTAACACGTACGTGTCAGATAAAGCATGTTGGTCCTTGATTATACTCCTTTTGGTGCAGTTATCGCAACTAGCGAGAAAACACGCCAATTAAACAATACACATCATTGACATTCATTTTTTACCGGTCGGTTAATAAACACACCTCTACAGAAAACGCACCAAGCGTTAATTAACCTACCTCTTGGAACGTTTTTCACCCTCGTTAATTAACACACCTTTTTACAGTTTTAAACCGGTAATACCGAGTAATAGTCCGAAAATTAATTATCTTCCGACATACGTAGAAATAACAACCAGGATTAAGATTTCTATACTGGCTGTGCACCTTTTAACTCCTTAGCAGTTCTCAGTGTATATGGTTGCTCAATTATGGATTAAGACTTTACTGCAGTTTCTATGGTTGGTCACTTATAAGTAACGAGACTTTAGCACAATTGCAATGGCTGATAAATTACCAAAGTAGAAACAAGACTTTACTGCAGTTTCAACGGTTGCCCTTACTACCGATGGCTTGGAAGATTATAATGGTACGAGAATGTGTATTCTGCACTTAACAAACACTTTACATGCTACAGATTCCAAAATTATACTACTTGTCTTTGATAATTTTTGGCTAATATGCTTTTTGTACATACCCTGATTCTGAAATCTGTTCTTGTTGCTTCCAAACTTTAACATCTACACAGAAACAATCCTTATATTCTGTCAAAGACAATAAATAAATTCAAAGATTATCTCCACTTTGTCATAGATTTGAACAAAGTTTGATTTCACTGTTCGTTTCTAAAATACTAAAAAGACATGCTTACCCGGATTTAATGTCTGGAAAGCCATCTTTAAACCCATTGCAACTTTGTGGATATCTGCACTGTAGACTTTATGTGATAAAGACACAGAAAAAAGAGATGATGTCTTGTGAGTGGACTTTGTTTCCACAAGCTTGACCTGTTGGCCATATTTGGTCTTGATTTTCAGATATTCTTGGAGACGACTATGCTCAATTTGATGCTGTAGTGTATCCACAGAAACTGCTGTTCCATTTACAGAAACATGGTAGGATAGTTCCCACGCCAAGTGCCTTAATTGTAAAAAGGGAAAAGATATTTCATGTATTTAGAAATTTTCATTTTAAGTTCGCGGTGTTGAGCATAAATCTCAAATACGTAGGTGTTATCCAATCTGGTTTAGATTAAAATAGTGAGATATATCCGATAAGCAAATGTTATCTTTTTAAAATTCTACACGAGATAAACTCTTTATGCCCTCTTGGAAAACCTGCGATCATATTGTAACCATGTGCAGAATTTCTTGAAGATTTTTGTTAATAAAACAGACGGGGTTTATTGTGCATTAAACCACACTTTTCGATCAATCCGAAACTAAGAAATCTCTAATTGGTATTACAATTCCTGTTGATAGTTTATTTGAAACGAGTATATTACTCACCCCTCTGATGTAATAACTTGTTTTATTGGACCAATTATAACATCTACTCCAGTTTCACTTGATGTATCTTAAAAACGAAGAAATAATAATATGCCAATCTCGGTAAGAAATATAACAAACCACCAAAGAGAAACATATATATATAGAAAGAAGAAATACTGGATAGAAGAGCACGTGGCTACACTGATACTAATCTATGAATGAATACGACACGAAATCAAATGTGATTTAACAAGAAGAAATCCAGCCGGAAAATCCCGACCAACACCAGTATCGAACAATGGATCTCCTGGTGCCCCACCCATTGCGTCATCACGTCTACAAGCTATAAACTTGTACATTTGTAGCTGTTGTGGTGCACGAGAAAGAATTCAGTGTGTGGATATTGATTACTTTGAAAGTTACCATACTATTGTTTTGATACAGGGGGTAAAGGGGACTAAGTGATTAAGACGCTGGCTCGCTATTATAGCCTGAAGGTCCCCTGTTCGATACCTGCATTGGCCAAGAAAGTTCATCCAGATTTTCAGGCGTGCCCCCCAACCCCCGCCCATGTTCAGTGATGCAGGACGGGTGGCTTGACAAGGACATATGTCTAGTCGTTCTGATGGGACAAAAAACCGAGGTGGTGTGCACGTCAAAGATCCCTTGACAGTTGGAATTTCATATGAGTGTAGGCTGTAGTGCCGTAGTGCCGTTGCACGGGCAAAATGTCCCTCATAGCACACTGTATGGCGTATGTCCGTCTTCAGTAGCCCAGTTCGGAGCAGAACAGTTGGACGTTAAACTCCATTTCATTTCATTTTTGTTTTGATTGTACTGGATTTTATCAATTAGCCTTTAAGATGTATTTTGTTTGTATATTTGTATATTAGTACTTACTAGTGACGTTTCTATAATACATCTCTAATAGAGCCTTAAACTTGATCTTGTCCTCTTTATGTATATTATGATTGACAACCAAACCATTGAAATAATCTGTAGATACTAATGTTGTACTACTATTACTACTTGAGGTAATGGACGTAGATATTTCATATTTCCCACCACTCACTCGGTTGTCGATTTCATGTTGTAGATAAGTGTGATTGACAGGTTGGGTGGCTTCTGGACGGAGCTTATGTCCATTAATCTCAACATGATAACCAAATTCCCATGTAGATTCTCTATAGTAAGAGATAATTTAATGACGTGGTTTAAACTTATTTATTAATGAAGGTGGCGAGAAAGCCATACATAAATTAAAGTTAATACAGTAAAGTAATACAATCTTGACAACAAACGCAACCACACCCATTGTATATCAACTGGGAGATAAAGTCATGAGTGATATGCCGCTTACGTTACTAATGACATGCATACAGTAAAATCACAACTCGAGTTTTATACAGACGTAAAATAAACCATGCTTGGATTGAGTTATCCAGGTCAGGGGCGGATCTAGGAATTTTGTAAAGGGGGGCGCCGCAGAATGTTGGCACTTACTGCTGAGATGGGGGACGCCGCTGCGAGGGGGTTGAGGGGGTGGGGGTTGTGGGGGTGGGGGTGCCTCAAGACAATTATCCGTCATTTCCTTGCATCTGTAGACATTCCAGGAGCTATTTGACTGATATTTTTGTCTAAGTAAACGATAAACTTTCGGAGAGGGCATAGTTGCTGATCAATATTCTCAAAAATGTGTACATCAATATAATTAAAGCGTGATCCACAATGAACGACATTTTGTCTTAGTATGGCCCTTATTTTGAAGTGAATAAAATGGTGTAGTCTATATATGGCATATTGAACTTACCCATGTTTGTCAATTTTCTCTTTCTGGTATTCAATGACCACGGTTACATTTGTAGTTGAATTATATTCTGTAATTAAATCAATATATCTATTCTAAAAGTATATCATATTTCAATGGATACAGATAAAAACAAACGTAATCCACTTACAGTACAAAAATCCCAAGAACCAAGTTACAAATTCAGGAAGGGTTCAATTATGCAAGTAGAATAAAAGTGAAATCCAAGTGACCTGGAGTTTAACTTTCTATTGGTTTCCACCAACCGGTCAATAAAGACCGTCATATCGTTTATGTCCTGATAGATGCGTTTGCGACCAAGCATATTTTCGTTTCATCCGAAAGGGAAAGAAAGTGGAAATTCCCGAACCGAGATCTGGTGGATTTATCTTGAGTCTTTTACTATATATGTTTACCTTGATTTTCTTTCTTCCACGAATTCAAAATGGCTTCTTTTATTTTATTGTAATCCTTTGTTTCCACTTTTGTATTTAAATACAGATGACTTTGGAAATATTGATAGAGGTAGTCTAAGTTGAGGAAAAACTTGTAATCGACACTCAGTTTATGGTTCTCATAATAAGTAATAAATTTGTCAATGTTCAGATTAGGCCATGTAGTGGTATCAATGATCATGTCGTGATATCTTACAAAATATTTAAAATCCCAGCCAGTTATTCTGAAATAGATACATCGTAAAATCATTGACTTCAAATACTAGTGTAAGGTCGTGGCACTATATACCTACCAATAAGGGAGTTGGCACTTTGTCATCCATATTCCCCGTAATTCGCTTGTCGCCTAGCCAGCCTAGCCAACGTGGTAAATACACATACAAGTACGGGGGCCCACGACCTAGTCGCCTTGTGTGCTCTGGGGTTGGCAACTCTGAAACTGGGCATCCTCGAAACTTATGCAATAATTGGGTTATAACACAGCTTTCCGAAAACATGTCAATTTATTGGTCGAATTGGGAAGTCTTGGAGGATAACAATGACCTACATTTTGAAAGGTCTAAATGGAAATATAGTTTATGCAACGATTAAACTATGGCACCCATTTTCTTGCAGAAGTAAATGGCGTTTGTCACACATCAAGAGTTCTGCTATTGTATTATAAGTTTGGAATATATGCCTCTTGTTATTTTTAAATTATATTTATCGATGGTCTCGATATTATTCATAGAATGGATTAAATAAAATAAAACAACTTACCCTGAAGCTGAAGTCTGTGAATGTTGATTAACAGGAATAATTTCTATATAACTACAATTACTTACATACACTGAAATATACAGATAACATTATACATAATAATTCAAATTTGGGTAACTGTTTAAGGGAAATACCCTTCTCTGTGACATACACTCCAATTGCCTCAAGTATGGCGATAACTGAGGTCTATTTTAATCCATTGAGAAAAGTATCATATGTAATATATATACAATTACTCTGAAGAATTTGTACCTTTGACCATCTCATTATGTTGATAACGCATTAAACTTCATTCTACCACACCCTTTTGTTAATGGGGTCTTTCTCTCTCTATCGGCTTCTTAAGCACAAAATAAATGACGAAAGAAAGAGTCAACAAAATGGCCAACTTACTAGCTAGAGAATAACACCAAGTTTGTTGTAATAAACTTGAAACCGTTGCGATGTCTCTACCATACACTCTAATATCACTACCAATATGGAATGCATATGAAAGTTTCCAATACTCAGAAGACTGGAAGAAATGGTATTTGTAGCCGTGAACATTCAAGAAATCTAGTCTTAACCTAGTCAAGTCTAGTGTCTGCCAATTAGCAGAATATATCCATGAATGATCCAACTTTAGGAAGTATACCAGAGAGTAGTAAACATTTCTGAAAAAGAACAGAAAACTTAAAGTACAATCTGAACTTCACTTTGAAAATAATAACTTTGTATGGATAAGTACCCTCTCCCTATGCGGAAACCTTAACTAATTACTATACAGGGGACCATTAAAGGATATTTTAATAGTACAATTAATGTTCAATTTACATGTACAGAGTTGGAGATATCCTTCTTAATCGTTGACCAGGTTGGTTCACTACCCAGTTCGACTCCGGTGTTGACTGAAGGAGTTCTGCTGGCTCTATGCCACTCAAAGGTTGTACAGTACATGACGTAAACTATGTCAGTCTGCAGTATCCCAGTTGGCGCTAAATACTATTCCACTTCATCTCACGTGTACACAGAGCTTCGGTGAAACCGGAACCAGTCCTGTTGACAATACGAATGCAAGGATTTGCAGACTATGTATAAATTCTCCTCAAAATATTTCGTAAATTTACTTATGTGTAAAAGAATTCAAATCATAAACAACATTAAAAGACTTACCCTTCAAAATCTACAAGTTGTTCTAAATCTTGAATAGAAACATCCACGGTAAATCCAACTGAAAAACAGTTAACAAAGACAAACATTACAGGAAGTAGGAATTTGAAAGAAGAGAAATATTCGTAAGACCGAAACACATGGGGGTACCGGTGTTTGTATTATGTACCTATACCGAATCTTTAATTACCTTGCTGAACCCAAGCTTTCTTTAATTCATTTTTAATTAATATCCAGTCAGTAACATAAACTGGTTCTTTAAAATCTAATGAGAAGTGGTAGTTGTAAGCAATAAGACTGGTTGTTGATTCTAAATACAGAGTAGTAGTCTTTTCATTCAGTAGTTGAAAATGTAGCTGTGACGTGATCTCTGGCGTGATGATTCTTCTTACAAATCTTGGGTAAACCCAGGTACTCCCTGTCTTGATATAGTAGTCTACTTTCCACACCTTTTGTCTACTTGTTGAAATTTCATATGATCTAAATGAAAAAAAAAATCAATATCATTGAGTATCACCGGGTTTAGTCATGCACATACTAAGTACCTCGTATTATTAAAAACAAAGAAATATGTTTGTATGGATTGAAACTACAGTAAATACACTTAATGCTTTGACTCTCCATCCCCAACAAGTAAAAGCAAATCCAAAACTAGCAATTTCCTGACATAATTATTATTAATTTTTCGTAATTTTGAGGGCCATTTATTGCAAATTTGTTTATATACATATTATTGTGGGTGGAGTGCGCCTTAGATCAGAAGGTTGGTAGTTTCAATTCCCCGCGCACACACACACCCACCCACACACACACACACACATAAATGTACTTACTTCTTATCGAAAACCGTGTAATATTCTTCAAGACCGGCTATTATGACGTCAAATTCAAAAGTTATTCCTGAAATTGACAAACATTAACTTTATAATAAAACTGTTAAGACTGTTTGCAGGAGAATGTTCAAGGTTCCAAGTTGCCACAGTCGCCACTAATTTTCGTAACATTACGGTAAATTATTTTCCCGTCAGTTCCCCGATGTTCTTTTTTTTGCCACAGATACATTGAAGTTACTCAACGACCTTGTTAATTCCCGGATATTTAGACAAATATCTACACTCCCGCTCCAGCCTCGAAATAGACCAAAACAACTTAATATTTACCTAAATATGTTTTTAAAACCGACACTAGTCTACGTTGTAGTGTAGAGAAATCTAACTCTGTTATTTTGGTATTGAAGTATAAACTGTAACTGTATCTAACCGGAACTAGATCAGTGGTAGAAGTATATAGTTGGTAGGATTGGTAGGTTCGATAAACAGTCAATGATCGTTCCAGATACACGGTAAAATTCAGAATTTTATTAACGTGTACAGCATAAGCATCAATCCAAACAGTTTGAACCACTAAGGAATAATACACCTTTGATACCAATTGTCTGTAAAATAAATTCTTGATTTTGGTTCCGTTCATGTAATATTTGATAGTCTAACTAATTGCACGCTTGGACCTACTATAATCATCACATATATCAACAGCATCAACAAGACATTGTACAAGAGAAGGTGGGCATCCAGGATCGTATGAGATGGTCAGTTATTGAGACATAATCCTTCCTCACCTTTAGATACCCCTAGAGCCGTTCATAAAAGTTAAAGTTCATTAGATGTTTATAAAACTTTACAGTCCATTAGATATTAGATGTTTATTAGACTTTAAAGTCCGTTATATATTTATAAGATTGAGATATACAGCATTTATTAAATATTTTGAACGATGAGATAGATTTTAATTCCACCATGTGTATTAAACCATTTTTTTGATGTATGTGCAGTTAAAATGTTTATAAAATGATTAGTCCTGTGTGTCGCAAGGACAATAACACCTACCCCGTTTTGATGTTTTTATGTTCTTCAATATAATTTATCTTTACAAATAATTCTTTATCTGTAAATAATAAAATATTATCAATTAATAACAGCTTTCATCATAAACCAATTCAAAATATAAGTAAATAACCGCGCATAGCGGAAAATCCCTTTAAACTTTTGAAGGACATTATTGCAAAACAAATTTACATTGGCATTGGAAATTTTATAATTTGTAAGAATGAATCTGGTTATTTGTGATAGGGGGGCCTCAGTTTTGCACCAATGGGTGAAATTGTCATGAAATACATAGAGCCAAGTCCAATCGTTTGTGTGTTTCATTCAAGGTACTGGCTTAAATTTAGTCGGAACCATCAACCATAAATTGACAACCTGTCATCCGTGGGGAAGTATAGATCATATGACTTGCACATAATTTAAAAAAAACCTGACTTACTAATATATTTTTGGGTTTGATTCCAAGTTGAGATCAAGCTCGTTTCAAAATAATCAATATCTTTTCTGGTAATGAGCCCTTTTATCAAGAATGAAAACTGGGTTCGAAGTTCAACCATGACAAGACCATCAACAACTTCATACATATCTCCATTGGTCTTCCGTACTTTTAAATTGGTCTTTAGCTGTTTGGTAACACCATAATAATTCTCTAAGACTGCACCATCTATAATCATTTCACCTTTATACACGTAGTACGTGAGTAATTGGGCGATTTCGCTGAAAATATTAGAGGGTGGCAGTATTATTTAACAAATAAGGTTTTAAAGAAATGAATGAATGACACGTGGTTTAACGGAGATAAATTGTCCATGGTGTACACCGGTCTTTAGGTTTTCGTCCGACCCGAACGACTAGACGATGTTCTTTTCCAGCCTCTTCTCATACGCAAGCTCAATTCATCTTACTTTATTATTCTAGGCGACCTATTAGGGGAGAATGGTTAACGTGTGCAGGTTGGTTCATAATCATTGAGTCAAGTGGCACGGTTTCGATTCCCTGCTTGTAAGTAACAAGGAGTGGGTTTTCTCCGAGTCCTCTGGTTTCTTCCCCTTGCTAAAGACCTATACAAACAAGCGGTGTTAAGGTCCACTGTAATATCAAATGCCTTCTGCCAGGGGACCTTTTTACATGCACGTCAATGTACACAGAACCTCAGTTTTTTCGCCCCATCCGATTGATTAGGCAGCTGTCCTTATCAGACCCTACGTCCCGCGCAACTGACGAAGGAAAACCATGTCGGAAAGAACAGAGAGACAAACAGACAGACAAACGACAGTCACTAATATTAGTATAGATACCTGGTGTTTGTTGTATAATCAACAGCTGCAACGATCTTTATACTGTAACCGATTTCTGTCCATCCTAATTAAAAGTAAAGAAAATCAAATGGACAAATTTTCGATGAACTTTCTCGGCAAAAACCTGGATCAAACCCGGGACCTCCTAATTAGTGAACCAGCGTCGTAATAAAAATAAGACCACGTTTCAATGACACGATACATGTCGAAGGTCAAAGATAATCCAATCTGGTATGTTCTTCATTTCGATAAATGCTAATCTCGGCAGTTGGGTAAGGTAACGAGTTTTAAGAGATGGTGCCATTCCCCCTCGCCTCCACCAAAAGAAATAATCCATGTGCCACTTCGAACTAACTAAATGAACACACATAAAACAAGTAACTCGATATAAAGATCTGTTAATTTTATGGGCAAATGGACCTGTTCCATTTTTTGATTGTCTTGGGGGTCAAAGTCCAGACACATTTTGCACTTTTTGCTTGATTCTCCGGTACCCGTCCACTGATTTCCGAATTCACGACTGGTGTGATGGTACGACAAAGAAATGAATTGATGTAGTTGAACTATGTCATGATATATAGAAGAGAATTTGCGCCTTTAACATATTCCATGAATTTATTCTTTAAATTTCAATATTACCAAAATGACAACTGTGGCAGGGATTTGATAACATACCGGCTATAACTTTAGACCACGTCATCTCAATTTGTGTAGTTAAGTTTGTCCAGTCTCTCGTATCAATACGATCTTTCAAGTATACCCCTGAATGATACGCGTATCTATAGTTGACGTCACTGGTATACACTTGTAGATAGCGACCATTCAGATCTACGATATCTAACCATGATTTGAAGTTTTTGGGAAGTGGACCCGTCCACTGAACGGGGGAGATGACTTTTCCATGGCGTTCAACAAAGTACAGAAGCTTGACCAAATATTCTCTGTAATGCAAATGAAAAATTGGAAACAGCTATACATCACATTTGTAAGAATGACATTGTTATTTTTCAATTCATTCATAAAGTACCGTAAAAGTCAAAGGACATAATTTGTGGCACCTATCACCACAGTGCCACGTGTGTCTCTTTAATTATCCGTAATTTAATTAAAACATTTGACTTTATTTTTATTTCATTCATTGGTTTAATATCATATAAATAAATGATGTTAATGTGTAATATCACAAGACATGTTCAAGGAAAGTGAGTTCTGTGGGCCCATACATTGCCTTTCTTATTTCACATGATTTCAATGGTAGGATATTTAGTCGTCCAACCACAGTTTGTGGATTACAACAAGGAAATGCCTTCAGGTCAAAATGAGTAAACAATCGAAAAATAAAACGAAAAGAAACGTAAATATAATGAGAATACTGTACAGGTTAATTTCCTATAGGTATACTTACCCTTCTTTACCCATATATCTCTCAATTCTCATGATATTTACAGATACGTTCAGATGAGCTACACCTAATATAGAAAAAATATATATTTCAATGATGAAGTGATCAAACTAGCATTTCTTATTTTTTTTTTTTTTAAAAAAAACAAAACAATTTGGACATTGTAATAATGATTTTGATATGTTTTAGTTGATAGTTTTCTTTTTAACAGTATTGACTTTCGTACTACTGAACACAACCGTAAACGTATTTTACTTTATTACCCATCGTCAATAGAAGGCTTGATCTCCTCTAACTACGTACATCATATCAAAGCTCCAGCAATACCCTGCATATTTCGGAACTATTTTATTGTCGTTTGGGTACAGGCCCAATTTGTGATCCTATAAGATTCTTCGACCGACGCCAATTCCAAGTCTCGTGCTTTCAAGCTAAATGTCTATCTGTGATAATCGAGTTGCAAAGTTCAAGGTTCTTCATTGTCAAGATTTCCCTGGAGGTCGCAATGTCACAACCTCTGACTGTGCGCTATTGCTCACGTGTGCGTAGATAACGTGGTTATAAGTTCGGGAATTGTGAAGTAATCTAGTAACGTCAAGATGTTATAAAACGCGCAGTTGTTGCGCCAGGAACATGTCTATTATCATCCTTTATGTTTAACTACCTACCATTCCAGGTTTTCTGTATGATTGTAGCTATTTCATCTAGTTCAGATCTTTCTATTGCATCGTAAAATATAACACCATAAGAAAATCTGTATCGCCAGCTCTGTCCACTGTACATGGTGAATATTTGAATTTTGTTCATTTCCCCATCATATGGTGCGATTATTGTATTGGGATGGTAGATGTCACTGTTGTTTCTAACTATATAGTAAAGACGATAAATCTCCTCTCTGAAATTAACACATTTAATTAGCAAATGATGTAATGGAATGGGGTTTAACGTCCTACGTTTTTACAAAAGTGGGGCAGGGAGGAAAATTTTGTCCGGAGCGATGTTAAGGTCTATTCATTTTAAGAATTGCAACTGACACTGGTGGTTTTACGTGCCCGCCACGAGATCCGAGTTTCAAGGGCACTGATGCAGAGAAACCAGCCCGGAAAATCCCAAGGACTAAACTTTTAGCGAGGCAGTCCCTTACTTCCAGGTCATAGCGATTTGAAAGTAAAATACATACCCGTTCTCGCCCACATATTCTTCTGTTGATATAACTGTGACGTTGAAAGTACCGTTAATCAGACCTATAAAATGGGTAAAAAAAATAAGTCAGATGTTTATAGATCTACAGTAAAGAACAGATGTGGTACATCTACGAACTCCATTCATATATTAAAATGACATCATAACATATATAGAAAAATGACATGATACCTGGTGAGTAATAACGGTGATTTGATGGATTAGAATAATATGCGGGTAAAGATAAAAATGCACCTAGAACAAACTACAACAGAAATCATTTCTTTGGGAACTGTTCCGGTATGGTCTCTAGCACTCCCATAACAAAAGCGGCCATTATCGGTCTTGGGGAAATTTGCATAATTAACATAAATCCAAGATGGCGGCCAGTGGACCAGAAAATCGCCGAAATCCGAAACGGTTGACTTTGGTGCAGATAAATGTATTACCGACTCATAGGAAATCGATACTCCCGAGATCGAAAATGCCGACATTTTTGTCCTACGACCTTATTGTAACGTCATTCTGACGGCATTACGTCTTGTTCCTAAACCAAGTACCAATAGATCAGACCCCGAGTTTACAAAGCATTCTCAGACTTAAGTTGAGAATTTACTCAAAATTGTTCGCCTTATTTATACTAATAGTCCTTTAAAAAAAATAATGTTGTTTTAATGTATCAAATACACCAATAAGAAACTTTGTGCAAAGTTTTGTGTTTCTGGATCAAAGATATTTCTCATAAACAGTGATTGAAAGTTGAGTAAATTCTCAACTTAAGTTTGAGAAGGTTTTGTGAACTTGGGGCCAGCTCGTCCTCCTTGTAATTTGATGTAAGAACTTTTACGTTTAAATGAGTTTTATCTATAATATGTTGAACATGAAAATTAGACAAACTTACTACTGTTTCTTTCCCAAACATCCCTGATTTCTCCAGCTAGATCTTCATACTGTAGATTAACCGGTGGACGACCCGTGGCATAAATCGAGTAAGTATATTCCAAATACCAAATGTTTATGCCACTATATACGGCTATCTGGTATTCTCTGTGTAATATTGATGTCCATTGAACAGTTGTCGGTTGTTTCATAGTAGTAATGTTCACATCAGTGGAATTAATAGTCAAGATATAAGTTATTTCTATGACCAAAACCCTGGAAAAATTGATATCATAGTTAATATGTGTTATTTCTATAACCAAAACTATGCAACACAGAAATAAAAAGCACCACTTTAAAAGCCATCTAAAATAATAGACTAGATCAGATGTGTATGTGTTTTCTCTCTTGTCAGATTTTGAGAATCAAAATATAGATGAAATAATAACAATATCTAAAAATAAGATGAAAAACATCATATAAAATATGTTTGTTGTTTCCTGGTCACCAGCACCAGAAATCACAATATAGGAATTCATAAAACAAGGCACGTAATGTTTTTTCATAAATCAAATCTACAAAACGACATTCATTTAACTCAATCCAATACATAAAATCAAATAATATGATATTTTAGATATTAAAGCTTACCCGTCATCGCCAATTGCTGACAATTTCTGAGTTACGTTGCTTTGTATTAGCGTCTTTTCAAGGATACCTTAGAGTGAATAAAATAACGAATGTTATGACACAGCATTGGGCATCAAATGTTTCACAAATATTTAAAAAAGAAGCCATGCATTCACTAAAAATAATACTTCAAAGATATTTAATTTTTGGCCAATTGGTATACATGTATGTTTACATTTAAAAAGTCACTTTACGATTGTGTGTACTGTATATTATTTTATTCGACGATGACATTACCTATATTGGCTTCATAATAGGCTTCAGATATCAAGTCTTCAAGACTAGCATCGTCGTCATCTAGTTCTTCGGGAGCAGCAGCGACTGCAAGTTTATAGGATTTATTTGGAATAAACGGTTTCGGTTTTTCTGTGGTCGTAGGCAGAGTGGAAGCTATAGTTGTTGGAATTGTGGTAGACGGAGAGGTTGTTGTTGGTTGGGCCGTAGAAGGTGTAGCTGTTGTTTGCCGGGTCGTTGTTGGCGAGGCCGTTGTTGGCGAGGCTGTTGTTGGCTGGGCTGTAGAAGGCGTAGCTGTTGTTGACTGGGCTGTTGTTGGTGAAGCTGTGGTTGGCTGGGCTGCAGAAGTTGTAGCTGTTATTGACTCATCTGTTGTTGGCGAAGCTGTTATTGGCTGGGATGTTGATGGTTTTGCTTCTGTTAGTTGTTCTGTTGATGGTGATTGGGTTGAAGTAGGTGCAGATGCTGGTATTGGAGTTGATGAAGGAGCTGATCTTGACGTAGTTGGAGGTTGGGTCGTTGGCTGTGACGAAGATTGTTGTGTAGAAACTGGAGAAGTAATTTCCTAGAAATGAAATATGATTATTTATGTGAGTATGATGAAAATGATTTGATATGAAAATCAAGAACACAATGTATGACCTTTATCTCAAATCTGATAACCTAACCAACCAACCTGACTTGTAGGCGGTGTCTGTTTTGAAGATGGTGATAAAGTTGGCGCCTGCGTTGATGAAATGGCTGGTAATCCAGATGATGTTCTCGCTTTCGGGGTTGTTGTCAGTGCTGGAGATGCACTTGTTACTTTAGTGGCTGCTGAACTGGTTATCGATGGCAGGAATGTGGATTTTTGTGAAACACTATTACAACTTGTTCCCTGAGTGCCTATAATGTAGAACAAGGGTATTTAGTAGCAGTAGTAGTAGTATGTCACAAATCAGCTTACAGTTAATTTGGGGTACAATGAAAAGGCCACTTATGATGCGATTTTCGGTGATTGTTAAGCAGATAAGTTTATTATAGTTTAGTAACTTGATTGGGGTAAACATCCTTTTATACTCCTAATTCACGCAATTACATGACCAATTTTAATGACTTCGTGTCAATTCTGATATATTCCGCGCTTAGTAAAACTCAGCAGTTGGCTGGAGGCTATTGTAAGTTTTATAGTGATATTCTACCTAAAACCAAAATTCGACCTTTTGGGGTATAGACCTATAATACATAAATATATAGGTAAGTTAAATAATACTACAAACCGTCAAAACAACAACAATATGTCTCCATTTTGGTAGTTCCAAATCGTACACACGTTCCTTTACCTTCACATTTGTCAAAAGCATCTTCAGCTGGAGAAAAATAAAATATAATTGTTACAATGATACCAAGCCGATATATCATAGAAATTCTAATTATGGTGTATCAGTGAATATCGTGGTATATTGGTGTTACTACACGGTCATTTTTTTCACAATTAAGATATTCTTGTTACTGTTCTGAGTCTAAATCATACCAAGTAGTTTCGGTTCCTGAAATCAAAGTCATGACTATGACTCTATTTAGCTGTAGTCTTGAATATCATGTTTAGAGTTGCGTGAAAGATAGCTTTATTTCATATGCAGTTCCATAAGTAAGTGATATCAGAGAAATCGACGTATGTTCCGAAACTGGCAGAGTAAACACTGCCAACCAGAGTGAAAGCCGGGAGTCCAAATTTCTCAAATGAGGAGTTCTAACCACTTTTGATGTACTGTGGTACAATATATTGAATAACTGTTTATTTTCAATAATAATTAACAATTTATTAACATTATTTCTTAAGGCCTTTAGGTTACAGAATATACGGTGATTACTTGGGGGGGGGGCGTGGTGTTGAACTTTTATCAGATGAGCTAAACTTAAGGGATTGTCTTACCATCAGCTCTATTCAATGTAAAATCACACCGCTGCTTTGTATCCTTAAAGATAATTAAACCCTCCAGTCGAGTTGAATTCTTTTTAACACCTCCCAGATCAAACTGACTGAGATTAAACGTCGATCCAACATGGAATACTTCTGATTTGAACTGAATGCCGATGTCATTGTAATTACCATCTACATGGGTAGTTATCCCATCGATTTCAATCTCTCCAGAAATTTCATCATCCAAGGTAACTCTGGTTATGTCCAAGAAAATATTTTTAAGCGCACTATTACAATTGAGTTTACCAGCCCATTGGCTGATCTCAAATGTTGTATCTGAAGAAAATACACGTTAAATTATCATTATATTTGTGTTTTAGTTATGAAAATATGATGCCATTAAAACGACCCAAATCTTAATGCAAAGTGCCAGATATATAGATAACAATGGAGAATTTAAGAAAAAGAAGAAAGTGTGGGTTTGTATAAATTATATGAATTTAACCACAGGTACACCCTTCTTATATGCTTTTTCAAAATGTGATATCTTTTTTCAAAATGTGATATTTTTCAAAATTTTGGATTTTGTTTTTTTCTTCTTCATATTTTTCAAAAAATTTAATCTTCTTTATTTTCTACTTGGTGCTAAATCATACAATATTTACTATCAAACATGTTCGTATTAAAAAATTAGACCTAAAAATATGAAGAAGACAAAAACAAAATCAAAAATTTTGAAAAAAAACCCCACATAGGTAAGAAGGGCGTTCCTGTCCAGATGTACCTGTGAACTTAACTGTATTATCACATCACGTCAAATTTAAATCTATTTGTTACTGCCCCTTTAAGACCGATTTATCAATGATTTTTATGTAAAATCGTGACTAATAATCAAAACACCGATTAGTAAACGGTGTTACCGAAACTACATGGAAGTGCCTTGGACTTACTGTCATAAACGGAACAATCGTTTTCTGATCCGGCGATGATCTGAGCACAGTTACTGCCCGTCCATCCTGGGTTACAGTGTTTTTGACCCTGGTCGCCGCATGTATAATGTCCATCACATCCTTCATTAGCCACACACTTTACAGAGCAATCAGCGTAATAATAACTATCACAATAACTCGTAACTTGTAGAATCACACTGAAAATATGAGTCATTAAAGTTGGTGTATTAGTAAAGTTGTGTATCAGAAATAACATAATTTTAGGAGAATTGGAATTAGAAATTGCAAAATGTTTAGATTATTCTTATTGCATACATGGCGAAAACACACCGTACTATTTCAGATCTCTTTTGTAACTCAAATCTCACTGCTAATATTTTTGTCAGTTTCTGTGGTCGCTCTGGAACTAAAACATTCAACCACAAACTTACAAAGGATTTACACCGAAAATTAAACGGGCGCATTTCATTCACAGGCAATTAAACAAATTGGCAGTTGCAATATATCAATTTCAGTCACACATGTATAGATAAAACTGCGACTACTAATTCGTTTCTTGCAATGAAAGGTCGATTAATTAAACTGTTTAAATATTATTTAAATATAGAAGGTAGTACCTTGTTGCATTGTGCGACCTGGAGCCATCTTGCTGTAATTGTATAATGGTTGAATTTTCAACAGATGGCGCTACTTGATGACCAGTGATATTAAAACTATAATAATCAACAGGATTAAAGCCTTCTGTATCTACATCCGTTACATTAAACGTCACACTAACCCCTCCCTGTATCAAATAAACATAATTATGGTTATAAACATTAATTCCGTTATCATCTGGAACTGTTCCCCAGGGTCGTGAAACGTATGCTGGGCAAACTTTATATTTACGCACACTTTTAAATTGTTCACGGCGAAAGGGGTGGGGATATGTATGTAGATAGTTACAAATTTCGAGATCGTGTTAATAAAAAGACAAAAATTCCTGTGCCCGCAAGGATGGTCCTATTCATTATTTGTTGAAATTGTGTGATAACACTAAATACAGGAACCCTTACCACGAACTACATCAAGGAATTAAGAAAATACAGAGAACAAATATAACACGACAGAACGTTATTTAGTATCACATATTATACTGAGCAAATCACTACTTTATATTGTTGATTTTCATTTTTTCGGTCGTATGCCCTGCTATTTTTTATAGACATTTTATATCTTTATGCATAAAATGTGTATAACAATCATACAACATTACTGAAAGGTCTAAAACAGTAAGTGGATGTTAGTAACGGATATAGTAGTGATCAGTGACGTCTGTGGGGATATTATTGGCAAATAGAGATAAGACATACAAACAAAACGACGTGGATATAATATTAGATATCATGACATATTATATTCTTTATCTTACACTGTCACTTATACTTTTATATTATTACAGGCTGTGTGGGTAAACGCACGGGGTATGACATTGAGTAATCTGCAAGTATGGGAGTATTGAAAAAAAATATATACCATATGTAGTTATCTGTGTTGATCGAAATGGAATGAAATGGGGTTTAACAGCTTACTGTTCTGCTCCTATATTAGGCTGATGAAGACCGACATACGCCATGCAGTGTGCTATAGCCTAATCTTATATCGAATTCCAACTGCCAAGGGATCTTTTACGTGCACGCCAATGTATACACTGTACCTCGGTTTTTCGTCCCATCCTAATGACTAGACAGCTGACCTTATCAGGTCCTCCGTCTTGCACCCGTGACGACTTCAGACTAGGCAGCCAACGTCTTACCCACTTAGCCATCGAGGCTTTCTGTGGTGATCGAACGTTAAACGCTATCTACCCCCACCCCCTTGTTATGCAAATATCCTAAATTAACAGTAATATTGACATCGGTGTCATACAGAATTTCGGGGGGGAGGGGCCTGGTGGCAAAGTAGGCAAGATGTTGACTTGGTAGTCTGGAAATGAATTGAAATGGGGGTTTAACGTTCTACTGTTCTGCTCCTAAACTGGGCCACTGGGCATATGCCATACAGTGTGATATGTGGGAAATTTTGCCCAGGCAGTGGCGCTACGGTGTACTCTTATATCGAATTGCAACTGCCAAGGGATCTTGTACGTGCACGTCAATGTGTACACGGGATCTCTTTTTTTAAACTCCATTTCATTTCATTTCATTTAAGGGTTAAATGTTAAATCTGTCTAATAATCTAACAAAGGGCAAATAATATCCAAGGACACACAAAGGATGGAAATAAAATATGTTTTGATATTGCTGAGCTAGGAACGTGTGTGTGTGTGTGTGTGGGGGGGGGGGAACTGGTATCCTCACTGCTTCGGTAGCATGAATTCCCAATCACGTACTACCAGATAGTACCCATAGTAACCTACCTTCCACTTGTTAAACGTGTACAGAAACTCGCCTTGCGTTGTAAAGTTTACTACGTTTGTATCTTGAGGACCAACAAATATTTTACATTCTTTTTCTGTCCTGGAAAAAGAGGTCAAATTTGATAACGGAAACTCCTTTAATAAATAAGTGTCCCATTTGTAAAAGATAATACATATCATTGGATAATCTATGGGATTATAATGTTTGTGCTGGTACATGGTTCACTACTATCAATGAAAAGTAGAATCAGTAAGAAACGGAACGTAATACAATAACGGCATCCAACGATACGGCATCCAATAATGCTCTGATCTACATACTGCTTGAATACGAATTTGTACAATTAATAAACGACCTATTTCACCATTTTGGTAAACGAGGCACATATTAAAGGAAACATCTTGGATGAGTTCATTCGCACAACATTCTTAAGAAGGAGTGGTTGCAATATATTAAGGATAGTCTAACCCGAACCATATGCTAGAGGGGAGGGGCTTACGGGGCCTTTATTTGTGTGAACGCATAATTAACTAATAACGTGTCTAGAGAATCGTCTGAAATCTGGAATAAGAAAAAATATCTTACAAATATGGTTATAAATTAAAAGAAACATCTTTGTTTCCAGTTACAAGGCACAAATCGCATAAACAAGTTCAATCTCATTCAAATACTTTTGATGGCCTATGAGGATCTGACAAGTTATAGTGGGAGTTCACGTCAGGGGTCAAACGAGAGGCTTTTGACTTATGACCTCAGGTTGTGATTACCTACAGTTCCGTTAAATGAATTGTTTAATGTGAATTTAGTTGCTTTAAATGGCTTAATTGTGGCTTAACAGGATTAAAAATATTATTCTACACCATTATTTCTAAAATTAATTACAAGTGGGTTTGTTTAACAATCTTTTGATTTTACACCCATGTCTATTTATTAACTAAACTGTTTACATAATACGAATGCAAAATTGAATCATGCCGAGCAACTTAAGACATTGACTGACAAGTGAAGTATATGACGATTCGGGCTTTTCGGCACGTATGCACACAACACGCTCTACAGTACTTCTTATTGCGTAAGTTGTATTCACATTGGAAACATAAACTCACAATATGTTAACATAGTTAATGAAATTACGTTTGATTATAGTTCTTTAATCGGTGCATTGATAAATGTTCTAGCTCCCTCAAGACCATAATTTCAAGGTTATACTAGTGAATGGAAATAAATGAAACAGAATGCTTACCCATCAAACTGGGAAACACAAATTTCAAAATTGTAGTCGCATGCACCAACCGGGCAACCAGTCAGGCTAATACCATCACAACATTCACCGTCTCTGTCTAATCCAGCAATATTCGAAAACTGGACAAGATTAATTCCCACGTGTCCACTGCAGTGACTTTCCTTTATCTTTAAAAAAAATAAAATGAAAATATTTTTTATACCATGAATTGTTATATAAATAAATACGGTGCATAGCACAACATATCAATTGTAAATAAGTTACCAGGCAGCGAAATTGCCCACTGCGGCTAAATACTTTGTCACTATATGTTGAAGATAGGGAAAGAGGGGTTGGATGAGTACAGAAAGATGCCTTACTGTATGATGGAATGGAATAATCACTCATATCCGATGTATTGTCGCATCTAAATCATACCAGATTGATAATAAATCTCAAAAACTCTGATCACCTCAGTAGGTTTTATTTTCATGGTTATTGTCAATAATATTCTAAGTGAAAAACTCTAGTCAAAGATATACCAGTAAGTTCAGCAATAATCTTTAAAAATTCTTAAAAAGCCATTATAACGTTCTCACGACAAGGGTAGTAACTCGCCAATTTATTGGTGCGGGTTATCGTTACTACTATTGTAACAACTCATGGGATAACTGGTGCGAGATTATGGATTCAGACTACTTATTTATGACGTGTCTGTACATCGAAAATGTCTCTTTCCACTGTTTACCCGTTTGTATGGCTTTTTTGTTGTGTTTTTAGTCTGTCGGGTTTTAGTGAATAATTATGATTCAGGGAGAAAACAGAGACGAATTAGTCGGAGTCGTTATAAAAATATCGATGATCAATTAATCGTACTTGTTGGACGATTACATGGACATTAAAGAACAATTCGGACAGACACACACAGGTAACGATAATATACGACCACATTAACATATTATGAGTTTAGTTGGTAATATAACACGCCTGAATCGCAGTAAAAAAAAGTATAATCTCTTTTATCGGAAGTCGTAGTTAAGGAAATAATTTTGATTAATAATTAATAAGGGTCTTCCAAAGAATAAAAACTACAAAGACATGTGTAAACAAATGGACAGGAGAAACTAAATAGACATGTGACCGTTGATAAACTCGACTTTGTTAAACATGACATGGACACAGAGAAAATAGCCACACATGCGATCTTCCGAAACACACATTAAAATTTAGGTTAATAACCAAATTCATTAGAGTGTAAAAAATGTCCCACACGTCACACTTCCCGGTGGCAGCAGAAAAGTAGGGCGTGATTAAAAAGGCGCATGAAACGGAGAGTGATTATTGAAATTCTTGAACATCATTTGAAGGCATTTGAAAATCACATGTGCCCGTGAGTAAAACAATACACATGCTGAACAATAAGTGAATAAAAGCATAATAATATATGAATAACTTCTGTAAAATGAATAACAATATATCCGAGAAGAAGACTGAAAATAATAGCGGCACTTAGATCGAATCGCACATTAAAATGGATATTTTACGTGCACCCCAATCTGTAAATGACACGTCGGTTTTTCGAGCCATCCGAGTCACTGTACGTTGTCTCTTGCCAGGCCTTGTGTCCCGCACAACGAGGGGGAACCACACCGGAAAATCCCGATGAACTTTATTGGCCAAAGCAGGGATCAAACACGTACGAGCCAACGCCTTGTATTCACTAAACACTGCTGCGGCCTACTATTCTTGAAAGAGAAGAGCAACATACTACCGACCAGTGAATATTGCACAATTCACTTGACCAACCGGATATGTGTATTTATATCGACAATGCTAGACTTTTGAAAGAGACAGGCAAATAATGAAATTAAAATTTATACTTAAAGCGGAAATTTCATATTTTCTAAGAAAGTCAAAACATAATTATTTCTATGTCTTTTGCTCAAAAGGTCGTCAACTCACTATTATACGATCATGGGCAAATATTTTACAGGCATAAAAATCCCTGACACGGAAAATAATAACACAATTACTTGAATTACCTTCCTTGTTTATCCATTCCCTCCATGCAATGGCGATCTTCAAACGTTTGAATTTGAAGTTGAACATGATATTTTTGCCAATTTCTCAACTGGCAATAGTGAATTATAGGAGTAATAGGATTATTCGTTAACAAGGTAGGACTGTTTATAGATACAATCTATTTTAGGGTTTTATTTTAATATATTTTAAAAATATAACTAAAAATATGAAATTGCCGTTTTAATATTTTAAAAATTTACTAGTGATTTGTGATGATTTTATTAATTTTTGAAATATACTCATTTGCTAACGGTATTATCAGCAAGCTTTAAACACACAACAACGATTTTTTTCCGTTGGTAATGGTACTTCGATCATACTGGGCGTTCAAACTAATCTATCAAAACCTTCGCCCAAGTCACTCTCAAATTATTTTTAATCGCCGGAAAAGGGCTTCTTTTAACCATAAATATCGAAGCCTAATAAGTAAATTCTTAGATAGTGCTCTATCTCTCTTTTCCCACAGAGTCAAGTGAATGTTTAAGTCTCTCAATGTTTTTGTGATGAACACAAAAAATCTTTGGACCGGCAAGCGTATTGTTTCGCCTGGTCACGAAAGTCACGTGACTGGTGGTACAACATGGCAAATCGCGGAAAACGTGAGCTTTTTGTGGTAGCTTGTATTATTAATGTGCTCCCAAAAGACTGTAATCTTTACGTTACAAATACAAGGCCTTTTTGCGAAAGAATAACCAATTCTGTTTCTTTCGCCAGACTCCACGCTTCGGTAGTAATACAACCATTGTAAGACCATGTGGCTTATGAAAATATACGCTGGGTATGGGCAGACGAGTAGATATACCGGCAAATAGATCACACGCATAAAATATTCGCCCGAAAATATCAAATAATACAGGCATAAACAATATAAAGACGAATCCGAAAAGTTAATCTGTCGTGATGTCTTTAATTAACATTAAATAACACTTACCAATAGTAAAACAATGGTCGATATAAATAAATACAATGTTTCCATTTTAAAATTCTATTTCTTTTATCCAAATTATATTGACGGCACTAGCACATTTTAAATTTTTTCCTAACAGGTTTCCTAACACGTTGTTGATCCGACCCGAAATAAACCCTTGCTGTCAATGATTAAAAAGCCACAGATAACGTGTGTATATATGATTAGGTGGGGACGATCGATTTTATCATAACATGGCAGCACAAGTATGCGATTGTCATTCATGGTAGAATGTAGGGGCGGGGTCTCTAGATTAAAACAAGGCGCAGTAACTGAGGATTCATGCAGGTGTAGCGTGTTCAGACAACCACTGTTTCCTGATGGTCACATAGAAATAGTTCCGATAACTCCAGATGGTTTCGATAGATTCAGTTTTAGGGTCAGCACCCCTTGTATCTTGTAATTGGCACTACCATCACATGATGAATACCTGGTAAATATACGCAATACCAAATGTAATGTTGGCTAATCTATGAATCTCATTTAAATAGGTTTCCAAACGAAAAGTTGATAATTGGGTTATTAAAGAAATTCATGCGTGTCTTTTTGTGTGGATTTCAACTGCGACAGCCTATAGTCCAAGTTCGAGCTATTGATCAGCCCAGCTACATTTATTGATGACGTGACATCATTAATTGGGGGAGAATTTTGTTTTTTAATTTGAGCAGTTGAGACAGTCAACTTCACGCAGACGCAATCTCGAATCAACTGGTAACTCAAAACCTCTACAAAATATAATCTTATCATAGATATTGTTTACCAGTACGAGTGTTCGATAAATACAATCTTTCAAATTACACAGAGATCTAAAAGATAATAAAATTGGCCATTCTACCATAAAATGGCTATGAAATATTTCATAACATCGTATCAGTTTTCATATTAACAAATATGGTAGGAGTATTACAACACTTGAAAATTGGATTAAATAAAATATGGTAGGAGTATTACAACACTTGAAAGCTGGATTAAATAAAGGGTTGTTCCTTTTATCTCTTAAAACGCAAATATCTTTGCAAAACAAGTAATCTACTGCGGTATTTGGTTTGAAATTCTTCACTGAAATTTGGATAAAAATATTTGGGATACAAATGTTCATTTACTTCCCCTGAAACCCACAAGCGAAATGACCTTAGTCTGTGTTGAGCATCATTTTCTCCTATCTACAAGTGGTAGGGTATGCTATACTTTCTGCAGCCCGTGACACCACTTGCCACTAAAATATGTTACGGTACTTAAAATCTTTGGTATTTCTTTATATTCTTAAAAAACACGTGTACCATTAAGGAAATTTCCAATTCCCTCATTATCTATGAACATATACGATTTGCACGTGTTTCCAGGTACATGTACTTTACTTCATTCTGATATACACCAAATCATAATCTAGCTGTCTGCTCTTCCTTGCTCGTCATCAGATGTTATAACATGTTATATATGCTAGTCTAGAAATGACCAAGTTTGTGTTGGCTGAACGTCTGGATATAACTAAAACTATAACGTAGTACATGGGTTTGGTATGTCATAATTATGTAGTGTTAAAGAAGGGTTCCCAGCAAAGTATTTATTGGTTGGTTATTGCCTATAAAAGTATGACAATTTTGGTATATATGGAATGTAGAGATATCCAATCTTCCTAGAAAAATACCCAATTCCCTGAAAAACACAGTTTCTACCCGGGAATGTAACTTTAAATCTAGGTTTCTGTGTTTTTAGCAAAGCAACCAGATATACGCCAAACTGATGTTGGAGGAGACCACATATCTTTCAAAAATGTTCGAGCCCGGTCCAAGTTGTTTGTCCTTGTAGCTGACACCGTCTTATTCAAACGTTAGTATCATAGCACTTTTGACCTCGATTAGGCTCACTGTCAAAACCCTTTCACTCCATTTTCACTGGCATCATTTAAAATCCATGCTCTACTAAACTTAAATTGGCTTTAGACACAGATAATGTAGAAAAACAACCGGAAAAGTAACTAAAAAATATACGCATAGATTAGACTTTTTTTTGTAAACGCTACACCGCCGATTAAACGCCATGTAAAAAAATATGGATTAAATATAGATTTTTGTTCTTTAAATGATTGTAGTAAAAGGGTAGAAATTAACCTTAGCTCTTAGTTCATATCTAATGCCTTAGTTACACAGTTATTATGTAAACGATGTTCGGAAATCTTTCAAAATTTGGTGTTTAAATAATTGTAACACAAAGGAAGGCTGTAACTAGAAATGTGTGTTTGAACATGACGTTTTAAATAAAAAATTTCTTTACATGCGATCTCATTCATGCGTAGAATTTAGCTATGGATCTCATTTTCAGCGGCTCTATTTTTTTGGCTATAAATATCTTTCTTTCGGTATTTTATACCCCGTTGATATTTACTTTTCTTATCTTTAATAGTTAAACAAAGTAAAAGTTGAAATATCGCCCACAGAGTAAATATTAAAGTGATTATGTTTATAAACCTTTAAACATGTATTAATTTATGTATCAACACATGACTGTGTTTGATTTTGTAATAAGATTTAACCCTATGGGGCCCGTTGTTGCACTGTTTCTTGTAGAGGAATAGATTGACCCAAAACACAGATTTTGGAAAAATTGAAAAAATATCAAGATGACATGGGTCAAGAATGGTTTTAACATTCCACCAAGTTTCAGATTTGTGGGTGTTCATCTACTGGATTCAATCGAATCGAAAATATGCTAATTGACGTAGATTGACCCAAAACACAGATTTTGAAAAAATATAAAAAAATATCGAGATGGCATGGGACAAGAATGGCTTGAACATGTTTGATATAGTACAAACTATAATCACGGATTTTTACGTGCTCATCTACAAGGTTCGGGGCAATTTTCGAAAATTTGTATCTGAAACCATATTCGACGCAAATTTTCTAGGAATCTGGTGAAAACTGATGCTTTTTCATGTTTCTTATGTAGTACTACCGGAAATGTCTGGATAGGTCAACATCTTGGTCTATATCTATTCCTGGAGCACAGTTTCATGTACAAAAACATATTTTTTCCAGATCTTTTCGAGGACTTCGATTGCCCACCCCTGACCCAATTGACATGGAATGACTCTTATTAATTCAGTTCTGTTTCTTCTTAGGTTTCTTGTTTGAAACATAGGCATACAATTATCCAAGCTGTTGGGTCACGGTCATTAAAGTTCAGCATACTATCTATAGCGTAAGATGGGTATTTCGATTTTGTTACAATACTTGATCAGTCTTACTATAGGCCTCTTTCTTGTGCAACGCCATGTGTGTACATTATTGTCAGTCTGATTCTAAAATTTCACGCCATTGACTGTAAAAACTGTTAGGTTCGCAAGGGATAACTTAATGTATTGATTATGATTGGTCAGCACCAGACTGGGGCGCGTCATTGTTTTGTCACCGACAATATGCAATTGAGAAAATAAATTACCCCTTCCTGACCAAACAGTAAAGTTCTGTTTGTTTAATGGCGGTATTTATTATAAGACAGACTAACGAAAATGGAATTGCTCTACTCTTAGACAAGGAAAGTGATGTCACTTGAAAACTGTTTGCTGGTTTTATTTCACGGCAAGATTATGCATGGGGTATTTTGTTTACTGAAGCACCCCGCCCACTCCCGACCCCTCATTCATTTGATAAACTCATTGTAATTGGCAGTTTTATTCGGGCTTTGTTAAACAAAACAAGTCATTGCTAATGAATCATTAAACAATTTATTCAAAACAATTGTCTGAACAAAGAATTTTAAAACACTCATACGTAATTATTTATCTAGTTGCATTATTTACAAATATGTTACAACGTGATAATATATCATAATTAGGTAATTCCTCAAACAAACACATCCACACATTAATAGTTACACCTCGTATATGGTTTGCACAGTACTAGATAGAAAGAGAGATGGGGTTTAACGTCTACTCGACACAAACTAGGTCATTATGGGACCAACACATGGTTCAGTTTTATTTCAATGGGAGGAAACCGTAGGACCTTGAGAAAACCCACCAGGATGGACCTCACCCTTTGTCATCCACAACTGGGGAATCGAAACCATGGCAGTTGACTCAATGCTAGGCTTTATGATACAACGCGCAGGCGATGAGGTGGACGACGCATCGTTGGACGGGGGTGAGGACAATTTCGAGCTTATTGCAATATGGACGTATAAAAACGAACGTGTTCTGATTAAAGTGCGTCATCTCATGTGACGTAAAAGCAATAACAGCCCAAATGAACTTTGTACCATATGCACAGCTGAGCTTTTGGAGTTGTTTTTGAACAAAACCGCCAACTAAAAGATAACACACCAAAATTACCAATCCTATATTCCTTTCACATAAAACTATGTTGGGTTAATAGTTACACATTTTACATCGCTTATCGTTTTTTATGTATCTGCTGAACAAAATCAACAAAACGAACAATTATCTATACGGTATTTTGTCTATTCGTAAACACCTTAGAGAGAGAGAGAACGAGAGAGAGAGAATGGAGAGAGAAATGGGGTTTAGCGTCCACTCAACACAATATGGTTTAATTTCATTTCAACAATTCGCATGCGCGTAGTGGTCTTTAGCAGTGGGAGGAAACCGGAGTGCCAGGAGGAAATCCACGAGGTTGAGAAGGCGCCCCTATCTCCATGCCACATACGCTCACACACAGCCGCAAACCGGCCATCCCAACCCCCCACCCCCACCCCCCGTAAACACATTGGGAATAATGGTAGATCCCCTATAATATACGAAGTGTATTTCAGTTTAACTATGGACCTAAAGATTGGTTCACACAAATTAATGGTTTAATTCTTTGCTATTAAATCAGTATACAACACATTATTAATTAATATAGGTAATCATAACATTTATGTACATCTATTTACAATGTAAACTCCACGCCATACTGGTCTAGAAGGATTGTCTACTGACTCATTGCCAGCATCATAGGTAACATGGCACCGCTATTACCTCCTCCTCCAGCTGCCAACATCATTGTTAGCGGACTCATTTCACCACCAGACAGAAGCAGCATCATCAACATCATCATATTATCGTTATTACTCTGCTGTGTATCTGCAATATAAAAAGAATAGATATTTAAACACCAAAAATAGAAACCACGCCAGTTGACTCAATGATACAGCGCGCACGTGCTAACCATTCGGCCATCCCACCCAACCAGAATTAGGGGTATATTGGGCGGCATTTTGAAAAAAAAACAAGTTTTCTATAAGTTGGTGTTATACAACGGACCTTTGAATATAATTCAGTAGCCGTACGTCTCTATAAATGTAAGTTTCTTCATTCCTCCTGTTTTGATAAAACATATACAAATATGGAGGGAAGAAATTTTATGAAAGTTTTAAAGGGACAATAACATTCTTGCTGACTTGGTAGCTCCAGAAAAAAAATAATACCCTTATTATAAGTACTAGATGTATAAATGTCCTACCTCTTGTGTAAATTATCCATTACAACCTATTTTATTTGTCCAGAGGGTTCGAAAATATTTTAAAATCCAAGTCACATTTGAAAAGGTTTACGTTAGACTTTTCAAATCAATTGGTTGAATTTTTCCAATTTTTTAAATTAGGTGTGCTAAGATGAAATTTATATCATCAATTAATTGGAATATTCTAAAGTAATACGATTTGTTGACCAGAATGAAGATTGGGACATATTTTTCAGTTACAACAAGAGTGTTATTGGGGCTTTAAACTACTTACTGGCTGGTGCGTTTGCTGGAGAAAGAGATGCCAAAGGCCCGGCTCCGCCTGCGGGAACTGTGGTCACTAGAATAGAAAACAAAATCTACTGTTTGCAAGTATTACTGAGGACAAAGGTAAAAACGGACAGTTACTGCGATAAGATTATTCTTGTCTCTTCTTAAAACCAGTATCATGCACCGACAAAATTTCATCCATTTCATGTTAATTCGATTAGTGATGATGGCGATACGACATTGTTCAATGTCAAGTATACTTAATAATGATACTTACTAGCATTTCCTAATGCATTAGGTCCTCCTGTTAAGCTTGCTAATGGTCCTTGACCACCACTGGGTTGAATTGCTAAGGATGACATACCACCACCAGATGGGCCTAATAAGGAACCTTGGCTACCACCAGATGGGCCTGATAGGGGTGGCTGACTTCCACCAGAGATACCTGCTAACGGTCCTTGGCCACTGGGCACTGGATACACTATAAAAATAGAAAGTGAAGATTATTATTCGGAAAAAGAAAGGCTAAATTTGATTTCTGTAATTTTTTTTTATTATTGAATGAATAAAGAATATATAATCCTCCACGTGCCTTTCCACTGGTCCACAAGACCACTGTATTGAGATATTTCAAAGTCTCCAGATAGCATGCACGATAATGTATATTCACATTATAAAATTAGAAATCCGTTAAATCGTAAAAAAAACTAATTGTGAATTTTTTTGACTAACCTGTTTGAGGACCTAGGGGGCTACCAGTGTCAGTAATGCCGGTTCCAAAGGCAGGGTTGGGAACAGCAGTAGGGTCTATAAAACCTAATAAAAAATACAAGAAAATCAATATTAAGCAAAAATGGGCCGAAGAATATTGTATATGTCATGATTACGGAAATTATTATTATACCTAACAAGCATGGTATCGACGACCTTTGCCTCGAGGTTATCATTTACCCAGTACTCAGTACTGCCCTACTAGTCTTGTCTTTCTTATTATTATTTTTCTATTTTACATTAATTTGTTGATTACACTAATGGTTTTAATTGTTGTCTAATGGTTTGAATTGTTAGTATTTTTTATTATTATTGAATTTTGAAAAGACTGTATCTCAGTGAAAATTTTATCATATGACTCACTTGGAGCAGTTGGTCCTGATCCTACAGCTGACAAAGGACCACTTCCAGGAGCAGCGGCATCCCCACGACTTGGGCCGTACATTATAGTTCCTGTTGGAATGGGGGCATTGGGGTCGACTACATTTCCAACGGTATTAGGATCTGCTAATGTCCCTGGTGGCATGTTACTTGGTGCTGGATATAGGTTATTAGTAGCGACAGGAGCGTCAACCAAAGCCCCCTGTGGTATACCATTGTTACCTCCTAACGGTTGTGAGTTCGGTACTGGTACTGTCAACATATTGGCTGGATTTGTACCAGAAGCTGTATCTGGGATGACCATTGAGCCTGAATTGGATGGAAATCCAGAGTTCAATGGACCTGAAGTTCCAATGGAACCCGTACTGGATGGTAAACCTAGGGTAGCTAATAAATTCGGATTCATCTGTCTTGTCTCTCCACTTAATAAATTATTAACAGCATCCATGAAAGAACCTGCATTTGATAGGGCTGATCCTCCTTGTGTGCCACTTCCTTGAATAGTAAAGAGAATAATCTAAGATATTTGTTCTTTTGGGTTAAACTAAGCCATACAGAACATTTTCAATAATAAAATGTAATAGTCATCTTTATCATTTTGTTTTTTGTAGAGAATTGTCATATTGGTGCATTGCCTGAAGCTTTATGCAGATTGATATTTTAACATGGTTAACGTTAATCTTATTTCACATAATTTCATTATTTATCAGGTTAAGTTCTGTGGCTATTGGCTATTGTTTTGGCAAGTAGAACCTTGGGCAGACTAAGATTAAATAAATATTACCTGTAGCTCCAGGTTGTCCGACTGGTGCCACTGGGGTGGGTGCATTTGATGGTGGTCCACCAAAACCGGCTGCAGCTAAGTCTAGTAAAGATCCACCTGATGAAGCCGTCGGCTGTCCACCAGTCACTACATATTCTGTTCCTCCTGCTGCAACAGTTCTTGTAGCGGGTACATCCAAATTGGACACCACTATAAATTTAAAAATATACAGATGTAATAAGTTGTTTGGTTAATCTTTTTGGTGCATGTCAAATTGCAAAAATGCCAATTCCAACATCCTCTGCTCCGGAATGAACTCGTGAGCATCCAACCCAAATTAACTAATTTCTGTGATGTGTTATTTTACGCGGTGATTGTTCTATATCAAGTAATATTTATCAATGTGAGGAGTCCTAAACATGAAAGATACTATGTGTGTCTGCGTACGTAATGGTATATTTGTCTGTGGAACTGGATGTTTGAATTTTAAATGATCTTAATTTTACACTGAACAGTTTAACTGGATAGCAATGAGTGTGATTTTGACGGGCATAGTAAATGCGTATTGTCCGTGTACATAAGGAAAACAAAAGTCAAAAATTAAACCATCAAATTGCTTACGTTGAGTTGTTAATGTCAACTTACAGATGTTCGGACATGAGCCCTCGGGACATCCGCTTGTGAGTTATAGACTGTTATGTTAACTCTTCTATACCCGACAGACTGACAATTTTTAGTAAATGTGTGAGTGGCATTCACATTATTCTCAACGATTAATGTCAAATATATCATGTAATAATATATATCAATTATTTTAAGTTGAGTTAGTCCAATTTTAGCCCATTTAGCTTGGACAATATACCGGGGGCTTACCTGCAGTCTGACCATTGACGTAAATAAATCCCACAACGAAAATCTGAAATTTAAAAATAGACAGTGGACATTATTTTTGATCTAGTATAAGTTTCTTACCCCTTTTTGTCCAACCCCAGGTCCTCTGTGCAAGCGACCCCTACGAGGAAACGAATTATTGAAATAAAATTAAACAATATTATGTTATTCAAGAAATGGCCTAGTTTGTGTCGAGTGGACGTTAAACCCCATTTCTCTCTGTCTCTAGGGGGTCACGGTGGCTAAGTGGATAAGACACTGGTTTGCTTGCCTGGGGGTCGGGTGTTCGATCCCTGCATTGGCCGACAAAGTTCATCTCGATTTTCCGGCGTGATTTCCCCTTGTCAGTGATGCAGAAGGAGGGTCTGCCTAGTCGTTGGGATGGGACGAAAAACCGAGGTCCCATGTACACATTGGAGTGCACGTAAAAGATCCCTTAGCAGTTGGAATTCGATATAAGAGTAGGCCGTAGCGCCGCTGCCCGGACAAAATTTCCCTCATAGCACACTGTATGGCGTATGTCCGTCTTCCTTTAGCCCAGGTTAGGTGTATGACGTTAAACCCCATTTCATTTCTCTGTCTCTAGGCTGATAATCCCCAGAAGTTTTGCGTTGATTTGTAAATAAAAATTTCCCACAGACAAATGTAAAAGGGTTATTACGAAAAGGCTTTTTATTGATTATTTTCTCGCATGTATGAAGAATATTGCGCCCGGTTTTAGAAATATCTGCCATATTGTGTCAAATGTCTATTTATATCATTGCGTTGAACATTTAAAGTGGGCGTAGTCCACGGAACTGCCGTTTCATGACAAAGGGAGATAAATATCGGAATAAAATTAATATCTCATGATAGCATACGTCATAAGTGACAATTAATGAGATAAACATCATAAGAAGTGTATAAAGTCTGTTCCTATAAATCACTCAATTAAACATTTAACATCATATTTTTATTATAAAAAGTTGTGAATCAAGAACTTAAATGCACGTATGCCATAGCTAGTTTAGTTCTAGATATCTTTCTTATCAGAAGAAAAAAAGTCTAAAATATGAGACAATGGGAGGATAGCTAAAAATCGACTGTTTATCTGTTATCCCTTGTTTCTTCAATACTAAGGATACCTTACGTTTTCCTTTTTCCCTCATTTCCAGGTTCCAGGTCTATTAGATATCTAATATTGGCTGACGCTAACGTTGTCCTTTAAATAACAGTCACACAGATTACCACATAAACACTACTTTGTTGAATAATCTTTCAAACGGTGACAGTTTATGTGTCATAATATGATTATGCGAAATTTGTAGTGTGGATTCCGAAACTAAACATAGGTTTAAATAAAAAATGTCTTAACCGAATAGACACTTTGAAATGCGCAGGTTTGGCTCAAATTTAAGTTTATCTCTTAAGTCTAAGCCATTATTTTGGTCTCTGCCCACAATTAATTATATCACGACAGTTTAATGTAATTATAGAGCAGGTTATTTTTGTTGTTTTGGGAAGGAACGTGCGTTTTATCATAGTCACAATAAAAATGTCACTTACTAATGACATTAACGTAGCTCGATAAGCATGGAACTGGCTAATTTACCAGGTCGCCCCAAATTCAAACCTGGGATTTTCCAACTTTGTGTCCCCACGTTAGTACGCCAGGCCCCAAGTTCACAAAGCATTCTCAGACTTAAGTTGAGAATTTGCTCAACTTTGATCCAGAAATACAAAACTTTGCACATAGTTTATTATTGATGTATGTGATACATTAAAATAACAAAGTTTTTATAAAGGGCTATATTTTAGTCACAATAAGGCGAACAATTGTGAGTAAATTCTCAACTTAAGTCTGAGAATGCTTTGTGAAGTCGGGGCCAGGGCGTAGAATCTGTAAGTGACTGGCGCCTGATTGTTCGAACCCAGGTTAAAGATCCCATGGCAGATAGAATTCGATGAAGAGTAAGCGAAACACGACTTTCCTTTGTGAAATGTCTAGCACGACACACACCATGGGGTATGTCCGTCTTCATTGTGGGAGACTTTAAACCTTATTTCATTGCATTCCCCCCAGGTGTATATCTTTCAATGTCTGCGAAGAAAGGTGTATGTTATTCATAGAAGACTTAAAGCTGAACTCCGATTAAAAAACTACAGAAATAACTAAGTAAAAAAAAAAAAATACCCCCGTACATAATCGCCATACTTGTTTTCATTTTGTAATCGGAGTTCAGCTTTAATATACCAGAGAACGTTAAACTGTAAATACGATCGCGGAATAGTTATTACATATCCCAAACATAGTGCAGAAACGAAAACCATTCCATAGCCGTTTTCAAACCCATGAATTACCTATAATCTCAAATATTAAACGTCAAGGTTACATTATACCCAGATTCTAGTTACGGCATTTTAGGCACGTATATCAAGCTGTAACACATATTTTTCAAATGAAAGGCCAAGCGCACGAGCACCACCATACTCCGCACAGTGTTTCGTTTGATTAATCCCACTACTCACTGCTGTAAAGAGCGAAAATTCGTGTTCTAAATTATGATTGGTCAATAGATCCATTAACAACCAGTAGCGGAAAGCTTTACAAAGGCTTTACCTTTAAAACAAAGCGCCAAATAGGACCAAACATGTTTACATAACGTTACGTCATGACTCGCGATTTTATTATGCCCAAGTAACCAGTGCATAGCAGAATATTGCAGTAAAACTAATTGCGTGACAAACGAGGCTATCAAATCGATTAAAATGTAAACAATACTGTTTGAAAACGAACATACTTTCACCGTTTTTAATACCTTCAAGAATCAGAAGCTAATCCAGCAATGGCCAGAGAGGGATTTCTCGGGCCATTACTTCAGGAATATGGAGCGCCACATTACTAATAACTTTATGTCGCGATTGTCACGTCATAAATTTCAGAAACATTAGCTACTTTACAGACGGTAGTTAGCGGTCAAGATATTTAACATAAAAGACCGATAATAACCTAGCATTTCTCTTTCGAAAGTCTGTGGTGCTTTAAATACAAAGTATTAAGTTTAAACAAGTCTTTAAAACTCCTAGGCCTTGATAGAATGGCCCCAAAACTGTATTTGCCCTTCAATTAATTTCGGTGAGAACATATCCATCTTTTTTTTTTACCGATTAGCGAAATTGCGACCATTTTACTTTCGATCATATTGTAGAGATGAAAAGCTCTACATTTCACTGAATTCTTTTATGTAGTTCGCCCAAGTACCTCTTTTTGGTGGTTTCAAAAAGAGTTCGTAATGCTTTTAAGCATTTCCTGGGAAGTACATGGGGTTACCGAGGCCTATTTCATGGAATTTAACGTAGCCTGCATATAAATAGTAAGTTAAATATTTCCTGATAAATATGGGTACTTACAACAAAAACTTTAAGGCTGGCCATGGTACCGTCTATCCTCGACCGCATGACAAAAACTAAAGGTAATATCTGACTTTTAAACCAACATGACCCTTGTCAGTCATTGTTCACGTGACTCTGGCCTAACACGCCCCTTTAAGGAGACGCCGCCACTGAGCGACGATGTATGATGGGCGCTAAAAATAGTTCACAAGGGGCAAAAGTTTGTATGTTAAACGGCGAAACGTCAGTAATAAGACAAGATAAATTTTTATATGAAAGCGGTGACAAGTTGGTCACGTTCTTGTCGTATAATGATTGCAATTAGCGAATCGCAAAAACGAGATAACGTGTAGATCATGATGGCGAACTGACACTTTTTTATTCATCGACTGTAACTTCCAACATGAATTTAAATATATTCATCTATTATCTTTCTGTCCAAAATGATTTGTGACATAGGAAACGATCTAAAGGGGGTTAATCCGACACTATTCGACTACTATATAGGTCTAAAAAATGGAAATCGTGACACATTTGTGTCTGAAGAACGGGAAAAAAGTGTCTTCCAAGAAATCATGTGGTGTAATGGCGTGTACATATAATTTTAGCTATGTGCGTGCTATGGAAATTGTATTACGTTCAAGATGGTGATATTATTTAAGATATTAAAATATATTTTGATACCAATATTTAGCTATAAATGATATTATCAGTATCCCATTATCTTCGCAATGTACCAGCTACGGATATATTCATTCAGATTGAAAAGAACAACTGACGGTCTGTAGGTTGGGTCCAAACATGTTTTGAAATCATTAAATTATTAATCAGTAATTGCCATCTCATAGCTTGCACGAGAACGTTAAATGGCTGTCAACGTTTCAGAAAGAGAGAGAGAGAGAGAGTTGGGGTTTAGCGAACATATGGTTCAATTTTATTTCAATACCGGTAATTCGTTCGAGCGACTCTACTCCTTGTCACGTGCAGCCGGGGAATCAATACCTCGCCAATTGACTCAATGACAGACCTTATGATACAACGCGCAGACGCTGACCATTCGGACATCCACCCTAACCTTCGTCAAAGTTTCAACAGGTATTGAGGGGTGTCCGGTTGGAAATGCTATCTAGAGTTAACAGTAAAAAAATAATCAATATTACCGGTAAATTATAATTCTGATATAAAAGGCATGTTTACACGGATGAAGCCTATTGATATGCGTTTAACCTGAACAATTTCCACCATTTCAAATTCAAAATGACGGAATTCGTTCGTCGACATATACTCGAAAACAATTTCTTTTTTACCGGCTGGCATATTGCTGCACGCCGAATTAGCCCTGATGCAGTAGAGAAGTAGGTTATTTTAATGATATGCAAAAGCTACCAGGCGATTTAAATTATTTCAGTATTATTGCAGTCGACAAAACAAATTTTTGCATTTGAGAAAATATGCGATAGAAAATCGCAAATAGCACGTCGAAAATCAAAAGCTGACAGCAGAAAGTAGTAATATGTCGTGTAATAATGGGGCAATAAAAAAAAAACAACAGTTACAAGAGACCTTGGAAGTTAATGTTGATATTAACACGATATTAGGACGAAGGAATCTTGTCAAAAATGATGCATGTATTGTTATGGGATTTAAATATTTGTCCAGTGTTGGATATGTTCTCTCATATCGTATGTCATTCATCAGTGTCGCCACTGGCTATTTAGTATGGTTTATGTAATCTAGCCTACTTACTCTAATTTGCATAACTTGCGACTACTGTCTGAAAAGAGATTAACGATAAGCTCTCAATAAATTCAGTAATTAATTACATAAGCCTACTACAAAGAGGGGCATTAAATTTGCAAATCTTGACCGGCTGTCTACGGGAATGCCTTAGTGGTCAAGAGTGGCGCTTCCACCCTCTAGCCGGCCGGTCACCTCTGGCTTGCGGTGTTGGTTTCGATGCCTGGTGTGAGCGTATGTGTCTTTCAGATAAAGGGCGACTTCTCAACTTGATGTGTTTACTCCGCGTACTCTGCCCCACCCCCCGGGAAGACTCCTGTGCGATATCAACACCGGTGGAAGCGGACGTTACACCGTTACACATTAAGACGGTTGGTGTGAGGGATTAGTAATCTTCTGGCATAGGGAAGTGTGAGTAGACATTGTCAGAGACAGAAAACAAATCAAAGCAAAAGTTCTATTACCGAATACTCTCTTGAAACACCATCTCGTTTATGAAGCATCAAGAGATCAAACTGCTTTGCCCGGGGAGAAAGCGCTAATGGTTAAACTTAGTCAAGTTGTTGATATTATAAAACATACACTTTATCATTCTCACTCAAAGAAAGCTCCCGTTTTCTAAATAAAATAAAACCAAGTACGAACAATCCAAACCATTAGGCAAAATTCGAAGTCCTAAAAAACGTTATAGGCAAAATAGTTAGGCAAAGTAGTGTAATCAGCAAATGGACTGTTCATCGTGTAAGAAATACACAACAAACAGTGGTAACAGGTGTCCACAAATCTGAAGCCTAAGCTAAAAATTCTGATCATTATCCTCAATAAAATAAGAAACAGAGTAATATGACGGACAGATGGATGGGCAATCTGATTACATCACAGTTCCCGTATGCTTTCGTTTTGTATAGTTCACCATTTCATGTTACTTGTCTTTACAACACTAGGATCTAGAGGAGTTGTTATATTACAGGCGTTCTGTTACGGTGTGCTCTGCAAAGATGATTGATTTATCAACGTCGGACATCATAGGGTCAGCGTGCGCCTGTATGACTCCTGACACGACCTCGTAATACAACTTGTCAGATCTCCATGTATGCCAACGATAGTATAAACGAAACGAAAAATATTTCTGTATTTTGATCGGATTGATTGATGGGCAGTCACTTAGCCTTCAAAATGTTAATCATTGCGCTCAGTAGACAATCACCCGATGGATATCTATACATACTACCTGAATTAGAAGCATAATTATTGTGTACCATAGTCTCGGCCAATTCAAGTTTTGAACTCTGCACCGCCTAAGCAGTCAATGTTCATCATCGGCTCAGTCAAGAAATTCCTTAATGCTACGGGCAGTCGAGCGTTGTTGTTTTGGGGTTTGTTTGTTGTTGTTTTGTTTTTTTTTGGGGGGGGGGGCTTGTCGCGCTGATTGGAATTAGCCAGAGAATGTTTACATCCGATCACGACTAGGAACATGCAGTGATCGTCTCAAAAGCGTAGGGGGTTGGATGGCTGAATGGTGAGCACATGCGCGCTTTATCTTAAAGCTTGTCATTGAGTCATCTGGCGTGGTTTCGAATCCCCAGTTGTACGTGACAAGGAGTAGGATCGCCTATCCTATCTCGTGGGTTTCCTCCCACTGCTAAAGACTCCAACGCGCAAGCGAATTATTGGAATAAAACTAAACCATATGTAAGTTCTGAAATGACATAGTTTATGTCGAGTGGACGTTAATGCCCATTTCTCTTTCTCTCAAAAGCGTACGCCACCCTGCGAGTAAATTACCGACTTGTACCGTTCCACACTTCGGCAGTTGAGGCAGCCAGTTAGCGACCATGTATTATCAATAATGTCTATGACTAGCTTATTGTTAAAACGGTTCGCTAGACAGTATACGTTGAATAAAATCGGGTGAAAAAATACGCTCGTTTGTCCTTGGCTTCTTGAACACCTACATTCAGTTATTGTGTTCCTGAAAGTGTGGCAGACAGTCGGATGAACGCACCCATGTAAGTTGTTACAACACTTTCTTCCAACAATAAAAAGAGTAGTAATTATCATAATTATTGAGTTAAATAGGTTTCTGCATCGCCTCTTGCGCGACAATATGATCAATGAAAATAAATTCTTGACTGCTTCGATTCACGGATTATTAATTAATTTGATTGAGTTTATCGCAATAATTTTTACTCCGACACAAAATGTCATAATGATCAAGGCTATGCACCATATTGAGGAAACATTACCAAATAGAACCTTATCATTTCCAGCTAACTTCTTGTTTTTTGCTGATTCACACATTACGTACCTTGGGACGTTAGTAGCTGACGTTAGTTGCATAACAGCATTTTAATAATTTAATTTGTTTTCGTTCTCTTCCCGACTGGTTAAATTATACCTTGGTGTCACAATTTGTTTATGAGTACCATGAATAGGTCAACGATACAATGACCCGGTAAACCATGCACATATATTATATAACCAAATGTATAAATAAAACCCATTTTGACTTTGATAAAACCCATTAACTAGTCCAAAATAGCGAGGGTGAAAATATAGTTAATATTTAAATTCATGTCAATTGCCAACACAATTGTCAAATTTTCAACATTTTGAGTAATTGGTATCCGGGCCCGTAGTCAGCTCGTCAAATCTGGTTGTCTACGCTAGTTTCCATTGAATTAAAAATATTTCAAAGTACTAACTGCGATGGTTGCTTAGTGCTTGGTCGTTATCTTCTTGAATAGTGATGTGTGACTATGTTTTGAATTTCTGGATATTCACTGAGAAAGAAATGCAGCAATAACCTTTTTTGACCAAAATTAAATGTTAAATTTACGCAAAATAACCTAAACAATTTAACAACTATTAAAAATATTTAAATAGACCACATATCTATCTTTTATAGTGTGTTTGCAAAATTTAGCCGACAAGAGACCGGTTTTTGGAGGGCTTTTTTGTTTTGTTTTTGGAGGGTTTTTTGTTGTTGTTTTGTAAGCTATCGTTGTGTGAGGGGACATACTAAACTTATGCTGTCTGTCTACGGTTACGGTTGAGAACAGACACTAAGCTAGTTGACCGCCATTTCCACACCTAAATCGACGAATTTAGTTGGAAACACTAGGTATACTTTTGAGAAGTTTTTATTTCGTTTCCATTTAATAAAATAGAAAAGGTTTATGACAGGCGTGAAACGGAGTAGAACGACATTACGAAATAATATATAATAACTTTGATATGGTGGTCATTCAGGGCAGAGACCATTCTCGGGGTAGTTAGTTCACTGTGTGCAGAATAGGGATGGGGGTGGAGAGGGGACAATGAAAGGTGTCTTTATTTTATGGGGGATGTTTAAACGACTAGGTATCAATATGACCATGGACCTTATATATAAGTTCATGATGTAGCCGGCTTGTTTATTTCGGCACTTCTTCATACATACAGTGTCATGGTTGCACAACTGCCCGCTAACTTTCGACCAGATTGACATTTAGGGAAGACGGTTCAACTGAAAATAAAATATTTTTTCATATATATAGTTGGCACAATAAAGTGCTCGAAATCTCATAAAACACTAATTTTACTTTTCTTTTAATTGGATACCACGAATAAGTGCCGATTTGAGTATGAATTGAAACTTCTTGTCTGGAGCCACTCGACTTTGTGCGACATTTTTCGGGAATCGATTATTATTTATGGATGCAGCTGCAGCAGTGTAAGTGGATGGTGGGGATTCGGGTCAAACAGCGGAAAAACGCATTTTCAGAATTAAAACCGGGAGGGCTGTCCAATTGATGGCAATTTATGTCTGTTATGATACCAAATCATGGACGCAAAGGCTCGTATGGCACCGCCGAGCCACATATTTTTATTTATTTTGGCATTTTCGACTATAAAAGTAGTCAAGATTATTTTTGGAGTTTAGAGCCGGTGCCGGTCTGTGAGGTCTACCGGTGGCGGTCGGGACCTTATCAGCGCCGCGCCGGGGTACAGGTGTGCGCGGGTTTGTTCAATGGCGGTGATCTTGGGTGTATAGCGGTGCCGGGTTTTTGGTTTAAAGGTTTTAATGAGTTTAGTCCGCAAGTATCCTTGTAGTTGAAGACTAGATGACAAATGCTTCGATCCACTTTAAAAAATCAGAATAGAAGGAACAAGCTCTCGCGTAACGAATTAGCTGAAACACAAACACTCCATAAGCTGGCGATATTGGAATGTTACTACTATCTAGAAGTTCCTGATTTGGATGAAAATACACAGTGAACAAGCCAACAGTGAGGCGGAAGTTCCCTTGCCGAAATCCCAAAATAAATAGATGACATATTAATTAATCGCACTTTTATTTTTTTTTTCAAACGTATCGAGCAATAAAACTCACGAAGTGTCATCCAAAAGTGTTTTAAAAAGAAAAATGCTAAAACCGACGAGAAAAATGAAAATGTACCCTAGTTAGGGGAACCATCCCGCCGAAATCCCAAAATAAAGAGATGACACATATTAATTAATCGCACATTTATTTTTTTTCAAACGTATCGAGCAATCAAACTGTACACGAAGTGTCATCTAAAAGTGTTTTATAAAGAAAAATGCTAAAACTGACGAGAAAAATGAAAATGTACCCTCGTTAGGGGGGCCCTAAAGGCAGACAAAAGGCCCCCACGCTTGACAAAAGGGCCCTAGTGTCCGAGTCAATCGTTTCTATACACTGTTACTGTCGAATCCATTACTGAATGAGAATGCAGTCATTGTATTGGCATAAAAATCACCAATCAAGATGAACCTAAGTTATCTTGTCCTAAAGTATCAACCAATCAAATTGCTTACCTCTGCCTACCCTAAGAAGAAAATGCTCATCTTCGAACTCCATCAAGGCATTGACCTAATAAGCATATACACCAAGTTTGAACATTTTAACTCAATTAGAAGGAGAGTTATTGTGTTCCAAAGTCTCGACCAATCAAATTGCGTATCACTCTGCCTACCAAGCAGAAAATGCTCATTATCGAACTTAGTCAAGGCATTACTGTAATAAAACTATACACCAAGTTTCATCACTCTCACTTAATTAGAACTAAAGTTATCGTGTCCCAAAGCATCAACCTATCAAATTGCTTATCTCTTACCCTTAGCGGAAAATGCTCACCCTCGAACTCCATCAAGGCATTGACCTAATAAGCATATACACCAAGTTTGAACATTTTAACTCAATTAGAAGGAGAGTTATTGTGTTCCAAAGTCTCAACCAATCAAATTGCGTATCACTCTGCCTACCCTGAGCAGAAAATGCTCATTATCGAACTTAGTCAAGGTATTACTGTAATGAAACTAAACACCAAGTTTCATCACTCTCACTTAATTAGAACTAAAGTTATCGTGTCCCAAAGCTTCAACCTATCAAATTGCTTATCTCTTACCGTAAGCGGAAAATGCTCATCATCGAACTCCATCAAGGCATTGACCTAATAAGCATAAACACAAAGTTTGAACATTTTAACTTAATTAGAAGGAGAGTTATTGTGTTCCAAAGTCTCGACCAATCAAATTGCGTATCACTCTGCCTACCCTGAGCAGAAAATGCTCATTTTCGAACTTAGTCAAGGTATTACTGTAATAAAACTATACACCAAGTTTCATCACTCTCACTTAATTAGAACAAAAGTTATCGTGTCCCAAAGCATCAACTAATCAAATTGCGTATCTCTGCGTACCCCAAGCGGAAAATGCTCATCTTCGAACTCCATCAAGGCATTGACCTAATAAGCATATACACCAAGTTTGAACATTTTAACTCAATTAGAAGGAGAGTTATTGTGTTCCAAAGTCTCAACCAATCAAATTGCGTATCACTCTGCCTACCCTGAGCAGAAAATGCTCATTATCGAACTTAGTCAAGGTATTACTGTAATGAAACTAAACACCAAGTTTCATCACTCTCACTTAATTAGAACTAAAGTTATCGTGTCCCAAAGCATCAACTAATCAAATTGGGTATCTCTGCGTACCCCAAGCGGAAAATGCTCATCTTCGAACTCCATCAAGGCATTGACCTAATAAGCATATACACGAAGTTTGAACATTTTAACTTAATTAGAAGGAGAGTTATTGTGTTCCAAAGTCTCGACCAATCAAATTGCGTATCACGCTGCCTACCCTGGGCAGAAAATGCTCATTTTCGAACTTAGTCAAGGTATTACTGTAATAAAACTATACACCAAGTTTCATCACTCTCACTTAATTAGAACAAAAGTTATCGTGTCCCAAAGCATCAACTAATCAAATTGGGTATCTCTGCGTACCCCAAGCGGAAAATGCTCATCTTCGAACTCCATCAAGGCATTGACCTAATAAGCATATACACCAAGTTTGAACATTTTAACTCAATTAGAAGGAGAGTTATTGTGTTCCAAAGTCTCCACCAATCAAATTGCGTATCGCTCTGCCTACCCTGAGCAGAAAATGCTCATTATCGAACTTAGTCAAGGTATTACTGTAATAAAACTATACACCAAGTTTCATCACTCTCACTTAATTAGAACAAAAGTTATCGTGTCCCAAAGCATCAACTAATCAAATTGCGTATCTCTGCGTACCCCAAGCGGAAAATGCTCATCTTCGAACTCCATCAAGGCATTGACCTAATAAGCATATACACCAAGTTTGAACATTTTAACTCAATTAGAAGGAGAGTTATTGTGTTCCAAAGTCTCAACCAATCAAATTGCGTATCACTCTGCCTACCGTGAGCAGAAAATGCTCATTATCGAACTTAGTCAAGGTATTACTGTAATGAAACTAATTATCGAACTTAGTCAAGGTATTACTGTAATAAAACTATACACCAAGTTTCATCACTCTCACTTAATTAGAACAAAAGTTATCGTGTCCCAAAGCATCAACTAATCAAATTGGGTATCTCTGCGTACCCCAAGCGGAAAATGCTCATCTTCGAACTCCATCAAGGCATTGACCTAATAAGCATATACACCAAGTTTGAACATTTTAACTCAATTAGAAGGAGAGTTATTGTGTTCCAAAGTCTCAACCAATCAAATTGCGTATCACTCTGCCTACCGTGAGCAGAAAATGCTCATTATCGAACTTAGTCAAGGTATTACTGTAATAAAACTATACACCAAGTTTCATTACTCTCACTTAATTAGAACTAAAGTTATCGTGTCCCAAAGCATCAACTAATCAAATTGGGTATCTCTGCGTACCCCAAGCGGAAAAAGCTCATCTTCGAACTCCACCAAGGCATTGACCTAATAAGCATATACACCAAGTTTGAACATTTTAACTCAATTAGAAGGAGAGTTATTGTGTTCCAAAGTCTCGACCAATCAAATTGCGTATCGCTCTGCCTACCCTGGGCAGAAAATGCTCATTATCGAACTTAGTCAAGGTATTACTGTAATGAAACTATACACCAAGTTTCATCAATCTCACTTAATTAGAACAAAAGTTATCGTGTCCCAAAGCATCAACTAATCAAATTGCGTATCTCTGCGTACCCCAAGCGGAAAATGCTCATCTTCGAACTCCATCAAGGCATTGACCTAATAAGCATATACACCAAGTTTGAACATTTTAACTCAATTAGAAGGAGAGTTATTGTGTTCCAAAGTCTCAACCAATCAAATTGCGTATCACTCTGCCTACCCTGAGCAGAAAATGCTCATTATCGAACTTAGTCAAGGTATTACTGTAATGAAACTAAACACCAAGTTTCATCACTCTCACTTAATTAGAACTAAAGTTATCGTGTCCCAAAGCATCAACTAATCAAATTGGGTATCTCTGCGTACCCCAAGCGGAAAATGCTCATCTTCGAACTCCATCAAGGCATTGACCTAATAAGCATATACACGAAGTTTGAACATTTTAAATTAATTAGAAGGAGAGTTATTGTGTTCCAAAGTCTCGACCAATCAAATTGCGTATCACGCTGCCTACCCTGGGCAGAAAATGCTCATTTTCGAACTTAGTCAAGGTATTACTGTAATAAAACTATACACCAAGTTTCATCACTCTCACTTAATTAGAACAAAAGTTATCGTGTCCCAAAGCATCAACTAATCAAATTGGGTATCTCTGCGTACCCCAAGCGGAAAATGCTCATCTTCGAACTCCAGCAAGGCATTGACCTAATAAGCATATACACCAAGTTTGAACATTTTAACTCAATTAGAAGGAGAGTTATTGTGTTCCAAAGTCTCCACCAATCAAATTGCGTATCGCTCTGCCTACCCTGAGCAGAAAATGCTTATTATCGAACTTAGTCAAGGTATTACTGTAATAAAACTATACACCAAGTTTCATCACTCTCACTTAATTAGAACTAAAGTTATCGTGTCCCAAAGCATCAACTAATCAAATTGGGTATCTCTGCGTACCCCAAGCGGAAAAAGCTCATCTTCGAACTCCACCAAGGCATTGACCTAATAAGCATATACACCAAGTTTGAACATTTTAACTCAATTAGAAGGAGAGTTATTGTGTTCCAAAGTCTCGACCAATCAAATTGCGTATCGCTCTGCCTACCCTGGGCAGAAAATGCTCATTATCGAACTTAGTCAAGGTATTACTGTAATGAAACTAATTATCGAACTTAGTCAAGGTATTACTGTAATAAAACTATACACCAAGTTTCATCACTCTCACTTAATTAGAACAAAAGTTATCGTGTCCCAAAGCATCAACTAATCAAATTGGGTATCTCTGCGTACCCCAAGCGGAAAATGCTCATCTTCGAACTCCATCAAGGCATTGACCTAATAAGCATATACACCAAGTTTGAACATTTTAACTCAATTAGAAGGAGAGTTATTGTGTTCCAAAGTCTCAACCAATCAAATTGCGTATCACTCTGCCTACCGTGAGCAGAAAATGCTCATTATCGAACTTAGTCAAGGTATTACTGTAATAAAACTATACACCAAGTTTCATTACTCTCACTTAATTAGAACTAAAGTTATCGTGTCCCAAAGCATCAACTAATCAAATTGGGTATCTCTGCGTACCCCAAGCGGAAAAAGCTCATCTTCGAACTCCACCAAGGCATTGACCTAATAAGCATATACACCAAGTTTGAACATTTTAACTCAATTAGAAGGAGAGTTATTGTGTTCCAAAGTCTCGACCAATCAAATTGCGTATCGCTCTGCCTACCCTGGGCAGAAAATGCTCATTATCGAACTTAGTCAAGGTATTACTGTAATGAAACTATACACCAAGTTTCATCAATCTCACTTAATTAGAACAAAAGTTATCGTGTCCCAAAGCATCAACTAATCAAATTGCGTATCTCTGCGTACCCCAAGCGGAAAATGCTCATCTTCGAACTCCATCAAGGCATTGACCTAATAAGCATATACACCAAGTTTGAACATTTTAACTCAATTAGAAGGAGAGTTATTGTGTTCCAAAGTCTCAACCAATCAAATTGCGTATCACTCTGCCTACCCTGAGCAGAAAATGCTCATTATCGAACTTAGTCAAGGTATTACTGTAATGAAACTAAACACCAAGTTTCATCACTCTCACTTAATTAGAACTAAAGTTATCGTGTCCCAAAGCATCAACTAATCAAATTGGGTATCTCTGCGTACCCCAAGCGGAAAATGCTCATCTTCGAACTCCATCAAGGCATTGACCTAATAAGCATATACACGAAGTTTGAACATTTTAAATTAATTAGAAGGAGAGTTATTGTGTTCCAAAGTCTCGACCAATCAAATTGCGTATCACGCTGCCTACCCTGGGCAGAAAATGCTCATTTTCGAACTTAGTCAAGGTATTACTGTAATAAAACTATACACCAAGTTTCATCACTCTCACTTAATTAGAACAAAAGTTATCGTGTCCCAAAGCATCAACTAATCAAATTGGGTATCTCTGCGTACCCCAAGCGGAAAATGCTCATCTTCGAACTCCAGCAAGGCATTGACCTAATAAGCATATACACCAAGTTTGAACATTTTAACTCAATTAGAAGGAGAGTTATTGTGTTCCAAAGTCTCCACCAATCAAATTGCGTATCGCTCTGCCTACCCTGAGCAGAAAATGCTTATTATCGAACTTAGTCAAGGTATTACTGTAATAAAACTATACACCAAGTTTCATCACTCTCACTTAATTAGAACTAAAGTTATCGTGTCCCAAAGCATCAACTAATCAAATTGGGTATCTCTGCGTACCCCAAGCGGAAAAAGCTCATCTTCGAACTCCACCAAGGCATTGACCTAATAAGCATATACACCAAGTTTGAACATTTTAACTCAATTAGAAGGAGAGTTATTGTGTTCCAAAGTCTCGACCAATCAAATTGCGTATCGCTCTGCCTACCCTGGGCAGAAAATGCTCATTATCGAACTTAGTCAAGGTATTACTGTAATGAAACTATACACCAAGTTTCATCAATCTCACTTAATTAGAACTAAATTTATCGTGTCCCAAAGCATCAACCAATCAAATTGCTTATCTCTTTACCCTAAGCGGAAAATGAACATTTTAGCTCAAATAGGAAGAGAGTTATTGTGTCCCAAAAAGTGTGACGGACGGACAGACAGACAGACGAACTCATTAATAGCCCCCCAACTTTCTTCGAAAGGCGCGGGACAATAATGTCTTTTAACAGTAGAAAACCCACGAAGTTGGACAGGCGACTCTACTCCTTGTCATGTACAACTGGGACAGAGCCGTATGTTGCATTTTTAAAGTGTGGTTGCAGCAGTGATATAAGAAAGTTTGGATCAGGGCGCCCTTAAAACCGACCAACTGATCAGTACCTTAAGAGCATCATTCTTTCATCATAATCAAGTATATTATTGTCTTATTGAAAGATTGCCAAATTATTTATTTTTTGGGGGATGGGGGGGGGCAATTCTCGGGGCGACTTATTTTTCTGGAGATGCAATGGACCCCCTGCAAACCCGCCAGAAACGGCCCTGAACTGGGGAATAAAAACCACGCCAGTTGACTCTATACCGTATGATAGACCTTGTGATACAGCAGCGTGCAAGTGCTAACCATAAATTCACCAAAATGTATTTTATTAAAATTACAGTCAGTAGCTTTCAGTAATAACATGGAAAACGAGATAAAGTAAATTAAATATTAAAGCTACAATTACATATTTTTAAGTTATATTTTTAAAATGTATAATAAATAAAGCCTTAAAATATTTATAAACAGTCCTTCCTTGTTAAAGTATACCTATTAATCGAATAATTAACTATTGCCAATTGGGAAATTGGCAAATAACTAGTGTCCAAAAGAAACGACACCAACTTTCTTTCCAATTAAATTTGTTCTAAGTGAAATTTTTAGTATGAAAAATTGCCAATTCGTATTGCACATCCCTAACACAGCATAGCCCATAAAAATGCCAAGGAACACTAATTGATAACTTCATAAGAAAAAACGTAAATTTCGTTAAAGTGACATTTCCCTCTCTAGCATGTTCTGCACGTGCATGAAAACTGTATAAAACGGCTGATCAGACACGTTGATATCACAGCAACAAAAAGAACACAAGATATGCCACGTATGACAGCCATCGAGAGAGAGCCGTTGGAATGCTTCAACAAGGAGCGTCACATGTCGACGTCGCCAGAAGGTTGGGCTGCGCACGCATCACTATCACCTGGTTGATGCAGTGGTTTCGTCTAACAGGTCATACGTCAGACAGGCCCAGGAGTGGAAGACCACGAGTAACCACGCCCAGTGAGGATCGTTACATCCGGGTATTACACCTGAGGGACCGCGCCGTAACAGCGACATCCACAGCGGCGACAACACTGGGACGCAGGATTAGTCGACAGACCGTCTACAGGAGACTACGGCAGTATGGTATCCGGCCACGTCATCCCTACCGCGGACCGCACCTGGCGCCTCGACACCGACACGACAGACTGACATGGGCCAGGCGAGTTCGACGTTGGCAAGGGCGGGACTGGGCAGGAGTTATGTTCTCTGATGAGAGCAGATTCCTCATGTTCCGAAACGGTAGACGGCAGCTTGTATACCGAAGAGTTGGTGAACGTTTGGCGCCTAACTTCTGTGTCCTACAGGTCCGGCCATTTGGAGGTGGAGGGTTAATGGTTTGGGGTTGTATATGTAGTGACGTCACAACGAGGCTTGTCGTAACTCGTGGAAACCTGATTGCACAGTGTTATCATGATCACATCTTACGGCCTGTTGTGGTACCCTTTCTGCAGCAACAGCCTCGTGGAATCATTTTCCAACATGACAATGCAAGGCCGCACACAGCAAGATTGACACAGAACTTCCTTGCCAACGTATACGTTCACCGGACTTGAATCCCATCGAGCACTTATGGGACCACCTCGATCGGCAAATCCGACGTCGCCTTGTGCCTCCAGTCAACGTGCAGGACTTGGAACGATGTCTCCTCGAGGAATGGCAACAAATCACTCCCAACGTCATCAGTCCGCAGGCGTGTTCTGGCATGTATTAATGCTCACGATGGACATACCCGCTACTGACATGACTTTTAGACATGTGATGTGGTGTGTCATTTCCCGTTGTTTCTGTGATCAGTGTTCTAAAATGTTTATTTTTCAACCCCACCGATCTTTAACGGCTTTGTCATATTGATTGTACAGATTTGATTGAAATGATTCTGTGTACAGATGTTGTGAAAGGATTTCTCAAAACAATAACACTAATCCTAAACTTCTGCTTTGTTTAGTTTTTCTTTTCTATCGTTGCAAACAGGTGGTATCGTTTCTTTTGTACACTAGTGTATATCAATTTCAACTTCAAATTCAAACTTTGAAGATAGCTTGGGGGAATAGAAAAACAAGGAAGGTAATTGTGATATTATTTCCGGTGTCAATGATTTTTAAGTGTGGGGCACAATGTGTATGATCGTATAATAGTGAGTTGACAACCTATTGAGCATAAGACATAGAAATAATTATGTTTCTTTGAAAATATGAAATTCTCGCTTTAATACAACAATAACTTAAAGTATTGATTTCAAATCATTATCACTGACCTATCATGTGTGAATAACGTAGCAACCTATTATAGAACATCTTATTTCAAATTACTATCACTGACCTATCATGCGTCAATAACGTGGCACCTCTTATTTAATTGAACTAATTCAAAGTTATGACCCCCCCCCACCCTTTCCCTCCCGGGGTTTACGCCCATGTGATCAAACATAGAGTTGGTAACCCTAATTTATCATACATTATGCAAGAGCTAAATCTGCCAATTGCAGGTCTTTCTTTAGGCCTTAAATGTTATCTAATAATTCTATACGACTTCTATTCTATTCTAATTCTATAATAATTCTATACTTTACTCATTCTATTCTATAATCTTTCAATTCTAATCCAATACCTCATTATAGGGCCCTATTATATACCAAGCCCCACCAATCCAGTATACAATGTTTTGTTAAATCTATGATAAGATAAGATAAGATTTTATTGTATCTAAACACCCCATAAGAGGCAGCATACAAATATCCACAAAACATTTTAAGAAGAAAAAAGCATGAACATCATTTATGACAAAGGCTCATAATTAAAATTAAAATTAAAAACAAAAAACAACATAGCATGTAAATATTACATATTATATAAGGATAAATCTAGCGCGTCACAAGAGATTTCAAAGTAATATGTCTGTTAATAGTTAATGGAAAACATTGAAAATCACTAGAGTTTTTGACATGACATTTAGCACCGTGCAAAAGTTTGAAGACAAACGGATATTAACTTCTGCCTCAAGAGTGTCTACAAATATTTCGAGTAATCAAAGGTCATTACTCTGACAGCAACTATCTGAAAACATTTAAAATCAATAGGCTTCTTCTTAACGATAGGAATCACAGTGCAGAAATTTAAAGTCAATCGAATATTAACTTAATCCCTTAGGGCGTCCATAGGATATTACACAGTGATCAAGGGCCATAACTATGGTAGTACTTAACAGAAACCATTGAAATCAATAGGATTCTATGTCTCATGCCTTTTGACACTGTGTATAAATTTAAAGTCAATGTGACCGAAAAAAAAGAACATAACTATGGAATTATCCAATTCTCTCCTTAAATGCGAGATAGACAAAGGCTGCAACAGCTTTTGCAAGTGATGGGGGAGGATTAAATACGGTTAAAAAAGTCATTGGAATTGTTGGGGTATTATTAAAGGCTGGCACTAAATAGGAGTTTCGAAGGCTGAGATATTTATCACATTTCATTAGAAAATGCTCCTCATCTTCTATGGCTTGCAATGAACACATCTGGCAAAGGCGATGTTCTACTGGGATGTTTTTGTACCGACCTCTCTCTATTTCTAAGTTATGAGTGCTTAGTCGAAGTTTTGTTAAAGCAATTTTGTGGTCCTTTATTCTAACTACATTTAGATAGTCAGGCATACCATCAATGGTTGGTTTAGATTTAAAATAAGTTCTTAATTTTTGGTTTTGCAAACTACACAACTGGGTATAGTGATTATTGAATTATATTTTCTAGAGATTTTTTAGGTGTCTTAGTCCCTAAAAACCTTTTATCAATTTGAAACTGGTTAATTATAGTATTGATGGAGGAGGTCCATGCAAATTTTGGATTAACATTAGACATGTGAACGTCTTCATTGTAGGCTGCTGCTAATAGAGGGAGAGTAGTGTTATCAGTCAGTCTCCTGTGGTAAGTGAGCATTCGTTGGTAGGCCTCAAAGTGTAACGGAAATATACCCAATTCCGCAAGACAACCAATATTAGATGTCCCGGAGGGTTGGGCCAGTATGTATTTACAGATTTTTGTGGACACCTTGTTCAAATTTACTTGGTCCCACTTTTCCAATAAATGCTTTTCGTTCGATGTTAATTGTGCACCCCATACCTCTGAGGCATACAAGGTTATCTGTTTAATTATTGCATTGTATAATTTTAATAAAGTATTAGTTGGTAAAGAATCAATAGTGCAAATTTTATTTCGAATACAAAACCACGCCCTTCTTGCTTTTTTTCCTAAATCAGAGACAGCTGTTTTAAAACTCGAATTATTGGAAAAGCATATTCCTAGATATGTATACTGTTTAACTATTTCTAAACGTTGCTTGCCAAAGTAATAATTCAAGTTAGTTTTTCTTTTATTGTGTATGAATAACATAATTTTTGATTTATCTGGATTCACCTCTAATTTCCAATCAACACAGAACTGTTTAAGCGAATTTAACTGATTTTGCAATCCTGATTCAGAAGTGGATAATAGTATAAGATCGTCTGCAAATAGTAAGTGGGAAATTTTACAATTATCAAGAGTTGGGGCATAATTATTAGGATTTTGGAGGTAATTTTGTAGGTCATTAATATATACGTTAAACATTGTTGGGCTCATTACACATCCTTGTTTTAGTCCCATGTTTGAGCTTATAATCTGAGACAGCCCTCCAGGGGTTTTTACCCAGTAAGGAGTTTTCTGGTACATAGAAGTTATCAAGTTGAATATATTGCCAGTTATGTTGTGTTTCAATAGTTTGAAAAACATGCCCTTTCGCCAGACAGTGTCGAAAGCCTTTGAAAAATCAATAAAACAAAGGAGGAGATTATTTTTCTTGCATTTATGTTTATGTATAATTGTTCTTAAAATAAAAATATTATCTATAGTTCTGCGGTTTTCTCTAAAGCCACTTTGAGCCTCATCTATTAGTTTATTAGATTCAAGATATAATGTGATACGCTTATTCATTATTGAGAGGAAGCATTTGCAAAGACAACTGGCCAAAGCTATACCTCTATAGTTATTCACATCTGCTTTGTCACCTTTTTTGTGCACGGGCACAATGTATGATTCTGTCCAGGATTCTGGAAATATACCAGAACTAAGAATTAAATTGAAAAGTTTCAAGTAATGATCAATCATATATTCGCGTGAGGTTAGAATGATCTCATTGAGTAAGAGGTCTGGGCCGTTTGATTTTCCTCTCTTAAGTTTGTTGAAAACTGAACGTAATTCATTGGCTGTTATAGTTGCATTAAGCTCAGGGTTATTTCTATTGTGGTTCAAGAGATTTGTAATCTTTGCATCCATATTATTTTCTTCTAGTTTAGTTGGCATGTTATTTTTGAATAAATTAGAAAAGTGATTTCTCCATGTACTTATGGGGATGTCATCCTCTACATTTTTTGTATCATCTTTGATAAGTGAGTTAACTAGTTGCCAGTATTCACGAGGATTATTATTTTCAAGATCATTTAGTTTATTAAGAATATCATTTTTTGCTTTGCGACTTTTATATTTAGTAATTTTTTTGTACGATTTCTTTCGGCTAAAATATATTTGTCGCAGTACAATATTATTGGGGTCACTCCTTAACTTATGCTGTGCACTTAACATGTCACGTCTAAGTACTCTGCAGTCTTTATCGAACCACTGGTTTTTCTTTTTTCTTTTTTTGACTTTCACCAATCTGACACAAGCTTTAGTATTATCAGTTAATATCGAAGTTAAATTTAAGACAGCAGAGTTCACGTCAGAAGAGTTTTGTTCATAGTTAGTAGTTAGAAACTTGTTAAGTTTTAGTTTTGTTTCTGATTTAACTAGTTCGGTGAGCAGGGCCTTGTCAGAGTCTGGCTTCCAAATAAATTTTAAGATTTTTTTCGAAGTACACAAAGTGCTGTCACCTACGGTTTGTACTACGTTTCTATTGACACTGTTGCTCGTTTTTGCATCTATTTTACTATTACTATTTTTATTATGACAAGTATTTAGCCCGATATCAAACTTACATGAGATAAGACAATGGTCCGAGAGATATGATAAAGGTGAGACCTTAAATGTGGATATATCATCAAATAGAGAGAGGCTGGTAACAATGTAGTCCACTGTACTACAGCCATTGTAGGTAACACAAGTGTGAGCCCCTAAAAGGTCACCTACGCACCTACCATTTAGTATGCACATATTGGTATTACTACATAACTGAACGAGTTCCCTGCCCCATGGATTGACATAGTTATCTCTATTGTTTCTATTTTTCAGAAAGAAATTTTTTGGTATATCCTCATTAAATATTTGGGGAAAGGGCTTATCTATATTAATTTTTACTTCTGATGATAGCGTGTCGGGCAGATTATGGGTACGCGCATTAAAGTCCCCACCTAAGATAATCTTTCCCAATTTATTGTATTTCAGGATGTTGTTTTCAAGTGTATCGAATGGGTGAAAAGAGAGTTTTTGCCATATGGGTGAATTTTTTGGGGGAATATAGACTGCTGCAACAAATAGATCATATGGTAATTGAGTAACTGATTGAAGTATCTTAAACCATATAATATCACTGTCATTTGATTTTACTAGCTTTATGCCATGTTTAATTTCATTTTTAAAAAATATTGCGCACCCACCTCTGGGATTTTCACCTACTCTACTAAATGCTAGACTGCTATACCCATTGAAGACATTATTAAATTGTTTGATGTCTGTCTGCTCTTTGTTTGTCCATGTCTCAAGAAAGCATATTACATCTAAGTGATCTATAGCTTTGTGAAGAAGCCCAATATTTGCGTCTATTTTGGAAGACAACCCATTAATGTTCCAGAATCCCAGTTTCATATTCATAGTGGGTATATACGAATTAATTATTTTCCTTATTATTACTAGTATTATGGTTAAATACTTGTTTGATTAATTAAATTTGATTGCTGTACATGTACCGTTTGGTAATGAAATCAACAATAAACAATAATACACAATAAACTTCCAAACGATGACAATAAACTAAGGGTTTCTGTCTGTGAAAACTAAGGTAACACAGGCATAAAATTCTAATACTAAGAGAACAATAATATTACACAGAGCAACTAGTAGAATAATTCACAATATGTAACAAAGGTTAAATATAATTAATGCATAATACCTACAAGTTTCGAAAGTGGAGAGAATTAACAAGTGTATGATATATCATGACTGTACATGTGCACTAACATTTATAAATGAGAGGGAATTAAACAATATGAATCATGTGTACATGTGCCTTTTACATACATATTTATTAGAATTTTAGTCATGGATGCACACGTGGTACATGTGTAATATCAATAGATATGCATGCTTATTCGATGATAGACATACACAGTATTATACACATACATGTAGCGTATGGGCTCGGTCTAAATATTACTTCCTAAGTTAATACATGAAGTTGCATTAGTTAGAGGACTACAGGTAATACAAAATTATTCCTGTTCTGTACATTTTATTGACATGGCAACTGATAATCTGGGTATGTGGCAAACAAATTAATTTATATGGCACATATTTTGGAAATTTAGTACCATTTAACGCTTTAGTTATAAAGGCTACAATGACAATGTAGGTTGACACAATTAAGTACCATTTAAAGTTTTAATTATTAAGGCTACAATGACAATGTAAGTTGACACAATCTTCACTGATCAGTTTGTTCTTGATGGCGATGAAGCACTTGTCAAAACATCTTGCTGTGGATGACTAGGCCATGCTGATTCCATGTAGATTGTTTTGTGTAATGTTTTCACTTCTCTCATTTAATCTCACTTGATTATTTGCATTACCGGTATTCACATTGTACTACATGTACATATACCGGTAATAACCATTTACTTCACTTATAGTCAGCACGTACATATAACAGGGGTATTAATATTTGGCACAAAAAGTCTGTATGAACACATGTAAATATTTGGCACCGCTGGATTCTCATTAGTTTTATAACCTTGACACAAATGGATTAGATCAAACGTATTGGATTTAAATCCGATACATTTTCACAAATTTGGAAAGGTGGACTAGATTCAACATATTGGTGTTATATATTGGCACAGGTCCGAAACATTTGTTTTATATATATTTGCCACATAAGTAAATCCAACATTCGTTTTCGATCATCACATTGAGGATTAAATATAACATATTTTTCAATCAGCACACTGTACTATTTCAGTTTGTAACATATTATGTGGAATTACGTTTGTATGTATGATACCAGTTATGTGGTGGAGGTAGTTGGCTAGGCATACATGTAGGTGGTGGATAGAATGGGAATGGTGGCAGTTGAAACAGGTTTGATGATGGCGGTTTGGGTAGGTTTATATTGTGGATAGGTGACCACCTTGGTTGGCGAACATGTGTCCTAGCTGGTGTAGGGTTATTCATGGGATAAGGGTGGCTGCTTAGTACACTTAAGGGGCGACCAGATGTAACATGTAGTGACAAAACATCTTTTAACAAGGATGCTAGTTTAGCGGTACCTTTAGAGCAGTTTAAATGAGTCCCATCTCCCTGGTACAATGAGTTGTCTATTGTACCCTCATCATTCTGAAATACGTAATTTGATTTAACAAAACAGCACTTAAGGTTTTCACAAACTTGCCGGAGTCTTTGGTTTAATCTTTTAATATTATCATTTTCTGTTTGTTTACCCCGAGGTAAGAGCTCAATAAAGTGGACAATTGCTGAAGGGAATTTCAGATTTGTAAGTCTAACTAGATCTCTGTATTCCTCTGAGCACCTGTCAATATTCATATTGGTTGAGGAGTTATTAGAGCCAATTAGGTATACAATATTCTGTGGTATGGAGGATGGGTGAAACCTTTCAACATAGTTTATCATATCTTTTATTCTGGCACCACTTATAGTCCTTATACTAGTAGAAAAGGACTTGTCAATTCGTTTCAGATCCAGGTATTTAAGAATTGACGATCCAAGAATCATATTTGGTTTAGGACGGACAATCCTTGGCAGATCTTGTGTACTTTGTTGGTATTTAGGTTGTTTATTATTCGTAGAATTGTGCTGTTGGCTAAGATTCAACAGGCGTTGGTTTATAGAAGTAGGGGTGCCGGAGTTTGCTGTATTTGTTGTATAAGTCGTGGGGCCTTTATAACTCACAAACCTTTCAGATATGATATGAATCTGTTCTTCAATGTTTTTTTATACTTGTAGTTAGTTGAGGGAGATTGGTTTCTTTGTTGGTAGATTGTTTAATGGTGGTAATTTCATTTGTCAATTGTGTAACCTCGGTGTGCAGGGTCTTGTTCTTACACTTTGATATATTGAGCTCGTCAAGCATGACAGCATGAGAGGCAGATTGTTCATCATATTTGAGTGTTAATTGATTAATTAATTCTACCTTTTCATTAAGTAGTTTATTATGGTTATCAATTTCTTTGGATTGGTGCTCAGACAGTAATCGATATTTTTCTTCTTGGACATATAGTGCCTGAGTTTTTTCTTCCAAGTCTGTAATGTGCTTATCAAGAGATAATCTTTCTTTTGAGTATTTTGAGGATATTTCTTCATGTTTCTTGTTAGAGAAAATCTTCATCTGATTAATTTCATTTTTGAGCTGGGTTATTTCATCAGTAGATGTAGCATTTTTCTCCTTTTCCTTAGCCAGCTGATTATTTAAACTCTCAAGTCTGAGCTCTAGGTTTGTTATGGTGAGTGTTAGGTATGACCAACTTAAGAAAACAAGTGGTAAGTTGCAATGTTGTTAAATGATTCGGACGACGAACTGATCCGAGAAAGTCAGTTTGTAGTTCATTTAGGAATTGAGAGCGAAAAATCTTGCGTGGGTTGGAAATACGAGTATAGAAGCAAAATAAAATGATGAATGAATATTACCCACCGAATTCCGTCTTTACGGATTACTTATAAAACTGACGTGCATTAGTCCATTTTGGAACAGTTTCTGATCGGACGACGTCCGCTGACAGTTCCAATCGTTTGTTATATATAGCTGCAATATGAAAATACAGTAAAATGCCGTTATTCCCCACCACTGTTCTCGGGCCATTTTGAAACTATCTTCTATTTTTCACCGTGAATGTTTATTTTTCGCAAATCGCAAGCAAAAGGAATCATTTCTCGTCATATCTGACACAAATTTATAATACCTCAACACTATGTTCAAGTAGAATTTAGCGATTAAATAAACATGCGGGGGTCTTGTAATGGTTTGTTCAGTTGTATCGCAGAATTCTACTTGAAAATAGTGTTGAATTATTATGACTGTGTGTCAGCTGTGGCAAGAAATGATTCCTTTGGCAAACAAAGAAGAATCTGGGTAAAAAATAGTCGGTACGGATTCAAAGACAGCCTTAGACCAGAGGTGGGGGATGAGGGGTATTTTCATATTGCAGCTATAGGCCTATAGCAAGCGATAGGAACTGTCAGTGGACATCGTCCGATCAGAGACAGTTCCTAAAGTAACTAGATGTGGATATACTACACTGTCCAGAATTTGATAGTTTTAGACAAGTTCTTGGGGGTCAGATGAAGAAACTAATTAAAATAGGACTGACAAAGTTCGTCGTCCGAATCGTTTGACAACATTGTACAAAAAAGTGAATAATATGATTAAAGAAAGAATAAAATAAAACCAAGTACGAACAATCCAAACCATTAGACAGAATTCTAAGTCCTAAAAACGTTATTAGGCAAAATAGTGTAATCAGCAAATGGACTGCTCCCCGTGTAGAGAATACACGACAAACAGTGGTAACAGGTGTCCGGAAGAGTAAGCTTACCCTGCCTGGCGCCACACCTGCATCCAAACTATTGGATGAAATCTCAATATAATAGCATGTTTGGCCAATGAACTATCGGTATGCAAAATGCACGTGATGAACTGTGTTAACGATGTAGTAGACATAATTAGGGAGATAGTAAACGTGTCAATTAAATATATCTAGAATAATAGCTGAGAGAGACACATTATATTTACTAATCAAGTCAATGTGACGACCATAAACTTTTTAAAGGTTTTTATAAGTTTAGTGCGCACGTATCCTTGTAGTTGAAGTTTAGACGACAAATGCCTCGATCTAATTAAAAAAATCAGAATAAAAGGAACAAGCTCTCGCGTAACGAATTAGCTGAGACACAAACACTCCATAAGCTGGTGATAAATGGAAAGTTGACAATCGGAAAGTCAAAGTCATCACGATTATCATACAATAAAATAAAACCAAGTACGAACAATCAATTTAACACTCAGTTTATGGCAATTGTCAAATTCGAGACGCAGATCCAAGTAGGAAGCGTAATTGTCACTGTCAGTGGTGTTTTTGATTTCGAGCTCATCAGGATATATGAAATCGACATAATCACTAAATTTAGAATTATTCAGTGATAAAACGTCATCGATATATCGATAAGTGAAATTAAAATGTCTGACCAATCGTTTATTTGTTTTTACGAGCGCTTGGATGTAATCGGCTTCGTACCAATAGAGAAATAAATCAGCAAGCAAAGGTGCACAGTTGGTGCCCATGGGGATACCCACCACTTGCTGATATATTTCCCCTCCAAATTCAACAAAGATGTTATCAATTAAAAAATCCAACATCTGAATTATTTTGATGGCGTTGAATTTGTTTTTGGGATCACTGTGATTCTTAACGAAATATGTTAATTTGTAATTAACAACTAAATATTGATATCTAGCTGTTCCCGATTTAGACGAAAAAACACTGTGAATAATGTCTGTCAAACGGGATTTTAATTTACTATGGGGAATTTTAGTGTACAAAGTAGAAAAGTCAAACGTTTGAATAGATGAGACTGAAGCAAGGGATCTAGATTGCCAACAATCAACTAATTCTTTGGAATTTTTAAATAGCCACATTTGATTTATACCACTACGAGAGTATATTTAGTCACAGTATTTTTGAATACCCTCTTTAACAGCTGTAAGTATAGATGTCAATACTTTAGAAAGTGATTTTGTGGAAGAACGGGATGAACCTGCTATAAAACGTTGCTTGTAGGGATTTTTTATGTAGTTTAGGTATCCGATATAACAAGGGCAAATCTGTATAGGTATCTCCACCGGGAGTACCTAATGAAGTGAGTACAGATCTGTGAATGGATATAATTTCATCCTTACTAAGAGTAGAACGTTTATAAGTAGCACTGTCAATATTGGTTTCCCGAAATTAAGTTCGTTGAACAGACAGTCATAATAATATCGTTTACATATAAAAACTATGTTATTGGACGCTTTGTCAGCCGGAACAATGACATACTTGTCATGCAAGGCCTTGAGATTTTCAACAATGCTAACATCATTGAAAATCGACTTGGGCTTAGTGTCAACTGACAAACGTTGCATGTATTTTCTACGTTTCAGTAAACGACTTATAGACTTAGTCCAATCAGAAAGAGTATCAGAAATAACATCTTCCCTCTTGGCCCATGATCTAGCGTAGTCCTCCGCGGCATCCATAATAAGTTTGAAATTCTGATCCCATGAAAATGGTTGCGGTTCCCGGTATTTGGGTCCTTTGGACAAAATTTCACGTAGCTTATTATTCTGGACTATGTTCAAATCACCAGTGACCACATGTCCAGTTGGTTGGTAAAGGAAGGACGACGTAGAGCAAGAACATGGTAGAGGGTTTTCATATAAGTCTTTTGCATTAATGTCAGAGAATGCGTTTCTGTTATTAAATATTTTGGATGCAATGGGTTTAGTATAAGTATAAGAAATTCTAGGAACAGTAACAGTTTTGAAATACGGCGGGATATGTGCTGTGACTTGCTTATGGTGTAATATTTGGCGTAACCCGATAGCATCAATGCCTTTGTTAGCAAATTTCAATTTTGGAAATGAACTGTTAGTGGTGTTAGATGCATCGGGCTCGGCTGCAATGTCAAGACGACGATGGGCAATGTCAAGCACAATTGATACAACCCTGTATTCAGTGGATGCAGGGTCAGTACAATTTGAATCCAAACATTCAGATTTAAGTAATTTCAAAATAGTAAGTGGAATAGAATATAATTTAGTACGGATATGGTGTGGCCCTAGTGGTTTTTGAATAATTTCCAAAAGGGCATCTAGTGATATAATGCTGAGTTTAGATGGTGTGTAGCGACGATGTCCATGACTGCGTTTTCGACGACGAAACTTTGGGAATAAGGTCATAACATTAACATCGCTATACGCCGGGCTTGATAAATTTCCTATACTGGCTACATTGTCATTGCATCCATAAGGGGTGGCTGTACCTAATGTTCGTATCCAATATTCTTCTCGGTTTCTGCGAAAGGGAGTACTCAAATTAGGGCTGTTGGTAAATTTTCTCTAATATGGACACTGTCATTGATAGTATAGAGTGGTCCGGTTGGTTAAAATGTCTATAGAGAATCTGGTTACTTCCCTTATTAACATTGTGACGATAACCATTAATGCGTAAGTTTAAAGGTCCTTTAGTTTCGCCAACATAAATAAGTCCGCAGAGTGTACATTCTATACCGTAGATTTGAGGTTTTGCAATTTAGTTTCTCAAACCCACGCGTAAAATATAATATGTTTTATTAGTTAAAGAACTAGTAAAATTAGTATTGCTATTCAAAATAGGTCAGGTTTTACAATTATTGGACATACATTTAGAAATATAACAGTTGTATTTCTGGTGAAAAATGCAAAATATCGGTTAGTTTGACAGAACACGGTTGGGTTGAGATAAATGACGTATCAGAAGAATTTAAAACATGGTTGACCTTTTTCATTGCATAGTGATATAAACCTGTTGTGACGTCATTAGAGTGTGATATCTGATCTCGTCCCCTGGGGTCATATCAGATATCTCTCTCTAATGACGTCACAACTTGTTATACGTTTCATAACATGGATGGAGATGATTTTTGTGATAACATCTCAAGGTGTGTAATAACACATATTACAATGGATCAAGCTCGTCCAAGTTGATGTCTTTCCTCAACCGAACTGTATTCGCATGCTTGGCTTTCTTTAGGTTCTTTTCCTGCAATTCTTTTACTTTCAATTCTCGGTTGAATTGAACATTCTCCATTCTCTGTTTTGCGTTCTCTGTTAGCTTCTCCCGCTTAGCGACGATATTTTTGTGATAACATCTCAAGGTGTGTAATAACACATATTACAATGGATCAAGCTCGTCCAAGTTGATGTCTTTCCTCAACCGAACTGTATTCGCATGCTTGGCTTTCTTTAGGTTCTTTTCCTGCAATTCTTTTACTTTCAATTCTCGGTTGAATTGAACATTCTCCATTCTCTGTTTTGCGTTCTCTGTTAGCTTCTCCCGCTTAGCGACGATATGGGCTTCTTCGATGTCACTGTTCACCTTCTTTAACTTTCTAATCATGGCTTCCTCTTTTCTCTGCAACAAATACATAATCATATGTTTAATAAACAAAAATGGCTATATGACGGGACATTAGTAGGTATTTTGTCCTTGAAACCTTCATTGCTGTTGAGATTCGCGCGTTTCCCAATTGGCGATTAAAATACGGATCTATATTTCGTTTCGCTTTTCTTTTATATATACTATTCAAAAAAAGTAGGGGATATTTGATTTTGGGGGCATAATACTAAAATATGCAAATGTCTACGAAAAACGTCACTTTGGAACCTAACAGAAGAAACATTTCCAGTTACATGTGACGCCCAAACGCACCAATAGCTACCGCATGGAATGCAGGTGATGCTTGGGATCATCATGGGGGTCCAACCCAAGATTTGCACGACTCTGACTTTGAATGTTACAGTCATTGTGGCATTGAATTCCAGGGTGGAAACATCAATTTAATTGTTTTAGTGACCAGAAAACAAATTTTGATATGCGTCGGCTTACCCAAAATGAAAGGTTACGTGCCCTTGGCATGCTACAGATCGGCACAACACAGGCGGTTGTGGCGCGGACGATGAATGTTTCTCAGTCTGTCATAAGCAGGCTATGGTCCAGATACCGTGATACACAATCTGTACAGGACAGACCACGCTCAGGTCGACCAAGGGCGACAACGCAAGCCCAGGATCGATTTATCCGTACCTTGGCCTTGAGAAATCGTGTCATCACAGCAAATCAGATCAGCGCTCGTCTTCAAACAGACACTGGTGTGAGAGGGAGTGGCCAGACGATTCGGAATCGACTGCATAGGGGTCACCTTCGCACCCGACGTCCTCACGTGATCCCTTGTTTGAGAGATCATCACATTCAGGCAAGACGTCGTTGGTGTAGGGATCGTCAACACTGGGATAATCGACGCTAGAGCAATGTGATGTTTTCAGATGAGTCAAGGTTCACTGTTGATTTTTTGGACAGACGTAGGAGGTTGTGGCGTCGTCGAAACGAGCGCCTCCAAGACGTTAACGTCATCAGACATGATCGATTTGGGGGTGGTTCTGTTATATATGGTGTGGAGAGGCATCACTCTTGCTGGAAGAACGGCTTTACATGTTGTTGCAGGGCGTGTTACAGACCAGTACTACTGGGACAACATCTTGGCAGTCCATGTTGTGCCGTTCGCACGACGTCATGGCCGCCGTTTCATCTTCCAGGATGACAACGCAAGATGTCACAGGGCCAGGATCGTTACAGGTTACCTCCAACAACAGAACATCACCACATTACCTTGGCCAGCACTGAGTCCCGACCTCTACCCCATCGAGCATGTCTGGGACATGCTTGGACAGAGGTTACGTCAACGCCAACAACGTCCTGCCAATGTCCAAGAACTTGCTGCTGCGTTGCAACAGGAATGGAACAATCTGGACCAAAATGACCTTAGACGTCTCATTAGGAGTAAGCCACGTCGGACCAATGCTTGTTTGGCAAACAGAGGAGGATTTACCCGTTACTGACTTTGTTGTGATGCTGGGTAACTTTGCTTTTGACCCCGGATATCATTTTACCCTTATAATGGTCAGTCTGTGCCTTACTTAGTCCAACGATCATTTGGAATAAATCGATGAATGTGTCATTTGTTTTTCTTCGTCAGTTTCATTAGGTGACTTTAATAACACTTAAAAATCAAATATCCCCTGCTTTTTTTGAATAGTATACTTCCGATGGCCTACGCTACATGAAGGTCTGACCGGATGTAGTGATAGGTGGCGTCAGAGGTCATACGATATGCTTTTGAACCTATGATGTCAGGCATTTGATTAACTAATTAGCTTCGATGTTTTGGGGGGATTACCACAGTTCCATGCACCACACGTCAAAAGCTGATCTTTCCCATCATCGAGAACAATCTTTCCAGGCCCGAAGCCAGTGAGCTGGGACAGATCGGCTGAGTTGGTGTTTCCCCCATTAGTTTTACAGATATATTTTGTCAATCGATATTTATCACGTGATCGTTGTGACGTATACATGTGGGCCTATTCCTCTCCTTCATCAATAATTGTCACGAGCCACCACGACAGTTAACAAACGACGGTAATTATTCCCTGCGGTAATTGTCAATCTGTTTCCCCACTGTTCAGAGTGAGATTGAGAATGTCGAGACTCAAGACCACGTGCTACAGATATACCAGAATATTACTTCATTGCAGTCAGTATACGGCTATTTCTAAAAAACTTCCCACAGGCACACTGGGGGTGGGGTGTCACCAATTCTCTAGAATTTAGAGTTTGCTAATCCACTCAAAATAATAGCCCCCCCCCCCCGGTCTTAGGCGAGCTGTGACTTTAATGTGAATTCACAAGATTATAGTTTACGATGACTAATTAATCCTGCGGGCCCGTAGCCACGGGGGTAAAACATTATGAGCTGGTTACGGGCCCGTAATCCTGTGAAATGGGTATTCCAAGTTTTTAGAAAACACCAACCTTTCGTCTTCTTTCAGCCTTTTCGAGTTTCTCTCTTATCTGCGCCTCTGTTGGGATGTGCCCGGGTGTTTTCAATTTGGCTAATCGGGCTGGTGGTCGAGCTACGTTTGTATTGTCGACTAGGTCATAGCTCAAGCCTCCAGCCGATTTCACTTTTGGGCAATCTAACAAGCCTTCATTTCGTAATTGGTTTAGGACTTCAATTTGCTCTGGTCTCTTATATCCGGGCTTTTTAATTAATAGAGCTGTAGTAATGAAAATGAAATGAAATGGAGTTTAACGTCCGTCCTACTCTTCTGCACCTAACCTGGGCTAATGGAAGACGGCATACGCCAAGGACGTCTTATGCGTAGCTCCAATACATTGAAGCACAGTGCTCTCGCAGTATTTATTATTCAATGAACCTACATATGAATATAGAATTCCATTATATGAAATAGAATTGGGTTTAACGTCATACTGTTCTGCTAAAGAAGACGGCCATACGCCATACAGTATGATATGTGGGAAATTTTGCTTCCCATCCGAACGACGACCAGACAGCGGCCCTCCGTCCTTCATCACTGACAAGGGGGAATCACGCCCGAAAATCTGGATGAATTTTCTTGCCAATGCAGGGATCGAACACATGACCTCCAGGCTAGCGAGCCAGCGTCTTGCCAAATTAGCAACCGTGATCTAAATAAACCCAAAACCCTTAAAATCAATAAATTATAGATTTAAAAAGAATTAAATGAATAAATCCTAGTTTAGATCTAGATCTAAGTGAATAAAAAAATATTTAGATATAAAAGCTAAGTGAATGAAATATTAAGATATAGATCTAAAAATATATTTAAAAAGAAATTTAAAAAAAAAAACACACAAAAAAATAATATTAATAAATTCTAGTGTATATGTAGATGTAGATCTAATTAAATTTTTTTTAAAAACCCACCAATAACCCTAAAAAAATTCTTTAAAAAAATGAATAAATTATAGTGGAGAGGTATGAATAAATTAAAGTATATTATACGTTTCGGCGAACGGTCCGTAATAAAAAGATTGTAATCCCTTCGTTTTGGTGCTGTTCTCTGTCTGATGTTATCCTCATATATTACTGTGTTATCCCTCCTGTTGCTATACGAAGCTTGGCCAACTGGGTGAATTTTGGTATTTTTACACCCCATTTTATATTTAGCAAATTGAAATGATATTACACCTACAAATATGGACTTGGTTGTAACTAGGCATAATCCGTCGTCAGGTCACTGTTGAATTATGGGACGTTATTGATTGTGACGTCATGATAGCCTGGCTCAGATCCACCGAACTGTAGTAGTGAATTCAGTCAAAAAATCATAAATACAGAAACACAATCAAGAATATAATATTATGACAGTTGAGATTCCAAGCTTTTATAAAACATATTTTTTTTTAAAATCGGTTAAGGGGTTCAGATTTTATGCATGTTTTTATTCTTAAAAAATGCGACATATTGAGGACATTTGCGGCTTAAAACAATAGCGATTTAACATAGAGGTTAATTGCACAATGGCACCAAGAATGTCACATTATTTTGATTTTTTATTGTTATTTAAATCATAACTTTTTTATTTTACGAGATATCTTATTAAAAATTTCGCACCTTTAACAATAAAATATTTTTTAATGGGAATTTGAAAAATAATTAAAAAAACTAATTTAAATAATTTATGCTAATTAGCTTAATGTGTATCTAATTAGCATACAATTGTCTGTTTTCTCACTTTAAGGTAACATATTTCTTAAACTATGAATTACAACTATTCAAAATTTAACATAATTAAACATTTATTAGTTTTTTATGTGATGACAAAAAAACCCATGCAAATTAGATCATCTAATTTGCATAATACATACCTAATTTGCATATTTTGAGCCTTTTTGACCCGTTTTCATCATTTTGATATCATCTAATCCATTTAAGAGAGTATAAAGTGTACTGAACAACTGTACATGTAATTTAGTGGAATTATACACAAAAACCTAGATAGTTAATTATCATAAGGTATACTTAATTTGCATAATATGCACCTAATTTGCATATTTTGAGCCTTTTTGACCCTGTTTATATCATTTCGTTATCATCTAAGCCATTTAACAGAGTATAAAGTGTACTGAACAACTGTACATGTAATTGAGAGGAATTATTCACAAAAACCTAGATAGTTAATTATCATAAGGTATACTTAATTTGCATAATATGCACCTAATTTGCATATTTTGAGCCTCTTTGACCCTGTTTATATCATTTCGTTATCATCTCAGCCATTTAACAGAGTATAAAGTGTACTGAACAACTGTACATGTAATTGAGAGGAATTATTTCCAAAAACCTAGATAGTTAATTATCATAAGGTATACTTAATTTGCATAATATGTACCTAATTTGCATATTTTGAGCCTTTTTGACCCTGTTTATATCATTTCATTATCATCTAAGCCATTTAACAGAGTATAAAGTGTACTGAACAACTGTACATGTAATTGAGAGGAATTATATGCAAAAACCTAGATAGTCAATAATCATAAGGTATACTTAATTTGCATAATATGCACCTAATTTGCATATTTTGAGCCTTTTTGACCCTGTTATTATCATTTCGTTATCATCTAAGCCATTCAACAGAGTATAAAGTGTTCTGAACAACTGTACATGTAATTGAGAGGAATTATATACAAAAACCTAGATAGTTAATTATCATTTAAGGTATACTTAATTTGCATAATATGCACCTAATTTGCATATTTTGAGCCTTTTTGACCCTGTTTTTATCATTTCGTTATCATCTAAGACATTTAACAGAGTATAAAGTGTACTGAACAACTGTACATGTAAATGAGAGGAATTATATACAAAAACCTAGATAGTTAATTATCATAAGGTATACTTAATTTGCATAATATGCACCTAATTTGCATATTTTGACCCTGTTTTTATTATTTCGTTATCATCTAAGACATTTAACAGAGTATTAAGTGTTCTGAACAACTGTACATGTAATTGAGAGGAATTCTATACAAAAAAAAAAAAAGAAAGATATCTAATTATCTTAATATTATACTCCATTTGCACCTAATTTGCATATTTTGAGCCTTTTTGACCGTGTCCATCATTTCGATATTATCTAAACCATTAAACAGAATACAATGAGTAATGAACAACTGTACATGTAATTAAAAGGAATAATTTGCATATTTTGACGAAAATTTCTCAAATTTACAAATTTAAAGGATAGAATAAAAATATAAATAAATTTTGTAATTTATAAACTTTATTTGGTTTAGGAAATCGAAAGTTTGGTTGCTCATGTCTAGAAATAATTTAATTTATAATAGTTATATTTTTCCTCAATGGTATCCAAGCTACTTAATTTCCAAATCCTTAAGCCAGAGTCCTTTGGTTCTATTGATAATTCCTTAATCAAAATAAATATAGTTTCAACACATTTTGTTTCTGGTTTTGAAGGCCATTTAAATAAATCGTGTCCAACTTGTTTCATGAATGAAACAGTAACAGAACTTTTGTCTATAACATGGGTTATCTGACCTAAATACCATCGATCTTCATATGCAATTGCAACAAAACTATCTTTATCATCAGAGGAAATTTCTACTGGTAAATAATTAAATGTTTTTAGGTGTTTATTCGGCACAGATGTTGCTAGCATTTTCCTTTTTTCAGCTTTTTTTACAACTTTTCGCGCAACTTGTTGGTTAGCAGATGAAGAATTAACCTTTTTTGGAACTGATTTTGTTTTTTCAATAATATTGTTAATTAGTAGTTTGCGTTGAGACTCGCAGCGGAATTTAGTATTTGCATTAATTGATGATGATATCTCTTCTAATTCTTCATTATTTGTCTCAAAAGTTATGACTTGATTTAAGTTTTGAATTAATTGTTCCAATGAATGAGGTTTTCCATTAACAGAATATAAAAATAATGTTTTATCAGCTTTACTGTGTAAAATAGTTTGATGATATTCAATTGTTGTTTAACAGATTTAATTTTTGCGTTGGTAGAGTCAATACTTTGAATGTTCTGTTTTATAGTTTTAGAATTCCAGAGTCCATTTTCTTTGACGTGTTCCGATATTTCCAGTATTTGTTTTTGTTTTTTGTTGTCAGCTTCTTGTCGTTTTGATTTTTTTTCCATAATAAATTGGTATCGCTTCTTTTTTAGTTGTTTTCTATGTGCTTTATTTTTACTGTATCTTTTGGGAGCTAACCGTAAAGCTCTTTTTAAACATAATTTTATTTTTTCGGGATTCATATTTCTGTAAAATTTCCATGCGTTGTTGTTGCGAAAACATATTATACCGGAGATATTCGAGGTGTTACGTTGGGGGGGGGGGGGCACGGTTGACTTCTCGATCGAGGTCGCTAAAATCTTTTTCACCTAATCGGTTAGTCGTAGGACATGATTGAGTTTCATTACGTACGGTATCAGTAGCATTAAAATATAAACCATTTGGTAATTGGTCCATCAATTGGCGATTAACTAATTGAAGTACATGGAAGCAAATAATTTGTAAGCATTCTTGTGTAAATTTCTGTATTTCATCAGTGAGAGGAACGAAAAGACTAACATATACTTCGTCTTCCTGCATAGCAAATTCACTAAACAATTGTTTTCCTTTCAATAAATTAGAGGCATCCACTGAATACTCTGAAAGCGCGTTTTTAAGTTTTAACCAATATGGATTTAAATCCAACACGTGAATATCACGCTCTACTATCTTCCATAGAGGTTGTGAAATCAAAACTCCAAATATACCAAGTGCTCTACATTCAGCAACACAAACAGGTGAGATAATACTCTCAGAAATACATTTCATTAATTTGTTTGGGGCAGTCAGACAGTGAAAAAACTCTGCTATATGTTCACGATGATAAAATGCTGCACCACCATTTACAAATAAAATATTAAATCGATGTCTCAGAAATGAAACCAGAAAATTGTGAATATTTCTCTCTTCCAAAAATGCTTCCCAATCTGTAAAGCGTCCAAACCTTTGGCTGCCAGATATAGTTAAAGATTGGGACAGTTCAAAGATTAAATCAAAAGTTCTTGCATTACCTTTGTCAAATGAATGATTTTATTTTCAGGTGGCAATACTATAGACTCATACACTTTTAGTGCCTTTGACGCAACAGTACCCATGTTTCCAATAACATGTAACGCACAGAATAGACTGTGTAGTTCAACAACCTGGTTTTTTGATTGATTACTTAATGTACTAAAGTTCTTAAGGTATTTATCAAATAGTTCTGCTCTAAGTTCTTCAAACTTTATTTTAAAACTTTTATTTACAATATGTCTATCTGTCATCAGATTTTTAATGTTAGCCAACATTTTAGTTCTTATTTCATTTATTTGTTCAGAATCATCACTAAATGTCTCAGCCAGGTCACGAAAAACTGACAACATTGTGTCTATGAAAGAGTCTGTGTCACCTTTTAACATTTCCTTCATTCCTAAAGAGTAAGTTTCTTTCTGACCACTAGCATTATTGAGTGTAACTTGATATGCTCCATATTCATTAAATTTTTTCTTGGTTCCATCCAGTTGGAGTGTCATATTGTTACCGTGAAGAAGAATATCAGCAACTTGAATCTGTCCGGCCACCTCGCATTCCGACTGAATTTAACTAGTTGTTCCCTTTGACGGCAGCTTTCCAAACTTTAGGTCTGTCAGTCCTGTTAATAAACTATGTACAACATCACTGCATTTGGAAACTGGAATACCAAGTGACAATAGTCTCATATATAATAAACGTATATTATCTGAATATCCAATATGGCCGTCTCTTACTTCTTTAAAATTGAGCTCTGTTCTTTTTTTATTTTTTTGTTCACTTTCTGTATCAGAAATACAAATGGGGGCAATATCAATTTCACTTTCTAGTGACCGAACAGAATCGTTTAAATTTATTATTTTTATATCTTTTTCCAAGCACTTGGGACATTCTAGTTTATTTACAATTTTTGCCTTTCTGCGCCATTTTGATGTCATTTTAACAGCATTTCTTTTTTGAACTTCAAGTTTTAATAATTTATTTTTAAGCTCTCTGACCTCTCTACTCAACTCATTATTTTTTTGTTTTTCACGTTTGTCACGCTTGTTAATATTTCTTATACTGCAATGTCCTTTCCTAAGTTTTATTTTATTAAACTGTATTTGAGACTCCTTTATTTCTTTTTTTATTAAATTTAAATTCTGTCCAAGTTGGGTTGCTTCCATTTCGATAGTCGAATGTAAAATATTGGTTTGTGACGATTTTGTTTCTGTTGTAGACAAGGGTAAAATAGTACACTCTACTGATTTTTCTGAAGAAGATATGTTAATTGTATTAGTTTGTTTATTATGCGTTAGGTCTGTAGATTTAGTGGCAGAGTCAGGTGGAGTGTAAGGGCTATTGATGTAAATGTTATAATTTAATTTATTTCTTCTAAGTTCTGTAGCTCTTTTCGAAATCCTTGTCCATTGAGAATGCACTGTTTTAGGTTGGGGAGCTTCCTTCGGGTTAAAAAGTATTTTAACCCAATTAGCGCATTGATCTAGACTATAATTGTGTTTTTTTTTCAGGATCAGCAATTCAATAATAACACCATTGGTAACTGAACTGGTTAATGGTTTTGAAGACCCAGTAGAGCCATTAAGCCATTCAAAGCTAATTCCAAGCTGTTTACAGTGTGGTCCTGAAATGATTTGATAAAATAAATAATTAAAACTATTAAATATTATTAATTTTTTTGTTTTTTTTTTAAAATTCGAAAACTAAAGCCAGGCCTTTGTAAGCTAATTAAAAATACAAATGTGGATACTTTGTCACTTGTAGGCATGACTTGACTTGCCATAGTCTAGTATTTTGCCACTTAAAAAAAAAAGTTGGTGAATGTCCTTTTTTTTTCAATGTAGGCGGGAGGGAGGATTTTATTATTTTTAAATGAACATGCAATACTGTAGGAATAAAGCTTTAATTTCAAGTCAAAACACAAGTCATCTGCATACACGCAGAAAAACCGTTCAGATATAATGTAATATCCAACCCAGTACTGTAGCTTTTAGATAATAATCCAAGTCCTTTAGTGGCTTTACTGTTTGTATATGTTTTGTTTCTTGTCTAGCTTGCATAGCCTCTATGTGCCTGATAGCGGGGATAACTCCCCTGGCCCTACTAAATCATTTGCCGATTACATAAAGGTTGTGTTTCATTGCTATTTATTGGTTTGTAACGGGTGATGTGCACAGGGCAGGGTATGCTTACCCATTCAGAACACCTGATACCACTTTTCAAGCCATATAGAAAGTTCACATAACTAGTTTTGTTTATTTTATGTCTTTTACTGTTTTTAACAGTTTACTTTGTGTGGATATGTTTAATTAATATTCAGATTAAATGTTTACGGCATTAATTATTTTCATTGCTTACAAAATGTTCACATTGAAGCCACAATTCGCGCTCACATAGGAGTTTTACACGTTTATCATTGGTTTAAAACAGCATAAGAGGGTAAATTTTAAAAATAAAAAATTTAAAAAAAAATCAGGACAGGTGTGTGGGCGTGGACAATCACCAACTAATTTTTTTTTTCAGTCGCCTAACACAGGCCCTTTTAAATAAATATTAAGTTCATAATCACAGTGTTCAGCCAGCTTTTAAATTAAATGCAAAAAAAAAAACAAATTGTTTGACGTGTTGACTAAAAACTTATAGTATTAATTTGTAAATATCAATCTAAGATGACCCTCATATGCGATCTGATCAAATCTATAGTAATATTGTAAAAAAAAAAACATAACAAAATAGCGTTTATTAATTTTATAATTTATAACTCAAAATTTGTTAAACAAGACCAATAATGTCAAATTGGGATTTACTGTCCAAATGTGTATACCAAAATAATATCTGATGTTTATAGTTTTATGAAGTGGCTACTGCTACTTTGTAACTGTAACTTTGATTTATTTTTTATTCAAAGTAATCAAAGGGAGCTTTTTTTCTTATTTTTAATAACGTATTAACATGGGTTTATTAACATACAAATTAGCGCAAATTTGCTTAATTTACGGTGTCGACGTGCCATAAAACAATATTTATTAATTTCGTCAACAAACAATTATTGTTTGTTGACATCTAACCGTGTCTCTCTTTATATATGACAATCGAGACTACTATATGGCATAATGGAAATGTATCGGTGTTATTCGAGTCTAACATAAATAAACAACTGTGCCAGTTTCGGCAAAAAATTGCTATTTAAAATATTGACAAGACAATTTGATGATTTTATAATATTGCCGAATAATAAATGGATATCCGTTTGTTCTTAAAACATTCTTGAACATAAAAATACTTCAATGTAAAAGATATTTTGTTTCAATGTTGTCCTGGTCGACACTCGACAGCGATGCCGATATGAGCGAGTCGAAGATTCGTCTTGTCAATTCAGTGTTTGTTGACATCAATAAGTGAATAAAAAGTAAATGACAGTTGTCACAATTTATTAGAATTCGCTCGCAATCGTTTACGGAGATTCGTATGAATTTACAGCCCTGTACTACCTATTATTTGTTAATAATTAAACAAAAAAAAAAAATCAACGTGTGCGTGCCGAGGGAGGGAAGATGACTAACAGAATCGCCGTTTTATCATTGCGCATGCGCGAAAAATAAAAATTTGAACAGCAAGTAAGTACAAATGCCACCAACAGAGCTAGTCTAGTTATTGTCCTTCCACCCTCGTATTTTGTGACACTTTACCGTTTTGTTATTTTTTTTTACAACAAACAAGAGTATTTAGCCTATTTTGTTCAAACCAAACATACATTTCGATAAAAAAAAAATTCTTACCAATACTAGGCGGATTTTTCAAACAATCAACATTTATGTGGTTTGTTGTATCTGCAAGTTGAGGTGCAAGTGGTGAACTGTCAAGTTCGGCCATTTTGCCGTCAAGCGCCGTAAGTTGAGAAAACCTACCGATAAAAAACCCAATTTGCACATCATTTTATAAATGGAAACCATTTCATAATTATAATCATTAATTAGCTAACATGTTTAACTATCTTAAAATGGGTGCTTCCAATGGAAAAAAAAATTGAGTCTACCGAAATTTTACTAAAACGATTGAAAATGTCACTTACCTCCAGGTTTTGACGTAGGGTTTCCGGGCGTCTGCTTGTATCAACACGCGTCACACACGACGGGAATCTACGGAAAATGCCGAAAATACCCATAAAAAGGTTTAACTAGGTGGGAAAACGCGAAATCGTGTCTATTTATAAACATAGCGGGGAACCCATTTTATCGAGAGCGTAAAAACGGTGCCGTAATTCCAGCGGTAGCAGAAAGTAACGTAGTTTTAACGATAAATATTTATTACTACAAAACATTTAAAACCCACACCAAATAGTTTATCTTGAAGAATGATATTTAAATGAAATAAAAATAAAGTATTTTGCTTGTTAAGGCCTACAATATTATTTCTACTGATGAATTATGAAACATGAAAATTTATAGATTCGCCATTTCTTTATGACGTATGACGTTACTGACTGAACTCCCTACCTGTAGTTTATTGACGCGTCACTGAAACTGAATTAGGAATAATGGACCTTTTATTCGATTATGCCTTTTTATATTAAAATATAATATGAATTATGTCCACTATAGTCCGGGAGAGATAGAGATAAGAGGCTCATCGTCCACTCGACACAAACTAGGTTATTTTGGGACTAACACATAGTTCAATTTGTATTTCAATAATTCGCTTGCGCTTAAGGCCCATTCTCACGGTGCGACTTGTAGTAACTACTTGTAGTATCGACCCGAGTTGCAGCGTGAGAACACCCTAGTCGTATCAACTTTTACAAGCTCCCAACCAGTTGAAAGCGAGTTCGGTGAAATAGAAACTTCCCTATTTCAGTCAACAGATCGTATGAAATTGACCAATCAGAGACGTCGAGTATTAGTAAAAACATGAGTTCGGTTCTCTTCCCTTGTTGTTTGTAAACATGGCCGCGAAGCGCACCCATCAAGAGCCGCTCAGCAAAATTGAGACAGAGAATTTTGTCAATTTTTACCTCGCACAACCTAACCCAGACGGATTTGGGTTTTCTTTTTGTTCTTATTTATCAAATGTAGGGCAATAATAGCCAGTGTCTCTTCGTCGCTTGATGGCGCCATTATGCTAAAACAAGACGAGATTATCGCGAGATTCCAAGTCGTATCAACTCATTTATATACGATTTTGTAATCTACATGTAGATACTACACGTAGATACTACAAGTAGTTACTACAAGTCGCACCGCGAGAACGGGCCTTTGTGGGTCTTTAGCAGTGGGAGGAAACCGGAGAAAACCCACGAGGTTGGAAGGCGATCCTACTCCTTGTCATGTACAACCGGGGAATCGAAACCCCTCCAGTTGACTCAATGACAGACCGTATGATACAGCGCGCGCGTGCTAACCATTCGGCCATCCACCCCCGCTATAGTTCGGTATCTTATCTCCGATAATATGTCTGGCTAGGAATTCTCCACACAGTAGAGTCGTTGTCCCCTTTTCACGTCTAGAAGGGTTTAGACGTGCTATTTTAAGTCAACAGAGGACGGATGGCCTGGCAAAGAAAGCTGTCGAGTCATCGAGTGGGACGAAAAACCGAGGCTGTAGTTAAGGGTCAACCAATTATTTTTGTTTGACATTTTATTAGACTGAGGGAACATGTAAATCAAAACTTTTAAGTACACTTTTGGTCAGAATGAGTTCTCAATGTTGAGTCTGTTGTTATGCAAAGCATAATATGCACTTTTTATACACAACTATTCTGAGGATCTCATGAAAATTGGCCATTTTGAGCATAGTGAGGTCCAACAAAACTGTCTCAAATTCGATAACTTTGTTAACTACCACGTGCTCGTACGCGGTCGACTTAACGACGGGGCATGCTGTCGATCAGACGTCGAAAAGACATCTGGGGAATGGTCTGCCACTCTGCCTGAAGGAGTTGCACCAATTCTTGAAGATTATCAGGTTACCTATGATTGTCTCTCACACGTCTGCCCATTCTCATCCCGTGCATGCAAAAGTTTGGCGCAAAGTCAGGAGAGTATGCCAATCCATTCGTTCAATACCATTTTGGATGAGAAAATCATTAACAACTCGTGCGCTATGCGGTCTAGCATTGTCATCTTGAAGAACAGAACCTGCTCCAATTTGACGAAGACTTGGGATGACAAAAAGCTGTAAAATTTCGTCTCTGTACCCGTTACCCGTCAAATTTTCTTGGACGACGAAAGGAGTCCTGTGATGTACCGAAATTCCAACCCACACCATTACCGTACCACCTCCAAAGCGATGGCAAATCTTTCTCCTAGCCGCCTATAGACGCGTGAAGTCTGTCATCATTGAACTGTAATGCAAATTGGGACTCATTAGTGAAGAGTACCCGCCCCCATCGTCGCCGTCTCAAGTCTCGATGACGTGTGCACCAGTCACTCGAGGTGCTGCCCTATGACGTCGAAGAAGTGGTGGTCGAACCGCTTGTCGTCGAGATCGAATGTTGTGGGCTCGTAGATGATTTTTTATGGTCTTGTCCGATACCTGAACACTACTTGCATTTCGCAGTTCATCTCTCAGACATCTCACTGTAACAACGCGGCGACGAAGGGCCATTTGAATGACATGCCGGTCTTGACGTGGATCTTTGCCTACCAGGGGAGATTGTCGCAGCGACCATTTTGAATGTGATGTGCCTTTTCTCTTCAATAAGATCAAAGATGGCGGCTCAAACACGCGTGTCTTCTGAAATTTACGCCCTTATGGCCGAATCACCCACGTTGCACGCTCAGAATAATTCCCGGTAAATCTTCTAGTTCTATTGCCTGTTTTCGAAAGAACGAAAAGAGGTTTAATGTCCTATTCCAACCGGACTAATTTAGACGGTTTTTCAAAGAAAAAAACGTATAGGAAATGTTCCATGGGTGACTGATATGTAACTCATGCAGCGAATCCCTAATAGTCGAGAAATCGCGGCATCCCATTCACACAAATCCAGCTAATCAGGAGCCACCAGACGGGAGGGGGGGGGGGCTTTGGGACCGAATTCCAATATCACCAGCTTATGGAGTGTTTGTATCTTAGCTAAATCGTTACACTACAAGGATACTTGCGCACTAAACTTATAAAAACCTTGTAAAAGTTTTATGGACGCCATATTGACTTGGACTTGATTGGTAAATATAACGTCTCTCTCGGCTGTTAATTGACGCCTATACTTATACTCATAGGCGAACGGGCTCGGTGACAGTTAGGGGGCAGAACCCGAATTGCCAGAAAAATTTTCGGGCTTACAGACGCCCCCCCCCCCTCAAGAAAATTTTGGAGTATTTGACGGCTGCACAAAGAAGAGTGTCTTCAGACAAAATGTTTTAATCCACAGTCAACTTGGTACAAATTCGTGGTATTCAATTAGGGCTCAAGGACAGTTAGGGAAGCAAAACTAGAAATGCCCGAAAAAATTTTAGGTTTGCAGGCAACGGCGCCGGTTTTCTTCGAGAGGCGAAGAAGCGGAGCTGACCTTGTATAGACCTCCCAAGTATTAGATTTCGGGCACTTTATTTTGCCAAGTAGATGAAATATATTTTTTTTCTCACTTTACCTGTCTGCCCGAAAAGTCAGCTTGCCCGAAAGTTAGGGGACCTATGCTAATACTATCTCCCTGATTATGTCGACTACGTCGTTAACACTGTTCATCACGTACATTTTGCATACCGATAGTCCATTGGCCAATCACGCTATTTTGCCGAGATTTCGTTAAATAGTTTGGATGCGGCTATTGGGGGTAAGCTTACTCTTCCGGACACTGCTTGCCGTGTATTTTGTACACCATGAACAATCCATTTGCTGATTACAATTATTTCGAATTTTGTCTAGTGGTTTAGATTGTTCGAACTTGGTTTTATTTTAATCAATGAACTTTTCATGACAAGATGTGGAAAATATTCTAAGGATAATTAATATGTAACTCATGCAACGAATCGACAGCATTTCATTACATAATAAATTCTGCCAATCAGTAGCCACTAAGACGGGGATTTGAAACCGATTTTACTCTGATTAAAAATCAGTATGGAAGATCAAACAGAAAGCTGGCAGTTTTCACTATAATAGCTTTCACTGTAATGTGCTGAAACTTTTTTTATTTTAAGGCAAAATTCAAGACGTTGAAAATCTAATTCATCTTCAAAGGGGAGATAATCGGAAAATTTGTGCAGACTTTTTTGTCTTAATCCACCCATTTGTAATTTATTCTGAAAGTTTCGAAAAGAAATTACGCTCAGAATTTTCACCTTTGAGCTTATAATTGGACCATACGCATGCGTCGTATAGGCCATAATGTCTCGACATAAAAGTTGAGAAATACAACAGCTACAAATTGGCGAAAACCACATTCAAATTGGTTGAAAAACAAGTTTCTTTTTTGATGTCTAATACTGGTCTATTTTCGTCGATTACGTTACATCTTTTGAATGAGTAGTATAGAGTTTTAATTGTATGTTCTTTTACTGAAAAGGAGATGGGACAAAAATAATAATACAACCAAAAGCAATACTGTCAATAGAACAAATGGGATATATACTGTATACTGATGTAGAATCATCCATGAGTGATTATTAATGAAGTGGCTTCACTAATGGATAATTTTACATCAGCATATATATCCCATTTTCTATCTGTATCCATAGTGTGCTTATAGCGATAAAATAATCTTCGCAGAAACCTAGCTCCGATAAACACACATTAATTGATTCAGTCGAGACGATTTAATTACTTTATTCTGACATAAGATTCTTCTCTATTCTCTTCATCCGTGTTATCAACAGGCATATTTTTCTGATTTTGGGTTAACTTGAACTCATTCTACAGAAAAGAAAAACATTTCAAATGAGAGATTGTTAATCTCTTCGAAACCACAATATTATGAAAGGTTAATCACTAACATTTATTTCAGTCCACAAATGGTTTAATTCCAGTATCTTCACTAATCAAATGTTATGGGGATAAAAATCTGTTGGTGTGATTTGCACCCAATATGAGGTACGTGTACATACATTATAGATGCAAAATAAATATTGACATACAATACCATACATCATATCCAAGATACTGACGATTTCTATGAACAAAACTTAAAAGCAATAAACATACCCTTTGGCGGCTTCTTTGACAACATTTTCTAGAAATCTTTTCAGATATCCAAGTTTTAGCACCAACATTTATATAATATATCTCATCCCCCTCTTCTTCTGGGTTACAACCTAAACAATGTAATCATTATAAAGCAATAAATATCGAGGTCCCATACAATAACTTGCTTAAATTTTTCACAGTCCAATTCATGACCTCACATTTTTTAACCTTCTCTTTGGATTCTTGCTGGTGTTCTAATAATTTCTTCGAAATTTGTTTATCATCAATGAATGCATTACATGTTCACAAGATATTGCCGGTGATTCCGTGGAATTGCGAAGGAAGGGAACCGATCGAATCAACGACGCAGCCCGACAGAAAGGAAGCGAGATCCGGACCAACCCACGCGACAAGATCCATCTGAGTACAGACAGTAGTACCAGTTCGATCATTTAATTCTTCAAGCAGCTGTGTAAATTGTGTCTGTACAGTGGCCTTGGAAACTCGGTCAGTTTGAAATCTCATTTCATAACACCTTTCATCGAGCGCTATAATATCAGTTCTTTCGACCACAGGCAACCACATGTGTACAAAGATGTCTTACTTTATCTGCACAGAATGGAGGTATTACCGACCACTCACTCACGACGTTTACAAATACATCATGGCATCCCTTCTCGTAGCCAGAAAATCGCAGCGGTATTGGATAAAAATCAGCGGAGGTCTTGTTATCGAGAGAAAATTGATGCGTAATCTAAAATAAAGGTCGGGCAAGTACATGGCTCCTATCCAGAGCGATTCTTATTGAAATCAATGATATAATGCAGGGATTTGCTGATAATGACGTTACGCGAAATCTGTGTTATCGGCGTACCTAATATCAGTACAAATAGTCCACCACGCGAAGCTATTGTCATCAAGGTTCTTCTGGAAAGCCGTAATCCATTCCAGGGACGCGCCACATTTTGCTATGCGATTTACGTTGGTAAGAGTATCGTGGGCAAGCATGTGGGTAAACCAAGTCCCGTGAAAAATACGAACAGCAATGTTGTTTAGGGCGGTAGTTCTCGGGTGAGACAGAAGAAAGTTAACTCGTGAAACATGAATTGTGTAGTTATTCCGCCCCTTGGTCCACAATCAGCAACAAATGCTCAAACCAGCTCTCGCTGACTCCTCATGGTAGATATTACCGTACACATCAAAGATTTGTCCTACAATTATGGATACAATGGGGCAAAGGACTGACCTTCGGCGAGATCTGCTATCGGAGAGAGAGAGAAATTTAACGTCCACTCGACACAAACTAGGTCATTTCGGGACTAATATATTATGGTTAAATTTTATTTCAATAATTCGCTTTCGTAAAAGGGTCTTTACCAATGGGAGGAAACCGGAGTACCTGGAGAAAACCTACGATGCTGGACAGGCGACCCTACTCCTTGCCACGTACAAGTGGGGATTCGAAACCATGCCGTATGATACAGCGCGCGCACGCTAACCATTCGGCCATCCAACCTGACTCATTGACCTGCTTGTTGGGTTAATGCATAAATGAGCCTAGGACACCTATAGGAAACGAACATGACCATGGGTACGTGAACGTCATAAACCTATGGTCTCGGTGGATTTATTCTTCCAGCAAAATGTTTTTGAGAGGAATTCATTGCAAATCGGTTGGTAAACTGTCACCTCGATAACTCCTAAACCCCTTCGTGAATTTTTAGTTTGATGTACACGGGAAGGCCCTCTACGCGTTGTTTGCTAAAAACCCTCTAAAGGAATTAGTGTTGGTCTTTCAGTATTTTGAATAGACTAATGTGGATTCATGAAGTAATATTAATGATCAAGATTGGAGCAAACCGCCTTACCCGTAATCCGGCTGACTATAATTCCAACTGCCAGAGCTGTTAACATACCAATGCCAGCAATTATAATATAAGACAAACTGTAGATATTATCTGCGCCTTTCCTTTAATAAACAAGGTAACAGTGAGGCTCATGACTCCCGCCAAAATTCCAAAATAAATAGATGACAAATATTGATTAATTACACATTTATCTTTATCAAAGTATTGAGCAATCGAACTAATTACATATACCTAGTTTAAGCAAAAAAATGTTCACGATCGAACTCAGTCAGGGTTTTGAAGTGCCTGGTAGTGCAACTATACACTATGATTCCTCACACCCCCTCCATTAGAATTAAAGTTACCTAGCCCCAAAGCATCGACAAATGAAATTGCTTTGCCCCATTTAGCTTTAGTGAGAAATGTTAATCACTGAACTGGTGAACATCTGCATGAAGTTTTAAAACTCTACCCCAATTAAAAGCAGAGCTGTTACGTTCCGAAGCCTCGACAAATCAAATTGCTTATCGCCACTTAGCCTAAGCAGAATATGCTCAGTATCGAAATTAGTCAAGATATTGATGTAATGAAACTATACACCAAGTTTCATCACTATCACTTCTATTATTAGAAGGTATCGTGTCTCAAAGAATCAACCGATCAAATTGCCCATCTCTGCTTTACAGGAACAGAAAATGGCCGTTATCAAGGCACTCTCATAATGAAAGCCTACACAAAGTTTCATTATGAAATGAAATGTAATAAGGTTTAACGCCCTAATGTTCGGCTCCTAATCTCGGCTAACAGAACGGACATACCAATAAAAAACATAAACAAAAATGCACAACAACGCGTCAAGGGGAACAATCGCAATATAGTACAATGATTTATAAAGTTATTTCTAACACAAAAATTATTAAATAAGCACCTTAACTGAATAAACCATGAATACGATATGTTGACATGTCTCCCGTAATCTGGAAAAACCTAGTAACTCTGTTAGATGTAGTTTTGAGTAAACAAAGGAAAACTGCTTTGTTAAGCTACTGAATATATAACCAATTTTATTTTGTCTTTTTAGATGAAGATAATAAGAAGCCCTTTCGGCGAAGGAGAAAAACACCTATTATTATGTAAGTCCTAATATGGGTCTAACTCAATTTTCACCAAAATTTGACTTGCTAGTTTTTTCCAGATGTGTATGAGTACCACAGTGGGTGACACGAGGCATGAGTGACATAACGTTGCTTCATTTAACCTGTGTTATACTAATAGTGGGGACATACAATTTAAATTTTATGAATTTAACATTCCCCGATGAAGTATACAGACGGCTCGCATACGTTGGCCGACTGCTTCTTGTAACTATTAACACTCCACACCACATCCAAGATACCAAATACTCCCAAGTGTTCCCTATAAATTCACTTTATCTGTGATGTCTGGGTCTGGTACCAATCTTAACATTATATCCATGTAATTTATGATCTTTACCACAGGCAATCCGTCGACGTATCTCACTGTGCGTTACTGCTGACCTTCCACGGTAGCGGCCCTTCGGAGGTACTCGTAGTATATTAGCGGGATTTAACACCAATAATATCTTCAGCATTAAACACCCCCCCCCCCTATACACACACACACATACATTTGGCCGTCATCTTGCCCATTTTCCTTTTCCCTACCAGTGTCTCCTGACCTCGGTTTCTTTCTTTTCCCCGGAACGTCTCTCATTAACTTTCCTTCCATCCTATATCTCATTAACTTTCCTTCCATCCTATTCTTTTCCCCGGAACCTCTCTCATTAACTTTCCTTCGATCCTATATCTGCCCGATTTTCTTCCTCTTATCACCTTATCATCTCATTACTTTCTCTTTCTCATCTCGCTTCCATTTTTGTTGTCTTTCTTTCTCTGAATCATACGACTATCCTCTCTATCGTGTTTCTGCGGCCCTCTTCATTTCTTTTTGCCTCTCTTTCTATTTTGTTTTCCTCCGCCTTTCATTTCTCCCCGTTCTTCATCTTAGATTATCCGCCTCTGTGTCTATCACCATCTTTTTCTCTATCCCTAAGTGGTTCTCCTTTTTTGACTTCCTCTCCTTTCTGCTGCCCGCCTATTGAAATTAACTCCAAATATTTCGTTTACCTATCCCGTTTCTTTCTCTCCGTCGATCTACCCCTTCTTTCTCCTCTTCCTTCGCTTTTCCTTCTCGCTCAACCTTTCCTACGTTATAAGCTTTTGCGTCTTCTCCAGTTGGGATGGAATAAGTGTGGTCTTCTGTCTCGAGTTCTTCCAAGGTTATACCGGATGTTAATAAAGTTTGAAGCGGCGTTACCGGAGTGGCGTTGTCTTAATGGATGGCGGATACTGCTAACGGGTTAGATAACCCAGCAGACATGACGATCTTAAAAAGCTCTGTTGGTACACCTAGACAGGCGATAACCTCCTCAATCATTGTAGACATGACTGACACGCTAACATCTTTGAATGAATCAGACTTCAGGCAATCTGCGGCACTGGAATCAACCAAACCAGCCTATCTCCGGACAAGGACATCCAAGTATTTCTTATTGGTCAGCAGTGAATCATCTATCGCGAACATCCACCATTCTCTAGACGCACCACAACCACAAAGATGGCGTTAACATAACGTCTGACTTGGGTAACCGCAACTAGAGAGACGATCGGGGCTGACCTGCGGTCCTCCATCTCTAGCCGGACTCCCCTACTGCAAGAGACCTGTCGGGGGTTGGATCGATAACCTGTTATACAGGTCGAGCTACAGCGAGCCAGAAACAGTTGTTTTCCGATAAGAATTCCCCGGGCAAGTTCTGAATCTCGAAATGTCAGGCTGCAATATGTGTCCTGAAGTCGGTAGCTCACCGTAAAGTGTTTTAATCCTCACACCAAGGATACTGCACAGCCAATCTTCGGCGAGGTATCGCCGTATGGCGATTCTTTGGGGCTATTCTGGTGGTAAATACATCTGTACATAGCATGCAATCATATTCTTTCGGTACCTTCATTCTGTGAATAAAGAAACACAGAGTACGGAATCGGACATATATCTCATTTAAAAAAAAAGAAAATTTCGGTAAGACTTCTTATTATACTGAGTACACTTTTTGTCACTTCAAATTGATCAAATTCTCGACAACGTACTATATGTTTTTATTCCGGTGGCTAATAGTTATGAAGATGGCGGATCCATCTTAATGGTTGTCTGGATCCTCTCAACTCCACGGAAAACGATCCCTTCATGACATCGTTCACGGCTGTAATTTGCGTATGGCATTGACCTTACACCATTCATCGAAACTCGGACATGGCCCTAGACCAAGCAATCCTGTGCCTCACTATTCTGGCAAATCAATATCAACTCCAATCGTTGAAAACTGCAGTAACTCCCAAAGGCCAAGAATAGCTATCCATATCTCTATGTGCGTCCACGCAGCCCAAGACTACTGTAGTTGCTCTTTCAGAATTCATGGGAGGCAATCACCAATAATATCCAACCCTGCCATTACCAGCAATAGAGCCCTGGGCCGTGTATCTCCATAACCTCCCTGTCCGACTCCCGCCTATTAATTGAAACACCCCATTAGTTTTCACGGGATGGATTTCTACCTCGGTACGATAAAAGTCTTGTCTAGATGGTAGGCTTTATCCGGCGTGTCTATTAAAGTAAAACCCAGGTCAAATGTGTAGCCTGTCAACTTTATAACAGGAATCTTTAAGTATACATCATTCAAAAAAAAAATAAGTACAAAAATACTAATAATACACCATTTTAAAAGTAACATGGCGCAACTTTGAATATTTACAACGTCTCCCCAAATACACTTATTCACAACATTAATGTTGCTTGCATTTGATTATCTATCAACAAATGAATTTACTGATTGCACTTTGATAGATTTATAGATTTATTAAATTTCAATTAATGTATCTAAATAAAATTTATGAACCGTTCAAAATAACCCCATTTTCGCGGCAAGATAAAACACCTTCATCTAGTCTCGGCTGTATGACAGTAAGTGATATGTACCTACGCCCATACATTTTCGATGCGACTACCGGTTTACGTTAACATGAAAACTTGACACTATTACAAACAAACAAGACACTATGGACGTAGCCATGCATGTTTCATCTGGGACCTTTAAAGTAGTTCCAAGACACCATGAGCGCAGCCATGTTTCATCCGGGACCTTTAAAGTAGTTCCAAGACACAATGAGCGCAGCCATGTTTCATCCGGGACTTTTAAAGTAGTTCCAATATGGCGGCATTCGTCATACAGCCGAGATTAGATGTAGGTTATGGAATCTGTCGAGGATTGCCGAGTGCCATTTTAATAGTCCCCTACTTTCTTCAAAATGGCGGGGGACATAAACAGCAGTCAACACCAAAATTACACTCATAATAAGACAAATAACAAACGAAATACTTCCCTACTTTATGTGGATTGGAATTTAGAAAACAGCCAGGCATACCACTTTAATCTGTATATGCGTGTGTGTAGGTAAATACATACTTAATATATATAGAAGAGTTGTAGGTAGGGCCTAGTAGCCTACTACTGCGATGTGTGGGATTAAATTATTATTTCGTCTTCAAATATTTCCGCGCTCTAGAGCATCAATATAGGTATTGCCGAAGCCGGAAGGAGTTCGTAAATACGTTATAGGTACTTGATTGATCGAGTAGACATGGAATGCCCCTAGATGGCATTCATTTTACGATATCGGTTCGTGTAAACATAATCGAAAATGAGTTGATCACGTAGTAGAAATCATATTTTGCATTGTATGCTTCCAACTGTACAAATTTCAAACAATTTCAATGCTGTTGAAATGATTTTAATCTTTAAACTTTAAACAATTCTGGGCTCGCAGATATAAACTCATCCCATGCGTTACATAGTTTCAAAAGCTATTAAACGAAAACTTGCCAAAATGTCACTTTTTCCATAATTACAAAATCAAACAGAAAATACCAAAATATTGTTTTCGGTTTCTATTATTCACTCTACTCCTCCCTTAATACTTGATCTAAGCGCGCCCAGATAAATATGATTCGGATTATGGTTGGGGTTGTGCGTTACATTGTTGAATTTCCTTTTTTGTTGAAGAAACTGATTCTGGGGGTTGAGAAGGTTACGTAAAAAATACTGAAACATCTATTAAATACACCTATTCCGATGGGTAACGCAAACCCCGTAGCAAAGGTTACATTTTAAGAAGTCATGTAGATATCCAACTATTATTTTGTTTGTGTAAAATAGATAGTTGACATTGGCCATTGTCGAAAAAGAAATGTATTAGCTGAAATACTTACGGCTCATATTGTTTATAATAATCTATTTTTCTAATAGCTTCCATGGTATAGTTAAAGGGTGTCATAGTTGAATTGGTAATAGGACAATTTTCAATTGGAGCTGGTGGTAAAGTAGGGGTGTTTATTAAAGTTGGACTAAGTATCCGACCAGCTGTTATCCATGATGTCAAGAATACACCGCATAGAGTTCCAATCAAGGCTCCCTGAAACCAGTATCAAAGGTGTTTGATATGTGCTAAATGATTCAAATGTGTTGACGGACTACTTTACTGACAGCACCTATCCGACATTTAAGGCATGCAATGGGCTATAACGAAAGAATTGCCCGAATAGTATTAGAATTCCAACAGCAGGATGTTACCTTCCCGCAAACGGTTACACGAGACCTCTTTTTTTGGTACCATCTGAACGACTGGCTGTTCCTTGCCAGATCCCACGTCCTTCACCACTGACATGTGAAAGCTACGCTGGAAAAGCCAATGAAACTTGGTCGGTCAAGACGGGCTATTATCTATATTTTAGCGGTTACAGTGTAGACGAGCAGCTGCCAGTGCTTAGCCAAGGATCTAGCAGTCTCCTGAAGATGAGTGGATCTGTTAGAGCAGCAAGTTGTTCAAGCCGTGGTAAATTGTTTTTCCAACTGAGTGAGAAAACGAAACCAGCACTAGATCAACCCTTTCTGCACCAATATAGAGGTCATTTCCACTTAGGTCATTATATTTTGTAATGAATTCGAATTTTTTTTTTTTATTTTGAAAAACATAAATGTCAAAAACAACAATTCCATTTCGTTTTATGGTGGGTGGGGGGGGGGGGTCCTAGCGTATGGAAATCGTTATTAAATAAAGAAATACGAGATTATATCGATTTGTAATGACCAACATTACAGCTTACTAATGAGTTATAATAAATATGTATAACCTTCTTGTTAGCAAATGGTACCAGAGCAGCCAATAAAATCATTCCAGTAACTGGCCCCGCAATAGCTCCAAGGAGACCAATAACTATCTGGAAGAAAATCATCATATTGACTTAAATTTCACATTCTATTGAATGCTTGTCAGGGTGAATTCCACAGATCAGTTTTATTCAAAACATTGCGATAAAATATTTATTGATAGCATTGTCGTATTATGAAATATCAATATCGCGAACGCATTGAATTATTTTTGATATTTGTTGTTAGCATTGCCTTATCTTGATAAAAATCAATATCGAGAACGCTTTCAATTATTTTGGATTTGGATTTGAACGTTCATTTTGTCGAATAAATGTTACCCCCTTCACCCAAGTCAAAGAATCTTAATTCCTGTATTTGAGCTCATAATCAAAAGCGAAAATCCATTGTACAGTAGAGCAGAATAATACTCGCTACATTCGCAGTTTTGTTGTTGCACATTCAATTTTTTTTTCAAGCATTTTCTTTACAATACAAAGTTAACATTTTATGTACACATAAAAAAAAATATAATTACCGATATAAAAGATCCACTCAATGAAGACAGAAGTACAGAAATTCCCACGGATATAGCACCATACAGCACAACTGTAAAAAAAAAAATGATTATTTTATTATCATTCCCGATGTGGTTTATATTTGAAAAACCTGAATTTGATATTTCGAATTAAAGAGAAGTGTAAAACCTTAAAGTCTTGGTTTGAGGTCATCATGTGTGGTTAGAATGTAACCGTCCCCTTATTGACATAAAAACTATTCATTATTTTATAGGTTATCGGACGATTTCTGTTAAAAATGAACACTGTTTATACCCCCACATTTTCATGATAATCAAAGTGTAAGGGAGGTAACTAGTCTTAAAACAAGATGTCATTGCCCATTAAATTAAGTTAAGCATGTCATTTCATAAAATCCATTGGTTGCATTGTCAGTTCAATATCCAACACCTTTTTAAAAAAATATTGTAAAATTTCTCTTCATCGGCCATATCGATGTTCGATTAATTACTCCGAATTCTTCGACAAGATTCATGTTTGTTATAATAATGCAAGAATTGTGGGATTTATTGTTGAAAGGGCGCAAGTCTTACTTGACACAAAAAAAAAAATACTGCAGAATGAACCACATAAAAAAACAAACTCCAGGTTAGACATGGACAATGGAACGACCGAGACTACAAACATTTCGGTTCCTTTCGATATTCGCGCTTACCGGGCCGTAACGTCTTGGATCATGCCACCCAAATTGTACCAAAAACCACGTTTTTAGTTTGTTACCCAATTGTTGACATGATCATGGATGACAGCACGTGTATTCGTGGTTTAGTTACAAAAGAGATAGAAGCAAAAGTATTGTTCTCATTCTCAAACGAATACATAAATGTATTTATACATACTATGCTAACTATACGTTACCCGATAGCTTTGCTATTATTAGTGTAGCTTTCTCTGATTTTATATACGTCAGTGGTTCAATAAAATCCTTCACTGTTTGTGCAGAGAGAGATCCATAACCAGATGATAAAGTACTGAAATATAATTTATGTATGACGCTAAAACAACTATTCGTAAATAAATAGGTCGTCAAACACCATTCCATTTCAACACCAACTACAAGAAATTACGAATTCTTGCCAAGTTAAAATTGAATAGTTCAGAATTCATTTCTGCATCTTTTAAAAAAGACACACTAGAATAATGAAATGAAATGAAATGAAATGAAATGGGGTTTAACGTTCTGCTCTTTTGCACCTAACCTGGGCTAATTGAAGACGAGCATACGCCATACAGTGTGTTATGAGGGAAATTTTGCCCGGGCAGCGGCGCTACAACCCACTAGAATAATTTTTTTCATATTGTGGGATGAGGAACAAACAATTGAGTCATGTGTTCCTCTCTATATTAGGGTCTTTATTAAGGTCTTAAAAGTTTATGTTTATGTTATCACTATGATATTATAGGTCAACCATTTTATGAGAAAAGGTTGGTTTCTAGTAGTGTTGGATTAACATAATAATATCCTAAAAGTCTACCTAAATGGAAGTACCGGAAAGTCCTGAATTTTGATATTGTCGTGTCTTTTAATGCATCATATATAAACGAAGTACCCGAAAGTCCCACATTTTGAGGATAAATGCTTAGTTTGTAGTTGTTTTTCTTGAAAAGGGTCAAGCCTAAGACAACCCTAAAGTCATTTTTTACGCCAAACAAACGAAACTGACAATTGACACCTTAGCAGGCCAGGACCCATCTTTGATATAAAATGGATTTCATAAATGTGCCCCTAGCTCTTAACACCTATGATCGAAAACCCCACATATTAGAGTGGGCGTAACTGCAATGTTTCGTCATAAATTAGCAAGTTTGGTCATTCTCACATTTATAGATGTACCCAGTGACGTTAACTGGTCCCTTAAATCATTTTCATCTGTCCCCGACAACCTGCGACCGAAAACCCAAATTTACAAGTAGGCGTAATATAGTTAATTTGGTGTCTGAACTGTACTGATATACATCCATAGAAACTATATAGGAAAGTCCAAAGTTCAATACATGTGGCTGCGCCTATATGTAATGAATTCAAGTAAAGAGCTAGGTTGACATGCAAAGGTATAGCTGCTATAACACTTTTAGAAGGATTATTGCTCGAGAAATAAGATGGCATATTATTTCATTAATTGATATCTTTGGCAAGCTAGGGGGGTCACATATATGTAGTCTGTACTCAGTGATTTTGGCTGGCTGGTGGTTGAGAATGATTTTTGTACTGTAATATATACTATGCTTGTATAAATCCAGCTTGATATAAAATGTAGAAACGACCAGATGCATTGTTACACGTGTTTTGCACGAAACTGTGGATAATCCACTAGCAACATCAATGCTGATTGGTTTGACGGCATAGGGTCAAAAGTCGGTCTTTTGACCCCTGATGTGACCCATCGCTATTACTTGTCAGATCTTCATGTAGTGTAGGCCATCGGAGGTATAAAAAAACAAACGAAATAATATAGGTCTGTATTTTAACCAGATTGACTCAACAGAAGTAATGTACTAGCGTTTGCTGAGTGCTTTAAAAGTGTAGTTATGTCCTACTTTATCACATACAGATCAGAACATTGCAATTTTGGGTTGAGGCTATAATACTTTTTTTTAAAAACAAAAATGACAACTTGGCATAATATTTAACAACTACTGAAAGCTTTCATATTTATTTGTTTACATGTTCCATTATCAATAGAATCTATGTCTTCATTTACTAAAGGAAAGAGATTTTTAATTGTCCAAGCCGAATAATGTTTTGTTTTGTATATCTTGTGTCCATCTGTATCCGTACCGCAGTAGTGCTGGTCTTTTCTACCAGGACATGTGAAGGAAATATCTGAACCCTGTCACAAGTCAACAGGTGTTTTAACTGACTGGGCAATGACATACGCTCACAACCCCGGGTGGTCTAGATATTGAATGGATTACGCAAATCCCGGCATATGGCCATTAAACGATAATATTGTGCAACTATAAAAGCCACAATGGCCAAGTTTTTTTTTTTAATTTAAATATTACATAATGCTCACACCTACCTTAAAGAAGAGCTACATAACGATGCCATATATAAACCTGGCATTCCTGGGTACGACGAGAACATATCTAAAACTAAGAGAGGTATGATCTGAAGAGAGAGAGTAAAGAATTATTATAGCTGACTATTTTAATAAATATTGTGAAGAAATTAACTATAGAAGACTGCAGCGAAATTTATGAGAGAGATCATAAAATAAACAAATGGTTAAGTCTACAACTTACCGATACGTATCTTATCTAGTTTTATAGGTAAAACAATATTTCAGTTATTACCTGGTTTGGATTAGTGATCCGACGTGCTGCCAGTGGATCACAAGCCAACTTGCTGTAGTAAGCATAAGCAACAAGACCTTGAAAACATGCTAAGCCCATGGTGATGCTAACCAGGGGCCCAACAATGTACAGTACTCTAAAAATAGATAAATGGAAGACTTGTAAGAATGTCAGCAAGGGAATTCCTACAATATATTTTAACAAGAGAAGTCGGAAATTATAATTGTATGTTGCTAGAAATACGATAACCCAAAGAAGGATCGCTTATCTCCATGGACGTAGCCCCACCCACCCCAATAAAAAGTAAAATACTTATAAGTCCCCCAAAAAGATACCCCCGGCTAAAACATTTTCACAAATATTTGAGTTAATTTGGATAGGGACTTGGTATCATTTGTATATAATTGATTTTACCTATATTCAACACAGGCCCGTAGCTAGCGGTGGGGGGGCTGGCCCCCTGGAAAATTTTGTCGCCCCGATGGGCGCCGAGTGCGCCCTTTGCCCACTGGGGAAACATCGGCTCCTTCAATTGGCACCGAAGGCGCCCTTCCCATTGGACGCAAGACGAGGCCAACAACCTACGTCTCCATATCAGTTTGGGCGCCATATAATGCGGAGTGACACTGGGTGGGCGCTCACAACGACATTGGTGCCCGACAAATGTCACTTGATTTTATGGGCGCCTCGCCAAACATGTCGTTTTATATGAGGCGCCCTAAAATGGTGAGACGCCTCATAATGGCTCACGCGACTAAGAGCACAACTGATGGGGCGCCCAAATCTTTTGATTTATGAGGTGCTTTATCCCGGAGAGGCGTCCATAATGACAAAATATTGACTGGGTGCCCACGACTTGACCAATAGGTGCCTCATTCCAAAGGGGGACCCATAATTCCGCGATTATGGGCGCCCATAATGCCGAGATCATGGGCGGCCATAATATAATGCTAGTGAAATTGGTTAGGCGCCCACGAATGAATTGTGCGCCAAAAACGGCATGAATCTTCAAAATCCAAACGGCATGATTTGCGGGGTGTCTAATTCCGAAGGGACGCCCATAATATAATGCTAGTGTGATTAGTTGGGCGCCCAAAACGGCGTGATAATCTTCAAAAATTCAAACAAGTCGCACCCTAACCCGATTCCGAACTTTTCATGTTTCTCATGAATTATTTTAGGTACGTTAGAATCGTACTCCTTCCTTCAAATGTCTAGACTGTTCATATAAAATATCATAATACGCCAATGTCAAAAATTCAGCCTCAAAATTGATAGTTTCCTTCATTTTCAGGTGCAAACCCTATTTCCAAAAATTTTCTGTGGGACAGAGCACCAAAGAGAAAACAAATAAATATTATTTCGTCTAGATGGCAAAATTAAATGCCCGAAATCTATTAAAACACTAATTTTACTTTTATTTTAATTGAATACCACGAATTTGTTCTGGATTGACTATGAATTAAAACTATTTGTTTGGAACCACTCTATTGTGCCACATTTTTCGGACATCGATTATAATTTGCGAATGCAGCTGCAACAATCCGATTGGATTTCTGGAATTCAGGTCGGCATAGAGTGGGTTTTCGTTTAAAAAACGATTGGAAACTTGGAAGTTGCTTTGCTCATGGATTAGAATCACAGAAAAATGCATATGTGGCGGTGGTTTGGGATTCAGATAAGTGGGATGTATAGCTCTAATCAAATGAAACACTGCGAGGAGTGTGGTAGTCACCTAAGATAGGCTATATTGGACCACATTTAAGTTGCTGTATTCACGGGTTTGAATAGCAGGAAACACGTTTGCGGCAGTCAAATTTTCAAAATTTACCCCCGACGGCCCCGTGTCCCAGGACTATAAACAATTGATTGGTTGATTGGAATTCGATTCATCCACCTAAATTAGGCTATATTAGACCACCTACTGTATTCAGGGACTGGTATAGCAAGAAAACACATTTGAGGTCGTCAAATTTTCCTGGAGTGTAAGTATATCGGCGCCCCTAGAAGCCTTTGCCCCCTAACAATTTTGGGCTAGCTACGGGCCTGTGAAATATTTAAAGTGGGAATTTCATATTTTCTAAGTCAAAACATAATTATTTCTACGTCTTTTGCTCAATAGGTTGCCAACTCACTATTATACAATCATAGGTATTATTTCCCACAATTAAACATCTTTCACATCGGAAATAATAATAACACAATTGCCTCCCTTGTTTTCCCATTACCCCCATGCAATAGCTATCTTCAAACGTTTGAATTCGAAGGTGAAAATTAAATTTTTGCCAATTTCTCAACTGGAAATTGTGAATTATAGGATTAGTAGGATTATTCTTTGAAAAAACATTAAAAATATAACTTAAAAATATGAAATTGCAGCTTTAATTATTGTTACTGAATGAAACGAACTTCTGTGCATCCGGCGTTTTAGGTACTGAAAACACTCTCTGCATCGAGGCTTGCTCTAGAGCTCTCCCAATCATAATGGTAAAACCTCCAAAGACCAAGGTAAAAAATGTATGTCTCGATCTAGGGTCTGGGTCAAAACTGAAACAATTAATTTATAAGAGTTAGTTTCTATAATTTATCTATATACATGTATATAACGATAACAGTTACCTGAATCATCAATTCTGTATGACCGAGATGATGGTGTGAATGAATTGGTCATATTGTTCACATGGTGAAAGAAAGAGAATATTAACTGTTTCCTGGAAACAGCTAGTTTGTACCACGTCATGATCGTATTTCTGACCCCTGGACACAAGTGTCAAATGTTATTATTTACATTATTTGGTCTGTTAAACACATTTTTTGTTCAATTTTTCAGAACAATGTATTTAGCCATTTCAGACATGAGTGCCATCTTTAAAAGAACAGTAGGAACGTCTTATCATTAGCGATCTGGTGACATTTTGTTTTCACCCAGAAGCAGCTATGTTTACCAAATTATAGATCTTATGTTCAGCCCATCACTTATTCATTTGAGTGTGTGGTATGTAAATGCCTTGTCTATGGATATGAGAATAATAACCAGGGAAGAAGATAAAATGAATATAATGCTATTATTAATTTAATGAGCAAAAATTCTACCAATCTTATTACATGGACTGCCCGTTTCTGTAATCTAACAATGGAAACCTTTTAAACACGTACTTAATTAAAGATTGGACCCCTGCCACCTTTTCAATACCAGATTCGAAAGGGTAAAACACGTCCAGGCATATTCACTAATATCGTCGCTATTTCCGACCTATGTCGCCATGTTAAACAAATCTGGGAGGATGAATGACACTAGTCTTGTTAAAATATAGAATAAGGTGGGCCTTTTGTTGTAACTGAATAATATGAACCAATCTTTATTCTGGTCAACAAATTGTATTCTTTTTACAATATTCCAATCAATTTAAAAAATTGGAAAAATTCAACTAAATGATTTGAAAAGTCTTACGTAAACCTTTTCAAATGTGATTTGGATTTTAAAATATTTTCGAACCCTCTGGACAAGTAAAATAGTATGTAATGGATAATTAACACAACGGGTTAACACACTTAAACACCTAGTACTTAGAATACAGTAAGGCTATTACTTATTTTCTGGAGCTGCCAAGCCAGCAAGAGTTTTATTGTCCCTTTAACACTGTTGTCACAATATGAGATGCATTGGAATTATTGACTAGAAAACTTACTTCCACATGTCTAATCTACGACCTTCTCCGCCTAATCGAAAAACCTCGGACGGTCCACCAGTTTCAATAGTGCCCTGAAAAAATTATTTAATCGATAATTTATACTGTACCAAATGTACGTTCTAAATCGTATGTTGTTTCTCGAAGACGACCGAGATTTCACCATTATTTTATATATCGCGGAATCGTAAAATTAGATAATCGACAGTAATCATCTGATCGATTAGTATTTTTAGAATTTTTACATCACCTTTATGAGAACTGCTAAAAGTCCAATCAACATAACGACACCTTGAAAAACATCGGCCCATATCACAGCTTTAAAGCCACCCTGAAATATGTAATATAAAATTTTGCCATGAAACGACAATATTCTTGTAGGGAATGATACAGTTCCTACATATCTGGGCACGTACAGATGCAAGAACTTTTCACTTTCATTTGATTTAAATGTTTGACAAGCCCAGGTAGGGCGGATCATAATATAATTCTTGTTAAATACATGTGGTACTACTATTGAAATTGCTGTTATAATATTGCCTTTATTCAAAGTCATGTGTTTAAATGTATTAGAAATTATTCGTTGCAATACTTATGTGAAAGAAAACCACAACTTACTATGGTCGTGTATATCACAGAAACTCCACAGACAATAAGGATAGATCCTATTACTGGAAATCCCAAGACTGTAAAATAATCATGTAAATGTAATGCATCCACATTTAGTGATAATGACATGGGCGTCTAAAATCATCAGTCTCATTCACCCTGCTCACCAAAAAGAAAGAAATCCTTCCACCAACCCACCCTAAACACCTATTTTAAACAAAAATCGATTAGTAAGTTTTAGAATTATGTTCCTTGTCTAGGTCACCATGTCGATTTTCCGTGTTCCGCAATCTTCTGTTCCAGATTCATTCTTTCCGCTCTCCAACCTGGGGAACGCCAAAATCTCATCTGGGAAATTGGTTCGTTTTAAGGAAATGATAAATTTATTAAATGGTATGATTAATTGGTAAGATCAAAAACTAATTTGCTTAATCGAAATACTAAAAAATATTTCATTAAAACATAGCAATATATACAGCATCTAAACGAATGTAAATTTTGCTTAATCGAAATAATTTTGGCAGCGCTGGAATCGTGCATTTAAAGGGGCTTTGTGAAATTCCTTTAGGGTGGAATTAGTCGCTCTATAGGACAGAAAGAAGGGGGACATAATTATTTATATTAGGTACAGGAATGACACAAATAAACCGCGCCAAAAATAATTTTTAAAGCATGAAATACCATTCATACTGGAATTTCAATACTGTTAAATACAAAAACAAACTATACCTGCTTTGATTGCTAATGCCGGGCCTAGTAAAACAAGTCCCATATAAAAAAGCTGAAAGAATTGTAAAAAAAAATAATTGATATTAGTACTGCATATATATTATAATTCTTTTAATCGTAAGAAACCAAGATCACAGATATCGATAAATGATAAATAAATAGTATCAAATTAAGATCTTTACATATTGTATGATATTAAATGCAATAAATAACCGTGGGTATGATTAAAGCACTTCACCAAATGAATGTATCTTACCGTAATCATCTTTGCCAGAGTGGAAGCCAATATTCGAACTGCTCTTGATTTAAACCTCAGTTCTAAATACTAAAGAAAATGATTTAAAAGAAAATAAATGAATAATATATGGATAGTATTGGTGTATGTATGTCCTAATCCATTTATTGTCATGATGTCCGATTATCTTCCGATCGGGACTAGCAGATGTCATGATGAAAATTGGCTCCATTACATTATTCGTCACCCAGAAATCTATTTACTTCGAGAATAAATCTCTTTAGTGCTGTGTATAAAAAAAATTTTTGCTCTACGATGTTGGAGTACCTCATTAGATTAAAAGAACATCGTTACGGTTTGTTACAACATTTTCAGGCTCGGATCCTGGATTTTGTCGAAGGAGGGGGATACATTGGACCAACGGGTAATACATTGCAACCTTGGGTTGCTTGGGCGGAGACAATGCGACAATGTGAACTATAACAGTAAAACAGTAACAAAGCAAACGAAAATGAAAATCAACTATGTCACTGTATGTGAACCCAAATTTGTTGCCCGTATAATGAACATTACATAAGATATGTTATGACAAATCAAAGAATTAAAATATATAAATGAAATATTACCTCATATATGCTGGTAAGTTTGAGAGGATGTACTATAGGAACTATAAAGTATCCGACAAAGAAGATTCCAAACATGTAAGCGATGAGAGAAATATAAAACATACAACCGTGAATATATATTTCAGCACCCATACCAAGCATCATAATAGAAGATTCTGCAGAAACCAACACAGATACCATAACAGGCAGAATCTTCATAGACCGATTTCCCACAAAATATTCTGCGTTTGATCTCTGCTTGTTTCCAGAACAGGCATAATAAATTCCAATACTTAAAGAAATAACTAAAGTAATGGAAAATACAATGTAGTCCGCATAATGGAATTCTGAAGCCATCTCTTCCTATAGAAATCAAATGCAGATATTAAAGTATATCAACGTTATGTTAAGTATAATTATTGGTTTCCACACCGAGCTCGGTTGTTTGAACAAATGTAAATAAATATACAGGAGATTGTAATTTGTGTTTTGGTTGATATCATAATATTCAAGTGAATTTGAATAATTGTGGCTGTACAGATAAAATAAATATACTACATTTGAGACGCAGTTGTGACGGGTTTCGTAGATAACCAACCATTTCATCTCACATTAGGAAGTCGTTATGGACAGTCGAAATCACAAATACAACAATCTACAATGTCACTATTATGTACAGTGTATTTGCGAAAGGTTGAGAGATGGAGTTGTTTAGTCATATGATATATGACCAATTACGTAAGACATTTCGAAAAGAGATAATGTAAAATGTATAATTTGCAAATTTCACCCCAACAAATCTATTACGTGCGCAGATATTAGCTGTTAAAGGTTTGATGAGTGCAATAACTGTCAACACCGTTAAGTCTCGCGCCTCCATTTTTTAAATTACATGTAAATTGAAATATGGCTGTACCGGCGAAATCCGTTGCCATCGAGAGTTGAATATACCAGGGTCAGTTAATTTATCTCTAATTAATAATTTAGAAAATATTTACGGCCCAAAGAAAGATCTGAAATAGGGAGATTTAGCTCTTGCATAATGTATGTTTATTTACGCGCAAGATGATCAGCTGGAAATTTATGGACTCTCAACTTCCCGTATTTTAAAAACTGCCACATTAAATGCCGGAACGGAAAGTTTCAAAACACAGATAGGGTTTATCCACTTCATTTGAAAAACAACATCCATTAAAACTATAGCCTCTGTTGCGCTCAAAACACTTTTAGAACTGGAGGCTTATTTCGTGGAAAGCTGAATATTAAAATGATTTCTCCTCTCACCACCCAATTGTTTCCCCACCAGAACCAGTTAACAATTGTAGTTTTTCGACGAAGGGGTTAACTCCACAATAGAAAGTACGCATAAAGCTAAAAATCGAAATTGTTCATCCTCCTATGACCCAATTGCTTCCCACCAAACTCTGGTATGAAAGGTCACGGAAAATAATTTTTTGACAAAGGTCGGATAACTCAATGGGGTTTGTCTACCCATGACCACAGTGCTTCACGACACATTTTTAAAAAAACCATGCGCGGATCTAGGGGGGGGGGTCCAGGGGGTCCGGACCCCCCCCCCCCCCCAGCTTAGGCTTGAAAAATTTTTATGCGATTTTATTGGCGATTTTTAGACCTGTAATTTTGGAATTTACCTTCCGGAAATACATCACAATGAACCAAATTGAATCTAATTTACCAAATTTTTCTGGGGGAGGGCCCCCAAACCTCTCGCAATTATCAAACCTAGACCTTCCCACCTGCAAAAAATCCTGGATCCGCGCCTGAAAAGATCCATCAAAAAATGGTACATTTCAAGATTTGTTTTGGATACAACCCGGGCCGTCATGATAACGTGCCTGTGTGTTCAAAAGAAATTAATAAATGTGAAACCCTCAAAATTATTAAGATCCGTAAATAAATAATTCATGTTCTAATTTAATTACCGGGATAAAGAGGATAATGTAAAATACAAATATATCTATGTTTAAACGATTTTATTCTATCGTCTGTCAAACGCATACAGGTACTAATCCAAATTATACGGATATTTACTTCCTGTAAAAATTTGAATATTATCTGTTAGATTATCAGTTAGACAGAATTCGTGTGTATGTATTGATAACAACTACTGTTTATCTATTTTTGTCGGAAGCGTATGAAAGATACTAAACTGTACTTGCAGTAAAAATGTACCGTATTTTAACGCTAACGCCTTTTTAAAAAATGATAATTGTAATAATATGTCAATTTATAAAGCGCTATATCCACAATACAAAACCGGTTCTTCCATTGGTTTATCTTTCTAACTCGACCCATTTCAATTGTTATTTCCTTCGCGTGAAGTCCGAATGCAAACACTGAATGGTTGAATTACAAATGAAATGAATTAGAGTCTAACGTCATACTCTTCTGCTCCAACTGGAGAGGGACGTACGCTATACTCATGTGTGCTTTTTAATTTGTTTAAAACTGTATATGAACATGAAATTTGAAATTTACCCAAATTCATGTAATGAAAATAAATATCAAAATATAATATTGTTATGTCAGTTTCGTTGTGGTATGCTTAAAATGAATGTTGAAACTGGGCGATATACAAGAACAGACCGTGAAAATTCAAAATAATTTTAACGAACACCAAAAGTAAACATATAATCTATTTAGGAAAATATCGCTACCAAAGTATGAAATTACGAAATCAATTATTAAACAGCCAAAAATGAAACCACTATTGGGAATTTTCGAGACATGTATATATATTGAAACTGCTTTATTTACAATATATTATATTTAATATTTCATTCATTTATTTATTTTTTTTTTTTTTAAATTATTATTTTTTCTTCTATTATAATTATGTCCCTTAAATACATATCTGTTGTTCAATAATCACCAAATATATTCTAGGTATCTATGTTGGCTATAGCAAGTGCTTTGCTTTGCCTTGTAATAAAGTAAAGTAAAGCCTACTCTTAAATCGAATTCCAACTGTTAGTGGTTATTTTATGTACACACTAACGTGTGCACACGATTTCGGTCTTTCGTCCCAACCGAACAACTGAACACTGTCCCTTTAATTACATTAGTACTGAAAAAGGTTGTGAACCCCTCGTCATGAGATTCTCTGTCATAAATAAATTTATGTTATTGAGCGTCTTTCCATTGAAAAGTCAAACAATATGTGAGTGAGAATAGTTGATGCATATTATTGCATATTATTATGTACCTATCAAAGCATGCAAAGCGTCTATTTAACACATTCATTAAAATTATTCCGTGCTATATGTATTCTTAAACAGTTTGCTTGCATTCATAACGTATATAATTATTTAATAGTATAGGTAGCTTGACAAACCTGAATAATTGAACAATATAGAAATGTTAGTTCTTAACGAAATAACCCTTTCTGTGAATATAGGACCGAGAATCTTTATTGACAAGACGAAACTTATTTCTATTTTGAATAACGGGTGAAGTCGGGAAATATCTTGACATATTTATAAAACTAATCAAACTAAGTCACTAATATCATGGACCTAGAAATTGACACACATGGGTCGCAAGGTATATAATAATGTAATATATATACTGTAACTTTCTAATCAGTTCTGTTCAACGAAATACACCAGATGTCGCAACAGAATGGCGATCTCTGGCGTCTGGTTATTCCAGTCTTCGCCGATAGTATTTATTGCCCATGCTCTGAAGAAAAAAAACTATGGGGTCACGGTTTTACATAACTTCTAGAGTATGTCTTGCCAAGTCTTGCGAAACCCTTGTTACAAATGGCGCTAAAAGCAATTATGGTACAATAATTATCCAACGAACAAAGTTTCCCATCTATAGCACTTCGAAATGCCCCCCCCCCCACAAAAACAACAAGATGGGTAGTTCTTGGGGACCAGTTACTATTTCAAAATCTTGTCCGGTCTAAAATGCATTGCGATTATTTTAACCAGAATAGCTATTCCAGAAAAGCTGAGAGAGAGAGAGAGAGAGATGGGATTTAACATCCACTCGACACAAACTAGGTAATTGCGGGACTAACATATGGTTTTTAATTTTATTTCAATAATCGCGTAGGGGTCTTTAGAAGTGGGAGGAAAGCGGAGTACCCGGGGAAACTCACGAGGGTGGACAGGCGACCATATTCCTTGCCACGTACAACCGGGGATTCGAAACCACGCCAGTTGACTCAATGGCAAATCGTATGATACAGCATGCGTACGCTAACCATTCCGCCACCCCCAACTCCCCCGCCCCTAGAAATTGTGTTTTATTATATAGTAATATTTGTCAATTTGGGGTTTGGTTTTCATGTGTGAGGAACTAATCATGGCTACTAAACAAACTGCAAGGTAATAATAAAGAAGCTGTTCCGGTTAGAATTTGAAGACTGCAAATTACGATAATATATGTTTATCCACAAACTGTAGTATTACGTTCACCCCAAATTATGTAAGATCTGTTGTAAATTAATATTATCAACTATAAATAGTAAACTCATTACCTTCTTTACATGTACAGACAGCAACGGGTTAATTTTCACATTTTAAGAAAGCAACATATTCTCTTGTCTTGTGATAACGTCATTGTGTATCAAAGAGAATATTTTTCCGTGGGTTGTAATATTATTTATATACCTTTCCGTAAGTACATGTAAATAGTAATACCTGTCTTTATAGAATTCTCACTTCTCAGGTGACCACGAAGCATTTCTATAATAATATTTACATTAAAGAGACACCCCTTTTAACGCGTCACTGCATATTTGGTCATTGAATTCCCCTTTATTGTTGCATCACGTAAATATGTGTGTCATCTCTCTTGAAGCAGAAAATCGAACGAGTTGTTGGAAATTGCCTTATGTGTACATACTTTTATGTGTAACTAAACTATTCGTTCTGAAATATTTATAAATTAGTGTAAAAATAACACACCGTTCGCTTCTCGCTAGATGTAACCTTTTAAATCCAAGAGCCTATTCAACAGTCCTATATTGTCGGAGTCACCGAAAAATAAAATGTGTGTATTTTGGGTCTAAATTACTTGGTCAAAGGTCACGAGATGTAAACAGGTCTAGCACTAATCCCAACCCTAATCCTGGATCTAGTCCTAACGCCTGTCATAGCTCTAAATTGCAATCTCTCCAACAACCACGTGCCTTGTGATCTTGACGAAATCGTGAGTTGGCCTTAATAATTAGCCCAAGCCCCACAACTTGATTGTGAGTAAACTACAACTGCATACTCGTTTAACGAAACATACACAGAGACAGTGGGAGGTAGAGAGAGAGAGAGAGAGAGAGAGAGAGAGAGAGAGAGAGGGAGAGAATGGGGTTAAACGTCCACTCGACACAAACTAGGTCATTTCGGGACTAATGGTTTAACTTTATTTCAATAATTCGCTTGCGCGTAGGGGTCTTTAGCAGTGGGAGGAAACCGGAGTGCCCGGAGGAAACCCACGAGGTTGAGAAGGCGCCCCTATCTCCATGCCACATAGGCCTACGCTCACACACGAAACATACAACATTAATACCGTTTTATTCAGTACCTCGCCCCATGAACTATTCTTGGAATCGAGTAACCCGCTAGTTGACACCCATCGGAGTGTATACCGAGAAAGTCGGACTGTTTGGCACGTGGACTACACCGGAAGATGCTGTGACTCGGTGCAACGGCATTGATTCACTAACCAGGAGGTCGGAGTTTCGTTCCAGGTGTTGGTCAATAAAGTGGCCCGCGTGACGTCCCTTAAAAGTGGTGCAGGGAGGGGGCATGGCATTCGGATGGGACGAAATACCGAGTACATAGCGTGCACGTAAAAGAATCTTTGACAGTTGGAATTCTATATAGGATTTTTACCGGGACCTGTATTGACACAGTCTTCAATCTCAATGAAAAACAATCCTTTATAAATAACTATTTTCGTGAAATGTAGTAACAAAATATATAGTACTCAAAAATAAGGATCAACGCATTATAATGCATAGCTACCAATTAAAATGTGTTGTTTATCATCAATTATTATCCGCAAGCTACCTTGCACTTCGCAGTTTGTTATTCGCGGTCCTAGCGATACTTACTAGTTATTGTGTATTTCAAAGTCTCAAGAAAAAATGAAATTTGAACGTCAAGATTTGAAATTAATTTTATCTAAATAATACACAAGGAAATGCCCCTAAAATAAATGTTAGCTTACTGTGTCGGAAGTCGAGTTGAACACAAAAACGAAATTATTCTATTATCATCATAATCATTACGATCATCAACTACCACCTGTATGGCGCGCTATCCACCGTTGTGCTTCAAATGCTACACAAATAAACCCATAAGATCTCATATAAAGAACACTAAAATAACAAACTATGTCAATAAAGTATAACATGCATAATTTGCATTTTTGCTAAATATCAAATTTCTCACGACTTAACCCTGATAATGTACATGCAGATTGATTATTTAACATATAAAGCTACAAAATAACCCGGATTTAATTAAAACAGGCCTACCAAATGTTCGCGAACAATAAAATGGAGAACAGCAGAGATCGATGATAGTTCAATTCCACACACCTTTGTAAACGGAATTGTCTGATGCATGCTCCGTTTGACATAGTCCTTATCTTGTCTGCACCATTACCCCCACATAGACGCGATCCGATATCAATTGATTCCGCTCCAATACCACCACAAGACCATAAGTAAAAGGGGTATCTCTGCATTTATCACGCCTCGATGGAGATATTATTTAAATAATTGTATTAAGATGGACGTCTAGCTAGATATTCCACTTAATGCCGTAAATATTTAAATGTTAGTTTTTAAATGATTTGTATACTAGTATTACTAATATTAGAGTGGGTTAGATTAGTTTGCAATACTCATTGACCTGATGCGTTGCGTCTCAAGGTGTCTTTGCAGGTTCGAAGGCTTCATGGCAACGGAGATGACAGATTAGAAACTATACCCCCAAAAATTATCCACCACAGAATTAGTACACAAAATGCAAAGCTCCCGCGCATCAATCAACCACTTGAAAGTCGGGTTCTGAAATCGCGTGATATTCCGCGAATTATTTATAGCCGCTCGGATTAAAAACGTGGCAAATCAGTTACCAATAATTTGATACTATAATTTACTTATTGTGTTATACGGACCTCCTTTCACTCCGCGGACCCGTTGACTTCGCGCAAAAACCTGGCCCTTAGTGCATACACACTACATGGATATCGGCGACAATAAAACAAAGAATAAATTGGCGATAACTGTTTTCACAATGTGGTCAGGATAGTGAGTCTACCTAAATATCCAGACAGACGTACATGTATTGTCGATTGTATGTCGTCAGATCATCGCTGACAAATCATCGGAGACAGCTCAAAAAAAATTGGTGGGGCTACGGACGTTTTTGGAGGGGATTGAGGATGTCGCCAGCTAAGCCGGCCACAGCCAACTGCCAAAGCCGCGAGCTGACCCAGATCCCACTACGCAGAAAATTTTGAAAATTTGGTGCTCTCTCCTCGCATCTGAGTGCATTCCTGGGCCTAAAATTGAAGTTCGTTTTATGTGCCTGATCATAAAGGGTATAACAAAAGAACTAGAGGTTTTGTGAATATAACCAGTTTTATTGGCCCGTTCAATATTCAAAACATGCTTTAGGTCGGAAGATCGCAATACCGCCTTCCTACGATGGTAAAATCACGGTGAACATTTGTGTCGTCAGAAGATAGCTGGGGTAATTCTTGGTCCCCTGTCTCCTGGATACTTTCCTGTAAAATAAAGAAAGATATGATGGTTATCTGATAAATAGATCTATATGTTAAAGGGCGTATTATAACTCCGTCCCGTGAAAACACACACTCCCTCTCTCTCTCTCTCTCTCTCTCTCTCTCTCTCTCTCTTTTATTGTTGTTATCATACATAAGCATCAACAGCTTATTTCATTGTTATCATTGCTCTAACGATACAAAATCTAGTTTAGTCTCCTAATTCTAATTTGAAAGAAAAACCTACCATTTCATATTTCCTTTCACGAGAAAAATATTTTCGAAGTATTTTGGGGAAACAAGAACAGAACTTATCAAACACGAGAATGGAATATTTGCTTTCACATTCTGGATATTTACCAATTTCTGCAAAATAAATTTTATTTTAAACCAATGACGGTTTTTATTATACTAATGGTACAGTGAAAATAGATTTGTGCTAAATTCAATCTACCCAATCTAATTAAAATATAGATCTATATTTCGTTTCGTTTTTTATACTTTCGATGGCCTACACTCAAGACAAGTAAAAACGAAATTTTGAACTATAAAAAAACGAAACGATATTGGATCTGTGTTTTAATCAGATTGCAATCTACCTAAACAAGTGCTAAGATGATCGAAATTAAATAATTTTACAGATACAGGTATTCAAATGTGGTTAATTCACATAAAAATTATATTGCAATTTAAATATTACGCATCTTACCCATTAACCAGCTTACTAAACAACCGATGACAGTCAACATGCCCACGTCGCTTATCCAGCAATAAGGCAAATTATACAATTGGTCCAAACCTTTCCTTGAACAAATAAATAAAATAAGAACGATTTTCATTAAAACTACTTGATAGAATTACGAACAGTGCATTGGCGTAGTCAAGGCGTAGTCAATAATTTGCTAACAGTGTACTAAATGAACAAGCTGTGAATTTGTTAATGCGGGTATGGGGGATGTTCCGCTGGTAATATCGACATGTAGACCGCTGGTGCAAAGACAGCTTTACCGGAGCGGGGCCTCGGGCCTGACTAGAATCGCGGGGCCCCTAACGTGACGAAAAGATTATTTCATATTCTTTTGAATGACACGCATGCACAATACACAATTAAACTGTCTGTAATAAAAGAATAATTACAAATAATAATATACGGTCTGTAATAAAAAGAATAATTACATAATATCTGATCACACAGGAAATCTATCCAATTCCGAATGGCATAAGTCTAGAAGCCTAGATCTATCTCCGAGAATGTTGAGAGATAGCTCATTCTCTCCTCCGCCCTCGCGCCACTAAATCGATTACTGTGAAACCTTCATCTAGAATTTGATTTTTTTTATGCCATGAACCGCGGGGCCCCCAAAACTCGGCCCCTCAGGCCCATGCCTAAGCTGGGTTTTGCGCTAGACATGGGGTAATTCGTTGTGATAAATATAAAAGTGTGATCTGGTTCTTAGTCAAGTGTTGGAGAGTTACTTTCCAATAACTGTCATTAATTTTCATTATTGATGTTTATAAGTTATCTGCACTAAAGTGGTTTAAAGCCCCAATAACACTCTTGTTGTAGCTGAATAATATGTCCCAATCTTCATTCTGGTCAACAAATTGTATTATTTTACAATATTCCAATTAATGGATGATATAAATTTCATCTTAACACACCTATTTTAAAAAATTGGAAAAATTCAACCAATTGATTTGAAAAGTCTAACGTAAACCTTTTCAAATGTGACTTGGATTTTAAAATATTTTCGAACCCTCTGGACAAGTAAAATGGGTTGTAATGGATAATTTTCACAACAGGTAGGACACTTAAACATCTAGTACTTAGAATAAGGGTATTATTTATTTTCTGGAGCTTCCAAGCCAGCAAGAATGTTATTGTCCCTTTAAGCAATATTTTATTTCTTAGTGAGATATAGATATCTTTAATCGATACAATAACAAGCATTGCTGCTTATGTAAAAATCGCTTCCATAAAGATTGATTATTGAGAACATAAAGGACTGGATGTGTTTCATTTACATATTTTACAGGGTGCAGATCTTGAAGGTAAAGATCCCTCGGAAAGAATACACAGTACACATACAAGTAGATTATAACGGTAAATATTCAATAAGACGATGTCGATGCCGCAAGGCCCAAAATTAGTTTTCCAAGTATTATGAGTTTTATGCTTACCGTGGGTTGATGGGGAGTTTTGGTAATGCTCCAGGCAGTTTTAAAGCGTTTAGTTAGTTTGATAACATCATGTGCGATTTAAACGATGAAGGAATTGTCTCAAAAGAAATAGTTGTGTTATTTAATGACAAAGTGTCGTTAATATTCGTGTATTTGGGATTTAAATTTAGCCAATATCTTATTTTAGAGTATATAAAAAATCAACTGTTTAAAGGGCACATTTGGTACCCATAGGAAAACTAACCATTTTCTGAAATATTTCACATCCGAATTCCACACAGATATTAATCTCGCATGTTGGTACAACAATTTAACACACGTTCTGGGTAGAAATCTAAAACGACGGTGTCAAAATTACCTCGTAAATGCTGATTAATTTGAGGGGAAGAACTAAAGGAACTTTTATATATCCTGCCAAAACTTAGACAGCCATATCTTAGACAGCTTAAAACAACAACATTTACGGTCAAGTGCACAACTAATCCTCAACCTCTTACCTATATTTGATAATGGAACAGTCCAAGAAAATCTAGAAAAATCCCAGACAGCTAGTTCAAAACAACAGCAAAATGTAACATTGGTATGTTAAAGCAGATTTATTAACAAATATAAAACAACCAGTTTCGCTCGATCTGCGTCCTCGATTCTCTTGATGATGCCAACAAAGCGGAAGATGTTGGGATGTCGGTGGGGGAGACAGCGGTTCAACCTGTTGTGAAATCCCTCCAGGTTGTTATTGGTTCTTGGGCCTTGTGTGTTGTGCAGAAAAAGTCGTCCATCTGATGTCTTGGTCCACGCTTCATCAAGGGCAACTTCAGAGAGACTCTTGGGCAAGCAGGTAGTCTTCCGGCGATGACGATACAGGGCACTGCTGACACCGGAGAAGGCCGGCAGCGATCTCGTTATCGTAGAGGGTGTGCATCTGTGCGGTCTCTTCTCTTGCTCTCTTCCGTAGGTTGCTGAGGAACTTGATCTTGGTTGCTTCTTCAGGACTCAGGAGGGTGAATGTGGTCGCTGACATTCTAACAAAAGTCACCCATAGTGGTGCACTTTCCGGAACATGCAGTAACTTCACATCGCCAGTGTGTGCAGGTCTGTCTCACTTTGTTTCTGTTGTACAGAAAACCGTCTAGGAAAACTTGCGGAGTTCCCTTCTGTGATGTGACAAAGTCTACCTTTCGCAGTCCAGCCATGTTGCGATAATGTCTTAACATCAAGGTCAGTCATTTTATATTGCTGTTTAAAGTTCGAAGGAAGTTATATTTTGAAATCAAAACATCTCAGCTGCTTACACATCCTTTACTGCTCAATAACATCTCAGCTGCTTACACATCCTTTACTGTTCAATAACCGCACTTGCATCAAAGTTAGACATTTTAAAATAAAAACATCTCAGCTTCTTGCACATACTTAAATGATTAATAATCACCCTTGGATCAAAGTTAGATATATTTTCAAATCAATGCATCTCAACAGTTTTAACATAACTTATTGATTTGATAATCAAAGACATTCATTTTCAAATCAAAACTTCTCAACAAACTTAATCTCCCTATGGGCCAATAACACCACTGATTAGGACTGTTCCATTGCAGCTATGGGTGTTGTGTTAATTAATAACTTACTCCACTGTCTAAGTTATGGCTGTCTAAATTATGGCTGTCTAAGTTTTGGGAGATAACCTCCTGGCAGACCTGCGTCAAAGATAAACCTATAAACAGGTATTCCAAACATCATTACTGATGATTCTATGGTGGTAGTGACCAATAGGGAAATTGATGTAGATACAGTTCTTACACAAAGAGTGTTATCGTTTGTCTATACTATTCAAACTTATTTATTGGTATTTGTATTGGAATTTTTTAGTTTTTTGTATCCCAGATTTTAACAAGATTATCTAATAAACATTCATTGAAATATATGTTTTAAACGATTAACAATTTCAAGAAATCTGAAAATGTACTAAAATAATCCACTACACGATTCTTTGAACTGACTTGAATGATATTCAACTAATGGCTAGCTATATCGTAAAATGTACATTTGGTGTGGCCAACGGCATATTTAAGTTACAAATATAATGGATGGAATGAATGAAATTGTCCAACTTTTCTGCCACTACCGGGGTAATGAAGACGGGCATAAACCACACATTGTGCCATGGGGGCCAATTGTGCCGCGACACCAATATAAGTCCAACTGTCAAAGGCTATTTACGTGAACGTCAAGGTGTACACTGGACCACGGCGCCCCATTGCATTTCCGCCCTTCATTACTGACAACCAAGCCAGAACAAAATAAAAATGAGAGTAAAAACACCTTTTAGGATAAAATAAACATTTAATTTTATTTAAAATGCATTTTATAACACCAAAAAGCAAATACATGTACTTACTTGATAACCGCAACGGAAGCAGAGAATACTGACTCTAAATACAATATTGTTTTTAAAGTGAATCAATCAATACAGATAAATATCAGCTAATTATTTTTTATTGATAAAGTTCAAAAGAATATAAAAGTGGAAACCCGTTCAAGTGAGTAATCGTGTTTCTGATAATGGTAATATCATGGTGCAAAACAATTCAAATGAGTAATGTGATAAGCAATTTCTTTGTCATGTCTCTCCACAATCTGTTTCAAAGAGATTATGCGACGGGCGTCGTTTACCTCTGTCCAAGATGACTGACCTTTAATAGTAAGTGCCGGTTAGACTCTCTCTCCCTCTCTCTCTCTCTCTCTCTCTTCTCTCTCTCTCTCTCTCTCACACACACACACACACACACACACACACACACACACACTTAAGACTAAGATAACAGTTCGAAAATAGATATTGAAAATTTCATTCAAATTACTTTATTCTGGGCGCAGTTATAGATGTTTGACGTTTTCACAAGAGGTGACATACATGTATATTGTTTATTATGGTATCAATGGCACGTGTTATTCGAAACATAGCCTCGATTCGCCATTTCATATTAAATCATTAAATGGTCTAGATAGTTGATTATAAGCGTGTCATATGAATAAATGTCGAAATGATAGTTTATATGATAACATTTGAATCCAAAATAAAAGCCTACAATATGCAAATTTAGCTTTGCACTGAATAGTAAATTGGATGCGCAGCCGCAGGTAATAAACATTAACTTGCTTTATAGACATAAATTTAATACATTAGATCTAAAACTCTGGAATGTTTGTTTATTTCTTAAATTGTTATCAAGTTTATTTATTAAACACAATGCTAAACATGTTCAAGGTTGATTTTGTCTGTCGATTGTTTCTTCTCTGCTTCATTCGTATCTAGTTGTATAATTACATCATAATTATCTCTTAATTTACTAGACATCTGAAAAGAAAATAAATTAATGTAGCTATTCTTGATTTTAAAAGGTAAACTTCACAATGGGGACAGGTCTTTTCATACCCAATTTACATGCTTATATTTTGGACCAAATTTTCTAGCTGCATATCCGCCGAAAGAATGTTGAGATGGAAGACACCAAACAACATAAGCTTAATTAATACCCACTTTCCTCACATCTCCCAAACCACTTACTAGACCGACCTTCACAATCTCATTCTCCACACAAGTCTACAAACTGATCCCGCAGTCAATATTCGCTTGGCCGCTACAATCACTGATAAGCATGACATCGACGAGGCTTAATAAGTACTGCATATTAACTTTTTTACTCCGACAAATTAAATTCTCAAACATTTTTTTTGAGGTAAAAGAAAAATAAATAAAGACGTTTGGAGTATTTGGAGTTAAAAACTATTTCCTATTTGGTGTAAATGTGTATTAAAATGAGTAAAACGCATCATTTTGCCCGAAGCAGTTAGGTGTTAAGTAAACATTGCAGGAGCCGTTGAGCCAATGACTGGCGCCGTCTGCAGTCAACGCACGTGTTGTGGACACTCATCTGTTACAGAGTTAATTCGCAAGTAATTCTCTGTAAAACAAGTAATTCTCTGTAAAACAAGTAATTCTCTGTAAAATAGATTGACAAGTCTCGCTATCCAGCAAGGGGTGATAACTCTGTTTGGGAGATTGACGCCATATTTACAACCCGTTAGCCAAGGCAAAAATTAAAATCAGCCAGTTCCTATTTAAATGAAATGAAATGGGGTTTAACGTCCTACTGTTTTGCTCCTAAACTGGGCTAATGGAAGACGGGCATACGCCATACAGAGTGCTATGAAAGAAATTTTGCCAGGGAAACGGCACTGCCAAGGGATCTTTTGCGCACACTAGACCACGGTTTTTCGTCCCATCGGAACGACTAGACAGCTGTCCTTGTCAGGCCGTCCATCCTGCATCACTGACAAGGAGAAAACCACGCCGGAAAATCTGGAAAACTTCACAGCCAATTATTTCATATTTACCCTCTTGGAATAATCTATACCACATCGTAGTGGCTTCAGAATACACTCCGGCAGACAACAAAAGAATCTATCAAAGATTGGTATCGTGTATTTAGCATCTGTATCTTTTGGTTTTATACAACCTGGAAATTATTTATATAAGTATTATGGATTATCTCGTCATAAAATGCGAACTACCAGAACATCTTTACAAATCCGTTTAAATAAAATATTTGAATGTGATTAATTGATCACAACCTTTCCACATATATCCATAAATTGGTAGTATGAACCTTTGTTCAACATGAGAAAGTGACTCATGCAAAATTGGTTATTTCTCCGCAATGGAAAAAATCAAAATTATCAAAGAACATAATGATGAACAATGTTCATATCAATAAATATTATCTTGAGCCCTAAAAATACGATTTATTACAAAAAATTTACTTCCTGTGAAGAGAAATGTTGGATATAATGTGGCTTTACACATCAAGTTGTGAATTTTTTTTATGCAATATAGGATAATACAGAGACAAATTCTTAAAAGGGATCAATAGTGTAATAACAAAATTAACATCGTATTTTTACCTGTACACCACGATATGATACTACCAATACCGAATACAGTAATAATAGCAATACCACCTAACCATAGATACGACACACTGTACAATTTGTCTAAACCTTTTCTGAAAAATAATATTCTTTTTATTAAGAAGTACTAGTAGCTGCTATTATACACACATATATATCCATCCGATTGCAACATTAAGAATTGCGCAATCATTATTATATTCAAATACAATACGCATCGAAGCCCCCCCCCCCCCCTCAACACACACACACACCTGCAAGTATTCAAAATATGATAGCAATGAGGATTGCCATTTATGAAGAATTTCTGTAATATTTTGAAAATGTTAATGGGGATTCAAACGAACATATCAGATACAGATCCAACTTTTATAGGTTTATTGTTTGTCACCTTTTGAATAAATACGACCTCGCAAAGCCAGGACTCGCAAAAAGATTCCACAAAACAGACGCTCAATCAGATCTCACAAAGTCAGGACATTCAAAAGGGTTCCACAAGATCAGGACACTCAATAAGATCTCACAGGACACACAATAGATTCCAACCACAAGCTCGTCCTCAAAATGTTTGTACAGACATTTCCGTACCAGCAACTGTGGAATTCCAATAGAAAAAAACAACTTGAAGACAAAGCCGGGATATTCTTTGATCAAGTAAGACGTTAGAGTAGACGACCACAACCAGATGAAGACACATAACCAATGTTTTAAAATATGTATATTTAGGGTATCCATTAACCGAATTTCATCCACTCCTTACATCTGTTGGTTGAAGGCCTTTTACTTTAAGATATCATTAAATGTGAAGTCAGTTCATATAAGTACTCACGGTTCATAATGTTTAAAATCTTCAATTTTCTGTAAAGCAATATTAGTATAATTATAAGGATTAATGGTGAAATTTCCTACTGGACAATTATCTACAGGAGCAGGTGGTAAACGGGGAGTCTTCATCAGAGTTGGACTCATATACGACCCAGCAGCTATCCAAAAGGTAAAGCAAACACTGACAATTACACCGACAATGGCACCCTGGAATTAAAAGAAATACACTTAAACATACATTATGCAAAAGCTAAATCTGTATATTACAAGTCCTCCTTTAGGCCTGAAAGTTATCTAAATTACTAATTAGACATTAATCAACATATCCAGACCACAATCAACTCTCGATCGCATCGCTAGCCTGTGATCTTTGGTAGATTGTGATCCGATTTACTACATAACTTTCTTTCTCGATTTAATTATTAAACGGATAATCGAGACTATGCTTTTTACCATACCGACTTTAGTTATGATGATCGATGCTAGGCGGAAATTTCACTTGCTTAATTTTCGGTACATAGTGCATCAATTTGACTAAAATTTTCAGCAAATTGCCTTTACATTATGTAGTTTGTAACTATTGTAGTGAGAACTGTCATCTTATGTCCCATAATGTTAATTTAATGGCTGATGTCATTATATTACAATCCTTTAGAACAACACCAATCATATGCGTAAGTTTATACAGCAAGGTTTTGATGATCATAGACCGAACTGTTGACTATACAAGATTGGGCCAAGTCTGTTGGCTCTCATTGTGCGGGTCTGGTGTATTTCAGAGCAAACGCCAAAACCTTGCGCATCCGTATTAATATATGACTGATCTAACATTTCCTGACGAACTGGCGGAACTATAAACACAGGCGCGGATCCAGGATTTTTTGCAGAGGGGGGTCTAGGTTTGATAATTGCTTAACTAATTGCGCTCAACCGATTAATTTTGTAAATTAGATTCAATTTGGTTCATTCTGACGTATTTCCGGAAGGTAAATTCCAAAATTACAGGTCTAAATCGCCAATAAAATCGCATAAAAAAAATTTCAAGCCTGAGCAGGGGGGGGGGGGGTCCGGACCCCCTGGACCATCCCCCCCCCCTCTGGATCCGCGCCTGTAAACATATAAACGTCTACCAACGAAGGGCGAGGTGAAACGACACTTATACTTTTATCATCAAATAGATTTAGTTTTGTTTGGGTACATAGTTAATAAAACGTCCATACAAGTTTTAAGGCAGCGAGATTATTATGACCTTTGGACATAATTTCATACAGGATGCGATTGTTCGACAGGCCATCGATGATATGGATGCATACTTGTTTCAATCCTAGAATTCGACGTCACATAATAACACCTTTGCACATAAGGTGCAGACCTTACTGTCATATGCTGAGTCTAGTATTTATTTGATGCGGTTCAGTTTGTCTATAATTTCAACTGGGCTGATGAAGACGGACAAACCCATGCAATGTTCTATAAAGGCAATTTTATTTGCTGTAAAGTTTCCCAACGGAAAGCAACAGCCAGGAGTTATAAAGGATCTTGTCTTAAATTCCGAACGACTATTGTATTTGTCAGGTACTTCGCTTCGTCCTGTATCACTGAAAAGGGGAACCGGTATTGCAAATGTTAGAGAACCTTCTCGACCAACACTGGGATTTAATCCCGGAATTCCGGACCTCATGGATAATCAACAAGTTAATGCCTTTTGCACTGCGCCACCGCGGGTCCCGTAACTTAAAGAATACACTTTATATTTAAAAACTTACCTTACGGTTCGCAAAAGGAAATAACATAGCCAATAAGATTACACCAGTTACCGGACCTGCAAACGATGCCATTAAACTAAATCCAATCTAAAAATAAAATATATTTATATCAATTTAAATCTGTTGATAAACGGATGGGGGGCATGGGTCGTGCCATAGGGTTTTGAGTAAAATTCAACAAACGGTTATATCGTTATGATTGACCAGTAACATAATTTTTCAAAAAGAACATGCTAATACATAGGTTCAATAGTGTTCGGAGTTACTGATTTGCGTGAACCTAACTCTAGAACTGAACAGTCCCAATCTTGTGCATCGGTAGATATTTCAGTGATACTATTATATCCGCTGTCCGGTACAATAGGCAAATTTAAAGCCATGATGGAAGTTGTAAAAGTTGGTTGATCTGCAGCCGAATTATTCAGAATATCTTATACCACAACCTCTCTATATTCAATTCAATCTGAAGTTTAATTGGTTTACCTGGGAAAGTGATCCACCAACAGTTGAAATAAGAATAGACACACCTACTGATATAATACCAAATCCTACAACTGAAAATAGAATCACAATAAGAAGAAAGTCTCTGTGAGCCTACATCGATAAGAGTCCATACAACGAACACGTGCTGCGGTTTAATCACAGAGTTAGTGATTTAGTCCACGGAGTTGTCATCAACCAAATAACTTTTTGCTTCTAAAGGCCCAGCTGTGCCAGTTTATCTTTCTTAAACACCTTTACCACGTCTTCTAAATATATTTGTGCTGCTGTATTTTATTTTAAAGGTTTAATGTTGACCATCCTCGTTTATTCAAAATTCCTCCAATTTTCATTTCCCTTCTTTTGCAGATTCCTGGTATTATATGAGCATAGACATGGTCACTGACTCCGCCTTCGACATAATTATAGATATTTGCTACCACTGATGCAAGAACTTAGCACACAATAATCGTCTTACGGTAGTTAGATTTGCGGGATTTGTATCTTTTAGATTTGCAACAATTATAATGAATATACCTGATAATTTAGCCAGTATTGTTTTTGTTCTTTCTGATTTTGGTTTCATATATGGTAAAATATAATCTTCTACTGTTTGCGCTGAACAGGCACTTAGACCAGATGATAATGTACTGAAATATCAAAAGAACGGACGTTATGTTACACTTAAGCAACAGGCTGGAATACAAAAGAGTGAAAACCTGTGCTGAGTATGGGATGGCAATTAAGGAAATGTTCACAACTTGCTATGTGAGTATACATCATTCGTTTTTAAGAGTCTTCGTGAGAGTATATAGATAACCCCCCCCCCCCCCCGACAATGCAGAAGGCATTATGTTGAGTAGTGCTTTCGGTGTTGCTCTGATGAAACATTGGACCACAGACAATTCCCCAACCACAAAGACAACGCGTCCAAGTACAACTGTGTCCGAGACCATAGTAGGCTTCCATGCTTTAATTAAGTTGTACTAGTCTACAGGACAATTGGCAGTGGGATCCGAATGTCTATAAATTTCTATATAGCAGTGAAATTTTATAATACCTCAATGATGCGCTAAATAATGACGCCATAAAAAGACCTGGCATTCCTGGAAGGGAATCGAATATGTCCATAACCAGTAGAGGCATAACCTAAATATATTAAAACGCATTATTATGTTAAATATCTGACGATTATATTTAAATTTAATCTTTAATAATATCATATCCCCAAATATGTTTGGCTACATAGTATTTGCGATTTATTTAAGAGTCCGTCGTTACACCACTTTTGAAAACCGAAGAAAGACACAAATCAAGTTCCTTTCCGTGTAATGTTGGACATCTGGGGGAAGTTAACAATATCTACACTTTTTAATACGATTTTGCAAACACGTGGAGCGTTGTTCCTTGGAATGAAAACTTGCCTGGTTTGGATTGGTGATTTGACCAGACGCCAATGGATCACATCCCTTTTTTCTGTAATAAGCATAGGCTATCAAGCCTTCAAGCGTTGCTAAACTCATCGTGACGAAGAAAAGTGGTCCAGCTACTCCCATTACCCTACAATATTATTGGAAAATATATAGTTCATCTAGAGAGAGTGGATATGTTATCATCACCAGATTTGTTCTCCCGGTGAGGGTTTTTTTTCTGGGTTGTTTTTATAGTCATATAACATTCTTTTGGTTATGCGCGTAAACGTGACAGTTACCCAATTTCAAATTGTGGAGTAACTATTTTGTTAAATATAACATGAAACTTTTTATTAATATCAATAAATTTGTAAGATGGTGAAATTAAACATTACCAATTTGCTTTCTTTTGAGTAGGTGTTGAGGATATTCTCTGAATAGCAGCTTGACCAACAGCTAATCCGAATGACCGTAATGTTACACCAATGGTTAGAACCCAGAACGTATGTCGTATTGTTGGATCTGGATCGAAACTGTATGGCACAAAAATTATGATAATGTCGACGCTACCTTTAATACCAATAGATACCGCAGTACTACCACGGGGAGTAGAATAATTTTCATAATGAATATTTAGGTTTTATTAAGATTTGTTGCATCGATAGATGCTATAACCGATTCGAGAATTTGGGGCCGCGGTGGCTTAATGAGCAAGGCAATTCTCCGGTGTTGTTTCTTCTTGTCAGTACTGTAGTACAGGGAAGAGGGCGAAAAGATCACGTTAAAGAACTCGTTCCTTCACAGCACACTACAGGGTCGGTGGAGCATAAAAGTATGATGTTAAACCATATTCTATTGCATTCAAGAATTTGATTCATAAATTAGTTCTCCACTAAAACATACACTGTAGTTTGCCTTTACTTTGAAATGGACAATAAAACGGCCAACTGAAATAAAAATTCAAGTTGTCAAAATTGTCAAAATGTCTTACTTCCAAATCTCTAATCTTCCTCCTTCTTTACCCATTCTAAACACTTCTGATGGCCCACCGATGTCTATTGTTCCCTAGATAAATTATACGACATAATTCAAAACACATGAATAAAGTCAAATATTTAATTTTCTGGTATGATGTACTATCTTAGAACCCACCAGTAATCAGTTGTGCTTCCTATAACAGAAGACTGACACTCGTGTGGTATTGCCCAAAAAAATAAGTATTCCCGAACGGTGCATTCGAAACAAAATATGATCCGTATTTTAAACAGATTGTAAAATATTGTGTCACAGGTAACTGTGATATCCTCAAGATTTTCCGCTTGATGTAGCTCACCATATGGTGTAAGCCAGTGTCGTGTTACTGTTACATAAAACTTCGGATGCCTTACTTTTATCAAGACAGAAAAAATTCCAAGCAGCATAATAAATGTTTGGAAAACGTCAGTCCAAACAACAGCTTTAAATCCACCCTGAAATAAATATGAACAGGATAATGTTCTTTTGCATAATTGAAATTCTACAGTTTCTTTTCACGTTTGCATAGTTGAAATTCTGCAGTTTCTTCTTCAGAAAGGGAAGTCTAGGACTAGAAAAGACCGCAAAATGTGTTTTTGTTTTTACGTTTTTGTTTTTGGTGACTAAAACCTGGTCAAATATAATTGTGTCAAGTTCAATTACTTAATGCCTTCGAAACAAGTTGGAGGTCGACGATGGTCCAGTTAGTAAGACATTGGCTCACTAATCAGGATATCCCGGGTTCGATCTTAAGGGTGGTGCCGCCGGACGAAGGCCTGTTGGTCTTTAAACCCATAGTAAGAAGAACAAGAAATTTATTTTATTATAATGTCACACATCAATATATATAACAACAACATTCATATATGGACAATTTATCTATACGCCCAGCTATTGGTTTCTGAGAAACATTTTTAAAAATCTAGTATCGTTATTAAATTTCTAGTAAATAAAACACTAATAGCTATTGTAACCAAGTTATATACATGCATCTCTATATGAAATGCAGACGTTTCCATAATTCATTTTTTGTTAAACCCATGGTTGTTGGCCCTGCTGATAACATTGTAATGGTGCGGGGGTCTCTATTAAGAAACACGTGGCAGAATAATTATATACGGGAGAGGCTGTTAATCCTAAGTGTAACATCACCAATTTAGAAATAGTAGTACTTGCAGAAGACAAACAAAACAACTTACGATTGATGTATATAAAACAGACGCACATGCAACAACACTCATAGATACAACAAGAGGAAAACCCATAACTGAAAATACATTTCAATAGGTTTTCAACTATCGCCTTTTTAGTTAAAAGGGATGTTCGTTCAGCTCATGACATGGTAGTATTTATAGGTAGTAACACATGGAAAAATAATTGCGAATCGATGGCCTTCTTTGTGGCATATTTAGGGGGTAGCCGATGTGCCATCGACCTCATGCCGTCAAATATTAGTTTGCCAGCTGACTTTTATCAACCAATGTGTAGACCCAGCCTCCATTTGAAAATCTTAAATACATACGTCACTTTGGTTTTGGTTTCTTTCTAACAAAAATCATAAATAATAAGACACGAACCGAAATTAACTCAATCTGATTAAAATACAGTCCGTTTCGTTTTTTTGTTTTTTTTTATATTTTCGATTGCCTACACTACATGTACATGAAGATCTGACAAGTTCTACTGGAAGGTCGTGTCAGGGGTCAGACATTGATTAATCAATCAGCGTTGACGTTTCTAATGGTTTACCCACAGTTCCGTGCATAGCATGCCAAGAAGTCGCCGTAACAGACCGTTTTATATGCTAATACCTCACTTCAATCAAAACGCCGATAATATAGGAACTCTTCCAGATCCTAGTGTGGTAACGAAATTTTGAACTATAAAAAGAAAAGAAATAGGATCTGTGTTTTAATCATATTGGAAATTAACTGTACCTGCTTGCAGGGCTATGGCGGGACCGAATAGAACAATTCCCATGTATATTACCTACAAAAACCAATATAATTCAGTACATAATCGACTGATAATGGCGGTGTTATGCAAATGTGTCCTAACCCTCAAATTTCCAAAAATCATTTTAGTACATGCCTCGATTAAAGAATTTGTATCTTGGAATTTGCATTTCGCTTAACAATGCTATGTGGGTTAGATCATTCTTCTGGTAAGTATGTCGATGGTTAGATCCTTTTCGCCTATTTTGCATTTTCGTCTTTTACTCAAAACTACAAACTGAGGGTTAAATCACTTTTGCTTAACACCGTCCTAAATTAAAATATCTTATCATTAAATCGTTATCCCAGTTGAAGCAGAAAAGTAGAGCGTTAAACCCCATGCCGTTCCTTTATTTTTATAGAGAGAGAATTGAGGTTTTACGTTCACTCGACATAAACTAGGTCATTTCTGGACTAACACATGGTTCAAATTTATTTCAACAATTCGCTTGCGCGTTGGGGTCTTTAGCAGTTGGAGGAAACGGAAAAATCCCACGAGGTTGGACAGGCGACCGTACTGCCTGCCACGTTCATTTCAGTCGAAACCACGTCAGTTGACTCAATGGCAGACCTTCTGATACAGCACACACATTCGGCAATCCACCCCCTACCATTTATTTTTTATAGTGTAAGAATGAAATAAGTAGTTGTATACAGTTACATATCACGTTCAAGTTAGTGTAATGTATGCGCACCCACTGCTACGAAACGTGCCAGGAATAAAATATTTAATCCTTGACTCTTGTATTACTTACTGTGTTTAATAAGGCAAGTGATGAACCAATTGTACGCACTGTCTTTGATTTAAACCTTAGTTCTAAATACTGTAACAATAAGTCAATATTTAATAATAATTCAAATCATTTTACATTTTATCATATTCATGCATATAAAAAGCTAGCCTGGAGTCGGGTGTTCGATTCCTGCATTTGCAGAGAGAGTTCATCTCGATTTTCCGGTGTGGTTTCGGATTGTCAGTGATACAGAACGGAGGGTCTGACAAGGACAGCTGTCTAGTCGTTCGGATGGACAAAAAACCGAGGTCCCGTGTACACATTGGCGTGCACGGCAAAGATCCTTTGGCAGTTAGAATTCGATATAAGATTAGGCCTCAGCGCCGCTGCCCGGGCAAAATTTCCCTCCTAGCACACTGTATGGCTTATGTCCGTCTTCCATTAGCCCAGGTTAGGTGCAGAAGAGTAGGACGTTAAACCCCGTTCCTTGTTATATATTATTTAAGATACACCAATACATTTGATGTTTTGGTATCATAATTTTCTCAAATGAGAAAACCTTGCTGAATACTGATTTCATCCAGTGGAACCCATACTCCTCGTTTGATTATACCTAATGCAACTAAACACTGCATTAACGAAAGCACATTTCTGTTCCAAATTATGACTGGTCAATGATTCAACTGCGTTACAATACTTACAAAAGCACTACGCTTAAAACAGAGTTCCAAATTGGACAAAATATGTTTACATAACGTTACGTCATGACTCACGATTTTATTATGCCCAATTAACCAGTGCATAGCAGAAAATTGCAAAAAATAATAATAATAATAATTGCGTACGAGCATAGTTTCACCATTTTAATACCTTAAATCACTCTCCGAAGTTTTAGGGGAGGGGAAGATTAAAGGAAGGGCTGTCATGTTGCTGTAATTGGGATAGATTTGATTGAACGGAAGAATAGACATAGTTCCCCAAAAGCTCAAGTATTGGAGGCAATCCAGCAATGGTCGGAGAAGGATTTTTCGGGCCATTGCTTCAGGAATATGAGCGGAAACATGAAAGCATTGTTAGCTGGTGTATGCGTTAATGCTATAAGATATAGGATAATTCGACATCTCAACATTTTACATTATAAGTAACTATATTATAGATTGTATAACCATGAAAAAAAAAAATAAATTATATAAAATGCTTCACCTCATAAACACTGGTGATTTTCAATGGGTGAATCAGAGGTACAATTAGACGGGATCCTATGAGCATCGTAAACCCAAAACCAAAACAAGTAAACCAAAACATCATTCCATGTGTATAAACTTCCGCCGGGAATCCCAACATCATAATAGAGGATTCGAACGAAACCATTAAAGATAGGGTAACTGGAATAATCTTCATCGAACGGCTTCCAACCAAATATTCTGAGGTAGTTCCCATTTTGCTTCCAGCAAAGGCATAATAAATGCCTATTCCTATGGAGATCGCTATCGTAGTAACAAAGACAATGTAATCTGCATAGTGAAATCCACGGATGGCATACGTCATTTTGGATTCTTGCCGCAAATCTTAAAAAGTTGAAAAAAAAATTAGAGAGACGTGATCATGAAATGTGGGTTTAGCTTTTGTTTTTAAAAAGAAAATACATTTGATTATTGTATAGCACCTTCTTGATTTACAAAATAAAACGGCTCCGCCATTACCAAAAGCTGTCAAAGTATTTTGGTTAACTTGAATTAGATACTTTGTGTTCTCATGATATGTTAACGTAAACTTTTTGGATGTGACTCACCTTTAATGGATGTCCTGTGGCAGTGTCGCCCATTCTTTGCTTCCCTTCATTATATCCAAAACTTATCATACGCGCGTGCTTGTTTTCTCTTACAATATCTTAAGATTATCATCTTAAAACTGATAAGAGATGCGTTTATTAAATATTCAATGCAAGGACAGGGACATGTTGTACTATATTTGGTCTAGTTATTATTACGCAAGCAATTGCGCAACCTGGTGGATTTTTTTGGACACTGACCCGAGTTTGTTATTAACAGTTTATTCTAATGACAGTGACGACCGGTATCAATGCAAAGACGAGTGGACCCTCGTCGAAACGTCACCAGCATAAACTTTTAATTAACTTCTATTCCATATAATTGTGTTGGGTGTTATTCCTATTCCGGGTTTCACGGTGGCTAAGTGAGTAAGACGCGGGCTCGCTATCCTCGGGGGCGGGTGTTCGATCCCTGCGTTGGCCGTGAAACATGGGTACCAAAAGATACAGGAGGGGACAGGTATAACATAATGACATATGTCATAGAGGCGTCCTGCCATATTAAAATACGTGTTAGTGATTGTAACATAAACCTGTCGCTATCAATACCCGGCTGGAGATCTTGGTAGTATTTCTTATGTCATTGCGTAACTATAATTTGTTGTTGGCATGTCTTATCTAGCTTTCTTTATCTGATAAACTATATTGAATGTTAAACCTTCATATGATGCTTGATACATTAGACAGATGTCTAATGAGCTCCTTTGTCTGGAATACGTTTATAAACTCAGAACAGAAACGAATCTTTAGGCAGGTCCAGGAGGCCATGCTAGGCGGGCGCCTAGTTAAGGTACCTCAGGAGTACTATAGTCAGGTCTAGGAGTCGGAGACGAGACGAGAGCTTCTGGGGTTAGCACACTCGTGCTAAGCCAGGCTAATTAAGTCATGACTCCTTCCATATAGTTAGTTCTACGGTCGTTTACATCACGATGTTTGTACCTTGTAAGAAGCAGAATAAAAGTATTATTAGAAGTATATACCAGTGTTGTCATCCAAGAACCCGATTTAAGAATGTAATACTGTCACATATTAATTGATGCCGTAGACCAGACCAACGCTTGAAGTCCTATTCCACTAGAAGACCACAGGCCACAGATTTTAGTATTCACAGGTAATTCTTTTTCTAAATCCTACCATGGCGACGGTTCATAAAATGACATTAGTGCTATGTATTATAATTTAACTGGAAATCTGCAGTTTATCATCACGCGTCATTAAATATCATGGTGTAGTTACTAAATTTAATATACTGCCTTTCAAGCTAGTAGTGGAACAGGAAAATGGCTAAAACAAAATTGTATATATATTATTTGTTTTAAAATGCGTCATGTTGTTTTTAAAAGATTATGAATTATAATTGGTTGTTTTGAACACATATTTTGGCATTTAAAATTAGTATTAACAGGTTTATATTGCGCAGTAAAATGTTTTGTGATTGTTTAACTAGAATTGAGTTAACAATATCGTAATTAGGAATTTTACATTCAAAAAGTATTAACGGGTTTATCTCTAAGTTTTTTTCGTTTATTTTGTCTATACGTGTATATTATCCAAATAGTTAATGGCAAAGGCCCCGATATTTACGGGTGAGATTTTTATTTGTAATACCCCAAATATTTAATGGGAAAGACCCGATATTTACGGGTGAGATTTTTATTTGTAATACCCCAAATATTTAATGGGAAAGACCCGATATTTACGGTAGAGAGTTTTATTTGTAATACCCCAAAGTTTTAATGGGAAATGCCCCGATATGTAACGGGAGAAGTTTATGTTAAGTGGTTTAACCCCAGGAGGGTTGTGCTCGGATTTAGAGCGAACGTATTGTCTTGTTTTGTGTTTAAAAATTATAGAGATAAACCGTTAGTTCTTTCAAAAATATCTTATTTAAGATTGGTTAAATGTGTTCAGATCATTCATTATTCTTGAGATAAAACAATATGACTCCCTAATTTCAATTGTAAATATCGTTAGATCGTTATCTAAAGTCAAGTCTGTTCCACTTGCTAATTTGATTAACTATTAATTAAGTTCACTCCATGATATGATACGCAGATGATCAAACTTCGGCACGGGGAGCAGTTATAATACTTTTCATAGCACGTCATAACACGCCGTTTTGCCAGACGGTATGGAAAATGAAAAGACTACCGGTCAACAACAATAGTTGAACTAAACGGAGCCGGGAAAATTCTGACCCCTCAACATTACTGGAACGAGGAAGGGCATCATATGTACCCCACCCCTACAGTTGGCTACGACAGTGCAGTAGCGGTCTAAGAAGATAATTAAAGTAGTTTGTGTTCGTGATTCCAGACTCCACCATATATGTGAATAATTAGAGTAGTTTGTGTTTGTGATTCCAGGATCTCGTTTGTTTTTATTATTGACTCGCGTGTGTGACCGATTGTGTGTATATAACTTTTAAGTTCGTGTGTTTTTCATTGACCTTTTCATTTTGTTTAAAGACATTTTTGGATATTATGACATTTTACAAGTATATATAACTTTTAAATTCGTGTGTGTTTCATTTACCTTTTCTTTTTGTTTATAGACATTTTTGTATACGACATTTTACAAGTGTTGTTTGTATTTATATTTCTTTTCATTCTTATTGTTGTTTTTATCTTTTAAGATTAGGGTAGATATTATCGATCCCAGTTATATTCAAATTTGTAAAGGCTTTAAAAAAACATTTCATATTTTTTTCTAAAAAGAGGGATAGGTATATAACATAATGACATATGTCATAGAGGCGTCCTGCCATATTAAAATACGTGTTAGTGATTGTAACATAAACCTGTCGCTATCAATACCCGGCTGGAGATCTTGGTAGTATTTCTTATGTCATTGCGTAACTATAATTTGTTGTTGGCATGTCTTATCTAGCTTTCTTTATCTGATAAACTATATTGAATGTTAAACCTTCATATGATGCTTGATACATTAGACAGATGTCTAATGAGCTCCTTTGTCTGGAATACGTTTATAAACTCAGAACAGAAACGAATCTTTAGGCAGGTCCAGGAGGCCATGCTAGGCGGGCGCCTAGTTAAGGTACCTCAGGAGTACTATAGTCAGGTCTAGGAGTCGGAGACGAGACGAGAGCTTCTGGAGTTAGCACACTCGTGCTAAGCCAGGCTAATTAAGTCATGACTCCTTCCATATAGTTAGTTCTACGGTCGTTTACATCACGATGTTTGTACCTTGTAAGAAGCAGAATAAAAGTATTATTAGAAGTATATACCAGTGTTGTCATCCAAGAACCCGATTTAAGAATGTAATACTGTCACACAGGCCCGTAGCTAGCTACAAAATTCCGGTGCCCTTTGCCCATTTGGGAAGAATCAGTCTACTTAAAGTTCCAATTTCACTTTTTCTAAGAAACTCAAAATATAATTATTTCTATGTTTTTTGCTCAAAAGGTTGTCAACTCACTATTATACGATCATGGACAAAATTTTTTTTTTTTTTTTTGGGGGGGGGGTAGAAAGGGTGACACTGGTTGATTGAGGAAATAGTTACTCAATTACCTCCCTTGTTTTCCCATTCTTCTCCATGGACGGCCATCTTCAAACGTTTGAATTTGAAGTTGAAAATGATATTTTTGCCAATTTCTCAACTGGCAATAGTGAATTATAGGATTAATAGGATTATTCTTTAACAAGGTAGGACTGTTTATAGGTTCAATCTATTTTGGGGCATTATTTTAATAAATTTTAAAAATATAACTTAAAAAAATGCTATTGGAACTTTAATGGGCACCAAAGGGCGCAATACGAGGCCAACGACCAACTTCTCGATATTAGTATGGGCGCCACATAAAGCCGAGTGACATTGGTTTGGCGCCGACGACTTGATCAATTGGGCACCCAAAACGGCATGATTGTGATGTGCCTCATCCCAGAGGGCGTCCATAATACATGTATAATGCTAGTAAGATTGGTTAGGCGCCCACGACTGAATTGGGCGCCCAAAACCGCGTGCTAATTTTCTAAATTCAAACGGCGTGATTTGCGGGCTGCCTCATCCCGGAGGGGCGCCCATAATATAATGTTATTGAGATTGGTTAGGCGCCCTCGTATGAATTGGGCGCCAAAAACGGCGTGATAATCTTCCAAATTCAAAAGGCGTGATATGTGTGGTGCCTCATCCCAGAGTGGTGTCCAGAATGACAAGGTCACGGACGCCCATGATGTAATGATAGTGAGATAAATTAGGCGCCAACGAATGAAGCGGTGTGATAATCTTCCAAATTCAGACAAGTCGCAATTCAAATGTTTTTGATATTCATATCAAAATATCATAACACGCCAATATCGCAAATTCAGCTTCAAAATTGGAAATTTTCCGTCATTTTCAGATGCAAACCATATTATCCCAAATTTTCGCGGGGGGGGGGGTCACAAAATAGGCAATCTGACTTTTTGGGAAGACGAGTAAAGTGAAAACAAACAAAAAAAAAAAAAAAAAACCCAAAAAATTATACCATCTGGTTGTCAAAATAAAGTGCCCGAAATCTAAAAAACCCACTAATTTTATTTTAATTGAATACCACGAATTCGTACTAAATTGACTATGACCTCCAGGTCAATTCCGAAGAACGCTGTTAAGTGCGTCTCTAGCATTTACAAATTCCAGCATAAAACCCTTTAAAATACTTGATAATGAAGATAAGTGAAACATCAACGTCCGACCAGAGAAAAATTACATATCTATCATTTAAAATTGAATAGACTATATAAGGTCAAAAACTTTCGTCATTAGGGTACGGGTATACATGACTGTGTAGCCGAGAAAAGGGCAGGTAACCATTTGTATACCCTGGTACCCGGGTTCCGATGCCCCTACCGAGAAAGTTCATTCGGATTTTAAGCCATCGTTCTCTATTGTTAGTGATCCAGGACGGGTGACCTGACAAGGGCAAAAGTCTAGGTCTAGTCGTTCGGATGGGAGGAAAAACCGAGGTCCCGTGTACGCATTGGCGTAAAAGATGCCTGACAGTTGAAATTCAGGCCAAATTCCCCTTATATATAGCACATTGTATGGCGTATGTTCGGAGCAGAACAGTAGGGATTTAAACTCCATTTCATTTCATTTATTCTCATTCAGTTACTAAATACCGCTTAAGGAATTGGCTGGATTTTAAAATAACTATATAATAATATACTCCGCTTTCCTCCCAATGGAAAGACCCCTATACACATGTTCTGAATATTTTTAATTAAAACACATCCTGTTCTGCGATATTACTTTCGGTGGATGCGGTCGTTAAACTGTAACACCAACAGACTTGAAAAATTAATGAGATATCAAATCGGACATTCACGACTTTAACTAAATTTAAATAATAATTATAATATCTGCATGCATTACGCTACAAGCGTATTCTCATGTAGTTAAATAGGTGGGGGTCTAGCCGATCGAGCGAGAACTAAATGAATATGAACCAAAAATAGACTATTCTTTCTCGGACAATAAATTCTAATATTTCAACAAAAGCTTAATAAATATTTCGACAAAAACTTAATGAAATCGAATTGAATATGAACCAAATATAGATTGTTATTCTTTCCCGGACAATAAAATTTCGACAAAAACTGAATCAAATTTATATTATGGTAGGCCTATAGAAAAGAAAAAGGGTTTGAAATAAACAGCGTGGCGTAATTCAGGGGCGGATTCAGTGGAGGGGTGTGCGGATTTATTTATCCTTTAGTATTCTCGTAATACTGCGCTTACCCAACTAATATGGGTTGTTGAAAGAGTTTTCTATGGTGTGTGTGTGTGTGTTTGTGGTGGCAGGGTGTGTGGAGGGTGCGATTAAAAAACTGCTCGGGGTGTTGACCTATCATTTGGAAAATTGAAATTTAAATGCTGTTGGGTTGTTGAATGCCTGGCATGGTTGGTCGTTTAAGCATATCCACATACACTGAGGTTCTTTTTATTCTTCCTCTGCTTGACAATACATGTCAATATATCATGTAAATTTTTTGTAAAATCTAAGTATATTTGTATATATCAAGCTTCAAAGGTCCAGATTAAAATTCATTTGGCTGGGACCGATTGGGATTCTTTATTTTCTTATACCTCTTTGTTCGGGAGTGTCGAGAATAAGAATATCGCAGACTGTTAAATGCACTGTTTAGTCACTTGCAGTGGGTCTATTCTGGAAAAATCGTAAGAAATCGGTACCCCGTACAAAAAAAACAAAAAAACAAAAAAAAATTCCATCGCTTCGCTCGGCAACAATCTGCTTTGCACCCCCTTACTTTGTATCCGCCCCTGTCATTTCTCCCTGGTTCAATATTCATATTTATATATAAGCCTAAGGGTATAATAAAAACCCTGTACTTCAGATGTTATTCCCCCGATGAAATAGATATAGCTTCAGATCAACCATCACAGTAGATCCGTTCTGTAGTCAAGTAGTCAGTCCGTACACTATATCGAAGATGGCGGCCCTCAGGTAACTTTGTAATTTGTTTTTATTGAATTGTTTATGTTTCCTCTAAAAAGGTCGTATCTTCATTCGTTTTAATATGCTTTCCATATTAGCCATTCGTTCTGTATATAGCTGCGCCCAAGCACAGGCGCGTGGGAGCCCGATATTTGGTTTTTCCTTGTCAGTTTGTGACGTGAGGAACAGTGTCTAGTCGTTCGGATAGGCGAAAAACCGCGTGGGAATGTACAAATTTCTACACATTTGAAATAAAAACCCGTGAAATGAAATGAAACCTGTGATAGTCCTGAAATTGCCCTGTTTTTGTCAATTGGACGTCCACCACACCCATTTCTCTGGTTCCACTGACTGATGCTGATGTCTTCCGTCTTACTCCAGGCACAGTAGGCCTAGAGGCTTCTCCTACAGCACAGAGTTCCTTTGTGCAAGTTTTTTAGTCAAATGACTACAAAAAGTTTACTGGCCCATAGCTCCCTTAATTTATACTTGAACTAACCCAAAACCGTACTGCACATATAGCTTAACATATACCGTAATAAATCAATTCCCATTGAATAAAGGTGAAGCCTTACCACATAATTACAATATGGTGCCATGGCGGCAAGTTGTGTAATACATCATTAGACCTACAACATAAACATCGCTATGAAAAGAAAAACTGTATTAACTATTTTAATGGTCCAGTATTCACTTATGTGATAGAATTACTTATTCCAATACAAACTGTAATGATATGTGTTGACAATTAATTGTGCGTTTGAGAATATTTGAACTTGCGTAAGGGTTCTTAGACTGTAGCAGTTGTAACTTTAAACACAGTTTAAGGGTACAAGTTTAGTAACTACCATTTCACTAGTTCCTTTTGAAAATGTCTGTCTTTGAGCGAATCTAATTTAGCTGCAATATAAGATCATTAGGAATCAAGACGTGTTAGTGTCACATAAAGTCTATTATAAAATCATAGACATGTCTGTTGGACAATAACACCCCTCTAAATGCAAAAGAGGAAGATTTTATCTTCTAATGAAACAATGTAGCTTATATATTTTGATCACTATTAATTATCCTCTATTTCATCTACATGTAGTTCCCTGTAATTATGCAATAGCCTTTACCAAAAACTAATAGCCAGGACAGTCAAACTTATTCTTTTGCCTGAACAGCGAACGCACTAGTGATGAATTATTACCCCTGATTGTAAGAAAAATAACGTTTAAGTTTGTGGACCTTCTAGTAGAGGTCACTAGTTTTTATCCTATTTTGATGAAATCTGATATACATGTTGATGTCCCAAAGACCATGGTTCCTTTCAATATTAATATTGACAGTAACTTCCTGGATTATGGCCCCTGATTGCAAGAAAATCATCAGACCGAAATTTCCTGTCAAAATGGACGCTCTACACTCAACTGTACAAATATACAGTTGTGTAAAAGCAATTAATACCAAGTTTGTGGACCCTCTATTCGCCACAATTTTTGTCTGATTTAGATGAAACATATTAAGGATCAAAAACTCTTGGATGAGTTCAATTTGGGTGCTCATCAGACCTGTGGGAGGGTTATACACCATGTCATTAATGCAAAATTTTCTCTGATTAAGAAAGGTTCTTGGCCAAATTTAATTTTTGTATTCATCGACCTTCACTGCTGGAGTTATGCCCTCTACCTTTTACGAAAAATGTAAAATATGTACAAAGTTTGTGGACCCTCCAAAGTCGACAATTTTCAACCCATTCTGATGAACATTGCATAAGTTTGATGTGTATGCATCAGGCTCTGTTTTTTGTCCCCCGCCTTTCGAAGAAAGTTGGGGGACTATTAAAATGGGTTCGTCCGTCCGTCTGTCTGTCTGTCCATCTGTCTGTCCGTCTGTCCGTCACACTTTTTGGGACACAATAACTCTCTTCCTAATTGAGCTAGAATTTTCAAACTTGGTGTATGTGTTTATTAGGTCGATGCCTTGATGGAGTTCGAAGATGAGCATATTCCGCTTAGGGTAAGCAGAGATAAGCAATTTGATTGGTTGATGCTTTGGGACACGATAACTTTAGTTCTAATTAAGTGAGATTGATGAAACTTGGTATATAGTTTCATTACAGTACTACCTTGACTAAGTTCGATAATGAGCATTTTCTGCTCATGGTAAGCAGAGCGATACGCAATTTGATTGGTTGAGACTTTGGAACACAATAACTTTCCTTCTAATTGAGTTAAAATGTTCAAACTTGGTGTATATGCTTATTAGGTCAATGCCTTGATAGAGTTCGAAGATGAGCATTTTTCGCTTAGGGTAAGCAGAGATTGGCCCCCGCCTTTCGAAGAAAGTTGGGGGACTATTAAAATGGGTTCGTCCGTCTGTCTGTCTGTCTGTCTGTCCGTCTGTCCGTCACACTTTTTGGGACACAATAACTCTCTTCCTAATTGAGCTAGAATTTTCAAACTTTGTGTATGTGTTTATTAGGTCGATGCCTTGATGGAGTTCGAAGATGAGCATTTTCCTCTTAGGGTAAGCAGAGATAAGCAATTTGATTGGTTGATGCTTTGGGACATGATAACTTTAGTTCTAATTAAGTGAGAGTGATGAAACTTGGTGTATAGTTTCATTACAGTAATACCTTGACTAAGATCGATAATGAGCATTTTCTGCTAGGGGTAAGCAGAGCAATAAGCAATTTGATTTGCCGAGACTTTGGAACACATTAACTCTCCTTCGAATTCAGTTAAAATGTTCAATATTGGTGTGTATGCTTATTAGGTCAAAATGCCTTGATGGAGTTCAAAGATGAGCATTTTCTTCTTAGGGTAGGCAGAGATAAGCAATTTGATTGGTTGATACTTTGGTTCATCTTGATTGATGATTTTTATGCCAATACAATGACTGCATTCTCATTCAGTAATGGATTCGACAGTAACAGTGTATAGAAACGATTGACTCGGACACAAGGGCCCTTTCCCTTGGCCAGAGGGGCCCTTTTGTCAAGTCTGGGGGCCCTTTTTCTGCCTTTAGGGCCCCCCTAACTAGGGTACATTTTCATTTTTCTCGTCGGCTTTAGCATTTTTCTTTATAAAACACTTTTAGATGACACTTCGTGTACAGTTTGATTGCTCGATACGTTTGAAAAAAATAAATGTGCGATTAATTAATATGTGTCATCTATTTATTTTGGGATTTCGGCGGGGGACATCAGCCTCACTGTTGGCTTGTTTTACTAGTACTGGGTATTGCGACTAGGGTCGCAATGTGAATCTCATATCGTATTGCGATCAGGTGCTATGAGATAATTCTTATCGCGATTCTTAACCAGGTTAATATTTCCCAAAAAAAACAACAGGATAAATGAATAACTATATTTTTTTATTGGTGTCACTAGAACCCGGAAAGAAAATTGCAATTACTTTTCAAGGCTTGCATTGTTTGCTTGTCTACTTGTGGCTGCAGGCGATTTTATGTCTGACAGGCCTGAAGTAAAACTACGTCACTAGCAATAGGTGAACTAAATTTGATTTAATTCTTAGTAAACTGACGAAAGACCACAATAATCAAATTTCACGGCACAAAATGATAGTGATTTAAGAATTACATGTAACTACGAATAAATACTTTGAAAAGTTGACATTATTTACACAGCTAGAAGCCTACAGTTACTCAAAAATTTATAAGTCGATTTAAAACCAGTTACTAAAGAATTTATAAGTCAACTTAAATCCAGTTTTATAACAACATATTTCTCATAATAATAATATGCTTATTTTCATTTGTTTGAAACTAGCATTATGAGTATTTATTAAATCTACACTTACATGTAAGTAAATATCTTAATAATAAATAAGTCATGTATCCCCAGGCCTGGAAATAAGGGTTTTAGGTGTACCTGACAAAATGTCGGTCACTAATGAAATAGTACCTGACATTTTCAACTTAGTGCCGGACATTGATTAATGATATCAATAAAAAAGACAAATCAGTGCAGTACAAAATGATACACACCAGAGGCTTTGTGCCTGACATTGTCAGGGTGACAGGTGCCTTATTTCCAGGTTTGTGTGTATCCCCAACAAGAAATATTTAGGTGACCCAATTCTACTTGTACATGTACATAATATTGTAGCTCATTTAAATAAGGGGGTTGGGATGGCCTAGTGGTCTAGAGTGCCGCGCTTTGAACTCTAGCTGGCCGGTCACCTCTGGCTTGCGGCTGTGGTTTCGAGCCCCGGTGTGAGCGTATGTGGCATGGAGATAGGGGCGCCTTCTCAACCTCGTGGGTTTCCTCCGGGCACTCCGGTTTCCTCCCACTGCTAAAGACCCCTACGCGCAAGCGAATTATTGAAATAAAATTAAACCATATGTTAGTCCCGAAATGACCTAGTTTGTGTTGAGTGGACGTTAAACCCCATTTCTCTCTCTCTCTCTCATTTAAATAATTCAAAACCTTATCCAAAGACAAAGTATGTATAATTTACCCGAAAATTTGACAAAATCAAATAATTTGGTCGGGAGAGTATATTATATTCCCATGTTCACAAATAGTGTTAAAGACTGTATTACCAAGGTTGTGGACCCATTAGATGTCAAAATTTTTATCCGATTTTGATGAAACTTAAAATATTATGTTAATACATGTATCCAAAAGATCTCAGTTCCTTCGATATTGACTCATGTTGACCCTAACATTGTTCTCTGTCCACCTCTTGCAAAATGTGGGTGTATCTTGCATAACAACCACCTGTTTTACTTATTTTTCAGATCGATCCATGTATTTTTAAAGCGAGGTGTAATACAAACACCAATACGAAAACTATCAACAACTAGTAACAACAATTCACTAATGACAATAATGGAAGGTGATCGTTTTCTAGATTCAATATTTTTTGGCTTATTTTATTATATTATTAATAATAATTAATGATTAATACTCTGCAGTATAGAAATGTATGGCAATACTAATAAATCATAAAAAAAATCATTGAATTTGTTAAATGTAACCAGCTCTGGCTAAATGAGACACATGGCTTCATTCCGGTCTTTTGTATGAAATCAGTCTATAATTATAAAGAATATATATATTTTTTAAACAATTTTGATTTTTCAAAACTAAATTTGGTAAAAGCCAAAATCTTATCAGAAATAAGCTTACATGAAATCTACTGTTATGTTAGCTAGGTCTTTGATCACAGAAGTTGTGTTTCGCTGCCACATTTAGTCACAGCTAGTCAGAAATGATACCAGAAGTTAATAAAGTTCAACAATTCAGTAATTCATCTAATTCTTGTTTGCTGCTATTCGTATTGTTAGTATTATCATTTAGAGATTTGGTTTTCACTAATTTAATGAATAATTAAATTTTATTGCAAATTCTTTAATCTAATGATATAGGGAGAGGGGTTTTACATCTAAACCTGTTCCCCAATCCCATGCAGACATCCTGAATAAAATATTGTTTATAAAAAAAAAATCTAATGATAGTATTTTCTGATACTGGCAAATAAACCTCTAGACTAGAATAAGATGAATAAAACAAGGTGTTCATGCTTCTACCTATTTTCCTATATTCCTTCATTGCAGCAAGAGCATCTCTCATGGAAATGGTTGGTTTGAAACCAGAACTAGCGTAAGGCATAGTAAAATAAATGTATTTTACTCTTTATTAAAGTAAAAAAAAAAGTATCCTTGAACTTATGAATTTTTCTATGTAATATGTAAACATAGCCTTAACCTTTTATTTTGGGATTGAGGTGGGGAACATCAGGCTCACTATTGATTTATTTTGGTATTGAGGTGGAGGACATAAGGCCTACTATTGACTTGTTGATAATGGTTGTCTATCTGTTCTATTATAAAGAAGAAGGCAATGGATTTTCATTATTTTTCGATAATAACTTGTTCCTTGTTGTTACAAATCTTGTATATGCTTTATACAAATATGGTTTGATCGTTTGGAAACTGCTGGTGGCCATATGGTTTGGTGCATGGCAATCTATGTTTGTGAATATTAGATTTTAGTAATAACACTTTCAGAGTGAAATTAATTAGCTTTTAATAGGCCTACTTTAAATAGTGTGAAAACTTTATCAAGATTTTAGACTTCACCCCAATAACACAAGCTCTTCATCTAAATGTATATTCACCTTTCTGCCATATTTTAAAAAAACAATTGTTACCATGACCATTTATTACCGACTGCAACTTGTATTAATTATACTATGATTTTCTGATTTTCAGAGAGAGTGATCAAGATTATATGGATTCAATGTTTCAAGATATTCCCAAAAAACAAGATGGCCTACCCGTGCGTAGTATAAAAGATAGTTATAGAGAAGTTTTAATACCGCTTGGTTCCAATCCTACTTTACAATCTAAATACACAAATTTCTATAAAGGAATCAGATTTGGAAGAATTATGGAAGATCTGGATACCTTTGCTGGTAATTTATTTCCACAATTCACATTTTAATTCTGAAATTCCTATAGGCATATTGGTATGTTGATAAATCCATGGTAGATATATCTTATTAATATGTCTATTTAATTAAACTCAAGGTAGGGTGGTGTTTGAGGAATATCTATGGGGTTTAATGTATATTTGAAACAAACTACGTTATTTTGGGACTATATGGTATACTTTTATTTCAATAATTTACTTTCACATATGGGTCCGTTAGTAGAGTGAGGAAAGCTGAGAACCCAGAGAAAACTCATAACGTTAGGCAGGCCTCCCTATTCCTTATCAAGTACAAGCATGGGATCGAAACAACACCATTTACCACAAGAAATATTCCTGCACATGCGTGAAGCATAATAAGACAACTTGTTTATGATATCATCCTGGATAGAAGCAAACATTAAATGCTAATAGAAGAAGAATGTAAATTTCAAGGAAAAGTAGACATGCTAAATTTTCTTCCCTACCTGAATAATCATGATTTGTCAGAAATAGAATGACCCAGGTAGATACTCCATGAAATGTTAAACTATGTTTTATTTAGTTCTATTTAATTAAATTTTACTTTTTAAGCCATTTACATGTACTTCTTACATCAGGGCTTTCAAGAATTCTTAAACCCTTACCACTAAACATGGCTTTTTATACGCCCACATTGAAATGTGGTCGTATATTGTTGTCAGTCCGTCCGGCGTCCACAATTGCTTGTGGACGCTCTAGAGGCTAAAGTTAATATCCGATTGACTTTAAGTTTATACACAGTGTTTAAGGTCATGAGACGAAGAATTCTATTGATTTTCAGCGATTTCCGATAATTATTGCCAAAGTTATGGCCTTTTATTAATTACTGCCAGAGTTATGGCCCTTGATCACATCAAAAAATCTTGTGGACGCTCTAGAGGCCAAAGTTATTACCTGATTGACTTTAAATACACACACACTGTTTCAGGTCATGAGACGAAGACGCCTATTGATTTTGAGCGATTTCAAATAATTACTTCAAAAAACCTTGTGATGCTAAAGAGGCCAAACTTATCAACAGATTGACTTCAGATTGATACACAGAGTTTAAGGTGTTGAAACGAACAAGTATTTTGATTTTCAATGAATTTTGATAACTGAACTGCTAAATCCATGATATTAAATGTTTCCTATACTAATTGTTAGCGTGGGGCAAAACTTTTATAAAAAGCAAACAAATTCTAATGATTTTCAGATAATTACATAATGAGTTGTTACTCTTAATCAGATTTTAGTGTATTACAAATGTTTCATTACCAAAAAAAGTAAAAATATGCGACAACCCTTGTTTACTGCCCGGACGATTTAGCTGCTGTAGGCGTATGTTTCGTTGCCTGGCAACCTATCTTTTCCTCTCTGGTTGCTAAAAATTGATTTCAAAATATTCCCACAAATAAAAAAAGACATGCCAGTTGAAAACATAGATGGTTTTCAGCAGTAAAGTCAAATCTTGTATATTTTAAATTGCCTTTCATTCACAGGTTTAATTTGTTATACTCACAATCGAAGAGGTGAAAATGTGAGGTCTCCATTATCAACTGTTACAGCATTAGTTGATAGAATAGGTTAGTTTTCTCTATACAGTGGCTAAGGTGAGGGCTCACTAACTCATAGGTCGCAGTTTCAATGACAGTGTTGGACTGTTGGCTGAGAAATTTTCACAGGATTTTTCAACCTAATTTCCCCTTGTTAGTGTTTCAAGATGGAGGTCATGTATGCATGTTGGCATGCCCATAACAGATCCCTTGAAAAGTTTGAATTCGATGACAAATGTACCCAGAAAAAGACCAAATTTCCCTGATAGCGGGAGCCACAGTGACTCAGGGGGTAGGATGTTTTTCATCACTGTATTGCCTGAGACAGTTCATAGGGGCAGAGGGCCTGGCAAGGGAAAATGTATAGTCATTTGAATGGGACAAAAAACAAGGTTCTGTGTGCATGTTAAAGATCCATTATTGGCAGTGTCGTTGTCCGTGCAAAATTTCTCTCATAGCACACCTGCAAGGTGTATGCCCATTTTCATAAGCTCAGTCGGAGCAAAACAGTAGAACCCCATTTTATTTCATTTCCCTCATAGCATACAGTGTGCTTATCTTCATTTGCCCTGCTGGATGTTAAGCCCCATTTTATTTCATTTCTATACAAGGCTAATGCCTTAGATGATTTAAAGAGCTCTATGCTTCCGTTCTAAAAACATTGAAATATCTAGAATATCAGAGTCCTCCTCAAAAAGTTATTAATTAAACATAAACTCTTGGTACTTTATGATGTTGGTGTGATTGACTAAATGTCATTTGTTAATTCATCTTTTTGAGCGAATGTATGTCTGTATTTAAAGTTCAACATCTAGGGATTAATTTCAAAAATCAAATGTAATCTTTTAGTGGCATTTAATAACTGTATAGAAAAATAAACTTTATAAAAGATTAGAAGAATGGTCTTCAAAACGTTGCTGTAATTTATTAATTTTCCATAAGTATACATTGTAGTTTATTTAAGAATCTATTGGTTAAGTCAAGAATAGACTTTATATTGGTTAGAATTGCTGATATTGCTGAATGGAAAATCTAATACATCAGAGTAACACAACTTGAATTTGACCTAAATCAATGAAATAGTATTTTAAACTGTGTTATGTTATATTTGTATTTCTAGAGCTGGGTAACTTCACAATATCAGCATTTACAGACATCAAACTAACTGGTAATGTAACTTGGGTTGGTACATCGTCTATGGAAGTGACAATGGACGTACATCAGGTATATATATGAACCTAACAATTAAGTGATGACTAAATGGATCTTTAAGAATGTTTACAGTTTATGCAGTGGCTCAGTGAGTAAGTAACTCGCTCACTAACAAAATACAGATTTGCATCCACCTTTGTTCCCCAAGACTTTCCAGCGTGTTTGCCAGATCGGGCAAAAATCAAGGTCCTGTTAAATGATACGTTACTTGTTTTATAGGTGATTCAAGATCAGTTACAGAAAGTAATGAAAGCCACGTTTTTAATGGTAGCTAGAAATCCTGTTACTGGAGGGTAATTTATAAAAAGTTTCATCAAAAATCAACCTGTTATTAAAGAAGCTTGTTGAATTTTAATGAATCAGGATAAAAACTTCCATAGTTATTGGCCTTGATTACTTTGTAGCTTCTTGTGAACACTCTAACGACAAAAGTTATCATCTTAGATTTATATAAGTTGTTCAAATTAATGAATCCAAGATTGCTATAAAATTTCAACAGTTTGATGGCCCTTATTCACCTTGTAAAGTCATATGAACACTCTTTGTCGAGTAAAGTTATCATCATATATGCTTAGAATAATTTGTACTGTAGGTCAGCAGCTGTCAATCCTTTAAAAGCAGACGGACCAGAAGAGGAGGAATTGGTGAAAAGGGGAGCAGGTAAGAAAAATATCTACAAATATTTTTTTTGGATATACACCTTGATGCTTTACTCAATGGAAGTCAGGCCTTCGTCTTATACTCTTCATCAACTTATATATGAATGAAGGTAAAAAAAATTGGAAGAATTTTCCAGCAAGGTTGATAAATATTACTCATTTTTTGACCAGACACCAGGCCCCACAAACTACTCATTTTGTGCTTTGTATTCTTCTCTGTGTGTGAGTCTCTTCTATAACTGGAAGGGAGGGAGCGGAATGGCCGAATGGTTTGCATTGCATCATTTGTATCATAAGGTCTGTCATTGAATCAACTGGCATGGTTTCGATTCCCCAGTTGTATGTGACAAGGAGTAGGGTCACCTATCAACCTCATTGGGTTTCTGCAGTATCCTCCCACTGCTAAATACCCCTATGCGCAAGAGAATTATTGAAAAAAAATAAATGAACCTTATGTTAGTCCCAAAATGACCTATTTTTGCTGAGTGGATGTTAAACCCCTTTTCTCTCTCTCTTTCTCCCTTCAAGCATGATCAATATGAAACTTGGCATGCTCGATCCTTGTAAATTGCATATTGATTGACAGACTTCTATATTTGATATGACGTCACCATACAAGATGCGCCGATGATGCTATGCTCAATTCTTGGTCCAGAATAAACTCATATTTGTTTAAGTAATTTTTGAAGAGCTGTAAATTTTTTCTTAATATTTTCAGCAAACAAATTAGCTCGTCAGTTAGAAGCTAAAAAATCTTTATTAAAGACCCCACCAAATCAAGATGAAGGGGATTTGATCCATGGCTTATTTCTCCAAACCATTGATGTCAAGTGAGTTTCACAAAAACTCTATTCTTGTATTCATATTTTCTCTTAACTTTTAACTGACCCACAGCGACTTTTGTCGACACCTTTAACGTTACCGTTAAGCACCCACGGCAACATTTGTCCACAAAACCAGTTCCTAGCACAATGAGAGTTACTTCCCTTACAAACAGGCGGCCTTTTCTCATTGGTTTACTCACTGTTTGACATTTTGACAGTTTTTTTATGACGATATGACATCAAAATCAAACGTCTGGGTCATTTAAGAGTTAAGAGAGATTTGGAATTATAAATCATAAATTGTGGGTACCATCTAATAATATTTGTATTTGAACACAAAACCATATTTCTATTTGTGTTTTAAATACATTATTCGCTAGGTTTAACAAGATTCAACTAAGAGTAGCCACAATGTTTTATACGTACTGACTGGGCTAATAAAGATGGGCTTATACCATAAAGTGTGCTATGATGGACATTTTGACAGAACAGCAACACTGTCAATGTTTACACAGGATCTTGGTAAACAACTGTACATTGTCCCTTACCAGGTCTTTTGTCCTGCACCTTTGATAAGTGGAACCCTGCCTAAAAATCTTGATAAATTTTCTGGGTCAACACCAGGATCGAAAGCAGGACCTCAAGGTTAGCAAAGCCTATCACCTACATTTTTGTAAACAGATCATAAGAAAGAACCCTTTTAAAATTCAGCATTTTAGAATTAAAATCACAGTTATCTCCCTGTTAATATTTCAACTTATGTTAGCCTTCTAATGCTATTCAGGACAAAAGAGGCCTTGATCGGATTGTTGATTAAAATATAAATAACTTTCAGATCGCAAATCATCTTTCTTTTCATATTTTTATATACGCCCACATTTATTGATTGAATTACATGCGAGCATATTAAAATTCTCAGATGTTAAATTTGTAATGTGTTGTGCGTATTTCTTTATGGAGTTTTTCAAACTTATTGGAATTTGACTTTCTGTGGAATTTTTATAACTTGATCAGCGAAATTTGCACGACTATGCTACTGGTACACCTGATGAGACCCATCTATGTATGCTCTCTGTGTACGTATAAAGAAAACTGATTTAGAATTAAACTCAAACTGATGGGGCAATATTAACACTTATTACATTATTAAAGGTATTGATTTTATTTTCATTCTTCATGAATTTCAGAACATCAACATTAAAAGTTCGAGTAAAACCGGAGAATACTGAATGGATGGAGAACACCATATTAAAGAATCTCTCAATTTGTCATCCTGAGGTAAAAATCTACAATATATTTAATGTACAAATGGGAGGACCACATTAAAATCCAGTCTGTAAGATATTTTAAATGAAGACTTGTATATTTTGATTTATACCATCACAAGCAACAAATTATCATATTTGACGAATGGCCAAACCTGTTTTGATCAATATTTTACAGTTCAAGACTGGTAATTACGATAAATCCGACACGAGTCAAACACAGCATTTAAGTTACTGATCGCTTTAAGTTAAACTTTATGATTTATGGATAATTATTTTTACAAAATTTCTGTTTTTGGATGAGAAGATGTGGTTCTTATATTTTTCTTCTTAATTTTCAGCAAAGAAACCTGTATAACAAAATTTTCGGTGGCTATCTAATGAGAAAGGCATTTGAATTGGGATGGGCAAATGCAGCTCTATACAGGTTAGTGTTAATACAATATATATCTAGAATAAAATATGAAGAGTTTGTTGATGTACAATGTTTTTTATATGCCTCATTTAATGTAAATGTATATTGTCATCACCTGCGTCCTTTGGTTGTCCACAATTTATTGTGAAAATTCCACATATATCGGAGTTCTTGATAAATATTGTTTATTTGATCACAGGGAATTCCTAGTGAAATCCAAAATCTATGGAGTGCACATTACAGACTAATAGTACGGTTGATATTTATGAAATGTCTTAAATTTTGATGATCCAAAGAGAAATCATGTCTGTTTGCAGAGTTAACTTTCTGTTCTTATTTTGAACTTGGGACTTAGGGGACCTGACAGGCATAATATGTCAGCTTTTGTTAAATCTTTTAAATTAATGATTTTAAACTATAATTTATTTGATGTTTGACAATTCTATATTTTTTTGCCTATGCAAGCTTGGATTTGCAATGTGGAAAATAGATATAGAATAATGTTTACCTTTCATTTTACAATATTATTATTTTGTCATAAATTTCAGTAAAACCCGTCCTATTACAAAGGTTATTGATGATATTGCATTCATGAAAGCAGTTGAAATAGGAACAGTGTTATTTCTATCCTCACAGGTATCAGTAAATGATTGATGTTCTTTTTAATAATCTGATGTAATTGTTTAATGGCTGGTAAACTAAAATAAATGATTATCTCTTTAATTTGCCTCCGCAAGAAAATTTTAAAAAATTCCTGGCCATATATTGGATTTGGAGACGTCCTTTACAGTAAGCAAATAAGTATTTGCATCTTAGCATGGATGGAAAAGGTGAAAACATTGGCTCTTAAGTCTTGGATATGACCCATTGAACATGTGTCTTCATTTATCTTTTGGTTGATGAAATCCAATGGTGTATCAGTATTCTGAATTTTTATTGGTATTTCTGACCATGCAACAGGAGATACCATTTGCTAGAACTCATTTCTAGGAATTACAAGGAAATTCTTATGGTTTTACCCAATAAGCCTGTAATTCACGGTTGGATTATTCTATGACTGGCAGGGTGCTGGATTGCCGAAAGGGTAGTATGTGCTCCTCATTGAGTCAGTTAGCATGGTTTTGATTCCCTGTATGTATTTGACAAGGAGTAGTTCCCCTACTGATATCATGGGCTTTCTCTGGGTCGTTTGATTTCACCCCACTGCTAAAGACCCAAATGTTAATCCCGAAATGACCTAGTTTGTGTGATGGCTGTTAACTGACATCCGGTAATTAAAGAGATCAATTAACATTTATGATTGATATTTCAGATTGTCTACACAAAAGGATCGCAAATGCAGGTGAAAGTTCATGCTGAAGTTGTTGATCCTACCATTGGTAAACATGAAACCTCCAATGACTTTCATTTTACCTTTGATTCTCAGCTAGATGATCTTAAACAGGTCATACCAAAAACATATGCAGGTATGTAATACTTGATATAACAAAACACATGGGTATGGTATACTTAATACTACATAACACACGGGTATGTAATACTTGTTACTACAAAATATATGATATTTGAAACTACAAAACACATGGGTATGTAATACTTGATACTATAAAACACATGTGATGTAATACTTGATACAAAACACATGGGTATGAATACTTGATACTACAAAACACAAAGATCTATAGAACAAGGTAAACATTGACAGTTGTAACATTGTGATGGAAATGAACAAAAAGACAATAGCGTTACCTGGTAGCTGGATTTTGCTTTTCAAAAATTGTAAATTGGCCATCCCCCATTCTGACGACCTTCTATGTCCTGAACGAGATATGTAGAAAAGAAGAGATAAGTTTTCGTTTAAGAAAAACGTCCCGATACTTATGAGTTTGAAGAGAGAATTTCCATTTCCTGGTACAGTCAAATTAACCAAAGGTTTTATGAGAATGAGTGTTTTTCAGAAATGATTTTACTAATGAAATGCCTACATATTGAAATATCACACTTTCTGTTGAAATCATATTGCCATTCTCTTTTTCTTTTCAGAATCTATGATGTATTTGGATGGGAAAAGACATTTTGAGAGCTAATTGCATCATTGGATGTAATGAGTTATTCTTGAATCTGCCGAAGGGAGCTTGGGAAGATGGTGATGAATACAGATAGTGCTATTTTTATAGTTAAATTGTTTCAAAGATAGATATAAAGCAATCTTTTCAATATTATATAAATCTTAACTATCAGTTTTCATTTCGTACTAAATGATCGTTAAGATGCATAGAATTAGAAAGTTTTATATCTTACTTATATCAGTTTCTTTAAATTTGATAAAAAAAAAATAGAGTTGTCATGTCTGTAGACCTGTTGGCTGATCACTGGTGAGTCATGATGATGGCTCAATCAATCATGTGCAAAATATGTGACATGAAGAATGTCAAAAAAAAATCTGCATTAGACCACATGAAAAAAATTATTCTGGTTCTCAGATTGTCCTGCATAAGACCTTGTTTTTATTTTAAAAAACAACAATCTCTGTAATTACCACACAGGTAAATGTTTTAGCACTGTCTTCAGGAAGTAGTGTTTAAAACAAAAATTGAATGAATCCAGAAATGTGTTAAAGACTCATTTATCAAGTAAGTATACAGCCCTGATAAATGTTACTGGCAATCATAAATGATACTGGATAATCACACATTCCTATAAACAACAAGATGACATAAATGTAGTGCCTTGAAGTGTGATGATTAGCCCAGTGCTGATGATTTGACAAAATAAACCTCCCTCTTAAAACCAGAATATTGCTTTTATGTGGCTTTAATGTCCACACAGCTATACAAGAGATATTTGGTAATAACTTTGTTGTGCTATTTATTGTATATCACTACTTATGAATGAAAATATCAGATATAATATATATTTTTATGCGCCCTCATTGCCATGTAGACATATATTATTGTTGTTGTCACCCCGTTCGTATCTACATTTTGTTTGTGGACATTGGACATTGTACAGATCAAAATTTTATCTGATTTTGACGAAACTTGAAATAAAGTTTTATCTGTTTTTGATGTAACTTAAAATATGTTTATATCCCAAAGATCTCGGTTCCTTTTGATATTCATGCATATCGGTTTGTAACTTCCAGGATTATGACCCCTTATTGCACGAAAAATTGTATGATTTAAAAAAACCTTAAATATCACCATTACACTATAACATTCTGGATTATGGCTCTTAATTGTACAAATCTCGAATTTTGGGATTGTTCTCTGTCAATTTCTTGCATGACAACCACTTGTTTCATGATAGATACACTAGATCTTTCACTTATATATTAACCTCCATTAGCACTTGGACTGTCTGAAACTACTGCTCTCTCTACCTCCTCAAACAAACCATGTTCTAGGATGCAGTAGTTTCAGGCAGTTTCGAAAATGAGCTCTAAAAATTAATGTAAAAAACATCACTTTTCTCAAGTTTTTTCAGGGAACCAGTATTTAAAGACTTTGTAGACAGACATAACTGTGTTATTTGTTATTTGTGTTATTTATGCTGTGTTATTTGTTATTTGTGTATATATGTCTTAGTGTGTCTATATCCAAACCTTTTCCTGTTTAAAGTGCCATGTTATGCCTAAAAATTCAGCAATTATCGCAAGAAACCACAAGGATACTTCTGACAGCGATCTGCAATAATGAACAAAATCCAACAATTTTTTTTTATGGTAAACTTAGCTCAAAAGATTAATTTATATTATTTAAATAACTAGCGATTTTTTTTATCAACTATACACATTATAGACCAGTGACTGGAAATTTTGTATTAAACGTTTGTCACATATTAAGGTTTCAGTTTGCAAGGATCAGATTCTTAGATTCTGATGAAAATTCTGGGCTTGCTAACTTTTATAAATATTTTGATATAAAAAGATATATACACAACTTTGTTATTTATAAATGTAGTTTTGTTATCATTATTTAATTATATATTTTTAATATTTCTTGATGTAAACCATAGTGAGCTCATTTGTCTGTCCTAAAAACTCAGTCTGTTTGCATATCTAAACATTGAAACATAAGCAACTAAATGTAAAACATGTCATATTTTATCTTATTTTGATAATATATTTTCAGATAGAAACTTTTGGTAAACAAATTAAGATAAAAATTGCTGCCTTTTCCACCTTGAGGAGTATAATTAAACAAACCTTAACCCTTAGAACCCGAAATACCGCAAAACCGGCTTGACGTTGTATCGCATATACCCGAAATGTCGGTTTTGCGGTTTTGGGCGTGTCAAGCTCCAATTACGTTGACTTCATAATTAATATGACGTCGTGTAAATCCAGGGAGGGACGTGCAATACCCCATGTATAGTCAGTGTTCAAAGGGTTAAAGCATCCAGATCTGGTTAAAAATCAAGTGGCCAAAGCCGACAAAAAACAGCTGTTTAAGATCAGTTCTGTTCAGTTTGTGGAAATGTGAATGGTACAAGTTTTTAAATTTGGCCCTGCCTGAACTTTCACATCTACTTATATCTGATATGTGGAACAATGATAAAAGAACCCTTGTGATTCCCACAGTTTTGCTTAATAGATTATCCTTATGTTTTATAATGAAAATTAGTCTTTTAAGTATATCTGCTTATTTACGGGACATGATTTGACTTTGTTGGTCTAATATTTACATTAGGGTATATTAGTCATAGTCATGTTTCAGACAAAGAAGAAAGTAAAATATACTGATCAGACCATGTAATTTTTGAAGTGAGTTTAAATTGTTACTGAGAAGATACTATGGTAACAGCACTTATGTTTTGTTTTATTTTTTACTTTAAGTAATAAAACATTGTCCTCAGTAAACAGGATGAATCTTGTCATTTGTGTGAGTTTGTTTACTGTATGAATTGGAAACTCAGTTTGGTGCAGACTGTGACATATATCTAGCAAGATTAATTTTTTGTCTCCCTCCTTCCGAAAAAAAAAAGCAGACCAGTGTTAAAATGGGTCTTTCTGCCTTTTTTTGCACCTGTCACACTGTTTGGAACACAATAACTCTGTTGAGTTCGAATTTCGGGAAAATCAGACCAAAATTGCCATACAAAATGGCCGCCGTTTGTACGCGAATACTGTTTAAAAATGATATATCAAGGTTGTGGACCCTGTAAAGGTCACAATTTTAATTCGATTTTGATGAAACTTGAAATTCATGGTTATAACCCAAAGATCTTGGTTCTTTTCGATATTTGCGCATATCGGATCGTAACTTGTGGTCCCTCTGGAGGTCACAATTAATTATTATCCAATTTAAAAAAACCGTTTGATTATATCACCGTTACACTGTAAGGAATGTTGAGTTTGAATTTCGGGAAAATCGGACCAAAATTGACAGACAAAATAGCCGCCGTTTGTACGCGAATACTGTTAAAAAAATGATATATCATGGTTGTGGACCCTGTATAGGTCACAATTTTAATTCGATTTTGATGAGGAAGGTTGAGTTCTAATTTCGTGAAAATCGTACCAAAATTGCCGGACGAAATGGTCGCCGTTTGTACGGGAATAGTGTAAAAATATGGTATATCATGGTTGTGGACTCTCTACAGGTCACAATTCTTATCCGATTTTGATGAAAAGTCACATTTCTAGGTTGTGTACCGTCACACCATAATCATTGTCGGTTTCGAATTTCATTAAAGGGACAATCCCGATAAGAACAGAGTCTCAAAAATTAAGTCCGAGTATTTGTAAAATTTATGGACCAAAATATAGAGGCATGGTGTATTTACATTGTCTGAAAATTTCAGCTGAAAATATTGAGTCGTTTGGACATGAACGTCAACACTGCTTATCCGGACACGTAACCCTTTTAAGATTTCGGGTCAATTTTTTCATTGGGTGACCTGATAATCGATTTACGTTTCTTGGGAGGTCTATACAGTGAATGACCCATGTACTGTACTTGATAACAAAAGGTAAATTTCACCTACATATTATTTTTATAGAAAAAAGTCTTGTTTTATCCAGATACTGTGTAATACAAAGGTCTCCATTTCCAGATGCAGACTGTCAGGTTTAAGTTATTTACAAGCGTATCACAAATATCGGGTTAGTTGGTCGGCTTTAGATAATGGGTTTTAAATGATTTTAACACAAAATTAAGCAGTATTATTCCACAAAAGATATCGGGATTGCCCCTTTAATATCGGACTGGAACTGACCAACTAAATGGCTACTCCCAATACAGTATGAAATACAGGACTTAAAGATGTAGGAAAAATCACTTTCGGTATTGCTTGTTCTCTGCCCATCTCTCGAAAATGTGGGCGTATCCTGCCTGGCAGTGCCAGCCTATCTTTAATTGATCGCAGAAATAAGCAGTTTGATTACCGAATGTGCCAGACCAGTGATGAGATTTCAAAATTTTCCTTGTCAGACATTTTTACCGAAATTGGAGAGACATGACCCTTATCTTTATTTAAGAAGGCAGTGTTTAGACCACACACAAAAATCGCATGTCAAAAAAATATTCAAATTGGTACCGAATAAAAAAATAGGTGCACTTTTGTTACTTTATTCTGAAAACATGTCCGTGTTCATCTGAGATGCATGGAAGCGGGAGATAGCTGGATCCAACGGAGATGCAGAATTTTATCGTCACAAAATGTGCAGGTGGCAGGTACGGCTACAAGAGATAGTTCATGTTAGATCATGTTCTATGGTACAGTGATTGCAAACCACATAATTTTTCATATAACTATATCCCATCGCTTCAAAGTGGAGTACCCATCCCACATGGGTGTTATTCTTAGTGTTAAACATCCACTTCCACTGATGGTGATATCGCAGTTATCTTTTTTATACGCCCACATTTTCATGTGGACGTATTATGTCGTCGCCCCTGTCCGTCCACAATTTGTTTGTGGACTCTCTACTGGTCACAATTCTTATCTGATTTTGACGAAACTTGAAATATAGGTTTATCCCCAAAAGATCTCGGCTGCTTTCGATATTGGCATGTATCGGATCAAAACTGCATGGATTATGGACCCTGATTGTACGAAAAATCACGTTTTTAGCTTGTGGACCCTATAGAGGTCACAATTTTGAACCGATTTTGATGAAATTTGACATGCATGTTTGTAACCCAAAGATCTTGGTTCCTTTCGATATTTGCAGCTATCCGAATGTAATTATGGCTCCTGATTGCCCGAAAAATCACCCTTTTTAGTTTGTGGTCCCTCTAGAGGTCACAATTGTTATCCGATTTAAAAAAAACGTTTGATTATATCACCGTTACACCGTAAGGAAGGTTGAGTGTGAATTTCGGGAAAATCGGACCAAAATTGACAGACAAAATGGCCGCCGTTTGTACGCGAATACTGTTAAAAAATGGTATATCATGGTTGTGGACCCTGTATAGGTCACAATTTTAATTCGATTTTGATGAGGAAGGTTGAGTTCTAATTTCGTGAAAATCGTACCAAAATTGCCGGACGAAATGGTCGCCGTTTGTACGCGAATAGTGTAAAAATAATATGGTATATCATGGTTGTGGACTCTCTACAGGTCACAATTCTTATCCGATTTTGATGAAAAGTACATTTCTAGGTTGTGTACCGTTACACCATAATCATTGTCGGCTTCGAATTTCATGAATATCAGACTGGAACTGACCAACTAAATGGCTGCTCCCATTACAGTATGAAATACAGGAAAAATCACTTTCGGTACTGCTTGTTCTCTATCCATCTCTCGAAAATGGGGCGTATCCTGCCTGGCAGTGCCAGCCTATCTTTTCTTTTTTAGGTGTGAACCTACGAGGTTGAGAATGGGCCCCTATCTCCAAGCCACTTCAGCTCACACCTACGATCAAAACCGCGATTACCGACCAGCTAGAGCTCAAAGCGCTACAGTCTGGACCACGCCACCCCCCCCCCCCCTTCATAACCATAGTAGTTCTAACCATGGATTGCAGACAGTTGTCGTCTCCACCAGCCCATATATACGTATAATTCCATTTGTTGAAACCGAGTGTGTGTGTGTGTGTAAAATAGCTTTTTTTTACGTCAGCTTGCACCAAAGTAACCAAGCGGTATATAGAGAATCTTTTATACATTGTTTTTGTTTACTAGCGAGCTATTAAGCCGGTGGTCTTGTTTTGATCCCATGTTGGTCGAGAAAGATCATCGGGATAGTTCCGATGTGCCTCCTCTCGACATATTGGCGTGCACCGCACGTGAACGATCTCTTGACATTCTAAATGAAAGTAGACCGTTGTCTAGGAACAATTCCCCCAAAGCACACTGTATGCCCGCCTTCTTTTGCTCAGTCGTCCTTTTATTTCTCCATTATTATAGTCTGTGTAAAAACATCTCAGGTTTAATAAGGTAAAATTTTCCATGTTTTGACGTGTAACTTAGGTGCATAAACGGACTTTTATTTCCGAAAATCTACCCCATTTAAAGAAAACATTTGAATCCTTTAGTAATCGCGATGTAAGTTTCTGTGTCAAAAGATCCCCTTTTTATTGCATAATATGCGATTAAGTGTATGATAGCCTACACCCAGTGACAGGGTCATAGTTCCGTTTCAATATATCAACTTAACGGATAAGAAAAATAACATTATTTCAATGTCTTTATGCGCGTTATCTTGAAAGAGAGAGACTACAAGCTTTAAACTGATTTGTAACATATTATTTATTATAAATGTAAAAGGACGTCACTTAAACCTACTATCCCAATATCACATATGGGCATACAGTATAATTGATATGAAAAAATAGTCACCTAAAGCCTTGAAGTAGGCCCAATCATCAGAAAGGAAGACTTCGGTGTTGACTGAGAATCGGTGTTTCAAGGTTCCCGTAGAATAGAAAGTAACTCATGAAATAAAGGTCGCGAAGTGCCGAATATCAATAGGATTTGAAACCAAATATTATATTAAAAAATCGTGGGGGGGGGGGGGGACACAGAGCACTGAATGTCGATAGTGTTTGAAATAGACCAAAATATTTCAAAAACAATAACCTCTATGGGGTTAACAAGATGTTCGTCGTCCTGTCATGACCTCGAAGCTTCGCGCCAATTTAGAAAAAAGAAAGAAGAATTGTGTTAACTTAAAGTATAGTCTAGGCTACCGATGGACATGGGTGACGACAAAATATGCCGATACTTAAATATAGCCGTATATAAACCAAGACATTAAAAATAACGTTCAAAGTCCGATGAGGCATCCTTTTTATTGGAGTTCATGTAAACACTGCATTGAATTGTGCAAATATCAAAGTCCACAAAAAAATTAATACATATATCAAAATTATAAATTTGGTGTGTAATACTTAGTAAAGCGGATTTGAGCAAAGTACTTGCTAGGTTTTTGTTACGAAATATAACTCGCATACTGTATACCTATAGACATAAGTTTTCAACATGTAAGTATTGACTGTTTGTATTACTGATATTGCTGTCGCTTTCTATTTTAGAAGTAGGCTACTAATCTGGGTCATTTATGTCGCCACGGCATGTAGATAACCGTACATTAGTGGAGAATTGTATACTTACTTAAAACGTTTAATTTGGTTTTCATTCTGCTTCTTTGAGCTTTTTGGGATAAACGTCGGGGTCGTGTCGACGAGTACTTACACTGTAGACTGACAAAGTGTTCCAGAATGGAAATGGGAATGCTTTCGTTCTTGATGGAGCAAGATATTGCTTCAAGATCAGGTTGGTAGACAGTATGGCCTATAAATAGCCTAACTCTTGTTATTATTGTTGCATTTTCATACAAACATAACAGCGAAATTGATTGAATTATTTAATAATAAATATGCATTATTATACAAATGTATGGTAGGTTTAGGAGAAATAAAAATACGTTGGCAATTACATAAACACGATTTACATAAACATCAATTTCTTATATTAACTTACTATAATTACTATTATGTCTACTTTGGCATGTTCAGTACAACGTTGTTGATATATAGGCCTATGCCTATCATTTTGCTTGTAAAATTGTAACTGCAAAGATCACTTTTTTCGCAATTTGAAAAGGGTACCTAGCCAAACCGTTCACAAACCGTTGGATTTCTTCTACAAGGATTTGGTTACGTTTTTAATATAATTATTTTTGCTTAATTATAATTAGGTATACATGTACCTGGTAGCCTACCTGGACCTAATGACACTAATGACACTGATTATAGCACATGACAATGGTGGGTCTGACCAAGAAAACGTGTCAAGTAATGTTGGCAGGGGAAAACAAGATTTGGCATTTTACCCCCACCCACTCTATCGCATATCTAACCGTAGACATCAAAACTACCAGACGTTAATGAAAAAATTATCCGAGTTATTTTGTACCGTTTATGGAATAATTAACGTTATTTGTCCCGTCTATAGGACAAACGTTGACTTATCTATGCTTCAGTTTTAATAATGTTACTTTTTAAATCTCTATGATTGACAATGCTACAATTTTGAGTTTTTTTTAAATACTGCGGGTTCATTTAATGACATTTTATATTTGATCACTGCAGCTCAATTGGGCTCAAAATGAACTGCCTGAGAAGACCAGGGTCCATCAAGAAGTGTTTCCGGTGTTTCTCTTCATCAGAAATGTCAGCACCAATCCCACCATCACAACCATTAGCTGAAAAATCTACAACGGCTTTACCATCAAAATCATCACCAAAAATGGCTGCACGGGTTCCGCTACCAAAAGTATCATTATCAGAAACATCTGTAACAGATTCGGTATCAAGACTTTCATTATCAGTACCGACCCCATCAGCAGAATCTCCAGCTTCATCGGTTACTCAAAGCGAACCATCAGCAGCTGGGTATCCTCAGCTCACTATACAAGAAGGTAACAAATAAAGATTTCAATGTTTAAAGGCATTATCACTATCAACAAAAAAGTCAAATGTAACTGATTTTGTAAAATATATTCAAAATACTCACAAAAATGATCTAAAGTCCAAGCACTGGCCTTTCCAAAAATGAAATTGTTGAGCGTAATTTAAACATCCAGACATTTTTATTTCTTACCTTAATCAAAGAGATATTATGTCTAATTTTGGAAAATCCAAGCACTGGCATATATCACTGGAAAGATTGTTGCTGAAATGCTTACAAACAGACCTTGGACCTTAAAATGTTTTATCCAAAATGTCACTTGGATTTCCAGGAAATATCGATATTAGTTTTCTATTTTTATTTTTTGTAGCTCGAGATACACTTATGGAAATGGTTGGCAAACACATAGAAAGCATGTTGCCGTAAGTTCAACTGTTGAAATGCTATTAATAGAGATTTGTCGGTAATACCTACAAAAACATTCAAATTGACCCCACTCCCCAATATATTGTTACGAATATGTAGTTTTGGTGTTGTTTTCTTTTACATGTTTAAATCTTTTTTAAATAAGGGATGAAGACGGTTCAGAGACTGGTCACTCTATATTTAAAAATATACCTAAGAAACAAGATGGTCTGCCAGTACGTAGTCTTAAAGACAGTTATAGAGAAGTTGTTATACCGCTTGGTTCTAATCCGGAATTAAGAATCCATTATGTGAATTTTTATAAAGGGATTCGTTATGGTAGAATTCTAGAAGATCTGGACACATTTGCTGGTAGGTAAAACTATATTTCTTTGAAAGCACAATACAAGTAGTTAATGAAAACTTCGAAATCATTAGATGTTCATTAAAAGTATTGACGGATTAAAAGTTACTAAACGTTCGTTAAAAGTTATTAAACGTTCATTAAAAGTTATTAAACGTTCATTAAAATTTATTTAACGTTCATTAAAAGTTATTAAACGTTCATTAAAAGTATCGTGAAGTCACTAAAATTATCGAAGTCATTAATAGTTAGCTTCGAAGTCATTACAAGTTTATTAAAAGTTATTAAAAGCTCATTAAAAGTATTGCGAAGTCATTAAAAGTTTCGAAGTCATTAAACGTTAATTAAAGTCTAAAAGTCATTAAAAGTGTCGAAGTTAGCTGATGTGTAAAGAGTTCTGATACTTTGTAAAATAGAAAATGACCTCTACATTTTGAATCTAACAGTTAGGGTTATAATACTTTTGTTTCTATATTTACGGATTATTTAATTAGTTCAAATGATTAAATGCAACGGCAGCGACACCAACATGTAAAGAGAAGACATTTCTGAGGTTGGACGAAACCCAATGGAATTTTACGTCCATTCGAAACCTTTTCGGGACATAAATAAATCAGGCTAATTTTCCTTATTAAAGATTTATTTTGTTCTTTACAGAATTAATATGTTACACCCACAACAGAAGAGGTGATAGTCCAAAGTCACCCTTATCTACAGTAACGGCTTTAGTTGATAGAATAGGTAGGTAACATACACTGTTGCAAAAACTAGATACCGGGTGTTTCGAAAAGGGCTTGACTTCTGTGATAGCTATTCGACTAAATTTGAAAGTAATTTAAAATGTATTTTGCCCTGGCAGTCATCTAATTTCCGCATTGGGACATGGTTCAATCGTTGACGCAACTGTTTTAAAGGGTTGTAACATAAAATAAAGTTAGAAATTTGTACCTTTTATAAGAGAAATAATGACAGTGACGATTATCAACAAACTCATCGAGATTAATTAGTCGCGGTGACTCAGTTAATACTATGACTCGTTAACATGTAACAAGGAGATTTCGGGATCGCTCTCTATGTTGACCGAAAAAGTTCATATCTGTTTCCCGACGTGATTTCTTCTTCTCAGTGGTGCAGGATGGGAAGTTGCGACGGAAAACCCAGGTTTGTTGGCGAGCACGTAAAATAACCCTTAGCAATTAGAATTCAATTGACACCCGGGTAAAGTTTTAATGACATACTGTATGACCCATGCTTGTCTTCATTGGGATGATTGTAATATACAGATTGTATTTTTCTTTTCTTGAGAAGAACTTGGAAAAGATATTATATCAGCATCATCAGACCTTAAACTAACTGGTAACGTAACATGGGTTGGTACAACATCTATGGAAGTGACAATGGACGTATACCAGGTCAGTGTTAATTATAGCACATTCGTAAATAAAATTAAATTGTAACCTTCTTCTTCTTCTTCTTCTCCGAGAGAGAGGGAGGGGGAGATAGAGAGAGAGAGAGGGGGAGAAAGAGATTCGTCTACTCGACACAAGCTTTTTCATTTTCTGACTAACGTATGGTTAAATTTTATTTCAGCATAGAAAAACACGAGGTTAGGTAGCCACGCCACTTGATTCATGACAGATTTAGACCTTATGATCTATAACCTCGCTCTTTAAACCCATCGACCACCCAACCCCCATAATAAGGGTTAAAGCATTTTGAAGATAACACTAGTTTCATTTTAGGTTGTAAACAGCCAATGGCAGAAAATGATAAACGCAAGATTTTTAATGGTGGCCAGAAATCCAGTAACAGGAGGGTAAGATATTTTAATGTAATTTGTTTGTCGATGGTGAGATAACCCCAAATTTAAGGCCCGAATAACACCAAATTTAAGGCTTTCTTAGCTCTTAATGCCTTCTTTAAAAATCTCATCAGACGTTTTGTGTCTTTTTCAGACCTGCCGCCGTCAACCCCTTGAAACCAAACGGACCAGAGGAAGAGGAAATATTTATGAAAGGAGAAGGTTTGGAAAATAATTAATAACATTAATTAAAATGATATTATTTGTACACATTACATGTAGATATTCTGATTTGTCATTATGTCCTTAATGGTGTACTTTTAAGAGATGCGGGAAATGCGTATCCTGCTATAGTTTTCATGAATGACAATTTAATCACTTTGATTGCGTGAATGGAAAGTTTGATGACGTTAATGACATTTTAATTCCGGAAATACCCTTCCCGTCGATGATCGATTATTTGAGATAACCGAAAAATTACCATTCTTACAGGAAAATTACATTTTAAAACCCGATGTTATGCAAATTAGCATGTACCGTCACGCAGTGCTCGGAGTAGTATAATGTTTTAGTGAAACGATGAAATGTACTGTAAAGATTTTTGAAATTTATTAATGAGTCTGACACTTTCTTTAACCCAAGCCTCACTCAAGAGATTTTCTCCTCTGTTTTGTAAGTTATAGATATTAATTAATAACGCAATCGTTACAAACCTATAAAATATACAATATTTTAATTCAGCTAATAAAGCAATTCGTCAGAATATGGCCAATAAGTCCTTACTAAAGACACCACCTGATGAATCAGAACGTCTTATAATACACAACCTATTTTTAGAGACCATAGATGAAAGGTGGGTTTACTTTACAAAATATAAATGATGAAAAAATATGTGAGTTAATCCTGGTTGTGACGAAGTCTTGTTAACACCTTCAAGTATGATCCAATCGTTCTGAATTCTATTTAATCCATAACTGGGATGCTTGTGGGAGTCTGTGTCATTTCTTTGCTTGACAACGTATAAGCTTTCTTTTGTTAATTAGACACCCATGTCATGTCAATATATTATGTCCACTGGCAGGTCAGATAGTGCCACTTCTTTATCGAATTTGGAGGTGTGAACTTATTTTTATTGCGGAGTTGTTGCCTCATATATAGCAAAACCATCTAATAAGTTCTAATACATAGTTCATTTATAGAAATCTTCTCACGATGGGACCACATATCGAAACAGTTTAATCTTATAATGTCAGGCTTCTTGAAAAAAACCAAACACACACACAACTTTTTATTTATGTGCGTCATGATAGACTTGGTTGCCACATGTTTTATAGTTTTTAGCCATAGTCACGTGTCTGTAATAAAATGTTGGGCCACTACCGAATTTTTACAAAGGTGTATTATCTGATTTTAGCTCATCAACTTTTAAAATACGTATAAAACCAGAGAATAGTGTATGGATGGAAGATGCCGGATTAAAGAACGTGATTGTCTGTCATCCGCAGGTAATAAATATAGCAGGGCAGTGGTGGATTCTACATCTATAATTCTAAACCAAAAACCTCTCAAGTTTGAAGTCAGTTATAACTTTTTGTCGAGTGAAGAAAAGCTGGATATTTCTGAAAACTGTTTGAAATAAAAACTGTTTAAACCAAAAACCTCTCAAGTTTGAAGTCAGTTATAACTTTTTGTCGAGTGAAGAAAAGCTGGATATTTCTGAAAACTGTCTAAAATAAGAACGACTATTAAAAAGTAGTGCGCGAAAACCATTTCATTTCAAAACGCACGCCAAATACAGCGCTACTTGTATCTTGAATCCCCAGAGCCCGTTGGTGCTTGGGTTATGACCTAAGAAAATGTTTTCATTTTATTATTTTGGAGATATTGGAAAACAACGCCTTCTTGTACATTCGCTTTTTGAAGAGCACGGTGTAAGAAAGGGTCTTTTTCAATGAACCCCAGTTAATGGCGCCATCTGGTAGCAAATTGTATAAGCTTTCTGTCCATCGGATCGTACCCTTTAATTGACCTTAATTTGGCTAAAAAGTGGAAGTCAGTTGTTGTATTGGTATTATCATTCGTATTAAACATCATTTTGAAGTTGTAATTAAACCCACTTGCTGTTCTGTTCGCGTCAAACATTCTCATCCTAAAGTTTGTTTTGCCTTTAATGCGAAAAGACAAAAATGTCACTTAGATCGTTCTTCCCTTGGACTCTTCGTGTGCGTGTTATACACCTTTTTCTATTATTTCAGCAAAGAAACTTATATAATAAGATATTTGGTGGTTATTTAATGAGGAAAGCTTTGGAACTGGCTGTAGCTAATGCTGCACTTTATTGGTTAGTAATTGTTCTTTGTTATAGCTTAGGAATTCAATATGATAATAACAGGTGAAATTATGATACGGCATAACATAGCTTTATTCTTCTTTCCAAGCTAAGGAAAGTATAATATACACTTTGCAAAGCTCGCAGATATCACTTTGTAATTTAACATGACCGGGCCACTCGCTAATATTTGTATCATCTTGATATATTTTCAGTAAAGTGTACCCAAAAATTAAAGTGGTTCATGATATATGCTTCAAGAAACCTGTGGAAATCGGTTCACTGCTGTTTCTATCATCCCAGGTTAGTATTGGTACAAAAGGTTGGACCTAACCATCAACAAATATACAAATCTTAATACCGCTGTATAATCAAATTACTTCAAATCGACTTTTTTTTTTACCGACATACGATTATTTGCAATGAAATTGATATACCTGTGGGATCAAATATTATCATTTAACCGCAATTCGTAGGACCAATGGTATCATTAAACGAAAATTTGTAGAATGAAATTTCACTTAACCACAATTTGAAGGATCAATTACTAAAAATAATATTATTTAACCACAATTTGTGGGATCAATACTATCATTTAACCACAAATAGGATAAAATAGTATCATTTTCTTATTTATCGAAATTTATGCAGGTTTTGAACACTAATACGTTTACAAGGTATTCAAGGCAATAATTTTATAAAATACGCCCAAAGGGACAGTGGCAATATTACTCTAAGGTAACTTTCTGAAGCCAGGCGGGGTTTCTATAGAAAGTAAACAGTGCACCCAACGCCATTATCCTTCTCGTGGATTGTCGCCGATAATTCATCGGGCTTCTTCGATTGCTCTATACATGTAGTAAGTGCAGGGGGACTGCACCACACATTATATACACAAAGCAAATCTACGGACAAGACACAATGCGCAGAAATCATAAACAAACGTATATATCAAAGTGACAATTACCTAGAGCAAACAGCCTTGGCCATATAATCTCTACCATCGATGCTTTGTCATCTCACGGGGTTAAGAATGTTCTCCACTCCGGTTGTCTAAGCACAGGAACTTGTGGAAGTTATTGGTTAGAAACATTTGGTGGACAGGTTCTGCCCCCCCCCTCCCAACACACACACACTCCCCCCCCCCCAAAAAAAAAAAAAAAAAATAAGTATGATATTTTGTTATTTAGATTGTATATACAGAGGGGTCACTGATACAGGTTAAAGTTCTCGCCGAAGTTGTTAACCAGACAGTGGGAAATCCTGAGACAACCAACAATTTCCATTTTACGTTTGACTGCGGGTTAGAAAATATGCCTCAAGTTAAACCCAGAACATATGCAGGTTAGCTATATAACAAGAATGTGGTTAAATATTTATTATACGTATTCTGTCCTGTCCTGTCCTGCACCGCCGACAAGGGGTGGTGGCACTTTAGAAAATCCTAATGAACTTTCTCGGCTAACACGGGGATCGAACAGGGAGCCTCCAAGTAAACAAGCTAACGCCTTACCCACTGTGCCACCATGGCTCCCAGGCTACATAGAAGTGAATGGGGTTTAACGTCCTACTGTTCTGCTCCAACTGGGTTAATGAAGACGGTGAAACTACATAGACATTACAAGCAATCAACAACAAAAGCATAATAACCTCTTTGGATCCTGGGTTAATTATAATGTCTTGGATTGCGGGTAAGGTGGTTTTAACGCCCTCTCGACATGAACTCGGTCATTTCGCGACTAACATGTTTAAATTTTATGTCAATGATTCGCAAGCAGTGGGAGGAAACTGAAAAAAACAAACTTTGGTTGGACATGCGACCCAATTCATTTTCACGTAAATCAAATAAACTCACCAAAAAGAGATCGTATCTGGTTCTTTTCTGGCAAATTATGTGCATTTTCAAACCGTGGGGGTGGTTTATGATACACGGACGATTTGGGTTTTAGTTGATTTAGGTTTTTGTTTATGTGGGAAGTGTTATGCGTGTGAGTTTAGTATTGTTATTTTCAGTTGTATACATTTCAGAATCCATGCTCTACTTAGATGGTAAAAGACACTGTAAAAGCTGAGTCCGAGATATGCCTTAAAAGACACTGTAAAAGCTGAGTCAGAGATATGCCTTAAAAGACATTGTAAAAGCTGAGTTCGAGATATGCCTGTGATTTCCATAGAAATGGTGATTCAAAAGCATTATCCTAGAGACAAATGTTTATAATAAAGACTCTATAGTTCTCAATTTTTTGAGTTCTTAGTAATCAGAATTGAACGTTGTTGTTAAAGTTGGCCGCCATTAGAGTTAGATATTATACCATCTTGGTAAAATTTAGATCAATATTATTGTGATAATATGTATATACCTTGGTCCTTTATTAGTTGTTATTATGGTGCTGTTATTATTATGAAACAGATTTTTGTTGTATAATGTAGATAGATTAATATCTTGTACAAAGGTAGTTACACTTGGAGCATTTAGTTTACTCTATACTAATATTATTGTTTATTGACAAATCGTTGAATTCCGAAACGGTGGAACTGTGTATTTGGTACACTAGTGAAAAGCAAGCCTGGGCTCAACGTTTTAACAAAACTGACATCAGCCTGGATATTTTTGTAAAATAAAATGGTATATACAATACATTATTCGGTAGACCAAAGTTTAGCTAATAATAATTTGTTTGTTTTAAACATATCCGTTAATAAAATTATTATGAAATGCAACGCCAAATCCAAGCTTTTTTGGTTTAATATACAATTCAGTTGCTGACAAGCCCTGGTCTATAACTGAAAAGGTTGGGTAAGGGAGTAAAAGTTTGGCTCGCTAACCAGATCTCGAGTTCGCTCCCGGTTTTGGCCGAGAACCGAGAATGTGCATTGAGATTTCCTACTTTCAAGAGTTCATTCACGTGTACACGGGACCTCGGCTTTTCGTATCATCTGAACGACTAGATGTTTACCTTGCACCTCTGACAAGAGAGAATCCACACTAGAAACTTTCACATATTATTATGACCATATCTATAGAAAATAAATATTATAAATTAGTAATGAGTAGTGGTTACATCGAATGCTGATATTCACATACTCTGCGCCATTGTTTAATAGCTATTTGAATATTCGGTTCAACAGGAGGTAATAAAATCGTAGTCTTTTCTTCTTTTTTTTTGGGGGGGGGGAATTATAGGGCTAATTGCAAATCATATTTTTCTTAATATGTGTATTTATTATGGATATAAGTCGGCTCCATTCAATTAATTAATTAACACGGAAACGAATGACAAAACAATATCTAAATTCGAATATCTGTGTGACCGGAGTAACAGCTCAGACTTTGTACCATATACCTGTCCTAGATAGTAAATAAATAACGCTTGTCAGTGGTATGCGATTTTGATAGATTTGATTAATAAATTGAACTCGTATTTGGCGAACACAGTAAAATCACAGAGTTTATCAGATACGGTAATATTTAGACATCAATCATCGGGGTACGTTATATCTAAATTAATCTGTACATCAACCTAATTATATTACATATCCTAAATACAGAAGATAATCCAAGAATTTACTTTATAGGCTTCAATATATATGGCAAATGGACCGTAAGTAGGCCTACATGTAACGGCAAATACATTCTGGAAATAATACTATACATGGAGAAATGGGTCTAAGAAATTGTCTCACTTATGTATAGCCTTGGGGTTGTCTAGAATTATAAGTTAAAGATTAATTTAATTGAATCTGATACACGATAGCAACTAAGTACATTTAATTTTGGCATGGTAATTTTATATGCTCTTCGGGCACTAACCGGGCTATTATGGAATTTTGCCCGGACAGCAAATGTATTCCAACTGTCCAGGGGTCTATTACAGACATGCCAAAGTGTACACAGACCAACTAGAAGCTTTTCCTTGTCGGGTCACCCAAAATGCATCACTGACAAGGGTATACAATTGCGAAATGACACAAGAAAAGATTTTACGAATCATCTGAACGTTGCCTTTAAAGCGATAATTTCATATTTTCAAAGAAAGTCAATTATTTCTATGTCTTTTATTCAATAGGTTGTCAACTCACACTATTATACGATCATAGGCATTATTCCCCACACTTAATTAAAAATCATTGACACATGAAATAATAACACAATTACCCCCTTGTTTTTCATCCCCCCCCATGGTATAGCTATGTTCAAACGTTTGAATTTGAAGCTGAAAATGATATATTTGCCAATTTCTCAACTGGCAATAGTGAATTATTGGATTAATAGGATTATTCCTTAACAAGGCATGACTGTTCATAGATACAATCTATTTTAAAGCTTTATAACTTTAATACATTTTAAAAATATAACTTAAAGCTATGAAATTTAAGCTTTAAATTAATAACCTTAAAACTTACTTAAATAATAGTATGCTTACATTATTATAGTATACTTTATTGTTCTATGAGCGTGCGGTCAATCCTATATATTGTTCATTGTGTGTAATACCATAACATAACAATGACACTGGCAATCGCGTGTATATGAATAATATTACTGTTGGGGACAGTCACAAAATACGCATGCATATTGATATTTAAACATTGACCGCTAAACTTCATTCCGGTTTTAAAGCCATAATTTTAAAGTTAGAATTCCCCTGGACTAACAACACTATAGAAAATATAAATTATGTTTGGCTACAATTTAATCTGGGGCTTATTGCACCCCCTTTGGAATTTTTGACAAGTAATATTCAGAATACTTTGTAATCATAATGATCAAGCAAGCAGTGTCAACCATGACAAATAGACAAATTGAATATAGAGTGTCCCCATATCCACACCAAAATTTCCCTGCGCCGGAGAGATACCATCCGGTTAGCCTCAAACGGTATAACTATTGGGTTTTGCTTTGGGAGCTACAGTACCATACCCCCCCCCCTCCTTCCACACACACACACACACACCACTTCCACCACGACACCACCCCTCCGCGTTTTTATAAAATGTTTTCATCTCGATTTATAATTAAACAGTAATATTAGCAAGCATCCATTGGAAAATCGTAGTGTAAAACACAATAAAAGCATTGAGGAACGGGAATAATATGCGTGCAAGAAATGTGACGTTCTAAAGTCCATTCCTGAATTTAGATCACACAACATTATTTTTAGGCCCTCAAGTCAGTGATATCAAGTAAATAAATGTAAAAATAAATTTCATTCATCCAATATGTACGACGCACTCTTGACCTTGTCATTCTATTAGCCATATTAATGATGAGCCGGAAATACATTATATTTAAACTAAGATGAATATTTCCATAGATGATGTTTCAATGGGTTTCCGGTTAGCTCTGCCATAAAAACATCCCGTATTCTTTCTGAAGAGCACAATCAAGCCTTTGTTGCTTTTGTATATCACATAAAGGGAATGTGACACATTTTAAAGTCAGCAGATACATGTATATTACATGCTACCATGTTATTTTGTGATAGCGGATATCGTGCTGAGTTTAGTTCCCTCGTACGTAACGTATAGAAGTTTCCGGACATGCAACGGGGTAAAATGTTTATACCTAGGCGTCTTTTTATACCAGAAACCGTTTTCTATTTATTTCAATAAGCAAGGTGTCATTCATACTATGGGTGTTAATCTAGAGCACATTTTATACTTGTCTGTATGCCTATAACCCCCATACATTGTATATTTTCTACCAATATGGTCACCTACAGGAAAATGATCAACCGGCCTAATGCAAACGGACAGACGCCATGCAGGATATTATGGGGAACTTTTGTCTGGACTGTAATTACGTTTCCGCCTAACCTTCGTCTTATTCCAAATGCCATGATTTTTTACGGGCACGGTTTTCCACCCGATGCGAACGACTAAACTATGTTCCATGCCAGACACTGATAAGTTGAAACCATGCTGAAATTCGCCTCAAAACACTGCAGGTGGGAAAAGCTATAGATAATTTAAACATTTTTATTTTCCCTGGATATTCTGATCGTCCAATCGTTAAACTTGCCCCCAACTCAAACGCGTTTCTTTAGGCACGTTGTTCTGCAATACATTAAAAAAAACCCAAAAAACAAACAAACAAAAAAAAAAAAAAAAAAAAAAAACCGGTAGAAAATCAAGGTTAATATACAAACGGTATAATATAACGACATAGCCCGTGCGATACAATAGTAAATACAATTTGTTTGGCTTATCATTTTTTTTTCTAAATGTTATATTCGCTTTAATTAAACACACTCTAGTTAGATTCGAATCATTTAGCTCAGTTATTTACAGCTGGCGGAAGTTTTCTATCAATTTATTAACTATATATAATATCGCATAGTATCTGACCCTATTTATATGGCATTCTTTAATCAGACATATATATATAATGTACATTTTCACGGTCCTTATTATTAAATAATATAATTGAACATTTTTTCATTTTGAAACTAGAATTTGAAATGATTTGACCATCTTTTCATTTATATTTTGTTCTCCAAGAAGCCACCCCTCGTGTAATTTCTTTACAAAGATAAAATAAAATGAAAAAAAAAAAAAAAAAAATGAGTAGCCTAGAAACATATTATTGGTTCCGAAAAGCATATAGGCCTACTAAATGCCAGCTTGCAGGTAGGGCTTTAATTGATCCTGACTTAAAATTATTTCGGCCGTTTTTTTTTTCAAATCAAATTATACTGAATCGCAAATATTTGAGTCAATAAATAATCTAATTTATTTGTTGACCAAGTGTCTTTGTTAATCTAGGGCCAGTTTAGCACAAATTAATTCCACTTCGTCAGTTCATAAATATTATCTCAGAACCATTCCCCACGTGAGGTTAAGATCGTCTTGCGAGCCGCGCCATGTGAAGTCACATCCGGTAGAAGTCATCTAGGATGTGGGTCAAATATGGCAGAACTTGGAGATGTCAGAATAGAAGAGAGTTTGAAAGTAAAAATAGGTAAGCAACAACTTTAAAACCATTTTCAGTTTCCAGAAAAGAGTTTATGGAATATTTCTGAACATATTTATATTGTGACTCGGAGCGCAAAGGACTATTTTTGCTTCACATAACGGTTTCTTTTTTACAGCTATTCCATGGCAGTTCACTAATAGACACAATTGTCAAGACACTACTCACTAGGCTGTATTACATTTCAAGTTAACATGAGATTGTGTGGGATGGCATAGATCGTATGTCAATTTATGCTACCGAAATAAATTCGGAAATAACAGTCAATTTGATATCTCTTCTCTGTTACAATTGTTTTATGAATGAATTTTGAATACGATCATCAATTTATCAAACGTAATAATATAACCAGCTGAGTTAACTCATTGAAGTCATTGTTGTTAGGATTATCCAGACTTTCCATTGCTGAGGTAAAGGTGCCTTCCCACTCACAGATCACTTTGTGGAATCAGACTTTAAACCACCAAGAGAGCGACAAATATTTCAGCAATGCCCTTAAAAAGTAGATTTCATTACAATAGTAATATAATCAGGCTATAATTATAATACGGTATTAAGAATAGTTGAAAGACCTGGTAAATAAATGCTGATGCCTGTAACAAATTAATAATGATTCAGGGTACCGTACCATAACTTAAAGGAGCTAAATCCTTAATCGCTAACATTTGGGAGCTAGAAACTGACACAAGTGGGTCGCAACGCATATAATAAATGAATGTATATAAACTTTCCGTTTTTACTCTAATTTCAAATCAGTTATGTTCAGCAAAATAAGCCAGTTCTCTAATCCGAATGCAAATTTCTAGCGTCTGGTTATTCCAGTCAACATACGCCGTTTGTTTTAGTGCAATGTTTCTAGCCTCATTCCTAGAACTGGGGCTGAAACGCATTATGGTACACGCTTTGTGTACCAATGAGTTTCCCAGTAAGATCACAACATCAATGTCCATTTAAATTGACCAATAATTCGTGTTTTCAATGTTGAACATTTTGGATGATATTGAGTTAGAGACTGAAGCTACTTTAACTAACTAGTTGAAAACCTAATTTAGTGCCAGTATATTTACTGCAGTGTAGACGTATATTGTTGCCAACCCTGTTGACATTTTGTTTAAGGTGTTACAGGTCACAATTTCGACTTTAACTTGAATTTATAATTTATAGGTGTACGGCTACATGTAACCTATATCCAGTAAGATATTGGTTCTTTTTGATATTGGCATTCGGACATTTCGTGGATAATAACCCTCAATTGTACGAAAAATCAAGTTTATAGCTTGTGGACACTCCTAGTCCTAGAGGTTACAATTTTGTCTGATTTTGATGAGAAACTTACAATTAAAATGTATGGTAAGAAGAACTCAAATATCTTGGTTCCTTTCAATAATTCACGTGAATCTCAGTTCTTTTTGTTATTAAGCGTAAATCAGTAACTGATTAAAAGTATGTAATGTTTACAGCAAAGAAAAAATTGGCAAGGCAACATTTCACTGTTATTAGTGTTAATTCAATAGAATGGTCTAACAATTACAAATGTGTTGTTACACTTTTGGACACCTTTTATTTATCTTTGCAAAATTGACAACCAATTCCAGGGCCATCGTAAGCAATTCTTCATTAGGAGGCTACAATTACCAGGGTTATGGCCCTTGATTGCTTAGAAAAATCTTGCTGATTCTGTAAGTAATCATTCGATTGAGTTTAGTTTAAGGTCTTAAGACGAAAAACATAGATGTTTCAGCTGCTGTGGGCATATGTTTTGTTACCTGGCAACCTGTTTTTAATGATTGTAAAAAACGTTCAAATATATATCATAGTTACACCATAATTTTGAGTCAAAATTTCCTGAATAATTGGACTGAAACTTCCCTGCGAATGGCGACTACCTTTTACGATTATACTCTAATACTAGTACATGTAGTGTAAAAGTATGCAAAATAAAGGTTGTGGACCCTCTAGGGGCAAGAATATTTATCTGATTTAAATGAAAGGTAAAACAACTGACTTATTGTTTTAATATACATGTAGTGTAAATATTATTTTTGACAGGTGAAGCGAAGAATTTGCCATCTCATACAGTGTCTAATAGTGGTAGAAGTACATTCTGTAGTATCAAGATTGACTCAGAGACCATTTATAAAACTTCAGTTGTAGAAAAATCTTTAAAGTGAGTAAGAAAATAAGCTTTTCATGATTGTTTATGATGAAAACATTTAGTACATGTATTATTAATTTAATTACATATTTCTGTATCTTTCCTTTCATGTTTGGGGATTGGATGTACAAATGGTCAGCATGCGCGCGCTGTATCATAAAGCCTAAAATTGAGTCAACTGGTGTGGTTTTGAATTCCCGGTTGTATGTGTATTGTCATCTGTCCAACCTCATTGGTTTTCTCTGGATTCTTAAGTTTCCTCTGACTGCTAAAGACCCCCTATGCGCAAGTGAATTTTTGAAATAAAATTAAACCATATTATGTTAGTCCTGAAATTAGCTAGTTTGTGAGTGGGCGTTAAACCCCATTTCTCCCTCTCTTTCCTTTCACGTTCTTTTAAAGGGACAATAACATTCTTGCTGGCTTGGTAGCTCCAGAAAATAATATAGCCTTATTCTAAGTACTAGATGTTAAAGTGTCCTACCTGTTGTGTAAATTATCCATTACAAACTATTTTACTGGTCCAGAGAGTTCGAAAATATTTTAAAATCCAAGTCACATTTGAAAAGGTTTACGTTCGACTTTTCAAATCAATTGGTTGAATTTTTCCAAATTTTAGAAATATGTGTTTTAAAATGAAATTTATATCATCAATTAATTGCAATATTGTAAAATAATACGAGTTGTTGACCAGAATGAAGTTTGGGACATATTATTCAGTCACAACAAGAGTGTTATTGGGGCTTTAACCTATCACACATTAATTATTTTATATCGAAATCTCCCGTAATCTGGAAAAACCTAGCAAGTCAAATTTGGGTGAAAATTGAGTTGGACCCATATTTGGACTTTGTAAGTCATGTATATATACTCTTCAAAAAAAGAAACGCACAACCCATTTTTCATCATTTTTTTATTTGAACGAGGTGTTTGTTTCGGTAAATCTTACTTGAATTTAATGCCATTATGTAAGGATAAAAGAAATTCATTATTGGTTTTAAAGGTAGGGTCACTATTTGTGACTGGTCATACTTTTTGTCGAAATTTTTTATCGCTTGATTGCACCAAGAAACATGAATTTAACAACTTCGCGAGCTTTTCGCGTGGAACCTAAATCTAAGGTCTTTAAAATCCCGGGGTTCTCGGTTTCCAAATCAGTTGCACATGTAAATACTCAAAGACACAAGTGATGCCACATCCGAACGAAGACCAACGCAACAACGCTATTGGTGGATTACAAGCAGGTGATTCCAAGACAGATGTAGCCAGGCTGCTGAATGTTTCCCTTAGTTACATTTCTCGCCTTTGGGATAGGTACCGACAGCAAAGTTCAACACGTGAACGCCCTAGTTCAGGCCAAACAAGTGTGGTCCCACTTGTCCTAGATCATCACTTCCGGTTACGTCATTGGCGTAAATGTTTTTCAACAGCGACCTCTACTGCAGCAGCAATTCCCGGACGGCGTAGAATCTCGTACCGGACAGTAGGCAAACGCCTACGTGAAACCGAATAACGAGGCAGACGTCCCCGTTAGAGCGTCTGTTTTGAATTACGCCGACACCATGAAATCCAACTTTAATGGGTTCAGGCACTGAGGGTATGGTCACAGCAACACTGGAGAGCAGTTTGGTTCAGCGACGTGTCGCCGTTCTTGTTGCAACAAGGCGATAGTAGAGCGAGGATATACTGACGACGAAATGTAACGTTGCGTTTCTTTTTTGGGAGAGTATAATTTCTGAAACAAACCAGTTTTCCTTAGATATCTCAAATCTACATTCAACAGTGTTCTAGGTTTTTCCAGATTACGGGAGAATTGTGAATTATGTCCTTTTATGTTTATATTATTTTCTTTCTAGCCCTTTTTATGGAGAAGAATTTCAGGGAGAAATACCAAAGAAATTTAGGTTTTTATCTTTTATGGTACATGATAATGGCTCAAAAACAGACAAGGTGAAACTTTATTATTTTAAAACTGTGTGATTTTGTTTCTAGATTTTTGACGATAATTGTAAATAGAGCATTAAATCGCTGATTTCTGTTTATGAGACAATCTTTGGAACACAATAATTATACGCCCACATTGAAATGTGGTCGTATATTGTCGTCGCCCCCGTCCATCCGGCGTCCACAATTGCTTGTGGACGCTGTAGAGGCTAAAGTTAATATCCAATTGACTTTAAATTTATACACAGTGTTTAAGGTCATGAGACGAAGAAGCCGATTGTTTTTCAGCGATTTCCGATCATAACTACCAGAGTTATGGCCCTTGATCACTTCAAAAAATCTTGTGGACGCTCTAGAGGCCAAAGTTAATATGCGATTGGCTTTAAATTTGTACACAGTGTTTAAGGTCATGAGACGAAGAAGCCTATTGATTTTCAGCGATTTCCGATAATTAGTGCCAGAGTTATGGCCCTTGATCACTTCAAAAAATCTTGTGGACGCTCTAGAGGCCAAAGTTAACATGCGATTGGCTTTAAATTTATACACAGTGTTTAAGGTCATGAGACGAAGAAGCCTATTAATTTTCAGCGATTTCCGATAATTACTTCCAGAGTTACGGCCCTTGAACACTTCAAAAATATCTTGTGGACGCTCTAGAGGCCAAAGTTAATATCCGATTGGCTTTAAATTTATACACAGTGTTTAAGGTCATAAGGCAAAGAAGCAGATTGATTTTCAGCACTTTCCGATAATTAGTGCCAGAGTTATGGCCCTTGATCACTTCAAAAAATCTTGTGGACGCTCTAAAGGCCAAAGTTAATATCCGATTGACTTTAAATTTATACACAGTGTTTAAGGTCATATGACAAAGAAGCCTATTGATTTTCAGTGATTTCAGATAATTAGTGCCAGAGTTATGGCCCTTGATCACTTTAAAAAAATCTTGTGGACGCTCTAGAGGCCAAAGTTAATATCCGATTGACTTTGAATTTATACACAGTGTTTAAGGTCATGAGACGAAGAAGCCTATTGATTTTCAGCGATTTCAAATAATTAGTGCCAGAGTTATGGCCCTTGATCACATCAAAAAATCCTGTGGACGCTCTAGAGGCCAAAGTTAATATCCGATTGATTTTAAATACACACACACTGTTTAAGGTCATGAGACGAAGAAGCCTATTGATTTTGAGCGATTTCAAATAATTACTTCCAGAGTTGTCTCCCTTGATCACTTCAAAAAACCTTGTGATGCTATAGAGGCCAAACTTATCATCCGATTGACTTCAGATTGATACACACAGTTTAAGGTGTTGAAACGAACAAGTATTTTGATTTTCAATGAATTTTGATAACTCAACTGCTAAATCCATGATATTAAATGTTTCCTATACTAATTGTTAGCGTGGGGCAAAACTTTTATAAAAAGCAAACAAATTCTAATGATTTTCAGATAATTACATAATGAGTTGTTACTCTTAATCAGATTTTAGTGTATTACAAATGTTTCATTACCAAAAAAAGTAAAAATATGCGACAACCCTTGTTTACTGCCCGGACGATTTAGCTGCTGTGGGTGTATGTTTCGTTGCCTGGCAACCTATCTTTTTTCTTTTAAAGTTTTATTGAAGTAAAATGGTGCAGTTGTTCATTAAGTAAATATCTTGACTAAGTTTGATGAAGAGTGGTGTTAGCTGGCTGTCTGCCAAGTCTTTTGGATTACAATAACTCGGTGTCTAATTCAGGAAGAATGATCAAACTTGCTGTATGTTCATTGACTTCTTGAGGAGTTTGATGATGAGCATTTTCTGCTAAGTCGAGGCACAGATAAGCAATTTGATTTGCTGGTACTTTATGTGACCCATGCTGGCAAATTGAGTCATAATGAGGAAATTTAGAAAATTGAGTTAGTTACAGTTATTTTCATATTATCCACCTCAATACCTTCAAACTTTGAAGTTCAAAGTGATGTATGGTTGGTTTGGTTTGAATTTGAACAATCTGATTAAATCACAGATAGTATTATGTTTAATTTAAATAGCTCAAAATTTCATTTTACATGTCTTTACTACACTAGGATCTGGAATAGTTGTTATATATTTTGCATACTGGATGATGTGAGGGATTAGCCAATGAAATGGTCTGTTGCAGTGGGTTCTTGGCATGTGGTGTACAGAACAATGAAAGGATAAAAAGCGAAACTAATCATAGATCTGTATCCTAATCAGATTATTGATTGAGCTATTCCTGTTTAAAGTTGCCCATGTTTTGAGAAAAAGCAAGATAAAAAGATGCCCTTATGTTTAAGAACAAAGCAACCATAGCAACCACACCATATATTTGTTATTTTGTCATTTAATATTACTTCATACAAAACAAAAATCGTAGTATATAGTAGGGCTGTACGATATTGTAATAAGGGACCATATTGATATTGGCATTTTTTTTCAACAATATAGTTAAATATTGCGATATTTAATAATAATGTCTCTTTGCTATTGAATAAATTCAATATAAATGTATTAAAACTGACTACAGTGTGAGTAAGAATTATGGGTAAGAATTACTTTAAACTTTGCTCTTTTCAAAATATAGATTTATTAAAATGAACAAAACACATCCTTTTTTATAAAAACTTTTCACCAAATTCGACTTGTGCATTTTCGTTTTGGTACCCCTTTTTCTCTTTTTCAACTAGGGCCTAGGCCCTCCACTTCCTGTGTGGGTCTACTAGCACTGCTATACTAGCTAAGTTTTCCATAATTAAATTAAATACAACCGCTGATGCTGATGTTTAAAAAGCGTCTGCTTGTGATCCTACCTGTGTAAGAAAATTCTCAAATATCACAAATTAATTTTCGTAGAGTTAAAATATTTGTTTTTTAAAACAACCTATAGAGAGCCTGGTAATAAGCTGCGGTAGTGGGAAATTTCAGGTGTTTAGTTGTTTTACATGTAATAACAACTGACAATTTATTGTCGACACAATGAAGTTAAAAACGGCTGGGGACAGTTCGCAAGTGTTTTCAACATTTAACGATTCTCTAAACATTAGATTTATTATAGTTTATTGCCGTCAGCTAATTTCCACTGCTGTATTTATTATCTATTTTTAAGATAATTTTTTTGATATTTGAAGTTTTAGACGATATTCGATAAACGACTATATCGACAATTTTTGGTCACGTGATATCGTAATTGGGTCTGAAAATACCATATCGCGATAAATGACTATATCGAGAATATTGTACAGCCCTAGTAATATATTGTCGATCTGACATTATCCGCCATTTTGAAAAAAATGGCCACTAAAATGACAAATTTTGGTGTTTTCATCAGTTATGTATTTATTAATATAATTTTGTAGGTTTTTAGTGGTGCATTAAGTAGTCAACCGGAAAATATCTGCCATATTATTTTTCAAAATGGTGACCAAAATGACAAATTTCTGCATTTTACACACATATTTGTTACTGTATCATGCCATTTTTCACTTATTTTCACCATATTGTTAACATGGCATAGAATTTAACAGATTAAAGCATGGTCGCCATTTAATGATTTAAGTTAAAAAATGTTGAAGCAAGGGTACATGTAAGTCTTTAATAACAAGTATAATAATAAACAATCTATGCGACATCCTGTCAAGACTTCAAATGGTGATAACTTCATTTTGCATTATCTATTTTAGAAATATTATAGCAAGAATGACCTGCTTTTTATATAAATCTTATATAATGCATCTTTAAGTAAACAACTTTGCCTCTTTATTTTTAGATTATTGGTAAAGTAACATTAAAGAAAGATGAACTGTACAGATATCATAATAAAGAACATTGGTTCCCTTTAACTCCTATAGATGTTGATGCACAAGTACAGGTAGGGTAGACCTAATCTTTAATCAAATTCTAATCTCTGTTCAAGATAATAATTTGATCTTAGTTTCATTACATTTCATTTCATTATGTTTTAAAGCTTGCTATAAGTCATTGGTGATGTTTTTCAATTTGTACATTTTTATTTTATAAACTTATAATTTTCATTTTCTATCATCAGGGTAAAGTTCATCTTGAAATACGCTTTGATGAAATCCTCAATACTGAACCAGAATCTTTTTCTTCCCATCGAATGGCAGTCAGGTAAGAAGTTCTTGATTACTATAAATGGGGCCCATCCACACCATAAATTTTTGTCACCGTAAGTATAAAAATGAGAAATTCACATAATTGATGACATTGGACTTACCATTATAAGCTTTCTCAAACATATAGTCATAAATAAATTAACCCTGAATGGTGCATTAGACATTATTTTTGAAAATTAGAGCCCTAATAGTTGAAAAATAGATAATGAAAACTGAATTTATAAAAAGTTTCAGTCTAATTGCTTTTACTTTATTCTGTGGAAAGTTATAATTGTTCAAAGTTTTGACAAAATGTAGCATTGGTTGTTTATTATAAATGGCTTCAGTGTTCTAATCGTCTTAAGATTGGAGCCATCCGAAGGCCCAGATAGTTTATTATGGGCTTGCCATGTTAATAAATGTTTAAATGATAATTGATATAACATTTGAAGATGGAAAAAAGACCTGCAAATAAACAGTTTTAACTCTTACGTAATGCAACTTTAATGTGTCCTATGAGAAATACTGATAGCAATTTGAGCTGTTTTTTTCAAGATTTATCAATATACGATTATATACGGTATATTTTATTTTCAGGATATTGGAATGTAGCGATTTAACAGTTATTAATGGAAGCTGTAATCCATATGCTGTTGTAATGGTAACACATACCAAATCAAAACACAAAGATGTCAAAAGGACAAATGTCAAGAAAAAGACAATTTGTCCCAATTTTGATGAAACCTTTTTCTTTGATGTAAGTTTTGATGTTGTCAATGCTTTGAAAGCAATTTGCTTTGCCCATGCTTTGAGGAATTATAAGGCGGAACCATGTTGGAAATCTTGATTAACTATCTCAGCCAATGCAGCAATTGAACACCCGACCTCCAGGCCGGCCAGCCAACGTTGTAACATGGCCCTCTTTGTATCTAGCTCTGCTTTGTAGTGTATAATATAATTAGACTGATTAGTACAATTTGTTTATAATAATTTAGATGTTTGTATGTATGATTAACTCAGTGATATAATTATGATGCATAATAAGGATGTTTTTCACTTTCAGTTAGAAAATAAAGGTCAAAACCATGACAGGAACTTATACACATTTGATGATGCTTTTAATGGTGAATTAAGGTTTGAATATACTCTTTACATATTTTAACTCCTGTCAGTATAGTATGCAAATAAAAATAAAATGGGGGTTATTATAGTCTCTTATTTTTCTGCACCAAATAGGATAATGATAAATTTTTCATGGACAGTGTCACTGCAGGCTACTTTTATTTTGATTTCCCAAATGTCAAGGGATCTTTATTGTGCTTGTGCTACCAACGTTACCGCACAGGTCCTCAGTTGTTTTTTTTTTTATCCCATCTGAATGACTTAGTCAAAAAGGAAATCCTAAGGAACTTTCTTGGCCAATATTAAGATCAAACCTTGGTTATTGACCAATTCACTTCATTTTGAACAATTGCATCAGATGTTTTGGTTAAACATTTTGATAGGTCTTGTACACCAGTAGGGTAAAGCTTATATGTCCTTTCAATTTTTCGCACTGTTATTATTAAGAAATTATATTTTATTTTAGTATTTCAGTGTGGCATGATGATTCTAAAGTGTCTAGAGAAGTTTTAGGTAACATGTTTCCTGGTGCCTTTTTAGGGGAAGTTAAAATACCATTAAGAGATTTAGATATCCAATCTGTTCATAAAGCTTGGTAAGTGGGATAATATGTTATTATCTATAACAAGTAATTGAATACCGGTTATACTCTATGAATAACAAGAAATTGAGTATAGTAGGTCTGTAGGATATTATACTCTATACCAAGACATTGAATAAATCATAGTAGATAGAGTATTATGATGTACTCTGTTACAAGAAATACAATATAGCTTTGTAAATGGCATATAATATTAGAATAGATATAGCTTGGTATAATATATTGTACTCTATAACAAGAATTGAATAAGTTAATACTCTATTATACTTTAGAGTATAAATAGAAGGTGAAGTTTATTGAATTATGTGATGAAGGTTTCCAATTTCAAATATTTTTAGGTACTGTTTACAAGCCAGAGAAAATTCTAAACAGTCCCGCCTAGATCTTGGTTCTCTCAGATTAAAGATATCTTATACAGCAGATTATGTGTTTCTCTCACACTATTACAACGATCTCAGATGTTTAATATTACGATCATGTGATGTTAGAGTAAGTTGTATTAATAAATTTCATAATTTGGTACCTTTGGCAAAACGAATCTTAATTTATATTCGAAGGTTGTATGCATTAAAAGGGTAACCTTTTAATTCAAATAGGTATGTTAGGTATGAGTATTTCAAGGAGTTTATGATGACATTGTTTATCCAGAAACACATTTGGAAATATAAATCCAAAAGGGTGAAGTATTTGAAAATTGTAGAATCTGGTTTTAAAATTGTTTGATTAAATTAAAAATTTTGTTATTTTATTTCTTAGCCCATAAGCGCGAGTGCAGCTTATTTACTCGGTGAAATTGTAGATAATCGCGCAGAGGCAGCACAACCTTTACTTAAATTAACCTACCATCATGGTAAATTAGTCCTTCTAGTCAAAGCTCTAGCTTCTTGGGAAGTCTCTAAGACAGTGTAAGTATATAGATACATTCATGGTTTTAAAAAATTCTATATTGTCAATTTTCTGCTGAAAAATGATCGATGTGCACATGATAGAAACCTGTACACTGCATATAGTATATCTGTCTTTATTGGCCAGGTTATAGCAGAAAAGTAGACCCGAATGGTTAGTATCATAAGGTCTGTCATTGAGTCAACTGGCATGGTTTTGATTCCCCTGTTGTAAGTGACAAGGAGTAGGGTGACCAGTCAAACCTCTTGGGTTTTCTCTGGGTCCTCCGGTTTCCTCCCACTGCTAAAGACCCCTATGTGCAAGCAAATTATGGAAATAAAATTGAACCATATGTTAGTCCTGAAATGACCTAGTTTAAATCAAGTGGGTGTTAAACCTCATTTCTCTCAATCTTTACATAGCTATATCATATCTGTCACCCCAGAGGTCTTGATATTATAAACAAATCCAATCTATCAAAACTATTAATATATATAACATCTAAATCTAATCCTGTATCATCATTTAGTAGATTTAACCGTGTGTATATTTCAGTGATCCCAACACTTTATTCCGTGGTAATTCACTGGTCACAAAGATTATTGATGAATTAATGAAATTTATTGGGTTACCTTACCTCCACAGCACCATTAAGATTAATATAGATGATGTAAGTAAATCAAACCACATTTCTCTGACCATTCATCTTGACTCAGGTCAGACAGGACATCTTGTTAATAATGGTAGGTTTGCCATATGGGCATTCTATAACTTCCATATCTGTTTGGCTAAACAAGACCATATTATATTGTTGGTTGAAATTTGAATTTTGGATGAGGTACGCTAATCAGGTCATTATTCAAAATGTGAAAAAAAACATCTGAAAAACAATAAAGATTGTATTAGATATTTTCTGTTTGGACATATTTATTGTACATGTATTTCAGTTCACAAGTTATGATTTATACAGAAAATCTTGAACCCTAGTTTTCAAAGCAGACTTCACAGAGATGAAAATCCATGTCAATAGCTTTTTCTTGCAGCAAATAATTTTGATGAGAAACCAGCTTAATAGACAAGTCAAACCAGCTTCAATTTTTATTTTTCAATAATTTCTCATTTAAGATTTGTTCAGAACAAAAACCATGCGAAATAGATCCGTCAAGATTAAAAGATGGTGAGAATCTCAGTGAAAATATGGTAAGTAAATTATATGTATCTCTTTATAATTGATTTGTAATAGTGATGTTTTTAAAGATATATTTACCTTGATAGTTCATATCTTACTTACATAAACATTTATTAGAAAATGTATTCAAGTTGCTGACAAAAATATATTTCTTCCTCAAAACAGTATATTTTATGAGATAATACAAACTAAATGTATTATTTGAAGGAACATATCTTCACAGATAATTGATCTGTACTATTTTATTGTAGAGATTATATTTATAATTTTATGAATCTATATCACATATTTGAACCTTTGGGGATTTAAATAAGTTTCATAGATAAATAATTTGTGTTTTATGAATCCATATCACATAATTAAACCCTTGGAGATTTTAGTAAGTTTTAAATATAAATAATTTGTATTTTATAGGAGAATTTAAAGAGTTATGTTTTGAAGATAATTGATAGTATTACAGCATCTGGTTTGGTTTGTCCAACAGCAATGAGAGAAGTTTTTCATGCTATAAAAGAATCAGCAGTTTCTCAATATTCTGGTGAGTTCTCAGATTCCATAGGATATTCAAGATTATCAAAAAACAAGATTTCTTTAAGTTACCTGGTTTTTAGGCAAGTTCAATGTGGAGTGGACATACAACCTCATTTCACTCTCCCTCACTCCAAATTTGTAAATAATATTCAAAATTTATTTGGTTTCAAATTATATTGCTTCTGATTAATGTAGACAAATTGTTGCTTCTATCATTTCTATGACAAATAAAATTTTGAACTTTTTATCAATATTTATATTGAGTCGTTTTAAGATTAGTTTGTTGTATTTTCAGGAATGCCAACAATACGTTACCTAGTTGTTAGTAGTTTTATATTTTTGAGATTTTTTGCTCCGGCTATTCTGGGTCCAAAGTTGTTTGAACTTCGACCTGATACACAGGTAAGTTGAATGATGTATTCTATTCATTTGACCAGAAATACGGAAACAGTTACCCCATTTTGTCATTCATCATATTGCATGTTTGTAAGATAATAATAGACAATAATACAAAAAAAATCTGTTCGCTATTTAAACTCAAATGAAAAGTGGTATCAAGTGGTCTAGAAAGTGACAGCAGATGCTTCCTAAAGCACCACACCCATCATATGATAAATGATGTGAAATGTCAAAGCAAATTCAAAGTTAGATCTGTTCACACTGTGAATTTATAGAATATTGTTTAACATTTTCAAATTAAATTAGTATTTCTGTTTGTTTACTTGCAGGATAGTACTGTCAATCGAACTTTAACTCTAATCTCCAAATCTATTCAAGGATTAGTCAATATTGTTTCTGCCAAAAATGTAAGTACTAGTAGAAATGTATTTTGTTGTATATGAAATAAGTTTATACATGGATACCAGTTTGTTTGTTTCTCTTAATGTTGCTATGAAATGTTTATTACTTGTCTCTGTATAAAATTCATGTGAAAAACAGTGCTGCATTTAACAATTTGATTCTTTGATGTTTGTAGATCTCATTTGGTTTAAAAGAAGAGTATATGGTGCCTTTATTTGAATCATTATCTGATCCGATACATGTTGATAAAGTTAAGATGGTAAGTTGAATTTGATCATGCGATCTGATTCGTTTATTATGTTAAAATGGTATGTAAAATGTTATCAACATTGTCTGGATACGTTTACTCAGTTGAAATAGTTAAGTCAGATATAATCACCCGATCTGATACATTTATTGTGTTAAAATAGTAAATTCAAATGTAATAATCCGTTCATATGGTAAATGAGGTGTAATCATTCGAATCTATGCATGTTGATAAAGTTGATTGTTGTTGTGGAGTTTTCTTAGTTTTTTATTTTGGTAAAACTTGTTTTTATTGCTTCCAGTTTTTAGATATCATATCGTCAAGTTGTGGTGCTCATTTACGAAATATTGAAGCTCCAATTATACTCAAAGAAGGGTAAGTTATTATTTTACATAATGCATTATTATAAGATTTACATAATGTATTATTTTAAGATTTAAATAATGTATTATTCTAAGATTTAAATAATGTATTATTATAAGATTTAAATAATGTATTAGGCTTTTTTATCGACTTGCCAAATTGATTTGAATTTATTAGAGATGTCATGTGACAATTTAGTCGATTAGGGTAACCAATTTGAATTAGATGGACGTTAAAGATGAAAATGTGATTGAATGCAAATCACTTTGGCTAATCAGTGGTCGATAAAAACGCCTATAAGATTTAAATAATGTATTATTATAAGATTTAAAAAATGTATTATTATAAGATTTAAATAATGTATTATTATAAGATTTAAATAATGTATTATTATAAGATTTAGATAATGTATTATTATAAGATTTAAATAATGTATTATTATAAGAATATATTATTTCTATATCATTCTATACAATAACTTATCAGTATGTTTGTGTATTATTGGGTCCTTGGCAATAGCTTTTAAATGATAAAGATATTTTAGATTGCCAATTGCCATTATGTATTTTTATGGCTTAATCTGTAAGATATATTTTATAGAGAAAAGTATACTTCATTTTGAATACAACACTTATAATTTATTTTACAGTTGTGTAAGTTTCATTGGGTTTTTATCCTTGACATTAATTTATTTTTAGAACTCTCATCAAAAGAGCTCAAGGAAGAAAGAAATTTGGTTTAAAGAATTTTAAGAAACGATATTTCTGTCTAAGTAACCAACATTTATCCTACTCAAAATCAAAAAGTAAGTAAACATTGATATCTCAAATGTAATTTAACAATTCTGACTTAAGGCTGGATTTCTTTGATTCAATCTCTTTAATAATATTGAGTATAGGTTTATGCTTTAATACTCTGAAGAAAATAATTAATTACTCAAAGGATCAAATGTTTATACACCAAGAGATCTAGAAATGCAGATTTTACACACTGCAACAGATATATTAACCAAACAATCTGTATTTAGACCAATAAACATACCCATGTTATTTAATTGATTTTACCCATGGTTTAATTTGAATTCCTGTTTAATTTGAAATTGTTAATACTATATTTTATAGATGAGAAACCACTATGTGTTATACCTATTGAGGATATACTGGCAGTTGAAAGTCTTCAAGAAGAATCTTTTAAAATGAACTATGTATGTATTCAATCTTTAATACTATCTTGGTGTTATATTCAATTTGAGAAATACTGTTAGAAATCAATATCTACATTTACAACAGTAAGCATCATTTTGTCATGGTTACCCATATAATGTTTCTGGTTTTACCAATGATGCTATACCTTTTTTTAAAATGCTGGTAGCCATTCAAATGTTTTAAAAACTATTTTTGTAGATGTTTCAAGTTGTACAACCACAGAGAGCCTTATATGTACAAGCCCATAATTGTGTTGAAGAAAAAGAATGGTTAGTCAGATTTTATTCCACTTCTAACTTAAAATGTCTTTTAAGTACATCAATCTGATTAAAACACAGATCCAATTTCGTTTCGTTTTTTATAGTTCAAAATTTCGTTTTTACTTGTCTTTACTACTCTTGGATCTGGAAGACTTGTTATTTAAGTCATGTTCTGCCTGAAATGAGGGGTCAGCCAATCAAATGGTCTGTCGAATCGACCGTTTGACCTTTTCATGCGTGGAACTGTGGGTAAATATTACCAAGGGATAGAAATCGAAACAAAACAAAAGTAGATTTTAAAAAGCATGGTGGTCGCTAATTGGTTAATCAAATGACTGACGTTATCAGGTCAGATGTCCCGTGCTTGATATCTGACGTTATAGAACGTGAGCTCCCACTATAACTTGTTAGATCTACATGAGTGTAGGCCAACGAAAGTATAAAAAAACGAAACGAAATATAGATCTATATATTAATTAGATTGTTAAGTACATGTATCTTGATAAAAATTTTGACAGATTATAAGATAATTTTACTTGACCTTTAAAAATATCAGTAGTAAACCCCATTTCATTTCATTCCTCTTCAAAAATGTCTTCTAAAGTTTGATAATATTTCAAAAGAAGGTACTTAATTTGTCTAATTCTAAACAATATTTAATTAGTCTTATTCTAAACAATACTTGATTAGTCTAATTCTAAACAATACTTGATTAATCTAATACCAAACAATATTTGGAGTAATACCAAATAGTATATCATTATCCATATATTTTTAGTCTAGAAATGAATACCAGGACCGTGGTGGTAGATGTATCAGTATATTTATATATTGATTAGCAGATGACTGACATTAATTATTTCTATTATTTTATATAGGTTAGATATACTAACTAAAGTTTGTAATACTAATAAAAACAGATTAAGAACGTATCATCCTGCTGCTATGGTTAATGGTCATTGGTTATGGTAAGTATTCTAGTTGTTATTTCTCATCTCCATCAGAATATAGTAAACTGCATACAGCAATACTTCTTGTTTTTAACATGAAGTTATCTGTCAGTGTCTATCAAGCATAATGTCATCATAGCAGCAATTCTCCAGAAAAATATTTCACTCTGAATGGTGTGTGTGGGGGGGGGGGGTTGTTACGGCTGAATGGTTAGCATGTGTGTGCTGTATCATAAAACCTGTCATTGAGTCAACTTGCGTGGTTTTGAATCCTCGGTTGTACATGACAAGGAGTAGGGTCGCCTGTCCATATGTTAGACCCGAATTGACCTACTTTGTGTTGAGTGGACGTTAAACCTCATTTCTCTGTCTTTCAGCCAAATTTATGCTTTTGGTGTGAGGTATTTAGTTAGTCTCCTAAAAACATTTTTATAGTATGCAAGCAGATTAAAAAATAGGGAGAAAGTCTATTGACGTGTGAAAATTTCAACTCCAAATATTGAGTCATTTGGAAGTGATCAAAAAGAGAGTTTAAGAGGTTACATAAGACTTTTAGAGTGTTCACCTCCAAATTTTCATTATTGGGCTGATAAATGCGTTTACAGGCAAACTTATCCAAGCGCAAGATCATTCCAATCAATATTTCTGAAAGCTTTCCTCACAGAATTAACCAGTTTAGTTCGAGAAATGTATCTGAATTCTCCAGTATTGTTTTTTTATTACATATTTTTTTTAAAGCTGTAAGTCTGTAGATATAATGGCCGTAGGATGTACACCAGTATCTGGTGGTTTACCTGTCACAGAGATAAAAGTTAATATAGACTCAGACAGAGAGGTAGAAAAAATACATTCCTTGTTTCTTACAAACATGGATAAACTTGATGCTTATCAAGGTTAGTAAAATATATATGTAAATTAAACAATTTATTTATTTCTGAGAGGGTTTTGTTGATGTAATCTATCCACTAAAATTTGCTATTAACTAAAGTACATGTGTAGGAGATACAGATGGAATAGACCTCGGATAGAGGAATAGACCTGTTTTCCTCCCACTGCTGAAGACTCCTACTAATAAACAAATTATTGAAATAAAATTAAACCATATGTTAGTCCCAAAATGACAGTTTGTGTTGAGTGGACATTAAACCCCCCTGTCTCCCTCTCTCTCTCTCTGAAGGATTATATAACCACTTTAGAGGTTGAACATATAAAGTTTGAACATTCATTGGTTTTAGTTCAACTTATATTAGAGCTCATTTCTTACCATCTGTCCTGTTTATTGAGGTGAAATTTTTATTTTCCACTACTTTAGAGCAGCTTAATTTATCTCCAACAAATTTTGGGGCAGTTGATGAATACAGGAAATGTTTTTTTCTGATGATATATCTCTTGTATTTTTTGAAAAAACAACCCTGGTTTGTCTTGTATGTACTGGTGAATGCCGTCTTGCCATAAAACTTTATTTCTTTTATTTCAAACAAGTAACAAGATAATTAACAATACAATGTGATTGATTGACTCATGATTACATTTATTTGAGTCTTTAAGGTTTTACTAAGCTAAATTTTAATCTTAACAGATAAATGGGGCACTTAGAAAAAAATAACATCTCACTTGTAACTATAAACACCATTTCTGGTTACTAATATAGCTGGGAATACTTCCATCTGGAGAATCCGTCACAATTTGTTTAATAGAATTCAATTCTTTTTAAATTTAAACTTTTAGATCCATTATTTTTGATTTAAATAAGAATTGAATACTACTAAGCAAATTTGTGGACTGATTTTCTCTGTTTTAATCATGCTAATTGCTGGCCTTGAAAAATCTGTGGTACCCTTTGTAGAATTTGTGGTAGGTTTTTGAAGGATTCTGTCAATTTTTGACAAATATGGCGTGGATATTTAGCTCTATATTCACAATACTGATATAACTTTAATAATAATTGCATTAAACATGCATGATTAAAATTAATATTTGTTAATATCTTTTCTCCTAGATTGCATGAGGAATGCTACTGGTAAGATCTACTAATGTACATACACCATTTCTTTTATTAATATCATATACACACTTTTAGATCTATTAATCTAATATAGGCTTACTTACTTTTAATACTTTAATCTATCTTACTGACCTTTATTAACTTAATATTGGCATATTCACTTTAATATAGACCTACAGACTTTTATTTATGTAATATAGGCTACTCACTTTATTGATTTAATATAGACCTACTCACTTTTATTAATGTAATATACACACTTTTAATCCACTAATAATTCTCGCCCTTAAATAAACTAAAACTAGCTTATGTGAATGTATTAGAGTAGTCTACATATTGTTATCGGATTCTAATGATCTCGATTAAATCATCTACATATTTACTGCCCTTGACTTAAAAATAGATAAAGAAAATGGAGTTGACAGTTTTCTAATAGTTGGTAATGTCTAACATGTTATTTGGATGAAATTTATGTAGCTAAAACATATCTTTACAGCTTTGAATTTGTTCGTAAATCGTCCTACATTTAATGCCTTTTTGGTCTAAAGATATAAATTAGCTCATGAACAACCCTTTGTTGTCCAAAAGCAATTGATTTTCAACGATTTCAAATAATTGATGTCAGAGTTATATTGATCAATTAGAAAAATCATGTCGATGCTCTATTGCTAAAGTTATTATCCGATTATCTTGAAATTTATGCTCAGTATTTATGTTCTTGAGACAAAGAAGCCAATTGAATTTCAATTAGAGATGAATTGTTTTTATATGCAAACCAATTTAGAAACATATATACTTGTTAATTGTTTGTTGCATGTAGCCTCTATAGTTTTTATACGCCCACAATAAAATATGTACATTTAGATTTGTCAGCTTTATCCTACAGTCCGTCCACAAGCAACCGTGAAGTTCTTGACTCTAAATTTATTATGGGATTGAAATTTTTACACAGTTTTTATATGCCCACATGGAAATGTGGTTGCATATTTTGCCCCTGTCCATATGCGTATGTACGTCCTTTCAGTCATTATCTTGTGAACAGTATACAGGCTACATATATCATCTGATATTTTTAAAATTGATATGTCGTTTACATCACTGAGAAGTAGATGCCTTTTTGATTTCAATAATATCCATTTATGGACTGCTTAGATAACTTAGCTGCTGTGGACATTATGTTTCATTGCCTTTTACAGTCATGTGTGTACATATTGTACCTGATGATATTGAATCTTGCTTGGCTAGTTGGTCGTTATCACTAATTTTTCACTCAGAACATGTCATTTGTCTTTCTAATTGATTCTGGTTTTATTATCAGGGGAACGTTTTAAAGTATTTAATATGTTTGTAGCTACCAAGTTGTTACACTCTTCTATTTTGATTTTGACAATCATATGATTATACGAGGGGATGTTTTTAAGAAAAAATTAATATAAACATTTAGTTCATTTACTATAAAATTAGAATTTAGGATTTTATGTACGGGGGTGAGGTGAGCATTTTTGAAATGGTACAATTGGTTAATTTTGAGCAGAAAAAGACAAAATTTTCGGTATGGAGTTACTTCCCTTTAGCAGTAAATAGCATTTATCCTGGATAGAGTGAAATGTTTACTCTTTAGGCCTACTGCTAGCATTAATCAATCCTGGCTTGAACCCCAACTCTAGAAATTAACTGGACAAGCCATTTACAGCTACAATTCATCTAAATATTTTGTTTAGATGCCATAGTTTCTTTTACACTTGTGCATTAAATGGAGCACTCTTGGTTAGAGACCATACTTTCTGTTACGCCTGTGCATTAAATGGGACACTCCTGGTTTCACTGCCCTTCGGTCCACACTTGATACTCCTGTGGTGTGTCTTTACCACAAAACCTTATTGTTTTTATCATATTAATATATATTATTCTTTTTCATAACAAATATAAACATCTTTATTTTTTATATGTATGTTGTTTATGGTACCCTGAAATCAGTTGTATATTGATTTACTGTTTGTTTATTTACAGATGCTTGTGGTTGTCAGGAGGTATATTCTGGTGATACAGAACCACATCCGATGTTAGTCATTGATGATACAAAAATCTGTTTTGAAACAGTCACTGAAATCCAGAAATGTGTAATAAGTTTAGAACAGGAACATAAACGCTACGTGAAACTAGTCCAAAGACAAACTGTTATAGGTTCAATGTAAGTATGTTATGGTATTTAGTAATGGCCTAATATTTGGAAATAATTTAAATGTCTGGTATATTTGGAATGCGATACATATTTCATGAATAATGAAACAAGTCTTTTTATAGTTAGTTGTTTAATGGACACATTTTTAAATGTAAATAACCAAAATGGTTGCTTACTTTCTAAATACAAGGTTTGTGTGACAGATCACATGTCTAAATAGAGGCTGGTACATTCTATTATTAGTATTAGATGGTTTGAATAACTGTAATGTCTTTAATCTGACTGCCCTGGTTTTGATTCCCCGGGTGTACATGACAAGGAGTGACTTTAATCTGGGTCCTCTGGTTTCCTCCCACTCCTACCCCAACATGCAAGAGAATTATTGAAATAAAATTCAACCATGTGTTAGTCCAGAAATAACCTAGTTTGTGCAGAGAGGGTGTGACCCCCCCCCCCCTCTATCTCTCTCTCCGAGAAATAGAATCTACAGCACAGTCAGAGTTTGGTTTTGATATTTTGAGCCATATGCACTACCATCCCATACCCAATTGCAGCCAGGATAGCTACAAATGAACAAATCTCTTCAAAAACACAGGGATTTGACACCAAGTCATAATGAAGATAATACACACAGACATTTTAAATCTCTCCCTATTGATAAAACATATTTTATTTTTCAGTGATGCTCCTATTGGAGAAGATTGTAATTCTACATCACGGTTATAAAACCATTTAAGTCCCTTTTAAAGAGTTCTTTTATTTATTAGAATTTGTTTTCTATTAATACTATATGATTGTTGTTAATGTTTTCATCATAATATATTATAGACATAATTTTACACAGCAGTTAATATTTTCACTAAAGGTGAAAACCTTATAAAGGTACCATATAAAATGGGTCAAATTATGTTTTGGTTTGAGCAACATTAAGTTTTTGTGATGTATATTGCCAGATGTGCAGAATCAAGATTTCTAAAATCTATGTCATCATGATATATTTGGTTTTTGTTTCTGTATCTCTAAACACTAATTCACTTAAAGACTTGAAACAAACTTGAACCCCTGAGATTATTATTGGGGTGATGTTTGTTTGGAAAGAAAATTAAAAATAAAAAACAGTTTTTAGAATTGCCAGTACCCTTTCTGGCGACTCAATTAGGATTTGATTTTTAAATGAACAAAAACAAGATTTGGAGGACAAGGCCAGAACTAGTTTGTATTAAGCAAATGTAGCCAAGATGTTTCATTGGTGCTATGATAAACAGTTATATCTAGAACTCCAATCAACTCCAACTGAATTCCTTCACAATCTCTTATCTTAATAATAGCAAGTACTATAATAATTTAATTTAAAATCAACAATATTTAGAATGTGTTAGTGTTCTGAGTATGCAAGAACAAAAACACCAACCAAAACTTGAAATGACCCATTGTATCATTATCCCATAAATATGTAACAAAGTATTTCAACTGATCATATAACTTCATAGTTCAGATGTATTTACATTAATAATCATTCATATCTCAAAACCAGGACAACCATATAATGCAATTTAGAAATATATGTATTTTATATCATGTTGTATAAAATTACAAAATTTAGAAATAGATATAGTTAGTCATTGTGATTTAATTGGTTGATACTGTCTTCCGTGAGCTCAATGCATACATTTATCTCCACCTGTGAATGTTCATTTTGGATTCTGATAGATGTCATAATAATTTTATAAGACACATGCATAATAATATTAGCATTAGATCAAAGTCAACATTTCAGATCAAAACAATTTTTATGATTTATATAGTTTCATTTTCACATATAAATCAAATGAAATAAATCACAACGAAGTATATGTAGAACAAATTTTTTCTCAAAATCTAGATCGATCAAAAAAAACCTAAGGTTTTTACACACGTATTTGATCAATAATGCAAGGTTGATCTTGTACTTAATAAATTTTAGATAATTTTTATCTTTGTTAAATTGAATGGTTAAAAATTTGAATCAGAAACTAATTGATAGGTTTTAGGTTATTTTATCATACAGTATTATTTGTATACATACATTGGTCTGGAATCAATTGTTCTTAATTAATTAGGCAGGGCGGGGCCCTCGTTCATAATATTTAATACACATTTACTGATAATTTATACAATATCACTCATAAACTTGCTTTATAATAAGCTGACCAAAGATGTTCATGGATGTAAGATATATCTTTTTCTTACATGTACTTTAGTAATAATAAACTTTCTATAAAAAGGGGGAATATGATAGAAGGCCTAAAAGGATTTCAATAATATCATTATTAAACATGTTATGGATTTACAGATTAATTAAGATTTAGATGGTAATTTTAGATATTTAAAAAAATCTAGATATCGAATCTCTTGACATTGATGTTAGCAGAAATAAATCAAATTTTTCAAGAGTACAAATTGTTGAAGAAGAATTTTCACTTTCAACGAGAAAATAACGGTAACCAATTTTGTATTAATACAATACCATAAATTCATACCCTGGTGCATTTAAAACAGAGTAGTTTATGCAAGCATCCGCTGAACTATAGGTTATAATGTGTAGAATATTGAGATCTCAGCAATGAATTGAAAGATCTTATTTAAGCATATCCAATTAATTGTTAAGTCAACTCATGGCAAATCAAAAATCTTATAAGGCGAAAATTCCCTGATTCAAGATTCTATCTGATTGAAAAATAGAAATTTTAATTTAAAATTCAAATAGCGATAACATAGGTTAAGTTTTATTGAATGCATTCAATAATTTTTTGTAAGAGTACTTTTTATTTTGTATGACCTTAAATTTGATATTAGATTTTAATTCTGGTTTGTTGTCCCTTTAAGAATAATGAAATATTTACATATATGTACAAATTGATAGAAATTTTCATAGATTGAACAATTTTATTTTACATTTTTATTAAAAATTTTAAAGACAACTGCAGACAAGGGTAATTACTATAATAACACCTTTTCATTTATTTAACGATAATTTCAATTTGGTCAGTTTTACAAAAGTCCATAATCAAAGTTCTACTTTCATGCCTTTTTCTTCTGTAAAAGATACGAAATATGTGTATAATGGCAAAAATGTGAATTTTAAAGAAAAATGACATATTTTTGTAAATAAACACTATAATTTCATGAAGCATAGTAACTAAATCAAAATATGTATTAAGTATTTTGACATGACGAACAAATATTTTACTGTTTAAGTTGTTAATTTTTGTATATAACATTATTGAAATTGTATGACATTAATATTACTAAAATTACTAATTCATGTTATTTTGGTGTAATTAAAATATTTTATATGATTACATTTACATGCCTATTCTTCAAGTAATTTATTATGGCATAATAGTGCTATTTTCTCTGTACAGCAGAATTTATAGACCGGAGTTACAATTTATTAATAACTTCTTTTGAGTGTGCCTTCCCTAACTGGGACATGCAGTTGGAACAATAATTAAATGGAGCAGAATGAAACTACTCTTCGAACATATATGTGCTATTTAACTGAGCTGATTCATTTTGAGAATTTATAGAATTATAATTTAAAACTAGAATAATACTGCTCCGATATATATTGTAAATATACATTTTTGATTGTACAATCAAGTTTAATTCTTACTTACATTTGTTAAAAGAATTTTTTTTACTTGACTTCAGACACAATTGGAAAAAAAATTATTAGTCTAATATTGCTATCTTCCATAACCCTATTGCATGTAAATTTTGTAGTACACTTTGTTGTTATCTTGATTTTTTTTCCATTTTTAAAAAAAATATTAATAGATTGTAAATTTGCTGGCCATTACCTTATTTAATATCTTATTTTTTATTTGCTTGCTTCATTACCAGAAGCCAGGTATACAAAGTCTCATTTTCCTTGAAATTTTGATAATTCGGACTTTGGTATTCAACAAAATTGTCTTTTGACCCAATAAAATTTAATGCTCTTGTTCAGAATGTCAGCAAGCCATTTTAGTGCTTTTGCATGACAACATCAAGCCATATTTTTGAATATATATTACAAAGAATTGTATGGTAACACTGTATGAGGCTAACTGCAGATGGAATAAAATGTGCTTTGTAGTCGTGTCATCAGAATATCAATGGATCGATGTTAGTGAGAATCACACCTGATGGTTGGGAATTGTAATGTTCCTACAGTATAGCACTCTTCATTGAATGATTTGAATTATGTGTTCCAAATTATATTGTGATGTGTTAATGGAATACATTTTTGGGGTCAACTATAAGTAGTTAGCAGTACAACAACTGACCCTATTAGGTTTTCTGGAATTACAGATCAGTACATATTGAATTAAGTTATACTGAATCTAACAATATAGATTAGATAATATATTTATGCTGACTATTTACTAGTGTTTGATAGTGATTTTGTTTGTTTGTTAAATTTATTATTATTATGATATTGATAGTTATTAATTATCTTTATTTCCCCCCCCCCCCCAATATATTTAATTATTTTCCTCTTACAATTTTTTTTTTTTTTTGTAAATACATAAAATTGAAGTTTAAAGTAGCAGATTTCTCAAAGAAATAAACCATATTAATTTGGACTTGGAACAGGGTTGATTATATAGCTAACTTTAAAACTTTGGTTGAAAAGTAAGCTTATGTATTTGTTATATAGATTATGCATGTGTAGCTATTGCCATGGACAATCAATTTCATGTATGCTCCACCAAACATTTATTTTTGCCCTCATTTTATTAAATGTGTTCAATGTGTTCATATAAATTATGTTTAGTCCTTTTTATTATATTTTATGTTTTACTTTAATATTAAGAGTTATTTGATTTTTGATAGCGGTAGTTAATTTTCTGTCATTAGGTGCCTTAAATACATATTTGATAAATTTTATAGTGAAATTAATTTGGAAAATTAAAGATGGGTTCCCGGGAAAGTATTTATCGGGTGGTTTTTGCCTTTTAAAGTATGACAATTTTGGTATATATGGAAAGTAGAGATATCTAATCTTATTAGAAAAATACTGGATTCCCTGAAAAACACTCATGGAGGACAAAAATGTAACGGTTCCCTTAATAGACAGCCTGACGATTAGAACTATCTGCACACGCGACATCAAAGGCTCCTTGATAACTTGAGCGCTTTGTGTACATGTTGATAAACTTTATGAAGAGCTAGACATATGCCACTTTCTGAGTTAAAAATCACAGAAAAAAGGCACAGGCAGTGGATAATCCGAGAATTTAATTAGGATTCAATATTTGTAATAAATAGTCATCGATTACAGACAACATCGTCTTGTGTATGCAATGAATTCTCCCCTGTCTCCGCCGTTGTTGCTACGGAGAGGGGTAATCCCCTGACGCAAAAATGGCCTCTGTTGATTGATTTTTATAGCAGGGTATACTTGGTAATTAAATGTTTAGAGAAGGATTTGAAGCAAAATTATGATGAATTAATTAGTTTGAATATGTTTTTAGTCCTAATATATCGTCAAATCACCCAGTATGTACCCGGGAATGTAACTTTAAACCGTATATAATTTCCTTTCACTGATACTTTCATTAAAATTTGAAGTAGTTTATATGGAACTTACATGTTTGACATTTGACTACCCATGTTTGGAAGAAGAAAAGAATATCTTAAACAATAGGAAAGTCATCAAATATACTTTAGATTCTGAATAGTTACAAATTTCTGGCAATCAAAGAGGTACACACTTCGAGAGGTAGCCTAAATTTATCAATGATATTCTTAACCCTTTAAATGTGAAACTCATGCAATTCTTCCTGCACCTGGCAAATTTTACCCTTTGATGTAATGACTCTTGTTGAATGGATAACCAGTTAAATACTCAGTCATGTAAGTCATTAATTTCTTGGCAAACCTGGAAAAAAGGCACATGTCACAGCCATTATCTGACACAAATTGTCCTGTACAGATTTGTCTTTTTGCTGTGATTGTATTGATAAATTGAATACATGTCTAATAGAAAGTTCAAAATGTCAGGTACTTAAATGGTTCATCAGTGTCTGACATATTGTGAGCAATAACTAAAACATTTATTTCCAGGCGTGGTTGTTGGCCATTTTAACAGTACAAACAAATCGATGGTATGACAAAAATTTATTGAGGTATTTCAGCCCTTTATTTAGATTTCCAATACAATATAGATACTGTATACTATTTTCGATGTTTTTATCATATTATGATTTAGATGTTGTTTGATTGTGTGCCAAAATGTAGTTGTTAAGTTTTATATATTTTATGAATACCTTTCTAGTTAATAGTTATTTAGTCTATAGGAACTTGTAGTATTACTACCCTAAAAGCTCATAGTCCATAGCCATTTTCCACAATTTTCTTGAAGGAAATTGAAAATTTCTGACATAAATATTTTTTTATATGATTTGATGAATAATTCATAATAAAATTGTTATTCATAATTCAATAAGGTTTTATCACTAAAGTTATTTTTTGTACCATTTACATGCCTAGTACTGTAGAGATTATTCAATATACATGTATATTCATAATATTTTCATTTTTATTCTATGACAGTGTATTTTTTTTTGTTCCTTTAATAGTCATCCTCATCCTTTCTTAATGTATAAATAGGAATAAAACTTGATCAAACTTTTATGGATTTGAGTTATGCTAGTATGAGTAGTATGCAGATCTTAGCAATGTCACATTATTATAGGTCTGAGATTTGAATTTAAAATCTCCCCACTCCCAGTGAAGGAGCATTATCTCTGCAGGGGAACAAGAGATGACAGATGATACCCTTTCATATAATATTATGGGTAAAACTTGGTAATGCTGCTGGCTGGTACCCATATTGAAATTTTTTTTTTCTCACAAAAAAACAATTTTTTTATGTCACAATATTTATTCAGCATTTATTGCACACTTAAATTAGTTTCCATTCACAAAATTATTCATAAATCAATTCATTGTTAAAAATTATGTCAATATACAATTTTAAATGTACAGAGCAGATGCAAATTATATAATATGACATATTATCAGGAGGGCGTTACAAATATGGTTAAAAAAAAAATTTATGAAACAAAATGCATAATAATAAAGATTGAAAAAGAAAACTTATAATTATTATAATACAGTTTAAATAATAAACACTAATCTCACATTACTAATAAACTACATGTAAACCTAATTGGTGATGACTGTCATACCTTTAATATCACCATGGTTACCAAGCCTGAAAAATAACACAGGAAATAAGTGTAAATAATAATCTATTGTTGACATAGGATAAGCCATAGAAAATTGCAAATCACTTGACCTTTTGAGTGTGTATGAGGGGTTTGGTGATGGGGGCAATAACTCTACATATCTCAATAGGATTCCCCCTTTTGACTAACCGAATAATCCCTGCAAGTAACATCCATATACAGCCACATAGAACATGGCAGGGTCGGATCCAGGGGGGGGGGGTCCAACCCCCACCCCACCCCACCCACCCCCTGCTCAGCTACATAAAAAAAATAATGCCTTGCATCAATGAAATTACATCATAAAGTGATCCTACATCAGTATTAAAACGATTTCCTTGTTTAAAAAGCTCAATTTGTATGTATGCAGTCCTCGAAATTAAGAATTTTCTACCACGGCACAAAAAAATGAAAAGTGCCGTGGCAGAATAGTACTGCTACGGCACCACGGCATTTTTTGGTATTTCAAAATCAATGCTTTTTTTTTTTAACTTTTCAAGATGGATAAAACTTATTTATTCACCCCACAAAATTTGACGCAAATGATACCAATCGGTTACGTGTGGTCGCGCCATGCAGTTCAAAAACATGTGATCGAATTCCTTGTTACGCAAATTGAAAGATCGGTTAACAAATTTATTCACATTTGATCAATATTTATACAGGATGACTTTGTGACACTGGTCTAAATTATTAATATTATACAACAAACTCAATTCATTCATTCTTCATTCTTGCCATTTCATTTCTCCATCAGTCTTACCGGTACTTTGAGTTTGACAGATGACGTATTTTTGAGATCAGGTATTGACCAGTTGTAAGCAGGTTGATTTAAAAATACCCCAAGCCTTAATTCTTTAAATGATTATATTAGTAGTGCCATAAATATTTAAACATGTCAGCTATATTTCCAAAGAATTTACTGCACGTGTTCCTTTCACTTTTAGCCATGCTGTATGGTAGTACTGACCCGTATGTAGGTCGTCTACTTTGACCCCCACATGGCATCACTTGACTGCTATAATGTAAACGATTTTACTGTCTTGTCTTGTATGTATATTTTAATATGATTTCATCACAACAAATTATTCTGTTTCCTGTTGAAACTTGGTTTGTAGAGTGTCGAGGTTAATAAATACTATTTATTTTGTCAACCAGTCGCTACCTATCATTGAGGCTATTACTCTCCGTTACATAGGGCGTAGTAATTATAAACAAAGGGTGTAAATCGGTCCTGGTCCATCGTATGTGACAAACGATGCAGTTAAAAATACAAATGACGAGAATGGTAACATTGTTCATTAATGTTCATGCATTAGCTAGTTTAACCAGGGAACAGTCCGTGCTCTCTATCATCTGTGTCTTTTTTAGTCTATAATCGTTGAAAAAAAAACACCACTGTAACGGTAAAGCATGGATACGCCTACGTACAGCACATGGTTAAAAATGTATCTGTATTCGGTAATTGCAATATATTTGTCAGACTTTCGTCTACAAAATGATAAATATGTCACTTTATTACACGGTTAGACGACATCATCCTGGCACTATTCTATAACTGGTACATTTAGTCATTATAATTTTTGGGATCGTAAGATCTACCACGGCAAAAAAAAAAATTAATTATGCCGTGGCAGACGGGAGTTGCGTCGGCTTTTACCACGGCTTTGCCGTTTGCCGTGGTTAATTTCGAGCGCTGTGTATGCCTATGTAATTTAGAGACGATGATGGCAGATTTCCCTAACCGAAAGCTGCCAAACCCCCTCCGGCAAAAATTCCTGGATCCGCACCTGCATGGGCATACATACCTGGTGTAGTGCATAAACATCATTATTTTTAACTAAAGAGATCGTAATAAAAAAGAGAAAGATGAAGTAATTATTAACATTATCCCCCTACTACTGCATTTCCCACAAATTTACTTATTATAAATGATGGTACCTTGGTCAGAATTGACCTAATAAAGAAATGATGAATGATTTGCATTTTTTCGGACAATATTAAATTTCTTAAATCAAAATTTCAATTCTAGATAATCTCACGGATTGAATTCAATGGAATTAAAAACAGGCCCATCAAAGGAGCAGCATTATAGATCAATGGAATTTTGAATTCATCATAGCTTTGTAAATAATGAACGGAATTGAACTATTTCTGGACTGATACTCCTATTAGAGTGTCAAAATTCATGAATGACTCAGATAACATGCAGGGGCGGATCCAGGGTGGTGACTAGGGTGACTAGTCACTCCCCTCCCCACCGGTGTATAGCAATCCTAGGTCCTACAAGCTTCCACCGGGACATGCACGCATGGTCGTATATATATTATATAGCACACGGTGCACATCTTATCAGACACACAATCAGCATCTATGTTACTAGTGGCAGAAATTAGCTCCGTGAACCGCGGTCAGTGAGACAAAACATGGGATTATCACCCCTCTCAAAAAAATCCTAGATCCGCCACTGACATGGTCCCAAATATTTTGTTACCTGGAAACAAAAACATGATTTATAAAATTGAAAATAAGAATCTTCTTCCTGCACTACAACTTATGTAACTCTTATTTACCTAATATATAAGCAGCAATCAGTTTCTGTGACAGAGACAAATGTAAATATTCCGGCCACTTTGTGTCCTTTTCACCATGTGTAGGCATGGCTAATGCAGCAATACACATTACGGCAGTAAATATTATGATATAACTAGGACCTGTCGCAGATCGACCTGAAAAATGGAAAAAACATTTCATAAAATGTATCTTATGGTGACTGAATCCATAACATTTGACAAATGAATATGAAACATAAACCCCTGTGATGAATCATTGAGACAACTGACCATAACGATTTCGGAATCTGTTGATTTTTTTCTAACACTGGTATACTAAACCCAATCCCTAACACATGTTGCGCATGTTATCTGGTATATTAGTAGAATTTTGTAGGGATTTAATCCCTGTTATTACCTATCCTCACAGTCCTCCTAGATTATGGCTACAAATACTTGTTTGTCTCCCTTTCTCTGAGATCTTACTATTAACTAGATATTTAGAGAGATTAGATCTGTGTTCTCTTTTTATCTACTTAAGACCATATGAACGAGAACAAAAAGTTCTATGATTAAAATACCTGTTGTTTGTCGTGTAGTGATAGGTGTCTGCGGAAGTTCAGGATTACCAGCTATACTTGTTGAAAGCGAATGAAAATTTTCTTCTTTTGGTGGACTTGTTTCTCTTTTTGGAAAAAGTACGGACATGACATCCTTTTTCCCTGTAAAAAATAAAAGATGTGAAAGTCTACAAAAATCTGACATGATACAAATGTTCTTCATAGACAAAAATACAGGGCTTGTCATTAAACTTCATTTTTATGCTAATCTAAGCGTCTTGCAAAAAATAATCTACACAAGCAGCTCACCTCTTGCATAATATCAATTACACAGACAGGTGTCATGCTTCAGGTAAGGTATGCTCCCTTTTGACAAAATACTTGATTATGTCATAGAATCTTGTTGATGCTCCAATAACATTATACAACATAATGATTTTGCTTTTTATGTACCAACTGCTTGGGATGATTTATTTAATTAGTTACTGTAGTTATATGTTCCACCCAAAAACAACCTATCTTCATACACCCTTTTGACAGACTTGTCAAAGTCTTTAAATACAATTACTTTTAAGGGCTTTCAGCACTCAAGGGGTATTACCTTATACTATATACTACTAATATAAGGAAACTTACCCAGAATTTTGCGTTGTCCATATTCTGACACCTGTATTCTAAATTTGTCCTTGACACCTTCGTTATTTATACAAATGTCAACGTGGCGAATAACTCTGTGAAAATACATCATCAAAATCTTTGAATAATCCACAAATGTTGAAAATCAAAAACGTGTATTATATTATGTAAAGAAATGTTATTACAATTGAATTACATTGTGAGTGACCGAGACGTCAAGCATTGTTTCTAACTGTTGATTTCACTGTAATCAATTTTTGTAAATGTTTGGCAATACCAACTGAATACAACAGATTACATCTTGGTCGCTCCGATCTGATAAACACCTCTATGATGGATCTATATTGCTATTTGATATCACAGATGGGTAACTAAGCTGTAATGTAACTATTATTACTGCATGAGTAAGCCTGAAAGTTCCACAATTGAGAAAAAAGATTCAAAGAATATTGATAGACATTTATGATTGAAAATCAAGGGATCTTACACGTCCACACAGCATCTTGGTCTGATTGTTCCTTCTGAATCAACAACAGTATATTTTCTTGGTGTTGTACTCAGAACTAAAAATACAAATATATATAAATACTAATAGTGTTGAAATATCAACAGTAGAGGGCTTGAATTAAATGAAATTAAAAACAGGACCTGCAAAAGACATTCGAAGATGATAAGAGCACTGATCCTGTTAAATTCATTATCAAACACAGATCTATATTTCATTTCGTTTTTTTATAATTTCGAAGATCTGCCAAGTCATAGTGGGAGTTCACGTCAGGGGGGTCAAATGAGTGGCTTTTGTCCCTATGACATCAGACATTGATTAATCAATCAGTGTTGATGTTTCTAGTGGTTTACCCAGAGTTTCATGCATCAAAAGGCCAAGAACTCAGAGTAACAGACAGTTTCATTGGCTAATCCCTCACAACATCCAGACAGGTCAATGAAAACAATTCTTCCAGATCCTAGTGAAGTAAAGACAAATAAAACGAAATTTTGAACTATAAAATGAAACAGGAACTGTGTTTTAATCAGATTGATTCATGTTAAAATTAAATACAGACTGGTACTGAAGCATTTTTGGACTGAAACCCTTTATAGATTCAACTTTAGTTTGTAAGGAATTAAATCCCATCAACTGATCATGATGGTCAGAGATATTAAACAGTGGTTAGTTTTAGCCTCACAGCTACAAGAACATACTTTTAATGTTTTTAATGCTTCCTTAAATTTGTACCTTTTGCTTTATATTATTAGTAAGAAAATTTACACCATACGTAAACAAACAGAAACCTTTAACTTACCTTTAAACTTGAGTGGGAAATCATATGGATTATACAGAGTTAGAACTTGTTTATGGGATGATTGGTCATCAGAAAAAAATGTTAAAGATGTTGGGAAAACAAATATAGGTAATTTTCCATCTGTTACTTGGGGCTGGTGTTGCATCACAATCAAATGGCAGGAAAATTAATACACAACAGAATTCTGAAAAATAATTTATTTATTATTAAAACATATTGGTATAGACTATCGACAAAGAAATTGGGTTTAATGTCCACGAACTACAACTGAGTCATTTTGGAACTAACCTACATGTATATTTCAATAATTCGATTGTTTGCAGCAGTCTTAAGAAGCAGGAAGAATTTTTAAACGAGACATTGGTCTGAGAAAACCCATGAGGTTAGGAAGGGCGCAATCTGTTTCACAGAGGATTACCAAAGTCTTCTAATATATCTGTAAAACATGGCTGCCTTCAACCATTACGTCACATCACGTGACATCAAAAATCATTGGCTAAATGGCGCATGCATTGTTTACACAAGACATTACTGAATCAGACAGAATGCTGCCTTTTACTCATTTTAATACCCTTTTACACTAAATAAGAAATAATTTTTACCTGCAAATACTTCAATTCATAATACTTCTAATATATAAATGAAAATGTTTTAGAATTTAATTTGTCAGAGGAAAAACGTTGATATATTTTACTCAAAGTCACCTTGATGACATCCTTATCAGTGATTGCAGAGGCTTAGCGAATATAAACTGCTGATCAGTGTGCGGTTAGGAAGATTTCTTTACTCTTGAATCGCACTCTGGGACATTTACAATTAACTGAGTTAGCAGTTGCTTACTAAAATGTCTTTTCTTGTGACTGTAATTTGTTACCTACATTAGTTTGGTTCCTTGCAGATTAAGGTTGGGTGGAGAGGGCCTATGGCCATCAATATCAAATACATGGGTGATTTTATAAGCTCTTGCATGTTTTCAAATCAATTATATTAATTAGTATCGTGTACACCCATGATTCAAAATAAAATGTTGTTCAAACACAAAATTAAATGGACTGTACGTAGTGTTACATGTATAACATCTTTTTCAATGATTCAATCTAAAAAGTAAGGTGTAATATTTTGCCAGAAGGACAAATTGTATGTAAAAGAGAGAGAGAGAGAAATGGGGTTTAACGTCCACTCAACACAAACTAGGTCATTTCGGGACTAACATATGGTTTTAATTTTATTTCAATAATTCGCTTGCGCGTAAGGGTATTTAGCAGTGGGAGGAAACCGGAGTGCCCAGAGGAAACCCACGAGGTCGAGAAGGCGCCCCTATCTCCATGCCACATACCCTCACACCAGGGCTCGAAACCACAGCCGCAAGCCAGAGGTGACCGGCCAGCTAGAGGTCGAAGCGCGGCACTCTAGACCACTAGGCCATCCCAACCCCCCCAAATTGTATGTATCTTGATGGAATTATGTTAAATATATTTATTGGTGAATTGTGATTATGGAATTTACTGTGGAGAGTCTTGACTGATTGGTAAAATAGTTTTTTTCATGGATTCGATTCAGCATCAATATAAATTTTATAAGTAGATAAGCCTGTGTTCACACCTAAGTATATATGAATGTGTTGATCTGGAATGACTGGATGTGCCAGACCAAAAGACAACCACCATAAAACATTTTTGGCATGCACAACAAAGAACCCCTTGACACATGATCAAAGACTTCAATATTCATGCATACAAAAATAACAACTTCCTGTCAACAATTCTCATTGTTGCACATTCTAAGAATTTGCTGAAGATAAGAATTTGGCACATCATGTCTTAATGACATGTGCATCATGATCATGCAATTATTTCAGTCAATAATAATTAGCTAAAGCTCCAATCATCAACCATGCTATTGAATTGAATCCAACGATATTAACTGTTGCATAGACATCCCTACTACATCTTCTATGATATAAAAATAAAATAACCCAACAATCAAAGAACGATCAAGAAGGTAGATCAAGAAGAAGGTAGATCAAGAAGAACGATAAAGAAGAGAGATCAAGGGTGAGATCATATATTTCAAGTTCAGCCAGTCATAATAGCTAAACTCCAATCATCGACCATGCAATTAAATTCAATCTGACGATATTAACTGTTGCATAAACGTCCCTACTACATTTTCGAACGATCAAGAGGTCAACGGTGACAAAACTGTCAAAAGCCCCAAAAGAGGCCAAATTTTCAGTCAGCAATGGCACTAGCCTATTTATAATTTGAATTACATACGGTATTTATTCTTTATTCCAATTAAAGGTGAGGGAATAATCTACGTAACTATTACCTCAATGTATCAACTTAAACAATTATTAATTATCTTCCCATTCCTTGATTTATTTTCAAGGTTTGTTCGATCTACAAACAAACATTGAAACAAGTTAGTCATTCGTTGCTTTCATCAGCTGAAGCTTTGTTTTGATATGAGTTATTTTGTAAAAAACGTCATCGGTTTTGTGGTATGACGCACAGCTGATACGCGAATAACTCACAAAAATACTAGATAACGGGCAATCGTATATTTTAGACACCAACACGGATGGAATGCACAATCCAACTTAATTTTCATTGAGGGTGAAATTGAAGTGAATGCATTGCCATTGTTATATCTTTAGATGTATTATAGAAGCTTCCATGTTCCACAAAGAATTCGTTATCCCTTATTGCTAACTATAATTATGAGACTCACTCACACATAAATCATGAATCATTCGGGTCTATTTTAGACATTAAATAAAATATGAGATCAAAAAAAAGAATGGAAAGAATTGTCTCTCTTACTTTCGATAATAGAGTGACCAGAGTTACTTTAGTACATATGTGTTATTCAAAATTCATAATTATATTTAGATAATCATCAATCGAATTTGTTCATACACTAAGCAGGACACATTTCTTGCAGCGAGTTGTCTAGTTCTTTCGTTGTTGTTGTGCACAAATTTGGACGTGATCAACATGGCAATAGAAAAAGAAGTTACTCAAAGTTCAGTAGTTAAACACCCAGATAACATGTCTGTGAATTGTAAAAAAGAAACGAATTTAAGGTACGCGCTTGGAAGCATTCAGTCATCATATTCATTTCAAATCATATGTTAAATTCACGATCCCTGTAACGTAACGGGCACTGAATTGATTGTCACAATCACATCATATTCATTGTGATTGATCATGTTCATATGAATTATGTCATATGTTGTTAAATATAAACTTTCATAATTAAAGATACCTTATTGGAGAGTAAAAATAAAAACTGACTTTTGTCAGTCTTCCTTTGGGCCCCAGATGTCATAGAAATTATAAATTAAATCTTTATTATTTAAACAACAAGACAAAAATCAACTCTGTATACCCACGGATGGCTTGGATTGGGCTGGGATTTAAACAGGATTTCGTTGATTGATTTATTCACAATGGCACCGTGGGCGGAGATTCTTCGTGACGTTGACGTCATAATACATCCGGAAATTAGCAGCCCATAACGCTGCATTCCTTATAATACACACTGTCCGTATTATACATGCTTCTGTCTCTTGCATTTCTGTAAAATTATGGAAATTGATAAACATCGGTCATTGCAACTAACATCAACCCAGTTGAATTGCAACCCCATCGGATCACTGTTTTCTATTCGTCTGCTTAGGAAGTCACTTAGGCCTACCCGAAGTACAAAAGAGTACACGCAGGCAACGCAAGAAGTCGGCTATTTATCATAATTTATTTACAATACTGCCTCGTTGATTTGGTCCATTCCTTTCAAACTTTAAAATCCTGTCGCAGACTTTCTCTTCTTATCTATATATATCTATATAGTCTTAATTCTAATTTGTAGTAAATAATAAATGTAAAACGAATTGAATTGCAGTCCCGTCTCAAACCAAATACGCTAATGGTACCACAGTCATTGTAAACATTACTTGATAATCGAGACTATGTAGTGTGGAGTTAACACCTGTCAATCACCGATCGACCATAATCGAAAAAGGGTGTCGATGCAATTAACTACCATTTCTAGTGAAAAATTATAGTGGTAATAACTTTGTTCAGAAGTAATTTGACTGAAATTTTCAATATATTCTTGTTTCTTCATCTATTTTTGAACTGTTATAGCAAGAATGGCTAACTCCTTTTAAAATCTCCCATAATGTAACTTTAAGTTTCTCAATTTAAATAATTTCTGAATTGTAGATCTAAATTGTATTATTAATTTTGTTTAAAGAATAAGAACAAAAAAGTTTGAGAATTATTTTCATTGAATTAAAAACTATATTTTGTGACGTCGTCATTGATCATAATTATTAGATATGTCATAGAAATATTTCTGGGATGCGTAATCGGTAAGTTAGCATGCACATTGTAAATTGTATCTTTTTCTAGTCTGAATTTATTTTAAATCAACAGTCTGTGGGAAACAGTTTTAGTTATGCTCATGTGTTACCGGAAAAGAACTTTGCTCAAGCACCACGATGCTTTAGAGCTTCGTTCTACATTTTCTGGTGTGGTTTCCCTTGTTCTATCCCTTAGTTGTCCAAAAAGTACCTCAGGATATTCTAGTTTGGTTTCCCTTGTTCGATGGTGCAGGATGAAGAGCCTGGCAATGAACAGTAAATGCTTGGATGCGACAGAAGATTGAGGAGGTGCTAATTACAGGCTGGCATGAACATATAAAAGAACTGTTGAAAGTTGGAATTCAAAATAAGAGTAAGCCATAGATAGTTATGCTGCCATGGCACAATTTCACTCACAGCACTCTTTCTTCATTAACCTGGTTGGTTCATGAAAATAGAATGTTATACATTTGGGATTGAAATTCATATTTTTCTGTTTTAGTCACAAACAATGGAAGAAACTGAAAAGGAAAAAGAAAAGGGTTGCTGAAGCATTATTAAGAGCAGGTAATATTTTCAGAATTATTTTTATTTGGGATTCATTCAGATTTAATATCATCATATACTCAGATTAAATATGATTACTATCTTCTTCTATATTATATTTTAGAGCAAGAAAATGATGATAATTTTGAGAGTTCATCAGATTCTGAAAGACGTGAAAGTGAAGAAAAAGAAAGGGAGAAACAACATCAGTTATTTTTAGAGAGAGAAAGATTAGCACAGATTGTATTTTTGGCCAATAAAGAAAAAGAGAGAAAAGAAAAAGAATATTTAGAGGAACAGCAGGTAGGTCTATATACCATAACTTATTTGAAATGAGATTGATGGGAAATTTGTTTTTATATCAAATAATTACCCATGATTTAAAGATGTCATTACAAAGAAGTTTTTTTTCATGTTCATGCTTTTTTTTATCTTTTAATATTTCAATATACCAGTACATTACTAATGAAGTACTGCCCATACCAGATATAAATAGGTGGTTGCATTTGAATATGAATGTTTGTGTGGATAGGACTTAAACATACATTAAGCAAGAGCTAAATCTACTTATTCAGGCGATAATCAACTCTCGATGTGATCACTAGTCTAAGATATATAGTGCAATGGAATGCATTTTTTTTAAAATAATTTAACATAAATATGGATTATAGTAGAGACTTTGTTTTAATGGATTAAAGAGACTTTAGTATAATGATTAAGGCTAGTCTAAAATTCAAAAGCTTATTTCTCACTTCAGAGTGGAACAATTTGACTGAAATTTTCAGACTATTCTATTTACATTATCTATTTTGTAACTATTAAAGCAAGGGCTGTCAACTTTTTGTATAATATCCTATAATGCCCCTTTAATTGTAAACTATAATGAATTATGATATATCCATTTGTGTTAATGAAATTTAATAATTTTATAATAATTTGTGATTGTAAACAATACTAATTGGTGATTGTAAACAATACTAATTTGTGATTGTAAACAATACTAATTTGTGATTGTAAACAATATAATTTTAGAAAAAGATTAAAGAAGAATGGGAAGAATTAAAGAAGAAAGAAGCAGAAGAAAGAGAGAAAAGAGAAACCGAAAAGGACAGACAGGTGAACTGGGGTGCTTGATTGAAAAATATCCTAAATTTTAAAAAGAAATAAATTCATATTTTTAATATCTCAATCTGTTGTGTGTCCTATTGTCTCCACAATTTAAATACAGTATAGTATAATTCCATCATTATAGAATGGAACATGTATATACATTTAATGTAACCAGTGTCCTCTTGAGTCGTCAATGCAAAAGAAACCTCTTCTAGATTCTGATTTGCAGTGACAATTGTTACCAAATACATGTTAGTTATATAAAACAGCATTTATGAATTACACTAAATAAAAAATTCCTTGACAGCTAAACACGTACCTTTGCTGGCAGTTTCAATGGAAAAGATATTTCGACTTTGTGTATTACAAGCAGTTTTATTGGAAAGGATATTTCCTCCAAAATGTATCTTTTTACATAATGTAGATTATAATGAATATAATGATGAAGTTGAATCTTTTCCTTACAGTTGAAATATTTTGACTACTTTGAAAATAGTTTCTATGTATTATTAAATCTGAATCTTAACTATTTAAGTCAGTATATTATTAGATATTGATGGAAGGGGCTACTGTATGTTTTTTTGTAGGATGCTTTATTGAAGGAAGCTACGGTTCATGAAAACAAGGTAAATAGAATTGTTGATTTCAGTGCTTTTGATGCTTGATGACAATTTTTATTTAAAAAAAAGACTGTGAAGTTAAAAAATCAAACATCAGAAAGTTGGGATACTAAATGTCAGAATTGGTCTCAGCCACGACTTAACAGGACAAATATCAACTATTATTATAATAAAAAAGACAACACAATTCTCACGAGCAATCTATGAATGTGCAATCACTAAATGCCACTCAAGGATTATATTATTATGATATTTGTATAGTGCAGTGATTCTCAACGATTGTGTCATGGCACATACTGTCTATGACTTGGCATATTTTTATTTTGCAAAATTCAAATATTTTCATAAATATTTAGCCAGGTGTGCTGCTATTTTGCTTTGTGTTCCAAAATAAGGTTGAGAACCACTGGTATAGTGTATACACTGTATGTAGATAAAACAATGGTAGCAGTTACTGATATACATGTACATCATCAACTCGTTTATTTCAACAGAACTGCTTTATGTTACAGCATAAGTAATTCTGATTGATGCATTTTCGTTTGATTAATACATGTATAACCATCTGAATTTTTAATCGATGAATAGTGTGCACTCTCCAGTAGAGCCGATAATCTGAAAAAACAAAAATTTGCTATTAGTAGGGCTGTACTTATTATGTAATCGATTCTTCTCCTAAACTTGGGTAGTTTTCAATTGTTGACTAACATTGTTGACACTGCAACTACTTTGCACTGCATTGTGTCAAAATACATGGGATTCATAGCATATATGTTTGAACTGAATTTCTATTTATGTACTTTAGGATGCCTGGCATAACCCTATAGCACCAGTAATATATAGTTCAGAACGTCCAGTCAATGAATGTCCATTCTTCAAGAAAACTGGTGCCTGTAAATACGGGGACAGGTAAAATTTTGATAGTGTCAATATTGCACTTAATTTACTAAACCTAAGTGTTTTTTCCAAAATAATGTCTAGAGTTGGTGAACTTTAATCCAGCTTGTCCGAAAAATATGCTGTAGATTCCAGAAAAAGAAGTTTGATCAAAGAGCATGAGCATCAAATTTTGGACATTAAATGCATATTATTAAAGTCAAATTTAACCAGACACGACAAGTGTAACAATAAATTCAATGTTCTAGAAACAAAGACAATAGATTTAATATTGGAGTGAATGGTAGTTTCATTCACTCATGTTCAACAAGTGTGCCATGGCCAACTGCTTGAAAGTTGCAGAGGTGCTATATAATTAAAAATAATTGGCTCTGGTAGACCAGCCAATGGAAAATTATCTGTTGGACATCTGCACCTTGCTGCATGTCTACTCGCTTGCGTAGATATTTGCTACAAGAAGAAATGAAATTTTCTGCAATTCCATATTTGTCTTTTTTTCTGTATACCATAGTTACAAGTCATGGTAAATAGTAGAACATATTGTAGATTAATCGTTGTTAGCTTTTATTATGTCCATAATTTACAGTGAAGAATTTTGTTTAAATGCCTCATGCAGTTATCTTTGATATTTATATTTTCTAGTTGTTCAAGATCTCATGATTATCCCGAAGAAAGTAAGACTGTTCTTATACCTGGAATGTTCTCACATTTTAGACTAGATCAGGCTCTCATAGATGAATATGATACAGGTATATTAATTCGCTTCATAAATTTTCTTAAATATTCAACCAATTGAAATCCTCAATTGAATATTCTTCTATCATATGTGGGTGTCGCTGTAGTCAAGCATTAAGGCACTGCACTCTCATCTAAAATATCCCAGGATTTTGTCAAGCCTGGTTCACGCTTATCAGGCGTACTGTTTTGGGGAATGACTGTCATTCAATGACGCATAAAGTGTGATTATCCTTTCGAGAATATATCCACCAATCACCATAGAACTTCATTTTACATCAATTGATTGCAATTCAGTATATTTGCTATCAAGTACTCCCATAGTAATGATTTAAAATTTGTATGCAATGTATCTCTGTACTGTATCTTATGTTTTTATTTAGATTTAAGTTTAGAATATGAAGATAAAGAGTTATATAACAGTTTTATTGAGTTTTATGAAGACGTATTACCAGAGTTTAAGTCTATAGGAACGGTTACCCAGTTTAAAGTTTGTTCTAATTGTGCTCCCCATCTACGTGGAAATGTTTATGTTTCATTTAAAAGGTAATCATTATTCTATATTTCACAATGTGTATATAATTACTGTTCAATATATCCATGATCAGTTTGATAACGATTCATTTGTTTTTGAACACATCCCCCACCGCACCCCATTTAATTTCCAAAATAGTTAATAAAAGAAAATTTTTGAATCTTGGCAATAGTTCACAATGAACCTTATCAATTTCATAATTTTTCTGTATCGCATATTGCAAGATACCACACCGTAAACATGTATGTTTTATATAATTGCTATATATTTTCCTTTAATTTTACTGGTATTATATATTTCTATATTAAAGTATTGAAGAGGCTCAACAGGCTGTAATGAAGTTTAATGGAAGATGGTATGCTGGAAGACAGTTGAATTGTGAATATCGTAATATCGCTCTCTGGAAATCTGCTATTTGTGGTAAGTCTTATAGAGGCATTTTTCATAAGAAAATAAATGTTATTGATATGGAACAAAATAGCATTTGTAATAACCATAGACTTGCCAAGCTCCAATATACTCTCCACAACTTTTTATTCAACTCTTTGAAACAAAAGAGTTATGGCTTGTAAAGTAGCATTTAAAACATCTTAATTAATAGCAGTGATATACTATTTAATTTTAACACCCAAAATAAATTACAGGAGATTGAGAATGATTTTTTTCCAAACCAACAATGAACTCCAGTTCCTTCTTTAAAGTTCAAGTGAAACACTACACTACAGTCAAAAATTACCAAGGAAAACTGTCTTTCGTTGTTCCTAATTCTAAATATTAACACACAGTTAATGAAAATTTGTCTCTTATGAATTTTTCAGGATTGTTCTCACAAAAATCATGTCCAAAGGGAAACATTTGTAACTTCCTCCATGTTTTTCACAATCCAAGAAATGAATTTAGAGATGCAGACTTTGATAATTACTATGGAGAACAGTCTTACAGACATGACAGACGGCCAGACTATCGAAACAGAAATCCTCCTTCTTCGAGACGATACAGGTCAAGGTCGAGATCACGGTCAAGGTCAAGACTAAAACACAGATCACGAAGTGAGCGGTCCAGATCACGAAGTGAGCGGTCCAGATCACGATCACATTCTAATTCTAGACAAAGATATTCTAGACATAGATCAAAGTCAAGGTCTAGATATAGCAACAGAAAGAGGTCAAAATCAAGATCAAGATATACTCGAGGTAGATCTAGATCAAATTCCAAATCAAGACATTATTACAGAGATAGATCTTATTCTAGTTCTGATTCAGAGAGCAGAAGATCAGTACGCAATAAAAAGTCTAAAAAGAGCAAGAAGAGAAAGCGTTCAAAATCAAGATCAAATTCTCGATTAAACTTTAGATCAGTGTCTCCGCATAAACATGACAGCTCAATCAATTCAGACAATATCAAAAATAGTGGTAACAGTGAGCCTCGATCATCTGGTTTGAATGAGCCAGTTAATGATTGTGGTGGTTCTAATGAAAATGGATGTGAATCAAATAATAGAGAAATAGTTGATAATGTTTTTGTGGAGGCTGCATTAGACAAGGACAGTATTAACAAAAAACATAGAAAACACAAGAAAAATAAACATAAAAAGAAAAACAATCGTTCTGAAAAATCTCAATCTTCAGATTCTGACGAATTGTAGATAGAAGATCACTGTTAATATTGTTACATCAGCTTATATAATGTTTTATTAAAATGATTTGTTACCCAAAACAGCTTTGCCTTCTTTGTATCACTCGGCAAACCTCGGAAGATTTCGGAATCTAAACTCGGCTGTACGATGAATTCCGCCATATTGGAACTACTTTAAAGGTCCCGGATGAAACATGGCTGCGCCCATTCCAAACACAAGTTGGCGACCTATTTGGATAGCGACCTATTCGACCGATCCAGCTGTAAGATAATGACGAAATTACACTTCTATTCTGAGCTGAAGGAATGGATAAAAAATAATATATTCTACTTTCATTTGATAGACATAACGTTGGATTTTATTGGTTGATAAATAGAGACTGTTGTCTTTACTCTAAATAGGTTTCCAACGAACAGGTTGCAGCTCGATCGGTCGAATAAGTCGCTAGCCGAATAGGTTCCCAATTTGTGTAGTAGCGTCAAGTTTTCCTGTTAAAGTAAACCGGTAGCCGCATCGCAAATGTATGGGCGTAGGTACATATCACTTACTGTCATACATCCGAGACTAGATGCAGTCTACGTAGTTTACGGAATCTGTCGAGATTAGCCGAGTGTTCTTTGTATATGAACATAATTTATTATATTTTCTGTAGAACTAGGTCTGCTTTTGAAAGAAATGGTGTTTATATGTCTTGCGAGTTTTTTTTTTCATACTAACATATGATAATTATTGTATGTATTTTTGTGTGCACTGGCTACTGTGAGGATGTCTTTGAATGTATGGGATATTCCTAGTCAACATAGCAAGCATGAAATTTGAATTTTGGGAAATTTCTTACCGACTTGGAAACTAAACCATACAAAGACTATGTGAATAAAAACTTAAACATGCTGCATGTTGAAAGATATATGGGAATTTCAAACTGGAGTCTAGTATTGGTTGCATTAGTTTTGTCAATGGCTTATTTTACTATTTTTTTGGATTGTTCCTTTGTATTAAGATAAATTCCCCAATGATCATACACCCACATTTTGAAGGATGCCGTTTCAATAGTGTGACTCCAAATTTCCTAAGGTTCCTTCTTTGCATTAGCTGATCCAGTTTTGGTGACAGGAGTAGTAACTATGTGAAAAAGCATTCCCCACTACTGAATTTTTAACTAGTTCCTCTTAAGGACTAGCTGAATAATTCCAGGCAGTTGGAAATTTTTTGTCCGTCCGTCCGTCTGTCACACTTTTTGGGACACAATAACTCTCTTCCTAATTGAGTTAAAATGTTCAAACTTGGTGAATATGCTTATTAAGTCAATGCCTTGATGGAGTTCGAAGATGAGCATTTTCTGCTTAGGGTAAGCAGAGATAAGCAATTTGATTGGTTGATGATTTGGAACACGATAACTTTAGTTCTAATTAAGTGAGAATGATGAAACTTGGTGTATAGTTTCATTACAGTAATACCTTGACTAAGTTTGATAATGAGCATTTTCTGCTCAGGGTAAGCAGAGCGATTAGCAATTTGATTGGTCGAGACTTTGGAACACAATAACTCTCCTTCTAATTGAGCTAAAATGTTCAAACTTGGTGTATATGCTTATTAGGTCAATGCCTTGATGGAGTTCGAAGATGAGCATTTTCCGCCTAGGGTAAGCAGAGATAAGCAATTTGATTGGTTGATACTTTGGGACAAGATAACTTAGGTTCATCTTGATTGATGATTTTTTATGCCAATACAATGACTGCATTCTCATTCAGTAATGGATTCGACAGTAACAGTCTATAGAAACGATTGACTTGGACACTCTCCCTTGGCCAGAGGGGCCCTTTTGTCAAGCATAGGGTAGGGTCCCTTTTGTCTGCCTTTTGGTTCCCTCTAACTAGGGTCCATTTTCATTTTTCTAGTCGGTTTTAGCATTTTTCTTTTTAAAACTCTTTTGGATGACACTTCGCGTACAGTTTGATTGCTCGATACGTTTGAAAAAAATAAATGTGCGATTAATTAATATGTGTCATCTATTTATTTTGGGATTTCGACGGGGGACATCAGCCTCACTGTTGGCTTGTTTTTTTTTATCCAAGGAACCAGTGTCACGACATAATGCTCAATATCCGATTCCTCTTAATTAGTGCAAAAAGAGTCCTATTCAGATTTACGTAACACATTTCACCACTATTTCCTATGCATTACCCTAAATTTTCAAGAGATTTAAAAAAAAAGAATTACTATAAAAGAAAAATCCTGTACTTGAAAATACAAATGTACCAATACGAAAAAAAACAAATACAAGGTAGATAACATTTTAATATTCATATCAATATTTTTATATAACAATTATAATATTTTTATTCATAATTTAATTATTTGCTTTTTGACTTCTGGAAAGCATGAGATATATTTTTTATATGTAAGAAAATCAAGACAACCACCGATTTAAAATAAAGATACTCAAAAAGGCCACATACATTTATTTAAAAGCACTACAAATCCTGACAAATACAAGCGTGTATTAACATTTTATAGAACTATTACTCTCATGATAACAACCTATTTATTTGTCTGCTATTTATAATTGACATATTGGTGATCAGAGTTATATTATTATTGTGACCTTGTCTTCAAATACATCTATGCATGGGGAGCAGCAGATTAGATTCAAAGAGAGATGATTAAGTTTTTTTCATGTTAGTAAATGTTTAATTAATAGTTTATACAACATTTCAGGCCTAGTGTATATTGAAATAATCAACAATAAATGCTGGTATAATATACATGTATATTTTTAAATTAAATTTTTAGTTCAAGACTGCAGATTTTGAGTAGTCAAAGCATGTATGTACAAAGATAATATAAGTTTAATCTAAATTATTCTATGAAATATAAATAATTTTTCATTTATCATTAATGACTAGCGATTATGAAATATGCTTTTTCAATTTCTGCAACAAAAACTTGGTTTCTATGAAGGCTATCAATAAAAAATTTCAAATGGTATTGGAATATAATGGTTTTAAAATGATTTGGTTCTTTAGTGATTTCAGTGTTTGTTGTATCTCGAGGCACTGACTGGTGAACAAAAGGATATCACAATATAAATAACATTAACTGGACACTGTAAAACCCATTTCTTCCAGGATAGATTTTGGCTCATCATTTTCCTGAAGAATAAAAATGATAAATTTAAACAATATTTATGCAACACAGTACATGTAGATTCTAATATATAGGAGATATTTTAAAAAAAAAATGAATTGTAAGTATTCTAAGTAATTCAAATACATATATATATATATATATATATATATATATATATATATATATATATATATATATATATATCGCCTCTTCATTAAAATGGATGCACAGAAATAAAATTTTATTCAAAATTAGGATGCATAAATGATGATTAATTATATTAAAAGATATTTTATAAATATAGTATAGAAATATAATTTAATAAGAAAAAATGAAGTGTGGTGGAGTGGTCACAAATACTATACACAAAAACATTTGAACAAAAATAACACAACAGAACATACCCAAATAAACCTATTTCTAGTATGACTGAAGGGTTCATTTAGTGAAAGAAGGGTCAGATGGTTCACATTCATTTTCCAAACAAGCAAACTTTCAGTGAATGCATTTTATATGTAGGTTTTAAGAAACTATCTCCTGCCTTGATTTCTTAATTAAAATTTGATAAAGCTATTAAAGTATGGTTATGAATAAACCTAATGTATCCTTTAATCTATATATTTCTAAATTCCTCCTAAAACAGTGAATTTTTGTTTTTTCCAAAGGGATCTTTATGTCCAAACTCCTCCCAAAACAGTAAATTTTTATAGTTTATTGGGGATCTTTATCACTATTATAGGACTACTCACTCCATATTTGATGATGCAAATTGCCGAAACACTACAATTATTATCTGATTTTGACAAAACTTTAAATATGTCTTATTTCCCAAATATCTCATTCCCTTTTGATGTTCGCGAATTTCAGACCATAACTTCCTGGATAATGGCCAATGATTGTCATATTCTCTATTGATTTGTTGGAAAATATTGGCCTATCTTGCCTGGCAACCGATGGTTATTGATGAAATACATATAGTAGGTAAATTATATAAAAATTGACTTTCACAACAAAGATGCTTGAAATGGTTGAAATATAAAACTGTCTAAAAGTCAGTAATGTCCTAATAATTTGTCTATTGAGAAAACTTTAATCAACATTTGCCCAGTTGAATTTTCAAAATATAAATGTGTCAAATATTTAAATATAAATTGTGAGAAGTGAGAAAATATAAATAAAGTGAATATGAAATAAGAAAACTAGTATTTAAAAAAGCAACAATAATAATAATAATTATGATTAACAACATAAACAGCCCAACATTTAGAAAAGTTACAATATTTTGACTAAACCCATAGAACATACATGTACATCATAGCGCAGATGGGCAGTGAAAGAGTACTCTAAATGGTATCTAATATCTTTTGTTTCAAGATAATTACCTTGTAACATCTTAAAAGCATAGGCTTTATAAATTGTACAGGTGTTGTGTTCTACCATTCTGTGGAGATTTATGGAAAACAACACAGTTCCTATGCCTGGTGCTTTATTGCACATAAAACCTCACAGGAAGCTGCTATGAGGTAAGGGTTGAAGTCCTACTTTTCTGCACCATTGAGCTAACGAAGACGAACATGTGTCATGCAATGTTCATGGGACCTAAGTTTTTGTTCCATCTGCACCTCTAAACAGTGCCCCTTAGCTACTAAAAATTAAAGCCAAAGAAGCCAGATTATATTCTGTTGTAATTCTTTGTTTTGACCCCATGTTACTAGCTGCAATATTAGAATTAGTCAAAATATATACACAAAAACTAAATAAACTACAAGCAGACAGGTGTGGAGATATCCCAAGGTTTCTTTGATATCGTAAACTAAAAATAAATAATACTACAGTTAAAATAGGAAAAAAAAGAAGAAATAAACATCCTTTCATATTAGCATCATTATGAAAAAAAAAGAAATTTTCAATTTATATTTTAATATAATTGAAAATTATATTTAAAGGAGAAATATAATGTAGATTTATGAATATTCAAAACCTGTTCTCTTATTCCAAATCTTTTTTTCTTTAATCTTCTGAGTCAAACCTTGTTCAAATCCACTTCTTCCACAATGAATGAGAGTTAGGCAACAACAGCCAGTTTACAATCATCAACATTTTCAAATAATTTGAATAAATGAAACTCTTGTTCAGTTTTAAGGTAATGTATATATTTACTTAAATTAATCTTTTAAGTTTACTATGCTTACAATGATTCCACTATATGATTTCATTTGTGATTTTTTAACACGTGTATGCATTATAGAAAAAAATTCAGAAAAATGTTGATCACTATAAATCATTGTCAATAAAGCCATTTACCAAAGCAAAAAATAAAAAACTTGTAAAAGTGCAGGGAAAATGGTGAAAAATTTCTATAAAGCATGCAAGCGAAAAGGTATTAACATCTTACCATTGAAAAATGAACTGAATGAAATTCTTATTTAGGGTTTACAGAAAGAACAATATTCTGTATATATTTCTATGTATGCATATATGTATGCACTGACTGAATTGACTTGAGAATTAATAATAACTGCAATGGACTTTTTTTTAATAAAGACAATATTTATTGAATATTATGCACTGTATGATGAACAAGAATTACAAACAGAGAATGGTCAGATTACATTACAAGTCATGGGTATCAATAACTTAATAACTCTCCATAATATGACAAATTGTGTCTCGAAAGAAATGTACAATTCACAATTAAACTGTTGTAAACAGCTATTTCCTGGCAAAACTTTTTTTTTGTAAGTCGTGGAAGCACGTAAAGTTACATGACAATGTATTAGTTATAATTCTAATTAATTTTCTTTTTTTTTTCTTACCAAATTTAGACTTCCAACTTTCTTTGATGTACAGAGACAAATTAATTTAGACACCAAACATATCAAACTTATAAATACAGATTTAGTGGTAAACATATTCACATAGACAAGAAAAACCTGGAGCAAATCAATTGTGACTAACATACATATAAATTATTTTTGTAAAAAAAAAAAGCATTCGTAAAATTGAACAAATTAATCACAATTTATCAGATTTCATTTCATATGAGATATGTTTAATATAAGAGATAAATTTAGGTAACTGGACAAAATAAAACTGTTATGTAGAAAAGTATATAAATCAAGACTGGCATCATTATCAGATTTCATTACAAATGAAATATGTTTAATATAAGAGATAAATTTAGGTAACTGGACATTCTTTCAAATTGAAAAAATATGGTACACGTTATAGTAGAAAAGTATATTAATTAAGACTGGCATGATTAATAATTTCCATTAAAATGTTAGATTGGCATAATTCTATTTGTAAAGTAAAATAATATATAAACCATTAAAACAAACAAATCTAATAATCTGTCGTGATCACTAACAGGAATGTCTTGAGCTTACCGTAATAATAAAGAAAACAAAACCTTTGTCTTGAGCATAATAATAAAGTAAAACCTTTTAAAATAATGCCAGCACTTTATTCATTTTTTATCAAAATAAAGTCATTCGTAATTCAAATTAAGATATTGAATTCTACCTTACTGTCATGTAACATCCTTTAACATTTTGATAGAGCATAAATTGCACCAATGACTTTAACACATTACAATTATAAGAGAACCACAAAAGGTGCTCAGTCCAATACAACAAAGCCATTCTAACATGTTATAATAATCACAAATGTTCATTTGTAGCTTGCAAGATCCACAATAATTGTAAATGGAAAACTTGACAATAGGGAAACCAATTTGTTGAAGAGATTTTTATTTTCGTAATCAATATGTTAACTAGATCAAGTGAAACAACCCACAATAGAATTTACTGAAAAAAATGCATGTTCTAGATCATTACCAATACTGGTAAAGTTATGTTCACTCAGATTCGTAAATTTATGTTCACTCAAGGGTCTCGTAAATTTATGTTCACTCATGATTTATAAGTATTAAATTAATAATTCATTAACAAATTTGATGAGATACATGACTGAGTTCCTATGAGGTACATTATATACATGTAAAATAATATTGAGTATATGCTAAATATAGAAATATTGTAGATTAGTATTAATACTCTAATGGATGTCATGGCTGATAAACAGAACTACTCAGTCCAATCAATAAGCATACAGTTATTATTAAATACAGTAAATTTCACAAGTTTAACATATCTACGCACCATATATAGTATCAGTATGATTGTGATGGGGGAAAATGTAATAAATAATTTGAATGTTATGACCAATATTATCCAGATTCATTTTTCAAATTCTGTCAAATAGCAGTGAGTAACAGACTCACAGTAGCATAATGCTAAATACTATGTATTTCATGATCAAGAACAGAGATCTTATTTTATTTTAATGCATCCCAGACTCTATGCCGATGATACTAAACTGATATATAAATCAGATAGAAAATAATTACATACTTGAGTGAGTCATCAATTATTAGAGAAATTGGTAAAGAATAAGAAGATACAATAGAAAATATTTGTGTCTAATATATCATTGAAGAGCAATTTTCGAAAATTAGATGTAGTTCACATTATTGTAAATTACACTTTAAAAACATGTTCACAAAACCAAATTGTTTAATTTCTCCCATCAGAACCATCTTGATTTATTTCAGATTACCGTAATAATAAGAAAAATGTATTTCAGAGACTTCTAATTCGTTAACTTATAATAATACATGTAATTTCTTTTGTCTAAATGTCCAATGAATGGGTGGATCTAACCGCCATTAACCTAAACCGTGATCATCAAAGAAGCCTTGGGGGGTCTCCTCCTGTAGTAGGAAAATAAGATAAAAAAAAACACATAAAAACCATGAAAATAGTCAATAACAAAAGCAAGAACTTGGGTGTTTTCTATACTATGGGCAAACACTAGAACTCAATGTTTGCAGCATACATTGGAATCTAATCTGAAAATGAAACTTATTATTAAAGCCCTAATATGCCAAAAGCAAACTGATACTAATAGTCAGATATATGTATGTATTGTTTTAATGTCAAGACCTGCTACCGTTATTATAAATCAATTTAAACAAATATAACATAACTTGTTATGCTTGATGGATTCAAATAACCTACATAAATTTTATAATTACTAGTATGTAACAATGTCCATCCATTTTTTTTAGGCATATTAGAGATTTATTAATGCAATGATATCAAATTATGTGACAAAAAGCATTCTGCAGAAAAAATACTAAAAGTTGAGAACAAAAATATGGACTTTAATTAGAGAACACACCATTTTTAAAAAAATGATCTGCATCACTGACTAATAAGCTGCAATATAATCTACAGTGATGTATAAATAACTGTTCTGAAAATCCATGTTTCAGTAACGGCTGAATTTATTCTGGTCTCTATGTGTGTGTTTTCTTGTGAACGCAATATTAGAAAGAAGTTAAAAGATTTAGGAAAAAGAATACAAAACGTTATGTTATGTAGTTACTTGTAAGCTTATCACATCATGCTACTTGAGATACATTTATTTAATTCCTGCTTTCATTTTAATGTTATCCCTATTACAAACTCAAAACTTTCCAGAAATACTGGCATTCTGCTAGAAATAATATTTGACAAAATAAATCTAAAAGATTTTCTTTAAAAATGTTTTTTGAAATAATGATTAGTGATGAAAATTTAATTTGGAATCAAGATTTCAATTAAAGAGACGACAAAGACAAACTAGAAGGTACAATAAGGAGCAGTCTACAAAAGTCAAACAACGAAATATAAAAAACTTTCAAAGTGATAACAAAAACAATGTTGAAGAGAACTGATTATAACAATCTGGTGAAGAAAACATTGGGTAACATCAGTTGGTTCTTGTAATAATTCCACACAAAACAGAGCTTCATACACTGCATCATCCATTACTTATTTTATATTTTATCATGGCAGTATAGTTATACAGGCTATCCCTCAACACAACAACTCTGTCCTATTTTATTTATTGCTCATGAATCTAATAAGAGTAAAGACAACTGCCTGATAATTAAATATGAAACAATATACATGTATGAAAGAGAGTAAAAAACGGGCCCCACATACCGACACTTGAGATATAAAGTCAGTTTAGGTGAAATGAAATATGGAACTTTTCAAAAGATCTTAATTTTTAATTTTGTAATTTAAGTTCGACTTGGAAAAGCATGTTGAGAATGATATCATGGCGTATAAATAATTGAACAATGTGAGAAATTTCAATACACATTTATCTAAATAATACAAATCTCGATGCAGCTACCATTATGACTGACACATCTATCCAAATATACAAAAGCACGCACTTACAGAAAAACAGTTGTTGATTTATTAAGGAATAGTAATAATATGAATTCAAAAAAGAAAAAAATCCTAACCATTAGAAATATAATACTTTCAGATAAATAAATATTACCTATAGTTGATCAAACAGATGATTTAATTAAACTTGAAGGAACATATCTTTAAGAAGTACATGTAGTGATATGGATTCAGACAAATTTCACAACCTATTCCCTGCCATTCGCATCACATTGTATGTGTCAAATATAAAAAAACATTGAAATGGCAAATGATACAGTGTATGTACAAAGTAGCTATTGTTTTATACAGGATCAAACAAGAACTGATTTAAGTCCCAGAAAACATGACAATTATCAACATAACTAGCTGAATACCTTTTATAAGATACATTAATGGTTGAAGAGATTATACTAAGCCATATTCTTTAAGAGCAGTTTCTATTGCATCGTCCTTTAGGAAATTAAAAGCAAAATAGAAAGTAGTACAAAGAGTTGCATCGAGAAATTAAAATGAAAATATTTGAAATATTCCATAAAGTGTGCAACACATGTAAAGACTGTTTGTCCTACATTTGTTTTTGTAATTTATTATAATTTCTAATGATTCAACTACTTTTCAAGTTAAGTGGCTTATTGATTTCATTGGTAAACTGATGGTGTGCAATCAACATTGTGATTTCTCGTTTACTAGTATAAAAAATATATCAAATATTTCTTAAAAATTGCTTTTATAATAAACTGTAAGTCATTACAAATATTAGGCATGCTTCTAATGTAAAACTTGTTAAAAAAGAAAAAAAAAAGGGGTATTAAAACTACTGTATTAAAAAAAGTGACTGCATGCTTGCCATGCTATGGCTTCAATATATGTTTTCTCTTTATCTATAGATAGACATTCAATTAGTTTTATTCCTTAACTACCAATTTGATTAAAGAACTTTCACTTTGTTTAAAGGAGAGCAGCATAATAATTTTGGCATCCTCCAAGAGTACTTGTTAATTAATGAATAATGATGTGGGAGTGTTTATTAGTAAAGTGGATATTAAACACACATCTGGTTAAATCACGGTTATTTCAAATCATTATATATCACACTGGCACACATATTATTGATTGATTTTACCATAATGGAATAAAGAAGGAAGGTGACATGAATGTTTCCTACATTATTTAACCAAGAGTAAAAGAACTATATTGAAATGATCCATTCAATATTTTTTACGTGGACCATGTACTAGGTTCTGTCAAAACAGTAAATCTACAAGTTTGCAGATTTGAACATCTGTAACTTGGGCGACCTTCGGTTATATTTTTTTCACGACTGGTGGTCGGAGCTAAAAACCGAACGCGGACGTCTGTTCAAAGATGGCTGCCCCCACTGACTTTACTTTTTGCATAGCACAAATATTCAAATTATCCGTATATTTTAGACTCACATAGATTCAGACATAACATACAAGACAAAAATAGCTGCTGATAGCATTAGCAACCATTTAAAATTAATTCAAACTTTTCTAATACAATATGCTAAACAAAAATAGATTCTTTCTAAATATTCTACACTTACATTTCTTCCACACTCGCCATCTTTGAACTACTATAACCTTGCCTCAATAGCATGGCTCAGTATTTCCAGACTATGGTCCCGACTAAATGAAATTCGGATTCATTTAGTCAAGAAATCACGATAAGCGAAGGTCGCCAAGGCTGTTTAATGTATTTTTTTTTCAAATATTTAGACCAAAATGCAGGTGCATGTATGTGTCACCATTTGTCATACTTTATTCCTTTTTATTACAACGGTATGTATACCTTCATTAAAGCACCATTATTCTCGGATTAGTTCTATATCTGATTAACATGACAAAAAAATTTATATGAATGATAGATTATATTGATTAAGAATATATTGATATAGTTGTATTAAAAACAAAGAGCATTCTCATATGATCATAAATATTTTGGCAATGAATATGAGATCTTACCTCTTGTAGAAGATCTTGCGCTGCAATAGCTTTGAGTACATTTTTCTTGCTCGTCTCTTGAACCTCACCTCCCAGTAAAAACTCATCTAACATAAAATAGGCTTTCTCAAAATTAAATATAATATCTAGTTCACATACCTGTAATAAAGAGATATATCATAACTACAAAGAACAAATAATTATATGACATAAAACAAAAACTCAAGATTAAAGCCTAAATTTTCCAAAAATTCAATACTCATTTTTCCTTTTTTAATCTTAATAAAAATAAACTATAAAAGTGTATCATATTAGATAAAATAAATTAAAAACCTAGGTATGATACCATCTTGGGTTTGATGTACATGGATAGAAATAGATTACCATTCAGGTGTTCAATAAGAATAAAGATGATGGCATGAAATAAGTAGGATGTCAAACATTTTTTACAAATATGCTTATTGGCAACATCACCTTTCATTTCATTAATAAGATATGGTTAATGTATATATGTATAACTCTTTTTAACATTTAATTTTATATACAAAATTGTTTTCTATCATATTTACACTTTTTCTCAACCATAACATTTAAAGATAAATTTGTAAGATGAGTTGTATGAATGAACATGACGAGAATAATTTATCTATTTGGAAGTTTATTAGACAGATAAAATTAAATACTTACACTTCCAAAATACTTATCCAACAATTCAACATATCTGTGAATAATTTCTAAAGTAAGTAATTCATTATCTTCTGGTTCTATAGCACAGCAAAAATATAAACTAGCATATCTACAAATAAGGACAAAGGATTATTTTTTCAAACAGCATTATATGTGTTTGGTTGTATCAGGAAACACAATTTGCGTTGGTAATGTGAGTGACACCTGCATCGAGATACTCTCTGTATACAGTGCACTTAAAGATACATTTCAAACAACACACATTTTAGAAGAAATTTAGATAGTAATGTTCAACACACAGGATGACAACCTTTAATTAATAAGTTATTTAAACATGCATTATGCAAGAGGTAAATCTGCCTATTGCAGGTATTTCTTTAGGCCTAAAATGGGATACTAAACTATTAATAAGTCATTTATTAACATCACAACCCAACAGTGAGGCTGATTACCCCCGCCGAAATCCCAAAATAAATAGATGACACATATTAATTAATCGCACATTTATTTTTTTCAAACATATCGAGCAATCAAACTGTACACGAAGTGTCATCCAAAAGTGTTTTATGAAGAAAAATGCTAAAACCGACGAGAAAAATGAAAATGTACCATAGTTAGGGGGACCCTAAAGGCAGACAAAAGGGCTCCCACGCTTGACAAAAGGGCCCCCCCTGGCCAAGGGAAAGGGCCCTTGTGTCCGAGTCAATCGTTTCTATACACTGTTACTGTCGAATCCATTACTGAATGAGAATGCAGTCATTGTATTGGCATAAAAATCATCAATCAAGATGAACCTAAGTTATCTTGTCCCAAAGAATCCACAAATCAAATTGCTTATCTCTGCCTACCCTAAGAAGAAAATGCTCATCTTCGAACTCCATCAAGGCATTGACCTAATAAACATACACACCAATTTTGAACATTTTAACTCAATTCGAAGGAGAGTAATTGTGTTCCAAAGTCTTGACCAATCAAATTGCGTATCGCTCTGCTTACTCTGAGCAGAAAATGCTCATCATAGAACTTAGTCAAGGTATTACTGTAATGAAACTATACACCAAGTTTCATCACTCTCACTTAATTAGAACTAAAGTTATCGTGTCCCAAAGCATCAACCAATCAAATTGCTTATCTCTGCTTACCCTAAGCGGAAAATGCTCATCTTCTAACTCCCATCAAGACATTGACCTAATAAGCACATACACCAAGTTTGAACATTCTAGCTCAATTAGGAAGAGAGTTATTGTGTCCCAAAAAGTGGACGGACAGACAGACAGACAGTGTTGATGCCATCGTATCTGTTTGGTTTTCATTGAATTTGAATCTGATCTGCTAGTCAACAGATTATTAAAAGTTATTACGTAAATTTTCATGACAGAGCTAACAATCGAGGCTACAGTGAGTTTATTAAAATAATGTTTGCTGCGCTCTGAGTGAAGCAATTATCAGCATAACCTCTTTCATATATAATGACAACTGCCAGCTCTTTATCTAATCTTCCATAATGCATCTTTAACATAAGCTATTGTGGGCAATTTGAATAGGCCTATATAATTCTACTTTCCCTTATCATTAAAAATATACTTTTGCATTGAAATATGTAAATTATGCTTGAAAGAAAATCTTAGCCAATCTAATAAAATTTTGATAAGAAATAGGTGAACAAAATATGCACCTTTTGTATACTACTTTTAAATCCTTCCATTCTAAAAAGCTACACATTTTAGGTTTTCGTCCTAAAACTAATGTGACTAATTCTCTTGTTATCTTCTTCTTGACTTTATCAGTATGTGCCACAAACCATTTCTGCAGTCGTAGCTTTCCTTGACGACTAAACAAAAGCATAAACTGCATCTAGAAATATACATATTTTGAAAAAGTAATTATGAGTTTCTGCATTGTACCAGTAATTCATCCATAAAATATGATATAAATTGGAAACCTACCAAGTCATGTGAAAATCCTCAATTTTAAGAGGGGTAATTCTAAAAATATGGATATGGGAGAACATATACCTTTACAATTTACATTAACCAGTATGTCTTCCCTGAGGGAAAATGACCCCCAAATTAAACCCATGGTACTTTAATTTTGTTTTGCATGTAGTGCGATCCTTCTGAATTTACTATTACAATTTTGATTTGAAATAACAATTCAATCTGGGGTTTTTTTTGTAGTACATGTATTGGGTTAGTGTTACTGAAGGGGTTGTAGTTGGCCATAACTACACACAAGAACCCAAGGTACCCTTCTGCATACAGAAGAGTTCTCTGTAATGGTTCTCGACTTACTAAAGGGTAAAATCTTGCAGGAGGTCATGTATTATCTTACAATATATTGCTACATCGATATCACTTTGGAAGTCACAGGAATATTTTAACAGTCGCAAGAAACTGTAGCATAATGATAGTCATTTACACCAGACCAAACAATATCAAAACACCTAATTTTTGCTTGATGATTAATGTGTGATCAGGCCCTAGTCAACAGTCATTTTTGCAGCTGATCAGGGAATCTTCTGTATACAGAACCTAGCCACTTGTCTGTAGTATTATAGCAAACGACCCTTTCAGCATTAATACTATGTAGCAATGAGAGCGAACAAGTGCAGTTACGTAGACATTCCAGTTTGTCCTATTTCAAACATTTGGCATCTCGAATTGAGTTAGTGATATGGAAAATAAAATGAAATGCGGTTAAAAGATGGGCATACACCAACAGTGTGCTACGACTATGAGTGAAATTTTATACAGACATCAGCTCAAAGGCCTTCTCCTCGAATTCCATCTGTCAAGAGGTCTTTTACATGCACCCTAATTTGTATACGGGACCTCAGTTTTCTATCTCATCCAAATGAAAAGACAGCTGTCCTTGTGTCACTGTCAGGTCCCCGTCCTGCGCCACAGAGATATGAAAATAATTCATGTACTGGTACCCAGCATTTTGTCCGGTTTTTAACATGATGAGGCATTGGGCCTTTGTTGTAGTATTCAATCTATGTGTTAGTATTGTATGATTGGGTGTGTCAAATACTTAGAGTGAGTCTGGGGAATAATTAGTTCAGCTCTGAACGCCGGTCTCATTACACTCTTCTGACCATTCAGGGACTGGCCTATTCAATCAATGTCGAAAATAATTTGAACCCCAGTCAAGTTTACTGGGCAACTTTTCACTGCGAAACATCAGAGTGTCAATCCGTGTGGACGTCTGTACAATGTAAAGGAACATCTTAGTGACAAAATAAGACCTTGCTTACCTCGCTAGACTCAGTATGAGCGAAACAACACGCTGTTTAAAATACGTCCCCTCCTATCAAACTACCCTTTCGCCACCATGACACAGCGTGTTGTGACTCGAGCGAAATGAGCAAGGTCTTATTTTCTCACTGAGATGTTCCTTACACTGTACACGCGTCCACATGGAGTGACACCCATCGTTTAGCAGTGAAAAGTTGCCCAGTAAAATTGGGGGTCAAATTATTTTCGACATTGATTGAATGGGCCAGTCCCTGAACGTTCAGGGTGAGTGTAATGAGACCGACGTTCAGAGCTTAACTAGGGAATAATATGATAAATAAAACGTTCTTATCAGTGACGAATTACTATTCGTAGTTATTATCACCACTGACTTATTATGTCTAACATCTACGTTCATTTCTTACAGTTTTCATAGATTGTATGTTTAAAATATATATTTGTAAGTCTACAACTAACCATTTTGATCACAAATATGGATTAATAATGCTGTTTAAGATAGTAAAACAGGTATTTTCTTGTGTAATGAAATTGATCGATAATTAGGCTCTGCCACCTGTTTACTTCCGTGCGTTTACGTCACCAAATAATGTGCAGCAAGACTGTAGCACTTCCGGTGACGTTTTGCACATGGTCATCAGTTCCTATTGTTAATTTGTCATTAATTATTTTCTGTTTTTAGCATAAATCTTGTAATTCAATACTTGACATCCTACAGTTTTATATTTACTAAATATTATACAATTTTTGAACAATTCTGTGAGTAGTGTTTTGTCGAATAGTAGTTATTACAGTTAATAAATAATAATATCTTTATAAAGTTTGGCCTGTCCCTGATTAATGAACTTTCAGCCTTTCGTTACATAACAATATTACTGCGATAGGCCTACGCATAATGAAATAAGTATTACCAACAAAGACTGCAGAATTTAAAGTTGCGTAGGTTGTGAATGAAAATGTCTTTCTTCAGAAATACTATATGGTTTATGAAAGGCTTGAAAGAATATACAAAGTAAGTTTCTTGACAAATTAATAAATGTGGTGGGACTGGGACTGTATATAATATGACTATGGGATGGGGGATTAAATTGCTGGTATGATTACCCTGCTGGTATAATTACCCTTCATTAGGAGTGTGAAGAATGCTTTGTACAGTGATCTTAAATTTCAAAAGTTTGCAGAAAAATTGAAATTAAAGATAGCAGTCCATCAATATAATATCACGCAGTAGTGTTTGACTTGAGGAAGAGTTATTATCATGAAGAAATTAATTTCATTTTTTTGTCTTGTTCAAGGTGATGTGCCTGTTTAAACTATGAGCTACATTTATTATGAGCTACACTTTTTTGATTGAAGTCAAAATAAAAGTGTTTAAATGAGTTAATTGATGTACTGTGGCGCTAGAAAATGATTATTATTATATGTTTTAATTATTGATTAAAATTTCACTTTAAAAGAATAACTAGATGCATAGAGTTACTCGCATCTCGTAATCAAAATACTGGTCCGGTAAAGCCTAATTCCTTGTAACTGGTATAGAGGGACTATACTATTAATTAGGAATAATCCTAAGTTTATTTGTTACAACCTTTAAATATATGTTGAGTTTATTGTTTGCTTAAAGAAATGGCTACCTATCTGCCAGTAAAAATTTTTGTGAAAAAGATTTGGAAGTGGATGTCAGTGGGAGAAGTTTCATGATAACTGGAGCTAATAGTGGTATTGGAAAATCTGCTGCAATTGAGATAGCCAAACGAGGTACATTTTTTGCAGTTAGATTTTTAATTAAGAATTGCTTACAGTTTTCACATGGAAAAATAAAAAACAGATCCAATTGACAAATAAGAGGGATTTGGCGCAATGGTTAGAGAGTAGGATTTGTGACAGAATGGTTGCAGGTTCAAGACCCGAATTGTGTGCCGATTTCTTGTTTCCTTGAATAAGACACTTTATCCCTGTATTCCAGTCTACCCAGCTATAAATGGGTACTGGTACGATGGTGTATGTATTACACAAAAAAAAAACTGTTGTGCTCCTTACAGCAGCATATGTTGGGGCTCTTTCTAAGGGTTCAGGGGTAAAGGGAGGTAATCAGGCTTTACCTGTATCCTAGAGACCGGGATAATAATTGTGTAGCACTTTGATTGGTTTATGGATATAGCGCATTATAAATACATGTATACTCATTATTATTATTATTGTTAAACAGTATTGATCATTATTCATTAAAAGTGAAACAGTTTTCATTCGTTATTGAAAATAGAAAATATTTAAATGGACTAATGGCTCCTATACATGTATCTTGACACAAAAGTAACTAAATCTGAAATAGATATTGTGTATGTACTCATTGCGCTATTTTAGTTTCTCAAGCCAGAAAGACATTAATTGTATATTTGCTATATTTTTTAAAGGAGGAGTTGTTCACATGGTATGCAGAGATCCCAAAAGAGGAGAGGATGCCTTAAATGAAATAAAAGAGATCACAGGCAGTCAGGTACATTGATATATAGTTTAAAAATAGTCATATTGCTAATTCCAGGCTTTCCTTTTACCAGTGATTTGCTTGCATACTTTTTCTATATGAATTATGAGCATCAACATCTTCACACCATGTGTAGTATATTTTATGTGTAGTTACATGTACAAAGGTGACAATCATTTAATTTGGTACTACCATATTATTTAATCAATCTTTTCCGTGGACTGTGTATAATTTTTTCTAGAGAAGTGATGACAAATAAGTCTGTGGAAATTTTTCTCTTGAATAAAAGCTGTCATGAGAATTAAGTACCAAATGAATATGAGTTTTGAAAGCTTGCTCATGCATTCATTAACAGTTTATATTTCATTTGTTTGTATACAGTTATGGTCCTTGATTATATGTGCCGGTAGACACTATTTATACTATTTATAAATGTACATGTGAGCGTATGTATGTTTGATACTTCCTTTCCAGAACATCAAACTTCACCAACTAGATATGTCCAAACCAAATGATGTTTTGAAATTTACAAAAGAATTTGAAACCAGTGGAGAAAAGTTAAATGTTTTAGTGAGTATTACAAGCATGTAGTTATTAATTTCAACATTGATTTTGGTAACCGAAGATTGTCAGTGATCAATATACACCTCATATAATCTGCAAAAGAACTGATCTTATATTCTTGCCAAATTCTTGTCACAGTGGATTGACTGATATATCTTCTTGATGGCAGAAATATCAATAAAATGTGAAAGTCTTGAACAAACTAAATTGTGTCATGAATATATATTTTCAAATGGATTGCTCACTATTTTGAATTGACAGAATTTTGAATTGACAGAATGTAAATTTTATTTTTGTGCACAGATAAATAATGCAGGATGTATGGTGAATACTAGAGAAGTTACTGAAGAAGGGTATGAAAAGAACTTTGCAACAAATACATTAGGTAACGATAATTATCACCTTCAGTTGTTCAAGATGTAAATTGGGCTATTTGGTTAAATGTTTACCTGGTGTATTTAAACTGTAACAAAAAATTAATTAAAATAGTGAAATTTGCAAAAGGAATGGGAGAATTTAGAAAATTTCTAATCTATTTACTTATTGAAATCCGCATGACACTGAGTTATGGAGATCTAAACCTGCAAAGAAATATAAACTGTCACACAAGTCTAGCAAGATTTTTGGTGAAGCTATATATTAAAATATCTTGATATGTTTTTATTTTATTATGTATTTTCAAATTTGATCATGAACTGATTTTCAGTTCAAGATTTATTCCACATGAAATTCAAGTACTCTAGATATAAATTTGATAACAATCTAATTATTTTTTGTGTGTATTTTTTCAGGTACACATATTTTAACAACAGGGTTGACATCAGTTTTATCGAAATATGATGACCCAAGAGTGGTAAGTAATAAAATGCACATAAATATACCAATTTGGAGTTACTATTTGTCATGCCCTGCATAAAGTTATTACAGAGCAAAACAGTGAAAACAATCTTCAGTTTAAATTTTTAGAAACAAAATATTCTATCGCTGCTGGTTAACCCCAAGAAGCAAGACTGAATAAAGTACCAGTAAAGTGATTACAGCATATTATGTTGCTTGAAATAACTTAATCTGAAGGGTAATCTGTTTGTATGCATATAGTGTTATAAGCTTGATACTTGATGGTTATTCAAATATTGTATAGAGCACTTTTCTTTTGTACCTATTAGTGCTGACTGTGGTCTAAGGGGAGATAATATTACTTAAGGGTTGTTGTACACAGTTACCTCCCTTGACACATTTTTTACATAATTTTTCTTTTTCAATTGTAGATAATTGTAACATCAGGAGGAATGTTAACACAGAAGTTAAATATTGACGATCTACAGTCTGAAAAACTTAGTTCTTTTGATGGAACAATGGTTTATGCACAAAATAAACGTCAACAGGTTGTGATGACAGAAATCTATGCAACTAAATACCCCAGTATTCACTTCTCTTGTATGCATCCTGGTTGGGCTGATACTCCAGGTAAAACTGACTGATAGAATATAAACCTAAAGCAATTATAAAGACAATGTTGTATGTCGTTTGTATATACATCACAGCTTGAATAATTTAGCTGATGGGGGTGTACATTTATTTGCCTTTACCTTTGAATATCTGTGAATACCAGGCTAATGTTGATAATCATATTTTGTTGATTAGCTACTACATGTAGTACTATATGAGTAGCTACTTATGCATTAAAAGCACATGGTTTTTTATTGGCACTCTATAAAATTTCATTATTAAATTACATAAATTTACAAAATAATGCAGGTACCTCTTATACTGTAGATTATATATATTTTATTCACAGCTGTAAGGTCAGCTATGCCTAGTTTTTATGAGAAGATGAAAGATAGATTACGTAGTGCTGAACAGGGTGCTGATACAGCTGTATGGTTAGCTCTAATACCTAATATAAAACAAAAACCTAATGGAGAATTTTATCAAGGTTAGTATTAAAAAATGATCACTCTGTAAAAACACCAACAAATCTTAACCTATTGGGTACCAATTCGCTTAATCATGACGTCATTAATTAAGAAATCGCTCTGATTGTCTTATTATTGACTTGCCATGTGTTTGTCAAGACAAAGTGGCTATGATTGCATTTAGTGAATTTTGGAATAGTATACATTCAATTTTTAGTCTTATGAAAAAATCTGAGTGTTAAGTTGATATACATGCTATTTAAAGTTTAAATGGAAATTCAATTTGAAGGGATGGTCGCTATTATGTGTGAATCATAGAAATGTGATTATTCTTTTAGGCTTATGTTTTCAAACATGAAATAGCTGTTATTGAAAAACGCAAAAACTTGGTATTGTTTTATTTCGTATTGGCTGAGAAAAGAAGTTATGAATATATAAAATAAATCATGATTTTATGTTGTGTCTGTAAAGAGGTATTGATACTATACGGCAGCACAGTACGCTCGGGTTTGAAATAAATTAAAACTCCTTATCAACGGCATAACCGTGACAACGGTTTAATCAAGTTTAAGAACTTACAAAAACATCACATCGAAATACATTTCAAAACACCGGCCTGGCTTGTCGTCTGCTCACTTCCGCCCGTGCAGCGAGTGACGTAACCAAGTCAACAAACAATATGCACCGCTCCTTACAGCGCACGGTGCTATTTAACAATACTAATTACAAAAACCCATACACCCAGCCCCATGAATGAGTCCTAAAAAGTAACGAATTCATCAATTTAGTGTCCATCACTTTAACCTGAAACATAAACACAAGCAACATATAAAATTACTAGATATGTGTTCGTAAATGTTCAATGAATACACCTTAATGTCCTTCTAGTAAACACAACTTATTAATTGGTCTTGAATATTCACCATTACTGGTTTTAACGATTACCGAACGCACAAGTCCGTCATGACCAGGCTCCACTTTAATAACTCGCGCAAGAGGCCACATACCCCTGGCAATATTATTGTCCGCAATCAAACACAAATCACCAACTTTAAAATTGACAGTCTCTTTTAACCATTTCTGCCTTTCCTGCAGTAGGGGGATATACTCTCTAGACCATCGCTTCCAAAAGAGATTTGATAGATACTGGGCTTGTCTCCACTTCCGTTTTGAAACTGAATCGTCTTTGCTAAAGACACCTGGAGGCAGGTTGTCGTTGGGGCGCATCAACAACAGATGGTTTGGACTAAGCGGCTCTAAATCATCAGGGTCGTCACTACACTGGTCAAGTGGTCTGCTATTTAAAATCGACTCTGCTTCAGCTATTACAGTGAGGAATGTTTCATCGTTAACTAGCTGTTCCTTAAGAGTTGAACGTAATACGTTCCGAGTAGAGCGAATCAGCCGCTCCCACACGCCTCCGTGATGACTCGCTGCGGCGGGATTGAACTTCCATTCAATCTGATTTTGAAGTAGAAACTGGCCGATAGTCTGTTGATTCCATTCAGCTATACTCTGACGAAGCTCCTTATTACTTCCTATGAAGTTCGTTCCTCGATCACTTCTAATTTCAAGTGGCTTGCCTCGTCTACTGATAAATCGTCTGAATCCTTCGATAAATGACGATGACTCCAAGGAATGAAGAACTTCAAAATGTACTGCTCTTATCTGTAAACAGGTAAAGATGCATACATAGCGCTTCACGGTGCTACGTCCTTGCTTAACGTAAAAGGGACCAAATAGATCAGCGCCGATTCTAGAAAACGGTGGCTCTTCAGACTTAATTCTACACAAGGGTAAGTCAGCCATCAGCTGAACTCCTCTCTTTGCATAAGCTCTTTTACACATCATACAGTCTGCAAGAACCCTTTTTACCGCAGATTTTCCTTTTACAATCCAGAATCTTTGACGAATAATTGACAATATATGATTGCGACCTGAATGTCCATATGTCTGGTGCATCTCACGAATTATCAGATCTGTTACTGGATGTTTATTGGGAAGTATTACTTGATGACGTTGATGATATGACAGTTCAGACCTTTCAAGTCTGCCTCCTACACAAAGCAAACCTCCATCTATGATAGGTTTCAGTTTATAGAGTGAGCTCCTTTGACTCATGCTTCCTTTACCATGACAACTTCTTATTTCATCCGGGAAGCTTTCACTTTGGACTAATTCTATTATCTTTTGTTCAGCGTCTCTCAAATCGGTGACCGTCAAGTTATCCTTTCTAACAGAAAACAGGTTTTTGCTCTTACTCTTCTGACTCAAATATTCAATATATCTACGTAGCCAAGCCACGCTGGTTTTCAATTGTCTCCAAGAGGAATACCGTTTGAACAAAATATCTACCAAAGTCTCTTGTTGAGTTAAATTTACCATTACAGACTTTGGCTTCTTCAATTCAGGATCATCACTTGAAACTGTCTTTACTATCTCTGGTTGTTTTGGCCATTCACTTTCTGACAACCAAAGGAAGGATGGGCCTTTAAACCAACGATGTTCACAGCACAATGAAGAAACAGGTATGCCACGTGACGCATCATCGCCTGGATTGAGCTTGGTATCAACATAAAACCATTGTTCCGGATTTGAACCATCATGTATTTCAGATACCTTGTTTGAGACGTACACTTGGAATCTTCTTGATTCGTTTTGTATGTACTTAAGCACAGTCGTCGAGTCCGTCCAGTAGAAAACTTGTTGGATTACTAACTCGAGCTCTTCCAGTAGAACTTGATTTATTCTAACCGCCATAACTGCTGAGTTGAGTTCTAATCTTGGTATTGATTGTGCCTTCATCGGTGTTACACGAGATTTACCAAGGACAAGACAACAATAGAATTCGTCGCTCTGGTTTCCGAATCGTAGATAAGAAGCTGTACCCATTCCATACTGACTCGCATCCGAGAAGTGATGCATTTGGACAGACACAATTCTACCAAATTCCGGTGGGTAGTAACAGCGAGGTATTCTCATATCTTGTAAGTATGACAGTGTTGACAACCATTTTCTCCACTCTTTTTCTAACGCCTCTGGAATCTTTTCATCCCATCCCAGCTTAAGTCTACAGAGTTCTTGAAGAATTCTTTTAGGTTGTAGGGTTATAACAGCTAAATGTCCTAGAGGATCATAGATAGATGCTATTATTGATAGTATACCTCTACGTGTATACATCTTATCTTGAATTTCATGCTTAAAGTCCAATGTGTCTAATTCTGTATTCCACAGGACTCCCAGGGCTCTCTCCATGGGCATGTCTTCAAGATCCAAATTTACAGCATTCTTGGCGCGGTCGTTTTCAGGCACCGATTCCAAGACTTTCCGACTATTACTTAGGAACTTTGTAAGTCTAAAACCACCTTTCTGGAGTAACTCACAAAATGATTTGATCATGTGTATTGCAGTGTTCTCATCTTTAACGGATTTTAACAGATCATCAACATAGAAGTTTCTGGAAATACTTTGGATAATTTCTGCATCAAAATTATCTTGATTATCAGTTGCTGTCTGTTGCAGAGCAAAATTACAACATGATGGCGACCAAACTCCGCCAAACAGATGTACTTTCATATGAAACTCGACAAATTCTTCACTGAGATCTTCTCCTGGGATCCATAAAAATCTCAGGGCATCATAGTCCTTGGGGGTGACATGAACCTGGTTGAACATGCCTTGAATATCTCCAGTAAACGCGATAATATCTTGTCGGAAACGAAGCAGTACTCCCAATAGACTACTGGTTAAATCTGGACCCTGGAGAACTTGGTCGTTTAGGGAAGTACCTTTAAATTTCGCCGATCCGTCAAACACTACTCGCAGTTTACCTGGTTTGCGAGGATGTCTCACCCCATGATGAGGTAAGTACCAGCATACTCTGCCTGGATTACTGAGTCTATGTTCTGGCACTCTAAGCGCGTAACCACTATCAATATATTCATTAATGGCTGTTTGATATGATTGGTAGTAATCTTCATTTTTACGAAATTTATACATCATCATCTCAAGACGTTTTTCAGCTACTTCACGGTTGTTTGGTAAACTTATGCTTGATGACTTCCATGGGATATCAAGTTGATAATGACCATCTTTTATCTGAATAGAGTTTTTCATTATTGAAAGGGCTCTTTTATCTTCCACGGACATACCCGACTTAGTACTTCTAACTGCACCAATAGAGTCCATCTGCCAAAACTTCTCAACTTGCTTTGAGAGTTTCTCATTCTCCATGTGCGTAAAGTTAATCTGCTCCGAAGATTCAGGTCTCTGTCTACCACCCATCAAACTCCAACCTAGAATAGTCTTCACAGCAATTGGTGCATGTTTCTCTCCAATTCGATTATCATACTGAATGAAACATTCACTTGCGTTTGTACCAATCAAAAGTGTAACTTCATTAATGTCTACTTCTGCAATAGGAAGGTCTTTAAGATGACTCCACTTTAAAAGTTCACCCTTCACTGGGCAATGTGTTTTAGTAATATTAGAGTTCTGAACTACCCATACATCTGATAGTTCGACTAAGTCTTCTGCTTCGACAGAACTTAAATGTAGCTTTATCTTTAGAGCATCTTGGGTTTCTGATCCACAAACTGTAGTCAAGGATAACTTCTCTGTGTTTGCTGTACCAATACCTAGTCTTTCCATCAGATGAACCAGAATCCAATAAGGCGAATGTTTGTATTACAGAGTTCTGTTCAATATTCCATACCCTAACAGCAACTACTTGAAGAAATATACTTGTACTTCGTAACAGTGTTGTATTAACTAGTTCCTTACAGGCTGTTAACTCTGATGAAGAATTCTCTTTTGGATGCCCAGCCCCATCTCGAAACTCAGGCGCGTGAGATTTTCTGTCAGTTGTGTAAGTACCATATCTAGAAAATCGTTGAGGTAAAGGATGAAGCAATGTATGGTGTTTACTTTTGTATCTGCAGTCTTCTGCCTTACAAACTGGATCCAACTGACAATATCTGGACATGTGGTCTGTCGATATCAGACAATTAAGACAAAGTCCTTGTCTTCTGACAAAAATATATCTAGTCTCTACTGATTTGGATTTGAAAGCAGGACATTCAAATAACCTATGAAATTTAAAACAGTATCTACAATTTTGATGTCTGGGTTTATCCTCGGCTGAACCGTGTACTGAAGTATTCATCATGGTAGCTTGAGGCCTGGTACCTGTACCATAACGTCCGCTGTCCTTGAATGTTCCCTTTGGTTTTGTTGAAGCGCTGTCCTCCATAATCTTACTGTAAACTGGGTGGTTAAGAGTTTCAGCCTTCTGTCTAATGAAATTCATTACATCTTTAAATTTTGGTTCCACAAAATTATATGCAACATCTTCAATATTTGATGCTTGATCAAAACAATCTTCTTCACTAGACCTTTTACTGAACTTCATTACCCACTGGCTTTTCCACTGGTATGGTAAACGTTTGACTATCTTCACAATATTATCGCAGGCATTCATATCAGATGAAAATCCAAGATGATTTAATGTATCATAACAGTCAATCATTAAATCTGATAACTCTAACAGCCCTTTCTTATCTGTTAGTTTCAATGTTGGACCATGTATCAGTTGATCTAAGTAGGCTCTAGCAATCATGTAAGGTTGACCATATCTTTCTCGCAGCAAATTTTTAGCTTTCCTAAACCCATACTCTGGAGGTAACGTAATGCAGTTCTGTATCAATTTGTGTGCTTGACCTCTCGTATACTGTTGAAGGTAGGTTAACTTTTCGGCAGGGTCATTGGTTTTACTCTCTAAGTTGGTTTCAAAACAACGAATGAATTTGGAAAATTCAGTCGACTTTCCATCAAAATATAGAAGTTCTGGTGTGGGTTTTGAAAGACCATAACGTAAGGAATCTGCCATACTCATCATAGCAGTACCAAGATCTTTGAGTACCGAAGTCTGTAACTGTTCTGTATTACCAGCTTGTAAAGTTGGCTGTGTTGGAGCATGACTTGAAGTAAACAAACTATTACTTTCAACTTCTATATTATTACTGCTGGAGACTGGACAAAATGGCCTTGCGTTTACATTTGGTGTGTATTGTTTATTCTCAAATGCACTAGTAAATTCCACATTTGTTGGCTTCTCAGTTTTAAAATCAGTCTTTTTGTCTGTTTTATTATTTGACTCTGGATTAACTGGTGGAACTTGCTGATTTTCATACACTGAGTTGACACAAGTTTCTTCTGATTTTTTAAACATTGACTTAAATTCTTTATATTCTTCTATATCTTCATGCCTATCAGCTTCTTCATACATTTCACATTCTAATGCAGATTTTTCTATTTCATTTTTGATTTTCATCATCTCCATTTGATTTTTAATGTTTAATTCTTCTTTCAAAATTAACTGTTCTTTTTGTATTTGTTCTAACCTGAGCCTAGCTACAGCATGATTTACTCTGGCTTTAATTAAAGAATTTTTACTGGAATGTGCAGAAATATTTGAACAATAATTTGATTTCAAACCTATCTGACTAACAGAATCCTTTGGCTTTACACCCTTCATGTGTTCAACAGCGAGAAGCCACTCTTTGATCTCATCTTCAATACGAAATCTTCGGTTTACCTGATCATCATAGGCTATCTGATTTTCTTCTGTAGTATTCTTGTCTACTACAAGTTCTACCATGTCTCTATGAACCTTTTGGAAATTGACAAAAGAAAAATTCAACTCATTCATCTTCTTCAATACCTCTTCATAGTTCTCAGGCTTTTCTCTCAATTCTTCTAATTCATTGTAAATCTTCGTCAAGTGTCCTATATGTCCCCTTTTCCTGCGTTTGAGAACCTCGATTCTTTCATTCAAGACGCCATCTTGGTCAAGGGTAACATTATCTTTGACAGCTCGCCCGTCGGATTTACCGGTTTCTGACATAATTAAATAGTCATTATAAACTTTGATTAAACGAAATATACGGCAGCACAGTACGCTCGGGTTTGAAATAAATTAAAACTCCTTATCAACGGCATAACCGTGACAACGGTTTAATCAAGTTTAAGAACTTACAAAAACATCACATCGAAATACATTTCAAAACACCGGCCTGGCTTGTCGTCTGCTCACTTCCGCCCGTGCAGCGAGTGACGTAACCAAGTCAACAAACAATATGCACCGCTCCTTACAGCGCACGGTGCTATTTAACAATACTAATTACAAAAACCCATACAGATACTTAAATGTCGATGAGTAAATTCCATGATATTACAATTTTTGTTATAATCTCAAAAAATATAAGAAGCTTAAACATTTTGATTAAAAAACAATTTCGTGATTCTTAATGCACAATTCCATGACCATAGATATATCTACATTCATTATTTCACTTATTATTTGATATTGTTTACAGATCGTCAAGTTGTATCCAAGCATTTACCTCTAGCCTGGACAAAATCATCTAGTCAAGAAAATGAGGAATTAGTAAAGAAATTAGATGAAATGGTTAAATCTTTACCTCAAGTATGAATCCAACCCTGTTATTATTATGATTAGTATATTATTAAAGTTGGAAATCAAAGTGTTTTGTAACATAAATCTTGCTAAGATTGTTCTTCTTGTGAATATAATCAGGGGACTAGCCAGTCCACTGTTTTATGTATCTGTGTTCTATTTTTTACATATTTATATCTATTATTTTACAATGGATTATATTATACCTGTATGATTTATTATAATTGGATGTATATATATAAAGAATGACTAAAAGAACAAATTGTTTAATTATTTGTTTTTATCGAAATATGTGTTCTTCAATATGAAAAGGAAGACATTGAGATAAATTAAATTTACAGTGTGTTTTACATAGGGAAAATTATACTATATCAAAGTTGCGTAAGTGGGAGCAAAAAACTAGGTACCTCAGGATTCATTATTTTGGTATAACATTACATTTTTTGGTTTGTTTATATTTCTGATTATTACATTTCTGTGAAATCTAAGCGACTCTCTATCACCTCTATACTGATCCATGAAAGGGTAATATTTATATCAGAAACTTTCCCATAATTCACCATTGTACATTGCTCCATATACCAACACAAACTGATTAGTCAAGAAATTCATACACTTTTATGATCTGAATAGTGATCCATCTTCACTAAGTTCACAAAGCATTCTCACACCTCTAATTAAGAATTTACTCAACTATCAATCAACTTTACACTCAGTTTCTTATTGAAGTATTAATTTGTTGATACATTAAAACAAAGGTTTTATAAAGGATTATTATGGGAGATTAGATAAAGAGTTGGCAGTTCTCACAATAATAGTTAAAAACTAGATAGTGTAAAGGTAATTCGCTGAAATTTTCAATCAAATTGATCCACTATGAGCCAAAAACTAAGCTGGTGAAATGTCCGCTTAGCCTCAATCATCATTATTAAAAACCGTAATATAAACAGCACAGTCTTGATTATCCATTTTTTAATTTAATTATCAATGTTCGTTAAGCAGCATATAGAATTCAACCCAGCCAACATCTAAGGCTAGCCTAGACATTGAGAGTTTATTGTGGTCTGGATAAGTTAATTAATGTCTAATTAATAATTTAGAAAACATTTCAGGCCTAAAGAAAGACTTGTAAAAGGCAGATTTACCTCTTGCATAGCGCATGTTTAGGTCTGAGAATGCCTTTTGAACTTGGGGCCTGGTTCAAAAACATTACACACCATTTCATCTCATGATATGAATGATGACCCATCTTCATTAACCTTGAAATCCTTATACAACATTTAGTAACTGAACATATGATATAAAAACACAAATTTATATAGAAAACAATCACTGTGTTTATTTCACTCTATGTTTCAACAAGTTACTTGAGAACGACAAGAGGAACTTGTTGAAATGTAGTGTGAAATAAAATCAGTGATTGTTTTCCGTTTAAATTTGTGTTTTATATTCATTAACCTTGTTGACGCATATCATTTGTGAATGCTGACTTCAAAAGAAATATGTCAAATGTTAATGTTTTATGAAGTAAAAACAAATACAAGCATACAATATGACCCCAACCCCCAGTTCTATGGATAACAACCACTGTATATTAATTTTCAACAGTTTATTTGATACAGTCTTAATAAACAAAAGAGAAATATATATAAGTAATGTTTTACATTGGTGTTACATACAACAATAATATTAGTAAGATTTATACATAATAATATATTTATATAATCTAACAAATAACAAAAAGGGGACAGAAATTTTTTTCTGTTTTAAATAAATTGTAGGCGATATATATTTTATACATAGTATTTACAAGACAATACTTTATAGTCTTTCAGTAATATATTGGTGCAGACATATAAATACAGTATTTCCATGACAGTGCTTAAAATATGACATTAACTTGTAAAGAATGAAATTCAGCACAAAAATTTGAGCAGATATTCATAATGTAAAATGCTGAAAATATTAGTCATCCATCTTCCTACTTTGGTAATGGCTTTCTTGTAAATAAATATTTGTATAAGGCAATTATCTAAAATTGTTCTTAAATTTGGTATCATCTACAAACAAAAACATTCCAAGACCCTATGTCTAAGCTAAAAATAATTTTAGTACCGGTACATTTTTTGTCCTGTAAGTTGCCCTCTAAGGTTCTGATCACCGGGTAGCGTTAAACTGCTTATCTCATTTCATTTTAAAAACATTTTGAAATAAATAACTATTAGAAACAGCTTAGATATTCATACTAAGCTTTAAGAGTTTAGTTGTCTTCAAGGATTGCTTCAAAATAATAAATGAGTGTATTAGACCTCTTTATATCTGGCTTTGACTTAACTCCAATAACATTTTATAATTTGTGAATTTTTTAAATGACATGAATAATGTGTTTAAGTTATAACAACTACTGGCAACATTTAATAAAACTTTAACCTGGCAATTTAGCATTTGGAAGAAATGATTGTTACTTACATTTTGTGTTAAATACAACTATATAAACATCATGTATTTGTTATATGCACAAATCCAGTATGTATTGGGACAAGGAAACAAAAATACTTTGTCCCCAAGACCATAAGGAAGGGACATTTTTCTTTACATTTGACAAGTAAATATTATTTGTTTTGTTTTGTTATTTTTATTTTTAATACACAGGAATCAGAAAATAGAGTCCTGTATACAACACAAAAAGGTAGGGATATTTTCTCTAATATCTTACAAATAAATGTTATTTGTCTTATTTAGATACAACAATAGAGCACTGGAGACAGCACAAAAAAAGTATAAACCTTTATGTGGCAATCTTCTGAATATGTACAGCCATCTATGTTATAAGTGCTGATTCTAAAAACTGTACAAATCATAAATGTCAAAATGATCGAGCATGCAAAATCAATTTCAATCGCAATTATTTAACAAAGCATATAAATAAAGAAATCAGAATATGTTTTCAATATTTCTCGCCTTACATTAAAGAGATGTTTTCATCTGTTGGTAAAATACTAATTTGTAATTAATCTGACTTTACTGTTAGATACAAGGTATTCAAAGTATTATATGTTAAAATTTCCAGACAAATTTTTGAGCTCATTTTCAAGGTGTGTAATGTACACTTATAACTAGGTCAGTACTTGGATTTTTAATGATTATAATTTAATGATTCTAAGCTCATTTCAAATATGATATTATTCCTAGTTAATAACTTCTTTCTTTGGTGAGAATGGTAATACCGCTTTATGTAAAATCTGAATCAAATATCTTGTGGGAAAATATATTACATTTAATTGCCACCATAACAAAACATGAAGCAAAAGCAAATTTCTAAAATCACAATAATCTACACACAAATGTCATTAGTTTCATATCTGCATTTAAAAATCAATTTAAAAGGCACACATGTATCAATCAAACGAACATCAAGTGAATATTAACTTTGTAAAGTGTTACTTAATTAAGTTGAAAATATAACATGGAAGAAATGTTTGTAACATTCATATATGGTAATATTTGTACATAATAAAAGGAATAGCATGTTTTTCTACTGTGACTAGTTTTATATATGTAGTTTATAAATATTTTAGACCATAAACATTCATCATGGTATCTAATCTGCCTTTCAATTCACCAGAGAACAACAATGTTTTGGTGTATTATCATTAAGACTTTCCTTTAATTCAAGTAGGACAGAAAAAATTTATTAGGTTAAAAGGTTACTGCCATCAATTGGTGAATGGGATTTCATGTCTACTCAACTCTGTCAGGCCTAACATACGGTATATTTTCATTTCAATCATTTGTATGCATGCTGGGACATGTGGACGTTGGAAGGAACTAGAGCACCTGAAGAAACCCCACAATTCAGACAAACAACTCCATGTCGCAGATAAACCTGGAATCTAATCTACAACTTGCATAGGTAACAGTACGATACAATTCTATTTCATTCTAATCAGTTCAAAATACATTTCCAAATTCTAGTAATGCGATAAATTTCTCCTGATCTGGTCAAAATCATGTTGGTTTTTTTTTTTACATCCTACCCCATTTTACATTTGAATGAATTTTGAATAAAATAGATCAAATTCTCAACAAATGTGATAGAGAACTTTAAAATTCAATTATTAAATGTGAAATAGAAAGTGAATATATTTCTATATTATAACGCTTTATATAGTTGAAGAGTCAAGTAAATGGTAGGGGTTTCGTCCATCATTAGCAAATTAATTTTAATCTATTTTGTTTGGAAAAAAAATCCATTAAAGATACATTCCCCACTAAAGTATTTATCAGGTAGTTATTTCCAATAAAAGTATGACAATGAGGTGAATATGGAAAACAGTGACACCCATTCTTACTAGAAAAATACAGGATTTCCTGAAAAACACCCTTGGGGCACCCTCAAGTCAAAAATAATGGTGAAAGTATACCTAAAAGGTAGTCTGTCTGAGAGACAGAATGAGATGTCCAGTAGACTGTGCGATTTAATATGGAGAGAGGGAGGGAGGGAGAGAGAGAGAGAGAGGGTTTAAGTCCACTCAACACAAACTAGGTCATTTTGGGTCTAACATGGTTTTTAATTTTTTATTTCAATAATTCGCATGCGCTAAAGGGTCTTTAGCAGTGGGAGGAAACCACAGTGCCCGGAGGAAACCCACGAGGTTGAGACGGCGCCCCTATCTCCATGTCACATACGCTCACACCTGGGATCGAAACCACAGCCGCAAGCCAGAGGTGACCGGCCAGCTAGACGTCGAAGCGCGGAACTCTAGACCACTAGGCCATCCCAACCCCCTAACATGGAGGGAAGTTGACATTGGTTAATCCAAGAATTTACTTAGGTTCAATATTTATGGTAAATGGACAGTGACTCAAGAAGGTGATAAGCAGGACTGATAAAAATAGATTCTCACAAGATAGGGTAGCTTTCTTCTGATTTGAGGGGGATTTTAAAACGAACTTTTGACAGATAAATTAATTCTTAGTCCAAATATATCATCTTATCACACAGTTTCTACACTGAAAGGTATCTTTGATGACACTGTATCTGCTTTAATTCCTAGTCATGTCACATACAAATAACACAAAAATCACCAAGACATTCGTTGAAACTTCTAACAATTATTGTTGTTATATATATATAGATAAATTATCAAATAATCTCATGAAAAGTATGAATATGAAAATCTTTTTTTCAATTAATTGAGCGATCTTTTAATACAATAAATATCAATATGAGTAGTTTTATAGTCAATGGTTTCTTATCATAATTAATTTTTGGGTTATAAGTTTTTTGGTTTAAATAATCCAACACAAAATGTCAACATATACAGCAATCGTAGACATTGAATAGAAATTCCACAATATTTGACATACTAAACAAAAGGCCTATAACAAGTTACTAGTCTTGTTCATTCAGTTTCGTAGTCTTGAATATCATCATTGAAACTTACAAATTAAATGGAGTTATCTCTAGCTGCTATCACATGATTTTAAGTCAAGATATACTGACATACTATAATTATGGTTAACAGGTTGGGGTCGTTCATGACATATTCCTGGTGTTAGAATATCTTAATTGATTCAATCAAAATTGTTAGCAGCAACTAGAGTAACACATTATCAAAAAACCTTGTACAACTGAGATATAATTTACCACCAAGACACAAGATATGTCAACAGGGGATGATACCACTCGGCAAACCTCGGAAGATTTCGGGAATCTAAACTCGGCCGTATGATGAATTCTGCCATATTGGAACTACTTTAAAGGTCCCGGATGAAACATGGCTGCGCCCATTCCAAACACAAGTTGGCGACCTATTTGGCTAGCGACCTATTCGACCGATCCAGCTGTAAGATAATGACGAAATTACACTTCTATTATGAGCTGAAGGAATGGATAAAAAATAATATATTCTACTGTCATTTGATAGACATAACGTTGGATTTTATTGGTTGATAAATAGAGACTGTTGTCTTTACTCTAAATAGGTTTCCAACGAACAGGTTGCAGCTCGATCGGTCGAATAGGTCGCTAGCCGAATAGGTTCCCAATTTGTGTAATAGCGTCAAGTTTTCCTGTTAAAGTAAACCGGTTACCGCATCGCAAATGTATGGGCGTAGGTACATATCACTTACTGTCATACATCCGAGACTAGATGTAGTTTACGGAATCTGTCGAGATTAGCTGAGTGGGGATGATACCTCAATTAAAGCCTACTATCTGTGTCAAAATGATCAAGACTAGACAAGTTTGGTTAATCATATAAAAATCGGATAATGTTTATTAATGAATATGAAAATCTTATTTTTGAATAAGCTGTATATAAGCAATATCATGTAAAATATTCAATGTATTCTTTACATAATTCATGTCCCAGATAGAAGGTTTAAGAATCGTCCTCATGAATCAGGTTGTTATTGGATATTTGGTTAAATGAGTATTTATTGTCATTTCGAATGTGATTTAATGACTGAGACATCAGTTAGTCTTAAAGGGACACAATTAAGCAAAATAAAATTGATACCTATAATACCAAAATTAATCAGCTTTTGTTTTGAAATATGTCCCTCAAATAACGGTTTATTAAAGCATATATGAAAGCTTACACACGTTATAGTATATGCAGCACTTCAAGTAACACTATCTTTGGATTTCAATGATGATTATTCAGAGCTTTTTAGTGACAGTCTCTATTTATGGCCATTTATTTTTTTAATTAATAGCAAATCAGTTATGCTTGTGATAAGTTATTGGTTGTGTTTCTGTATTTATAATTTAAATTTAACTGAGTGCAAAATTTAATTCTATGATTCAAAAGACTGTCACTTAATTATAAAGGAAAAACAAACTTAACAAAATTAAGTAGGTACTTTTTGTTCTTTGACGATGCATTTTAGATTTAGCGTAGATAATATATCATCTGACTATCAATACTTTCTAAGTGTCTGATGTACAGTATGATATATATGGGATAATGACTATCTTAAAATAAATAAATAATCTTCTGTAACAATCAGTATAATATACTGCTAACATCCCACAACTGAAAATATAAAAAAAATATATATGCATATCATACTATGATATGTTCTGGTTTGGATTTTATTTTAGTAATGTATTTTCTATCAGGACAATAAAAGGAATTATGAAGTATATCATATTTACAATAAACTAAGATTCACCGGGTATTTTTTCTCACGTAAAACTGTGTATTTTGTCACAGCTAATTTTTTAAAACAAAACGCCTAGCATGTATTTCTTCACATTTAAAGCCTACTAGGTATTTCTTTAATTGAAAACCTACCAAATCTTTTTTCATATGTAAGGCCAGTGTAAGGCCTTATAGTCATTTGGATTGGTTTTAAAAAATGTGATTCATTTGTGTACACATTGGCATGTATACAAAAGAGTCTTGTCAGTAGAATTCAAACGGGGGGTTCGGATAGCCTAGTGGTCTAGAGTGCTGCGCTTCGACCTCTAGCTGGCTGGTCACCTCTGGCTTGCGGTTGTGGTTTCGAGCCCTGGTGTGAGAGTATGTGGCATGGAGATAGGGGCTCCTTCTCAGCCTCATAGGTTTCCTCCGGGCACTCCGGTTTTCTCCCACAGCAAACACCCCTGCGTGTGCGTTAAGATAATGAAAATGAAAAATAAGACGTGTCTGTGATATCACCTTCGGTGGAAGCGGACGTTAAACGCCAAACAACAGAATTCAAAGCAGAGCCCAGTGTGAAGCTGCCTACCAGGCAAAACTGTCTTTTGGACATAATATATATACAGAAATGTAAATTAACAATGGTTACTCTCAAAATGGTTGAAGTAGTGGCATGACAAGATGTCATACCGCATACCATTACCTACCTTCATTACTCTATCTTTACCAACAGTTATGAGCAGTTTGCGTGTTTCATCCAAGTTCATGTGAATTACACTATGTCTTACATCATGGAATGTTGCTAGAGGAGCTTTACTGAAATATAATTTAAAAAACTGACATTAACAAAATGTCTCAATTGCTAGAAGAGACAACACTGACTGCTGGGGTTGTTGACTGGACAATCAACAAGCAAACAAATCGTAGTATATGGAATTTAGGGGTCTGAACAAAAACTTTGAACCTTCCTTATAAAACAATGAACAAATAAATTCAACAAAAACACATGCTATTTACAAGAAATGTCAACCAATTAATAAAGGTCTCATCAATATACATACTCATGAACTGGGGGTGCTGAAATTATTGAGTGTTTAAGTCACAGACGCTAGCTAAAACTTCATTATATTTTTCCAGTAACCGTATTATATATGTATGTTAATACTCCATATATATGTATATTGATAATTACAATATATGTTTATATATCATTATGTATCTTGCTTTTGGGAAGCCGATTTATAAAAGCCTTTGGCTTGTTTCAGGAATAAAATATTGTTTTAAAAAAAAAAGATTTTATTATCATTTAGTTCTTCAACAAACTGTCCATGAAAACTCACATTCCAGGTTTAGTATTTGGATTGTATTGTTTAATTACTGAATATGTGACAATATTTAGATAATGTGTTACGGGTCTGGATTCTCTACTAAATGGGTAGATATTAAATACGCTTCCATTCCCTTTTGAACCATTATTTTTGCATAAATAATAGCTAATTGTTGCAAAATATAATATCCATTTAATGTGTTCAGTATATCTCTAGATCGATTTCAGCTTTACGGTAAATCTTACCGTAAAGCACATTTATTTTATCATCATTTAAATGTCTAACAGTAACAAACCTGTCTTTATCTACTACTACCTGTAATTACAAAGTAATGCCCAGTCATCATATGTGCTATAATTATATTGTTGATGATTCAAGATCCAAATAGTCTGTGTTATGGTCAAATTCTGTGGACTCTAAGTAAGCCCAAGTTTCCATTTTATTATTATTAATCATTGCTTCTCTGTTGTTATATTCATCTTTTAATTACAATTTCCCTTAACATCCAAACCATAATTAATAAGGTTTTATTATATTGTTTATACCATTTTAACCATTATAATATGATTGAGTAAGCTCCTCTAGGTCTCCACATTAATGAAAGACCCTCTGTATACATTGGATTGATCTATACAAATCTGCAGGAAGTGAATATACAGATGAGTTAAAAATGTCAGTTATTACAATTTACACTAATTCTTTGATTGGCCAAATGTTTTTGAATATACAGTTGAGTAAAAAAGGTGTTATTATTACAATTTACATTTATTCTTTGATGGCTGAATGCTATTGTTTTATTATAGTCACATGTCTGGTTTGCTGCTCAAATCATGTTTTTGAATATACAGTTGAGTACTAAATGTCTGTTATTACAATTTACATTAACTCTTTGATTGGTCAAATGCTTTTGTTTTATTATAGTCACTTGCTACAAGGTTCCTGTCAAGACCATGTTTTGGAATATACAAATGGGTATTAAAGGCCCTTTTTTTACAGTTCAAACTAATTCATTAATTTATTGATTGACTGAATGCTATTGTCTTATTAATGACCACCCACAGTCACCTGTCTCCATTCCATACACTCATACCTGTATAAAAAATGAGTTCAATGGAATTTGTAGTAGTAGAATTATCTGCAGTAGAAACCTGTGATAGTGGAATACTTATAAATAATACTGTTATCATTGTGAACTTTTAACTTGTGAGTTTTTTTAAATGAATACAAGGACACCAGAACAGCAGAGCAGTGCTTGTGAATTGTCATCTAAGGTAAGACATCCAAATTTTTTTTTTTAAACCTTACAATTATAATTTAAAGAATGCAAAAATTCAAATTTTAGTATCATCGATTTTGCAGGACTATTTATACCCAAAACTAATCTGTTTTTGGAAAAATTGAAAATATCAAATATATTACTCGTTAATTTACTTTCCAGCCAAATGTTATAAATATATAAATTAGATTATCCCGGGAAAATTGTTTATATTAACATTATCAAAGATTTCAATATAATGAGGTACCATATATGGTTGGTATAGCCCCAAGTTTTGGCTGTTACGACTAAATTATGGCTTTTTTACCAAGTGAATTTATCTAGTTTTCATCATGAACAAGTATTAAGTAATATCGGATAGATCTAGAGCCAATCCACACTTTAATGGCATTTAAATATACCAATTATATGATGGGAGACTGAATAATTGTCTACAGGGCTCCTATATTTTTTCATAGATGTCCCTGTCTGAAGCTACCTCGATGGTGTCCACGGTTTCATTGGAGACTACAACGCAGATAAGTACACCCAAAGTAAGAAACTACTACCCATCGTCTGACATAGTCCTCACAAGATATACCTGTGAAGAACTTATGATAACTGGAAAACCAAACCAACGCACTAATGCAGAGAAGAATGCAAAAAACTATTTTAACGTGAGTATAAATTGTCACTTATATTGTTATTCAACAAAATCTTGCCAGGTATAATGAGTTATTGGGGAAATCTGTATACATTTAAGTTTCTCGATCAGCTTAAAGGGACAATAACACTCTTGGTGGCTTGGCAGCTCGAGAAAATAAATAATAGCCTTATTCTAAGTACTGGTATGTTTAAGCGTCCTACCTGTTGTGTAAATTATCTATTACAACCTATTTTACTTGCCCAGAAGGTTCGAAAATATTTTAAAATCCAAGACACTTTTGAAAAGGTTTACGTTAGACTTTTCAAATCAATTGAATTAGTTGAATTTTTCCAATTTTTTAAATTAGGTGTGCTAAGATGAAATTTATATCATTTTAATTGGAATATTGTAAAATAATACAATTTGTTGACCAGAATGAAGGGACATATTACCGGTATTCAGTTTCAACAAGAGTGGTATTGGGGCTTTAACATGTATTATTTTATCATTTCCAGAAAACCATTCGAAAGGCAGTATTTGAGTATGACCTCCAAAATATAAAGGACAAGCGAACCTATAAAACAGTAGAACAGGTGGTAAGTAATAATCATAGTCGGTTTAATTAGAGTACAAAGTATAATATCACTGGTTGGAAATAAATATCCCAGCCGTCCTGTTCAGCAGGAGAATTTGCCACTCTTAGTTAGTTTCTAAGTATGGAAGCATTGTAGCAACGAGACATTATAACCGTTTATTATTTCAGATTCTGAGTTATAACCCCAGTCTATGTGAAAAAGAAAACAACACTAAAGAATTAAAGATGATCCGAAAAGTAGTATGCTCAAGATTGAGATATAATAGATACATTAGCAGGTAAGAACGACTCCATATAGAATGATAACTACATGTAAAAGCATTTGGGGTATTATTATTTATCAGAGTAGCTTTCATGGATTTTATGGTACCATGTGTGTATATAATTTTTTTTTCAAGGAAGCATAATGGTCTACTGGGAGAGAATAAAAAAGACACAGAAGAGTAAAGTGTACAGAGTGTATAGTGTACAGAGTGTATAGTGTACAGAGTGTATTAGAGTGTATAGTGTATTAGAGTGTATTAGAGTGGAATGAGGGAATAGTGGGAGAGAATAAAAAAGACACAGATGGGTGAATTAGAGTGTATAGTGGAGGGATCGAATAGTGCTATAGACTTGTGGAGTGGAGAGCTTGATTAGTGCTATAGGATATTTTGAGACTTTTTTCTAGGCATGTGTTAATTTTTAAAGTTTATTATTTTGTCTTTTATTCAGATTACATCCAAAAATTTATGTATTTGAATAAATATAATATTTGGAATAGTTTTGATTAAATCATGTGTCTTTACATCATTAATTTATCCTGTAATAAATATTATATTTATAATGTACTATATTTTGTTAATTTTTTTATTTTTTGAGAAATTATAATGGAAACATTATGGTGATAAATATCCCAATGTGCAAGAAATATGACACAACCTTTCTTCTTTTCATCAATAAATTCAAACTCTAAGACAAGTAATGATTTCCTAGAATTGTGAGCAGGGTGTAATGTAACTTACTCTTCAACTTTGATTGATTCAAAACATTCATCACACACTCGAACATCATATTCATACCCCATCATGGGTAACGTAGACTGTTTACTGCTACATTTAGCACATACAGCTTTACCACATTTACGACAATGATGCTGAAATATACAAAATAACTTGAAATATAACAAATGTTAAAGACTGCATGCAAGTTTATAAATCGTTCAAATATTACAGACTATCTCATTTCATTTTACCCTGTGAAATTCAAAGCTTATAAATTGGATTATTGCTTTAACCTCTAGAGGTGTCCATAAGCAATGACACACAGAGGTCGCAGTCACGCAAAAATCTGCGTATTTCAAGCATTTTTTAACAAAATAAACGCAAATATTGACGGACGCTGCGTAATTTACACGCAGAAAATTTCCGACGTGAGAATAAAGCTAGATTATTCTACGTCGTAGTTTGTACAATTTATGTGCTTCACGCTTCTTTTACACACCTCTACTGCACGTTGTCTCCGTAGATTTTTATATTTCCGCTTATTTCATTCACAAGTTCATGGCAGTCGAAGCCTTCTATATGTAGCTTTCCTGGGACATCCCTATTTTGCGGCATTGGAAGCAATAAAGCGCATGTCATACAAGACTTTGGATTGGCTGGGACACAGTAGCCTGTTTACGTTCAGCCAATCAAATGTTTGCTTTCATAGTGATAGTCTTCTCTTTACTTCCTGTCGAAGTGAAAGATGGAAATCGTTGCGTCGTCAACCATAGATCTAATGCCGATGCCGTTAACCTCCAGTCGTCATTAGATTAAATGCAGTAGGCCTATCAAGGAAATAAGGACGCTTTATAATAGGTTTGTTAACAAAACGACTTGACTCGATTCTATTGAGTATTTTGAGATGCTCGAAGTCACGCAGATGTAGACGGCAAAAACGCGAAATTTTGGATGGTCTGCGTATTTTTACGCAACTTGAAATTGATCCACTGCGACCTCTGATGACACATATATAAAGATACTCACTTGTCTATTGCCCATTATTTTCTCTTCCCACATTTTTCTAACATTCCAGAAAAATGGAGCCTCACATTTCATACAAATATTACTTTCTGTCCATTCAGGTGTCTGAAATAAATACCAATTAATTTAAGAGAAAAGTATTGCCTTATCAGTGAACAGGGTTATTTTAAAATAAACATATTTTGTTACTTGAAAATTTGTGACCGTACACATTAAAAACAGACCACATTTGTTGAAAATCTGTACAATCCTAATGTCACAATTTGGTTAAAATCACATTTCTTAACTAGAACCAATACAAATTTTCACAACTTGTAAAATATATTTTATAAGAGTTTCATTTAGAAAATAATATTCTGAAATATTCTTTATAAAATCTATAAGTTTAATTGAATTTCCTCAATTTGCATACCTCTATCCTTTTTGTATCCATATTCCACACACCCAACACACAATCATCAGAGCCAGATAAAAGCTGTTTGGCCGATTGGGCATACACTAAACCTTGAACCTTATCACTGACAAAATGAAATAGAGGTACAAAATTATGGTATACATTAATAGAAATTAGAATAAATTTTTTAGTGCATAGTCAGTTTTTTGAGGTAACTAGGCCTTGGTTTTTAGCCATCCTACTAGGTGCAGACTGTTTTGTAACCCTTCTCTTTCACACTTTGTTCATTTGTATTTCACTGTGTTATCTCAAATTGAATGTACCTTAATGGAAAGACGTTGAAAGAAATTGAAATAAAGGTGAAAAATAAGTAAGCGACATGATAAAATCCAACTACTAAGTGAAATTAAAAACAACTGGCACAGAACATCAATGCTATTTGTGAATAGAATGACTGACTTCATAGGGTCAACCCACTCGTATAACCGCTGCAACCTCTGCAACCAGTCATATTTTCAAAAAATTTTGATTGCCTACACAAAGTCTTTAAGAAATTTGTGTTCATAGTAAACCTGACAAAAAAGCTCTCATCTAGGCCAAATAGTTTCAAGCAATCATGACTTTAAGCTGAATCTAGACTTCAAATACTAAAGTAGTAGACCTTCATGCCTGTCTACGCTATCACCCTCAGTGGAAGTGGACATTAAACTCCAGAAACGAACAGATGAAACCTTCATGCAGTGAAGCCTAGCCAAAATTAAACCAGAACAAAGTAAATTGAAAATTAAGTTTTACAATCAAGAAACAGATGGAGAAATAATCATTGAATCATACATCCAAATCATTCAATGAAAATTGTTAATATAACAGACTTACTGGTGTCCTTGTAATTCAAAGGCTGTGCCTTGTTTACCACCAATATCCCACACTATCACAGATTGATCAAAACTACCTGAACATAATAAACTACGATCTGCATCCCAAGATAAACATCGGACACTACCTGTAGAAAAATTTCAAATAAAGACAGTTATTTCATGTATAGTTGCAGAACTAGTTGCCATCGACATCACCGCTCTTACCACTGCCTTCAGCTCGTTTCCATGGAAAGAAACCAACAGCGAGGCTGATTTTCCCCGCCAAAATCCCAAAATAAATAAATGATGGGGACAAAAACATAAATGTTGATAATGGAACCAAGGTCTTAGAGTGTAACGGTGATATAGTCACAGCTTTTTTTTAATCGGATAAAAATCATGACCTACAGGGACCACAAGCTAAAATTAAAAATGTGATATTTTTGTTCAATTAAGGGCCATGATCAGGAAGTTCCAATCCAATATGCCCGAATATCGACCTGAACTAATATATTTGGGTTATAAACATCAATTTCAAGTTTCATTGATATCGGATCAATTTTTCGTACAGGGGCCATAATTCAGGAAGTTATGTCTCGATATGTACGAAAATAAAAAGAAACCAAGATATTTGGTTTATAAACATACATTTCCAGTTTTATCAAAATCAGATGAAAATGACCTCCAGAGGGTTATAAACGAAATGGGATAAAAACTGTGACCTCTACAGTGTTCACAAGCTAAAAACATGTTTTTTGAATATATTCAGAGGCAATAATCCATGATCTTAGGGAGATTAACCTATATTTCAAAATTGTGATGGCTACGGGCGACGACAATATATGTCCACATGATAAATTCTTTCAAAGATATAAATTCTTTTGAAGATACTTCCATAAAATAAATACTGACCTGAATGTCCCTTTAAAGTAATAACAAGTTCAAATGTTGTGTCTTTGATTTTTAATACCGATATTTGACCTGAATAATCTCCAACAAATGCATATTTAGATTGTTCATCAAATCTAATTCATAGATAAGGTATATTTTCATATGTAATTCAAACATACACTAAACAAGTGATAAATCTGCCTATTGCAGGTCTTCCGGGCTTAAATGTTATGAAAACTATTAAATAGACATTTATTAACATGACAAGACAATAATCAACTCTCAATGCCATCTGATGGATATGATTCCAAACAGATTTGAATTCAATCTGTAAATCAACAGCTGTTCATGATTAACCATAAAAATGGAGTGAAGTAATTTGACTGAAATTTGCCGCAAATTCTGCTTACATTATGTATTTCTTAACTATTAAAATGTGAACTATCAGCCCTTTATCTAATCTTCTATAATGCCCCTTTAAGAAAACTCAGTTATCATAGATAGGTTGACAGGCAACAAAACATACACCTATAGCAGAAAAGTCATATGTAGTAAATAAAAATAGGTTGCCAGGCAACGAAACATACGCCCACACAGCAGCCAAATCGTCCGGGCAGTCAACAAGAGTTGTCGCATATTAAGGAATTATCAGAAAATCATTAGAATTTTCACACTACTCGTGTACAAACGGCAGCCATTTTGTCTGTCAATTCTAGTCCGATTTTCACGTAATTTAAACTCCCTCTTCATTACCATGTAACGGTGATATAGTCCAACGTTTTTTTAAATCGGATAATAATTTTGACCTCCAGAGGGACCAAAAGCGAACAAAAGCGATTTTTCGGACAATCCGGGGACATAATTCAGGAAGTTATGATCCAATGGGCGCAAATATCGAAAGGAACCAAGATCTTTGGGTTATAAACATACATGTCAAGTTTCATCAAAATCGGTTCAAAATTGTGACCTCTATAAGATCCACAACCTTTATATAACATATTTTCGCACTATTCGCGTACAAACGGTGGCCATTTTGTCCGTCAATTTTGGTCCAATTTTCACAAAATTCATACTCAACCTTCATAACCATGAAATGGTGATATAATCAAACGTTTTTTTAAATCGGATAACAATTTTGACCTCCAGAGGGACCACAACCTAAAAAGGGCGATTTTTTTGGACAATCAGGGGCCATAATTCAGGAAGTTACGATCCGATGGGCGCAAATATCAAAAGGAACCAAGATCTTTAGGTTATAAACATACATGTCAAGTTTCATCAATATTGGTTCAAAATTGTGACCTCTATAAGGTGCACAACCTTGATATAACATATTTTCACACTGACTATTCGCGTACAAACGGCGGCCATTTTATCCGTCAAATTTGGTCCGATTTTCACGAAATTCATACTCAACCTTCATAACCATGGAACGGTGATATAATCAAACGTTTTTTTAAATCGGATAACAATTGTGACCTCCAGAGGGACCACAAGCTAAAAAGAGCGATTTTTCGGACAATCAGGGGCCATAATTCAGGAAGTTACAATCCGATTGGCGCAAATATCGAAAGGAACCAAGATCTTTGGGTTATAAACATGCATTTCAAGTTTCATCCAAATCGGTTCAAAATTGTGACCTCTACACTGTTCACAACCTTGATATAACATATTTTCACACTATTCGCGTACAAATGGCGTCCATTTTGTCCGTCAATTTTGGTCCGATTTTCACGAAATTCGAACTCAGCCTTCATAAACATGGAACGGTGATATAATCAAACGGTTTTTTAAATCGGATAACAATTTTGACCTCCAGAGGGACCACAAGCTAAAAAGAGCGATTTTTCGGACAATCAGGGGCCATAATTCAGGAAGTTACAATCCGATTGGCGCAAATATCGAAAGGAACCAAGATATAATCAAACGGTTTTTTAAATCGGATAACAATTTTGACCTCCAGAGGGACCACAAGCTAAAAAGGGCGATTTTTCGGACAATCAGGGGCCATAATTCAGGAAGTTACGATCCAATTGGCGCAAATATCGAAAGGAACCAAGATCTTTGGTTTATAAACATGCATTTCAAGTTTCATCCAAATCGGTTCAAAATTGTGACCTCTACACTGTTCACAAGCTAAAAAACGTGATTTTTCGTACAATCAGGGGCCATAACCCATGAAGTTACCGTCCGATATATGCCAATATCGAAAGGAACCGAGATCTTAGGGTGATAAACCTATATTTTAAGTTTCATTGAAATCGGATAAAAATTGTGACCTGTAGACTGTTCACAAACAATTGTGGACGGACGGACGGACAGGGGCGACGACAATATACGTCCACATGAAAATGTGGGCGTATAAAAAGCAAATTCTTTACACTGTATTAATATATCATTGACAAGATTCTATGACAAAATCAAGAGCAATAACTCTATGATTGATTATCAGAAATGCCAATCAAAATTCATTGCAATTATTGTTATTGTTTTTAAAAAAGAGATTTATTTTATTTAAATTGGCCTTATATTTATATTCTTTCAAGGTCGCTAATTCTAGAAGCAATTAACACCAAATTTTACAGTAAGGTTGTTTGTACTGAACTTAGGGCAGATCCCCACAATTCTGACAATAAATTGTTAATTGCTGGTTTAAATTACTGGCATTCAATATTCAGTTACCATCTCCTTGATCAAAGTTACCATTTCTCCTTGATTAGAGGAGGACCATAAAATGATCGCATGAAATGTAATTTGATCAGCTTGCCTCTGTGGACAAATCGTATAAAAGGATACTCTAAACATAAGCACCAAGCAGATGCCTGATAGCCACCAAGTCGTCTTCCCGTTTCAGAACAATGCCACTGAAAATATTTATCTTTGCTACAACTCAGCACCCATTCACAGGCTAATGAAAATTTTAAACTATTCACACGATTTTGATGTGCTGAAAGACAAATCATTAATATATAAATATTTCGAAAAAAAAACTTTGGAATTAAAGTGTGGGTTTGAAATTAATTCATAAAAATGATATTTGAGAAACTCATATCAAACCAAAACTCATACATATAGCTTGAAATTCCCTAACATGAAGGTCTATACACAGAGGAAACATTAGTTAAATTTAGCATTTTCTCTCTTTTCGAGGTAACTAGAGGAAACATTAGTTACATTTAGCATTTTCCCTTTTTTTTGAGGTAACTAACAAAAAGATGCATTGCAGATCATTCTTCAATTTAAAAGATGAAACTTATGTCCAAAACAATGACGCTTCCATTTATTTTAAACTTTTTGGATACCATGTTATATTGACATATAGTATTGATATCAACATAGCTTCTGGAAAGGGGTGGGATACATCTTTGGTAAGGTAAAAAATAAGCTTTAAAATGGGTGAGAAATGGAATCTGTGTGAAAATTTACCCCGACCAACCCTAAACAAAGACATCTTTTAGCTGCCAATAACTGATGGAGGCTTCAAAATGGGCCATGGGTAGAGTCAAATATATCTTGCTTGCCACATATGTCTTTCAGTTCCTGGCCTTTTACTATTGTGTGAAAAATGTATAAACATTTCTCGGTAACCAAAGATCAAAATAGCAAAATGAATAAAATTTTACCTAGATAATCTCGAACATGTGATAATTTGTTGAAATCATCTGCTAAAATAAATTCCTGCAAAATAAAGCCAAAAGAACAATATGTATAAATTGTTAATCAAAGGGAGGTCAAAGTGGTTTAACATATAAATGGGTGTTATTATTAGCGATTTGCAGTTAAATAGCTGCTTCGAAAGACCAGAGCACTCAGTTATATTTCCACATCTTCTTCAAGGAACAGAGGTTTTAATTACACGTACCAACTAAGTATTATATAGGGTTAAAGTCATTTTCTATACTTTTACTAGAAAACTGGATGAAGTATTAAGCAGGGTTCCCATTGTCGGTCACCCATGTTAAAATTTGCAATAAAAAAATGAAAGTGGCAATTAAAATTAGATTTTGGAAATTTAATGCTTTTGGGTATTTGCAATTCTCTTTGAGATGTAGCGAAAAAAAAATTAAAATTCTAATTGCATCATAGATTGACCAGTATCATACTATAAACCAATCAACTGGTTTAAAATCTGAAGCGTGTCCATTTCCTGATTTAAAGAATTTTAAGACTTCAAATTTTGTCTAACGGTTTGGATTGTTCGTACTTGGTTTTATTTTATTGGTAATATATACTAATCAATTATCTAGGATTAATGATTACAGTTGATTGAAAACTTCCAATATAAGACCTATCTCAAGACATTATTTACTCCAAATAATTAATCTGAGAGCTGTATTTGATGTTTCGTTTTGTATTAAAAAAATAAATGAAAAAAAACAAAATGGCAAACAACTCTTCTCGAGGACATGTAAATACTTAAAATATATTGTTTAATATGGTGCGCTAAAGACACCTTAAATGAAATCTGATAGTAGTCAATCTTCTCAAAACTGCCCTAATGTATTATGTAAAGACGGATATTGTATGTATTGGTAATTGTTTTATGATTGACCTAACTGGCAAATAAAATTATCACGTTTTTTTTTATCACACATTTTGGGCAGATAAAATATTCCAGTTGGTGGACAAAAATATGACTATTTTTTTTATATAAAAATTATCATCCATTTGGTGGGAAAAAATTTAAAGCCAGCGTGAGCCCTGGTATTAAGCACAAAATTGTGGTTGTATTTCATCATTAGCATTTTGTATCAAATAGGGCAGTAAACATAGTTTTTATTTAAACAATATTTTATTCATCGGATACCAAAACAAGCCACAATGGCTTATATAAATTGGCTTGCCAAGAGCAAGATACATAATTTAAATGATATGAACATATATTATGATTAATATACATATATCAAGAGTGTCAAATGCATATTATAAGATAACAGAAAGAATATAATCAATCGTTAACTAGCATCAGGTAATCGACTGCTTTGCTTAAATTCATTAGTTAGGTTAACATATCATAACTTACTGATATGGTTCCATTGTCTAATCCAATAAACAATCTTCTGGTTTCTCCATTGAAATCAATTGAAGCCGCTTCAGCTGTCAAAATAAAAAAAATATTAAAGATAAACATATGTGCAAATCACCCGAGCAAACTATAATGACTCTAATATTCTGAACCTTTGCGCACACTCAAATAAAGATAGGTTGCCAGGCAACGAAACATACGCCCACAACAGCTAAATCGTCCGGGCAATCAACAAGAGTTGTCGCATATTCTTACTTTTTTCGGTAATGAAACATTTATAAGACTCTGAAATCTGATTAAGATAAACAATATCAGAAAATCATTAGAATTTGTTTGGTTTTTATAAAGTTCTGCCCCATGCTAACACTTAGTATACGAAACATTTAAAATCATGGATTTATCTGTTCAGTTATCAAAATTCATTGAAAATCAATATACTTGTTCGTCCCAAGACCTTAAACTCTGTGTATCATTCTGAAGTCAATGGAATGATAAGTTTGGCCTCTAGAGCATTACAAAAGTGATCAAGGGAGATAACTCTGACACTAATTATCGGAAATCGCTGAAAATCAATAGGATTCTTCGTCTCGTGACCTTAAACACTGTGTACAAATTTAAAGTCAATCAGATATTAACTTTGGCCTTCAGAGCGTTCACAAGATTTTCTGAGGTGACTAAGGGCCATAACTCTGGCAGGAATTATCGGAAATCGCTGAAAATCAATAGGCTTTTTTGTCTCATGACCTTAAACTCTGTGTATAAATTTAAAGTCAATCAGATATTAACTTTGGCTTCTACAACATCCACAAGATTTTCTGAGGTGATCAAGGGCCATAACTCTGGCAGTAATTATCGGAAATCGGACGGGGCGAGAACAATAAACGACCACATTTCATTGTGGCCGTATAAAAATGAAACGATCTGTTCTTCGATGGTGCATTGTTGAAACTATTGATTGTTGCTAACTATGTTCATGTTCAGATCTTATCCCAATTGTCGATGTATGGTATGTCATGGCTGAGGCTCACATACAAGTCAAATCAACCCAAGCGTGTGCCACTGGAAAAAAGTGTCCCTGTTCTGCCCCATTCGAAGGTAAACTTGTAAAGTGCCATAAGTTTAGTCTTTCTACCCTCCTTCGAAGGCCCTAGCACATCTCTGCATATATATATACAGTATCAGTCCCATTTTTGGCAGGACCTTTTTGCCGAATGCATTGATGAACCTTAAGGTTTAAAAAAAAATTGTAAAAAAGCTCTTCTTACATGGCATTGAATGACAAATACTGGGCCAATACTGTCCGGTATCTCTTTTTAACCATACTCTCATAGTCCTGTAAAATACAATGATTTATTTAAATTGCATCATGAAAACACATCTTGATTCCATTTTGATTGTCTTTCAACGCTTCTGGTGGCCTTTACTCATAGACCTCATTGGTTGTCATTGGAAGTCACCAAAATGGTCATACAATACGAGAATTTATTTTGTCTGAAATATCTGTGATGGTTTTTATTTCATAGCTTACCGTTTGTATGGTAGATTTATCCGTATCCACCCACATTCCCTTATAGTCTTTCCGACACGTTTTGCATTTAGTATATATTCATTTGTCCATGATCTGTTAGTTAAATGCATGTACTTAATCAATTTATTTTGTGATCTTTCGATGTTGATGCTATTCTACTTTCAATTTATTCATAAATATACGAACGTGTGTTCGTGAGTAGGCGTAGTTGCAAGGTATTATTACAGGAGTTCTTGTTGCCTGCTCTTTTACAAGATTTTATATTGTATATAAGCTGCCGCACAGCGCATTCCAGTGAGGTCTTTGATTGAGAGCTCAAACGCTTACCTAGATAACTAAGCAGTATAGAACGTGAGTGGATGTCTGAAGGTTCCTTTTTGTGTTCTTTTAGGATTCAGTGATTATACTGTTTTACATATCTAGTGTTATTAATAGAGATCATATTGTTGTTCGGTATTACTATTATGTGTGTGTAAGTTTACCAGATTTCACATGTGTTTGTGTGTTAACCATAATTAGGGTTTCGCCTGAAAGTGGTTGTGATATTAATAACATTTTCATCATTATCATTATTGTGTTATATCTTTCTCTGATATAATTATGTTATTTGATGTCGATAAGAAGATAGTAAAATATATTTTTATATAAATATTTATTTTGTTCTTTGTGTTATTGAGTAAGGAGAGACATTGTGCAAGGCGACATTGCAGTCGTATTTCATTCAATTATTGGAGATCCCGGTCAAGAACTTGGGAAGGGATTCCTTATAGTCACTCTATAGCTGACACTTACTCATTACTATCCAAAGAGAGTTGATTCCAGGTGAGCTTAGCAAAACCCCTCCCTGGATAACAGATCAGTAGCTGACGTTCCACTAGTGAGCCTGTGTGTTCGAGGGGCCCATTTTATTGTTGATACAGCCGTTGAATGGTAGGCTACATATTGATCATTATTCAACTTTTGTTTTCCGGTGTTGATATGATACAGTAACTGTGTCGCATTGAATCGATGTGTGGTCATGCCATGGCAACCCGTTATAGGATACTATACTTGTCGTATTGTGTGAAAAATGTAGGCTTACAATATCTTGAGACAAGTATAATAATATCATGATTGTATACTTATACTATAGTCTATAGTATACTTTATATTATAACTTAAGTAGCCTAATAAGTCTTAACTTTTAAAAAATATAACTCAGTGTCTATTCAGACGTTTATACAACAACAACAACACAATGATCTTCTGTGGTGTGAAAAAGAAGGCCAAGCGACGCTTTCTTCATTTAAGAATTGAATCTTGCAGAGTCACATAAAGAACGAGAAATGACAAAAGAAAAGTCATGATTGCAAGCCTTGAACGTTGTCCATTACGCTTACATCTACCATATAAAGTGTACTTACTTGTCGTCACTAACACTTATGACTCCCTCCTCTCTTGGAATTAATATTGCCATATTTACCGTATCTCCACATCCTTCAAGTTTATTTAATAACACTGGTTTTCTGACGTTTCCTTGTTTATTAGTATTCGACGGCTTTATTTCGGCTGCCATTTTGTTATTATCACGTGATTGATGGTTCAGTTCCGAGAGTGACCGTGAGTCATGCAAAATTGAGCTAACATGGCTATAATAAGAAACGAAACGAAAACAATGTTGAACGTTACTCGATCTTCTGTTCTAAACTGTTACTTTTCATATTGTGCAATTGTGGTAGATATTATACAAAAACATGGAGTTTGTTGGGGGGGGGGGGGACAGGAGCGGATCCAGGAATTTTTACAGTCCCCAGGATGGGGTTTGCCAGATTTCGGTTACGGATTAAATCTGCCATCATCGTCTCTAAATTACATAGGCATAGGGCCTACATAAGTACATACAAATTGAGCTTTTTAAACAGAGAAATCGTTTTGATACTGATACTAGGATCACTTTGTGATGTAATGAGCAGGGGGGAGGGGGCGGGTGGTCGTCTGGGACTGGCGATCAGGCGTTTTAGGAGCGTTTTCGAGATATGGGGGTTCAAATGTCTACTACGGGCGTCTATAGCCTACGTTGCGGGGGTGGGGTGTGGGGGTGGAATGAAACATAAATTTCTAGGTCGGTCTATCTTTAAATAGTGTTTATGATGCCCTGTAACAACAGTAATGATTTGTGGGGAGGGAGGTGGGGTTGGGGCGGGGGGTTAATAAAACATAAATTTCTCGGACTGGCTATCTCTTAATAGTCTCTTAAAAGAAGTGTTTGTCATGTCCCTGGACAACTGTTTGATTATGGGATGGGGTGGTAGCTGGTGCGCGCGTGTGTGTGGGGGATAGAATTGGCGGGGAATGAGTTCACGTGGATTTTAACGATTTAATGAGATGCACCTGAAAAACACAATATTCACGTGCAGCATTGTGTGTGAGCCCTTTAAAAGCATATGTTTTCAACATGAACTGTGAAACATCAATCAATCGTAATTTGTTGTTGAACGCGTGAAGGAATCGAGCTACTAGAGATCCCGATCGAGACTTACTGAAAATCAACGGAATGAAGCCATGGTAATGTTCAGGACTGGCATGTCTACACTTGATATTGTCTACACATCAATTGTCATCAGTCCACTATTGTAAGGTTGATGGAACGTGTTCGAGTTACAAAATCAACACGTGACCGTCAACGTCCAGGGCCCTGTTTCACGAAATTTTAACTAAATATAAAATTCAAATTTTAGCAGATACTTCAATTTTGATTGGCTGAGAACTAAAATCAATCTAATATTGTCCAATTAAATAACTAATATTCAGATCTTATCTTAGTTCAAATTTTGTGAAATATTTTTATAGGAAATAATTTTAAATATTTGTATGTTTTAATAAAATATTGGTTTGTAAAGGAATTGAATCACTAAAATATTATACAAAGAACAATATTTGTCTGTCATTATTTCAGCTTCATTCATTACAAAATATCGCATTCATTGCATTAATTATACTGATATGAGGCTTTTTGATATTGGGTTACAATTTTATAATACTGGGTGGTATTTATTGTCATGCAAACATATTTAAAACAGTCTTATCATTGGTCTGATCATGGTCCCAATCAGCCAAGAATCTGGTCCCAATCAGCCAAGAATGTGAAGCATATTCTCTGTGATTTAGCTCATTTGTATTGAAGCCGCCAATCACTAATTACACTATTATTTGTGACTAATTACACTATTTATTGCCATAGTTGTCTTATTATCAAAAATATGCAAACATATTTTTAATTCTCGCGGCATTTAAGTAATGGTCCGAATAAGCCTTATCATGGTCCCAATCAGCCATAAATCTGGTCCCAGTCAGCAAAGAATCTGGTCCCAATCAGCCACAAATCTGGTCCCAATCAGCCAGGTCCCAATCAGCCATGGTCCCAATCAGCCAATTACCCTTAGAATAAGGGTATTATATATTTTCTGGAGCTTCCAAGCCAGCAAGAATGTTATTGTCCCTTTAAGGAGGGAAAGCTACAGCGATATCAAGCAACAAAAACCAGAAAAACAGATAGAAAAATAATGGAATTGTGGAGACAATATTGTGAAAATAAGATTACCACAAGTCATTTACTAAACAAAGCCGCGCATTTATATGGTCTGACTAAATTGAAAAAAAATTGAATCACTGTATGAAATAAAATGATATTTACTAAGTAAAATATTATACAAAGAACAATATTTGTTTGTCATTAGTTCAGCTTCATTCACTACAAAATATCGCATTCATGCAGTACCGGTAATTATACTGATATGAGGCTTTTTGATATTAGGTTACAATTTGATAATACTGGGTGGTATTTATTGCCATGCAAACATATTTAAAACACTCTTATCATTGGTCTGATCATGGTCCCAATCAGCCAAGAATGTGAAGCATATTCTCTGTGATTTAGCTCATTTGTATTGAAGCCGTCAATCACTAATTACACTATTATTCGTGACTAATTACACTATTTATTGCCATAGTTGTCTTATTATCAAAAATATGCAAACATATTTTAAATACTCGCGGCATTTAAGTAATGGTCCGAATAAGCCTCATCATGGTCCCAATCAGCCATAAATCTGGTCCCAGTCAGCCAAGAATCTGGTCCCAATCAGCCACAAATCTGGTCCCAGTCAGCCACAATTCTGGTCCCAATCAGCCAGGTCCCAATCAGCCATGGTCCCAATCAGCCAATTACCGTCTTATCGTGGCCTACATTGTGTGTAATTATATGTTAGAAATACTGTTTAAACCAATTTATGCTAATTGCAATTAAGTCATACAAATTTGACAACTAATACCGGTACTAGCCCCTAGCAATACAGTATCATAATGGAAATCCGAAACCATTATACATGCACATATGTTATAGAAATAATGCTTAAACCATACAAATTTGAAAACTAATACCAGCAATACAGTAGCAACGGAAATCGGTTATTTCAAATATGATGAACATAAAGGCAGTCAAAATGTATATCCGACCTTATACAGAAAATAAACATAATAGATTTATAGACTAAAATTTAACACAAGTAAACAGGTAGGTGATATCTAGGAAAGTGTACTATATTACTACATGAAAATTACTCAGATCTTACTGACAGCCACAACAGGGAATTTGTGTGATTGGATCTGATTGTATATTGGATTATTAAGCTTGTCATTAATTAACAATAAAAAGTGTGATTTGGGTCTTGTATATTGCTACCTGAGTTTTATACTATAAATAAAGTGTGATTTAATTAACTTTGTTTAATGTGTATTTGTGTATACACATTTGTCAACCAATTTAGTGTATTGCATATCATGGACCTTATAATCCTATATACTCGGTTATTGATATTGAATTTTGTTTTTCAATAACCAGAAAGACAGCATTTTTAAGATCCAAAGAAAAGTTTTTGCCCCCCCCCCTTTGTTACCTGCAACAGACATACCTCCCGCGTTTGATCAACTAAAGAGAAAATTGCCAGAAGGTCAACCACTGCTGCTAGACTTTTTTAATTATGTAAAGGAAACCTGGTTAGAATCAACAATATGGACAGTTGAATTCTGGTCAGTCTTCGGTAGAAGTGTTAGAACAAATAATGACGTAGAGGGGTGGCATAGCAAATTAAACAAAAGAGCTACTAAGAAGAGATGTTTACCATTTTATTTGTTAATTACCCTTCTATACCAGGAAGCGGACGAAATTCCAAACCAATTAAAATTAGTTAAGGAGGGAAAGCTACGGCGATATCAAACAACAAAAACATGAAAACAGAAGGAAAATTAATGGAATTGTGGAGACAATATTGTGAAAATGAGATTAGGACAAGTAGTTTACTAAACAAAGCAGCACATTTATATGGCCCGACAAAATCATAATAGCTTGTAAATAATTTTGTTTTGTTATATGAAAGGTTATGAAATATATGTGTTTATTTTTTACAGGTCTGTATTTTTATATGAAATATTTTGAAATATGTATTTTTATAGGAAATAATTTTAAATATTTGTATGTTTTAATAAAATATTGGTTTGTAAAGGAATTGAATCACTAAAATATTATACAAAGAACAATATTTGTCTGTCATTATTTCAGCTTCATTCATTACAAAATATCGCATTCATTGCAGTAATTATACTGATATGAGGCTTTTTGATATTGGGTTACAATTTTATAATACTGGGTGGTATTTATTGTCATGCAAACATATTTAAAACAGTCTTATCATTGGTCTGATCAGCCAAGAATCTGGCCCCAATCAGCCAAGAATGTGAAGCATATTCTCTGTGATTTAGCTCATTTGTATTGAAGCCGTCAATCACTAATTACACTATTATTTGTGACTAATTACACTATTTATTGCCATAGTTGTCTTATTATCAAAAATATGCAAACATATTTTTAATTCTCGCGGCATTTAAGTAATGGTCCGAATAAGCCTTATCATGGTCCCAATCAGCCATAAATCTGGTCCCAGTCAGCCAAGAATCTGGTCCCAATCAGCCACAAATCTGGTCCCAGTCAGCAACAAATCTGGTCCCAATCAGCCAGGTCCCAATCAGCCATGGTCCCAATCAGCCAATTACCGTCTTATCGTGGCCTCCCCTTACTCCACTTATCCCACTTTTCAGATTTGGTGTCTTTGTAGTGGATTTAGTGTTTAGATACCGAGCCCGTCTAACCGTGACCCTCCCTTACTCCACTAGCCCGCTACTTTGGTGTATATCCCCTATGTAGTTTAGTGTTTAGATGCCGGGCTCGTCTTATCGTAGCCCCCTCTTACTTCATTATTCTACTTAATCCAACGGTGTTCATTAAATCGTGAATTAGTTCGAAGATTTGCAGCTTCTGATCGGGTCTTGGAAAGAGTAGGTTCTTAGTGTTGAGCGGTATGTTGTTGGTCTCCATCATCTCCACTAGTTCCGTTCTCTCTTCCTTGTATACCTCGCAGTCTACCAGGATATGGTTGGTGGTACATTCTTCTCCGCACTCACAGACGATGACTTGGTGTTTGTAGTCTCGCAGCCGCTCTTTCACCCTTAGTTTCGATATAAGTTTGACCTGTCTTTTTACCATACTGTAGATTTCCGTGGTGCTGTATTCTATGGTGCGGAGTGGTGCTGTGTCCCCGAGACCTTCATTTGCGAGTCGATCTGCTTCCTCGTTTCCTCTAATGTTCACATGTGATGGAATCCACACGAGCTCTAATTTGCTTCCCTTCTCTAGGACCCTCTGGTACAGCTGCCTGATTTCCAAAATGACTCCTGGTCTTGATTCCGAGTTGTCATTTTGGATTGAAATCAGACTGCTCAGAGAGTCGCTTGGGATGACGAACTTACTAGTCTAATACGAGGTCAACGACCAACGTCTCCATATTAGTATGGGCTACACATAAATCCGAGTGACATTGGTTTGGTGCCCACGTGCGACGAGATTGGACGCCTCGCCAATCATGTCGTTATGTATGGGGCGCTCCCCAAATGGCGAGGCGCCTCATAATGACCCACACAATTAACATCATAATTGATGGGGGACCCAAAACGGCGTGCTTTGTGGGGTGCCTTATCCCAAAGAGGCGCCCATAATGACAAGATTGGTGGGGCGCCTTTCAATATTGAGCCGCACATAGTGCATAATGCCGAATCAGATTGGTTGGGCGCCGACGACTTGATCAATGGGGGGCCCAAAACGGCATGATTAGTGGGGTGCCTCATTCCAGAGGGGCACCCACAATGTTGAGATCATGGGCGCCCATAATATAATGCTAGTGAGATTGGTTGGGCGCCGACGAATTAATTGGGCGCCGAAAACGGCATGATGATTTTCTAAATTCAAACGGCATGATTTTGATTTGTGGGGTGGATGATCTCGGAGGATCGCCCATAATGCCGAGATTATGGACCCCCGTAATATAATGTTAGAGAGATTGGCTACGCGCCCACGAATAAATTGGGCGCCCAAACGGTGTGATAATCTTCAAAATTCAAACAACATGGTTTGTGGGGTGCTTTAATCGGGAGGGGCGCTCATAATGACGAGATCATGGGCGCCCATAATATAATACTAGTGAGTTTAGTTAGGCGCCCACGCCCAAAACGGCGCGATAACTTTCAAAATTCAAAAAGTCGCATTCCGATTCCAAACTGTTCATTTTTGTCACAAATTAGTCTATCAAAGTATCATAATACGCTAATATTGCAAATTCAGCTTCAAAATTGAAATTTTCCGCCATTTTCAGGTGCAAACCCTATTTTCCCAAATTTTCGGGAGGTGGGGGGATAGGCAATGTGACTTTTCGGACATTCGGGTAGAGTGAATACAAAATTTTGTTTATTTCATCTGGTTGGGGAAAAATAAAGTGCTCGAAATCTAATAAAACACTAATTTTACTTTTCTTTTAATTGAATACTGCGAATTTGTACTAAATGATTTAAAACATTTCATTTTGTCTGGAGCCACTCTTCTTTTTTTTGCGACATTTTTAGGGCATCGATTATTTGTGAATGCAGCTGCAATAGTCCGATTGGATGATTGGATTTAGGTCGGCATGGAGTGGGATTTCGGTTACAAAACGATTCGAAAATTGAAAGTTTATTTACTCTTGGGTTAGAATAGCATAAAAACCGCATATGCGGCGATTGCTTAGGATTCGGGTAAGCCACCATTTGCTTGATGCAATGGCCCAAGAAATCCCCCCCCCCCCACCTGGCCATTGCTGGCTAGCAACATGACACTCCTTCATTTAACCTGGGGTCTTTCCTAAAACTTTGGACAATAATTTAAGGTATTGTATCCGTTCAGATATCCCAGTTTGCTATACACTGGTTAATTGGATATAATAAAATCGTGAGCCATAACATAACGTTATATAAATATATTTTACCCAATTTGAAGCTCAGTTTAAAGCGTAATGACATTGTAATGCAGTTAGCTATTGGTTGTTAATCGGACTATTGACCAGTGATAATTTGGAATAGAAATTTGCTTCCATTACAGCAGTGTTAAGTGGGATTAGCTCTAATCAAGCGCAACATTACGAGGAGTATGGAATGTCACCTAGTAGACTATATTGCAGCACATTGAAGTTTCTGTATTCACGGGCTGGAATAGCAGGAAACACGTTTGCGGCAGTCAAAATTTGCTCCCGATTGCCCCGTCTCCGTGGAATATAAACGATTGATTGGAATTTGACTCGGATACCTAAGTTAGGCTATATAAGACCGCCTACTGTATTCAGGGACTGGAATAGCAAGAAAACCCGTTTCACATCGTCAAATTTTCCAAATTTTCTTTGGGGGGGGGGGTAGTGGCGTCCTTAGACGTCTGTAGATATAACCCGAAATTTGTGCGGGAATTTCAGGTTCTGCTTCCCTAACATTCATCGATTACGCATGCCTATGGAGAGCACTCTATAGACCGTTCGCCGTGGACCGTCGATTAGTGTAGGTAATTCGCGCCCACAGAAGCCCCATCGGCGTCCCCAGAAGCCTTTGCCCCCCCCCCCCCAACAATTGTATCCTCAGGGATCATCACCGTTAAGGACACCAGACATGGATAAGAGTAGACTGGCAAAGTGTGCTCTTCAGTGATGAGAGTCGCTTTCATCTCTATCACGCTGATGGCCGTCAACGTGTGTGGAGACTTCTCGGGGAACGTCTTGCAGACTGCTGCATCTTCAAAACGGATCGATGCGGTGGGGGAAGTGTAATAGTGTGGGGAGGCTTCACAATTCATCACCGGACACCCCTACACATTTGCAGGGGCCGCGTTAATGCTGTAGCCTACCGTGATGATGTCTTGTCACCAATTGTTGTTCCGATGTTTCGAGCGCACCCACAACTTCAGCACTTCCAACAGGATAATGCACGTCCGCAAACCGCCCGTGTCAGTATTGACTACCTGGCTGCTAACGACACCAATGTCTTGGACTGGCCAGCCATGTCTCCGGACATAGCACCGATAGAACATGTCTGGGATGAGATTGGACGCGGTCTGTATAGGAGACCACAGCTGCACACCATTGCTGCTTTAGAAGCTGCTCTTCTCCAAGAATGTAACAATTTGCCCCAGGCCTTCGTTCAAACATTGGTTGATTCCATGCGACGTCGCTGCACAGCGTACGTAAAAGCCCGTGGAGGACACACGCGCTACTGACATCTGTGTCGTACTTTTGGTTTTGACCCCTCTGAATTTGTACCGTTGATTACTAATTAAACATCCATAAGTGTACAAATTATGTGTTGTTATTGATGTGTTCCCATTTGAATATTATTCACAACAAGAAGCAAAATAAATAAGATATGTTTACAGGATCATTTTGTTATACGAACAACTAAGTGATGCGTTTTGCATGGCGCTCAGTATACACGTATATGGACAAGACATCATACTTAGAGACCAAAAACAAAACAATTCAAAAAGAGTGAATGGATCCGGGGGCTAGCCGTAAGCGTCCACTGCGCTGTACAGTCCCTGGGCTGTGGTGACACATACTTCACTCATATTTGAAAACAATAGGGAATAAAACCAAAGGAAGAATTGCATAATATCAGCATGAGTCACGATCTGCCATATGTTGCAAGAAATACGAAACATCGGTCGAAATGTTTGGCGGAAGTTATTTACGCTATTTATATCGATAAGATGTCTCTAGGCTATAATAATAATTTAGATGATTTCTTTTGTTGAGCAGAAAATGACGACAACAAAATATCATTTAATGTGATCAAATTTGGAAAAGTATCGAAGAATCTTTTACTTACTACACTCATATCATTAAAACTGAAGTCCAGAGTTTCTGTATTTTCAATACCAACAAGTGTATGATTAAAATCATAGAAACCACAGTATGAGAGATTTAAAAACTTCAGATTTTTACCACCGAATGGGTAAATGTCTGAAAGAGGACCGATTCTTGGAAACATCCCAGAAGCGTTTACAGATTCAATTTTGTTTGGAAACATAATAATAATAATAAGTCTCAATTTGTATAGCGCAAAAATACTTTATGGCAGTTTCTATTGCGCTTTTGTCAAGTTTGAACAAAGTCATTCACTACTGAGAAGAATAAGCTTGGTTGAAAAGATGAGTTTTAAGCTGAGATTTAAAGCTTTCTACAGATTTGGCCAGCCTAATTGACAAGGGTAGTGAATTCCATAGAAATGGGGCAGAGTATGCGAATGAAAGGCGGCCTATCTCAAGATTGACAGCAGGGACCGTCAATAAATTTTTATTCGTTGATCGTAAGTTTCTAGTAGGACCATTCGTAATGAGAAGTTCTTTTATGTATTCCGGAGCTTTGTCCTGTAAGGCTTTGTAGGTTATGAGAAGGATTTTGAATTTTATTCGTTCACTAACTGGTAGCCAATGAAGACGCTTTAATATCGGAGATATGTGCTGGTGTTTTCTGGTGTTTGTTAAGAGGCGAGCAGCAGAATTCTGGACGTGTTGAAGGTTTTGAATCAGATACTTTGGTAGCCCAAACAGTATTGCGTTATGATAATCTATCTTAGAAGATATAAATGAATGAACAAGAACTTCGGCACTTTCTGGTGTCAGGTATTTTTTAATTTTACTTATTCTATGTAGATGAAAAAAAGATGTGGAACAGACGGATTTAATGTGGGCAGAGAAAGACATATTTGAATCTAAGATGACGCCAATGTTTTTTGCTGTAGGAGTAGATGTGCCATTTTCTTGTTGAAAAGTTAGGGTTGTTGAATCAATCTTCTTTAGTTGCTGTTTTGTGCCTATAATCAAAAATTCTGTTTTTTCAGGATTTAATTTTAAAAAGTGGGTCGACACCCATCTATGAATTTCATCTAAACAGGCTTCTATGGAATGTTTTGAACTGAGCTGGTTTTTAGTTTCAAAACTTATATAGATCTGGGTATCGTCGGCATACAAATGGATTTTTAGTCCAAAGCGCACAGCAATATCTTTCAGCGGTTTCGTGAAGATTATAAATAGCACAGGTTCATAACACTGAACCCTGTGGTACGCCACAGAGCATAGGACGGGGTTCTGATTTGGAACCGTGGATGTTAACAGTTTGCTTTCGATTGGACAGATATGATCGAAACCATTCAAGAGCCACTCCGCGTACACCTATTTCTTCTTCAAGAGTTACGAGTAAGTCGTTCGTATCAAAAGTGTCAAAGGCGGCTGATAAGTCGAGAAGGATTAGAAAAACGCATTGTTGTCGGTCTATAGATTGGAAAATATCACTTGTTATTTTAATCATTGCTGTTTCTGTGCTGTGGTAAGGTTTATAAGCAGATTGAAATACATTGTTGAGATGTGGTCGAGTAGCTGGATTAGTACACATTTTTCAATCAGTTTTGAGATATAGCTCAGATTGCTAACTGGTCTGTAGTTTTTTCAGGAGATCTGGATCAAGACCGGGTTTCTTTAGTAGTGGTTTTAATAGAGCCTCGCCTAATTCCTCTGGGAAAATACCACTTTTCAAAGAGCTGTTTACAATCAAACAGATGATAGGTAAAAATGAATCAATGTGAGTTTTTAACAGCCATGTCGGAAGGGGGTCGAGTTCACAGAATTTGCTAGTTGTCTTATGAATACTTTTCTGTAGTGAATCGAAATGATCTAGAGATGCGGATGTGGTAACGCGATATGTTGGCATTTGTGAAGTCAAGGAAGCTTGAACCTCCAAGATATCTGTTCTTATCTTTATTATTTTATCAGTAAAGTAGTTGATAAAAGGAAGTCCTATGGGTAAATGTTGTGTAATTTCGATATGTCTGATTGTAATATCTTCTAACGATAGCTCACGTTGATTAGATATATCAAGTGTTTTTATACGCCCACATTTTCACGTGGACGTATTATGTCGTCGCCCCTGTCCGTCCGGACGTCCGTCCGTCCGTCCGTCTGGACGTCCCTCACAATTCTTATCCGATTTTGACGAAACTTGAAATATAGGTTTATCCCCAAAAGATCTCGGCTGCTTTCGATATTGGCATGTATCGGATCAAAACTTCATGGATTATGGCCTCTGATTGTACGAAAAATCACGTTTTTAGCTTGTGGATCCTATAGAGGTCACAATTTTGAACCGATTTTGATGAAACTTGACATGCACGTTTGTAACCCAAAGATCTTGGTTCCTTTCGATATTTGCGGCTATGGGAATGTAATTTCCTGAATTATGGCCCCTGATTGTCCGAAAAATCACCCTTTTTAGCTTGTGGTCCTCTAGAGGTCACAATTATTATCCGATTTAAAGAAACGTTTGATTATATCACCGTTACACCCTAAGGAAGGTTGAGTTCGAATTTCGGGAAAATCGGACAAAAATTGACCGACAAAATGGCCGCCGTTTGTACGCGAATACTGTTAAAAAATGGTATATCAAGGTTGTGGACCCTGTGGAGGTCACAATTTTAATTCGATTTTGATGGTACTTGAAATTCATGGTAATAACCCAAAGATCTTGGTTCCTTTTGATATTTGCGCATATCGGATCGTAACTTCCTGAATTATGGCCCCTGATTATACGCAAAATCGCCTTTTTTTTTTAAGCTTGTGGTCTCTCTGGAGGTCACAATTATTATCGGATTTAAAAAAACGTTTGATTATCTTACCGTTACACCGTAAGGAAGGTTGAGTTCGAATTTCGGGAAAATCGGACCAAAATTGCCATACAAAATGGCCGCCGTTTGTACGCGAATACTGTTAAAAAATGGTATATCAAGGTTGTGGACCCTGTAAAGGTCACAATTTTAATTCGATTTTGATGAAACTTGAAATTCATTGTAATAACCCAAAGATCTTGGTTCTTTCCGATTTTTGCGCATATCGGATCGTAACTTCCTGAATTATGGCCCCTGGTTATACGCAAAATCCCCCTTTCTTTAGCTTGTGGTCCCTCTGGAGGTCACAATTATTATCCAATTTAAAAAAAAACGTTTGATTATATCATCGTTACACTGTAAGGAAGGTTGAGTTTGAATTTCGGGAAAATCGGACCAAAATTGACAGACAAAATGGCCGCCGTTTGTACGCGAATACTGTTAAAAAAATGGTATATCATGGTTGTGGACCCTGTATAGGTCACAATTTTAATTCGATTTTGATGAGGAAGGTTGAGTTCTAATTTCGTGAAAATCGTACCAAAATTGCTGGACGAAATGGTCGCCGTTTGTACGCGAATAGTGTAAAAATATGGTATATCATGGTTGTTGACTCTCTACAGGTCACAATTCTTATCCGATTTTGATGAAAAGTCACATTTCTAGGTTGTGTACCGTCACACCATAATCATTGTCGGCTTCGAATTTCATGAATATCAGACTGGAACTAAATGGCTGCTCCCAATACAGTATGAAATACAGGACTTAATGATGTAGGAAAAATCACTTTCGGTATTGCTTGTTCTCTATCCATCTCTCGAAAATGTGGGCGTATCTTGCCTGGCAGTGCAAGCCTATCTTTATATTTAATTTTTGGAAAAAAGGAAGAAGTAAAAGCCAAACAGTTATTCTGCCACTAAGGTATAACTGATTCTGTGAAAGCTGTATGTCTTCAAGGCATCTGAAATTGTCAAAATTTAAAGCTTCAATATCAAAACTTAATAGACCGATACGACTATTCTGTATATCCAACGATTTAAGACATATTTGTAAGAATATTTTCATATTAATTGCCACTCCTGTGTCTATAAAATTAACTACAGATCGAATGAAAGTAATAGAAATGTGCAACATGTTTTTGTTTTCATATATTTCTATGGCGTCTGCAATGTTTCCATTGTCGAGATGTATACCGTCCAATAAAACAGTCTGAAGATCGGGAAGAGGCTGAAGTGAGTCCTTGTGTAAATTCTCCAAGTGACAACTAGTTAAATCTAAGTAAATTGTTGGGGTATTCCGTAATCCACTGAATGTTTTATTGATAACAGTACTTAGACCACATTCAAATACAATTCCATGTTTTTGTGTTTTACCCAATATTAGATGCTGGAGACGTATCAAGTTTAGTTGTTACAGATTAGTAAGACACCCTATGACTTTATCGGGTAAATTCAGACTTTGTTCACCAAACCGTGAAATATCTGATCCCATTGTTAGGTTGGTAAGAGGCATTATATTATGGGTTACCATGATCTCGCCATTATGCGCGTTCCTCTGGGATGAGGCACACCAATAAACATGCCGTTTGAATTGAGAAAATTATCACGACGTTTTGGGCACTCAATTCATTCGTGGGCGCCTAACCAATCTCACTAGCAATATATTATAGGCGGTCGTGATCTCGGCGTTATGGGCGCCCCTTTCGACTAAGCAACCCGCAAATCATGCCGTTTTGGGTGCCCCATAGATCAAGCCGTTGGCGCCCAACCAATCTGATTCGGTATTATGCACTATGTGCGGCCCAACATTATACAGCGCCCTACAAATCATGTCATTATGGGCGCCTCTCCGGGATAAGGCACCCCACAGATCAAGCCGTTTGGGCACCCCTCTGTTGTGGTTTTAATCGTGTGGGTCATTATGAGGCGCCTAACCATTTGGCGAGGCGTCAATAAAACCAAGTGGCATTGGTTGGCATTGCATAATGCATATTTAAACGTCTGTAACAAAATAGAAAGTGCTTCCTGTCACGGTTGACTAACACAGCTGAATCTAAATAGTGAGAAAACAGACACCATTTTCTTCGAGCACGTCTTAAGAATTGTAAGATAGTCTGCGCGTGAAGATTCTAGAGACATGTCGTGCAACAGAGGATCATTAGTATGGAAGGGTATCGCTGCCAATATTAAATGCTCTGCTAAAATGTCTTTTCCATTGATTATGTATGTAAAAAGTACAACAGTATTCTGCATTAAAACATTTGTCATTTGACACATTACATTTGTCGTTTTACATTTAACTTTGGACTTAGAGGTATTTTGACTTTATCATTACCGGTATTGTGACTTTGTACATTGTACTTTTTACATATAATCAACGGAAAAGGCATTTAATATTGGCAGCGATACCCTTCCATACATTTGAGCCCATTATGTGCGATCTCGTACTCTCATCTAAGATTAAGAAACGTCGGTCGAATTGTTTGGCTGGAGTTATTTTATTTCTTTTGTTAAGCAGAAAATGATGGCAATACATACATATGAGTAAACATATTTATAAAATGACTACAGTTATCAACAACATGAAGATTAACATATTTGATACAATAATGTTTAAGAAAGTGTTAACTTTCATTAATTGGAAACTATCATAATATTATTAATATAGTATATTGTGTGAATGAGTACTATCATAATCATAATATAGTATATTGTATGAATGAGTGCTAATTCTGGTGCGTTTTACTTTAATTTTTGTTTTGTTGGTTTTGATGTATGTCGCAATATAGATTTGTTGGTTTCGAAGTTCGTTTATCGGGAACCTACGGAAGCCCATAAGGGTCAATCAAATGAAAAAAAAAATCTGATTATCTTGTAATTACAAGATAGGCTATCTTGTTATTACAAGTTAGCCTAACATAACCATACACCGATTTCATGCTCCCATAAATACCATTGACTTCATACACCCAACAACTACATATTTATATCACGACTCATCAATTTTAATGCGCTCTTTGAAGCCACAGAACGCTATTTCTATTTTTCGGAAAACTTCTTTAAATTTTGATTTTTGGAAAGTAAGTAAGGAAAAGGATATTCTGAAAAATGGACCCACCCTCAATGAAATGAGCTGACTGACATAGCGTCTAAAAGCAGTTTATTTATAGCTTGCGGTATCTCCTGACGAATACAATGTTTTGAGAGGGATTTGAAGCAAACGTTTGATAGATAATTAGTTTGAATATATTTTTAGCCCAAATATATCATCAAATCACACAGTTTGTACGCAGGGAAGGTATCTTTAAGGAGAACATGAAATCAATGTATCATAAATGATATTAATGAGGGAATGAAGTTAATGAGAGTATGAATTATAGTATTTAATGAGGGCACAACATGGCGATGCCGATCCCGTGACATACAAAAGTACTTCGTTGGGCTGGAGGGTTGGATGGTCGATTTGTTAGCACGTGCGTGCTTTATCTTAAAAGCCTGTCATTGAGTCAACTGGCGTGGTTTCGAATCTCCGTTTGTACGCCTGTCCAATCTCGCCTGTCCTCCGGTTTCCTCCAACTGCTAAAGAGAGTGGCGGGGGGGGGGACGTCCACTCGACACAAACTAGGTCATTTCGGGACTAACATATGGTTTAATTTTATTTCAATAATCGCTTGCTCGTATAGATCTTTAGCAGTGGGAGGAAAGCGGAGGACCCGGAGAAAACCAACGATGTTGGACAGGCGACGCTACTCCTTGTCGCGTACAACGGGGAATTCGAAATCACGTCAGTTGACTCAATGACAGGCTTTACGATACAGTCCGCACGTGCTAACAAATCGACCTGCCAACCTTCCAGCTCAATGAAGTATTATTGTATGTTACGGGATCGGCATCATCAGGTTGTCTGTCCTCCGGTTTCCTCTAACTGCTAAACAGAGAGGGGGTGTAGTTTAACGTCCACTCGACACAAACTAGGTCATTTCGGGACTAACATATGGTTTGATTTTTTTTCAATAATGCACTTGCGCGTAGGGGTCTTTAGCAGTGGGAGGAAAGATGAGGACCCAGAGAAAACCCACGATGTTGGACAGGCGACCCTACTCCTTGCCACGTACAACGGGGGATTCGAAACCACGCCAGTTGACTAAATGATAGGCTTTATGATACATAACCATTCGCCATCCACCCCCACCCCCACTACTAAAGACCCCTACGCGCAAACGAATTATTAAAATTAAATTAAACCATATGTTAGTCCCAAAATGACCTAGGTTGTGTCGAGTAGACGTTAAACCATATTTCCCCTCTCCCTCTCTCTCTCTCTCTCTCTCTCTCTCTCTCTCTCTCTCTACAAGATAGGCTTATTTTGTAACTACAAGATAGCTATCTTGTAATTACAAGATGGTCAGAATATTTTTTTTTCATTTGATTGACCCTTATGGGCTTCCGTAGGAACCTTTTGTCACAATGTTGGCAGTTGTTAATTTTTTTTATTTAGGCTGTTGTATTGAGAACCTTTTATTGACTAAACTGTTTAGAAGAGATGAAAACCCTTTCTTTATGGCGTTATCTTTGTTTGTTATGTCTATAATTATAGTTTTACAAAATAACGTCTTCTGACAAAATTGCTTCTGTCAAAATATCAAAACGAATACCAATATTTGGAGGCTCGGGTATCATTTTAACTATATTTCTTTGTGAAACAGATTCAAGTAAAAAATCGATATTAGTAGGAATTCTCATCCGATGATCGATAACAATGATTAATCGTTGTGGTGTTGTAAGTGTTATAGCTGATAAACAGTTACACATGGTAAAATAAGCCAGATCGCCTTTCAGAAAATCTTCAGTTAAAATTAGAACTATTTTCCAACTGTCTCTAATAGCTTCCAGAATATCATCTGCGTGAGAACCACCGGGTAAATGATCTCTATCACGTAGGTTTAATTTTATATTACGATTTGTTTCTAGTTCAGTTCTTAGTTCGTTACAAACCCAACTACAAATAGAATCAGTGTAGATTATATAGGCGTCATACAGAAATTCATTCCTTTTTTTTGGAAATATATTTTGTCCGATCATCCGTAAAAGAATCAATTTTAGCTTCATCTTGTTTTTAATGAAAACAAAAGCTGTGATCAGAGTAACAACAACCACACTTGTTCCACCAACAGCCATGTTTAACCAAAATCCTGAAACACAATGTCTCCGAAATGCTGCCCATTGTGTTTGAATAGTTTTTGTGTAGCTCATTTGTCCATTAGCGTCCACGCAAGTATAATTACCACCATCTAACTTAACACCGGTTTCTTGTAACCAAATTAAAAACTCAGTCGACTCACAAATACAGGAGAAGGTATTTCCCCGCAGTGACAAATTGAACAAATTATTATTATTTTCAGCAGTTTTATCCAACATGAGTCTGTATTTATTATCGATTGTTGTAAATGAGTTATGACTCAGATCTATAAAGTTCAGTTTATAAAGAGATGTTAAATCTGGTATTGTTATCAAATTATTAAAAGCCAGATTAATAACTTGTAATGTAACAAGAGAGCTGAATATATCATACGGTAAAAACACTAGTCCATTGCCCGATAAATCAAGGTTTTGTATCTTAACTAAAGGACTAAATAATCGTTTACCATTTTCTATAATAAAATCATTATCAAGTAAAGTATTACCCAAACGCAATGTGATCAAATTTGGAAAAGTATCGAAGAATCTTTTACTAACTACACTCATATCATTAAAACTGAAGTCCAGAGTTTCTGTATTTTCAATACCAACAAGTGTATGATTAAAATCAAAGAAACCACAGTATGAGAGATTTAAAAACTTCAGATTTTTACCACCTACAAAGTAAATGTCTGAAAGAGGACCGACTACTGGAGACACCCCAGCAGCGTTTACAGATTCAATTTTGTTTGGTAACATAAAAGGAAGTCCTATGGGTAAATGTTGTGTAATTTCGTTATGTCTGACTGTAATATCTTCTAACGATAGCTCGCGTTGATTAGATATATCAAGTGTTTTTATATTTAATTTTTGGAAAAAAGGAAGAAGTAAAAGCCAAACAGTTATTCTGCCACCAAGGTGTAAGTGATTATGAGAAAGTTGTATGTCTTCGAGGCATATGAAATTATCAAAATTTAAAGCTTCAATATCAAAACTTAATAGACCTATACGACTATTCCGTATATCCAACGATTTAAGACATATTTGTAAGAATATTGTCATATCAATTGTCACTCCTGTGTCCATAAAATTAACTCCAGATCGAAAGAAATTAATAGAAATGTGCGACATGTTTTTGTTTTTATATATACGAAACATTTCTATGGCGTCTGCAATGTTTCCATTGTCGAGATGCATACCGTCCAATAAAACAGTCTGAAGATCGGGAAGAGGCTGAAGTGAGTCCTTGTGTAAATTCTCCAAGTGACAACTAGTTAAATCTAAGTAAATTGTTGGGGTATTCCGTAATCCACTGAATGTTTTATTGAAAACAGTACTTAGACCACATTCAAATACAATTCCATGTTTTTGTGTTTTACCCAATATTAGATGCTGGAGACGTATCAAGTTTGAAAACCCATTGTGAAACATCGTGTTTTTACCAGTATCAATGTTTAGTTGTTTTAGATTAGTAAGACATTCTAGGAATTTATTAGGCAAATTCAGGCTTTGTTCACCAAACCGTGAAATATCTGATCTCATGCTTAGGTTGGTAAGTGATTGAAGGGGTTTAAATACATGAACTGGCATGGAAGCTTCACTATAATTCAACTCATGTCCATTAAATTCCAATATCAACAATGATGATAATCCGTTAAATGATGATGACTCTAAAGCTTGGATAGGATTAAAACTTACATCTAGATATCGTAGATTAACAAGATGTAAGAAATCATTGTTATATAGAATTGTTATATAATTAAACGTTAGATCTAGAGTTGTGGTGTTCACAAGAAGCTTGTCAGGAATGTCAGGAACACTTGATATGTTAGTGTGTGAACAATTAACCGTTATTCCTCCATATTGATGATCTGATGTTTGCGGACATACGATTTCTCCATTGATCAGATAAAAATATAACAAGATGATAATGGAAGTGTAGATTGTCTTCATTTTGGTTTCCGGTATAAAACAAAAGCCTGGAAAGTAAATGTATGAAATCCTTAATAAGCTCCAATACACACAGTACATGTACTTATTTGTATTTCTATACTATTCAAAAAAAGTAGGGGATATTTGATTTTTAAGTGTTATTAAAGTCAACTAATGAAACTGACGAAGAAACAAATGACAAAATGAAATGAACTTCACATTCATCGATTTATTCCAAATGATCATTAGACTAAGTAAGGCACAGACTGACCATTATAAGGGTAAAAAGATACCCGGGGTCAAACAGCAAAGTTACCACAGCATCACAACAAAGTCAGTAACGGGTGAATCCTCCTCTGTTTGCCAAACAAGCATTGATCCGACGTGGCATACTCCTAATGAGACGTCTAAGGTCATTTTGGTCCAGATTGTCCCATTCCTGTTGCAACGCAGCAGCAAGTTCTTGGACATTGGCAGGACGTTGTTGACGTTGACGTAACCTCTGTCCAAGCATGTCCTAGACATGCTCGATGGGGCAGAGGTCGGGACTCAGTGCTGACCAAGGTAATGTGGTGATGTTCTGTTGTTGGAGGTAACCTGTAACGATCCTGGCCCTGTGACATCTTGCGTTGTCATCCTGGAAGATGAAACGGCGGCCATGACGTCGTGCGAACGGCACAACATGGACTGCCAAGATGTGGTCCCGGTAGTACTGGCCTGTAACATGCCCTGCAACAACATGTAAAGCCGTTCTTCCAGCAACAGTGATGCCTCCCCACACCACAACAGAACCACCCCCAAATCGATCATGTGTGATGACGTTAACGTCTTGGAAGAGCTCGTTTCGACGACGCCACACCCTCCTACGTCTGTCCAAAAAATCAACAGTGAACCTTGACTCATCTGAAAACATCACATTGCTCCAGCGTCGATTATCCCAGTGTTGACGATCCCTACACCAACGACGTCTTGTCTGAATGTGATGATCTCTCAAACATGGGATCACGCGAGGACGTCGATTCCGAATCGTCTGGCCACTCACTCTCACACCAGTGTCTGTTTGAAGACGAGCGCTGATCTGATTTGCTGTGATGACACGATTTCTCAAGGCCAAGGTACGTATAAATCGATCCTGGGATTGAGTTGTCGCCCTTGATCGACCTGAGCGTGGTCTGTCATGTACAGATTGTGTATCACGGTATCTGGACCATAGTCTGCTTATGACAGACTGAGAAACATTCATCGTCCGCGCCACAACCGCCTGTGTTGTACCGATCTGTAGCATGCCAAGGGCACGTAACCTTTCATTTTGGGTAAGCCGACGCATACGTAAATTTGTTTTCTGGTCACTAAAACAATTTAACTGATGTTTCCACCCTGGAATTCAATGCCACAATGACTGTAACATTCAAAGTCAGAGTCGTGCAAATCTTGGGTTGGACCCCCATGATGATCCCAAGCATCACCTGCATGCCATGCGGTAGCTATTGGTGCATTTGGGCCTCACATATAACTGGAAATGTTTCTTCTGTTAGGTTCTATAGTGACTTTTTTCGTAGTCATTTGCATATTTTAGTATTATGCCCCCAAAATCAAATATCCCCTACTTTTTTTGAATAGTATATGTCGTAATGATCGGAAATTAAATATGTCAACAAGCGCCTTTATACTTTCAACGCTGATCTCGACCACAGCCACTATATTACTACATTCTAAATCAGAAATATAAGTTATATGTTACGAAGTAATTTGTTGACAGTAGTATATAAATTGAAGTTATTTACCATGTAATTTGGTGACAGATATATTCAGGTACTGTCTTGTAAGAAGTTACATTGTATGTCAACAAACGCCTTTATACTTTCAGCGCCGATCTCGATCACCAAGGCCACTATACCACGCTACTTTATAAATCAGAAATAAGTTATATGTTACGAAGTAATTTGTTGACATTAGTATATAAATTGAAGATATTTACCATGTAATTTGATGACAGGTATATACAGGTACTGTCTTGTAAGAAGTTACATTGTATACATAGTTATAATACAGAATAACAAAGAATTCCGATGACCCAGGCGATATTATTAAATGATTTATTCTATTTAAATATATCTCGTGACGATTTGGTTGACATATTATAAATTAAATCAGTTATGTATTAAAGATACATTCCCACGAAAGCATTTAATATCAATTTCGATTAATTTTCTATATTACCTTTATCCCTACTCACCACCAACGTGGCCTATTTCAGATCTCTAGATTACATAACGTTTTCCTTGTATTTTATTTACGAAAATTCCTGTTCAAGAGTATTTTAACAAATATTTATTTGTCTGTTGGACTAAGTATTAATTATCATTAAATTAAATTGTTATAAACAGTTAATATTAAATAATGTGAATTTTGTACATACCTCATGGTGCAAGCAGCCGCGAGTTGAATGTTATAGGATATTAAATGTTAAATGACAAAGGCCATATGCTAGATTTTAAAAGTGGGGGTACAGCAGGGTGGTGGGGCACCATAGCGTCCACGTAAGTGATATAAGAAAGTTTGGATCAGGGTGCCCTTAAAACCGATCGACTGATCAGTACCTTAAGAGCAAAGGGGGGGGGGGGATTTCTCGGGGCGCCTTATTTTTCGGGGGATGCAATGTACCTCCTGCACCCCTACTAAATACGGCCCTTTATATGATATAGCAGGTGTTCCAAATTCAAAAATTATACAATGCCTTATTATGCGCAGTGATGATGTTAAATGCATCAAAACACACAATGAATGGATGCATATAATGTTACCCCAACCTAACCGACAACACGATAAAAACAGTTGCTACTCAACACATATAACGATCTTAAACATACAGTATATGCAAGAGCTAAATCTGATAATTGGAAGTCTTTATTTAGGCTTCAGATGTCATAGAAATTATAAATTAGATCTTTCTTTACACAACATGCACAAAAGCACATAAAAATCAGATTTCGCAAACAGTGTCACCCATATCCTCATATTGTGGTCCTGTTTAATATAATATTGCTCTCTATTTTTGAAAGGGGGATCACGTGGCTTAGTGAGTAAGGTGCTGGCTCGCTAGCCTGTAGGTCGGGTGTTTGATCCCTGCATTGGCTGAGAAAGTTCATCTCGATTTTCCGGGCGTGGTTTCCCCTTTTTAATGATGCAGAACGGAGGGCCTGACAAGGACAGCTGTCTAGTCGTTCGGATGGGATGCAAAAACCGAGGTCAGGTGTACCCATTGGCGTGCAGGTAAAAGATCCCTTGGCAATTGGAACTCGATATAAGAGTAGGCCGTAACGCCGCTGCCCGGGATATTTCCCTCATAGCACACAGTATGGCGCATGCCCGTCTTCCATTAGCCCTATGGTTAGGTGCAGAAGAGTAGGAAGTTAAACATTTAATTTCTATTTTTGAAAGGCCAATTGCCCTTGGTTGATTGCTTCTTATAGAAGTATTTGAGATAATTTATGACAGTCCCTGGAACAGTTTCTGGTAAATGCCCTAGAATAATAATTATATACCAAAAAGTTAAAATGTTGTTGTACAAACTCAAAGATAGGCTGGCACTGCCAGGCAGGATACGCCCACATTTTTGAGAGATGGGTAGAGAACACGCAATACCGAAAGTGATTTGTCCTACATCATTAAGTTCTATATTTTGTTGGTCAGTTCCAGTCTGATATTCATGAAATTCGAAGCCGACAATGATTATGGTGTGAAGGTACACAATCAAGAAATGTGACTTTTCATCAAAATCGGATAAGAATTGTGACCTGTAGAGAGTCCACAACCATGATATACCATATTTTTACACTATGGTCCGATTTTCTCGAAATTTGAACTCAACCTTCCGTAGGGTGTAACAGTGATAGAGTCAAACGTTTTTTTAAATCGGATAATAATTGTGACCTCCAGAGGGGCCACAGGCAATTTTTGGGACATTCAGGGGCCAAAATTCAGGAAGTTACAATCCGATATGCGCAAATAACGAAAGGAACCAAGATCTTTGGGTTATAACCATGCATTTCATGTTTCATCAAAATCGAATTAAAATTGTGACTATTCAGGGTCCACAACCATGATATACCATTTTTTAACAGTATTTGCGTACAAATGGCAGCCATTTTTTCTGTCAATTTTGGTCCGATTTTCCCGAAATTCGAACTCGAACCTGTGTAACGGTGATATAATCAAATGTTTTTTTTAAATCGGAAAATAATTGTGACCTCCAGAGGGACCACAAACTAAACAAGCAATACCGAAAGTGATTTTTCCTACAATCAAAGGCCATAATTCATTAAGTTACAATTTGATATGCGCAAATATCGAAAAGAATAAAGATCCTTAGGTTATAAACAAGCATTTCAGGTTTCTTCAAAATCGAATTAAATAATTGTGACCTCTACAGGGTCCACAACTTTGATAAACCATATTTTTACACTGTTCGCGTACAAATGGCGGCCATTTTTTTCTGGCAATTATGGTCCGATTTTCTCGAAATTCGAACTCAACCTTCCGTATGGTGTAACGGTGATAGAGTCAAACGTTTTTTTTAAATCGGATAATAATTGTGACCCCCAGAGGGACCATAGGCGATTTTTCGGACAATCAGGAGCCATAATTCAGGAAGTTACGATCCAATATGCGCAAATAACGAAAGGAACCAAGATCTTTGCGTTATAACCATGCATTTCAAGTTTCATCAAAATCGAATTAAAATTGTGACCTCTACAGGGTCCACAACCATGATATACAATTTTTTAACAGTATTCGCGTACAAACGGCGGCCATTTTGTATGGCAATTTTGGTCCGATTTTCCCGAAATTCGAACTCAACCTTCTTTACGGTGTAGCGGTAATATAATCAAACGTTTTTTCAATCAGATAATAATTGTGACCTCCAGAGGAACAACAAGCTAAAAAGATAGGCTGGCACTGCCAGGCAGGATACGCCCACATTTTCGAGAGATGGATAGAGAACAAGCAATACCGAAAGTGATTTTTCCTACATCATTAAGTTAGAATTTGATATGTGCAAATTTCGAAATGAATTAAGATCTTTGGGTTATAAAGGTTCATTTCATTAGGCTTCAAATTCGACTGGGGATCATGTTGCAAAGTGGGTAAGATGCTGGCTCGGTAGCCTTGAGGTTGGGTGTTTGATCCCTGCATTGGGAGACAAAGTTCATCTAGATTTTCCGGCGTTGTTTTCCTTTGTTAGTGATGAAGGATGGATGGCCTGACAAGAACAGCTGTCAATTTTGGTCCGATTTTCACGAAATTCGACCTCAACCTTCATTACGATGTAGCGGTGATATAATCAAACGTTTTTTTTTTTTAAATGGGATAATAATTCTGACCCCAGAGGGACCACAAGCTAAAAAAAAGGGTCATTTTTCGAACAATCAGGGGCCATAATTCAGGTAGCTACAATCCGATATGCACAAATATCGAAAGGAACTAAGATTGTTAAGTTGTAAACATGTGTTTCAAGTTTTATCAAAATCGGTTCAAAATTGTGACCTCTAAAGGGTCCACAACCTTGATATAACATATTTTTACACTAATCGCGTACAAACGGCGGCCATTTTGACTGTCAATTTTGGTCCGATTTTCACGAAATTTTACCTCAATCTTAATTACCATGTAACGGTGATATAATCAAACGTTTTTTAAATCGGATAATAGTGTTGACCTCCAGTGGGACCACAAGCTAAAAAGAGTGATTTTTCGTACAATCAGGGGCCATAATTCAGGAAGGTACGAATCAATGAGCGCAAATATCGAAAGGAACCAAGATCTTTGGGTTATAAACATGCATGTCAAGTTTCATCAAAATCGGTTCAAAATTGTGACCTCTATAGGGTCCACAACCTTGATATAACATATTTTCACACTATTCGCATACAAATGGCGGCCATTTTGTCCGTCAATTTTGGTTCGAATTTCACGAAATTCGATCTCCACCTTTATTACCATGTAACGGTGATATAATAAAACGGTTTTTTAAATCGGATAATAATTTTGACCTCCAGAGGGACCACAAGCTAAAAAGGGCAATTTTTCGGACAATCAGGGGCCATAATTCAGGAAGTTACGATCTGTTGGGTGCAAATATCGAAAGGAACCAAGATCTTTGGGTTATAAACATACATGTAAAGTTTCATCAAAATCGGTTCAAAATTGTGACCTCTATAGGGTCCACAACCATGATATACAATTTTTTAACAGTATTCGCGTACAAACGGCGGCCATTTTGTATGGCAATTTTGGTCCGATTTTCCCGAAATTCGAACTCAACCTTCTTTACGGTGTAACGGTAATATAATCAAACGTTTTTTCAATCAGATAATAATTGTGACCTCCAGAGGAACAACAAGCTAAAAAGATAGGCTGGCACTGCCAGGCAGGATACGCCCATATTTTCGAGAGATGGATAGAGAACAAGCAATACCGAAAGTGATTTTTCCTACATCATTAAGTTAGAATTTGATATGTGCAAATTTCGAAATGAATTAAGATCTTTGGGTTATAAAGGTTCATTTCATTAGGCTTCAAATTCGACTGGGGATCATGTTGCAAAGTGGGTAAGATGCTGGCTCGGTAGCCTTGAGGTTGGGTGTTTGATCCCTGCATTGGGAGACAAAGTTCATCTAGATTTTCCGGCGTTGTTTTCCTTTGTTAGTGATGAAGGATGGATGGCCTGACAAGAACAGCTGTCAATTTTGGTCCGATTTTCACGAAATTCGACCTCAACCTTCATTACGATGTAGCGGTGATATAATCAAACGTTTTTTGTTTTTTTAAATGGGATAATAATTCTGACCCCAGAGGGACCACAAGCTAAAAAAAAAGGTCATTTTTCGAACAATCAGGGGCAATAATTCAGGTAGTTACAATCCGATATGCACAAATATCGAAAGGAACTAAGATTGTTAAGTTGTAAACATGTGTTTCAAGTTTCATCAAAATCGGTTCAAAATTGTGACCTCTAAAGGGTCCACAACCTTGATATAACATATTTTTACACTAATCGCGTACAAACGGCGGCCATTTTGTCTGTCAATTTTGGTCCGATTTTCACGAAATTTTACCTCAATCTTAATTACCATGTAACGGTGATATAATCAAACGTTTTTTAAATCGGATAATAATGTTGACCTCCAGTGGGACCACAAGCTAAAAAGAGTGATTTTTCGTACAATCAGGGGCCATAATTCAGGAAGTTACGAATTAATGAGCGCAAATATCGAAAGGAACCAAGATCTTTGGGTTATAAACATGCATGTCAAGTTTCATCAAAATCGGTTCAAAATTGTGACCTCTATAGGGTCCACAACCTTGATATAACATATTTTCACACTATTCGCATACAAATGGCGGCCATTTTGTCCGTCAATTTTGGTTCGAATTTCACGAAATTCGATCTCCACCTTTATTACCATGTAACGGTGATATAATAAAACGGTTTTTTAAATCGGATAATAATTTTGACCTCCAGAGGGACCACAAGCTAAAAAGGGCAATTTTTCGGACAATCAGGGGCCATAATTCAGGAAGTTACGATCTGTTGGGTGCAAATATCGAAAGGAACCAAGATCTTTGGGTTATAAACATACATGTAAAGTTTCATCAAAATCGGTTCAAAATTATGACCTCTATAGGGTCCACAACCTTGATATAACATATTTTCACACTATTCGCGTACAAACGGCGGCCATTTTGTATGGCAATTTTGGTTCGATTTTCCCGAAATTCGAACTCAACCTCCCTTAGGGTGTAACGGTGATATAATCAAACGGTTTTTTAAATTGGATAATAATTGTGACCTCCAGAGGGACCACAAGCTAAAAAGGGTGATTTTTCGGACAATCAGGGGCCATAATTCAGGAAGTTACGATCCGATGGGCGCAAATATCGAAAGGAACCAAGAACTTTGGGTTATAAACATGCATGTCAAGTTTCATCAAAATCGGTTCAAAATTGTGACCTCTGTAGGGTCCACAAGCTAAAAACATGATTTTTCGTACAATCAGGGGCCATAATCCATGAAGTTTTGATCCGATACATGCCAATATCGAAAGGAACCGAGATCTTATGGTGATAAACCTATATTTCAAGTTTCGTCAAAACCGGATAAGAATTGCGACCTGTAGAGAGTCCACAAACAAATTGTGGACGGACGGACAGGGGCGACGACATAATACGTCCACATGAAAATGTGGGCGTATAAAAAGCGATTTTGCGTATAATCAGGGGCCATAATTCAGGAAGTTACGATCCGATATGCGCAAATATCGAAAGGAACCAAGATCTTTGGGTTATAACATGAATTACAAGTTCCATCAAAATCGAATTAAAATTGTGACCTCTACAGGGTCCACAACCTTGATCTACCATTTTTTAACAGTATTTGCGTACAAGCGGCGGCCATTTTGTATGGCAATTTTGGTCCGATTTTCCCGAAATTCGAACTCAACCTGCCTTAGGGTGTAACGGTGATATAATCAAACGTTTTTTTTAAATCGGATAATAATTGTGACCTCCAGAGGGACCACAGGCTAAAAAGGGTAATTTTTCGGACAACCAGGGGCCATAATTCAGGAAATTACGTTCCGATAGGCGCAAATATCGAAAGGAACCAAGATCTTTGGGTTATCAACATGCACGTCAAGTTTCATCAAAATCGGTTCACAATTGTGACCTCTATAGGTCCACAAGCTAAAAACATGATTTTTCGCATAATCAGGGGCCATAATCCATTAAGTTTTGATCCGATACATGCCAATATCGAAAGCAGCCGAGATCTTTTGGGGATAAACCTATATTTCAAGTTTCGTCAAAATCAGATAAGAATTGTGACCTGTAGAGAGTCCACAAACAAATTGTGGACGGACGGACAGGGGCGACGACAATATACGTACACATAAAAATGTGGGCGTATAAAAATCATTCAACAGTTAAATTTGCATCCACAGAAGCACAAATATAATTAAATCCGAAAAACTCCAAATTAGCAAATGAAACAACTACCGAAATAGGTTTCATGAATACATCTTTAACACCGCCTTGAAATTTATTTCGTTGTTATTAGCCCCTTCAAGGCGGTAATAATATTGGAACGGGTGTCTTTAATGGTTTATGAGATATGCTCGGGAAATAAAATTTGTACACCAATAATGAAGTGAAATCTGTTTCCATGAAAAAAGGAAGCATAACTCTTGAGTATCGATAGGGTCCGTCGTGACATGACCACAGTGCTTTACATCAAATTTGAAAAAAAAATTGGTTCAAACTGCAGGCACCATCGCGTTCACGTTCTGGGGCTGGTTGCTCAAAGCTCTGTTAACTTTTAACGATCCGTTAACATGGAGTGAACGGATCGTTAACTTTAACGGAGAGAAAGGTTGTTGCTGGAAGCCCCGTTAACTTTAACGGATAATGAAATTGACTTTCCAGCAACAGAAATTTAACGGACCGTTAACAAACGACACGTGAAAGATAATGATCCGTTAGTTTAACGGATCCTTAAAATAACTTAGTTTTGAGAAACCGGCCCCTGGTGAACAGGGTGGTGACAATACACGCCCACATTGAAATATGGGAGTAGAAAAAGGTTAATCAAAATGAATGATTAACAATATTCAGGGGCGTTTTAAGGTTTATCATGGCGGAGGCTATATTATTTTGAGGGCATTCTTTCGCGGGGCGGTCTAGATTAATGATTTTCACATGCCATTGCAAGACTGCATTCTCATTCAGTAGTAGATTCGACAGTAAAAGTGTATAGAAAACGATTGACTAGGACGCGGACTCAGGGGCCCTCTCCTTTGATCCGAGGGGCCCTTTTGTTAGACGTGGGGCCCTTCTGTCTGCCTTTAGGGCCCTCCCTAACGAGGATACATTTTCATTTTTCTCATCGGTTTTAGCATTTTTCTCCCGTTTTATTTTTTCAACTTCTTTGATTTTTTCCAGCGCCTCAGCTCTTAAACGCCTTTGGCAATATTTGTTGGAAACAAAATATAAGGATTTATTTTGATCATACCAATGGGTCTAGGGGCTGATGCAGCAGGGTGGAATTATATAATGTAACCTCAGCTACTGGCGATTACAGGAAATGCTCAAAGGTGGCGACAATCGGGCCCCGGAGCCAGCTCATAAAATTGGGGGTGGGGGGCTACCGAATGTTTTGGGATTTTCTTTGGGGGTGGGGGTGGGGGCTACAGAATGTTTTGGAGGGGCTGGGGATTTTGCTGGCTAAGAGTGTTTTTATCAGATTGTTATAGAAGATGTTATTAATCTGTCAGAAATAGATAGCAAAAAACTGATCCTGTGATTTTGTACAGTAAGATATCTCACGCACAACAGTGCTATGGTCTTTGGTTTCTAAAATCTACAAATTGAAGTTTTAACAAATATTTCATGACTAATGCCAATTTAGGCTTTAACCTTGCAGATCTGTACAGTTAAATATAATAAAACTGTTTACACTCACTTTGTAGGATACTTACAATTTATAGAACTAACAACAATCAATATTTTCATTTCTTAAAATATATTCCTCTACATATATAATATAAAATCACAATATATTCATAACAAATTCATGTAACAAACAGTAAAAATAAAAAATTTATGTATAATCACAATAAATTTATATTATTTAATAGTAAGGGTATAAATCTAAGGTCACGCCATATTTTCAACTGCAATATGTTGGTAAACCAAAGTCTTGTGGATTAAATTCCTCTAATGAATTTATTGTAAGTGTAGCTAGTTTAGATGTTTCTGTTTTATCTGCTCTGGGGTCTGGCACCCAAACTACCTGCATTCCTGCTGAATGTGCTGCTAAAACACCATTACTAGCATCTTCAAACACAAGTACCTGTAGATTAAATTAACATGGATTATTTTCCCAAAATAATGCATGAAATGCCAAATACTGTAAATGGTCATTGATCCTAACAGTTACTAACACCAACCTAAGATCATATGGATCATGCAATTAGACTACCAGCAAAAAGCCACCTGTTACTAATTCTCCACAAATTGAATGTAATTGCAGAATTTCATTAGAAACATACAATTTGATAAAGAAAAACATAAAAATATTTTTCAGATCTTACCTTTTCTGGAGAAGGGATGCTATCAAATCTGTTTCTACACACATGAAAACAATCTGGGGCAGGTTTACCATTTTTCACATCTGGATCATCACTACTCTTAACCACATGATGAAATAAATCAAATACTTCTTTATGATTGGAAGTTTTTAAATTATAACTCCATGAATTTGAACCTGTTGCTATGGCAATGGGAATATTATTGTCATGGAGATGCTTGATGAGTTTCTCAGCACCTATAAGGAAAGAAATGGAGAAAATCATTAATGCTTAACATTTTCACTGGGTATCAAAAAATGTCATTTAAAAATGGAATGCAAATGCCAAAATGGGAACAAATGGCCTAGTCACCTTGACCAAAATTTACAGATTATATTTGAAAATGATTGCCAGAAGAGTTTATAAGGTTTACACTTGCATCCGATTTTTTTTATCAAAGTGATCTGAAAAATTTGAGTTCCTGTATTTGAAACTTTTGATAAACTTGCTCAACAATAACAAAATAAAAAATACAATTTTATGATAAAAGGAAAAAAATTATAAAACATAACAAAAAAAATTTCTCTAAAAATAAAAAAAAATAAAAAAAATGTAAAAAGATATGAAAAATTAACTACACATAAAACAGCAAAATGTATAAATTCAGTCAAAAAGCATGTCTGAATAAATGAGTTTTCAAATGCAATTTGAATGTAATAATATATGGTTATTTCTGAAAAAAATAAGACAAATTGTTCCAAATAGCCCTACCCACAACCATAGCAAACCATCATAAACGATCATGTATTTCTCACTGGAGTGCTGATTTGTATTAAAGAAAGTGTAACAGGCATAAGGTGATTTTTAGTCAAGAATCTTGATTGGTCGCCATCAGTATTAATTCTTTGAAAATCTTGGCATTTCTAAGAAAACAATACTTTTTCATTTAAAATGTTTAATTAGTTGCTTGGGGCTTAAATAAATGATGTTAAGAACTACGGTAACTGAAGAAAAATTATCTTTTAAAATTCTGCGGTGGCCAAGCTCAAGAAGATAAGGAAAGGGTTTTTTCGATGATTTTTGTTGATTTGAATAGATATTATTTTAACTTCTAATATATTTACTATAACACCACAATCAGATTGGAGTTGAAATTTTCTACATTAAACATACAGAACACAATTCTATGGAATACAATTAATGTTTATTACTGAGCCGTTTCGACTAGGCTTCTCCAGTCATTATCAAGTAATAAGCAGGAATTGTATTCCATAGAATTGTGACCTGTTTACTCTAGTTCAATTACTAAATGCCATTGAATCAATTTACATTAAACATGTACATTTTATGGAGCAGGCTTATAAGTTAATAATTGTCATTCTGTCATAAAATTTAGATGCAAGCACAACAAATGGGCTGTAATTGATGCTTACCTGGTAAGAAAGGTGCTGTTGGGAAAAGATTTATTTGTTCGGCTCGCCATTTTTCTATGTATTCTTCAGGTGTTAATGGGAGTTGAAGCTCATCTAAGGTAAAAATGGTACATGTATATATATATTACTAATAGTTGTTATTAATGTATAAGATTATACTATTTAGTATTAATGTGACGCAAGCATAATTAATTTTCATAGGACTCGGTAAAAGGGAGGCAACCCTATTTTGCACTTTGCATCAAACCCACCAAATCTAGTCAGATGAATCATGACATAAGTAAATGATGCCGAGATTATTTTGAAAATTTAAAAATAGATATTGAGATAATATTGAAAATTTAAAATTACATATTCTAAATATCAATTTGAAACCTCAATATGGTTCAAAAATAATTATGGTAGGCTACATACCAATTATTATTCTAACTGACTCAATTTCTTTCTTGCCCATCTGTTTAACCTTAATATCCCACGTGAAATCTTTACCATATTGCGAACACACTGCCTGAGAAGCAATTGTATAAAGCCTTTCTGTATCTGGAAAATAAATTATAAGCATATCAACCTAGTATTGTCATTTCTACTTTCACAAGATCACCAGGTGGACAGTTCTCTAAATTTAAATTATATGAAGCTCATGAAGACAGAAGTTTTGAAAATGACAGTGATGATAGTGAACTAAAGAAAATAAAGACCAGAAAAAAAAAAAAAATTGATATAATTGCATCATTATTATACTTAAAACGGTACCTAGGGTACCTCTGGACTACATATATTATAGGTAGTAGGCCTATATAAACCACTATTACAAATCAATAATGTTCACAATGTCCGTATATGTATGCATATATAAACGGATAGAAGGTCAGACTCCAGTGATGACTGATATATATGTAGTAACCCTAGACTCTATCCGTCAGTGGCTGCTGGCTGCCAATTATAGCTTGGGCTAGACCTCACCCAAATAAATGAAATGCCCTATATATATATGGTGGACAAAATTGGAAAAAGGGAGTCACTATTAATGGTGTGGGTGCCACATGATATATACCATGCACCCGTTTTCTTTCATACCCGAGCACTGGATATCGATACCTAAAACTATGTCTATAGCCTACCAAGTATTAATCCATCCATGTCAAAAATGACATGTGTAACCGGCCTGGGCGCCGACATCTTGGTTAAAGATGGATGGCCACAGATCACTAATTATTGCCCCATTGACTTTAATGTTAATTCTCGTCTCTTAGACCGGCTGTAACTTTTTCCCAAATATTCGTTGGGTAGAACGCTTTCTGCCACAGATGGAGCAACATGTGGCAAACTCTGGCCCAAAAGCATGTATGAGGTTCACCATGAAAAACTTGAGATACACAGGCTGGAAGTCCAGACAACTAAACAAGCAATTTTCGGCCCTCCCTTTCAACGTAACCAACCTCACAACCCTTGTATCCTTCCGCCTCAAAATCATGAATATTCACCAAAACCTGGCAGAAAATGTATTTTTAAACCCTTTTCTTCAATTCTACACCAAAAAGTCAACAAAAATCGACATGCTAACGGGGGAAAAAGGGAAAGTGAGAGAAGGACTAAAAATAACTTTCGCCCTGTGTCCTATATGGCCACAGATCACTAATTATTTCCCCATTGACTTTAATGTTAATTCTCGTCTCTTAGACCGGCTGTAACTTTTTCCCAAATATTCGTTGGGTAGAACGCTTTCTGCCACAGATGGAGCAACATGTGGCAAACTCTGGCCCAAAAGCATGTATGAGGTTCACCATGAAAAACTTGAGATACACAGGCTGGAAGTCCAGACAACTAAACAAGCAATTTTTTCGGCCCTCCCTTTCAACGTAACCAACCTCACAACCCTTGTATCCTTCCACCTCAAAATCATGAATATTCACCAAAACCTGGCAGAAAATGTATTTTTAAACCCTTTTCTTCAATTCTACACCAAAAAGTCAACAAAAATCGACATGCAAAAGGGGGAAAAAGGGAAAGGGAGAGAAGGACTAAAAATAACTTTCGGGCCCATGAATATTTAGTGATCTGTGTCCATATACTCCCCTTAATACGCGATTACCTCCCTTTAACAGTAATTCTTACCTTAGTTCAGCTCTGAACGTAGGTCTCATTACACTCGCCATTACTACGTTCAGATCTCGTGCCATTCAACGCACAATATTGTGCCCATGGCATTGAAACAATGTCGAAACTATAATCTGTCCCAGTCAATTTTACTGGGCAACTTTTCACGGCTAAACGGTCGCGTGTCAGTCCTCGTGAACGCCTGAACAGGGTAAATGAGCATCTTAGTGAGAAAATAAGACATTGCTTACCTAGCTAGAACCAGTATGACCGACACAACACGCTTTTAAAAAATACGTCTCCGTCAGCTAGACGACTTGGTAAGCCTGGGGGGAAAAATTGGGATTTTTGAAAAAATTTGATTGTAAATTATTGTAATTGAAATAAAGAAAGCAATAAATGGCTGAAGATTTTCGGCTTTTCAAAGATTTTAATTTCCCCACCACCCCAGGATTAACTAAATTTCGTTTCATCTTATATGGCCGAGTTCGTAAATTTGTGCGTTACCCTATCAATGGCATCGGCCAAGTCGCCCTACTACGTTTTCGCTGCTACGTGTTATGCAGTGGAACGCTTAAATTGGCGCGAACCTTACTGCCATACTGCAGGATTTGGGATAAAATGTTTAATTCAATAATGTATTGAACCCTGAGTAATAAGTTGGACTAATCCAGGGAAAAAAACAAAACAAAAAAACATAACAGAACGTGACGGTGAATGAACTAAGTTACTTTAGCTGTCAAAATAAAGAAAACGGATTCACACGCAGTAACTTCATGGAATCTTCATAACACTTTCCTTTTTCTTTGGGTTTATTAGCCACTCGACAAAAACTAGATCATTTCGGGACTATAACGCATGAGATACTATTAGCAGTGGGATAGGGCGGTGTGGGCGAAGAACCCATAGGCAACTCCCGAGGTTAGACAGGCGACCATGCTCACTTTCAAGTACATGTACATGTAAAAGAATAACCCACTGCACTGCACTAATTGAATATAGGCTACTCGATGGATTTAACGGATTAATTTGTCACAAGACAGTACCATTATTATCCAAAAGGTTGACTAGGCTGGAGCCCGGAGGTCCTAAAATAGCAGTGGTTCACCTACTGCCTTCAGGAACAGTCCCTGATCGGACGTGCCCCGCTGACCGTTCCTATCGGTCCCCATATAGCTGCAATATGAATTTGTAAAGTGCCTCTGAACACGGGATATGTGAAAGGGCGCACTATAAGTATGCTGTAATGATAATTACACAGTGGATAAAATCAGTACTCAACAAACAGTTGTCTAGTCGTTCCTATCTACGAAAAATTGATGTTCCGTGTATACTTTAAACCAAAGATCCTTTCGATATAGCACACCGTATGTATACCCGTTTATCAATTGGAAGCATAAACGCCCTCACTGATTTAACTATGTGAAAATGCCCGCAAGCCTTACTAAATCTAATCGATATTACTGCAGTAATTTAGTCCTTGGCGACACACGCATACTCGTCCTAGGTTTACCGGTACTCCATCACGAACAACAAACCGTTAATTTATCAGTAAAATATATTTTGTGTTACTTGTGTATCAGTGCAGTTTCGTATTCTAGCGCCAATTTAAGTTATATTAAACCATTTGTACTTGATCATTAATGTTATTGACAGTCGATTACCCCTTTTCGCAATAGTTAGTTCGAGCGACCTAAAAGAAGAAAATATGAAAATCAATATACATGAAGCTCTAGATACAAGAAAACAACTAAGCGACAAATTTGATAAATAGTATGTGGGATACATTATGGGAGACAATGTAAAGAACTGGCAGTTCTCACTATAATAATTAAAAACTAGATAATGTAAAGGGACTCTGCGGAAAAATTCAGTCAAATAGTTTCATTGTGAACCGAGAATTTAGCATTTGAATTTTGGGCTTAGAATCGATCATCATTACTAAAGTTGGTACGATAAAATAACATATATAGTCTCGATTTGAATTTTGAGCCTAGAATCGTTCATCATCACTAAAGTCGGTACAATAAAATAACATAGTGTCGATTATCCATTTTTGATTTAATCATGATTGAACGTTGAGCAGCAAATCGGATTATAATCCAGTAAAATCACAGACTAGTGATGACATTGAGAGTTGATTATGATCTGGATAAGTTAATTAATGTTTGATTAATAAATGAGATGACCTTTCAGGCCCAAAGAAAGACTTGCTATTTGCATATTTAGCTCTTGTATAATGTATGTTTAAATAATGCACCACAATTCAGATCACTTTAATCTCCCTACATCGTGTTTTGAATTTAACCCGTCGAAATTTTTTGGCTTATAAAAGTAAGCATTTGTACCAGTTAAGTATACCAAATGACCACTGAATACCTATCCTGGCTCTGTTAGATACAACGAAGAACACTAAAACCGACTTCCAGAAGGACTAAATCGTCACTATTCAAGTATATTAACCCCTGGGTGTGTTTTTTGACTTGTGAAGAGGCACTCGCCTTTATAATAGATATATTTACGATGAAGATTATTGGCAGAATTCAGGACACCCCACTGATGTCATAATATGGAGCTCTTTCTGTTTAGAAAAGTCATGTACATGTACGTGTTTGGAGAAACAAATAGAACAAACTCTTTGCTGCCTGGCTTGTCAATTTGTTTTCTAAATAAAGCCCTACCCTACAATTACTTCATACAAGAAAACGCCTTAAATTGTTGATTAAGCTAATCACATCGTCAATTATGGTAATTACCCACGCTGAGTATATGTCACTCGAGGGAAATGCTCATAAGTGTCATTTAGATGATAAGTGACTTGTCATGAAGTGCCACTATGTCTTGAAGGACATACCTACTGTCAAGGTGAAATTCCAAGTGAGGAAGGATAAAGCCAGGTCACGAGAGTTAGCATCCTGTTTACTTTCCGCTCTGCTCCTTAAACTTTTGTTAATTATCAGCACTAATTAAACCGACAATTATTAATTAAATTTTGGTGGGACGAATTGTATATATTCAAATTACCGATCCAATGAATGCACTTGCAATCAGTATTGTTTAAAACTTTAGGTATTTTGCTCTGCTACCACTAAATAGCAAATTATTCGTTAAGAATCATTTTCCATGCATTTTGTTTTCCCTTACTAAATCCCGGGGCCACGGGGGCTACGTGGGTAAGACGCTAGCTCGCTAGGTTGGAGGTTGCGTGTTCGATCCCTGCATTGGCGGAGTAAGTTCATCGGAATTTTCCGACATGGTTTCCCCATGTGAGTTGTTGTGCAGAACGGATGGTCTACAAGGGTAGGCAGTCGTTCGGATGGGACGAACAACAGAGGTTCCGTGTACACATTAGCATTTGGAATTCGATATTAGAGTAGGCCATGGTGCCGCTTCCCGGGCAAAATTTCAGTCATAGCACAAAGAGTATGCCCGTTTCCATTATCCTTGGTTATTGGTGTATAACGTGCTGAAAGGAATCACGTGGTTCAGTGAGCTAGTCCCGAGTTCGATTCCGGTGTCAGCTGAGAAAATTCCTACAGCGTAACCCCTTGTCAGTGTCACAGGGCATATTCTTAATACTGAGGTGTGCCGTATAGAAATGAATGACATTGACAAGGAATGGTGATGATTCGGTTAGCTATGCGTAACATAGTTCCTTTAGGAACTGTTTCTGATAGGATGATGTCCGTTGACAGTTCCTACCAAGCCCTATATATTCGTAACAATTCGAACAAATACCGTAAATATTCATACGTGCACATTAGAAACACCGCTAATAACCATTGAAAAGATAAAATCACAGCGATCTTTCTCACAAAGTACCATCATAAAGAATAATGGAAGTTCTTGGACATTCGGGAGCAACGTGTCTAATTGGTGGAGTTTAAAAGGGGTTTAAAATTAAGGTGATTAATGACTCTTTTATCTGAAATGGTCTTATACAAATTTGAAAGGCCCAGAAAAAGTTTTTCAAGATAAGTTAATCGTAATGGAAATCCCCTTTTCTGTAGTTTTCTTAATCTTTTACATTCAATTGCAAAGCATCTCTCAAATCTGTTAATGGCTACCGCTATAGATTTCCATTTACGTCATACGTCAGATTTAAAAGTTTTAAGAACTGGATCCATTTGATTCAACATTTCTCAGATATCTATCCATACAACCGTAAAAAAGAGGATCTCTTTTTTCACTTTGATTTGAGTAGACATCTAAAGCTGATACTTTCATCTCTCCGTATTTAGACAAGTTGCATAGGACTTCCGGGACCTATTAATGAACCCCTCTAAAGAAGAGTCGCGTAACTGAAGTTTAATAGAAACTTAGGGTGAATATATAAAAATGTCATCTTTTGATGTTCTTCATAACATATCCTTAACCCATTTACCGATAAAAAGTACTATTGCAAAAAAAGTGCTGTTGGCCATGGGTATCCGGAATTATAGCAACAGCGCGTATACCCTGAATAAACGCTATTATGTTCCAGATGCATGAATTATAGTGAAATAACATTTGGGTCTCAGCCGTGGTCAGGTTACATGTGGTCCTGAAACAGAAGCCAGTCGAATCTTTGTATCACAATCACGCCGGGTACTTAAAAAAAATAAATAACATTTTTATAAAATTTCAGATCCAGTCGAGTTTTGTAGCGTATCCTTTAAAGAAACGGTTGATAACATTTGAAATGAACCTTCATTATATCTGTTTCACATAATTTGAACATCAATGCCACCTTAACGTATTAAAATAAGGGTGACTGATTGATCGAGATCCACTAAGTTATATAAATACATGTAGTTAAACTGGATAAAATGCAGATACTTTAAAGATGTATTATGTAATAAAGAGCTGCACGTTTGGAACTATTAATTATAAAAGGGACATAATCGTATACATGTGTTTTTGGGTTTTTGGAAAGTAAGTCACCTCAAGTGATTGGCCGAATTAGCGTATTGTTTAGATTATAAAATTATAGTAGACCGTAACGTCGTTTTTTGGACCCCCCGCCTTACAGCATAATGCATGGTGTATGTACATCTTCATTATCCCGGTTGATACTGGAAATAGGACATTAAACTCCATTTACGTATTTCCCTTCATTACAGTATTATTTAGGTTTTACCATATATCTATTTAGTGAGAAAATTACATATTTATAGATGCTGGCTCGCTAGCCTGTGGGTCGGGTGTTCGATCCCTGCATTGGCCGAGAAAGTTCATCCAGACGCATGACTAAGAACCCGACAAGGATAGTTGTCTAGTCGTTCGGATGGGACGAAAATCGAGGTCCCGTGTACACATAGGCGTGCACGTAAAAGATCCCTTCGCAGTTGGGATTCGATACGAGAGTCGGCAGTGGCGCTTTTACCCGGGCAAAATTCCCCTCATAGCACTCTGTATGGCGCATGCCCGTCTTTATTAGCCCAGTTTAGGAGCAGTAGGACGCTAAACCCCGTTAATGGATTTCCAAAATTCTGTATGTTCCCTCGTCTGGTATGCTTTCTGCATTTTGGTTTAAATCAAAATTTAACCAATACCAAAATTCGTTGTCAGGGTTGAAGGGCCTAACAAGAACAGCTGTCTAGTCGTTCGGATGGGACCAAAAACCGAGGTCCCGTGTACACATTGACGTGCCCGTAAAAGATCCCGTGTACAGTTGGAATTCGATATAAGAGTAGGCCGTAGCGCCGCTGCCCGGGCAAAATTTGCCCCATAGCACACTATATGGCGTATGCCCGTCTTCCATTAACCCAGGTTAGGTGCAGAAGAGTAGGACGTTAAACCCCATTTCATTTCATTCCATTTCTTGGTATAACAATAGTTGATAAAGAAAGGCTGAACCTTGAGTGGGGCGAATTACACCGTAATACTATGACATTACTAGTTAACCACTTGCATTATTAAATCCATGAACACCTTCACCACAGCATTCGAAATTGTGTGCAACTACGTCGGTCAATTGCGACGCATATTTTTCAGTTCACCCAAAACAAGTCCAACTTGATAGCTTGCGACGCATATTTTTCAGTTCACCCAAAACAAGTCGAACTTGATAGCTTCCGAATATCACTTCCCTTTGATTAAAAACAACCAAGGTGTGTTCATTTATCATCAATTTAATACGATAAATTTTACAGCCCGTGTTTTGTCGTTAGAATAAAAACAAACAGTTTAAGCTTTCGTATAATACTGTCAAAACTTAAACATAACACCTAACACTTGATAAGAAAAAAAAATGTCATAAATAATCATTTCTTTAATAATAGATACTATTATCCATGAATAAAATATCAATTAATATTATAATATATTAATCATAAAGAAGGTAAAGATTTATTAATTAAAATATTATTACTTTCAAAAAGGGAAGAAAATAACATAAGCACTAGGCTCACCCTGCTTTGCTTCAAATTGAAATTTCATCACACACAATAATGTAAATTTCCAAATGGCAGCCGTTTAATCCTGTTTACATTTTAGAATGACAAAATGTCGTAGAAATATCTATATAAATAATTCAAAATAATTAAAAATGAAAAACTAACAATAAACATAATAAAATTTACATCTCAAACTGTCAGTCGACAATTGACGTAAATATACACCTCCGACAAGATATTGTATAAAATATATGAAAACAACCGACGCCTATATTAATATAGGCTATTCTTAAATACACCATTGTTTCGTATCTATAATATTCAGCAACAATACGAACAATTATAGATATATATATATATTTAAATTTTTCCTCTAATGCATTCTCTAAACATTTCAATTATTTAAATAATATTGATCTATATACAGAATGCTTTCAACATTAGATTATTCTATTATATTGGAGGCATGAACATTAACAGTATCGCAGCAACATCTGGAAGAAGGTCCTATTGGTTAAATAAAGACCCTGTAATAGATTATAATTTTAAAATCACAACCATTTTACAGAAATCCAAAGTATACCACATACAAATTTAACAATATCAATAGTACTAATAACAATTAATATTTAGGCCTATTAGGCCCAAAGTTATAATCTATGATCCCTGATATGTCATTTTATACTCTTTTGTTCCAGTCCCTTTTATTTTTATAATCACATCACTCGTTACAACTTTTGGTCTGACAGACATTCAATACACCTTGTCCAGTTCGAGTAGCTTTCGATTACTGGCAACCAGGTTTCAGCTATCGAATCTGCTTGATGTGTTTGTTTAGACTGCACTCGAATTAACTCTCTTACTGATCCAATTTTGAACAGATTTTATCAGGCAATCGAGTGTGTTCAACCCCTTCGCTGGGTTAAATGTTCGTTCATAAGGGTAGAGTAATTATATTCACTTCCTGAAAAATCCCCAAATAGGCGACCATTGTGTTGAGGGTAAACAAATGTGTTCATATTTTATTGATCATAATGATGTTCAACTTTCCTATTCTCTATTTGGAAGACCTTTGTGACATCGGAATAATAAATATCAAATATGGCGGTCTCCCGTGAATGAATAACGCCAACACATTCAATATAACAGGTGTAAATGTGATACCTACTCTGATGTTAAATGTGCGAGGAAAGACATTCTTGCTTAATTTTACCATTAAACAGAGAGTAAATACACAATATTCCAATTTTCACAGGTCGTATACAACACAATGCACTGAATCGGAGAACGTAAAGTTTCTAGACTGATATCCAACGTTCGCTCCCCCCGCTATACTATAAGTCTTCCAATACTGTCTTGTTTACTTAGTAGATCATTAACCCTTTGTCAAAGCGAGCTCTCCTATTTTATGTACATGTTTCAAACGAGCCAGCAATAGGACATTAAACCTCATTTCATTTCCAACGAGCCTATCACCTGTATTAAATTACACTAAGCATAATACATACCCATACCCATTTCTACGATTAAGGTACACACGGAAACGGTTAATATCCTTATGCAACAATTGAAGACACAGAATTAAATATAAACTGACATGCATTCAATTGTTTTTTTTTGTTCATTTTTTTATCTTATATTAATATAAGATCGATCACTGCAAATTGAATTTTCTTGTCAAAGCTATAGTACGGTTCTACAGAATTGGTTTACAAATTAAGAATTCGTGTTCCTTCAATAATATTCACTACAATTCACTTCTCGGTTTTGAGTTTACAATAATTATATCATAATTTGTCACAGTTCTTCAAAGGGTGAAACATAAGATTTTAATCTATTTTATAGTATTCCTATATTTTTTTTTCAATTCTGGAATGAAGATTGATACACAGGAAATAGTGATCCTTGAATTTTTTTATTATCACACTGAATCGACCTGGAATTTCGTCTTTCTCACACCAACTTAATGCATCATTGTATGAGGCAAAATGCATTATTACTATAGATAAATGTTCAATCCTAAAACGCTTTCTGGTTTTATTAGATTTTTGGAATGTCATTTTTTTTATCACCAAAGACACCCGTCTTTAAATGTCACTATCGATCCGATTTTATCTTTGAAAGTAAGCTCAAACATGATGTCCCCAATTTTGTTTCATTTGACTTATCTTAGAGTAGCAACAAATTAATTTGTAACGCGAGAACATCTAATCGTTCCTTTAGGAAACATGTTGGCGTTAGAAGTTTCTTACTAAATTCCTTTAGATACTGTCAAAGCCAATTATTTAATACTTTATGAAGTCCGTTCTCATATTATAGATTCCCTATTAATCGGAGCCATTTTGTCAATTTTGTCTTCGCCTCCACTACCTGTACTCCCCACGCTATCACTCTGACAAATGTGCATTTCCAGTTCAGCCAGCCTGTTTTCTACATCCCACTGCTGTTGGTTGAGTTTCACGGTCAGTGACGTATTCTCTGTCTCTAGCTGCGCAAGCCTTTCGCGCAAACGCCCGATTTCACCAAGCAATTGTTCAGACTGTGGATGATTTGGAGATTGTCCACCTATAGGACTCAAGCTTGGTGGCATTGGTGAGCCGGGCATGGGAGATGCAGGATGAAGGAATGTGTTACCCGGTGTCTGTAGAGTTTGTTGTTGTTGTTGAACGGTATGAGGTGGCTGGTAAGGAGGAAGCAGACTTGTCTGAGAGGCGTTCATACTATTTGCCTGAGCGTACATGTTCGGTGTCGACAACATATTTGCACTTGGTGTTGCGGGGAAATTGGGCGAGGCACAATACGGAGATAGATATGTCATCTGTGGGGGACTGACAAACGGGAACGCTTGTGTAAAATGAGGCGGAATTGTGTATTGAGAATGCTGATGATAAGGTTCAAGAAATGCTGGGGGTGCATTAGTAGAAGTCACTGTTGTGGTGCAACTCACAGGGGGTACAACAGAACGCGGGGATAACTGGGGGCTATACACTTTTGTTTGATCCCCACTACCCGCCGATTGCAATGGCGATGCCTCCTCCTCCGCGTAGGAGGTCAAACTCGATATTGTCATTGAAGTGGTAAGATTTCTTACAACGCGTTTAGAATCAGCAGATTGTCCTTCAGTACATCTAGCTATAAGATTGTCCTCACTATGACTCTCAGGTCGCATTGCCGATCCGTCGTCTGCGCTCATTTTTTGGATCAACATATTAGCGGGCAGAGTACTGTGCCTGGGAACTAATGACGTCTGTATTGGTATTTTTCCAGCAGATTCAACTAAACCAGGAGTACTTTTACTACGTGGCATGGCAACTGAAAAGACACAAAAACTTAGATTTAAACACCTGTTATTGGTCCATTGGGATAAACGAGTAGGGGGCTTAATTATATTTCACCGCAAGCAACAAGTAAGTAAAATGACCGTCAATATTGCAAGGGGGCTCATTTTAGGTATAGTTTTAATGGAATTGCAACCAGCATTAACAGCTACTACGCCAAATAGCAATTATCTGCGGCTCCATTTAACCGTTTAGTATGTTTTTTTTTAAGTATTGGGGTTGTTTGATTTTCGTAAATAGAATACCAAATTAAAATAGTTAAATCAATGCCTGTTCTGGGCCTCCTCTGAGGCACCAATTGAATTTAATGACAACATGTATTATGGTTCTAGTGCAGAATCATCTGTCGGTGTGCTCTACATCAACCCGAGAAATAAGTGCCCGTTGTTGAAGACACTTAAATTACAGAACAGAACATCATTGAATGTCACTCTGGTAAAGAACTAAGGTGCAGAAAGGTTTCGTCTTTTCTCAGCTGTAAAGTTTAGCGACTGTTACACGCCAACGCGATAAAAACCCATTGTGCCATAGGGACAATCGCCAGAGGGAATTTATCAGAGCATCCGAACCCAAAATTAAGCGGAAAATACCCGACTGGTTCAAATTGGTGCATAATTTAATTCAGATATCATTAAATACAAATTATTTTCTCCATCGCATTTACATGAATTTAACGATGTAGATGATCGTCGAGATACGACGAATTAAGTTATACAGTAGGAGTTTACCCGTATATTATGTAATGTAAAAATATAACGATAGCAAAAACCAACAACTTATGAGCTAGATATATAATATTTATGATTATGTACAATTATTTCATGCGGGTTTTGAAAATACATGAGCATTAAATCTTCCTCTATCACATTTACAATCGTTTTGAGACAAGGGCTATAAGTGTATAAATAAGCTCGACTGATATTCGTCCTTATCATGCCACCATTATACTGAAAATATTAACTGACACACTACCAACGGGCATCTTAAAAGCCTCCAATAAATAATTTTAAGCAAAGCATTATAATATCTTCAATGATGAATAAACTCGTCTGGTACCCAGTTAGGAATTGACCCATTTGTCTCGCGATTATTCACAGACCTCACAAAAATTAAATACAAATCTTCGCACGAATAATCACTCAATGCGGGACAATCGTGATTAAAATAATGGCTATAGATATGAAAGGATATTGTGAGAACGACCTTTGTCATATCATATCGTCTGTGTTATTCACACCGAATCTTTTAATCAGAAGTTCTAACCGTGCCCTTGGCTAGACCAAACTACTACTATTCTTCAATACTGGGTTTCACACAGAGAACTGTTATAGGCGATATATTAACCGCATAAAAACCTAATAAATCATATGAAAATTTTCTGAAAGCCGAGTGGTAGCTTCCGACATCCGACTTCCTACATCCAGACTCTAAAATTAAATTTCCAGTTTTAAATTAATCCATTAGTCATGCCCTGAAATCGACACAAATTTAATGTGGGAAGGGAATTATAATTTAAAGTATGATTGAAATCATACCCCAACCGATAAACCAGTACCCGAAATAATTATATGTATGGAATCAACGGTTAGATATGAAAGTTTGCCCTGATTGGAATATGGCTCATATAGCCCATTTGGTAAGGATTATTTGGATTTGGTGGAAAAAAGTCGATTATTTTACTATTTTCACTACATTTTTAACAGTCAATTCACAGCTGAAACAACAACCTGTGAAAATTTAAATATTGTAGACATAATACAAACAATGTTTAGATAACCCAACAAGATTGGATAAAATCAATACTCAATACTTGGGGATCACGTGGCTAAGTGGGTAAGACACTGGCTCGCTCACCTGAGGTTGGATATTCAATACCTGCATTGGCCGAGAAAGTTCATCCCGGCGTGGTTTCCTCTTGAAAGTGATGCAAGACGGAGGGCCTGACAAGGACAGATGTCTAGTCGTTCGGATGGGACAAAAAACCTGGGTCCAGTGTACACATTGGCGTGCATGCAAAAGATCCCATGGCAGTTGGATTTTGATATAAGAATAGGCCTTTAGCGCCGCTGCCCGGGCAAAATTTTCCTCAAAGCACATTGTGTGGCGTATGTCCGTCTTCATTAGCCTAGGTTATGAGCAGAATAGTAGGACGTTAAAACCCATTTCATTTTTTAATCAATACTTATCCCCTGATCACACAATGACGTAATACACCTCCCACCTCACCTCCCAACTTCCATGAAGCATAAACTTCAATGAATGACGGGATAAAATGTGCCGTTAGCGTAAATCCTAAACTTTAATCGAAAACATATAAGGTAAGAACAGGGCAAGCGAAAGAAAATTGAATGTTGCAACTTACTTTTTTCTAATGGAGCTTTTTTATATTTTTCCAACCGCTTCACTGCTATGGCTTCTAATTTAACTCTGGCCGCGGGATATTCTTTTAAAACATCCCATAAGTCTTTTTTCGATAAACAAAAGAGATCAGAGTAGCCGACAGATCTGACGGAAGCAGTTCGTCTGTTGCCTGCGGTCCCCATATTCAGGATACTAATTTCACCGAAGTAGCTGCCCGGTTTTAGAGTGGCTAGCATAGTCTTTCCATTATCAGCTACCACTTGAAGACGTCCTCTATTCACTATATACATCTCTTTACCAACTTCATCTGAAAAATGCAACAAATCAACATGAATGGTTAGAAAAAAATGGTTAATTATATAGCCGCACTCATATTTATATATTTGAGACATCCCTATAAAAGCGAATATATGTACTTACAAATGTTTAAAATTAGAACTTCGTTTCATTTTTTTTTTTTTTTTTTTTTGGAAGTGATCTCACATAGGAAGGTGGGGACTAGATTAAGGCAAGCGATTGGTCCATAAAGCAGTCAGCCACACAGTGATTAAAACGGTGTACCCTGACGTTAGCTTTCTATTCCCATTAAATGATTATATGTCCAAATGGGTTTCAAAATATTATCTAAAGCCAGGCTGACACTCGACGACTTTTGACCACGATTTTGTCGTGCCCATCAGTGTCCACATTGACACGAACTGGCACGACGAGTTCACGCATAGTTTGCGCATTGTTTACGCACGACGAATTTGCGCAAATCGGACGCTGTCGTGCCGACTCGAGTCGTGCCAATGCGTGCCATTGTCAGCCTTGCTTTAGGTTTCATTTTGTGAGACGCACGCCAACTGTGATGATCCAAGGCATTGTTTATATCTTTTGCTTTTAATTCTATAAAAGATTGGTTGGCATTCAACGAAACATACAGGGTTTTACTTTCTGAAACAGGGCCTATAACTCTAGAAATGATTAACGGAAATTGCCGAAAATCAAAAGTGAAACAAGAGCTATAACTCTTGAAGTAATCAAAGGAATAGGTTTCTTTGTCTTATTAGTATAAAAAAAAAACATATATAAATTTTAATAAGATCGGATAATTAATGTAGCCTGTACAATGTTCAAAAGGAAATATGGACGAAAGATATACGAACACATTTCCATTAGGGTGTGTAAAAAATGTCCGCGAACCCTCGCATTATTTAGATGCAGTCTTATATCTCACCCAGAACCTTCTAGTCTTTAAATTACGGAGGGGTTGGTGCCTGTTGCCAAGATTCGACAAACAGTTTCATATCCCATGTGTGAAATGAAATGAAAAGAAATGGGGTTTAACGTCCTACTCTTTTGCACCTAACCTGGGCTAAATATCCCATGTGTAAACGGGAGTTTATATGGTTGATTATCCAGTAAATTTCGAGTAGGGGACAAGTAAGAGTTGCGCCCCTTCTCGAAATAAATCGTGACGACGAAAAAGGATTAATTTAAAAGCATAGATATATATGGTCCATGAAGATAGATATGTTACATCAACAAAAACTTTAAGAGTGTTGGATATTGAACTGGCAGTAATGCAAGTGGACTTTCTGACATAGTAATGGTTAAATAAATTTCATGGGCGTCGACATCTTGTTTTAGGACAAGTTAGCTCCCTTAGACTTTGTTCAGGATAATGTAAAAGACCGGATAATTTAGCCAGTGACCTATTATTCTCAAAATGTTGACAATCTATCCAGACTAATATTCGTAGAATATTTGTCTGAATGATAGATACCATAAATCTCTTATGTTAAGAATTGTTATTTTTAGTTCATGATCACCTTGTTGGCATTGACGTTGTAAGGTCGCTTTTCTATAACTAACGGTCATTTTAGCTTGTTAGAAATAACACCCTTTGAAAAAGGAACAACACCCAATAAAACATGAACTATTTTTTTCTTGCAAAGTAAGCTAAACCACTAAATCACTTATGTTGAAACTAATTACAATTTTCTGTCTAAAAATTCCCGGGTGACATTGCTGATCAGTGCATTGTCATTACATTTAATGCAATTTATGTAGGCGTGAAGAGTATCACCTTTGTAATGCTTTGACATTCGCTGGTATTAACTTTACACTTTAAATTGAGTTATTTCCGAGGGCACGATGTATTTATTATCGTAGATAATTTATTTTAAATCTATCAATAAAACAATTAGTATTGGAGTTTGAATTTGCGAAAATACAATATTTCACTTAATTTCAGTCATGTAGTTAGGCGCATAACGTTGCGCTAATGCAATGAGTGCGATGTCGCGCCAATACAATAATCTACTCGTGTATTTCAGAGTGTGATGGCATGTCAATACAAGGTTTTAATAATGTATTTTGAGATCAACACATAGAAAAATATGGTTTGGCCAAAAATCTAATTCTGATCGATTTCGATCACCAGACACATCTATCTTTTTATAAAATATCGATAATTTTGATTATCAATGCTTAATCGCTAACATTTGGGACCAAGAAATTGAGAGAAGTGGGCCGCAACGCATATAATAATGTAATAGAAATGTACATAAACTGATTTACATTTAATGGTTTCCGTTTTTACTCCAATTTCGAATCAGTTATGTTCGGCGATATAAGCCAGCAGTCTCAATCGAATGAAAATTTATAGCGTCTTGTTATTCCAGTCTACATACGCCGTCCCTCGAGTCTCTTGTTACAACTGGGGCTGAAACGCATTAAGATATCAGAAGCCCACCTGTTTCCGGTAAGTTCACAGCATCAATGTTGATTTAAATTTTAAATTGACAAATAATTCGTGTTTTCAACGTTGAAGATTTTGGATGATATTGAGTTACAGACTTGGCTACTTTAATGTGCGCCAAAATGTTCATTATTGACGCAGAAATATATTCCTAAAATCAAAGTTGTCGAGCTCCATCAATCAAAGATATCGAGCCCCAACAATCAAATTGCTCATCATTAAACTTACTCAAGGTATTCGAACTTAATCAAGATGGTACGGGAGGGAGGGTCTGGCAAGTGCAGTATCTCGTGACCATCATAAGCGATAAAAAATAGAGGTCCATGGCGTGTACATGATGGTTGTAATTCGAACTAACAATAGGCTACACTGCCGCTGCGGATAAAACTTCCCACAAAGCTCATTGTATGACGTATGTCTGTCTTCATTATCCAAGTCGAAGCAGAAAAGGAAGACGTTAAACCCGATTTCATTTCTTAATGTAAATTTGTATTTCGCCCAATTATGCTGCAGATGAATGACACAATACACTAATTGTCTTCAACTAGATATCCACAGATCTGGCAAACATAACGTTCCTAATCGCAAATATAAGATCTAGATCTAATACATTTATAGCTCCTGTAACTTGGAAAATTGATTTGGATGCAGAAACTTAATCAACGTATTTCGTTCCCGCAAACAATAAACTATGAAAATATGTGAGATACTTGAATTAACGTGGGAAGCGGACTTATTGCATTGATCCCGGGATTAAGTCGTGAAAAATATCCTTCAACTGTCATAAACGGACAGGCGATAAATCATTTTGAGGCTCGCCAAACTAGAAGTGGTCGTTATGTGAAAAAAAAACTATGTTTCCACACAGATTAAACTGCGCTTGAACTATATGTACCAAGGTTTTTATTAAGTACTGTATCACGTTAAATACACCTCCATTTCCCCAAGATTAAACGGTGCTTGAACTATTTGTACACAGTTTCATTGATATACAGGTCACAATTCTATGGAACACAATTACTGCTTATTACTGAGCTACGTTTGATAATGACAAGAAAAGCCTAGTCGAAACGTAACCTCAGTAATAGGCAGTGATTGTATTCCATAGAAATTCGACCTGTATAGTTTCCATTAAGGTCTGGATCAACTGAAATAGTTACATTGGTTTTAGTCAAGGTTGTGGCATTACCTATTGATGTAATGAAGCTATACACGAAGTTACTACATCACTTAATTAGAACCAAAGTTCTCGTCTCCCAAAGCATCGACCAATGAAACTGCTTATATCATATACTAGGCTTAGCATAAAATACTCATCAGACAATGTCATTGTGTCGCAAAATGTGTGATAGGCAAGGCAGACGGACCGACGCACGTATATTCTAGTCAAAATACGCCAATATTGGGTTCTAAGTGCCGCCAAAGCACCACACATTTCTTTAGAAGGTTTTTGTACCTATTTAAGTTGAGTGCATTTCCCTGAATATCACACTAAGTTATCGACGCGACAATTTACCCTACAAAATGCGATGAATCCCCCCCCCCCCGAGAAAACCTTTGTTATTTTCTGTCAGGTTTTGGTGACATTCAAGAATTTTTTTAGACGGAAGGATACAAGAGTTGAGAGTTTGGTAAGGTTGAAATGTTAATGTTGGGCGGAAAATTGCATGTTTATTGGTTTTTACTTCTAGTTTGTGTATCTAAAGTTTTCCACGAATAATCTCATTCGTGCTTTTGTGCAAGAGTTTACCACACGTTGCTTCATCTGTGGTGGAAAGCGTTCTAAGCGTAAATCTGGAAAAAGTTGGAGCCGGTCTAAGAGACGAGAGCGACTTCCACGCAACACACATCTTGATGGAGATCGTTGTTATGTGAGCTCTTTGGTTTTCTGCCTCCCTATAACTGTGGCAAAGGTGATTTGAATTATTTTGATCTCGGTCTGATATTAGATATAGCACGCACTCTCCATTTTCACTTTTTTCAATTTCATAGTAAAAAGCAGCTCAATAAAACGGAATCTTCTTTTTGCGGCTAATATGAGAGTTTAGTGGTAATTGGAATTATTTTGTCTGTCAACGCTAGGTGCAAAAGTGTCATATAAAGTATAATATTATACAAGCTGCAAGATGACCGTGCTATTGATGAAATATCTTTGAGTCAACTGGCGTGGTTTTGAATCCCCGGTTTATCGTGGAGTAAGGTCGTCTGTCCAACGTGGGTTTTCTCCGGGGCTCCGGTTTCTTTCCACCGCCAACGACCCCTACGCTCTAGCGAATTATTGAAATAAAATTAAACCATATATTGGCCCCTCTCTCTCTCTTTCTCTCAAATACAAACCTGTATTTTATTTTAAAATCTAATTCAACCAATTAGTCACTAAATCGTTCAGTGTGCTTACAATCGTAACAGTCATTATTTAACTATAAAATTGGTAATGGATGATACCTCCGGGACAGATGTCAAAATAATAATCCCACGATACATGCAACATCTAACCGACTTACCCCTATTGCAAATGTCAACTTACTATAACGCCAATTGGTTATTAACACGTCAAGTAATATGCAAATTTCTTCACTTTTCTTAAAGTCGTAATTCGCCACTTTAGCCCTATATAGATCATTTTTATAGTACAATAGTGTGAAATGTGAATCTGTAATAGAATTATCAGTCCACAACTGGTTCAATTCCGCTAATTATTTACTAAGATATGCATCGATCTATATGCTATTTAGTAAGTAATAAACATATAGTGTTGTCCGCGAAAGTGTACTGGTAGGCATTATCTAGATTGGTATTTTGATTTTATTTTCTTACTTAAATGTTAAATAATCAATCTGAGTACATATATTAGCGTAGATTTGGTCGTTGATATTTTAGCGAAAAATGCAAATAATTATTGTACTTTGTATCTTCTTTAATTTACAATCCATTATTGCTTTTAATATTTATTGTAAACCACATTGTACTGCTTTTTTTGCAAATCTTACAAAGATGCAATGAAAACGACTGAATTCTAACTAAGGTATGGTCTTTGTCTCTTTCTAAAAGACACAAAAATGCACAATATTAGCAGTACAGTACTAGAATAGGAAATGAAATGAAATGGGGTTTAACTGCATATTTATGAAGACGGACGTATACTAAATCGTGTGCTATGAGGTACACGGGACAACGTGTAGACGGAATGACAAGAACAGTAGTTTAATGCCCTACTTACGTAGGCGGGTACATGCCATGCAGTGTGATATGAGTACTGTGATGGACAAGGGACAATCTGTAAACGGGACATTGGATTTCCATCCCAATCGAACGAACGATCAATGTTCCTGGCCAGACCCTCAACCATTCACCACCGACGGTTTACTTATACGCATTATCAACAAACTGATCCGATTAGGAGTTAGAATTATTCCACTTTTTATTGAACTGTTTTCCCAGTTTCTTGGCTTTTGTATTTCTCACAGGCGTTCTTTTAGATTGAGACAACACCTCAACCTTGGTATCGTCGAAATCCATAAATAGTAAAATAACTAGACTGGGAAAAATAAGTATTTTTCATGGTGAACAATAGAAGCCCAAACGCTATACCCAAATTAGGTCTTGACATATTTGAGAAGGTCGCCGAATGACCAATGTGACTGGTATTAAGTGCTAGGTTAAGATCGATGAACGAAAATAAGGTAAAGTCTGATCAGAGCCGACGGCCTATATTGATTTATATGCTTCAAAGGGTCTATATCTACAATCATGACTGACAACTGCTTTCGTCTTATTTCGCTTTTCGGGTCCGACGCAAAACACGCTTCATATTTTATTAACCAAAACATGAGGACCAACCTATCAAATGTTAATGTCGATTACTGCTTTTTGCGGATAAAGTTCTTCGGAACTGTCTGACCTGGGTTTCCATGTCAGTGGTCTGGCAGGACAGTGTCTCGTCGTTCGAGTGGTACCAACAACTAAGGTCTTCTGTACACTTCGGCGTGCACGTAAAGGAGGTCCCCTGGCGGTTTGAATTCTAAGTCAGGGATCGCAATTGTTGGAAAAAACGGAAAGCGATGCCAGCACTGATATCATCCACAGGTTAACGATCCAGCACCTCGCCTCCCACGTCGGTTATATTTTTTATTATTTCAGGAACAACTTTTACGTTTTATAACATTGATAACTGCGCAATAAATTGTCTCTTTAGATAGTGCACCAAATACAAAATAAATAACACCATTAAATTTCTTGTGACAAATTGGCTATTTTTAAATTATTTTAAACTGGTCTTCTATCATTCTCAGTGGCGCAATCATTTTCTGCAAGATGGACAACTTTCGCAATATTGCAAAATGAGTTTTCTCTCTTGGACATCCTGCCAAACCGGACAACTTTGTCAATAATCATAAATAATATCATTAAAAGTCCTTGTAAATCAGTGGTTATTGTGTAGTTTTCGCCAACGTATGGCTGGCAATAGCTTACACCCACACCCACTTCAACCAGCGTTGACGGTCGAAATGGAATCGTGCTGCAAGGCATCGGTGATGGATCCATGGTTGGACAGGCGATCCAACTCCTTGTCACGTACAACCGGGGAATCGAAACCATGCCAGTTGACTTAATGACAGTCCATTGTGCACTCATGTAAAGGCCTGAACTATAAAACATTTCCATCAACCTATATTCTACATGCCACTGGTTTTTGTTGGTGTATTTAGCTTATAAGGAGATTTCCGCGTTTTGTAATCAGAAAAAACGAAGATCAAAACAACTGGTGGAATGACATAGAAAGTGATTGTGCTTACTCTGCACGGCAGCAATAAAACGAGGTCTTGATATGTGTTACCAAGGGATTACAAAGTACAAGTTGAAGTCACCCGCCAGATCGAAGATGTCATTTCTGGAACACATTAGCGTTAACATTTATCTGATGTAATTTTTCTTTGCATGACAAAATAGAGAGAGAGAGAGGGAGAGAGGGGGTTTAAGGTCTACTCGACACAAACTACATGTAGGTCATTTCGGGACTAACATATGGTTTTAATTTTATATCAATAATTCGCTGGCGCGTTGGGGTCATTAGCAGTTGGAGGAAACCGGAATACCCGGAGAAAATCAACGAGGATGGACAGACGACTCTACTCTTTGTTCCGTAAAACCGGGAATTCCAAACCACGCGAGTTGACTCAATGACAGGGTTTATGATACAACGCGCATGCGCTAATCATTCGGCCATCCAACCCCCGATGACCAAATATAAACGAAGGTAAACAAACTGTTAAATCAGAAACTGGTTTGTTTACGTATGACTAGGGTGAAAATTTGAAATATATAAAACGAAACGAAGTAGGATCTGTGATTGATTCCAGATATGGACTTAAAGTAGACACTACTAGACACGCTGGGTTTCAATTTTAGATTCGCCATTTATTATACGATCGATTTATCAAAGATGATCGATACTTTGAAGTGTTTTGCCTAAAATAGACCCAAGAGAGCTATTATTAGATACAAAACAATATCATGATGGATTAACAAAAGTAATCCCAAAAGGTATAAATAGACAGGAACCATTGAGACAGGACAGGCTGTGTATGGTAAATGATAAAAGGTTACGTAACAAGGAAGTCCGCCATCCGTCATATCGTTGTCATTATATACGAAATGGAATAGGCAAGCATTACAAAACAAGTGTGGATTTAGAATTTATTTGTAAAACGGCCGATGCGCTTAGGTAAACTGATCGATATGGAATATTTACCATATTTAAATCTAAGACTGATATCACCCTTTTGAAAACGAAATGAGGTAGGATTTAACAACTCAAAACAGACACTTGAAGTGATTAAAATTTCTTACATTTTCTTGTCTAGCATACTACAATATTGACAAAGTATATATCACGCGCCATATTGTTTTGACTCGGTGAAGACATTTCTTCGTCGAATATCTCATAATTTTCACTAAATGTAACACACTCCCTCTGTTTTTATTCAGACTACACCTTATTTAATTCTTTTATAACCCCCTTATCACTAAATTGATCATTTCATAGCATTATTATTTTCTAAACCAACTCCCTTGCCAAACTCTGCATCTCGCGCCGCTAACAAGGGAAAAGGCAGAATCTATTTGTTCACATCAGCCCAGTCTTCGTGAAGGTCGCTGAAATGTAAATAAGGTTAGGGCACGTGATAATGTGCGAAATTGTAGATTAGGGATGGGTAAGTATTCAGGTTGAAAGGGGAAGCTGGGCTGGACAATATTGCGTAAATTTCTCGGCTATCAACTAGAACGAACCCGAGATCCCCTGGGTCACCCATACTAAACTTACGCGATCTGCCTACAGTCAAGTCAAGAAAAGATATTAAGGTAATTGGTTGAGATTTTAATTTCTAAATCGATTATTTTTTAGTCGAAAAGGTTTATTATACTCTGTGAATTTTGAGAATTTTTTATTTAGTTTTAGATATATTACGTAATCATAAACATTTTGTTAACTCCATTATTAAATCAAATCTAAAACTCCGCTGTCCGGGCTAAATGTTCCGCAATCCCATTGTATTCGTAGCCTTACCGTTTGACTTGAAAAGCCAGCGACATTGTGTTATCGTCCACATACACAATACATTTACAACGAAGGGACTTAAAAATAAAGACTACCAAGTCGTTGACCTATCCATTTTCAAGCGAACGTGTAATCATATTGTCTATATTTTCCTGTAACTTATTTAATTTCTAATTCCGCGCTGCTGCGGAGCACATCATTGCCACACAGATTTGACAATAATACGTAGGCATACATAAGTTTTTTCATCGATGTTTGTGGGGTATTTTTTTTTGGGGGGGGGGGGAAGGGGGGGGGTAAAAACCCTAATAAACAACTCTAATCTGGAAACCGCCCTGATATGGTTAATGTTCGCTCACATCAAACCAGGTCATTATGGGACCAAAACATTGTATATTTTTCCTCTAGTTTTCACGAACCATACATACTCAAACAGGTAACTTTGGCAAGCACCATTTTGTTACAGTCTCTTATATTAAGATCAACCAATAGCTTTCAAACGACGATCTATGAAAATGTGGACTGTTAAAATATATTATATGCCGTTGAAGCATTTTATTTGTCGGGATATCGCCATCGGAGAAGCTATTTGGAAATAAGGTGATTCGCATGGTAAAGTAATCATCGTGTTGATGTTATTCCTTCACCCAAAGTACTTGCGACTTATCAAACAAACGCGAATTAATCTCCACTGAGTCCCCCTTCCTTAGTAAAGTAATCCTTTAAATCGCTTTCTTGGTGTAAACAACTGGAAGATACAAACTAATGCCTTGAGCGCGCCATCTACTAAATTCACACATTAACTTAAAAGAGGGTGGAAGTTCTCAATATTATTGTTAAAACACAACAATTATCTTGGAATTAAAGACATTCGTTGTGATATTTTTGATCAAACGAATGAATTCATCCTAATATTGTGTGTGTGTGGCGGGGAATGGTTAGCGTGTATTCATACGGCCTGCCATTGAGTCACCTGGCGTGGTTTCGAATTCCAGGGCGACCTTCGGTTGCACGTATTTTCGTACTATAGTCAAACCATCTGCATCCGAATTACATTTAGTTCAACCAGTGGTCGCGACCAGCCGTACCATGCGATAAAGCACGGTCGGGATAGTTCAAAGATGGCTGAAAAAACTGACACTTGAGAAGATTTTCGGAAAAATATAATAAAATTGCCGATTGCCGTTGAGTTATTTACACCTTGGTCGGTATTATAGGGTCCATGTTAACACCCAAAAGTTAGTGAATGGGCATTGGGGTATAGATCTTAGGTTTGATTTTTTTTCCGTCTTTTTTGATGAATTTGACAGATAAGGATCTTCTTATATTGGAATCGAATATATATAGGCCCACGACGAAAAACTGTACCTGTGAAATGATCTTGGGTTGGGTGGCATAAATCCAATGAAAAGAATTCTGATATTGACTAATCCTTTTAGTAATCTATTTTAAGCTTGCTTTCATATCGCAGTATGTAAATTTAACCAGTTTTTAAAAATACGTGAGTAAATAGCAGAAAATAAAGCAGGGGGAACAACTGATATGGTTGCCACCGTCAATGGCTAAGGCCATTTGCGTTCGGTTGTGGGTTCAGACTGTAGTCGCGACCATAGTCTACATCCGAAGGTCGCCCCGGTTGTACGTGGCAATGAGTACGGTCGCCTGTCCAACCTCGTTGGTTTTGTCCGAGCACTCCCGGTCCCCCCACCTCACTAAAGACCCCTACGCGCAAGCCCATTGTTGAAATAAAATTAAAAAAAAACATATGTTAGTCCAGAAATGACCTAGTTTGTGTCGAATGGACGTTAAACCCCATTTCCCTCTCTCTCTCCTCTAATACTAATATTGTATGAAACAATTAATGAGTAGCATCTTGTTTAAGCTCCCCCCCCCCATTTAAAACCATGAACTGAGACAATTACAAGGACACCAATAAGGTGATCATCCATCAAGTTACAAATTCGATCAAAACGGACAATGTATTTTGTCAATGACTGAAATTTGAGCCTCTACAGTGCTGATTAATGGCTAGATGAATTTAACTCATATTCGTTGTGATCAATCAATACGAAAAGGGTGCATCCATTTTATCGGGGAAAAATATAACATCCAGTAACAAAATAGCTCTGATTATCCAAACTGGAATTCTCTGAACACCGGGTATTAATGTGAGGTCAGATAAAAGGTCTTGCGTAAGTTTTCTAATTTGCAAACCTGTGATGTCGTGAAACTCCGCAGAACATTAACTTTGTCATAATATGTTCTTTATGTTAGGCATAGAAATCGCATTGGAAAATGTCAAACTATCAAGCAAAGACCTATTAAATTACCTTAAAGCTGGCAGAGCAACACGCGCGCGTTTTCTCTCCATAAATGGCCAAGCTATTAGAAATGCCGCTATATTGACACTTACGGACAACCAAAATAATCAGCCAAGTTATTTCATGATCCCCTGTAGCGATTGACAAATGTTTCTGAACTCTAAGCCAGTGTTTTTTATAGATCACATCAGAAGAGCGTGTGTTACAACCTACACGAATAATCCAATGACAAACTATAATATAAGAAAATCGACAGGCGATGGATCGAACAGGAAAAAACACACTGTGATAGTTTGAATAGTATACGCCAACTTTGCAAAGATAACAAAAGACAATTTTCCAGGTTACCAATATCTTGGATGATCATTAAGAAATGTTTTTCAGTGCAATGTGATTAAAAGGTTGGCATAATGTGTGATGCTTATTTTGTTCTGCTTTTCTGAAGAATCGTTCATGAGTTTTGAAATTCGATTTAATTGGGTTTTAATTCATTTATTTATATTTTAGGAATTTAACTAAGGTTTTATACAATGTTTTCTCTATTATATTTATATCATGCTATTAGGACTATATTAATACACGGTGTCCTATAGGTAAACCTCTTTGGCTTGTATACCATATACAAGTACCCTTAAAATTGACAATATCTTCGAAATAAATAGCCCATTAGCCTGGACATTACTGGTTCAAGCGTGCTTCCGCCTTGTCAGTGGTGCAAGACGGAGGGCATTGCAAATAACGGAGTGTAGTCGTTCGGTCTGACGAAAAGTGTACACGTTGGCATGTACGTACATGAACGCCCGACACAGTTGGCATTCGGAATAAGATTATACGCCGTTACACCTAATAGTGCACTTCATGGTGTTTATAATCTATCTGCATTATATCATTTAACGTTAAACCCCATTTCATTTTCTTAAGATGGAAACACATGACATGGAAAAATCCCACGTCTAATCTGACGGCCTAAAATCGCAAAATTCTATAAGCCCGGTCCAATTCCAAGATTGTTATCGGGAATTTAACATTGAATTCAATAACGGAGGAAATAAAACAGGTTTATTCCGGTTGTGAGTATGAACCCGTGCTCTAGAGAGAAATGGCTGTCGCATTAGCATGGCAAGTTTTATATTGGCACATACATAATTCACAATCAGTGTCTGTTGGGCTACTGATAAAACTGACAGCCCAATCACTCGTATTCTGAATATTAGCCTCTGTTGCCTAAAGAAAAATCTTGATTCAGAAGATATCTACATAAGAGGCCATTGATCTCGTTTTAAAAGGGTGTTGGGTGGCTTAGTGGTCTAGGTGTCGCGCCACGACCTCTAACTGGCCGATAACCTCTGTCTGTCCTGTGTGGTTTCGATCCCTGGTGTGAGCGTATGTAGCTTGGAGATAGGGAGCGCCTTCTCAACCTCGAGGGTTTATTACCAACTTGTCCCTTATATCACCTTCGTCGGAAGCGGGTGTTAAAACACTAACAACAACATCTTTATTAAAAAAAGTCAAGGGGCTTCTGGGTTAGAGAGACTTAGATATACGAAAATCGAACAGTTTACTGTATGTACATCTCTCTTCAACTTATGATTAAAGTGAACTTGCGTAGGTTTGTGATATTTTAAACTTTGGAGAAATTTATATTTAAAGCAGACTAATTGGACAGAAACTGCGATATATTTGATTATCAAACTATGTTAACCAGAGACAGTTGATTTCTGAAGAATGAATCTTAATTTACAAAGTTTAAGACAAGATAAGATTTTACATTAGACCGGTCAAATGCAGACAAATTGGACATATTTTGCCACCAATCCTATAAAAAAACTAAAGGTTATACTATTATCTAATGTAGCTGCGATCTCAATCAATAATTGTTAAAGTGCTGTGGTTCAGGTTTCAAAGTGGTATTAGCAATTTTTATTCACAACTGATGTTTCATAAACATTTATACAACATTTTAAGTTTCTTTATATGTGCCAATTATGTTACGACTACAAATAGACACACATAATTATAATTTTTATTTCTATGGTTACGCATACAATGCGAGATAGAAACGTGTATTTGCCCTGCTAACTTTATTAACGGCTAATCTTCTGACAGTGATTACATTAAGTGCACACGAATGTGTAAACGGGTTAAACTCGTGTTATCATTCCAGCCAAAGGACTAGGAACATGTCTTGTCAGCCCCAATTGAAACCCGGCTTGAAACATTCTGAAGGATTCTTAGTTGAGAATCTATTTCCCTTATACCGCTGGACTACTCCACAACCCACGTCATTAAATTCAACTGTCTTCTAAAGTTACATAAATTTAGCCGTAGTGAATGGTTTTATGTAAAGGCTTAATTCAATTTGCATGCAGCACTGGTATAAAATACCAAAAAACAATATCATGAATGTCATTCAAGCAGCTAAAGCTAATTTGGTCGGTTTTGTCTTGTTTTAGACTGGGACGAGGAAACTGACTGACATCACAGATGCGTCACATACTGACGTGACATGCCCACGTACGTAACTAACGTACGGAAATTAAATGGTATCTAGCTTCACTGCATGTAGGGTGGGTCTGTCGTTCAGATTGGCATGCCGGTTCAAGCTAGCGAAAAGAGACTTGCTTTATGTTAGTGATAAAATAAGCCAGGTACGAGCATAATATATATATATATGTATCAGGAACTTCCACTGCATGGCGTCATCGGCGCCATCTTGGAATTGTAACAAAAATCGAAGTTGGTCAATCGATGCTCATTTGTCTAAAAACAAACCAAGCATTGACTGAGCCTTAGGAGCTGTTTTGAAGAGCATTGAACTAAAACAAGAAGAAGAGGGTTACCGAGTGCACTGAACCAGTTGATGGTTCAACGATCAACTGGTTATTATGATGTTATTTTAAAATCACTAAGATAAACCGTTTGGTTTTCTTTAGTAAAAATGATAAACGCAAACAAACCCTCTCCTTTATACATGTACAGTATGTGCAGTATATGTTTGAAATGCCTTGAAGAAGGAAAGGGGTGTGGCGAAATGGATGGGAGAACGTCATCGGTCTTAAGCTGCCTGATAGACTTCTATCATATACTATTCAAAAAAAGTAGGGGATATTTGATTTTTAAGTGTTATTTAAGTCACCTAATGAAACTGGCGAAGAAACAAATGACAAAATGAAATGAAGTTCACATTCATCGATTTATTCCAAATGATCGTTAGACTAAGTAAGGCACAGACTGACCATTATAAGGGTAAAATGATACCCGGGGTCAAACAGCAAAGTTACCACAGCATCACAACAAAGTCAGTAACGGGTAAATCCTCCTCTGTTTGCCAAACAAGCATTGATCCGACGTGGCATACTCCTATTGAGACGTCTAAGGTCATTTTGGTCCAGATTGTCCCATTCCTGTTGCAACGCAGCAGCAAGTTCTTGGACATTGGCAGGACGTTGTTGACGTTGACGTAACCTCTGTCCAAGCATGTCCCAGACATGGTCGATGGGGGAGAGGTCGGGACTCAGTGCTGGCCAAGGTAATGTGGTGATGTTCTGTTGTTGGAGGTAACCTGTAACGATCCTGGCCCTGTGACATCTTGCGTTGTCATCCTGGAAGATGAAACGGCGGCCATGACGTGCGAACGGCACAACATGGACTGCCAAGATGTTGTCCAGGTAGTACTGGCCTGTAACACGCCCTGCAACAACATGTAAAGCCGTTCTTCCAGCAACAGCGATGCCTCCCCACACCATAACAGAACCAACCCCAAATCGATCATGTCTGATGACGTTAACGTCTTGGAAGCGCTCGTTTCGACGACGCCACACTCTCCTACGTCTGTCCAAAAAATCAACAGTGAACCTTGACTCATCTGAAAACATCACATTGCTCCAGCGTCGATTATTCCAGTGTTGACGATCCCTACACCAACGACGTCTTGCCTGAATGTGATGATCTCTCAAACAAGGGATCACGCGAAGATGGCCCCTATGCAGTCGATTCCGAATCGTCTGGCCACTCACTCTCACACCAGTGTCTGTTTGAAGACAAGCGCTGATCTGATTTGCTGTGATGACACGATTTCTCAAGGCCAAGGTACGGATAAATCGATCCTGGGCTTGAGTTGTCGCCCTTGGTCGACCTGAGCGTGGTCTGTCCTGTACAGATTGTGTATCACGGTATCCGGACCATAGCCTGCTTATGACAGACTGAGAAACATTCATCGTCCGCGCCTCAACCGCCTGTGTTGTGCCGATCTGTAGCATGCCAAGGGCACGTAACCTTTCATTTTGGGTAAGCCGACGCATATCAAATTTGTTTTCTGGTCACTAAAACAATTAAACTGATGTTTCCACCCTGAAATTCAATGCCACAATGACTGTAACATTCAAAGTCAGAGTCGTGCAAATCTTGGGTTGGACCCCCATGATGATCCCAAGCATCACCTGCATTCCATGCGGTAGCTATTGGTGCGTTTGGGCGTCACATGTGACTGGAAATGTTTCTTCTGTTAGATTCTATAGTGACTTTTTTCGTAGTCATTTGCATATTTTAGTATTATGCCCCCAAAATCAAATATCCCCTACTTTTTTTGAATAGTATAATTATAACATATACATTTAGGTACATGTAGATAATAAGGATTTCGATAAAGAAGTCATACACGCTATTAAATCAGCTGTTTGGGATTTGTCTTTGTTAATAAGTGTAAATAATTTGCCATTCGGGTTATATCCTTTTCATGCCAATAAATTGAACGTCATCTTTGATGATCGGGTATCCAATACAATCGAAAACTAAATTGGTTGCATTCATTTCATTACAGAAATATGCGGCTGGCAATTTGAACTCGGTAATTTAAATGACTTGGTGTTTTCACTTTTATTTACTCAATAAATTCCATTCAACCAATCTTATTCTCAAAAATGAAGATGCCTTACACACGTTTTCAATTTGTGTGTGAGTAGCTATATAGGAACACGGAATGAAAGCTCTATCGGGTCAGAATGAACGTTTGATTATTGGATTGCGCAATCGAAATTTGATCAATTAGATTTCATGTCACCATGCCGAGCTTTATGCAATCTTCTCAAATGGGAAGAGTGTGTTGTCTGGAACGAGCTAAAAGGCAAATTAAATCAGGACAGTCCGATTCTTTAAGCTAAGCTGCGTAGTATACGTCGAACAAGCTTAGTATAAAATTCGCCACCATTATTCATCATTATTTATTGACATCGTTACATCATCATCATCCTTTTTATTCATTATTAAAGGGACAATATACACACCCAATCATACGAGCCCGAATCTCGGAAAATTGTTAAAAGAAGCCTCCAGATATTCAAAATTACAAAGACACAACGAGATTACCACCCCACCGCTAACATGCAATGTTATTTTTCAAAAAATTCTTTATTTCGCGTCCTTGTACATGCAGTTAAGAAAACGGCTATTATTTTATATATAAATATCCCCATTTTTTGTTGTAATTCCCTTGTTGAACAATAACACCACGAGATTACTTGACATTAACGTATTCAAAATTCCAAGAATTGTAATTTCAATTTTTACACGCACTTAATGTTCTCTCTAGATTTTATGTTTTGTTAATATTTCTGTAATTTACAATACATCAGAAAAGAAACTTTTAAAAATCAAGTCGCAGATCACAAATGGGGTAAATAAAAATCACATCGAATGTGACGGCAAATGTGTCAACAAGCCAGTTTATATTTGCATTTGATATCTGATTTTTATCGCCATTGTTCATATATTTTGGTATTGTCCCTTGTTACTGCACATTGTAAAATATAAGGTTAATTCTTGATTGTCTGTAACACCATTGACGTTTAAAGAGACTATTTCGATTTGAACAGAGCCTCAAAAATAAAAGTCTGAGTACGTATGAAATTTAAGAGCCAAAATATAGAGGAATGGTGTATTTACCTTGTCTCAAAATTTCAGCTCAAAATATTGAGTCGTTTGGCGTGCACGTCAAAACCTATCCATACAGGTAACTCTTTTAACATTTCGCGTCAATTTTTCCTTTAGAGGTCTATTCAATGAATAATCAATGCGCTGTACTTGATAATGAAAGATAAATTTCAATTACACATTATTTTTATAAACCAAAAGTCTGGTTTTATCTAGACACCGGAAAATACAGCTTGGGACAATGGTCTCCATTTCCAGATGGAGGCTGATGGGTTCAAGTTGTTTGAAAACGTATCACATAATTGAGTTAGTTGTTAAACCCTAAGATAGAAGATTTTAACACAAAATTAAGCAGTTTTCTTCTCCAAAAGATTATCGCGATTAACCCTTTAAAAGTAGTAAACCAGAAAGAAGATTGGCTTAATGTCCACGTGAAACACAATAGGTTCTTTCAATTTTATTTATTTAATTCGTTTGGACTTAGTGATTTTTCGTTGCGTGAGGCAACCGGAGGTGCCTGGAAAAAACACTCGAGGAAGGACAGACAACCTTACTAAGTAATAAAGACCCATTATATATAATAAATAACTGAATCCAAAATGGAAATTTACTTACCTTTCCTACATATATAATCCCCGGGAGAGAATAACACGGGTCGCAGCCTTAACACTAATTCACACAAAAAACCCGCTTCTGTTTGTTGGAAAATTTCCACACGTTTTAAGGTATCTAAATGAACATGAATGGCAATTTCAGCTTTCAATTTATCAGGTAGTAATCCTAAAGCACGATCTTCATCACTAGATTTATTACACATCCACAAATAATCAAACCATTTAATCACACGATCTTGAAGTTTTAAAGGTACCCGTCTCAAATTCATATAAGTTTTAACACCATCTAATTTAGCTGAAAAATACAAAAAAAAAGAGAGTAAATTTAATGCAAAATTGAGAATTGTTCAGTTTATTTATGTAATGTTTTAATTCCAGGCAGACAATAATAATATAAGAAACATGATTTAGTTTTCATTGGTTATACTCTGTGTGCTTGCATGCACTGGTTTAATGATAGAGCAATAAACTATAACCCATACTTATGGGAAAACAGCCGCTTATTCGAAGAGTATTTTCTCAACGTCATCAAGTTTTTATAGTTTATTGGTTTTATTATACGCCCACATTTTCATGTGGACGTATTATGTCGTCGCCCCTGTCCGTCCGTCCACAATTTGTTTGTGGACTCTCTACAGGTCACAATTCTTATCCGATTTTGACGAAACTTGAAATATAGGTTTATCCCCAAAAGATCTCGGTTCCTTTCGATATTGGCATGTATCGGATCAAAACTTCATGGATTATGGCCCCTGATTGTACGAAAAATCACGTTTTTAGCTTGTGGACCCTATAGAGGTCACAATTTTGAACCGATTTTGATGAAACTTGACATGCATGTTTGTAACCCAAAGATCTTGGTTCCTTTCGATATTTGCGGCTATCGGAATGTAATTTCCTGAATTATGGCCCCTGATTGTCCGAAAAATCACCCTTTTTAGCTTGTGGTCCCTCTGGAGGTCACAATTATTATTCGATTTAAAAAAACCGTTTGATTATATCACCGTTACACCCTAAGGAAGGTTGAGTTCGAATTTCGGGAAAATCGGACCAAAATTGCCATACAAAATGGCCGCCGTTAGTACGCGAATACTGTTAAAAAATGGTATATCAAGGTTGTGGACCCTGTGAAGGTCACAATTTTGATTCGATTTTGATGAAACTTGAAATTCATGGTTATAACCTAAAGATCTTGCTTCCTTTCGATATTTGCGCATATCGGATCGTAACTTCCTGAATTATGGCCCCTGATTATACGCAAAATCGCCTTTTTTTTAGCTTGGAGGTCACAATTATTATTCGATTTAAAAAAACGTTTGATTATATCACCGTTACACCCTAAGGAAGGTTGAGTTCGAATTTCGGGAAAATCGGACGAAAATTGCCATACAAAATGGCCGCCGTTAGTACGCGAATACTGTTAAAAAATGGTATATCAAGGTTGTGGACCCTGTGAAGGTCACAATTTTGATTCGATTTTGATGAAACTTGAAATTCATGGTTATAACCCAAAGATCTTGCTTCCTTTCGATATTTGCGCATATCGGATCGTAACTTCCTGAATTATGGCCCCTGATTATACGCAAAATCGCCTTTTTTTTAGCTTGGAAGTCACAATTATTATTCGATTTAAAAAAACGTTTGATTATATCACCGTTACACCCTAAGGAAGGTTGAGTGCGAATTTCGGGAAAATCGGACGAAAATTGCCATACAAAATGGCCGCCGTTTGTACGCGAATACTGTTAAAAAATGGTATATCAAGGTTGTGGACCCTGTGGAGGTCACAATTTTGATTCGATTGTGATGAAACTTGAAATTCAAGGTTATAACCCAAAGATCTTGCTTCTTTTCGATATTTGCGCATATCGGATCGTAACTTCCTGAATTATGGCCCCTGATTATACGCAAAATCGCCTTTTCTTTTAGCTTGGAGGTCACAATTATTATCCGATTTAAAAAAAAGGTTTGATTATATTACCGTTACACCGTAAGGAAGGTTGAGTTCGAATTTCGGGAAAATCAGACCAAAATTGCCATACAAAATGGCCACCGTTTGTACGTGAATACTGTTAAAAAATGGTATATCAAGGTTGTGGACCCTGTTAAGGTCACAATTTTAATTCGATTTTGATGAAACTTGAAATGCATGGTTATAACCCAAAGATCTTGGTTCCTTTCGGTATTTGCGCATATCGGATCGTAACTTCCTGAATTATTCGAATTTCGTGAAAATGGTACCAAAATTGCCGGACGAAATGGTCGCCGTTTGTATGCGAATAGTGTAAAGATATGGTATATCATGGTTGTTGACTCTGTACAGGTCACAATTCTTATCCGATTTTGACGAAAAGTCACATTTCTAGGTTGTGTACCGTCACACCATAATCATTGTCGACTTCGAATTTCATGAATATCAGACTGGAACTGACCAACAAAATGGCTGCTCCCAATACAGTATGAAATACAGGACTTAATGATGTAGGAAAAATCACTTTCCGTATTGTTTGTTCTCTATCCATCTCTCGAAAATGTGGGCGTATCCTGCCTGGGAGTGCCAGCCTATCTTTTATGTTTTGTTTACATACTGTTTGCACTCTTCCTAATGAAACTTAACGAAGCACGCATGTTCCCTTTATGTTCATTTTTTTATTATGATGTACTATGCTCCATTTAAAATACACAGGGACCATAGGGTTCTATTTAAATGATGTACAGTTCCCTAGTTTACCACAATGCATGCATCTTTTACATGACGTGTGTTTATCGACTTTATAATGGTGCGTAAATGGGGGATGTTCTGCTTATAACAATGTATGTCTTCTTTTGATATGTGGTATGTTCTCTTTATAATGATGAAGATTCACTTTTTGATGTACATACGGTTATGTTATTTTTATACGTGTTGCCTTGATCTTGTTAATGTTAATGATGTGTGATCTTTTGTTCAATCATTTAAATCCATTCCTAATGATGTCGGGTGTTCTTGGAGCATATTCTGATCTTTATACAGAATTTAAATATCCCTTTCACCTGATTCATGTTCTCCTGATACATATTAACCTGTTATTATCATATATAATTATGCCCTTGTATATGGCTTATGTTCTCTTTATACATAATTATGTCCAATATGGCGCGTGTTTTCATTATATTCCTGCACATTACCTTTTTATTACAGTAAACGAACGTTTTTTCCATACAATTTTTATTTTGTATTTACGTGTTATTACGATCAATTGTACATGTTGCTTTCGCGCAATATCATGCTTACGTAATTGTTAGCCCACTTGAGTTTAACCCTTACGTTCGGAAAACGAGCACCAGGGATTATTAAATTTGTCTCGAGTTTTGATTCAATATTTCAATTCAAAATGTTTAAGACCGTCTGATCGGCTAAGACATGCCAACTTTTGAGACATTGAATTTTTTAATGAATATAGATTCGTACTTGAGTTAAAATCAGATTTTGTTCTCAGTTATTTAGAAAATTGAATTATAGATTTTCGTGCTAACATCGGGCAAGCAATTTCCTTACTTGTAACAGACTATATTTATCTAGTTATTGCAGTGAAAATCAGTTTATGACTTAAAATGTAGGTGACCAGTTTTTTTCTTAACACTTCACAGCCGTGCATTAAAGAGTAGAATTGAGAAAATTACAAGTTTCAACCAAAACCATGTACGAAATTTTCGCCTGGAGCCAGTCGAATTATGATGAACTTCTTTTTAAAGCACAGTGGTAAAATGAGTAACTGAAAGAAACTATATTGACATGCAAACGTGAATTAGCTCCAATTCATATGAGCTTACCGATTTCTACTCGACTGTATCGTGTGTGCATGCATCACGTGGTCAATAATGGCGGACTTGAAGTCGTCATCACTGTTACCAAAGTCAAAGATTAATGGAAATATTGACAATTCCAGATAATGCTGGCTAAAAATAAGCTGGCAAAATGCCAAGAGGTTGTAGAATTATCCTCAAGAGCTTTTCTAAAGGACTCGTTTAATCTATATCAGAATTGTGCAGAGAGTTTGTGGTAACCTTTCCTTCCATATCTTTAAATAAAAAATCGAACGAGCTTAAGAAGGCTATCCAATTTCATTGTTTAAAATCTTTGCAAGGTGCACAGATTTAAAGACTATTACAACGAATCAATTACGCCCAGACATTTTGAATCAGAAAAGTGCCCCCTGTTAATTAAATTAACAAAATAATATCCACCTTCACACAACTTTCGGTTTTATAGAATAAATATAACTGGTACACATCACTGGATATGCCAATGAAATTCAACAGTATGTATTCGCTTTGCCTGATTCCCAATCCTATATAATGTTTATATAAAAAAAAATGATGTAGATAAAGACTTTTTGTACACCCCATTCTCAATTACATTCTTTATTCATTGTGGATCGAACCGCGTGTGGCTTAAGTGATTTTCTCCCTTTAAGGATTTTAAATAAACATTTTATTGCACGCATTGCATATTAGTTTTCTATCGTCAACAGTGAAATTATGTCCCTTCCTTCTTAGTTCGGCGTCTTACAAATCTAAAGATCTCGGTTAAAATTGTTATAAATCTGACACCACTAACCATGAGCTTTAAAAAAATAAAGATTTGTCAATCACGTATAAAAAATATCATATTTAATTCAGAGTATCACACACCAAGTTTATTAGTCTATTATATTTCAATCTTTACCCAGATACAAGTTTGTTTATTGGTCAATTTAACACACCAAGGCAGAAACGATTATTGATTCCATCTATTTACCTTTCTCGTCTACGAATGGATTTATTATTCGGAAACAAATTCGATCTAGGTATTATAACAGCGTATTGTTCAAAGCACGTCGTATTTCCATTTAATTGCTACTATTTTAGGTTTCTCAACTGATAGGTTATTTCTCCACGGAGCGGCTGTCAAAGAGGTCGAATATTTCTCAACCGTAGTATATTTTCCATTCAAACAATAATTCTAAATTTGTCGACGGTCTCCGGATGTCGGGTGTAGAACCAATCAGGTACAAAAAACACTTAGTTTTTTTTCAAATCCACAATGTAAGAGAGTCGTCGCAATGTTGAAACTCCTAAATGAATAGATTCTAATCACTTTTAGTCCAACTTGCCTAAAATTGACTCAAGCTTTTCTCCCAACCCATCGATTTTTCATGATAGTGCTAGAAAATTATAACAGTATCAAAAGCTCTCCCGTGCTTGAATTTAACAGGAAAACAGCCATGATGACCCGAGATAAGAGTAAATCTTGTTTTATGAAGTTTTAGTCTGCTGATTGACAAGAGCATTTAGATTAAAAATATTTATTAATTCTATTCTAATTGCTTCTAATTTATTTTTTGGCATTGAAGGGTTAGAGCCAGGGACAGGATCACCCCGTCACTAATTGACCGCTCTGATCAATACGATATTAGGCCTTGAAGCGCAATTATTGTACTTATACAATATTTGCATTAATGGGGACAAGCGAACTCTCACGAAAACTATCCTACCAACGCTAGGTGCCTCCATCTGTAACGGACATCATAGGATGGCTGGAACTAGATGGAAAGGTGTCTGGAAATGAAATGGGGTTTAACGTCCTGCTGATCTGCTCCGTCTGGGATAATGAACACGGGAGTCTGGATTATGTAGTTATTAATGCAATAAGTGTGCTTGATTGTTCGTTATGTATTATGTGTATTCCTTGTTGCTTTACGGTGTAGAATGTGCAATAGCGAAACTATGTAACATAATAGCTGTTTCAGTTAAAATGACATATAAACAACGCCATTTATATTGGGTATGTTTTATCGACTTTTATTAACTCTAATAAATACAGACTATAATCGCCATTCTCCGCCATTATCAATGATAGATCCAGGTCCATGTTTTAGATATAGCAACCGCTTTACTGTGTATGAATACTTAAAGGAGCTAAACCACTAACATTTGGTTATCAGAAATTGACACTAACGGGTCTCAGCGCATATTACTGTATACACTAATTTACACTCAATGGTTTCCCTTTATACCCTATAATTTCAAATCAGTTATGTTAGACGAAATAAGCCAACATTCTCAATCGAATGCAAATTTCTAGAGTCTTGTTATTCCAGGCTACATACGCCGTTTGATTTGGTGCAGTTTGTATAGCCTTGTCTCTTGTTACAATTGGGGCTATTTATATTGGGTATGTTTTATCGACCTTTATTAACTCTAATAAATACAGACTATAATCGCCATTCTCCGCCATTATCAATGATATATCCAGGTCCATGTTTTAGATATAGCAACCGCTTTACTGTGTATGAATACTTAAAGGAGCTAAACCGCTAACATTTGGTTATCAGAAATTGACACTAACGGGTCTCAGCGCATATTACTGTATACACTAATTTACACTCAATGGTTTCCGTCTATACCCTATAATTTCAAATCAGTTATGTTAGACGAAATAAGCCAACATTCTCAATCGAATGCAAATTTCTAGAGTCTTGTTATTCTAGGCTACATACGCCGTTTGATTTGATGCAGTTTGTCTAGCCTTGTCTCTTGTTACAACTGGGCTGAAACGCATTATGGTACACGATTCGCGTACCAATAGTAAAATGTTCATTTTGTCTTAAATGTTGGATATCAGAAGGCCACATTTTCCCGGTAAGATCACAGCATCAATGTTGATTTGAATTGACAAATTATTTGTGTTGTCAATGTTGAAAGATTTTGGATGATATTGAGTTAGAGACTTAGCTACTTTAATGTAGTCCTCCAATAAAACTTTTACGTAATCTGATATAATTGTCTCGTCTCTGTTGATTTTTTTTTATGTGGTTAATACATAACAGGGCATCGCTGACATTTTATTCAATTACAATTAGCAAGGTTGGTCAATCGACAGATTTAGTTTCTTTAGAGATTTTATCTTGTTTTATTTCAGGAAAGGGAGTCCTTGGAACCACCTTGGATAGACATAGCATCAGTAGATGACGATAAATCAATGATATTTTCCCATTTCGTCTTGAAAGGAATTTATCGCCAGTCTTCAAGCAATAATTGTTCAATCACACGAAGGTCATAAAACTTAGCGACTTGTAACATTCTTGTAAGTTGGCGCTAAAAATAGTTAATAGCGGTAATCAAGGAGGCTTATTTTGTCAATAATACTATTCATAAAGTCACTGCGTTTTACGTTAGTCATCTATTTAAAAAAAAAATTGCCAGAAATTATTACCATCAATGTTCGGTGGGTTACAAATTAACAATTAGTCTTTAATTAAGTTAAGCACGAATTACTGTCTTCACAGGCGTCTGCAAAATTACTAGGATTGTAATTGTTGTCGCGTTTAATAATACTTAAGTTGTGTGATATCGCCAATAAAATCGCATAAAAAATGTTCAAGTCTGAGCAGGGGGGGGGGGGGGGCGGACCCCCTGGACCCCCCCCCCCCTCTGGATCCGCGCCTGGAAGCGTAGTATTAGGTGTTTTAGAATGAGTAAGCACCTACTACTTCGTGTATGACAATCATCATTGTATAAAACAAATTCTATATATACACGTGTAAAATAATTTTGCGGGTAGATGTGTTTAGTTGCTCTTGAAAACAAAATCATGCTATAACTGATCATTAGAGATGGTGTTCTGCTCTAACTCGATCATCTTTTGTCCGCGACTACGTAGCCTACACAAAAGCTATCTATCTATGATAAGAAGAAAATTATATTCGTGACAATCAAGGTTCTAAACACAAAAGAAGTCAATTAACCCACAGGTACTTGAAGGGATGGAAACAAAACTTGACTAATATTGACACTACTACACCCTCGGTAGCGCCAGTGGTCTTATTTCGTTCTATTTCACTACACCCCGGGTTAATCCAAAGAGTTTCTACGATTTCAAATTATCTGCCCTGCCCTAGATTGTATATACATGTCAGGCGCGGATCCAGAGGGGGGCGCACCCGGCGCACGTCCCCTCTATTTTTTTGTGGTAGCGAACAATTTTTAGCTCCATATATTCTCGCGGGTAAGGAGAACAAAAATAGTTAAGGTTAGAAATCCTAATTTTGTTACTTGATTGATTGCTCGTTAGTCCGCCCACAGAGGGCCGGGCTTCGCACTCCCTAGTGGGACAGCACGCCCCCTCTTTCTTAAAATCCTGGATCCGCCCTTGCATGTAGCTACGGTCAACGAACCAATCCAAAAACAGTTTAAGATGCATTCGTTCGTTTTTATAAGGCTAAATAATCACATCTATTTACTAAATGATTTATGCATATAATGTATATATTTCTAATTCATTTATATTTAATTGTATTATCAAAATATGTAGCATGTTTGACTGATTTCGAATATGTATACAGGCCCATAACTTGGGGTGGGAATATGTTTGAATTTTGTTATTATTATTACTATTCGTTCTTTGTCGGAAATGTTGTCTACAAGTGGACATTAAAGTCTAGAAACGAATTCCCATTAACACTCTTGAACCTACATATATAAACTAATTGTAATTTGTTGCTAATAAATACGCATTTAGTATGATTTGGACTTCTCTCAATTAGGCTACCTTTAGGCTAATTCCTAATCTTATTTATTTATTTATTTTTCCAAGAGGCATATCAAACATGGCAATAGACGCGATAATATGAAGTTACATGATAATAAGATGATAAGATGTGAAAGTTTTGATGAGAGAAAAAGTAATGATGTCATGAATGACCAGCCTCTTGAGGATGACCCATAAAAAGCTGCTTAGATTAAAACTAGGTTTATTTCCAATGGGGTCCTTGGAGGAGGATCAGGTCATGTAATCATAGAGGGGCAGTTTCATTTATGAACGATGAAGGGTGAAAAATGACAATAAATATGAAATATGAAATGTGTGTGCACCATAAGGGATGTGAAGTTCAAAGGGGTATGAGAGACATTGGATTACACATACATAATAAAAAAAACTAAAACATTTATTTTGCTAGCAAGTGCTGTTTAACATTTTTCTTAAAAGTGACCATGTTTTCTATTGATTTAAGTTGGTTTGGAAAATCATTCCAGGCCTGAATACGTGAATAGTAGAAGGTTGAATATTGGGTATTATTTTTGCATTTTGGTACAACATGTCTCTTGAAGGGGAGCTTAATTTATCCGATAAGAGTTACTACCCTTTGTCAACTCCTTTTTCAATTAACGATTAATGGGATTGGTCGGTAAAAATAGCAGATAACTTGAAAACGTGTCTCCCCACAGATTATCCCAAGTGTTAGTGGGGTAGGGCGGAATGAGACCACTGGAGATACCTATAATTGCCCTATGACTGTAAGGACAAGGTATATCACAAGGCTATATTGTTGTGACCCAGTGAAGACATTTCGTTCTCGATCATTTCACAATGCTCACTATTTCTAACACGTTCTGTTGCCAACGAATCTTCATTTAACCCATACGTAGTTTCCAATAGTATGTCTAAATTGGTCATTTTACAGCGTTTTTAATTACAAAACAAACTTATGGCTGTCGACGTCAGCTTATTCGAATGTTGGGTCAAGGGAATTAATTCCCTTTTGTTGGATTACCTAGTCCGGGGACTGTGTGATCTTGACTCGTATTAATGAAAACCGATATTGCATTACCCAAATCAGAAATAATAGGTTCTCACAATTCTAACCTGGTCCTAATTCAACTCTTTTGATGACGTCGATTGTTTTTTTAGGGGTTGTATTGTGCAAGATGATTAAAACGCTTTCTGATTTGATCTCCAGTATAAATATATATCTATCTAAAACTTACTCTACCATAATCCTTATTGTAATCTACTGCAATCTACTATAATTTATTACAAAGATGTTAGTTATTAATTATATCGATTAACACCGTACCTGTTAGGCCACTTACGCGTAGTAATCCGTAATTATTTTATATAGCGCTGTTGTTGTCAGTTGTTTATTAGGTGTAAATGATCTATCAGATATTAGATAAAACGGGCAATTCATTCATGTTCAATTTTATGATTCGGCTTAATATTGCCGTTAAAAATTGACGAGTTAAAAATCGACAGAAAACCTAGGCTGCGTTTCAATGCTTTAAATGACGTACAATCACTAAATCAAAGAAAAACTTATTTTCCGCACGTTGACTCGTGCGTGAATAAAGATGTAAGACAAACATTGCTCAGTATGTGAATTTTTTTCAAAGTGTTGTAAAGATGACGTTGCTGCTTACAACTAACAGGTAATTGATACTACGAGTCATTTAAACTTGATTTATCCAATTTATAATGTGGGCAGACATATAAAACCTACACAAATCATCAAACAGAAATCATGGGTATGTCTCTTTAATACAACGTAACCAAATTATGGAAAGTGGGCTAATACAAAAAACCAACATACCACAAAACTAACAAAGGTTATTTTAGTAGCGGATTAAAAGATGTTAGGCTTGGTTCAATAACATTTGTAAACTATTATAGAGTAATCGCCATCATCATCACCAGCTTATGACCTTAGCGTAAAATCAATAATCGTACTAACTATACAATCTATATCTTGTTTTCTAACAAAGCCAAATTTTCGTAGGATTCAAACGGATATGTTAAAGGTTCAACTCATCTTAAATAAATCGTATTATAATAAGCACGGATGAAAATAGGCACATTGTCTGCTTATTGTTTCTATAACAATTGGTATCTATTCTTGTTTATATATACAACTATTGATGTATTTGTTAAATTCGTTTCGTTTTATATTGATGATGTACTCAGTGGTGCGATGATGTTAACGAAAAGTGAAGAACGCATTTTGAAAGTGTTACTACTCAGGTGGTGGGTGCATATGCGGTCAAAGGGCTACTTTGGCTCCATTTGACGAATTATATGTCAGCGGCAAAGTAAATTGACTATCAAACCAATCATCTCATAGTGAAGGGACATTCGGGCACACCGGACAGGTTAATGGTCTGATGAGAAAAAGTAAATCGCGAATAACTGTGGGTGGCGGTTCAAAATCTAGGGCGCCACCTACGTCCGACCTCACATGGATTGGCAACAAAATACTGGCTATGTTATTGCATCTTTTGGCGCATTCTGGCTCGTCATTAAATATTGCTCGCAATGAAATGATTCATAAAATATATTTTTACCACTTCAATAAATTGAAGTAGGGCTGTTAGTATATCTAGATTATTTGACAGTTTTAAACTAGAACCCCTTTCTCTTCATTCACGCTTTTGACATTCCACTTAATAAAATATTCCCTGTCAGTACGGACATGTAGATTTACAAGAACACAAACGGAAAAAGTTAAATTTTCTCAAGTATTTCAAACATAGAGAATGTTTGCAAGTGGATAAATTGGCTTGGAGGAGGTTTTCAACAATGTATCATGACAGCCTTGGGAGTATGCGGTTTTTTGTCCATTATCTCAAAATATTCACAATCATTTAAATTTCTTTCCTTTCGTCAGAATGGTCGGATTTATTCCAACATGATGTTGTAAAATATCGCAATATTTTCCAACATGTTAAAGTAATAATGAAGCTATAAAAAAATTAAAAGCAACAATTTTAAAAACCCGACTTATTAGTTTAAGTCTCTTTTAGGTTATTTACAGCCAGGAGGCGAAATTTCGAAATCGCAATGACATAGCGCTTTTTTGAGCATGGAATTGAATTATTTAATACAATATTAAAGCGGATTAGGAAGTCAGCCATTTGATTTCTAGTCTAAACATGTGTTTATCCTGAAATGACAGGTTGTGTTGAGTGGACGTTAAACCGCATTTCTCTCTCTCTCTAGTCTTAGATGGGATGACGTGTTCTTCATGTTGCCCACATGCCCAGTCTGGACGACGTGCGGACGGATATTACAAGATTTATTTTAGATGGATGCACATGACAATTTATCCTTACTATTGAAGATGATCACTTAATGAATACAGATAATAGGTGGTTGTTGGTTTGGGCTATATTTGAATAATATTTTTGATCAAATCTGCTAAATGTAATATGTTAATCATTGAAACTTAGTTAAAGAAAATAGGAATACAGATAATAGGTTGTCCTTGGTATAGAATTAATTATCGTTTGGGGTATATTTGTCTTTTTATTTTTAATCAAATCTTCTCTCTATATATGTAATATGACAATGTCAATCATTGAACATAAAATAGGACATGGTATAGGAAAGTCTACCATCATGTTATTTCCATTAATAATGAAAACATTATCAACCTTAAACATCTATTATTTTAAGTAATGAAGCATAACATATTCAATACAAAAGTAGATGTTGACATCCAGTGTTTTAGTTGGGGCATATAATATAATGTTAACAAAACTAAGATATCCGCCTGGTCAAAACAGGCGTTAAGCTACATACATTACAATATTTAACATATGGGAAAAAAGACTTGATATTTCCCCGCGGTCTTTGATGATGTCTATTTCAGATAAATGATTCATTTACAGTTAATTCCCATCAGAAAATCTTCTGAATCTTATATAATCCCGACAAATAACTTATAAAACTTGACCGTATAAAACATCCGATCCATTAAAAACGCAAAAATAGTTGTTATATTTTCAAATTCACGTGTCCTGCTTTCATTTTAATGGAAAAACTAGCCATCAATTTTGTTAATCTTCATGCTTAACTCTGTTGATGCAGAAAAGTAGGACGAATTCTAATCTGGAGAATGCGACCCGAACATATTTCCGACGACTGAGCACGGTTTTATTTTACCTATATTTGTATGCGAGTTGAACACTCGGCTTTATTTATGTCTTTCTGACTGAAATGTTAATATCTTAGCAAACATAAAGTGTCATGGCGATAGATATCAAATTCGACAAAATGTCCCTTAAGCTAAAAATAAAACATAAATAAAAAAAAAATAAGAGAGAAAAAACGAACCATATAAATATCGCATCTTGCCTCGAAGTTAAAATGAAAACAGATATGGATTCTTTTATTAGATATGAAAGATCTTCCTCTTACAAATCCGGTTGGCTTCCATGCAGTCGACTTCAGATTCCTAGAATTAACTAATGTCAACATAACTTTCACGATTTAAAAGCTCCTATAAATATACATTAAAGGGACAAAACAGCAAGATTTTTGTTCTGACGCCAAATAATTTTAGACGCAAAAGCTAATTAAGATAAATATACCAAGATGCAAAAGCGCAATACAAATTGCTTGGCTTTGTGAAATCCTCAAATAAATGTTTAGTGATATCCAATCATTACGAAAAGTAAAAATGTACTGCCCCATACACGTCACATGCCATTACTTTAAAGTCTACATTTGGCTTGGTTTCGGCAAGCATTCCATTAGAGTTACTGGTAAGGTCAAATGCTTCGCAAATCGAAGGTTGTAGTTTCCCCTAATAATTTCTCTAAAATCAGTTTTAGCTCTCTTCCACTTCCATCATTTACATTTGAATATAATTTCATCATATCGTTCTTCATATCCGTCGAATTCACAAAATAAAATTCTATTTCGGAATTGATTTGACATTAATCTAAGAAAAATCCTTGAATAGAGAGGGAAAAAAATCGAATTAAATTCTCATCCAAACCCTTGAATTCCCGGGGGTATTCCATTCGGTGTGATAAACACGTTCTGGTGACAAGTTGGTATTATATTTAAACCAATCTACCGACATAATTAGACTAAAAACTGATTTAGGCGACAAAAAATGTCTCTAGTTATTATTCATAGCACGGTGGAGACGATACCAAATTAACTTGCTTCAGGCGACAAACATAAATCCACCGAGGATGGATTTCATGATTGAACGAAATATAAAAAATAAACTAATATTCTGATATTATGTTATGCAAGGAAATGCAACACATGAGGGAAAAGTTTCCGTATAATTGTAATTTATAGAAATATAATCTAACTTTCCATTTGAGAAATTCGGAATTATTTATGGTTAAAGTATTATTAGAAACTCCCATTAGGCATGGTATCATTTTGATCTCTCAACCTCAGTCCAAGATGTTATTCTATTAAGCTATTGGTACCCCATATTACAATGCTGGGTGCCATTGTTTCGAGGTTAAAGCGTACTAAGTGTACCAAAAACTTCTAAAATCGTTATGTTACAATTCCAATATTATATGTTCCCATTAACTAGAAACTGTGACGACTGACATGTACATAATTAATGTAAAGCGGTGGGCACACTAGCCGAATTGATATGCGCCCGCCTGAGTGGACGCTTGACGAATGCTATGCCTGATTCGCCAATTCATTGCATCATCTTTCCCGTGATAAGTCACATGATTAAACATGGCTGCGACCATGAAAAAGAGGAAAATAGCTGCAGCGTTAGGATTTTTTAAAAAAATTTTACGCCGTATTTATGGCCTCCTTCATTGTATATTCTATACTGCCCTGCCGGTAGGGAGATGTCATATAAACAAACCTTCTCCCATAAGTAATAAGTTCCGATTCTTTCTCGGAATTCCAGTCGCTATTTTGTCTCCAGACAATCACTTGACCCTCGACGTCAGCGGTGATTGGCTAACGAATTCTACAATGACAGTGAACACACTAAGAGAATTTCGACACCAACTGATTCACCTGAACAATTCGGCCGAATCATTCGGCTAATGTGTCCACCGCTTTAGAAGAGACTTTAGATATTCATACAGTTAATACTTGTGGTAACCCTTTATTCATGGACTAAACATAATCACTAAACAGCAATTGAATTAAATGTGGTCCGAACAGAAAACAATTGATAAAAAAACAACTAAGATATGGTCCAAACAGAACACAATTGACTAGGATATAGTTCAAACGTAAAACAAATATGGTTCAAACATAACACAACGGAAACAATACAGGTTCAATCGAGCAATGAATGAATTAAATGTTTTGAACATGAAAATTGTATTAAATATATTTCAAACATGAACAAATGAATAAAACATGGACAAATCAATTAAATAGGTTCAAACACGAACACATTAAAAATTTATATAATTTCAAATATTAGAATGCGTATTTAATAATAATGTTTCAAACATGAAAACAATGCACAAAGCATGGAGTTAAATAAAGGTTTAAATATGATATAAAACTGACATTTTTTTTTATTCATTAAAAGGGCTTCATTACTTTCGGCATTAACTTAATATTCAAATAACCTATGGCCATGACTAACGTAATAACAGTAAATAAAATCCATTTTACGCGAACTTCCGATGAACTTGGTGTTAGGCTGTTATATCTCCGCGGTGGGTTGATTCCAAGGTCTGTCTCACATTTGCAAACAATCTAATTAGGTATATCGCAACATATACATGTAGACAATTAGATAAGTTAACATTCTCATAACACTAAAACGTCTCCTTAAGTTTTAGTCAAAGATGATTTAAGTGTTGATCACTGCTTTGGTGCAAACCTGAAACGTCATTGTAACTTCCCATCAATGTCAATGACCTTATTGGATTTAACACCTAGGTCGTGTATCCAACGCTTCTAATTTAAACACTCTTGATGTAGATGTATCGCGATATATAGACAATTACATCAGTTAACAGTCACTTAGCGCTAAAACGTCTCTTTAGATTTTAATCAAAGATGATTTTAGTGTTTATCACTGCTTTGATGGAACCCTAAAACGCCATTACGTGTAATTGCCTAACCATGTCGATGACCTTATTGTATTAACACCAACTTCGTTTCTAACAACACGAAAAGAATGTGTAGAGCAGTTTATTCATATATTTTCCATATTTTAATATTGACATTCTCCGGAGATAGCTAACCAGCCCTCACTAATTGTGATAATCGAATGATGCTAAATTGGATTTTCCTTACTGAAGTGTTAACAGAAAGATGGTTTTCTATTTTCAGATATTAAAAAACACAAGTTTCAATTTGACTTCATTAGCACCAGCGGTAAGGTTTATTTTAGGGAATAAAAATTTAGCGAGTAAATAGATCTAGATGCAAATAACCGACGAGTATAAAAACCCTCGAAGAAGCAGTTCTTATCTTGTCCAATGTGCAACGCTTGCAGGAACAGTTTGAAGCATATTTTTGTCAACACCAAGAACCGATAAATATCTATAAAAGAGGGTAACGATAACGTCAAAGTTTTAATTCTCAAGATACATCTTCAAAGCGTGAGATTGTTTATGGCTGCTACTCCATCTTGGACTGATGTTGTTACTACTCCTTTAATCCAGAAGAGAGGTAAATTACTTGATTGACATTCTGTTTATAACACCGTCTCTAATTGGCTACTAGCTTCAAGCTAACATGGCTTAATTCAACAATCTATTTGCTTACTCGCCCTGAATCAAATTATAAAGATCTCGTCAAAGGGGGGATAACTGGCCCACTCTTACCCAATGACCATTTTTTGCTGGAAAACTACATAAGCCGAATGTCAAATATTGTATTTGTTCCAAGGGATCATTTTCTAAAAATAAAAAAGCGAAAACTCTCCCCAAATAAAACAAAGTTGCAGATCAATAATTTTGGACATCATATACGTAACAGTCATGGACTATCATCTCATTAGAAAAGCAACCTCAGTTATTCGACTTCAGAATACAAAAATGGAAAATATAGAATACGCACAATACATTGTGTTTTAGAGAATTATTATTCTGCCTTTAATATCACAGTTCAACGAGAAAAGGCGTAAGTGCATTAACGCACAATCCTTTCTGTACTTGTTAATAATGTTAAAATGACATCTTCGAAAGATAAAAAGAACCCCAGATTTATTGGTAATTCCGTATTCACATCTAACCTAAAAACGATCACACTAACATTTTTATAATCTCTTCAAGTCAAGTTAATTCCTTGTGGAAAAGCGTACTCACGCATACAAGTTTACAACCTGGAACTCGATTTTTCGACCATCAAAATGTTTTAAAATGAGACGTTATGTAAATCAGACACGACCAGTAAGATTTAAATATTAAGGCCACTTGCAGATTTCGTCATGGTCACAAGATATTACCCACGTGTTTACAGCTCGTGACAATTAAAAATGTCATCACGACAATACTGTCCAGTAGCACAACCTATGTCCTTCAGGATGCAGACTCCAGTTTGTGGTGGCTTATCCTCTTAAATTACCCTCTGAAGGGACCTAACTACAACTGGTCTATTAACGAAATCCCACGCCCAATGTCCTGACAATCTTGCATCTCTATATTGTATCCCTTGCGCCACATCAATCAAATATGCATGTATCTTTTAATTCAGAGATCTAAAAGATGACGTCATGGACACATTAGCAAGCTCCATGCAAATATTCAAAATGAGATTAAGTTGGATTAAGACTATCAATTATGGTGAACATCTATTATTTTATTACTATTGGCCGCCACAGTGTAGGTGTAGTATTTCGTAATTCAGCTGCGTTATTGATTACAACACTTTAGACAATGTTAAAACCCTCTTTTATCAAATAACGTTGAAATGTCAAATAGATACTGAAACAATATAATTCCATATATGAATATTACGTCCTATTAGATTTCAAAAGACGGTGTCGTCTGCTATTAAATCATTTGCGCACGTAAATAGCACGTCTGACAAAGAAACAAATTCCGATTGAGAAGAACATAAAACAGAACGTAATTCCAACGTCTGCATGCATAACGAGACGATTACCCTAAATGCATAACGTATATAATGATCGTATGTAAATGGTCCTGTTGAACGGTATGAATATATTTGTTAGACACGATAATTCACAGACATCTAAATATGGAAAGGCTGTAGTACAAGAGTAATATTAAAATCATGGTATTTGCATTTCATCAGGAAACCGACAATAACCATGAACAAAAACGTCATGACCTTGAAATTCTGTGAAAAGCATAATCGAACCAGGAAGTTAGATAGCTATTGGCTTTAAAACTATTGTTTTTAGCATTGCGTAGATTAATTTGATTATTTTCTTAGTGATCTCGATCTTAACGTCATAGGGCATAGGCGTAGCACTATGATTAACTTGTCCAATCCAATAAAAACAGTCGGGATTCATCTCATTAATTGAATAAAACTTGGCACTTGATATTTTTAGAACGCAAATTAGATTTATTGATAAGCATATATTTTTAGTAATGATGAGATACAATTGGCCATTTATTCCTCTGGCAAGGCTCCAGTGACAATTTTGGTGTTTTCAACGCCCCAGCTGAAAAGAAGGGATAGTATTACATCAGTAAAACAAGTTAAAAATTTCAGGGACTTAAACGCAGTAAAAAGAGTCACGGATTGATCCCGGTGCTGACCGAGAAAGTTTCTAGGGCTTTTCAAAGTCGAGTTTCTCATTGTCAGTGGTGTGGGACCATGGGTCTGGCGTAAACGGTTCCTTGACAGAACCGCGAGTCTGTCTTTATTGTGCGGGTTGGTACCACCCATCGCCTTTCTTTGTGCCATCCCTGTAAGTTTAATAGAATATATTGTGGAACTACATTTTGCACAATATATATGGAGAGTGGAGGGCAAACGTTTAACTGTCAATACTATTAATAAAAAAAGTTTGTGAGAGCATGAGGCGCTTAAGAGATAACGACAACACGAAATGTAAATGAGAAATATTTTACTTCACTTAAGGAGATCAGCCTATCACGTAACTTAGTGTACAATTTAATGTAATTGATGTCATAAATTTCTGTCATGAAATAAGCAGGTTAAAGTAGATCTCTATTTATAATCCCATGATGAAGTAGAACAAAATATGTAAAATGCCAATGAAGTGTTGAATGTAGGAAGTTGGCTATTCATACTTAATTCAAATAAGGGGCGGAAATAACATAAACTGCACAATAAATCAGTAATTGGAAGATAAGAGAACCCAGTTTCAATTTCCGTTGAATAGAAATTGTGCAAACAAGCAGAAATTTTAAAAGCAGACAGCACAATCAAGTAGAATATGTTTGATAGACAAGGTTATTCTAAAATCAATGATTACATGTGTTTGTATATTAATCAATAACACAGTATTAATGTTACACAATCCTTGACGAGATCAACTTATAACAATATAAACTATTGGCAACCTTTTTGCACGAACTAAAATAATAAGGGCATGAAAAAGGGCATACGCCTACGTTTTATAGTATAGTGTGCTATAAAGGGGGGGGGGGGACCAGACGGCAACCGTCAAATGCCCTTTTACGTGTACACCAATACGATATTTCCCTTTCCTGGTCAGCCTCCCGCCCTGTATCATTGACCAGGACTCAGGAAACCACGCATAAGATTCCTTGGAAGTTTCTCTGTCAAGAATTGGGATCGAACAACCGCACCTCTTAGTTAGGGAGCCACGGTGGCTTATTTTACCCAGATTCAAAATAAACAACAAACCAAAGCTTTAGTTTAAAATTATTTCTTGATAACGTTAGCCAGTTATTCTTAAAACCATGATTTTTATAATTATTATAAAATATTTCAAGTTTTCTTGAATAAGATCCTGAGAGAGGTCTAGTAATAGGTATACTTTTTCTGGGGTGGGTTTGGAGTACCATATACATTTATTACAACTGCTGGGGCATAATAATTTTCACTACCAAGATGTCTTTTTTATGCAAATTTTATGTAACACCCCACACCGGCCTTGTATCAGGTAAACGGTCATGAAATTCACAACCCTTTATTCGTTTGTCGAATTGAAAAGCTAACAAGATATTTTACATGTAAGTAGTATCGACGGAAACAAAATTAATATAATCTTGTAGTGAAATTTGCACTCTCTATCGGGAAAAATACGAACAACCTTGTCTCCAAATGCATTAATTTCTAAAAAATTGAATTCTGGTTTGTCGCTTTGTCATAATTGGACCACAATTAGATATAGATTTACAAGAAACTAGTAAGAAATCAAATTTGTTCTGAAAAACATTTGTTAGACACAAAAATCAATTTCCTAGATAACAATGGGGGTGATGGTCGCTACACAGCTACATAAAATGTAATTTGCACGTTCAGATGACATTTTGCAACTTGATTTTGTCAGGCATTTTTTAAAGAGGGGTTGAATTACCGAATAGTCTATCATAAAGTCTGTCATTGAGTCAACTGGCGTGGTTTCGATTCCTCGGCTGTAAGTGACGCGACAATGTCCACGTACATGTAAATGTGGTCATCTATTTTAAATTCCTACGCTATTTTTTACGACAATTATTGCTGATGAAGACTTTTTTTCTGCGGTATCATCCTCGATGGAATCGGACGTAAGCCTCCAGGTAGCAGCAGCAAAGGACAGAATCCACCATTTGCATTATCTCTCTAGAGTAGTATGACACCATCACAGCCATCTTGGAACGTCGTCATAACAAACCACTAAGTACATCAACGATGCGCCATAGAACCAGCATGTCAAGTTTCGTGTCGTGTCTCAAGAATCACAACAGCCACAAGAGCAAAGTCAACAAGATGAGTAGCGCTAGAGGCAGAGTTCCGGACTCAAAAATATGAGAGCCAAAAATCATCCATAATTAACAATGTTAATGTGCTTATTTTGACCAAGAATGTTGAAATTGTGATCAACACTTGGTCGGTTATAATTTCGGTGCTTGACCAATATATTCTGTAGAGGGCATCAACTTTTGGACAATGGCAGTCACACGGCCATTAATCTTTAACTATCAATCATAAAGAACCGACGTATATAATTAACGAGGAAATCATGGCCCGAACTATTCACATTTCCATCTGTTTCAGAGACTGACTTTCGGTAGATAATATTTCATTTTATTTGAACAAGGCTTGATGTACCAGTAACCCATAATCAATGACCGTCTGGGAGGTTCGGATCTCTAAGAAACTGGACTAAATGACCTACATAATTAATTTATTTAGAATGTCAATATTTAATTTCCGATTTAATGTTTAATAATAAGTATATTTCTTGCGATTTTAAACTATGGGGGTATTTCTTCCTTTAGGAAGAGTGTCTGATTGGACTATATGTCCACTTACAGTTCCTACCGCCTGCTATATAGCTTCAACAGGAAAATACGGTAAAATACCGCCCTTCTCCACCTCTGTTCTCAGGCTCTTACATTCTATTTTTATCGTGAATGTTTGTTTTTAACAAAAGCAACCATTTCTCGTCATATCTGACACAAAATTATAATAATTCAACACTATGTTCAGTTAGAATTTAGCGATTAAATAAACATGCGAGTCTCGTAATGACTGATCAGTTCAAACGTATCTTTTAATCTTAAAATTCTGCTTTATAACAAAGGAGAATCAGGGTAAAAAATAGTCGGCAAGGATTAAAAATAGGTTGCCAGGCAACGAAACATACGCCCACCCAGCAGCTAAATCGTCCGGGCAGTCAACAAGTGTTGTCGCATATTAAGTAATTATCAGAAAATCATTAGAATTTGTTTGGTTTTTATAAAGTTCTGCTCCATGCTAATGTAAAGTATACGAATAATTTAATATTATGGAATAAGCTGTCACCTCCACTGGATACGAAACATTTAATATTATGGCGACTTTTCGTACAATCAGGGGCCATAATTCAGGAAGTTACGATCAGATATGTCCAAATATCGACAGGAACCAAGATCTTTCAGTTTGACCAAAATCGAATTAAAATTGTGACCTCTACAGGGTACACAACCTTGATATACCATATTTTTTTTTACACCATTCGCGAACAAACGGCGGTCATTTTGTTTGTCAATTTTGGTCCGATTTTCATGAAATTCAAACTCAACCTAGATTACCCTGTAACTGTGATATGATCAAACGTTTTATTTAAATCAGGTAATAATTGTTACCTCCAGAGCGACCACAAGGGGATAAAGGCGATTTTTAGTACAATCAGGGGCCATAATTCATGAAGTTAGGATCCAATATGCGCAAATATCGAAAGGAACTAAGATCTTTATGTTATAAACGTGTATTTGAAGTTTCGGCAAAATCAGTTCAAAATTGTGACCTCTATAGGGTCCACAACCTTGATATAACATATTTTCACACTATTCGCGTACAAACAGCGGCCATTTTGTCCGTTAATTTTGGTCCAATTTTCACGAAAGTCAACATCATCTTTTATAACAATGTAACGGTGATATAATCAAACGTTTTTTTTTAAATCGGATAATAATTTTGACCTACAGAGGGGCCACAAGCTAAAATAGGCAATTTTTCGGTCAATCACGGGACATAATTCAGGAAGTTACGATCAGATGAGCGCAAATATAGAAAGGATCCAAGATCTTTGAATTATAAACATACATGTTAAGTTTCATCAAAATCGGTTCAAAATTGTGACCTCTATAGCTTGATATAACATTTTTTCACTCTATTCGCGTACAAACGGCGGCCATTTCGTCTGTCAATTTTGGTCCGATTTTGACGAAATTCGAACTCAACCACCATAACCATGTAACGGTGGTATAATCAAACGTTTTGACCTCCAGAGGGACCACATAAGCTAAAAGGGTGATTTTTTGGACAGTCAGGAGCCATAATTCAGGAAGTTACGATCCGATGGGTGCAAATATTGAAAGGCACCAAGACCTTTGGGTTATAAACATACATGTCAAGTTTCATGAAAATCGGTTCAAAATTGTGACCTCTATAGGGTCCACAACCTTGATATAACATATTTTCACACTATTCGCGTACAAACAGCGGCCATTTTGTCTGTCAATTTTGGTCCGATTTTCACGAAATTCAAACTCAACCCCGATAACGGATCAAAATTGTGATCTCTACACTGTTCACAAGCTAAAAACGTGATTTTTCGTACAATCAGGGGCCATAACCCATGAAGTTACAGTCCGATACATGCCAATATCGAAAGGAACCGAGATCTTAGGGTGATAACCCTATATTGTAAGTTTCATTGGAATCGGATAAAAATTGTGACCTGTAGACTGTTCACAAACAATTGTGGACGGACAGACAGGGGCCACGACAATATACGTCCACATAAAATGTGGGCGTGTAAAAATATAGCCAAAACCAGAGGTGGGGAGGAGCATATATAGCATTTGTATATAGCATGCGGTAGGAACAGTTACTGTCAGCGGGCATAGTCTGACCAGAGACAACTCTTAAAGGAACTATTCATTCATAGGAATGTTAGGCAATCCAGCTTAACTGATTCGGTGGTCATTTGATATAATTAATTGGCCGTTTACCCTAGAAGGTGATAAAAGTAGATACGTCCAGAGAGCAGCTATCGTATTTGCTATAGGTTTCATTCAGACTATTGAGCTCATTTCAATTCAGATAATGAAAAGAGAGAATGTTGAAAATTTCAGCCAAATTACTTCACTCTGAACCTAGATATCACTACCGATGTTACGATAATAAACAACGTCTCGATTATCCAATTATACGGTAACCGCATCGACCACAAAACAAATTCAAATCTACTTATATCGCGGTCAGCCGTTGGCATCGAGAGTTGATTTTGGTTTTGGTAAGATAATTGATGTCTAATTAATAATTTATATAACATTTCAGGACTAAAGAAAATCCTGCAATAGGCAGATGCAGAGCTTGCATAATGCCTGTTTAGGCATCTGAACAGTCCATATGTATATATATATCAACTTTGTAAGATTAGTGAAATATATAGGGTTTTATTAAACATGAAATTAAGAGTTTATTTAGACCTTCAGCCCAACAATGGCTGTCAACTACTAAAACGCGAATTGAAATGCATACAAGTTTTAGTATACCGTAACCATAACTTCCTATCTTTATGAAAGTTAACCACTATATTTGACGAAGAGTATCGATACCTACAGTACAGTTAGTTTCAGTAATTTGATGAAATATCATAAAGTAATAAATTGGTTCGTGGCTAGTCTAACCAAGCTCAACGTTACAACTAACCAAGTTGGCCTCTTCACCGGGGCTTCATAATTGATTAAGATTGGATGAAAGGCTTTTCAATTCTCACTTCTCCGATTTCCACTGGCATCTGTACGGGTTTCAAATACGACAAGGCGAAAGTATAACCCGTTAATAATCTTACTATGTCAAGTTACCAATTAGTACCCGAGTTATTTCTGTCTTAGCCAATTAGATTATCTGTTACTACCACTGTAAATATGGCACAAGTCTTCCAATCGCCATGTTCAGCACAAAAACAATGGCTTCCAATCAACTTCTGGGAATGTAGAGGACAATGGTTGTGGGACTGACAATGAAGGTGCGGCTTGCTGTGTAAAGCCACTATCCCGTCCACCCGAGCTCATATGACACTGTTGTCGGGTAAATGACTTCATTTAAACATAGATGAGTATCCTCGGGAACAAAAACATATTTATACCTGGGTAACCCGAACGTTGGAATGTGTGTGCCAGGGTTTGACATTTTAAAGGGCGATTCAATAATTAAACGCTGGACGGCGACATCGGTGATGGCAATATGGACCCAAGTTTGGGCTCAAACACTAAAAGCGATATCAAAGACAATGCGTAAAAAAAAAATAAACTCGTTAGGGTATCGGAGCTGTTAAGTACATTATACACATTTTCGAATAACTGTCGGCTACGTCGCATATTATAGTAATAAATTTTTCTACTTTACGTATGGCATACGTCTATAAATTGGCTTTTTACGGTTTTCTTTGTCTTACCTAAACGTGGCATTCTGTAAGATAAATGGTAATAGTTGACACAATATATAATATATGGTGAACTAAATTTCTTCTAATTCGTGTTTATGTTTTAACTAATTTTGGATTTTATTAAATTATATCACACTGCAGTTGATTTAACATGACAGTTCTTTAATTATAACGAAATGTTAACGCTATAAACCAAAATTGGCTTCTTCGTCGTGGTGTCATCATTTGGGTCTCGTTTCAGTGAGTTCTGTAAATGGAAGCTAAGTGGTCGGTGGACGTGTTCCCCTTATTAGATTAATAAGGGTCAGTTGTTAGACCGTTATGTGACCTTGTTATTTGGATAAGTGGCGGGAGTCCTACAAGAACCGGTAGGTCAACTAAGCAAATTAATGTTGTGAAGCTGTAAAGTTTCTTATCGAAAGGAGACTTAAAGTGTTCAGATAGGAGTAACCAATGGCCAAAAAGCCCTTACGAGGATAATGTTTCATACAATCTGATAAAAAAAAACACCCACATATCCTATTTCGTTTCGTTTTTTATACTCCAAAATTTCTTTTGACCTGTCTTCATAGCACTAGGATCAGAAAGAGTAGTTATATAACGAGCGTTCTAGCTGATGTGAGGAATTAGCCAATGTAACATTCTGCTTCGATGAGTTCCTGGCGTGCTCTGCGCGGAAGCTGTGGGTAAACTCCCAGAAACGTCAGCGCTGATTGATTAATCAATGTCTGACGTAATAGGGTCAAAACCCGTTCGTATGCCCTTGGCGCGACCTCCCAGCACAACTGGCCAGATCTTCATGTAGTGCAGGACATCGAAAGTATATATAAAACGAAACGAAATATAGATTTGTATTTGATATGTTTTATTATGGGATTGGGCCAATGAAGACAAGGAATTGGACTGGACAAGACATTCCCACGTAATAAAGTTCGACTCAAACTTTCCGAAAGACTGTCTGTGGTGTGGGACAGTATTTGTATTGCTAGGATTATGGAATTCACTACCACAATGTTTTGGATTCGGATCCCGGTGTGGGTCGAGAACCTTTGGGGATTTTCTCACTTGTCGGGATTGACTGGGAGGAACGCGTTTCTCGTAGTTCGCCATCAAATTATTTGTAATGCAATTAAGTAAAATATCCCCTGATAGTAATAATTCAAACAAAAGTAGTTCGCACATAATTATTACACAGGTAACCATATAAATAAGTTAAAATGACGGTATGTTAGTCTCAAGACGTCACACGTAACGTCGACGAGACGTTAAACCCTGTTCAATCCCCATGTTGTCCAGGGAGAGGGATTTTATATAAGCACCACCTTTCAACAAATCCAAATCGGTTGACGTATAATTTGATCCATGCAATAACTAATTAAAACTCTTCACAAGATTTCAATTTCATTCTTCCTAATTGGATACCGCGCGCAAGAATAATTTTATCGCAGTCAAATCAAACTCAGGTATTACCATTCAGCGTGGCTAATTAGACGTTGACGAGCCTTGAAACCGAGAGATTGATCTACCTAATGACGCTGGTGTTCTTGTAATCAGCAGCATGCAATTAATGACATCAACACGGGAACCTGACAGAAAACCAATAACTGAGTTTTTCATCCGCCGGGTTGTTATAATTTGACAGGCTTAGTTAAGAATTTGACATTATTTATCGGCAAACTGTGAACTTTGTGGGAATTCTTGAATTTCACCTCCGAGTTTTTATGCTAATGGTTTTCGTCTCTAATTGCGCCATGACGATCGACCTCTCTTCCCCTGTCTTTAATTAATCATTCATTATAAGCTTGAAAGCTTTATGTTTTTGTTTTCATTGATCTACTGTTCATTTTATATAAGGTATTCGTTTATCTACTTTTCATTTTCTTTTAGCAGTTATATTATGTAAAAGATGTCAGAGAAAATCTCCATAATCCAATTATAAAATAAATATAAATATAACAAGGCTGTGAACTGTGTGAACAGAGCACAATAAAAGTCCTAGCATTCACTGTCTGCAAATAATATAATATGCTCAAGTGAATTTCGACTACCAATGAACAACTCTGTATTTTCCAATAACTTTAAGCGATCCAAGAGTATGAAAGTTTTATGCAAAAAGAGAAGTGGGGTTGAACGCCTCGCCACACCCACAGAAAGCATCGGACCATTTTTTTTCTGTTACGCGTGTAATGCTGTGGGAGGGGGGGGGGTGTAAATACGTCATTTCCGTTGACTCTTTTCCTTCAATTTCAACTATTAATGGTTTATTGACATGCACACCTACATGTGCACGGAATGACCAAGATTTGATGTCACAACCGAAAGACTAGTCAACACCTCTACATTTCAGCGCAAGAGCCACAACCTCTAAGTCTGATAAATAGGAAACGTTTTCGAAAATCCCAACATTTTGCTCGGTCCACGCTAAAACGGCACCGAGAAGAGGAGCGTGTGGCAGGGCTATATATAAAACCTCATGATAGTGGCAATGTTGCTCTTTTGGTATTACTTGATTTGAGTGCAGCATTTGATACCATCAACCACAATAATCTACTTTCGAGACAAAAATATGGACTTGCTGATAATGCATTGGACTGGTTCTGGTCATATTTAACAGACAGGGATCAAAGTGGTGTAGTTCACGGTTGTGTCTTTACCCCTGTTGGTTTAACCTGTGGAGTTCCCCAAGGATCTGTATTGGGACCAGCACTGTTCACCCTACGACTAAAGAAAACTTGGGTTCACTGATTAGTGATCACGATCTTCTCAAACATTTTTACGCTGACAACTCTCAAATTATTCCTACATTCAAGCCTACACAAGCATCAGCTGCTTCAACCAATTCCCAACTTTCACAGTGTTATGAACAAATTAAATTGTGGATGACGGCAAATAAATTAAAACTTAATAATGAGAAAACTGAGGCTTTACTTCTTGTTCCTGAACCTAGACGTGATCTTTGCGCTATAACCAATGTCCATGTTGGCAACCACTCTATTCCAATTTCAAATAGCATAAGAAATCTTTGAGTGATGTTTGATAGCAATCTTAATATGGAAACCAATCTTAATATGGAAACCAATATGAACCATAATGTGTGCTATCTAATTCTACGGAACATTGGGAGCATCAGGAAGTATCTTAATGCGGATTCTACTAAGATACTGGCGTCTTCGTTGATTGTAGCAACAGTTTACTGGCTGGTGCTCCTACTTCTCTTGTTTCGCGACTCCAAAAGATCCAGAACACAGCAGCTAGAATAATATCTCTCGCTTCTCGTTGAAGCCACATAACACAAATTCTCAAAGAACTTCATTTTCTTTCTGTTAGTTACAGAATCAAATTTAAAATTCTGTGTTATACATTTCGATGTTTAAATGGTACTGCCCCAAAATAACTGAAAGATCTCTTACAATCCTATACTCCTGCAAGGACCTCAAGATCAGTAGGTAAGAAACTCCTTGTAGTGCCTAAGCCTAACAGCCCATTTGGTCAAAGGACCTTTTCCTACTCAGCTCCAACAGAGTGGAGGGATCTGCCACTGGAAATAAAGAACTCTCCAGATATTTCTGCGTTTAGATTCAGACTAAAAATGCCAGCTGTGATCATTTTTGGACTGCGCCTTGAGCATGGTCATGCATGAATATTGCGCAATATAAATAGACTATTGTTATGCTCAGTCATGGCACCCAACACATGGCTTGCAAAGATTACTGACGTGTGTCTTATATCACTAATACAAGCTATTCCCTACTACATTGTACTAAATACAGACGAAAATACTTACAATCAAACCATTCATTGAGCTATCAGCTTAATTGTACGCCATTAGCATTTAATTCTACTTGAACGCTGTATCAAAACAACATTGTATCGATAAACGAGCGATTAAATCCGATCTTTAATAGCATTTATCTCATCTTTAATAGCATTTTAAAGAGATGTAAATTTACTCTACAATTAAAAAAACTTACGATATAGCAAACAAATAATTGAATTGATATCTATAACATCAAATGTTTCAATATGAACTATACAAAAGCCCCATGCTTCCAAGGCAGCACTTAAGTTACGTGTTGCAAAAGCAAATAAAAGATTCATATTGTTACCACTTCATAAGAATATGTTTTTAAAACAAAGTTAAACATGTCTTTTTTACTATTAAGAGCATGGCGGCCCGGGTACACGTGCAGAAATAACGATCACTGTTGATTGCTAAACCGGAAATTATGTGTTCGAAACCCGGAGTAAAATAATTCTAACATGCCTTGGGAATATCATGAGTAAAAGAAATAAACATCTCAATCATCCAGAATGTCAGTGCTATTTAGCTGTTAAGTGATGCATGGGTATTAATCAGCCCAAATAAAAATATGGTGATCGGCATGGTGATTAGGCTGCGGAATCGTGTGCTATTATAAGCCTAAATAGAAATCCATCTCCTCGTTTGATGAAATAGTGACACAGTCAATTGGGAGCACGCAGATTGTTGAGTAGATTTATACAGAACACAAATGACATGAACGGTAACCCTTTTTCTTCTTATGGCTACAATTCAATGTTTTGTCCAATGTGCTGCCGTTGCTGTTGGGGACGACGCATACAGAATAGCCCATGACTCCAACACGATCGATAATAAACTCGGCATACTTTTTCCTTGGACAATTGTGCATCTATTGGTTGACTTTGATTGTATATATATATATTATGACGTCAGAATTTAAAGATGGCGGCCATGTGGATATGCTCGTTCTTGTTTTACAATCAATCTGAGAAGACAAACCTATATGTAAAATCAACATTTCTACCTGGTATATATAAAAAAAATGCATTAATCAACATTTCTGTACTTAGCAACATTTCTGTGTAATAAACTGTATTTCTGTATATAATAAATATTTCTGTATGAAATAATGTATTTCTGTATTTATCAACAGTAATCTAACCATTCGCAATCAGTAAATAGCAATTCTTGGTGACATTTACAATGGAGAAACGTCTGTCAGTATGTGTATGTATTACTTGTTGGATTGTATCCAATCGTTGTATTATTATCATTTTCCCTATTTGTATTCTCTTTATTTGCGTTAAAATTCCCCCGTTGTGGGGGTGTGGTAGGGTGTTTTTATGGACAGTGCAGTTCAATAAATAATTTAAAAAGTGTCAGTACACATTTTTTAACAGTCATTAGAAGGACTGTAACCAGGTTAGCATAGGAAAGAATCTCTGATAATCCCAGAGCTTGAATATTGTATAAATAATTAAAGACTAAAAACGCTGAGTATAGTCTAAAGGACAAAGACGGTGATTATTGTTGTGTTTTCCATTACAAATTATAAAACCATTTATTGTAATGGGAAATATATAAACTCGTCGCAAGGTTTGCAATTATACGGTTCTCGCTTTTTGTCTAATGGTTATTTCAAAGAATACCCGAACGGCAAAGGAAAATCAATAAAAATCCCCTCAAGATTCGGGAAATATAAAATATTTATAACTCCAAGATATTTCTAGCATCAAATTAAAAAGAAAGGGAAAAAAACTATTATCTTAACTATTCGAGATAAAGAGATTGTCAAAAACAGAACGCAAGCTGTTTTGATGAGATAAAAGTTGGTTTTCTAAAACGTTGTTCGTCGTTTCTTATGTAAGTGCTCATGAAATTTTGAACAGTTTTTCTTTGCCAATGTATGATTTCATTACTATATGAAAATGCATCATTAGTTCGGTTTACTAAAAAAAAGTAGTGAATTATATTATGGCATCATTGGTTTGGGTAACAATCAAAGCATACAAATTTACAATCAGGAATACGTGAAAAAAAAAATCTGCTAGCTTTTTCTCAAACAGAAAACATATTCAAGACATTATTTTCAAAAATGAGTCCTTTGTTTTAAAATGATTAAAATATTAATAGAAATTGACGTTTAAGATATAACCAAACTTAATATCTGCAGGATCTGTCTCGTTCGTGTCCTTATATTTCAAGTCTTTAAAATTTAGTTCAACATTAAATTTTGAAAATAGCTAAGTAGTTTAGCTGTGTGACCCTTTTCAACTTTTCACTACACAAGGATTTCTATCCCTATCAGAATAATGACATACGTTACATTATCGGGTTCCACTTTTCTATTAAATCATTAAACTGGTGACTTTGATGTCAGCCTTTGGGCCTGATGTTATATCCTACGCCGTAGCGTTCAACGCCCAATTAGTTGTAAGTAGTGTCGTACGTGTGTGACAATGGGTGGTTACTTTTGTATCGAAATCCCTGGACTGTTAACTGCTGAGCGTGTGTCTATGATTCGCCAGCAAATTCAGAGTAGGTTCCAAAATCAATTTGAACCGTCAGTGGGTGTTTAGCATGTCAAAAGAAATTAGCTCCAATGAACATATCTGATCCTTTTACATTGATTGTGGTAATAAAATATGCTGAAACCAACATATTTGTTCAAGCCTGGCATTACTTCATGATACAAATCTACGAAATTAAAAGGAAAAAGAAACAGCAGTTCAACATAGGCTACTAATAGAAAGGTGCACGTCACTGTCAATTAAATTTCGATATCTTTTGATCAAAATAGGTAGAAAATAACTTTATCGGTGAATGTCCCTCCATCATTTTACGTTGATTTAATGACGTAAGTTCGACCCCGAGCACTGTCCATCACGAGTAAGTTCTGAACGTAACCTCGGGCGTATATAGATAAATGAAGTGAAGATACACCCCCCTTTCTCTACCACGTTCCTCACTAAATCTACAATATCTTCACGGAGCTGTCTGTCACCAAGGACATTGCGTGATAACTAACTCCAACATCACCCGCCATGCCCGGAGGATGTGACACTATGTAGTCCACCTATTTCAATAAGATATCAATTCTTTTGTAAGGTCAGACGTTCACAGACAATAGAGGAATTAGGAAACTAAAGCATCCCTAATTAATTACACGAATAACTCATTCTCTCAGGATAAAACTAATATATAGCGTATGAATCTGACTATAAACCTGTAATCATTGTGTCTAATGTCAAGAAAAATGAGCCCATGCAGTAAAATTAAAAGTCGATTGCTAATACTATGATTTTTGTTTAGACCAAACACAATAATTTAAGGTAATGAATCGGGGTCTACAAATTAATTGTCAGTCACAAATTAGAGTCGGTCTGAATCCTCTATGGTTATTGATTAATTTACTATTTGGGTGTTTTTAATGTCGTCATCAGAAATAAACACTTGGAGTGGTGAACTAAACCGGCACCATAAGCAGCACTGTCTGGCATGTTATGTGCTTATTTGCTCTAATATACATTTGCCGATTCTATCATGGAATTTTTTTATTTTAACTTCTGTTAAGGTGGTTGAGCTTGAACATAAAAAGATTTACAAGATATGCATATTACACACTTGGAGTGGTTAACTAATCGGCACAATAGGCAGCTTCCGCTGACATGTGACGTACCCATTTGCTCTAATATACCTTTGTCAATTCTGTCATAGAACCTTTTATTTAAACTCCCGTTACGGTGGTTGAGCTTGAACATAAAGAGATTTACAAGATATGCATACTACACACTTCCGGGATAATAAACAGCACTGGCTGACATATGACGTACCCATTTAAGTGTGAAAAGAAACAGCAGAAGTAGAAGAAAGCTTTAGGTTAGATAGGCGATCTGACTTAATATATTGGACCGAGATCACACAATATTAACAACAGGCTAAAATTCCAGGCTACTCCCCAACCTTTATTATGGAATCACGCTGGCTAAATAAGTAAGAAGTTGGTTGACTCGCTAACCTGGAGGTCCCGTTTTCGATCCCGATGGTTTTGTTTATTCAATATTGACATATTATAAATGTGCAATCTTCCATTATGGGATCTGAAAACAAGTCGGAGCTTATATAAAACTATTTCTGGGACCCGGTGTTAGTCGGGAAAATTATCAGAATTTCCGGCGTGCCTTTGTCAGTGGTGTAGGACGGAGGGCCAAGCGAGTGACATCGTATAGTCACATGCACGTAAAAGAACCCGTGATATAATAACGAGCCGTAGTGCCGCTGTCCGGGCAAAGTATCCCACATAACACACTGTACAGGGGTATGCCCGTCCTCATTAACGCAATCCAGAAATCAGGACGTTAAATCCAATTAATAGGGACCTTTCGCATCGGTACGAATGCGAACACGTCATCGATTCGTGTGTACTTATGATGTCAATCCGTAATGAGTGTTCGGCCAATGAAAAACGTGTGGAGCTAGATTCACGTAGGTATGCTAACAAAAATGTGTTTTTTGTTGTTTTTTTGTCTCGTATTATTGAATTTTCCACAATTTTTTGAGGCCTTGTGTATATTGTTGATTGTGTGGAGTTTGTAGAATGTGATCAAATGCAATATTCTGCTTGATTTTTTGTACATCTAACAAAATATTGATTGAAAAATTTGCCTGGATAGACAAGTTCATGGAGTGGAAATTAACGCCATCTAGCTTTCATCGTATGTTAGAGGATACGAATACGAAAGGTGTTTGTTTTCGTACCGATGCGAAAGGACCGTATTATTAATAGCACAGACTAGAATGGTGTAAATTGTATATGATATATACGTCTGTCCGAAATTGTCTCGCAATAGTACTTAGTTATCTGCACTTACTTATAGATCTGCACTTATATTACCTTGCTATTCTGTAATGATTACCTGGGAATACAAGGTGAATATCCTTAAAATGAGACCAGTCTGTCTAGTTGGTGATTAGAGCCATTAAAGAATATGTAAACGATTCTCTCGTGGAAATCTGTGAGGCCATTACTGTCAAGACCAAGTGTTAAAATATGCAGAATTAATAGTGTTTAGACCTATCGATAATCACATTAAACATCATGATATATCGCCCGATCGGGATCGTTAAATACCGGTAAAACTGTGATACGGGAGGTCGGCTTTTGTATGATTATGGCCATCTAAATTTTTACCTTCCCAGGTGAGATATATCCGTACACGACGGAAATTGACGGAAACGCTCGCCGGAATCGAACGGAATTGTTATTCAGGTTGATTGATTATCGCGAAAGAATGAAGTTATCCGAGATGCTTGACTAATGATTGAAACTCAAAACCACTTCCGACTTTTCTTAAAAGGTCAAACTTGTTTCAGTGATGCATATAAAATAAAATTAAGTGGTTTTTAACGTCCTACTGTTCTGTAGTGAAGACGGGAATTTGTACGTCATAGTAATTAGGGGCATTTTGTCCGTAGTGTGATTTATAGCAAAGATCATAGTACATATTCTATGTGTTTCGTAAATTATCATCTATCCAAATTCTAATTTATTATCACAACAACCGGTTTAAATAAAGTGGAAAGTGAGTTGGTAATCAGAGTTATTTCGACACGTAATTTGATAAGCTCTAAACTAGGTTGTGGTGGAAGGGGCCGATGATCTTAGACATGCCGCTTAATATCATAAGGTCTGTTACTCAGTCAATTTGAGTGGTTTCATTCCCAGCTTTTACGTGACAGGGAGTAGTGATTTCTCTGAGACCCCCGCTTTCCTTCCACTGCTTAAGATCCCTACGAGCGAGTGAATTATTAAAGTAAAATTTAACCATATCGATCCTAAACTGTGTCAAGTTGACACGGTGTCTGGCTCTGACTCGGTAGTATATTTATTACCAGGGGCAAAATATGCCAAGTGGAACCTAGGCATAATTGATATGATCCAAGATTCAAAAAGAAATGTACATTATACATTATGCAAATTCCAGCCAATGAGCGAGCGCCACAGGAAGAAGGCACTTTTCAACCGTTGCCGAGTAAATCGTTCTGCCAAGTTTATGTACACGTACTTAATTTTTAGCCTAGCTATTTAGGTTAACCCAAAGCAAAGATATCACCATTCTTTGGAGTTTACTTTTATTTTCTTACTTTTCTAATTGAGACGGTTGAATAATAAACTATTTATGCATTGTAAAAAAAAGTAAGGCACTGTCGCTCAGATCCCAATCGGCTATGTCAAGAATGCAACTAAGTATAAGCTGGCTATAACAAGGCAAAGCTGTCTAGTTTGCATTTTCAATTTTTTTATTATAATATTTCGATAAGTTAACGTCTTGTTTCTGAAAAAAAAATACACAAATCATACAAGAGGATTTATCAGCTTCAAGTTGTTTTGGGGTAATTTTTTTATCGTTTTGATGTTGTTTCAGTGACAATGCAACATGGTTATTAATCACCGAGAGAATGTTTTACCCCAGAGCATCCACGGTCTTTAATTTAAGTTGTTTCCAAATAACCCACGTAAAGGGTGGATGAGAAAACAATCACCGTGCAATTCATTTGGTTATTCCAGAGACATGTAACTCCACTGAAGACCCCTGCCTGAGACACTCAAAACTAACGTGGGTGAAACTGAGACACAGCATGATTAAAATTAACCAGAGAAACTAAACATGAATGAAACTAAATAACGACGAATAACCAGAGACATTTCAAACTAACATGATTGAATCTAAACAAGGACACGCCTTGACTACCAAGAGACACTTCAAACTAAAGTGATTGGAACTAAATAAAGACACAAGATGATTGACTACCCAGAGACATTTCAAACTAGAATGATTGAAACTAAATATGGACACGCCATGATTGACTCCCCAGAGACACTTTAAACTAACATGACAGAAACTTGATAAAGACACGCAACGATTGACTGACTACCAAGGACACATGAAACTAACAAAATTGAAACTACAGATGTTATACCTTTGATCAATGTTATTTTAGCTCGTTTCCCATAAAAGGAAAAAAGAACCTGTATAGTTTCCTACTTAAAGTTCCAATAGCATTTTTTAAAGTTATATTTTTAAAATTTATTAAAATAAAGCACCAAAATAGATTGAACCTATAAACAGTCGTACCTTGTTAAAGAATAATCCTATTAATCCTATAATTCACTATTGCCAGTTGAGAAATTGGCAAAAATATCATTTTCAACTTCAAATTCAAACGTTTGAAGATGGCCGTCCATGGAGAAGAATGGGAAAACAAGGGAGGTAATTGAGTAACTATTTCCTCGATCAACCAGTGTCACCCTTTCTAACCCCCCAAAAAATTTTGTCCATGATCGTATAATAGTGAGTTGACAACCTTTTGAGCAAAAAACATAGAAATAATTATATTTTGACTTTCTTAGAAAAAGTGAAATTGGAACTTTAATGGAATGACAAGTTTAAAAGTAATATCTAGGCAAAGTTAGCAGTCTTTGTGATAAAAGGAATTAAAAATTCGGAATCGGTTTTTATCATCGCTCCGAGAACATTTTATTTGGGTGATGTTAAAATTACCATAGTGAGTACATTGACATATGTGTTGTATAACAATCGGGTCTGGTTTTAACACGAGTTCAGGAATTAATAAAAGTTTGGAATACCATGCGGAATAAAAGCTTGCACTTGTCACACAAACAATGGCACATAGAAACAAGCTTAACGTCGTCAAAAGCAGGTTTACTGGTGCAAATGGTGGCTATATATCATTTTCTTAGGAGTAATTTACGTTTAGACAGGAAATTAATTAACATGCCAATAACGACACAATATTGAACAAATAAAACGATTATAAATAAAGCGTAAGAGACACGAGTCCACGCCGAAATCCAATCATTCAATTTTTGATTAGCTAATCTGTTATCCCATTGCTTGACAAGAACTTAATTCAACGGTAAAATACATGAAGTCCCATTCAAATCCATAACAATAAATTCGTTCAAAGCTCTGATAAGTTGACATACTATTTGCAGTTGCGCACTCTGTGTTTTCTAGGCTACAATCTATTTTTGTACGTTTATTACATAAGAGGGGAGATCGATCTCTTCGAAACTTGCGTAATTTTTTGTGAGGTGTTGACCTATTTTTTAAACTGGTGCATTTCGAGGACTTCAATCGATGTCTTTTTTTCCTTTTAAAAACTAATACAATAGAGTTTATTTTTCTTTGAAACTGTAAAAGGTTATTGAAAAACTCTAAAACCAACTAAAACGAACAATGTCCACAAAATAGTTCAAAATTACATTAAGACATTTCTTGTTTTGTGAAAAGAACTAGTTAAAGAGTATCGGCGAATTCTTCTTAGCAAGCTGCCACAAATAACTCGATAAACTCAATACTTTATTTAAAGATGGAACATGAAAAGGGTCTCAATTATTTTATAATTCATTACTCATCTCACCTGCCATTTGTCCAAAATACTTCGGTATATAAATAAAAAGGTGCTGGAATACCTAGACATAACCAGGGTTATTCTGAACATGATATGGTCCTATAAACTGACTGAGGCTAACTCATTCATTGGGACTCGGATTTTATCTCGGTGTTCACCAATAAAGTTCTTTGGCATTTTCATGTAGGAAAGTAAGACGCCAAACCCCAGTTCTTTAAACAAACGGAAACATGATACCAAGTCTTGGGTCTGAAAGATTAAGATGATTCAACCAACTACAGATATTATTGGCACTAAGTTAGAATGGATTTTTTATTGAGCGATGGTATAATATGGTATTTGTGGTCGGTAGAAATCCCGTTTAATCAAACACTTTGTGTCCATCTCGACTTTATGAATCAATTCGATCCTTAGAAGTAAAGATAAAAAGTCCAATAGTTGCTGGATGGTACAGTGGGGTTATGATAATAAAAGCTCCCATAGCACTAATATTATTATTGACTCCACGAAGTCAAGAACTGTCCAAATTACAAATGGATCTATTTCCTATCTTTGGATATTGGTAACGAAGAGATGTGAACCACTGCTCGAGTTTTTAATGTCTCATGTAGTTCATGATCTACCAATGATGCCGATTATTGCCTTAGAGTATTTTAAGCTTCGTTTTCTAGTATTGATCATCCAGTGTTTGTATCATCAGGTGTTTTAGACAGAGTATTCAACAAAGATTGTTGGGTTAATCTGGAGTGGACCAATATCAAACTGCGACCTATAAAGAAATGACTTGAGCCGAAAAATAAAAAACGGAACAAAATGTTGGTATAATTTTAATTATAGACTTAAAAAAGAATGTCACTCACAACAATTCAAATGAAATAATAGAGTGGACAAACGGACATAGCTGTCGGTGATTTAGTCTAAGATAGTAGTGCAAGCTACTCCATTACCTTAGTTTTCGTCACACATCATTAAGGTAAAGAATTGCTATATTAAACAGAACATCTTTCTTAGAACTAAAGTAACAATATAGTGTTATAAAGCGTAGTACCACATTCAACTAAATATGATATACTATTTCATTCCTATTATCTGTTATGATCCGGTGGGTAAAAGTTCCATACCACATTCACCACTAACCCTTTCCAACAACTTATCAAATGCAAGTGTTGAAGTGTCATATATATAAAAGAAGCTAGGTGTGTCTCTGTTGATCTGTCCCCGAGTTCACAAAGCATTCTCAGACTTGACTTAAAAATTTACTCTACTTTCAATCACTGTGAGAAATATCTTTGATCCAGATAAAGATAAACAAACCCTCAACATACATGTAGTGTCATATTGATGTATACGATACATTACAACTACAAAGGTTTTATAAAGGGGTATATTTTAGTTAAAAAGGGGCGAACAATTTTGAGTAAATTCTTAACTTGAGACTGAGAATCTTTTGTGAAATAGGGGCCTGAACATTTTCACCAATATTAAGCTATAAATCAGTGATAACATCACACGTGTGAAGAATGGTTGTCAATTTCATAGCAGATTCCATTACGGAACGTGGAATACGATATGGTCGTGATGATCTTTCCAAGATATGCTCCAACGTCGTCTTTATCAGATCCATCAAACTTGATTTAAATGTTGAAAGGTAGTGATGGACGAATTAATAATGTTTTATGATAGACTTTAAATCCTTACATTGGTTGAAATATTGATTTCGAGTTTGAGATTATTTGTCGGGTGTTCAAGTGAAGGAATGAAATAGTAGCTCGGGCATAGAGCTAGACAGTGCATACAAGAGTTCCATAGCGAATAGCGATTTCATGTCCATCAAACTAATTCAAGGTGAAAGATAAGCTGGTCTGTGGAACACAATAATCTATACAACACTATGGGTTGGAGAATATTTATATCCGTGTGGGCGTTTACCAAGATGATCCGAGTCCCACGTGTAGACTAATGTTGTCTGATCTGTCTCTGGTCTGTATGGATGGTCAGTTAGACAGTATTTAAGATTATTATCATACGATTAATAACATATGATGGTACATCATGGACGCAGGCACCCATATCAAGATTGATTGCCCTTGGGAAAACGGGAAGCCAGCTAATATCTGGCAACCATGCTACAAATAGTTGTAGATACCAATACCAATGAACAACAATACGTCATTTTCCCAGACTTTTTATGATTTTGATTTTAAATTTTTGGCTTCATTTAGCGAAAAGAGGAATGGTATACTCGCTCTGTTAGACCTCGTTCTATCAATTATTTATACATTTCAAATAACTACCCCCTGTTTTAACATCCAGATAGAAAGTTTACAGATTGAATTTAAACTTAATTTCATCAAAGGATTCGGGTAGCTGCAATTGTATCTTCTTCAATTAAATATATCAAAACAACAGCTTAATTACTTGGCAAACCAGGGATGAAACGTCTGAATTGTTAAAACATCAAAAAAGGACACCGAATACAAAATATCTAGTACCATCATATTTCTTGAAATTTAAAAATTTCTGAACCGTTTGGCTTCCGAAATCAAACAAACAATCGAACAAACTGTCTGCTAAATATTTTCTAAACATAATATATAACCAAATACAAGTATTTAGTTGGGGAACTATTCTATCCTTGCTGTATGATCCGTCAATATAAAAAGAAATGTCCTTGCTACCGAATTATATATTATTGTGTAGCCTGTGGACACGGAAAGGGAAAATGTGAAACCTACTTTTCAATTATACAGCCCCTCGATGTTTGGAGATTCGTTTCTCTTGCGGCCAATAGAGACATTATATGTCCTAATACATAAAGTCTACATCGGATATAGAACAATTATCAACATACCCAGCAATTTCCTCGATGACGCCATTTGCGACTTAGGTTGTTACAAACTGAAATGACCATATTGGCAAGTCAATGATGGCAAATCTAAGAATTACAAGTCCTATCTATTACTAGTAAACTATTTCAACATAACTGTCAATTATTATAAAATAGAGAAAATACGGAATGTATATTACCACCCCCCTGACTAAGTGTTCTTAATTCTCATCCGAGTAATTACATGTTGCCAATAATAGCCATGTTTTTTTTTCTGTGGAGCTTACTTCCGGTGTTTTTATATTATATAAAACATTACTTAAACCTGTCATGTTCACACACAGATAATTGTTCAAAATCGATAGCAAACTACTTGTTATTCCGTCGATTGACTCCAGAGATTCTTTTAAAAATCGATTTCGATTTAAAGATAACTTTTGCAGTTGGTGTATTGCTATACCTTTAAAGGGATACTGTCAGATATTGCAGCTGTGTTCAATGGTGAACATTGACATGGAATCACCAGTTGACGCTGTGGGCTGCCAGGTTTGCAATAGTAGCACATCGAAACATGGTGGTAATATACTTTTGTTCACCGTTTTTCCGCCCGGAGTACGTTCTCATAAGCCATTTGTTAAAGACGAATTATGGGAGATTAGATGAAGAGTTGGCATGTCTCGCGATAATAGTTTGAAAACAGATAATGTTAATAGAATAAGTTAAAAATTTCCATCGAATTGCTCCACCCTGGACCGAAATGTTCGTTTTTGAATTTTAAGCTTAGTCTCGATCATCATTACTAAAGTCGGTACGATAAAAAAGAGAAAAAAGTCTCGATTATTCATTTTTGTAGGTAATCATCAATGAGCGTTGGGCAAGCAGGTCGGATTCAAATCCAGTGAACATCCGACACGTAAGATGACATTGAGAGTTGATTATGTTTTGGATAATGTAATATTTGCCTAATTAATAGTTGATATAACATTTCAGGACTTGCATAATGTATGATTAAAAAGAATAGGAACAATTAAGATATTATCATATGAACTGGTAACACACCAGACAAATTATATGAATTGCTCATATCAAGAAATTATGGTGACATACACCACAGGAATCCGTAATCCCAGAAACAACTTAAATTATATATAGATCCAAAACAATAAGGCCTACGATTTGTGTGTTGGAATTTATATCCAAAACAATATCATCAATCGAATCTGGACAAAAGGCAGCGTTAGTTCTTTGGATAGAATTAAAATCCGAGGTTGCATGTACTGTACACATTGATGTACACGAAAATAACACTTAACAGTTAGAATCTGAAATAAGAGCAGGTCATCGTGGGGTTAAAGATGCATTATGCAACATCCAATCTGTCACTTATAGGTCCTTTGCCTGGCTTCAAATTAACTATAAAATAATAATACTTGGCAATCGAGACTATCTTCTCTAAACATCAATACTGATAACTTTGCCTAGAATAAAGGAATTTGAAAGAAATGTTCAATATAATATATTCATTTATCCTTGTCGTTTTCATAACTATTATAGCAAGAACGACCAGCGCTTTATCCATATCTAACATAATGCACCTTTAATTTTGTGAGAGCTCGATCCAATACCAATGAAAATAACAGATATAATCAAATCAATCCAACGGATAATCAAAGAGTTTTAGCTCCTTTAAAGATTAAATTGTTTTCGTTTCCAATGTCAACTGTTTTGTGACATATAAATGAATCACTGCCAGTTAACCCTTGTATTCAACTCAAAATACCACTTAATGGATGTTACATAACAAATATTAGATGAGGTAGGATCGATTTAAAGAATATTTTGTTGTGTTTTATGATAAAAGAAAAGGCGATCTCGATAATGTACAAGATAACATATTATATGAAATTAAAGGAAAAGCCAATTGCATTGTTTTCGTTTCGTTTCATTTTTCCGTGTTTTATAATTTGCCGGGCTGAGATTTGCTTAACACCAAACTAGTTTTATCAATTTGTCGTGTTCCCATTTGTATACTACTACAAAATGTCACAGTAAATGTCAATAATATATCATCGAATGATGTATTTATTAACCCATATAGGTAACACCACTGCCTTACTAACAGCAGCTGTTCTAAACATATGTATAGATCTTACGTATCGCAGACAATGACAAATATAAATTATAAAGACAAAACGAAATATAAATAATATTTTCACCTCGTACAACCGCATAAACATATAGTCTGGGGGTTCAATACAGGGGGTCGGGGGGCGCAACACATGGGCGCAAAACCAGATCCAACTGTTTTTTTTCATAGAATACAATGTCGGGCGGTAATCAGCCCGCCGCTGGGGCGTTTTCAAAATATTCGGGGTCAACGGTCAAATGAAGTCATTTACACTGAAAGTGAATAAGCAGTCATTCTTGTATCATGAAAACATGCTGAAAATGATCGAAACTTTGTTCTTTGGGACTAGGAAAACTTAACGCAAAATACGTCAGCGTAAAATTTAACCTCTCTCAGATAATATGGAATGTAATACTGGGTGAAGTGACACGTGACACTATCTAATACAATAGCTGTCCCGGTTATCGACATTGTAATTGATATGAACAATGATAAATCTAATTTCGGAATTTTAGACAAAGCCAACTTCGCTTTAAAGTTACGGGTCGTTACTACGTGGAAGGTATTCTATTTGCAGACACTTTGATTTATATGCATTGCTTAATAACTATTTGTCTCAAGAACAGGATCTATTTATTTCATTTGTGGCCACAGATGCGCTCTTTAATAAACATTTCTCAACATTTTCAGGTTGACAAGGCTATAACTCATCATAGAAAGAACTACAACACAACGTTTTATCTTTTCATGATATTGTTTAGTCCTATTTATTTTCACTTACGTTGACATTGGGTTAAAGGTGTGTGGTCGCCAAATGGTATAATGCATGCGCTTTACAGAATAAGATATGCCATTGAGTCAATTTATGATGTTTTGGTCCCCTACATGTACGTGGTAATGAGTATGGTCGCATGTCCAGCTTCGCGAGGTTGCTATGGGTCCTTGAGTTTTCCCCCTTCCAAGCAATTTTTTAAAATAAAATTGAACTATGCATTAGTCCCGATATGACCTAGTTTGTGACGAGTGAACTTTAAAGACCATTTGTTTAACTCTCTCAATCACAAATTGGATGAGACCTGAGTCACCCGACTCAAACTTTACAGGGGACCAACTCCTTAATTTACCAGTTCTTTAGTTTGTCCGCGATTTGTTTCTAGTTAATTGCCATGATTAGTGTTTTCTTTCTGCACTTAAAGGGACAATAACATTCTTGCTGGCTTGGTAGCTCCAGAAAATAAATTATACCCTTATTCTAAGTACTAGATGTTTAAGTGTCCTACCTGTTGTGTAAATTATCCATCACAACCTATTTTACTTCTTCAGAGGGTTCGAAAATATTTTAAAATCCAAGTCACATTTGAAAAGGTTTACGTTAGACTTTTCAAATCAATTGGTTGAATTTTTCCAATTTTTTTTTAAAATAGGTGTGTTAAGATGAAATTTATATGATCATTTAATTGGAATATTCTAAAATAATACGATTTGTTGACCAGAATGAAGATTGGGACATATTATTCAGTTACAACAAGAGTGTTATTGGGGCTTTAATAATAATAACATTGATATTATGGAAAGATAGAACCTCATCATTCGGTTGACGGCAGAATTTCAGTACCATTAAGTTATCTATATCCGGTTCGTAATGCTAGATTTTAAATTAAAACTAACGTACTTAATACAACAAAGCTCCAGACCAAAACATTCCTTCATCCTTATCAATTTTTACTCCAATCCATTTGCGCGAGTCAAAGCCTCTTATGTATCTATTTTCAGAAAAAATCTCATAATATAATGCTACGTTTAACGCAAAAAAGGACACGGGTTAAACAAACTTCAAAATGGCAGACGGACGTCAAAATAATCAACGTCCAACTGTTAGAATATTGCACAATCCTTTCTTAATGAGTCCAAACCTTGGCAATCAAACCCACTCTGGCATTTTCACAGCTTTGGAAAAATAATAAGCTTCGTGTTCACCATATTCATGCCACGATAAGAGAACGAGACAGTATCAGAAAAGTGCGGGAAAACTTAACGACAGATCTTACATCATTAGTGGACTTCATAGATCTGAGATTGTTGTATAGACACGAGCTTTATAAATCGTTCATTAAAAGATCAAGCCAAAGTTTACAACGGGCAATTGAGCTTAAATAGACGTGTGTGTTCTTAAGATAAATCCCCCTGTCATGTTCTGTTCAAAACTGATTTCAGACGAAGAACCTTTTTGAACCCCAGATGGTCTACGGTCATTAGAAAGCTATATAGATGTTACAGTATAGAATTTAATGCTGGCTGGTAATAGATTTCTAGTTGGAAATAAACCACTAATAACACTTAATACAGGAAATTTATTCTTAATTGGAAATTTTCACTAGGTAATTAGTCATCGATCACGAAAGTTCGATTATTTTTCTACGTGTTCTTATTAAATCTGACAGACCAATACACTCACAATCAATTTCAAATTAAAAACGTACCTGGTAGAGTTAGTAGATAAACTACCTAGACCGGATTCGATGTTAAATGTTTTATTTACACAGAAGACTGTTCACCATATTTGTGTCTCGGTGAAACTAAAAGAGGGACTATGGATGTGTCCTCCCCGTCCTTACGTCGGTCATTTTAGTTATACCTGGTAGAGTTAGTAGATAAATTTTAACCTAGACCGGATTCGATAATAAATATTTCATTTATACAGAAGACTGTTCACCATATTTGTGTCCACCCTCGGTGAAACTGAAAAGGACTGTATGTATGTGTTCTCCCCTTCCTTACATCGACCATTTTAGTTATTCCTGATTTGTGTATCTAAAATTGAGATATGTGATAGAAATTTGATACACTGCTGTACAGAGCTGCACCTCGGATCCTTTAATTATATTTTACTGAATTATTACTTTTTGTTTTCCATGGGCTAATGTATTTGTTTCAACTTTGCAACATTTAATATACATATTAAAACCATTACCATTGAAACAAATTACTGTTGTTCATTAATTGTTACTACCAAAGTAATAAAGGTGAATATACATTACAATTACATTAATGAATTCAAGGGCATTAATGAACTGTGGCCAGTGGTCAATTAATCGATAAACAAAATTAGATTCTTTAATTATTTGACGGTGCGGTTATGTGTTGTGTGGATGTGTGTGCGAGAGAGAGAGAGAGAGAGAGAGAGAGTTAACATCAAATCGACAGGGTTAACGTTTAATATTATCATATGGTACAGTGTTGCTCGTATGGATCTTTGAAATCAAATCGACGGGTTTAACGTTTAATATATGGTACAGTGCTTCCTTTTTGGTCGTATGGATCTTTGACAGTGGGAGGCAACCGGTGACGAAAATGCACGAGACTAGGCAGGCGATCCTTTTCTTTGTCACACACAAGCTTGAGCTCCAAACCATGTCATCTGACTTAATCACAGATCCTATGATCTAAGAAACAAGGTTTGGCCCCACTTCCTGCTTTATCCCTGTTATAAATAGAATTAAACGTAAGAAAGCCGATTTATACAAAAGATCAATGTCCAGACTGTCAGTACAGTGGCTATATATTTTCGGCATTAAACACAGATCAACTACATTTGGTGGTCCCATGCCAAATCCTTAGAAATCTAGTTAAAATCGGACATCCGTATTTATTCAATAAGTCAGAAATAAATATAAAATGAAATTAATAGTTAAATTTAGATAACATGGCCGGTAATTAAGAACGGTATCGCTGGTGGGGAAAAACCAAGGGCTTATTCTTTTATTTTCCTATCAGTTTTTTTTTCTAAATGCACTTGACGTTGGAATTCGTTGTGTAAAATACAATACAAAAATAATATAAACCCAAAAACGCAATAACTGCATTTTGTTCTTTATAAAATTGACACAGCTGCACAGATGTCACACATGTAGTTAGTAAATTTGTCAACTGGAAAATTTATAAAAAATACAATTAATACAACAATATAGTCTCCCTTTGTTATAATAATATTATTTCAAACGAAAATATATAAAAGTACATCTGGTATGTGTTCTAAATATTTAATTATCTTTGAGGCTTACACATAATACACCAAGGAATCAGCGCACTAATAACCGTAAAAGTTCTTATGCCATTACAAAGTACAAGGTGTTGTGGTAGCGCACTTAATGCAATCACTTTAATCTGATACATTAAAGGAGAAACTCTTCTATCTGATTTATATTCTAGTATCTCATCTCTTTTAAGAATAATCTAAAAGTCGTGTATGTTAAAGTTAAAATATGGAAAACCAATCATGCACATTTTAAAATGACATTGTCATGTTGTTATCTTTAAACAATTATCGCGAATGTTTCTTGCTGTATAAAGATAGGAAGCAACAGATCAGACAAGTACCAGATAACAAAATTCTATAGTTGATTGATCAATTTCATATTACTAGGAACAGTAACCTGTAATATTTTGCTATACTATTTCATTCTTTGTACCATATCATTGTTATTCAATGATATGATGCTATCATTGCATTCTTTGTATGAAAGCATTCTTATTCCATGATATATTGTTTTAATGTTTGCCAAGCGTTCGTTTGATGTAATTAAAATAACTATCAATGTTCAAGAGATGGTTGTTATCCTTGGATCCAGGCGCCCTACTTACATAATCATAATCATCGACTGCCTTCTTCGTCCACATTCACAATATTTGCAGATGAAGATGCATTGCCATGAAAGTACATTTCGATAAATGTATGGCATATGTGGTATATATGGAAAGTAGATATATACCGTAATTCTTACTATAGAAATATACTGGAATCCCTGAAAAAAATGAACCACGGAGCGCCCATATGACAAAAGGCTTTATCATTTCAGATAATATTCTACAAATATCAGGCTGGGTGTGTTGTAAACGGTTGAACATATGTAGGTCACTGGCTAGAGAGTGTAGTAGGGTGCGGGACGGGGCGGGGCGGTGCGGGACGCATTGTTTAAATAGCCTTAAAACCAGAATTGTCATTACCGCTACAGAACATCCGACACAACTAAATAGGCTTTTACACTAAAATTTATCTCTTAAAGGATCATACCAGTTTTTCTTTTTATTAATTTATATTCGACGTCGCGATTCAGGTTAGTTTATAGTTTATGTTATTTATTTCAGGAAAAGGGCGAAAGTCTTTCTTGACTTCAGCTAAACAGTTTGTTTCACTTCCATGCATAACCGAGATTTATTTTGTGGTTGATTACCCAGTAAAATATCATCAAATGTGAACAAATAGCACAGACCAATGACGCCTGTAAACATTTATAAAAGTCATTGTTTGAAAATACACTCTATATTCACAATTAATTTAATTCATGTGTGGTTTACTTCATAGTTTCCATTAAGATAATTACGTATATAGCTCAAAATAACACCAAGGCCGTTCACTAGAATTCGAATCGTACGATAAACCGATTAATGACGATAAAACGACGGTACACAAGAGACCTTTGAAGTTCGTCTTGCTGGACACCTTTAACAACAAGATATGATGTGACTTCAATCGCAGACAACCAAAAGGTTAATTCTTTTTTTACTTAATAGTGAAACGCGTGTGATTCAATTCAATTTTGTCAGTGACAGAACGCGGAAGGGTATGCTCCAGGGTTAGATCCCGATCTTCGCTACAACGCAGGTCCCGGCAAAGAATAATATCTGGTCGTTCGGGTGGGAGGAAAAAAACGTCCAGTGTACAAGTTGACGTATGCCTAAAATAGCCCTTGACAGTAATTGTTCCGACAAAATTTACCTCATATCACACTTACGAGATATGCCAGTCTTCCACTTCCAATTGACAGGTTGGGACAGAAAAAAGGGGACGTTAAACCCCATTCAGTAATAACATGGTAAATATAATACATACCAATACTAACTGTCACATTTTCCCGCTTAAATATTAAAAAATGGTCAGATTTTCTGAAGAATTTTAAAAACTTGAAATGGAATAGAACTCGCTTTGAGGAAGAACAATGTTTTTTATTAGCGTATGTATTCCTGGCTTCCTGACTTCTAATGATATTACGGTTAGACAGTGGAGTCCCGTGATACAGAACAAATCATATTTCCTTGCACTTTATGCTCACGTATACAATAGATATTCATTTATGGAGCTATTTTGGTTCTTCCAATTACAGAAGCGCCCACGGAATAAAGCAATCCACCATTTTGAATTGCCTAGTTTTTTGCTTGATTTGACGGTTACATCACACCTTTTTTCTGCACGTTCTCTGGGGGGGATGACATTAATTAGTTTATTGGAAGAGATTTTCTACCAAATCATGTAAGGCTAAACTCGCTTCACACAAAAAACCCACTGCTTCAGGTTGCTCGGTATTTGTCTTTAAAGTCCCAATAACACTCTTGTTGTAACTGAATAATATGTCCCGATCTTCATTCTGGTCAACAAATCGTATTATTTTAGAATATTCCAATTAAATGATGATATAAATTTCATCTTAACACACCTATTTTAAAAAATTGGAAAAATTCAACCAATTGATTTGAAAAGTCTAACGTAAACCTTGGATTTTAAAATATTTTCGAACCCTCTGGGCAAGTAAAATAGGTTGTAATGGATAATTTACACAACAGGTAGGACACTTAAACATCTAGTACTTAGAATAAGGGTATTATTTATTTTCTGGAGCTACCAAGCCAGCAAGAATGTTATTGTCCCTTTAAGGAATGTCATTTGTTTTTAGCGAAATACGATCAATTTATTTTTCGTCAATGTATAATTAAATCCTGGCCAGACTATTTGTTTATTGAAATATTTATGAAAAACCACTGTATACTGCCCCCAAAAATATTGACTGGTAATAATCAATCATTTCTGACAGAAGGAAAGGGGGTTAACGCCCACTCGATCCAAACTATGTCACATCGGGACTAACATATGAAGAGCACATGGGAAGAACGATCGAAGTCACTTTTTCAATGAACCCCAGTTAATGGCGCCAACTTGTAGCAAATTGTGTAATCTTTCTGGGGAACCATCAATTTAAGATAAAAACGATCGGAGTAACAAGGCCCTTCTGAAATGACCAACCGACAAATACGTCCATCGTACCAGGGCCGTATTTAGCGCGGGTGCAGGGGGTACATTGCGCCCCCAGAAAAATAAGGCGCGCCGAGAAATGGCGCCCTTGCGCGTTTACTGGCTGGCGACTTTGATTGTGGCAGTCCCCGTGCTCAGTAAGTTAAGCATTATATGGGCGCCCCACCATTTTGCTACATCCCCACTTTTAAAATCCTACATACGGCCCTGCATCGTACCCTTTATTTGACCTTAATTTGGCTGAAAATGGAAGTCAGTTATTGTACTAGTATTATGATTAGTATTAAACATTATTTTGAAGTTAAACTACACCCACTTGTTGCTATGTTTACGTCAAGCATTCTCGTCCAAAAGTTTGTTTTGCCTTTAATGCGAAAAGTCAAAAATGTGACTTAGATCGTTCTTTGCCCGAACTCTTCATTTTATTTCAAGCGATCCTGCCCCTTGTCACGTACAACCGGGGAATAGAAACCTCGCTAGTTGACTCAATGACATATCTTATGATACAACGTGCACGTGAAAGAAGAAATGAATGTTAATCAATGAAGATAGGATTGTCGGTGGTGCAGGGACGGCGGTCCCGACATAGAACATAATATAGTCGTTATAATGGGCCGAAATTGAGGTCCTGTGTACACATTGGCGTAAGCGTAAAATAACCCCTGGCATTGAAGATTCTAAAAGAAAACATATGACACATTTTTGAAAGAAAACAACCCCATCCTCCCGACTAAAAGAAACAAAAACAAAGCAACATTTTCATTAATATTTGTATCTATTTTCACAATCCAAACCATATAAATAAAACTTCATATTTTATCGTATTATTCAAATAAACAGACAACTCTTACGGTTACATATTCAATTCAATTCAATTTCCGTCTTTGTTTTTATTTATCCACAATATATGTACATGTATATATTATAATGTTCTTTCGAGAGTAAAATTTAAAATGTATATTCATATTATCACGAATTCACAATTCGGTGAACTAACGACGTCCTGTTCATCTGTGTCCAAAACATATTATAATAGCAAAATTTAATATCTAATTCTAATTTAAATTTTCAATACAGAACAGCAAAATAAAACTAATATATTTTTGCTTGTAACACGTGTCTTGAATGTAGATAAAACATGGTATTTAATATATATAAGAAATCTAATAAGTATTATAGTAAACAATAAAAATATCAAAGTCAATTTATTGTTCGCCTTCTTAATTTCAATTTCCGATATTGAAATTGGAGATATTGATTTTTTTAGTGGTTAATTTAGTGCTCCAATTTGTAAGTGAAATTAATTATAATTTTCTAAAGTTGTAATCCGCTCATTGATTCAGATCTCAATTTGTTATTTAAATATGTAAATGCCGAATGTGTGGCCCGTTATTGATCGGGCTTCAACTTTCCGTATATAAAAGTAATCTATTTACTTTGCCGAAGGCTGACATTAGTATATCTTCAAATACCTATTTACCCACGCTCTTATATCTATATAATTTGAGTTTAACGGCCTGGTTATATCCGCTCTTTGCATCTTGTCCGGATTATTACTGGGTCTAAGGTCAGTATTTAATCTCACCGTTAAGTCGATAACAACCAGCCTAAAACTAAATAAATTGCATTTTTTTTTTAAAAAAAAAGAAAAAGACATGCCACTAATACTTTGTTTATATTCTGACAATGTGAATTGTGACAAATTAATTACAATTCCTTATTAAAAACGACTTTTGATATATTATTTAGAAACAGGTTACTTTGCAGCGAAACATACGCTAACAAGTTTCCGGTGACAAGGCCAATAACTCCGTAATAAAATGATGCGCGACTATGATTTTCAAAAATGTTCATCCTTATGGCTAACAATAAATCTTAACATTTCTGACCACTAGAACGATTAAACGGGGTCATGTGATCCAAGTTAATTACGGCCTCGTCCAAATTGTTAAGAATAAACAAAGAATTAGATTTTAATACGATTTAATGTGATTTTCTCCAATAAAAATACAAAAGTAGACATTTAATTTATGTTACGTTGTTGGCTTACCAAATCTTAGGTCAATTTACCACAGTTTAACACAGTAGTTCAGCAGTGATCCATCTCAAAAGTAAACGTCAAAAAGTTCATATGATCGGTTAAGAGACTTCCCAAGGCTTTTCCAGGGTTAAGAGCAAGCACTTAATTCGTAAGCATCAAAAAATAAAAACACAAAAGGTAACCATAATAGCAGTTCAGTTGACTTACTAATTTTGGTTGCACTTTTTGTTTTAAACACCTTGTCATTGTCAATAATATATTTTATCGGCCAAATAGGTACGAACATTTTGCAATTTCCTTCATCAACTTTGTGGCCTAAACAAGAAAATTCACACGGGTACGGAGTTTGAAATTATTAATTTGTGGCCTAAACAAGAAAATTCTCACGGGTACGGAGTTTGAAATTATTATTTTTTTTTTTTTTGCATTCCAGTCAACATAGTTTACACTGAAAGTTTGATTCTTGTATAAACAGACTGATTGCAAACCATATTCAGTGTCATTCAACTTAATTGTAAGATTGATTGTACCATTGCAGTTATAACAACATTCGAATTAGGTGTAAGTTTAAGTGTACCGTTGTATTTAAATTGACTTTCAAGATAGTTAAAAGTTTGATTGTACTTTTACATCGCTATAGGCCATATAAATAAATATACACGATTTAAAAATAGGAAAAGTACAGAATGTCGGCAATATTCTATCGATTCAATTCCAAGTGCTCTTATATTTAATAAGTGTCTGTTAATTTCTATGCAGGTGCCCGTACCGTCTGTTACCGGTACTTATTACTAGTTGTAACAGTCATTAAAATAACCATTGTCTGGCATATACTGAATACTACAACTAATAATGACAGTGAGTTGGGGAATTTATATAGAAATAACAGCAACAAATTATGACTTGTCTGCGATATCACTTCGATGGAAGCGGACGTTAAATAAAGCTATTTCAGACACACAAACTATGATAAATCATGTGTTTAAATTGATTTGCTGACTCCGGGCCCTGAAATGCGGACGCGGTCCAAGGATTCAATGGTGTTCGGGGACGATCGGTCCCGATTGTTTTTTTTTTGGGGGGGGCCTATTTTTTTTCTAAATAAACAAAATATTTATCCATAGAAAATATACTGGCCTGAATCTAAACGTGGTATATGTATGGGGTTCGAAACAGGTGAATCAAGCTGTTCATGTCATGTGTTCTTCACCGCGATGGAGGGAGCGTCCCAGGAACCCATTTGATCCAAGGGTCAGTCCACCCTTGAGAGAAAGCGTTTTTGGCTACCGGCGTTGCTCTTACTTTTTCATCAATTTCTAGAGCCATATTCGTCAACTAAAAATTTATAATTTTGTCACTGTATAGGATATCTGGATATCTAGTGCTCGTCTTATTTTTGCTACTGTATTGCTCATCTTAGCATTGGATTGACGTTACCTAATACCTCGAAACAAAGGCATCACTGAATTCTATTCAACATTCAATGTCCTATTTTATTGTTAAATTACAGTATGGAGGTCACCTTGGTCGGTCAGACAACGCAACTAAAGTATTATTATACTTTAGATATAGTTAATCATTTAATCTAAATATAGCACACACTATAAAGTTCAACATAAATCAATACGTTTATAAAATCTCTGATATCTACGCGAAGGTATAAATATTACATGCAGATTATAAAATGTTAGAACCTATATAGGCTCTGTTTTTTTTAAATATTGTCTTGAAAATAATGTTCACTTCAAGCAAATGTATAATCACCGCAAGGCAGATAAACTGGACATGGGAACTAAAGCACACACTATTTAAATACTTGATTTGGTTTTTAGTATTTACTCAATATTGCCTGTGTTATTACATGTGTACAATCTCTGTCAATTCTGCATACTTTCATTGTGAAAGTTGCTTGAAACAATGGAATGTATGGTTGATGAATCTGACAACGTTTTTGATGTAAACTTGTTAACACTTTATTGTTGGAAGCGGGGATGCTATCCCTGGTGATTCTAGTTGAGAAATGCCAAAGCTGGTGCCCGAGGTCGTTACGCTAACTCCTGTTATGCTGTTGATTCAAGATGAATTGATGCTACCACTAGTGATACTGGCAACTTGATGCTAAAGGCGGTGATACTGACCCCCAACTCCACCATACCCATATTAAAAATGTCCAAACTTTATCATCATTATCATCATCCCCAATCAGGAATATGATGGGGATAATGATGTGTATAGTTCTGGACGTCTTTTAACCACAGAAGAAACACTGTTGGATTTCATTGACTATAACATTTTATGAGCAATACGTTAGACAATATATATATAGGTATCATTGTCGTAGCTTCTGGCGTTAATATAATGATGTATGTTGTTGTGAACCAGATAACAATCGTTGTAAACCACGCCTTTTTAAATTAGCCAGACAATTGTACAAACATGACTGATAACCAATTTTCTTTCTATAGAGAGTTTGGTTTCAGCGATAATGCAAAATTTATCTTTCTATTGATTTGTTTTATTTCATCAGGTTGTAAATCATATTTTATAACGAATTTATTCCGTTCTAATTGTTATGATATAACACAATTTTACCGCAAATTAAGTATACTGGAAACTTATACGTACCGAGTGAACCATTCGCCCGAAACTCACCAAAACGATTAGCCTGTTTCATCCAAAATGGTCTACTCCTTCGGCTATTTGAGTAAAAGAAGGGAACGGTGACCCTGTTGATGCTATCAACGTTACCCTCATCACCAATGATTGCTGATCCATTTGTATGTCCAATAGTTCACGAAGTGTTACCATTGCAAGCTGTCAAACAGGTCAGATGAGTTATGGCCGCCATTTCCACCGACACGCAAGACCATCAATATAGAGGGTATCTCAACCACCATTAACATTCATAGATCTATTACTCGCTGTGACAAAGCGGTTAAATACATGAACATTTTTCGTCTCAGAAGATTTAAATGGAATGGAATAATGGCCGGGGCTCAAAGATGGCAGTTAAGATTTGTATTTAAGGCTACAAATCTCCTTTGCCTTGCAATGTATCTTAATCGGAGAGAAATAACTCTGGGATAGCACAGTATTTCCTAATAAAGGAGACAGTTCTTTTCTTAGTTAAGCCGACTTAGTAATAATTGCATGACGTAAGAACACATAATTTGAGTTATACGATAACCTTTCGTTCAGGTTGTAAAAATTGTTGAGGTAATTTCTAATGGAAACACAACAAACATAAAATTTTGAACCATGATCTTTTAGATGATGTTTAATAGAACGACGCATAAACACTCTGGTCATGGTGAAATCGTATCCAATCTTTCCGTATAAGTACATTTTTTTATCTCCTATTAATGCAATATTGCCAAAGACACAATGGTCACAAAGAAATCGTATCCACTCTTTCCATAGATTTTTTTTTTTTTTTTTTTTTTTTTTTTTTATCTCAGAATAATGCAGTATTTATAGCCATAAAACTCATATGATAGTAAACACTGATCTGGCTGTTGCCCAGTTATTACTAACCACCATTGAAAATCGACCAGCAATTGATTCATTGTGCTAGAAAATAATTAACATGGTATCTTGAGAAAGTCTTGAGTCACGGGGTTATGTCGACAAAAAAAGAGATCGGGACTTGAATGACCAGCAAATTCGATGCCCATGTATGCATGTAGTTTCCTTTTACAGAATCTGCTTCCACGCAATTGGACGGTTTCTCTAACGTAATTAATCCCCAATAAAAATTGTCTAGGAACTATGTTTGCTTCCTTGTGAGGCTGTGAAATAAGCTTATCGCAGTATCGAGGATCACAATATGGCTTCTTGTGTCAATATTCTTGGAAACACAGGCCTGCTTATCAGTCGGAATGAAGTTCAATAAGCAGTAGATCTATTGAATCGCGTCCATTCTATTTAAAGACAATGTCTTAAAGTTACGAAAATTACTGAAGTGGAGTAATTTGCAAATAAGTTAACTTTTGTTTATATGTTTTTGCGCTTCACAGACTTTGCTTTTTTTAAATGCTGATATACAAACCATAAGAATATGTTTTTCAATAACAAATAACAAAATCAAGCTACTTGTACATCGTTCGTATTGAGTGATTCTTCTCTTATTGAATTGAACAAATTATTTTATTAACCATTGTAATGGTACATTAAACAAAGTATAGCAATTTCGTGTCTTTGTCATAATAAATTTACACTTGAATCAAGAATATTATTTTCAGACAGGTCCGTTATTATTGAAGGTGATTTCAGCAGGACAAAACATGATCAATACCTGGATCTCAGTTCCACAATTTTTAGCCATCTGGCCGACTTGTATTTTGTGTTCCCGTGGGACTGTTTTCACTGCATGATGGCGATTAAATAGGCATTAGACATAGTTTAACTACAATTCACGTTTATCTGTTTCTGGAGTGTAACGTCCACTTCCACCAATGATGATATCGTAGAGAAGACCACAATTCAAAGGTCATTCGCTTTTACATTGGTCGGGAGATTCCGGTTGTTTGAACTTGTGCCTGACAGCTGAATTTTTAAAACAAATGTTAATTTGTAACGTGTAACTTAATGACTATGATATAAACATGTGTTTATATATAAATCTGCAATATCAATTTTTATTATTTTTGACAATTTTTAATATTTGGTTACTTTTTACCACCCATAGTGTTACCAGGTTTCGGGTGACTGAATGGTTTAAACATTGTTTTGCGGACCACAAATTTGTATTCGGAAATGTTCGACTTTAAACTCAATTTCATTAAAAAGATATATCATTGCTATACTATTGTAAACACAACCCATTTTAATAATTGACATTTATATTTAAATTAATTTAATAGATTCACGGTTATTTTAATAATATTTAAATTAGTTTTATAGATTCACGACTATTTCAATAAACGGTAATAATTGGCTCAATACCAGGCGAAGTCGGGAAAACAGTTAGTCATTGGCATTTATATTTAAAATCAATTTAACAGATTAGGGAATATTTTCATAAACATTACTTGGTTCGGTAGCAGGCTAAGTCAGAAATAAAGTTAGTCTGCGATGTCAATCCATAGCCAACTCCACCCCCTCACCGCACGCCGTGGTAACACCCCAATGTCAAAATGGAACATGTCGTCTTAAGAAATGGTGATCTTAATAGTGTCACAATAACCAAAGTATATACATGTTCTATATAATATTCCTATCTTGTAAAACTAATCAATGCAGAATATTTAATTAAACTGACATATTCATTTTCATGGACTGACTACTCATTATATCCTGCTTTGCACAAACATTTTTTGAGAATACTTCGAAGTAAATCTAAAATATATGTTATCAGAGCCGATAAATTCTCAAAGCGTAAACACTTCCCTTGGTACGCCTACTTTGAAGCTAATGATGTAATAGCTATGTCTCAAGGACGACACTCATATTAGTTCTGGGCTGGTATTCAAAACCAGAACTTGATCTGACTAATTTGTAAAATGTCAAAGGCTGGTAGGAGTGAGATTGGGGTACTAGCACTGAGGTATCGTCACATCAATCCAGAAATCAGCCCAAGAACAAGCATGGATAAGGCAGGCAATTGGGTCACATGTTCTTATAAATCCTTTTGTGATCCGAGAAGCAATATAGCATCATCTCGTCTGATAGAGCACACTCCTTTACTTGGATTAGGTTCTTCAGAAGATCAATGTAAGCAACATTTCATTTAAGATATTCCTTCTCGGAGTTGGTCGGCTGTGATGAATGAAAAGTAGCGGGTCGAATCCAACTAATGGAAATCAACCCATTATCTCGTTATCTACACGAGCAACGCTTGGTAAAATTTTCACGAAATTAGACTTTCTTTTTTATTTGTATGTTCGCTATCTTGACGGGAAACTGCGCTCGATTGTTGGTTATTAATCCGGATGGGAGTTGTGAACATAACATTGTATACATTGTCTAGAATACTGTGTATATAGCTAACACATTAATATATAACTGAAATCTATTGTCGTTTCTAAAAAGATCCATGCAAAATCCATAATCAACACGAAACGGGTTCCTCAAGGGGACACGGTAGTCAAGCTGTAAGGCCACTGGACACACTAAATTCCATTCCTTGTCTTGTCTGTTTTCTTAATCATAATTTTTGATATATTTCGCTTAATTTATTTAAGATAATCGGCACTCTTCGTGCAGGTTCTTAATCCTTTACGATAATTGAGTCATAATAAATTGTTTTAAAGGACAGCCGGCAATGATTGCATATTTCTTGCAATCAATACCGTCAGAATGTTTTCAAGGCGATGAACTTTTTATTATCACAGATACAGAGTAAGACATGATATTTTTAGATTTCTAGTTGCTATTTTGGTCTGATGTTGATTCCCAATATGGCACTATGGTTAAATTTAAATACGTTGATCTTTTGAAGTTGTTACTATTTTGAGCTTCATAACGCAGTATTTTCCTTTTTTAGTTAATGATTTTTTTTAACGTTTTGAAAAACTTCATTCATAATAATCGAATGAAGACCTTAGTTCGCATAAACTATAATTAAGCGTATTTCTTTCTAACAATCTTTTATATTAGTTCATATCAGATTACAGAAGACGAAATTTTACATCGAGTTTAAAACAAAAAACAAATAATCTAGTCTCCAGTATGACTAGCAGGACAACCCACATAGAGATGGATCTAATCAAGATACTATTTAGTTGTATGATCATAAACAACAAGTATAACCGTTAGAAGACATGCTTTAAAGTTCAAACCAATCTGGAGGGTTGGATGGTCGCTGTATCATACAGCCTGTCACTGAGTCAACTGGCGGGGTTTTGAGTCCCCGGTTGTCCTCCTGTTTCCCCTCACTGCAGAAGACCCCTACGCGCAACCCCACCTCTCTCTCACCCCAATCTGGCAAGAGACATATTTTATTTGGGTACTAAGAAATGCAGGGTTACTACTGCTTCTAATCCCAGCTCCGAAAGAGACGTTTACCGTTCGTTTCACTCTGGGGAATCGCATCGATCTTTCTGAATGTCACGAGATCCAAGATGGCGACTCAATGTCTCGTTTCTTCACAAATTTCGTGTATTTTTACGCCTACTCAAATCGGTTGTTTTCGAATGAACTTCTGATATCAAGTTGTGGAAAATGTTCCAAGGATCAAGTAGCTCTTTTCTTAATTGAGCAACTTCCAAATAGTAAATCATATAAACCATTCGTTGTATTGCACCCGACATTAAATTATTTAATTATCTTCAAAATAGCTGCACTGTGCTGTGTTCAGAACACCTGATTACTCGAACCAAACTGCAGGCATGTACTCCATAACCTTCTGCGTCTAAAATTGATGTAATAAAATACGGGCATATGACAGTTTATCTGAAGATCAATTATTGTTCCTGCTATCTCTGGCTTTGTTGAAATTTCCCGTTCTATGACGTTTCCAAGCCATCAAATTATGTATGCTGCAGAGATGATAAAAATCCAACTCCTATTTTCTGCGTTAGAATTTGGGTCACATACAGTCCCGTGGAACAAAAATCCAATTAAATTACCACGTCTTTTTCATCTGCAATTTATCTAGCATTATTGCTTCGTGAATGCACAGCACGTATCTGTCATCGCACAACGACACGTAAAGATTGACTGTTACAACAGAATATCAATTACTCAAGCTATAAATCAAAATTAATTCGCCAATATCAGATCTGCGTTCTTTCAAAGTGGCCTTTTTGGCTCATGCATACCACACATAGAGTTATACTAATTCAGTTTCCTACTAGTTCACATGGTTGCCGTAAAACAGAGCTCCTGTTCAACTCTCTTAACTTAATCAAATCGGAATTCGCTGTTCATTTACAACAATTAAGTGACAAATGAATTGTATGTTTACTGTTGATTATCAAATGCTATTGTATTTATTACCACACAAACCGACTTTCTCATTAGCATTTCTGTTTTATGTCAATCTGTGTATGGTGAACCGTTTGTGGTGCGTGTAACAAACAGATCGGGTAATCATACACAAGCTAAGTTAAACTATTTGGTATTTAATATCTAAATACAATTGCATCAGGTTCTTTAGCAGTGAGGAGACCCCAGCGGATAACGAACCAAAAACGTACGTGTTTAGACCACTAGGCATTCCACAGAGTGTCTCTTAAAGGCACTTGCTAAATTAAAGTTGAGTACGCCCTAATACTTTATAATGTCTTTGTGAGGTTGGGTAAAACTTCGAGGACAACATCCTCGTTATCCACAGTGTTATCGTTCCGTTTTACTAGACTTTATGGAATGGGGTTTAGAATCTCGTTGACACTTTCTACGAGTCATACTGAAACTGACTCTTTTCTTTTGTGTGAAAGGAACCAAATATTCTCCGGTTTAATGTTCGCTGAGACGACCATTCTAGAATGCAATTACGGGCCTTGGTGGATTTTTGACGTTGACAAATTCTCTGGTTACTTTTGAATGTGAAAGACACAAATCGGTTAAACTCTTACGCCTTTTCTACTGTGGAACCTACATCTTGGTTAAACTCTTATAAATTGTGTGAAAGCTACAAATTAGTGGAACCCTTATACATTAGTGTGAAGGCTACAAAACGGCTGTACCCTTCTACATTTGCAAGTTTGAAAAAACCGTCACGCATTTGATACTGTGAAAGTTACATAGGATTAACGCCCAAAATAAGCAAGCTTCCGATTGAAACCGATAGTTTCGAAACAGTTTAGACTTGAATCCAATCCTAAAAGGATTGGGGGTGAGGTAGCGGTTATGTGATTGTGATATTGGACTTTCAGACACAACCATAAATGTCAAGGAAAGGACGTCGACCCACAGGAAATTTCAACCTGGATTCTCACTGATTGTGGTTGGCTATGGGGATCTGACAACGTCAGTGTCTAGTCGTTCGGTGGGTTGTATAACCGAGGCCTCATATACACTTGGAAACCAAGGGTTTGGGTCAAAATTCTCCGCGTCGAATTGCACGTAACCAGAGATATAATTATTACATTTTCGTATGTTATATAGGAATAACTTACTAACCGGACACCGAAACGTTTTTCTTAATAGGCATACACGACGTTCTGTCGATACTTTTGGCATCTCCAATATGTTCACTTACCGCAAAACGGGGTCTTGGCGGGTGTTACAAACGTAGATTTAATACTAATAAGGCTACATTGTCTATATATCTACATGAGCTGACAACTGTCAATCAAAGTAACGTTCGCCAATTTGCGTAGATAATGGACAATGCTGGAGCTTCGCACGTCCCCGCCGACATCTAGACGAGCGACTGTCAGCGTTTTTATAGAACACGTTATTAACGCTATCAATATTGTATAATCAGTATTAGTAGAGCAAACCATTGCATTTAGTTAGTATTTGCCAGGACATATAGTTAATATTTAACAGGATAATTAGTTAATATTTACCTGTACATGCATTTCATGTTTTAACATCTTTCAGTATAACGGGGGTGGGGGCGATGACTAAGCGAAAAACCGAGGTCCCGTGTACACACTGGCATGAACATAAAAGCTCCCTTGACAGTTGGAATTCGGTATAAGGGTAGGCCGTAGTGTATGGCGCATGCCCGTCTTCATTAGCCAAATTCGGAGCAGAACAGTAAGCACTCGACAATCCTCGAAAGATTCCGGAAGCTACATCTAGTCACGGCTGTATGACGGTTTCCGGATGAAACATGGCTGTGCCAATGGTGTCTTGGAACTACTTTAAAGGTCTCGGATGAAACATGGCTGCGCCCATGGTGTCTTGTTTGTTTACCAGTAACCGCATCGCAAATGTATGGGCGTAAGTACATATCATTTAGTGTCATACAGTCGACACAGATGTAGGTTCCGAACGTCTCGGAATCTGTCGAGATTTGCCGAGCGAACAGTAAGCCGTTAAACCAGATTTGATCTCATTTTTATTAGAGCAAACCAGGACATTTTATTTATTTATAGCAGGACATTAAGTCTATATTTACCATGAAATGTATTACAAGTTAATACCAATCCATCAATATTGTATTACCGGTATTAGTAGAAAAAAAAACAGGGCATACAATTATAGTCAATACTTCTTCAACAATATTGTCAGATCTTCGATATACGTTTAATACTTTGATAATGTAGGGCAGGGTAACATTTTATTTTCAAAAGATTTATAAGTTGCTATATTAAAAATAAAACAACACAAATATGACCACCTATGTTGACTGGCGCGATTAGTGAACACTGCGCGTCGGTACCCGAACAGGTCGCAAAAATATAAATATTGAAATTTTTATAAAATCAACGTATCAGAATTAACATATATTATAAATAATGTTAGTGAATATAAAAATTGTCAATTTTGCGTGAAATAAACTAAGAAACATATATTCTTGAACAGTGTATCCCACTGAAGACATAAAAAGCGAACACGTTGCATGTAGGATACCAATGCATAGTGGTGTCTGGATAACAACATCTAGAAGTATAACTTCGTGTTGTAGTGGCGTTTATCACGTAGCACAAAACACGCAAACAATCGACCAATGTCGTTAGCTGAACGTATATAGTTACCATTTCGTTACTTTCTGAGGTTTGGTAACACATCTCAAGTCACTTTATCAACGAAATTTCTATGAAAAACGACACTTAACTGTTATGGACAGAGAACACCAAACAATTCCTACAACACTGTAATCACTCTTTTGCATTAACATTTGGTGTATAATTCATACATTCTGTCCGGTTTTTGTGAATATTCATGAGTACATTGAAATGCAGGGTGGATAGTTACATGTTTACTCGCATTCTACGCCTGGTTTGTGTATCTCAAGGTGTTCGCGGCAAACCTCATTCTAATTCCGGTTTGTTATCCCACGATGTCCATGGTAAACCTTATTTCTGCTCTTGAGAGCAAGGTACTCTAGCTCTGTTTCAATTTTGTTTCTATACTTTGTTGTTTACAATGGATTCTTCATAATTACGTTGTAACTTTAACGAGGGGCTCTAATAGCCGTAATTTTAAGAACATGCCGTCTGATCCCAGATCATCGATTTTCACTTACCTCCAATAACACTCAATATTGACATACTGTGACGTCTGAGCAGATGCATTGAAAAGCAGAGTCGGGCTCATTAGTTTGGCACAAACAGATAAACACACGGAAGTTTTCCGACGGACATGTTAGTTGTTTTATTTAAATAAAGCAAAACTGATAATGGCTTAAATATAATCAATCGCTTTACTTCATCTGTAGCTAATCTCCTGTATAATTCAATTTATCACCGCCATGGTCAATAAATGCTCCCTCGGGACGTTGACGATGGTATAGGAAGAAAGAACAGTTGATAAACGTGACTATACCTTTCCCCAGTCTTTTGGCCGCTAATTACATTTTACAATTTTGACATTCGATCTACACAGTGCTAATCGAAACAAAACAATGCGTTAAACGCGGCTTGATTTGTTTATTGTATTAGTTTTTTTAATAAAATTCTGTGTTGCCGTGCTTCATGTGGACCTTAACATTCAGTAGAAATTATGTTAATCTTTTCGACAGGTCGCGTCAATAAGTGACGCTATTAGGATTACAGTCATATGAATTCTGACCCCTCAGTCTTATTTAGCAATTTCTGATCAAATTAGTACAGTTACGTGGAATAACTAGTACACATAGATCAGTCTTATAGTACTGCGCATGCACATTAGCTATTACCACACGTTTACCATGATTGTCCTTGGTAACAACACGTCCAAAAAGCATTAAAAATTGACAACAGCATGAGGCTAGGGCTGGTTGTTAACCACTGAATGATTGATAAGATGACATTTTCACTTAACTAACACCAATGTGCGCTTAACAAGAAAATCGGTGTTAAATGGTGAGATGTTATCTTTCTAATCATTGTGCATCGCACCCAATCATTATATAGCTATAAATTAAAAAAAATGATGACGTCGGTTACCTATTTATCACAATTACAGCAATGGGGCAAAATGCAGCATCAATCTCGTGATTGCAGTTTATAGACTCAGACGAAAAAAATGGATAATACCCGAGTCAAACTAACGACTAAACTAAAACGAAATGACGTAGTACTAACCAACATATCAATTGCAAGAAAACACTACGTACAACAACACAGACGATGCAAGCAATAATCAACAAGCCATCAAATGAATGGATCCTAGGGTCAGCCATAAGCGCCAACTTGTACAGCCCCTTGTTTGTAAATGATACATGCCTCATTTTGCAATGAATACATCAAGACATGCAATAAGAAATGATGCGACGTTGGTGGTCTGTTGAAAGTCGTTTTTAGAGATACAAACCATAGAAATGTTGAAACAGATTCGAAATTTACATTTTTACATAGAAAGTTGATTCGTTTATAACGCTTTGATGATTCTGGAAGTAACTCAAAAGACAACGAAAAATCAGATATAGTTGCCGATTGAGAGATTCCAGCCCATTTCTCTGAAGAAAACAGTATAAAAATCATATTTCGAATGTGTTTAACATTTCTGTACAATAAAAGTTATGGGCAATGGTATTGTGCTTAAGTAGAAACTGCAATGTAGTTTTAGTTTGTTTATATGTAAATCAGTGCAAACAGACATGCGTACAAAGGTTTCTTTTCCTTGATATAAGTTAATCTAATATTTTTAAAAACATTAATCTGAAATTTCTTGATGATGCGTGTATGTTTTTCTGAACAGGTATGCATTATGTCGTCATCGCTTCTTTACTTCAAACTAGAAATAATGTAATAAGGCAAACTTAATTGTTAACCGAATTGAAAACATCGATACAGATAAAGGTTTTGATTTGATAGAATTTGACATATCTATTCAATCACCCATAATCATTTGTAGCTTAAAGTCCAACCATTGTCAAGAAATCAATACTTAATAGAATTATTTTGTATTCGTGCAAAATGGTCGCATGTTTTTACCAGTAGGTTTAGACTCCCGTGGTATATTAGGTTTATTGAAACTCTAAAGATGTAACTCACGTTGGTAAAACTAGCAAAACATAGCGATTCAGTTACGCACTTAAATCTCCGAACGAATGTCCCAAGCTTGGGTGATTACTGGTGTTCGATTTTCCTCTAAATTAAATGAAATGGGGTCCAATGTCCTACTTTTCTGCTCGGTTGGCCCGGACAGCGGCGCTACGACCTACTCTTTGCTGAGAAATTTAACAGCCACTGGTTATTTCATTTATGTATAATATGCCCAGAAAGGTCTGTAAATCAGTGGTAGCAAATCCCTATAATCGAAAAGGAATCAAAGTCCTCGATTACCCAAGACGACATGAATAGTATACAAATCTGAAACGAAACTGCTAATTATCCCAAAATATTAGCACCTCGCTAGATATATTCATTCTCCGTCATGGAAAAATAGGCCCTAGATGTTACCCGTCTCACCTGTGTACAATGGTAAACAAATTTCGTTACGGGATGAATGACTTAGTTAGTTCACTGTTTTCGGTTTCAAATTGTAGGCAATTGATGCTGATATACTGCCTTGCTGTATTGTTTTTTCTATCTGCGATTTGTAGTTCACTTCCTTCTTTTGTTCAAGAACATCATCCAACAACAATGAAGCAAAATGGCAGACTCCACATATCAAAGCAAGGTCACCATGTCATAACAATCTTGAACATGCTATGGGGTAAACTGACACCTCTTTACCCTCTGAACACCATCCTACAACATATGCTGGATGATGTTCTTAAATGAAAGTAGGATCGTGTAAAAATGGCCTTTGGGAATGGCATTTTAAAATATTAATAAGATTCGTACCTGTTGAACATTAGATTATAATTTCTATAATTACTTATTTTTATTGACCCCAACTTGAACCTATATTATTAATTACTGCTAAACAGCTTCCAGCCAATTAAACGTTAACAATGTTCATTTATACGGAGGAAACACATACACAGTTCTTTAAGGTTTATATTTTTTTTAAATTACACAGTTCTTTGTGGTTTTTATATATATTTTTTAAAATTACCTGGTTTGTGTTGAGTGAACGTTAAACCGCATTCCTCTTATGATTGCATAGATCTTAAAATCCATTATCACCGTTTAATCTGTCTTCGGAATTGATTGATTTTCAATTGTTAAATAAAATGTACATATGATGCATGAAATCGAAAATGATAACAATAATAGCATAAATGTCATCAGGTTTTATGAATGGCAGTTCAGTGCGTACACACTTAAAGATGCAAGAGCGAATATGAGTTGGTCTTTCTTTAGTTATTGTCTCTTTTAAAAATATCTAGACACTAACATTGATCGTGCTGGAAAAGGATGGTGCGTGGCATTTATTTGTATCTTCCCTATAAATATACAATCTGATTAAAATACAGATCTATATTTCGTTTCGTTTCATTATATTTTTGAAGGCCTACACTGCATTTAGATCTGACGTTGTACTCGCAAGTCGTGTCAGGGTTCATACGGGTGGCTTTTAACTATGGCGTCAGACATTAATCAATCCATAGAAATATATAAATAGACTATTTAATTTATATATTTCTATGAATCCATCAGCGTTGACGTTTCTAAGGTTTTACCCACAGAGTAGAGCACGCCAAGAACTGGCCGTAACAGACCGTTTCATTGGCTAATTCCCCACATCAACATGAATACCTGGTACATAACAACTTTTCCAGATCATAATACTGTGTAAACAAGTAAAACGCAAAATTTGAAACTATAAAAAACGAAACGAAATGGGATCTGTGTTTTAATCAGATCGATGCATATGAAGCGTTTATTGAAACCATTCAAAATGGCATTTATCGGTTTAGTTTCATATCTTATCAAACTGCATTTTTTTCATGCTATTATTAATTTGTATATATAACGATTGGATATGGGCTGTAGAACTGACAATCGAATGAGTATCAGTCTCGTGGGCCCCTAAAAATACTCGACTATAAAATATGAGCATAACTGACTGTACAGTAGTTTAAGCAGATGGCCCAAGATAATTCTCAGACTATGTAATATATCGGTGTCAAGAAACGTTAGACAATATGAGTATGTAAATTCCAGATGGCGAAAAAGGTCATTAGTGATATAAGCTCCGTTCAGTTGTAAGTTACTAGTGTTCGAAAGCAGGAAGTGGTTTAGAGTCGCGACGGAAGTGAGTGCTGAACTCTGCTAGACACAGACGGACAATAAAAACAGAGATTTATGAGAAATGTGATAACCCAGTGGACCCTGCTTTATGATTTCTGATAAGATTCATTATTATTAATAGCTCTATGAAAAGCCCCTGTCAGTCTTATTCGTGCATTAAGCTGATATAGAACAGCAATTTGAATATCGATGATGGCCTCGATATTGGCTAAACAAAACCTATTTATTATTATGGAATGACAAGATGGAATGTCCGCTACAGAGACAATCGACAAGTGCTGGATAAGGATGCCTATACATCTTTCTAATCAGATTGGTTACTTTGTATCCGCGGTCTTCTTGTATCGGTATCTGTGTTGGAACATCCGATATCACTCCTCATTTCTTCTGAAATTTGTCATTGTAGGAAATATATATGTTACAAATCTTCACACGCTACAGGTTTTCTGTTTCGTGTGACAAAACAAATCTTGATAGTTCATAGCTGCACAAGGAGACAAGCCCCATGTGGCTGCTTGTGGGATCCTTCACGTTGCAGTGCTGCTTCCGGTGGGTGGTTATGGTACTCATTATTCCTTGAATTGAGTGTGTTCTCCATGTTTTGGGTCACGGTGGCTAAGTGGATAAGGCGCTGGTTCGCTAGCCTGGAGGTCGGGTGTTCGATCCCTGCATTTGCCGAGAAAGTTAATCTCGATTTTCCGGCGTGATTTCCCCTTGCAGAAGGAGGGCCTGACAAGGACAGCTGCCTAGTCGTTCGGATGGGACGAAAAACCGAGGTCCCGGGTACACATTGGAGTGCACGTAAAATATTCCTTGGCAGTTGGAATAAGAGTAGACCGCTGCCCGGGAAAAATTTCACTCATAGCACACAGTATGGCGTATGCCTGTCTTCCATTAGCCCAGGTTAGGTGCAAAAGAGTAGGACGTTAAACCCCATTTCATTTCATTTCTCCATGTTTTGATGTCAATCTTGCCAGGTGGCTATGTATTCCACGGGACTGTATGAGTTACATTGACTATATCTGTTGAAAAGGCCACATTTTATACCCTGTATCACTAAATAGCGATTGTCAATATACCCATTCGATATTTAGTAACTGGTAGAATTGATTGATCTTTGGCGCGTTAACACGATCGTAAAAAACATTCTCATGTGTGATCGTTAGGATCTGATGATTTTCTATTAAGAATTCCACAATATAAATGTATTTTCAAATGAGATTTATAATCATCCACTTATTAAACTGGTGCGTTTTCATTGCGCCTCAGTATATGGACACCAAAACAAAAGTTATTTTTTATAAAAAAAAAAAAGAAAATTGGATAGTGAAGAAAACAACGAATATTACCAGCATGATAATTGATTATCATTCGACAAACCATATCGGACATAAAAACTCACATGAATAATACATGTTATGTATTACCAATGTAGTCACATAGACCAACAAATAATATACAACAACAAAAAAAATATAATTACTCCCTGAATGTTTTGTTATGCTTTAGTTCGCAAACAACTAAGGGTGTGTTGCCATGATGTAATAATCCATTCGACTTTACAGTCCCATTAGGCTAAATACCGTAGGTTATGCATAATTAATTCAGCAACACTTAATTGATATCGTGAATAAATAAATCAATATGTATGCAACTGTATGTATATTAAACGGAAAGCCCCATTCACACTGTTTTCCCCCAGTAGTTTTACTAGACGACTATTATAGATTTGTCGGATTCGATTATTATAAACTGTATAATAACAATCTGTATATGAAACTACTCAGGTAATGAATAGCCCAGATGTGGATTATTCTTTGTAAGGTCTAACAATATTTAGGTAATATCATTATGCAACAAAATGGGATATTTGTATATATTTAAATTTATGGATTTTAAGTCAAAGAGACCTAACACATGCATAGCTATAGTATCGATTAAATATTACATGGATTTAAACTCCCGCTAAATGCATTTCTTATTCACACAAATTGTATAATATCTTTTATCTACAGTTTATAATTAACTGTTGATTAACCTGCTGGTATTGATATTTACACATGGGATATCCATTTTCATATGCTTGAAATCATGCTCATTACCCCATGAGTGCCAACACTAATACACGTTCCATATACAATTTAAATCCATACTACTAAAAACGACTATCACCGTTTAAACGAAAATACAGTGGGAACCTTAATGTCGCCCATATTAACATGGTCGGTGTAAAGTCACGCGATCATGTATCAATAATTGAGTGGTGATGTCCTTCGCCCCAGTGACAAATCACAGACATGTATCAAAGATTGGATGGTGATATCTTCTCCCCAGTAAGAAATCACATAGTCGTGTATCAAAGATTGGATTGCGATGTCTTTCTCCCCAAGAATGCGAGAAATCACACGATCGTATGTCACAAGTTGGACAGTCTTTCTCTCCATGAGTCACACAGTCAGATATCCAAGATTGGATATTGGTGTCTTTCTCCCCATGAACATGGTCATGTATCAAAGATTGGGTATTGATGTTTTCTCTCCATGAACGTGCTATAAACTTCGTATAAAATCATATATCAAAGATAGGATTGTTATATTCTCGCCATGAACATGAAATAAGCTCGGTTTAAAGTCACGTGACCACATACTGGATGGCGACATATCGCTTTCGCACACAGAGACAGACATTAAAGAATTAAGTAATGCTGAAGCTATAAGTATCTGTATCAGTGAATCGACCACGCTAACTTCGAGACGAAGAATATCCATGGCCCATTGGATAGGGCCAATCCTTTTCAGTAGTAGAAATAGGCTAAAACAACTCGTTACGAGAATAATTCGTTATCATGTAAAATCATGTAAAAAAACCAGCACGAACAGCATGTATCCCCAAGAGAAGCAATCATTCAAACTCTCCTACAATTTTGTTCTGTAAATCGGTGTCCCGGTGGACGCAATATCTTGATAGCGAGGGCAACGGTTCACACAATAGCATGCTAGAATACCGTGTCCTATTGTGTAATTCCTGATGGTTTCATGAAATATTTATCGTTAGAAAACAAAGAAACGGCTATTAGGATCGCTATAATTGCTCACCTACAATAGACGTATTAATAAAGGTTGACGTTTATAAAGTAGATAAATGTACATGCAAGTATTGACCTTTAGTATACATAGGATTTTTTGCAAAGATAATAATATACTGAGATGGCACACTTCCATTATTATACAGTAGGTGTGTACATGAGTAGCCATTTTATGTGTAGGCCCACTGTGCATTATTTAGAGTCTCAGAGCCTTGATCTTCAACCCATTACGTGTATTGGTACATGGATGATTTCCTCTAATGGTTTTATTTCTTTTTGAAAAACAAAAGATAATCCTTTTCTTTCAAAAAAAAGAATAATTGTTTAAAATAACAAAAAAAAAAAACCAGAACCATCCTGAGTATTTTCTTTGCCATTACCCTCTTAAACAAATCAGTAACATCCAACCTCCCCTGGGCCAATACCCTTTCAAAAACAACGCGTCTCGATTATAAAACAATCTTTTACACAATCCTTATTATTCTCTTTATTTCATGACTTCAAGCCTTGTATTCTACCATGTAAATTGCCACAATGTGCATTAAAGAAATTGTGATTACCAGAAAATGTTATGCGATCTAATATACATGTATACAACAATCTTGTGTCCTAAAGAGATGTGACTTACAGAATTTATAAACCACCATTGTGTGCATGACAGACATCGTGATTACTAGTAAGTAGAAAGTAATCTAGTATGTACTACCGCCATTTTGTTTATTAAAAGATTCTAATTACCAGAAAGTATATTCTAATATAAAAACAACAATTTTGTGCATGACAGGGATCATAAATGCCAGAACGTGTTTTCTAGAAAATATATAATTGAAGCGGTAAATCTTCCTATTCCAAGTCTATTTCAAATGTTATGTAGATTATTAATTAGACATTCATTTACTTACTTAATTCTCTACACCGTTACACCGTCAGGTGGCGCCTTTAATTAATTTAATGTTGGCATGAATATTCAGAACTTTGTTTATTATAGTAGTAATTGTACGGAATAATCTACTTTTCAACTCTTAACAGCAAGAACGACCAGCTATTTATATAAATATTGCATGATGTATCTTTATCGGGTATTGTTGAAGAACGAAGAGCTAATTACTCGTTGTAATATCAGAAGACATGTATAGCAGAAGACGATCGTAGATAAATATATGTGTTATTGTCAACCGATATTCAGGAAGGCAGGTGTTTAATAGTAATATATCGCCTAAAACGTACTTAGCGAATTCTGTTTTTTCTAATGAGCGTCTGTAATTTCCAAAAGGTCTATCAGACGTATTTAATGGTATTTCGATGTTAATCCTATAAATTTATAATGGATTTCGACGACTGTGTCTGTTTATATTCATTATTTAATTTACAATATACATTTGTATTCTAATGTTATATATTCCTTTGTGTGTTACCAACTATGAAGAATCCACCATAAAATGAAATAGTGTTAACGACTAACTTATCTGCATGAATTCGGTTAAGGTAGATGGTATCCATCACGAAGAGGACTATATTAATTGTACTTGGTACGATGGTACTGCTAACAATGAATAACTAGGACCACCAAAAACAATGACACAGTTGTACGGAAGTCCTGGAGGGGCTTCTGACTTCCAACGTCTGGGCTTTCGTACAGTTGCACGAAATCAAATGATAAATTTATCCAAATAATCCATGAGCAATGATGACTCATCCAAATGCATCAAAATGATTGATAACCTAATTTTAATGACCCAGAAATGTGGTAAATTGTAACTAAAAATGGACAAAGAACCAATAATTAATAAAAAAAAAAGAGAACAAAACCTGTGAAAAACGATGTAACACCGTTCAGAAACGATTTTTAAACCGAATACGTAATTATATTATGTAGGTGAACAATACTACAAAAGCAACCACTAAGCTGTCAACAGCAGATAAGCACACTTTTGATTCAATTCAATGGATCCCACCGTCACTATATCCCCTGGCTTGTTCCATAGCTTTCTTCCCGCCACAAGTCCTCTATGGTGTCGTAGATATATGTTTAATCCCCTGGGCATTATCATTTCCATTTGCCGCCGGAATAGTGAATAATGTCTGACCGAATTATAAGTACAGAATATTAATCGACCTAAACACAAGTTAAATTAGTTAAGTATCGCTAATCATTCTGTAAACGACGATTAGAATTTGAATCTTGTGAGTTCCTACATAAAGGGATGGATTATGCTGAGGGTGTCGAGGAGGCCATTATCGGGGCTAGGTGAAGTGGCCGCTTCCTCTTTCAAAATGAAAATGAAGAAATAAACCCAGATCTTAGTTCATTATCATATTGCCCAACCAGTGTCATATACCGTTGCTCAGATAAAGCTACGAGCATGTTCTATGCAGCCCTACATGTCTCGGGTCGGGAGAAAAACCCAAAGGATTTGTGCTTAATCGAGCATATCCTTTCAGCCACGATGAGGGAGGGTATTCATTAGTATAAATACGAAGATTTTCAGTTTCGCTAAGATTTAACTACGACCAAATAACTACGACCTTATAAAATCGTCAAATATATTGATTATATAATGATTACGGAAACAATTTTATTTTGCTCGTTATTGCATTCACTTGTATTTTTCATATTTTGAAATTGTAAATACTCATCTGTTTAAACCACATGTAGTCAAGAATTTGTAAATATTTTTTAATATACATCTCTCCTATAGCACACCGTTGTTCCGAACAAGGGTCCTGGTTATCACGCTTTGGTGACATTTCACATTGGTGTAAAGAATGCATGACTAATGTACCACTACATTAGTGTTAAGAATACACTACTACGGTAAAGTCTGACAGCATGTCGAAGGTCGACAAACCTGGAAATATAGTCCACCTCATGTTTTTTTGATGGATTATATATCTTCAGTATGTTTAGGTTCAGGATCAGGATGATGGGGAAATTTAAATATTCAAGGTGGCCGCCATGGGGTATTTTCTGGTTATGTAGTGGGGTAAAATTTATGACAGATTCTCTCGGACCTCGACTTGAAGTCGTTTCTACAAGAATTCGACCCACTGAAACTAATGAGCGTGGTTATTCTTCCTAGAAGAGTGACGGCTAATTCCGCTAGGTGGTCAAATTCAAAACGGAGGCTCATTTTGGAGGGAAGCTAATAAAGTTTTCTAAAAACAAGTAATATATTTTTAAATAAGATTCTATGTGGATTATATATATTAGATATGTGTAGATTCAGAATCCGGATGATGCCGCCCTAGCACGCTTTGGGAGATGGTTGCCATCAGGTATTTTCTGGTTATTTAGTAGGGTCAAATTTATGACAGTCTCTCGGACCGAAGGCGGGTTCTATACGAATTCGACCCGCCGATTCCAACTAGCTTCGATTGAATTCCTAAATATGAATGCTAATTCAGCTAGGGGCCAAATTCACAATAGCGACGCATTTTGGCGGGAAACATAGGTTTTAGGTGGATTTTATATCTTCGATGTGTGTAGATTCAGAATCCGGATGATGCTATCCTGGCACCCTTCGGTATTTCTGATTATTTATTTGGATAAAATTTGTGACAGGTTATCGCGGACATAGGTTTGAACATGGTTTCTAAAAGCTTGGATATTCCTCCTAAAGGTGACGGATAATTCCAATAGGAGACCAAATTCAAATGGTGATTCATTTTGGGCGGGGAACTTGAAGATACCCTACTCCTTGTATTCTGGCAAGAACACAAAAGGTTCACAGCCATACCCAATCCACCACTGGACCATAATTGAAAGCAAATGTTGCTAAAAGTGAAATAGGGCTTAATTACTTCTGATGTAAACGTGCAGTTACACGCTCATTCTATTGCGGGCGGGTGTTTCTTTATTGCTATTTTGGTTATCATTTAAGAATCAAAGTGTATGGAAAATACCATTTTACCACGGACACGGGAATATAATATTGCAATGTACATGTGTAGAATGACCAGAGGAGTGATACCATGACGACAGTTTCCTAAGCCTCTAAATGGAGTTATAAATGGAACTAAGAGCTTTTGCTCTTTACCACAAATTACAGGTCCATTTTGAATATGAGCGCAGCCTAAAACAACTTTTGATCGGAAAATGTTTTTTTTTTTATTATTTATATCTGAACTAAGTAATTGAAAATCTATATTTCAATATATTTGGCACCTATTTAGAGAACTTTATGGGATTCCCGCCAAAATGAGCCCCCATTTCGAATTTGGTCCCCTAGCGGAATTAGACGTCACCTTTGGGGGATTACCCAAGCTCATTGGATTCACCTGGTCGAATTGTTATAGAAACCACTTTAAAACCGAGGTCTGAGAGAATCTGGCACAAATTTTACCTCAGTCGATACACACAATGTGCCTCATTACGGTCATCTTGAACATTTGAATTTCCACATAGGTGTCAGGGTGGCATCATTCTGATTCTGAATCTACACATATTGGAGACCCATAAGCCACCGAAAATCTACATTTCAATATACCCCTTTTTTAAGGAACTCTTGGAACTTTGTGAGTTTCCCGCCAAAATGACTATCCATTTTGAATTTGGCGTCTCGCGGGATAAGCTGTCATGTTTTGGAGAATTACCCAAGCTCATCGGATTCAGCTGGTCGAATTCCTACAGAAACCACCTCCAAACCTGTCATGAATTTTACACCACTAAATAAGCAGAAAATGCGTCATGTCGGCCATCTTTACTATTTAAATTTTCCCAAGGGTGCCAGCATCCTGATTCTGAATCTATAGATATTGAAGATATATAATCCATCAAAAAACGTTGGGTGGCCTATATTTCCATGTCACGGCTTAAAATGGGGATTGGGTGGACAAGTACTACTAATGCGTTTGGATTAAGAATATACTACTGCGGTACAACCACATTAGTATTAAGAATACACGGAAAAGCGTCTAATTACGTATTGTTTTTCACCGCATTCCGATGCATATTATCTGGAAAATGACACCCTTAACATCATCAGATTCTTCATTCATTTTGGCACGTAATAAAAGCTATTTTAATAATAAAAATAACAGTGTTTACAGAATGGGCGTGTGTAGTATTCCCAGTAGAGTATTTCTATTCGTGGATTGTACTTCGCTAAACTAAAGGTTAATTATATTTAGAAACGAAGGTTTAAAAAATATCGAAAACGAACACGATATTACATTTTCAGATGCTCAGATAATAAGATCTAATATGGGGCCATAAGGTATTTTATGTGAGTTATTTTTTCAAATACAGAACCCGGTAGATATGCATACGAATTTGAATTCAGAAGTAATTTCGTTTCATTTCCTTTTTTAAAAAGTTTCCATCACAAGCCGGAAATTAGAATATGCAAAGATGACGCCTCGACACTGATATAGGTTTTTGTTTAATTGAACAGAAACTGATTTTTGGATGGCCAAGCTAATCGTCATTCCGTTATAACTATATACGGTAACCAACTCATTTAGCCTACGCAAGCTGCCGTCTTTCACGATAAAACATCGTTCCAATAAAATATCTCACAATTTAATAATATGTATTACTTACTGGCTCAATGTACAGAAAATGTTCATTATCAAACTGTTAAAATATAACGGAAAGAAACTCTACACCAAGTTTCATCTCTCAATTAGACTTAATGATTTTGACCAAGCAGAAAATGTTCATTATCTAGCTGCGTCAAGGTATTCACCCAGAAAAAAGCACCTACACCAAGCTCAATTCGACCCAGTGTTGTGTGTCCCAAATAGTGTAACGGATGGCATTTTGGGGGAAATTTAACCCAGGCAGAGACGTTTCCACATACCCATAGCCAAATTCTAACTGCCAAGTTTTGTTTTATGTGATTGATAAACAAAATGGCCGACAATTCTGCTCAAAGTGAATGAGATGTGTTCCGATAGATGAATTTCAGTTATTGTTGGCTGATACTGTAGAAATATATCGGCATGACCAATTGGAGAGTATTACTTTCGTCGGGCTCATGTATCCAATTCCAAAATGTCCTCATGCTAATGAAAGCTCTTCAGGACATTGAAATTGAAATATTTCCGATATTGTTACGGTGGTAGGCATAACATTTCATCGTCTAGGCCCATTGTATTATATAAAACGAAAATTCAACGAAATCTAGATGCATTTCCAATCCTTGGCGGAAGCTTGACGTACCTATCTATGTGGCAAATTGTAAAATATCGTTTAGCAGAAAATCTCACCAACATTATTATATCGAATTTAACGTCAACTGCTTTTACCAAAACTAAACCTGCTCAAACCAGGACTAATGCATATGGGATGAAATGGGCTTTAATGTCCTACTCCGACTGCAGGGGCAAAGCAAAGAAAGATTCTGCGGTGCATTGTTGTATCGTATTGCTCCATAATAGTGAATAATAAAACTATTTTTATCACACAATTTTGGTAGGTAAAATATTCCAACTGGTAGAGTTAAACAATAAATAGTCAACAATATAAATAGTTATAAGACACTATTTTGTGATCTATTTTTTGGGGAAAAACACTGTCAGCGCTGGTTGCACACTAAGTTCAGCTTTCAGGATGTCTAGCTGTGTTTTAGCATCAGGAAATGGACCAAAGACTCTACTCATCCTGTTTTTCTTCTTGTTCCAACACTTGGCATTTCGATTGCATGGGTTAGATTGTTGATATGCCGTTACAATTTCAAGACGGCGGCGACGACGCCTTGCTTGGTTCCTGGTATAGTACGCGGGTACTTGTTATAAAAAATGAAATAAAAAGTAAATTATTTAACACAACCTTTAACACTGATTGGCTGATTGCTATCATACAGAAACAAACGAATGCATAGTTGTACGTGTATGAACATTAAACTCATGGAGTGGATACTCAGGCACTACCGATTTAAATTAATATTAAGAATGCTGATTTATTTAACATTTATTTAAATGACTGGGTGTGCCTGAATAATGTCAATAACATTTGAATAGAATTATTGGTCATGGTTTCCATATAAATCTCAAAAACTAGTTAAATTTACACGTTCAATATGTTAGCAAAAGGGGGTGCATTTTAATTCGATATAAAAATAAAATCAAGTATGAAAAATCCAAACCATTGGACAAAATACAAATCCTAAAAAAAGGTGTACGCAAAATAGTGATGAATCAAGAACTGTTTACATCCCATCCCACCCAAATTAGGCGGGATTGGCTGAGTTGGTTTTGTACACCATCTGAATACACCATTAAAGCAGATCTCGCAATGAATTTAATATATATGCGTCTCTCAGTGAACCTAAGATAGGAGAATTTCATTTTACGGTGCCATTACTTCCACCATAGTCATAAATATCTTGCAGTCGTGAAAGAATTCATTTCGTTCCTGACAATTACTTGGATTTGAATAACCAATGGGATACGCATGAGTACAAACTGACAGGACGCAATACTTGAGTTTATCGTTTCTTGGCATCGATTTTTGACGGGCTATTTATTACAGAAAGGATGGAGTGCGAACGTGTACTATGTTTTTCAGTTTTCATTATTTATAGGTTCTCCTGCATGCAGAAGTAATTATATGTATTGTGGATCACGAGCTTGGAAAGTTTAGGCGATTTATTTACTATGACTGACGTTTGCACTCTTTTTTGTTACATTTAATCATCGGCTGAGCCCACGGCTTCTGGGGTCGTTTCCAATTTGATATGTCAGCATAAAACCCTTCATTGGATGTGAATTATGAAGAGGCGTGTTTGATATAAATCTACGCTTCCCTTATCACGTTTATAGACGACTGTCACTTCACTGGAACATTTTTACCGTCATCATAACATCCCAAATGTAGCTCAAATCAACATTTAATAAAAAGCAAAATTATAATCCAGGTCTACTCATTGACGTTAATCGTCGTTTCAAAAGCAACTTTTAACATACCATATTATTATAACAAGAGAAACTGGTTACCAGTTAACCTTGTCTGAAGGTCTGGGTTCAAAATACGTAATATATACGGAGTTTTCCTCCACTGGGTGATATACATGTGGTACCTCCACTGGGGTGTCCTAAAAGCATGACCGATTTCAAAATCCTGTGTTTCATCGAAAAACACAAATGAATCAAAGTAAACGAAAATGGCGGCTATTAGATTGCACCCGTTGAGTTCCAGACCTGGTGAAATAATCATAGATCACAACTGTCCGTTTCTTAGAAAATATTACCCATTAACATGATATTTATAATTATTGACTTGTGCGCGTGGCTCAATAAGATTTCATGAACACATGTCCTCAAGATTTTCTTTTAGCGTTGGTGTTATTTAGACTGACCAACTTCGCATGACCTTTATTCAAAAATTATTGGATACTAATGACATGCATTGTTAATCACACGGTTCTATTAGTGAGTTTGTTCACCTTTAAGATAAGGCGAAAACATAATCCGGTTCCTGACAAACAGATTACAAAATGATATAATGTACTGGCTTTGTTTACGTCTGTCATTTTCCAATCAGCCGCATTTTCGTATAATTACTGATATGGAGGATAAGCCGTTTAATATCTATAGAAATTCAATCAGAGCATTATTTCAATACTATATTTAGATAATATGCAAGATCAGAACACAGTTAAGTCTACAAGGCTTAAGGTTCAATCATCTGGAGGTCATATGAAAACCGATCTTTTTATCCGGGTTATTTCTGTAAACATTAAATGGTCTGTTCTTACTATGCGATATCGTGACTAATAGTTTTAAGGAAATGACAACAAGATTCCTTTGTTAAAATGACAGCCGTAGTAATATTTCTGATCACTAATTATCATTACTAATTAACAAGACAGGCACATTAATTTGTTGTGGCCCCAACTAGTCAGTAATAATGAAATGTATTAATTATGCCAAGTATACAATTTTGCTGGAATTAGGTATGTACATAGTATTGAATGAACAGGGGTTTAACGATCTACTGTTCTGCCCCTACCGGGATAATGAAGATGGTTATATAATCCATACAGGGTATTTTGGTGGATATTTTACCCGGACAGCAATTGAATTCCAATTGTCATGCGTATACACACCAATGTGTACACGACACTTCTTAGTTTCGTCCTATCCGAACGACTTACCACTTTTGTAGTGAACCAGTTGTGCTAATTAGATTACAGTTAACAATAAGGCCGGATAATTGAGCCATAACCAGCATGTGTTAACATCTCCACAAAACGTACCAGCTAAGCAGTTTATACCAGCTAGCCTTAATTCATTTGGATACAAATCTACACTAACATTTTGTGTCTGTCCGGTATTGATCATGTCCCAGTTCCATAACATGAAATGAAATGGGATTTAACGTCCTACACCAACTGGGCTATGGCCTACTAATACATTCGAACGACTAGACAGTTGTCTTTGCCAGGCCCTACGTCCTGATCCACTGACAAATGGAACCACGTCTGAAATCCCGATGGAATCTCTCGGCCAAAGTAGGGATCGAACGCGCGACCTTTAGACTAGCGAGACATCCCCATAACATACCAGTTCATTCCAAAGCAATTTTGGTATGAGCATAACCAGAGTTTTATACGTTGTATATGCATATGATTTTCAGAAAAGAAATATCAGAAATTACCGCACACCAAGCAATGAGAAACAATTGGTTAAACGACAAAATAAATATGCTTTAATTAAAAAAAGACACACCGAGTTTAAATTGGTTTTAAACCAAATGGTATTCCCGTCGTGGGTTCAGTTATAAATAAATGGATAAGGAAGATACGAAAACACCCTCAATTGATGCTTTTTCAAACAATTCAGTTTGATTAAACATTTCTATCCACATATTAAAACCAATCCAAGTCCTCCTTCTACTGATTTCGTACGGTGATCTTCGCGTGCCGCTTTATTTATTTTTCATCAAGAAAGGATATGGAGAGCCAATTTCCGGAACTTAAAATCAGTTTTTCTTAATAGAAAAGCTCATCAAAATAGTAAAAACACACTTATATGTAACACTTGCATAGTATCATGCACAGTAAAGATACGCGCGGGTGAATGAAATGATTGGCAGAAAATGTCAAAGATGGAAACCTATTCGGTGTTCTCAAATAATCTCGTGTCGATATTGCGATTCAGTTTAATTAAAGACATCGCTATCTGTGTTTAAAGTATTTATGTGATTATTTCATCGGTCACCTCAACATGACCTTCACGAAAATAGAACATACTGGACTGGCGAATCCGCTAGTGGTCATTGCCCTTAGGCTACATTCCAGTCAGCTGCTTCGGTGTAGGAAAATGAGTTCACACAGCTGACTTATTAATGTCCAAATTTGTTCATTTCAGTTACAAAATTGGTTGAGTGGCTTGCTAAGAGAGAGGGAGAGCAACGGCCACGGGCATCCATTTTATTGGGGTATCCAGTCAAAGGTTGAAATTAAGATGTAGTTTTTAGAAATTTGAAAATGTTAATTAACTTTAATGCGCTACTTAATTTGAATAAAAGTTCCTTTTATCGATTTGAAGATGTCGTCCCTTTTCACATCTAGACTCTATATTTGAACCTTGGGGGTACGCAATTTATGACATCACCAAACCTCTCTGAGCCATTACACCGTTTCTCCACACACCCGAGTCACTCATTAACCCAAGATACAGACAACATAAATAATTAAGTACTAAGGTAAAACGCTCACTTCAGCAGTACACCTGGATATACTAATTCCCCACACGATGTAAGGCTGTTATCTTTAGTACGAATTAATTGTAATATTTTAAATGTTTTACTACAGATTTCTAAAATTCAATCCAAAGTACAACAGTAGCAGTTACAAGAATTACCATGATCCTAATTTGAAAAGACCATCAGATTCAATACCCCGAAATAGTTCCTTGGTTCGACCAACAACCACCCCATGTTTTTGCGATGCATAACATCAATAAAAATTATACAAGTATACGACTCATGACTCACAGTTGTGGGATAGTCAAATATCCTCGGAATCATGCCCCTCCCCACCTCTGCGACTCAATGTATACATCTTTAAATTAGAAACACATGACTCATGAACTCTATTTTGTTACCAAAGTGGTAATGGGTGTACTTAGTCTGGTGCACGGCTGTTTCCGCATGCGAGTTATGTTTCCAATACGTCGGGCAATCTGACCAGACGACATGACGTTGACTTAACCACACAATAAACAAAGTCAAGAGTAAATAAGAGCACGCACGATAAATGTTATTTCCACAAGATTTGGATAGAGTTTCTAAAGTCTGGGCTTTATTAGCGGAAAGATCATATCAGACATGTATTAATAGGCTATTTAAACACTTTACGTATTAATAGGCAAGCCCACATTATAAATACAATCGAAACATCAGCATACTATCCTGTTGTGATTCAAAATGAGGTAGTATCCATGGAGTTTGTAATGTCTGGGTATCCGTAGACGTGGGATTACTGGAACTAAAAATAACATTTCCTCGTGTTTTATCCCAATCAACACTAGCTGCGATGAACGATGACAACCTTTTGATTACCCAGATAGTTTAGACTCATTTGAAACCTATGGCCCACTGGAATACTGGATCCAGCAATCCTCACAACACCGAACACGTGGTCATATAAATATGGCTGATGTAGCGTACTTCATGTATTGTATATCATGATGGAAATACCTAACCTATTGCACAATGTGGCAAACACAGACGAAATTTGTGTTTTTAATTTTTGCTTTTTTAATTATATATCGAAAAATCTTGAGGTCATCCCTCATAAAATATGTCTTTGGCGACTTTCGTTATTGGGTTTTACATCCTGTCATAATGAATGCACAGAAAGTTATGGCAAGACTTTAAAAATGCGAGGAGTCAAATACCAAGGCGTATACATCTGTAGGTACTGCATGAGATTGTTATCAAAGACAATAACCATAGTCCAATTGGAAGATGAAAGGAAATACCTAGTTACATCGTGGTGCGTATAACGTCATAGGACATGTTCCAAATATTCAGATCGGGCATGCTCTTTAAGCACTGCAAAAATTGTAAAATCATCAATGTATGTCAGACGAGTAGACACTATCCTCACTGTTGTATGTATATTTGGACGGTAATTGACAAACTGATTGGAACGAGACAGAAGACTTCGTGTAAATCAATACCCGGGCGGACTAAAATGGTTTGTTATATTCCAAAATCCAACAACGTTAACGGGTCGAGAAACAAAAATAATTACATTGAGTACTTCCATCATATATAAATTGCGTTCATTACTAAGTCCTAGTATCAAATAACAGGATACAGAAGCTCCCGGTTAAGACTGGGTATTCACGCCTTGGTCTGTTTTTTTTTTTTCATTTTATTGTTCCAAATGTTCCAAATTTTAGCGAGAAAGGCAGATCAACTAATATGCATTCATGGGGGTCTAATACCGTTAGTCGTTGATGTAATAAAGATCCCAATATACTTTAAACCTCAGATATTTGAATACCTAATTATATAGCCAACTGGTAGTGCTCGTTCGATGTTATGATTGCGAGGGAAGGGGGGGGGGGGTCTCCTTTCTTTTTTATCGTGTCCCATTTACAATTTTTCATCTGTTCAAGGGATGCTATTATATACAAGAAAAAAGCCCACGAAGCCATTGACATATTAGCGGACATTCAACTTATCACGTTCAAGGTGGCCATATTTCGAGGTCATGCATGTGTATCAATAATTAAATCATTTAGTATCCAAATTTGACTGACACCATCAGATAACAAGTTACAGTATCTCAGCGTTATCGATCTGTTTGAGATCGCAGCTGGTCACTTGGTTGTTGGTGCTATAGACCGGTCTGATATGAAAGGGGTTGTTGATGGCATTATTAAATGTCGTTAAGACAATTTATTGTCATCAAATACACTGACTGGAGGCGGCCTTTATTAGCCGTTGACAAGTGGCATTGATACCAGTATGATATATAGAGACATACTCGCTAGTCCTTTGGTTTGGCGCTTTCGTGTTCGTCAATGTTTTTCCCTTAGGACATAACCTCTGAACGACCTTGAAGAAAAACCGTCGGGTGTTTCATCAAGGTTCGGTCATTGATTTATATCACCTTATATAAAGTGTTAATTCTCACAAACTCCTGTATAATTGCCTGTTAGCGAGAATAATTCATACACTGGAAATCATCGGGGAGAACGGGTTGGCAATATCGAACTAGCAGACCTGGAATAGGATTTTTATCGAGTCGTCGAGGGAGATCAAAACATACTTGAGAACGTTTAATAACCGCTTGCTTTTGACGGATAATCTTTCACAAACTCCACCAGGTATTAATTCGGTTTTTAGTGCGATTTAAGATAATTATTATCCGAATCAAAGATTGCACATTATGTTGCTTTTGTGGAAACAAAGTCAACCAGTTAATATATTGACCTTCACTGAGAATAAGATTACATACGTCGCCCATACAAAATTTTAAAAATCTTGAAAGTTTTCTTGTTTTCATTAGTCCAGTCGGGCCAGAGCAATAGGGCGTTTAACTCCATTTCATTTGTTAAAAGTTTAATTTCGTGCCAGTTGATATAAACTATCAGTCAGATCTAACCAGTTACCTATTTGTTATGTGTTCTCATTGCTGTCTTATTTAGATTGTAGTCCACTTCTAATCTGATTAAATGTTGTCTTTATTTCGTTCCAGTCGAATTAAGGGTTCTCCTTTTGTTGGTCTACCCCTGGCAGGCAACTATTCTGTTTATATCAGATTTCAGTCAACAGCTTCCCTAACTGGTATGTAATAGCCTAGGTATTGAATCAATAGAATGGGGCCTGACGTCCCATTTATCTGCACCCAAGTGAACTATTAACTTTATGGTTTACCATTTGAGGTATTTATTCTTTTAGATATGTTGATATTAGATTTCAGTCAACAAGCCTCCGTAACTGGTATGTAATAGCCTAAGTATTGAATGTATGGAATGGGGTTGACGTCCCACTTTTCTGGACCTAGGTGAACTATTAACTTTATGGTTTAACATTATTAGGGTATTTATTAGCGGGCCACATTACGCTTTATGCGCCTTGTGATAACATTTTTGATGACGTACAACACAATAAACCATCGTCATTTGTTGGCTAGTCTGTGTATTATCGACTATGTGTTATTAGCAAAGGTCAGCAAATTTATTAAATCGATATGTTAGATAATCAAGATAAATTCACTATCTGAATTAGGTTAGTTTTGTTTTCAATTTGTTTCGAGACAAATGCCGAATAAGATTTATATAGGATCCAACTGTTGATTTGATTGGGGTGTACACAAATATTAATGTTCAAAATTTTCTTGAAGAGACAGTCGCGCAAATACAAATAGAAAAATAGTTCAATAACGTTGCCTGTAAGTTGTGAGCTCTAAATATTAAGCCCCATGAAAGGTCTATAGATTAGCATCAACTTAAATAAGTTTCGTACGTAACTTTAGGAATTCCTTTATACAATTATTTGCATGAGAAACGTGATATGACGACCATTACCAACCATGTAGACATGGCTCTTCGAACACTTGGGGGTAGTGTGAAATTTGTGGACTTTTCGTCAACCACATACGGGACAATGATAAATAGGTCTTCCCACACAGAATTAGCTTAATTGATTAACTAAAATTTATCTGGAGTGGTGTCTCAGAAATACTTTTACAAAACGTTTTCAAACTGTTAACCGGATGTATTTCTCGTTAAACCAAGATGTGTCAATTGCGGTTGAATTTCCACCCTTAAAAACCAGTTGCTCAACCATACCACGCACATTAACTTGTTTGATTCAATAAATACACCTGGGGCGGATTATTCAAGATACTTTTACAAAACGTAACTACTAGCACATTAAGACCACCGTGCGGTTTATTTTTACACTTGTTGCCGGATTCATTCCCGTATAGCAATTCGTATTAATTGCGTGGTCGTTTCCACCTTAAACCAAGTGGCTTAGTAAATAAATTGTACGCTCCAGTTTCTGTAACATTTGTCTGTGCCACAGATAGATATATCATAACAAAAGTCAATCAGCTTGGAACATTTGGATCTGAAGTCAACTTCTAAAAGGTAATACATCTTGCATAATGAGTTTTTTTTTTTATCAAATTTAAACTTGCGTATGTACCATGTGCGTGTATACTCAAAATTCAAAGACGCAATTCCAGTACCTTTGACATTTTCTTACCTTTATCTGTTTTTGTCCTCGTTAATATGGATCGAACAAATTGACATGTAGCCCTTTGCAAACATGGGTCAAAAGTAAATACGTTAAATTTAATTAAATCTGACATTTCCTTGTCCCCCAAGTGAATGTAAAATTCCAGACGTACACCTCGTAAGAAACAAATTCGTTCTATTTAATTGTATAGAACTTAAACCCAATCAAATTTACTTATTTTTACCAGATGAAAGAAATCACTATGTCTTGTCACTCGATACAAAAGATTAATGAAAACAAACAGAAATTTAGTTCACGTATGCAGATATTTTGTGGTAAGCGACATTCGAAGATAATTAAATGACATCTCTGGGACCCTATCTGCGAAAATCCATTATGCAAAACATGTTATTTATACACCCACTAAACGAAACGGGTCGAGCCGTCATTATTGATTTCAAAATTGTTTTCTTATTCCCCTTTTCTATCCCAATTAGTTCCTTAAATATCGTATGGTTCCCATTAATTATCACGTGCCTTGTTAGATGTTATCTGAGAAAAATCTTCTGAATTCTTCAAGCCAAATTGCAGGAGGTAATGCAAAGGTGACTGGCCAGATAATCATTTTGGGACGTTAGGTCAAGAATTCCATGCATAGCCATGTGCTGCCCATGAAAGAATTTCTGGTAGTTGGCATTTAAAGAAGGGCAGTCTAAAACGTCACTAGCCAGACCACAACTGTATCCACTCGGCCCTGTGGGGTAACTTATGGGCCATATCAGTTTTCCTCGGCACCCAGAAATGGACACAAAAGGGTCGCAACACATAAAACACGTTTTAACTTTGATTTGTAATCGGTTACGTTTGACAAACTACGCGTAGGCCGTAGTGTATAACTCAAAATTGCAGTCACTAACGCTTGATTATTCCAGTCTACACCATTAGTATCCTTTGGTATGTTTAACCTTGATCATCGAGACGATTTATTACAAATGGCCGTCGAACGTATTCTAAAAAAAATAAAAGGTAAGGATTCCGAACTTAAACAAAGCTGGGGGAGGGTGTATTTTAATATTGCAACTATAGGAACCAGGTAATGGGTTATTGGACAATGATAAGCATGGATATAAGTATTAATCTGACACGCTTAACGCCCTTTATTACAATCCTAATAGCACCTTGCTATACTTCGTCTTACACGCCTAAAATTACATGGTTACAAGAAGGATCAAGAAATGTTATATCTCTTCAAATAAAACGATGTGAACAACGGGATTCTGATATATGTGTTGGTCTAGTGAAATAAAAGACAATACGGTCGATAATTCTTATTATTAAAGCCACCAAACGTCATTCGACAGAGTTTGACTATAACAATATTGTGGAAACTTGCTGGAATGTTAGTTTCGGTATTTACAAAGATATATATATGTTAAAAATACATCTCCTGAAGTTCATATAACATCGCGTACTATACCAACTATTTCCTTAAAGGATAGGTTCAGAACTGTATCTAAATAAAATTGTGAAATTTATCGATTTTGGGTATTTACGAACAAGATGTAAACGTTTCCTGGTAAATATATCAAATGTCTATGGATAAATAATGTATCCCCAATTACAAAATTTAATCTAATATCATCTATTGTTTGACCTTTGCAATATAACAGAACTTAGAGATTGATTCACGAGGAACGCAGGTTTCGTCTAACCATTGTGTTCTTTAGTTCGTCTGTAAGTTCATGAAAGTCGTCAAGAATCTTCTGACGATATTTACACAAATTTGCGGCATTTAATAAAAAAATTAATAAATATAATTAATGAAAAGCTGTTTAAGATACGCCCACATTATTGCCAGAGCTGGACAGAGAATAACCAACAGTGATGCGGATACATAATTTGCAAGCTATCGAGCTATTAAACTGATTATCTATATAGAAACTTACACCAAATTCCGTCGTTCTCCACCAGTATCTTGTTCCAAAGCATCTACGAATGAGATTGCATAGCTTTATCGGAATATGTTATTCATTGACCAGGAACTGTCATTGAGCGAACGATATATTCGCTACACAGTTCCTATCCGGCCTTCTATAACTGCAGTATGAAAATACCGTTCTTCCCCACATCTGTTCAAAGGCTATTTTGGAATCCTTACCTGCTATTTTTCACCTTGATTCTACTTTATTCGCCAAAGAAATCATTTCTTGCCACAGCTGACACACAATTTTAAAGATTCTACACTATTTTCAAGTAGAATTATGCGATTATAAACATACACCAAATGTGTTTAAACCGAAGAGACCTTACGAGACCCGGACATGCGCAGACCACATGTTTATTTCATCGCTAAATTCTACTTGAACATAGAGTTGAATTATTATAAATTTGTGTCAAATATAGTGAGGAAGTGTTTCCATTTGGTGGAAACAAAGAATTGTGGTGACAAATAGACGGTAAGGGTCTAAAAACAGCCTGAGAACAGGGGTGGGGAATGACGGTATTTTACAGTATTTTCATACTGCAGTTATAGAAGACCGGATAAGAACTGTCAGCGAAAGTTCGCTCAAAGACAGTTCTGAAAAGAACTAGGTCAAGACATTCACCTGATCAACATCTACGCCAAGTTTAAACACTCTCTACCGATTAGAACTAAAGTTATCTTGCCCCAGATCATCATCTAATCTAATTGTTTAAGTCTGCTTAGTCTAAGACGAAAATGCTCATCTTCGAATTCCATCAAAACATTTGCCTAGTCAACACCTAAAACGAGTTTGAACATTCTACCTTAATTAGAATGAGGGTTACAGTGTTCCATAGTCTCAACTAATCAAATTGCTAATCACTATGCTTACCCTGAGCAAAAATGCTTATTATCAAACTTAGTTAAGGTATTGATACAATAAAACTTTACGCCGAATTTCATCACTCTCACTTTTATTAGAACTAAAGTTATCGTGTCCCAAAGCATCGTCGAATCAAATTGTTTATCCCTGCTCAGCCGGAGTAGAAAATATTCATCTTCGAACTCAATCAAGGCGTTAATAAACACCTACACTAAGTTTGACCATTCGAGCTCACTTAAAAGGGAGCTTATTGTGTCCTAAAATGTGTGTGACGCAGGGACGGGCCGACAGAGAGACGGCCTCATAAGCTAAAATCAGACCCCACAATACTGGAAATTACGATCCGGTATGCGCTCATATCGAAAGGAACCGATATCTTAAGAATAAGCAAAATCGGGACTAACAACCTTCGCAATACTTTACACTATTTCCGAACAGAGATCGGCTATTTGTCGAGCAGTTTCGTTCCAGTGTTCTCGAAATTCGAACTCAACCGTCATTAATGTTAATATATTAAACGTTTTTTTTTTTTAAATTAAATAAATTGTTCCGAGAGGAATCGAGACAGTTGGTTTGTAAACACATTTTAAATTTTGTCAAAATCTGATGAAAATTGTGACCTCTAAGTGTCCAGGAGCTAAACATATGATTTTACGGCCCTGTACATGTGAAATATCGAAGTGAATCGAGATCTTTAGGATATAAACCTATATTTTAAATATCGTAAAAATCGGATATAAATTCTGATCTGTAGAGAGCCCACAGACAAAATGGGAACGGACAGACAAGGGCGACTACAATATACGTCTACACGAATTAGATTCGCGTTTAGGTGTGTGTATAAAAATTAACCCATCCAGTAAAAATATAATTGATGCCATAAAAACATATTTATGCTCTCTTTCTATTTATTAATATTTAACTCAAACAAAACAAACAACTAAAAATAACCCAAAACAACCTGTAGTTTGCTGTCCGTATTTTAAGAATATGGCCTGTGTCGTGTCAAGAATAGACGGCAGAATTATATCCAGTAGTCGCCTTGTCTAGCACTATTTGCAGTATTCCAGGGAATTACGATCGATTTCTCTAATGAAAAAGCCACGATTGGAATCCTGCCATTTACTTTGATGTAAGTGTAAATAACTCACCTCTAAACATGCCAATTAGAAAATCACGATTAACTGGGGATGAAATATTGGCATTTAATTGGCCAACTCGATTAAACTTCACCTTCCCTATTGCTTTGGTGGCTGATCGGAAAATGTCGGACAAAATTGAACAATAATTTGTGTAGCAGGTTTCTTTTGCTCTCTGTGTGACTGTATTTCAGACGTTAAATAATTTACTAATTATCTTTCCTGTTCAGATTGATAGTGGTCATTTCGATAACACAATAGGCAAATAACTTGTTTTATACTATATATTTTTTTCAAATTGAATAATGTACTCATGTGGTGTAAGTTTCCAAAGAAAAAAGTTATCTCCAGACTTCCATGACACTGATAATTAATTCCTTCGGACGGAAAATAACATATTCCGACGGAAAATATCTCGACTTAAAGAACAAATGTGACAGGATGCTGGACAGTAAGAACTGAGCTTATGTTAATGTTATATCCGTAATCAAGCACTGGTTAGAACCTTAGAGGATCCTTGAATTTGACTGAATGATTGCCAATCTTTATATCATCAAATATATGCTTAATCATATAAATTTCAGGTCTAGCAACTCCATTATTTTTTTCAGAATTCGTTCATTAGATCGTGTTCGGACTCTACTGATAAATATACATTAAGCTGGACCCTTATTACATGGTAGAAACACCAGTCCAAACATTCAATTATGCCAGTCTTATTGCTAAATTATGCATAATATTCCCTATGCAAATTGAAGAAAGCTTGATTACCATAAATATTACATTATATAAGAGCAGCTTCTCGTATATGATAATTGTTTCCCTTCAATACCATGAATTAAACATGGTCATAACCAGAATAACTGGTCGGTATACGGTCTAATCATAGTCAACTTTTCACTAAAAATTAATATGTAAAATTACATAGTTTAATTATTATGAGGCGAATTCATCAATCAAGGTTGACAATGGAGATGCAACTGTCTTAGTATATTGGTAAGTTGTGGGTAAACATGCTAATATTTTAGCTGTGTAAACCGAGAAGTGTGTATGCGAAATTCTGAAAAGACAAAATTGTTAGACTCCTTGTTTTGTGGGACTATCAACAGAAACACATTTTCAAATAGAAGGGGAGAAAAAACAGTATAAATTAAAACATTGTACATATTCTCATGATCCAATCAACTCGTAAAATATTTCATGCAATAAATAATGTATTTGTGACAGACAAGGTCACCCTAATATCATTTTACGCTAATCTTATAGACTACCATACCATGCACAGTCCTATCGTTGAGCCAGTCTTTAACATGGGTTAGGCATTACAATATGCCGAGATTCTTTTCATTATATGACAATCAATACGAGAAGAAAATTCGTGCAGCTTATGGAGAATAAACAAGCAACAGAAATACTGAAAGTTTCAATATATACCTTAATTTATAACAACAAAAGTTCAGCAGACTGTTTTATCACTCCCTTGGATGCCATTTGTATCTTGACGTAAACGAATTCACTTAAGAATTCTTCATGAACTTCTGGTTTTGTGATACAAATAAAATTGGTCTTTTAGAAGGACCTAGTATTTCATTCGAAATTTAACGTCAATTAACACGGGAAAACCCATGGATGAGATTATCTTTCACTCTTCGGATATTCCCCTGTCAAATAATTTCATCAAGTAATGACGTCATCTTTTATGGTAACGGTCGGCAATATGGCAGACGAAGCAATTAGCTGAGCACTTGCGATGTATATAGAGACAGTCTACAGGGAGTCGAATTCGTCATGTGTTCAAACAGCTCTATTGAAATGCAGCCGACACTGTATTTAATCAACCTGACGTTTATATGCAAATGAAGTATTCTAGTGTCAAAGGTCAACGTGGCATGCTCCCAGACGAGCATTCTTGTGTGGTATTTAATCATTTCAGAGAGAACAAAGAGATTGTTTGAAACCAGGAAGAAGGATAATGATATTGGAATGCTTCTATCTTAAAATCATCAAGTATACAGCTAGTAATCCTGGTGGTATTTAAGTCCTTTCAACCTCTTAATTAATAGGTATGACACAAAAAGAGGTCGGCATTTAATTCCTTTAGGCCATGATATACACGTGTCTTTCAGAAATAGCAATGGACTATTTGTTGAGGTCATCTGTATCGTAAGGAAGGTATAATGAATCGCAACCCCACGAGTGGTTAAGACATTGGAATTAACTTCTAGCGAGAACGGCAAATAATAACGATAAATTGCATGGTGTATTACCCTGTCGTTTACAGCCTTGATTAATCACGTTTTGGGGTGTCTGGTATTTTTAGTGTATAACCATCACTGACTAATATCACGTGAGAACCCCCCCCCCCCATTCAAAGTTCGTTTGCACCTATCCAAGTTCACTGGTCCCAGTGAAGCATTGTGTTTTACGTTTAGAAATACAAAGCCAACCCCTAAGTTAACGCCATCTTCAGGAGAATGCGAAAGTTTAACTAGATATAAATCATACAAAGCTACTCTGAACGCCATTGAAAATAAAATGAACTAAAATTTTGTCTACTGTTGTCGTAACCGACAATCTAAATTATCACTGTAACCCAGACTCGGGGATCGGATCTGTTTCGTAATCACTTTATAAATTGTTATGCGGGGTTGAACATGAAGAAGTGACATGGCTGTTTAACGTCCGCGACTACAATAGGGATATCGCAGACAAGAGGTTTAACATTCAGGGGTAAAACTTTTATTACAATCCATTTCCGACAGAGTGGGATATCCTCTTAGGTGTTACATAACTCTTAATTACGCAGTATTCTTCAGCTTCCATTTGGATAACATAACCTTTAAGGAATGGATTGAATTGCATTATGGCATAGCCTCAATGACCTCCTAATTGACTCGTTAACTCAAGATTCAAATAACCGCTTTTATTAGTTTGTAGAATTGCTATCCATGGAGTAACCTGTTTTAAACATCATTCTCTAGTTTCAGACATGTGGTTTCTAGAATCAAATCCCTGCACTAATGCAATTTCGGGCATTTCATTTTAAATCTACCCACTGTCCTGCTCCAAGTCAGGAGAGTTACCCAGAGTATTATAAAAGTCCCTTGCTGTGGGTACAATCTTCATCTAGTATGAGAGAGAGATGAGAGAGAGATAGAGAGAGAGAGAAATGGGGTTTAACGTCCACTCGACAACGACTATGTCATTGTGGAACTAACATATAGTTCAATTTTATTTCAACAAGGGGTCTTTAGCAGTGTAACCAGAGTACCCGGAGAAAACCACGAGGCTGGACTCGTGACCCAACTCTTGCCACGTACTACTGTGGATTCGAAACCACGACAGTTGACTCAATGGCAGGCCGTGTGATACAGCGCGCGCACGCAAACCATTCGGCCATCCAATCCCCCTCATCTATTATGTATCACACATCAAATCAACTTTGATGAGTATACAGGTCACAATTCTATGGAATACAATTACTGCTTATTACTGAGCGACGTTTCGACAAGGCTTCTCTAGTCGTTATCAAGCAATGATAAAATCTAAAGAGACAAGTCAATATATTTATACATGCACACAACAATACATTCTTTAATGCTGACAAACCAGAGGTCTACAATTGCTCCGATTTTTAAATTTTATCATTGCTTGATAACGACTAGAGAAGCCTAGTCGAAACGTCGCTCGGTAATAAACAGTAATTGTATTCCATAGAATTGTGACCTGTATACTCTAGTTCAATTACTAAATGCCATTGAAACAGTTACATTTGACGAGGTCATGATGAATTACAATTTGTTATAAAAGAGCGGGTTAGGTATCAAATGTAAATGTTCTCTTCCAGTAGTTAGCCTTGACAGTTGGTGACGGTTTGGATTGACAAGAAATTATGAAAATGGTATTAATTAATACTCATTATTTATTAGATAAGCTGGCTCCAGTAAAGTAGGCTGCAAACGAATACACAACCCACGCCTCTCTCTCTGGTAAGGACTATGGAAACCATCACATTTCCGGGTCATTTCCTCCAGACTTTTTCATTAGTAACAATGTCTACATGATTGTTTAAAATGACTTTTCCGGAAGGACAGGCAACTCTTGACCATTTCCGGACTGATGGATGATTTTAGTTCTGACATAAATTGAGTTGCTACCTTCTAACAGGTCAAATCGCCCAGTCCTAGGTCAATTTACTCCAGACGAAATATAACTTTTAATTCCTTATTTTAATGACGCCCATTTTTGTCACAGAAATAGTTTTATGTAGAAATTGTTGCAAGTAAACGAAGCATTTAAGTAATTACAGAATATTTCTCATCCCTATCCCAAACTCCAATACTTTGTCATACTTAAAGGAGCAAAATCGCTTACATTTTGGACATAGAAATTGACGCAAGTGGGTCTGAACGCATATAATAATGTAATATGAATGTATGTAAACTGAGTTACATTCAATGGTTTCCGTTTTTACTCTAATTTCAAATAGGTTAGGTTGGGCGAAATAAGGTCTCAATCGAGCGTCTGGTTATTCCAGTCTTTATTGTATGTATTGCGCCGTTTTTTTTGGTGCAATGTGTCTTGCATCGTTCCTCGGGTCTCTTGTTAAAACTGGGGCTGAAACGCATTATGGTACACGATTCGTTGTACCAATGGTAAAATGTTTATTTTGTCCTAAATATTGGACATCAGAAGCCCATCTTTTTCCGGTAAGATCACAGCCAATCTCGAAACCAGAAAAAAATTTCGAAGAAATTTCTCTGGTGAATCGGGGTAGCCATTTTCCCGGAAAATGATATGTAATTCCTAAGCGCGAAAGTTCTCGTTTATTTGCGTCGTACGCCCCTGGTTCTACGTGCCCGGATGACCGAATCACTTAAAAATATACCCAAGCGTAGAAAAATAGATCTTTACAAAAACTTGAATTTGTTCGTTTAGGGTCCATTTATGTCAGCAAGGTGACTTTGATTCAAGGATCATTTTACAACAAACGAAACGACGATCCGACCTCTAGTTTTCGAGAAATCGACCAAAAAAGATTGACCAATCAGAGGTCAGAATGGGCGGGGCTTAGGTTTGAAAAAATTGGAAATTGGAAAAAATGGACGGTCTAATGTGCCAGAGGCCTTCGGCTCCGCGGCTGTCTCTGGCAACGAGATTGGATCACAGCATCAATGTTGATTTATATTGACAAATAATTCGTGTTTTCAATGTTGAAGATTTTGGGTGATATTGAGTTAAAGACATAGTTTAAGTTATTTTCAATGGACATATATTTGAATTTACTGTTGGTTTTGTAATTTAAAGTCTATATCCTGAATAAAATTTAATAGCATGCATTGAAAGTTAATTTGAGTAAGAGGGTTTTTTTTACAGTGGGTGCGCTAATGAATTCTGATTTAAAAGATACAAAAGAAAATTAAGTGGGAATAGATCTTATTATACTGGGTTTAGTTTTTTCTCGGCAGATGTACTTAAAGTGTCTTTTACAGCTTCGCTCATTTTAACTGGTAAAAATGAGACGAGCACCCCATTAAAGTTACATTATGGGGGATAAGATAGAGAGATGGCAGTTTGCACTATAATAGTTAAAACTAGATAGTGTAATGGTAATTTACTGAAAATTTCAGCCAAATTGATCCACTATTAGCCGAGAAAAAAGCGTTTGAAATATTCACATAGCCTCGGTCATCATTACTCAAATCATTATTATAAACAGCATAGTCTCGATTATCCACTTGATTGATTTAATTATCAACGGCCTTTTAAGCGGCATATAGGATTTTAATCCGCCAAGATCGAAGGTTAGCCTTGACATCAAGAGTTTATTATGGTCTGGATATGTTAATTAATGTCTAATTGATTATTTAGATAACATTTCAGGCCTAAAGAAAGACGTGTAATAAGCAGATTTTGCTCTTGCATAATGCTATTTTAAACAAATTAACACGTCAAAGGGGCCATCGTGTTTAGTAATATAAAAATATGAACTGTGTGCAGTAAGGTCGGCGGTGGTGCAAAGATAGTAACCATTTTATAGACAAAATCTAAGCAGAAACACCCGATCTAGCACATTCAAATCAAATACTGATGATGCACATATCTGACATCTAGATACATAGGCGATCAGTTTTAGTAGCGTAACACGTAAGTTATTGAGAATAAGGAATTAATAAGAATTTCTATGATGTTGTCTATATCTTTAACCATGGACTTGGAACATAATCTTATTTATCTACCATAGAAACGTTGCCAACAGATAAAAATGTCAAGTGTTATTTAGTTATGTATTAGTTACAGTATACACAATAATATATGACACTGTTTCAATTGAAATAAATATCTGTATCATTTGGCCAAACAAAATCAGTAATATATATCGCAAGAATATTACCGTACCTGTAAGGTAGTAATTGTTAATCTGAACCAAGAAAGTTGATTGCCTAAATATATACATACATTATATATACATGTATATATATATATAGATGAAGTACTTCTATGTTTACGGTATATATGTATGTGGAGTTTGTTTAAGCAAGTCAAACAATAGCTTTATCTAGTTTCTTATCACCCTTAATAATCTTAATTGCTTTTCTGAAACCTGCAGGCTGGTGATAACAATATGGAATATTGAACTTTTATCGCCTTTCAACGTCCACCAATAAAGTCTCTATAAGCAGCATGTTTAACAGGTTTTAACTGCGTTTTATATAATCTTCATTTCGGAGTTGGTCTTAATAAAATACTGTGTACTTTTATTGCGTTTCAATCAAAAAGACGCATTCGGCAAATCGAACCCACCGATTGGTGCTCTTATGATTTACAGTGTTCGCATTTAGTATCGATGGTTATCGCGAAGTTGTCTTATGGTATGTAGGTTATATGTAGCGATGCAGTCATCCTGCTCTAAATGAAACAATTCATGCAATGAACAATAACTAATAATGTTATTTTATGGAAACGAATATATTAAACGATAGAATTATTAATATGCTTTGCTTCTTCATGCGAGCCCGCCCTTATGTTATTATGAATAAAGATAACAATTTATGTATTCAACACTCTATTAAAGTTCCCAATCAAGTGTCAGTGTTATTTCCTTGATTATTCTATTCTGAAAGTCATCATCCATTGGTAATAGTGTGTCTGTTGTTACTACTAATTTAAATATAGGATAATTTGTTGTAATGTTATATAGAAAATATATATTATAAAAAAAATCAATGTTTTGTATATACAACAGATGGCCTGTTTGGTTGAAATTTTCATATGCTGTGTTTATATTAGCATGTATATTATATAGCAATATTGTCAATGATAATCATCATATGAAAAATACAATGATAATTGTATGAATGCAACTTAGCTTTAATAAATGATACAGGACACTGATGAATAAACGGTAGAACATTGACAAACATTATTTTATTTAATGGTACGTAAATGGGCCTTCTTTTAAGCAGGAATCACCACCACTATCGGTTTAAACTAAATAAACCCACTCATCCAAATCCCCATCAATTATCACATGATTGGATAGTTCAGACCTAGCTTAAACAAGATATGATTATCTATCCCTTTGAAGGGTGTCAATACGGAGCTTAATTGTGAACACTCCCACCCCAAGAGAGGGTGAATGTTTCTCGGACTTAGGTGTGAAAAGGTGCAAATGTTTGTCTGGTCAATGATAACCGTCAATTAACAATTATGCCTTCATTGAAATTAGATTCAGTTGATTTGAATTCTATGCATTTCTGTATTCCAACATCTAAATTACCATAAATATTATATATATATATATAGATATGTATCGATTTTTTAAATCGTAGTTAGTGATTCTCCGATCTCTCCATTTAGTTAGTCTCTAATATACCAGATAGGGCTTCTTAATTATGTCTTTTTAACACTGTTTATTCAATATAATATATATAGATACCACATAATATAAAGACGGTATCTGAAAACAATCTGGGCGTTTTATAAATTCATCCCCCGTAAGAAATTATTAAACAAACATAAAGACATTGCTAGAAATTATATAGTCATAAATTATATCGAGGTTTAAATTACAAAGTAACTGCCAATGTTGCAAGTAATAAGAACATGTTATCGATATAATATCACAATTTAGATCAATATAGGCCAGTAAGTAAAGGGGGGGGGGGGGTGTTATTATCTGATGATGTCGTTAATAAGGGAAGATTGTGCTAACTTAAAGAAAATCTAGTCTTAAACCGAAAATGAACTGAAAGATATCCAATGTAATATAAAGGTATTGCGAAGCTGGAAAATGTCGTTGGATATTAGTGTAGGCCGCCAGGACAAAATAGACGTTATATATCACGATAATGTACGTAACATCATCAGGACACAGGGCCCGAAAAGTATCACCAATCAAGGCAAGTAAAACAATCATCATTCAAGAGAAGGTACCTAAAATCAACAGGATGGGATGACATTCAAGATATTATAATTAAATTACACCAATCTAGTAAATCAACAGGATATGGTAAGAATCATCATCCAAGAGATAGTAAACCAAAAGGAAAGCATTACCATTCAAGAGACGGTGGGTAAAAACAGTAGGGCAGGTAAGAATAAATCATTCATGAGACCATCAGTTACATAAAACCATCAGGACATATTTAATATCACCGTTCAGGAGTAAGTAAATGAAACCAACATGACATTAAATATCACCAATCAAGAGACAGTGTACAAAAACATCAGGGCATATTCATTATCACCATTCTGGAGACCATATTAAATATCATCATTTAAGACATGGTGGAACATGCCATGTTCGATAAGAACAGGAGGGCGGAAGATTCCCTATAGCTGTACCGTCAAGTTCGAATCTAAATGATGCATACGGGGAACGACAGGAACCAATCCCCGACAGAAAATTTGACAAGAGTGTATTAGTAATTAAATATTGTATTCCTGAACGCGTTTCTGGCGTGGTGACCTTCATAGGCTGGTAACAACAAAAACGATGAAGGGCACCACGTTCGAAACGCGTTCTGGAATATAATGTTTATTAACTAATACAGTCAAGCCAAGGTAAGTATAACATCAGGATATATTCATTAACACTATCCAATAAGACATATACACATGTATACATTATGTAAATATCACCTCTCTATAGTGACTGTAACTAAAGCCATCAGAACATATTTAATATCAAAAGTAAAACGAACAGGAAACGATAAGTGTCATCAAGAGGCGGTAGATTTAGTTTTACTATTTTTAATGTCACCAACTGTTACAGGCCGATTGTAGATAGATATCTAATTAAATAATTTCTATTGTTCAACCGAGTTGTGATAAACATTATTATCTGTATAACACGATTCGTGAATAAATCATTAAACAAACCTTAGCCGATTAAACTGCTTTACAGCTATATTATCTACATCGTATCCTAGAAAGGATATTCCAAATTGTATCAGTGGCATTTGATTTCCTGACTGTAAAAAACATATTCACGACCTCTTTTAACACAAAAATGGAAATTTGATATTTTTAAATCATAATCTTCAAAATAGAACAAGGCTCTGTTTTCAGTATGTAGCCTTAATTGCATTTTTCAAAAATGGACAGATCATTCATTTTCTTTGAGTTCACGAGAACAACAGACTGTCTTTTTTAAACAAAAATAGAGCTATAATTATAGTGTCACCGATCGATTCTTTACCAGCTTTGAGCGGTGTCTTATTATTTGTCAGTTACATAAACAGCGAACAATGAATGCATTACTCCTTATTATTTAATCTGAAAAAAATCATATTAGAAATACATAATATGCAAGAGCTAAATCTGCCCAATGCAGGCTTTTTTAGGAATAAATTGTTATCTATATTATTAATTAGACATTACTCAACTTATCCAGACCATACTCATACTCGCGGATTGGAAGCATTTTTTTGAAAAATTAATTAAATGTAAAACTGGATGATCGAGACATTGTTTTTCTCGTACCGACATTAGTAATGATGATTGAGGCTAGCCTAAAATTCAAAGGCTTATAGCAATTTGTCTGACAATTTTAACATAATATATTATCTATCTATTTCTATCTATTATGGCGAGAACTCTCAACCCTATATTTAATCACATATAATGCCCCTTTGATTAAGTAAAAGTAAACAGCTCGGTTGCTAAAAAAAAACTCTTTCACAGAATGTTTCAATAATAATAATAATACGTTCATCAACATACATGAAGTATGTAGACATGGAATTAAAAATATAAATTGGTTACCCTACCCCCCCCCCCCCCCCGCAAACCCGAAGTTCCCTGCACAAAGAAACGAGTCAAGTCGTGTTTTAACCCGGATTGCGGAACCGGTAAAGAATATTTATATTTTGTTTTCTTGGACACAGCGTTCGTGTGATTTGAGGGACATTTTTCTTCTAACCTACTAATGCTAGGTCCCCACTGTTGTGGGATGCGTTACAAATGCAACTTTAACTATAGTTACTTCAAGTAACGTAAAGTTGCTTTCGCGCCGCTTCTCCATAACGTTACTGGTTAGCCTTATTAACAAGTAGGACTAGTATGAAAATAAGGCTTTTCCCGGATTTTCCCAATCTCCGTTCTAAGACTATTTTGAAATCCTTACCGTCTTTTTTTCACCGTGATTCTGCTTTGGTCGCCAAAAGGAATCATTTTTTGCCATATCCATCACAAATTTATAAAAATCCAAATCTATTTTCATATAGAATTGTGCGATACAAATGCATAAACAACTTCCATTGGAATAGAGCCGCCATTTTCAAACTAACGCTCAGCCACTCTTGCAAATTTGGGACTGGAATTTTACCGTAAACGAAAATTCTCACTGTACACGAGAATAACATATAGACTATTTAAAATATTTATGAACGGCAATATAATTCATTGTTCTATTTTATAGATTTTATTTAATAATTACTCATGTATGTTGACCGTGTACAGCACGAATTTTCGTTTACGGTAAAATTCCAGTCCCAAATTTGCAAGAGTGGCTGGGCGTTAGTTTGAAAATGGCGGCTCTATTCCAATGAATGTTGTTTTTGTATTTGTATCGCACGATTCGACATGAAAATGGTGTTGGCTTTTTATAAATTTGTGTCAGATGTGACAGAAAATGATTCCGTTTGGTGATCAAAGAGGAATCTCGGTGAAAAATAGACGGTAAGGATTCTAAAACAGCCTTAAAACAGAGATGGAGAAAAGCCTTATTTTCATACTACTTGCGTATAGCGAAGATCAATAACGGACAGAGATATCTATCTCTGACAAATCCGTTATTATAATAACTACTTTAACTATTGACCATTCTCAGTTGATTGTGGAATTTGTATTTATTTCTCTAAAATTTCATGTTTGGGTACTAGGTGATGCGATTGACTCGGCAACAAATGTCTTCTCGGGGCTAAGTAACATATTCGTTTTCGAGGGTAAAATCGTAGCAAAGATCACAATATGTTGACATTTTACTGACATAATATCGCGCTTTTGACCCCTATATGCTTCCATACCTGACTGACCATGTTCGGTGTACCCTGTAGAGATCGTGGCCATCTGTGATGCTATATCATGGATCTCCCATCAAAAGACTATTAAGTTCATCATACCCAGCGATTTATTGTTCAGATGGATTTTAATCCAGGGTGATACTTCGGACTCAAGACCAGAAGTAATATTATAAATCAGGAAGCTATCAAAGAGTCTTGGAGAAAGGAAACAAATTAGAACTGGCGTGGATTCCATCACACGTGGACATCAAACGATGCAGCAGATCGAGTCGCAAACGAAGGTCTTAAGGACACGTACAGCAGCATCCCGTACCATATACTACAACATCATAGAAATCTACGGTATGGACAAAACACAGATTCAATATTGGAACCTAACCTCCTTGAACGTGGTACATATCAAAAGAGATATATGCAAACTTATATCGAAACTGGGGGTGAAAGACATCGTTTGTAAGTGCGGCGTAGACTGAATATACAAGGACATGCTTCTCCAAACCAAACTTAAAACTGCTGACGACAGTTGGATTAAGTAGAATGTTGAAGTAAGAGGGGGGTCACTGTTAGACGAGCTCGGCATCTAAACACTAAACTACAAAGACATCACATAACGAAGTAGCAGAATAGTGGAGTAAGAGGGTGGAAATTCCGATGAACATTCTCGGCAGCGAATCCGCAACCTGACTTAGTGGTTCCCACTTACCAAACCTGCAGGTCAAGATAGAGGAATAAGGGGGGGGGGGTTACGACAAGGATGGCATGACATCTAAACACCAAACCACAGAGATGATCAACGACCAAACAATGCCTTTTTATACGCCCACATTTTTATGTGGACGTATATTGTCGTCGCCCCTGTCCGTCCGTCCGTCCGTCCGTCCGTCCGTCCGTCCACATTTTTTTGTGAACAGTCTACAGGTCACAATTTTTATCCGATTTCAATGAAACTTAAAATATAGGTTTATCACCATAAGATCTCGGTTCCTTTCGATATTGGCATGTATCGGACTGTAACTTCATGGGTTATGGCCCCTGATTGTACGAAAAATCACGTTTTTATACGCCCACATTTTTATGTGGACGTATATTGTCGTCGCCCCTGTCCGTCCGTCCGTCCGTCCGTCCGTCCGTCCACATTTTTTTGTGAACAGTCTACAGGTCACAATTTTTATCCGATTTCAATGAAACTTAAAATATAGGTTTATCACCATAAGATCTCGGTTCCTTTCGATATTGGCATGTATCGGACTGTAACTTCATGGGTTATGGCCCCTGATTGTACGAAAAATCACGTTTTTTAGCTTGTGAACAGTGTAGAGGTCACAATTTTGAACCGATTTGGATGAAACTTGACATGTATGTTTATAACCCAAAGATCTTGGTTCCTTTCGATATTTGCGCCCATCGGATCGTAACTTCCTGAATTATGGCCCCTGATTGTCCGAAAAATCGCCCTTTTTAGCTTGTGGTCCCTCTGGAGGTCACAATTGTTATCTGATTTAAAAAATCGTTTGATTATATCACCGTTGCATGGTTATGAAGGTTGAGTTCGAATTTCGTGAAAATCGGAGCAAAATTGACGGACAAAATGGCCGCCTTTTGTACGCGAATAGTGTGAAAATATGTTATATCAAGGTTGTGGACCTTATAGAGGTCACAATTTTGAACCGATTTTGATGAAACTTGACATTTATGTTTATAACCCAAAGATATTGGTTCCTTTCGATATTTGCGCCCATCGGATTGTAACTTCCTGAATTATGGCCCCTGATTGTCCGAAAAATTGCCCTTTTTAGCTTGTGGTCCCTCTGGAGGTCAAAATTGTTATCGGATTTAAAAAACCGTTTGATTATATCACCGTTCCATGGTTATGAAGGTTGACTTCGAATTTCGTGAAAATCAGACAAAAATTGACGGACAAAATGGCCGCCGTTTGTACGCGAATAGTGTGAAAATATGTTATATCAAGGTTGTGGACCTTATAGAGGTCACAATTTTGAACCAATTTGGATGAAACTTGACATGTATGTTTATAACCCAAAGATCTTGGTTCCTGTCGATATTTGCGCCCATCGGATGGTAACTTCCCGAATTATGGCCCCTGATTGTCCGAAAAATTGCCCTTTTTAGCTTGTGGTCCCTCTGGAGGTCAAAATTGTTATTGGATTTAAAAAACCGTTTGATTATATCACCGTTCCATGGTTATGAAGGTTGAATTCAAATTTCATGAAAATCGGACGAAAATTGACGGACAAAATGGCCGCCGTTTGTACGCAAATAGTGTGAAAATATGTTATATAAAGGTTGTGGACCTTATAGAGGTCACAATTTTGAACCGATTTTGATGAAACTTGACATGTATGTTTATAACCCAAAGATCTTGGTTCCTTTCGATATTTGCACCCATTGGATCATAACTTCTTGAATTATGTCCCAGGATTGTCTGAAAAATCGCTTTTGTTAGCTTTTGGTCCCTCTGGAGGTCAAAATTATTATCCGATTTAAAAAAACGTTTGACTATATCACCGTTATATGGTAATGAAGAGAGAGTTTGAATTACGTGAAAATCGGACTAGAATTGATGGACAAAATGGCCGTCGTTTGCACATGAATAGTGTGAAAATATGTTATATCAAGGTTGTGGACCCTATAGAGGTCACAATTTTGAACCGATTTTGATGAAACTTGACATGTATGTTTATATCCCAAAGATCTTGGTTCCTTTCGATATTTGCGCATATCGATTCGTAACTTTCTGAGTTATGGCCCCTGATTGTCCGAAAAATCGCCTTTTTAACTAATTGGAGGTCACAATTATTCTCCAATTTAAAAAAAAAAACAAACAAACTATGATTATATCACCGTTACACCTTAATGAAGGTCGAGTTTGAATTTCATGAAAATTGGGCCAAAAATTGCGGGACAAAATGGCTGCCGTTTGTAAGCGAATAGTTTAAAAATATGGTATATCAAGGTTGTTGGCAAGTAGAAAACACAATTTTAATCCGATTTTGATGAAACTTGAAATTCAGGTTTGAAACCCAAAGATCTTGGTTCCTGTCAATATTTGCGCATATCGAATTGTAACTTCATGAATTATGGCCCTTTATTGTAGGAAAAATCACTTTCTTTTTAGCTTGTTCTCTATCCATCTCTCGAAAATGTGGGCGTATCCTGCCTGGCAGCCGCTGGTTTAGCTTGTGAACAGTGTAGAGGTCACAATTTTGAACCGATTTGGATGAAACTTGACATGTATGTTTATAACCCAAAGATCTTGGTTCCTTTCGATATTTGCGCCCATCGGATCGTAACTTCCTGAATTATGGCCCCTGATTGTCCGAAAAATCGCCCTTTTTAGCTTGTGGTCCCTCTGGAGGTCACAATTGTTATCTGATTTAAAAAATCGTTTGATTATATCACCGTTGCATGGTTATGAAGGTTGAGTTCGAATTTCGTGAAAATCGGAGCAAAATTGACGGACAAAATGGCCGCCTTTTGTACGCGAATAGTGTGAAAATATGTTATATCAAGGTTGTGGACCTTATAGAGGTCACAATTTTGAACCGATTTTGATGAAACTTGACATTTATGTTTATAACCCAAAGATATTGGTTCCTTTCGATATTTGCGCCCATCGGATTGTAACTTCCTGAATTATGGCCCCTGATTGTCCGAAAAATTGCCCTTTTTAGCTTGTGGTCCCTCTGGAGGTCAAAATTGTTATCGGATTTAAAAAACCGTTTGATTATATCACCGTTCCATGGTTATGAAGGTAGACTTCGAATTTCGTGAAAATCAGACAAAAATTGACGGACAAAATGGCCGCCGTTTGTACGCGAATAGTGTGAAAATATGTTATATCAAGGTTGTGGACCTTATAGAGGTCACAATTTTGAACCAATTTGGATGAAACTTGACATGTATGTTTATAACCCAAAGATCTTGGTTCCTGTCGATATTTGCGCCCATCGGATGGTAACTTCCCGAATTATGGCCCCTGATTGTCCGAAAAATTGCCCTTTTTAGCTTGTGGTCCCTCTGGAGGTCAAAATTGTTATTGGATTTAAAAAACCGTTTGATTATATCACCGTTCCATGGTTATGAAGGTTGAATTCAAATTTCATGAAAATCGGACGAAAATTGACGGACAAAATGGCCGCCGTTTGTACGCAAATAGTGTGAAAATATGTTATATAAAGGTTGTGGACCTTATAGAGGTCACAATTTTGAACCGATTTTGATGAAACTTGACATGTATGTTTATAACCCAAAGATCTTGGTTCCTTTCGATATTTGCACCCATTGGATCATAACTTCTTGAATTATGTCCCAGGATTGTCTGAAAAATCGCTTTTGTTAGCTTTTGGTCCCTCTGGAGGTCAAAATTATTATCCGATTTAAAAAAACGTTTGACTATATCACCGTTATATGGTAATGAAGAGAGAGTTTGAATTACGTGAAAATCGGACTAGAATTGATGGACAAAATGGCCGTCGTTTGCACATGAATAGTGTGAAAATATGTTATATCAAGGTTGTGGACCCTATAGAGGTCACAATTTTGAACCGATTTTGATGAAACTTGACATGTATGTTTATATCCCAAAGATCTTGGTTCCTTTCGATATTTGCGCATATCGATTCGTAACTTTCTGAGTTATGGCCCCTGATTGTCCGAAAAATCGCCTTTTTAACTAATTGGAGGTCACAATTATTCTCCAATTTAAAAAAAAAAACAAACAAACTATGATTATATCACCGTTACACCTTAATGAAGGTCGAGTTTGAATTTCATGAAAATTGGGCCAAAAATTGCGGGACAAAATGGCTGCCGTTTGTAAGCGAATAGTTTAAAAATATGGTATATCAAGGTTGTTGGCAAGTAGAGAACACAATTTTAATCCGATTTTGATGAAACTTGAAATTCAGGTTTGAAACCCAAAGATCTTGGTTCCTGTCAATATTTGCGCATATCGAATTGTAACTTCATGAATTATGGCCCTTTATTGTAGGAAAAATCACTTTCTTTTTAGCTTGTTCTCTATCCATCTCTCGAAAATGTGGGCGTATCCTGCCTGGCAGCCGCTGGTTTTTCTTAAAAAAAAGGGGGGGGGGGGTCACACTTAACCGCCCAAGGTTCTAATAACGTAAATGAAAGACTGCAAAATTATACTCTAAAATACAGGAAGAAGCGTTGACTCTCTTCGTTCCTGACTACGTCATCACTTTAGTGGAGGCAGACGTCAAACAACCAAGGTACTACGACTACTACTATCGACTTCGTTGTTTGCTTTACGCGGGGGGGGGGGGGGGTCTAGAGTTCCGCGCTTCGACCTCTAGCTGTCCAGTCACCTCTGGCTTGCGGCTGTGGTTTCGAGCCCTGGTGTGAGCGTATGTGGCATGGAGATAGGGGCGCCTTCTAAACCTCATGGGTTTCCTCCGGGCACTCCTGTTTCCTCCCACTGCTAAAGACCCCTACGCGCAAGCGAATTATTGAAATAAAGTTGAACCATATGTTAGTCTCGAAATGACCTAGTTAAGCCCCATTTCTCTCTCTCTCTTGTTTGCTCTACTTTTTCAAAGATCGCAGTACATCTTAACAGGGCGTTGTGTTTGTATTGTCCAATAGTGATCTCAAACATCACTTTTTTGAACCACGATTTGAAGCAATGATTACGATCGAATTAATCATATTGAATGTAGAAACTTTTTGAACCGTCCGAATCATTTCAACGATTGCTACGACTGACCTCAATATATGATAAAGCTTGATCACCACGAATGCTCCACAATTGAAACCACGATTTCATCGTTGCGCGAATCGTTATAGTGTCAACCTTGCATAAGCCAAGCAAATGGCCGAGTAGGCTTACATATTCTGATACACCTGATGCAACCTGCTTATTTAATGTTATTACCTTTGATAATTTTTTTTATTTGGGAACTCCATTTACTATTAATTATCTGGATTTTGCCTTTCGTTTTATTGACTTTCTGTATTCGTACGGTATGTTTGGATGGCTAATTTCTTATGAAAGGAATATATTATATACCTTGCTGTTAGTGGGGTTTATAGGTAACAGATTGCTGTTATTAAACTTTAATAACAAATTGTTTCTACTATTGACTTATCAATAGAAAGGGGTTGGTCTCAAGGGTAGTTGTTGTTGTTATTGAAGTTTCTAAATAATTACTTGCAAGTCTGTTTCCACCCATTATAAATTTAAAGAGGCGATACTGACCGCTAAAATACCGCTATTACTGAATTATGAAATTGTTGCTGAATTGTGTTTGCGGGATAATGGGCATATGCCATGCTGTGTGCTACAGGGAAATTTAGCATACTCTCACAATAATTCCACATGTCGGGGGTTCTGTTACGTGCCAACAACACCCTCGGGACATCCGTTGTAAGTAACCCCCAATTGACAAGACATTTCTTGACAGAACTGGGTACCGGTATTGACCGTTATCAGAGGATGGTGTTGTTTAACTTATAAACAAATTGGAGGGATAAATGAAACTAGCTCATTTCAGGACTAACATGTGTTTCAATTTAAATTCAATAATTCGCTTGTGCGTAGGTGTATTTGGCAGTGGGAGGAAAGGGGGCCTGATGAAAACCAAAAAGACCGAACAGGCGATGCTACACCTTGCCACCTACGAACGAGGAATCGAGCGACACTGGGGTCACCTGACTAGAAATACATCAATATTAGAAGGAAAATCATTATAGCAAATTGGCGCATCTCTGTAATGTCCAAGAGTTACCTTGAAAGTGTATTATTTTGTTACTTGATATTTTATGATAAAGTGCTACTAGACACATATTGTATTTATTTTCTTTGAAAAGACCATCAAGAACAAAAGAAGCATAGTCTCGAATATACTGGTTATTATAAACTATTTAGATCAAGTCGACTAATTTAAATGAATGGTCCCTTTTTATTCTTATTATTTACACAACTGAGCCATAATTCACCATTGCTATAATTAAATTGTATGGGTGATAACTGGCCAAAATGATCATCATAGATACTACTTTTTTATTTTGCGGGGAAATAATGGCTGTTAAGAGATCATTAATAAAATTCTGAAGTCGTTATACAGAACATTAAAATGGCGCAATAATATCAGTAACACACTTCTAGAAGTCAACTTGCAGAACAACATCGTCAACGCAAAATATATTGATTTTTATCACAACTAACCTCCATTAATTTCAAATGATGATGATGTTGATAACATAGGCGTGGCGAAGACACGAATACGTTCTTAAATATGAATTCATGAAGGCATACACAGATTGCGCAACAATGTTTTTCCTTTTCTTTTAGTGTGTATACCGGTATTTCAATTATTGTAAACTATATACGAACTCTAACATCGATATATAAACATAAATAAATGAACATCGTTTTAAAGGGTCCGTTAGTTATAAAAGGTAAATCTAAAGATACATTATGGGAAATTAGATAAAGAGCTGGCAATTGGGGCTAGCCTCAATCATCATTACTAAAGTGGATAGGATACAAACATAGTCTCCATTATCCAGTTTTGGGTTTAATTATGAATGGAACTCGAACAGTAAATCGGAACGCAATCCAATAAATATCACAGACTAGCGTTGACATCGAGAGTTGATTATGGTCTGGATAAGTTAAAGTTACATTATGGGAGATAAGATAAAGAGATGGCAGTTCTCACTGTAATAGTTTAAAACTAGATAGTGTAAAGGTAATTTGCTGAAAATTTCAGTCAAATTGGTCCACTATTAGTCGAGAAAAACGCGTTTGAAATATTCACATAGCCTCGGTCACCGTTACTCAAATCATTAATATAAACAGCATAGTCTCGATTATCCACTTGATTGATTTAATTATCAACGGCCATTAAGCGGCATATAGGATTTTAATCCGCCAACATCGAAGGCTAGCCTTTACATCAAGAGTTTATTATGGTCAGGATATGTTAATTAATGTCTAATTGATTATTTAGATAACATTTCAGGCTTAAAGAATGACCTGTAATAAGCAGATTTTGCTCTTGTATAGTGCTATTTTAATTAATGTCTAATTAATAATTTAGATAACATTTCACGCCTAATGAAAGACGTGCAATAGACAGATTTAGCTATTGCATAATGTATGTTTAATATGTTCTACCAATATGGCAAATCTATAAATTTAATTTTGTTCTTTGACAGATTTATTTAACTCGTCCATTACTCAGGGAAATGGAATGGAATTAAACGACTTACTTCTCTGCACCAACCGGGATATCAAGAGGTGAATACGCCGTGCAATGAACTATGACTGACATTCTGCCTGGGTAACATCGAATACTCTCTTTTACATGTAATGCAACGTGTACAAGGGGCCTTGACTTTCATGACATCTGAAAGAGACGTTGTTCTTCGCGTGATCTCAGTTTTCGCAATGGGAAACGAAACTATGGATTTCTTAGCTAGGGATTTCTCGGCAACCACATTATTCGGTCGTGATATGTTGACAAAGACTTGCTCGTTTCCTTTGTTAATGGTCAGAGACAAAATCCCTGAATGATCCTAGGTATTTTAACAGATTATTCGTGAAAATGTAAAGAATGAGCGCCAACCCCTAATTACACCAATAAACCGTCTATTTGGCTATTATTCTTTAAAACAAAGCCACATTGCCTAGATGTAATGGGTGCTCACCAATGAACCCAATATTCCATAAAAAAAAACAAAGCGAAATTGCGCAGATGTAAATTCAACCATGGGAAATAAAATGTTAAGCAAATTTTCATTATGAGCAGATTAAACAATCCCAGTGTTAAAAGCTAATATGACAGGACACTGAATATGAAAAAGCTGAAGTCTCCGTATGCCACTTATAAAGTAAATTGGTTAAAATTTTCAATATATTAATGTAATTTATTTTTCATTGTCTTTCCCTACATATTGGATAGTGTATCTTTAAGGGAGCCAACTCAATATCATCCACAGTCTTCGACATTGGAAACGCGACTTACATGTATTGGTCAACATTGGTGTTGTTATCTTACCGTAAAAGAATGGTCTTGAAGATAAGATGTAAATTATAAAATTTTCATACGAATCGCTTACCAGGATGTTTTCGAGTGCCATTTGTATCAATCGACTCAATAAACGAGGTTAAGCATACCCCATGTAGGATAATACTATCGGTGTAGACTGGAATAACCAGACGCCAAAGACCATAACTGATTAGAAATTGCTGTAAACACAGAAACGATTGAATGTAAATCAGTTTATATACATGTCTTGAGACCCATTTGTGTTCATTTTTCGATGCCAAAGAATAGCGATTTGGCTCCTTTAATCGATTCTCGGTGGCATCAGATTTCTCCGATATTAAATAGATTAAAACGGTTCAGCGATACTTTGATTTAATCAAATATGGAGGAACGAGACTTAGTTTCGATCAACCAGTACGGTGGTTGAAATTATTGCACACGTCTGTCAAACCTTCAAAGGCTAATATCTTCGCTTGTAATAGAGTAATTTGAATGGAATTTTCAAATTATTCATTTTATATTATCAACTTTCGAACTACTATACAAGAATGGCTAGTTCTTTATCTAAATCTCGCATGATGTATCTTTAATACATTATTCAATAATTAAGTTTTTTTTATTGCAGCTGACAACCATGACTAGGCCTCAGTGAAATAATTATTAATATTCTTTGGAACCAATAAATATGTGGAAATAAGCTAGCAATATTAAATGTACATTATATTGTTTAATGTTCATAGTCATTATTATGTTTGTATACAATAAGTATAATATAGGTACATGTATAATCCGATAAAGAAGTAATCTTAATGTATTTATGTTATTACTGATAACTCCCCCCCCCCTCGAACATTAGTGTTACATCAGTAAGCTGTATAATATCTGCAAATCTAATGAAGCCACTAATAAACACATAACTTAAGCTATAACATTTAATTGTTAATATCGCAAGGCTTAATACTATTATTATAATATAATCCAGTAATACGGTCTCAGGACACTAACTATAGGTATTACTGATTCATTTCTAATATACAGGATTATAAATATGAAATCCCAACGGCGACCATAAAATATCCCCTTCACAATCTAAGTCGTATATTTTCACATTGATAGCTCGGATTTAAGTGTTGGCACTCTTGAATTCGTGTACTCTTTTGTTCTGTTTTAATCGATTAATCAAACTGGTTGTCATTAATGCATATCCCGAATCATAATACACACCGATACAGTAGTTGTCACCCTGGGACTACTACAACCTCATCAACATTATGAAATCCCGCATTAAATAATAATGTATATATACAACACTATACAATTACTGCCTACTGGTGGTATAATTGGTGGCGTCGTCGAGTGAGGGCGACAGCAGGATAAAGCCTTAAGGCACAGGTTGAAAGAGGTGCAGATTTACCTCCGGGCTTTGGAACCATTATTTATATTGTCCCCTTTTTAAAAGATTTATATGTCTGCTCAGACGCAAGTGACAACATAAAAATTATGCTTGTTATAACAATTATTCGGTATGGGTATTAAATAAATATTAATTTATTGGGGGACTTTTCTTCTCTTTTTATGAAATGTAACTAAATTTAGTAACATGGGCAAATCAGGACACTCCTGTTAAAGTAAATGCTAGAACAAAGTAATTAAAATAAATGCCAGATATCTTATGCAAATATCATCGAGTCGTTCTATTGTTATATAACAATTGGGTTTGCATTTTATGTTAATTATATACATACATATTGTTATAATTATGTTCTAGGCACCCTCCCTCGTGCAAAACATTCATTCTACTTATGGGTAATTGACGCGATAATTTTGACTTGTATTTAAAGTTCCAATTTCACTTTTTCTAAGAAAGTCAAAATATAATTATTTATATGTTTTTTGCTCAAAAGGTTGTCAACTCACTATTATACGATTATGGACAAAAATTTTTTTTTGGGGGGGGGGGGGTAGAAAGGGTGACACTAGTTGATTGAGGAAATAGTTACTCAATTACCTCCCTTGTTTTCCTATTTTCGCCATGGACGGCCATCTTCAAACGTTTGAATTTGAAGTTGAAAATGATATTTTTGCCAATTTCTCAACTGGCAATAGTGAATTATAGGATTATTCTTTAACAAGGTAGGACTGTTTATAGGTTCAATCTATTTTGGGGCTTTATTTTAATAAATTTTAAAAATATAACTTAAAAAAATGCTATTGGAACTTTAAGAAACCGGGGGGCTACAAGCATTTTCTTATCAGCCACCAGATTTTAACATTTTGTATCATGCTATAATTTATGCATAATTATATATATATATATATATATATATACACACACAGCGTGTATTTATTACGGAATGACAAGGCATAGTGCATACCAATTTGTTTATATGTATATTATATAATATTGTATATTATAAAATGATATTGCAATATTTAGTATTGCACATTGGTTTGTATAGTAATATTGTAAGACGGCGTGCATTGTATATGTATTTTGTAATAGCGTGTATATTGTTTTACACATCGACATTTTGGATATATTGTAATGTGTATATTATAATTTATAACTAGTATCATTTACATACAATGTTGTCATAAATATTATGTAAAGTTATAATTTACAATATTACATAATAATGTAATTGCGTTTTATTGCAATGAAATGTCGTACAATGTTGTGTATTTTGTATTTGTACATTTGTATTTATCTTATCGCATTGACACATTATCTATGTTATACATGTATTACATAATATTGTAATTGCCTGGGTATTGTAATAAAATGCGTAACTTACCTTGGAATTCTTTCCTGGCAGCACTTATACTCGTCACAATATTAGCTATATGCCCAAGAACAGTTGCAAATAGAAGCAACGCGAATATCATTTCAAAGATGGTGAAAAAATATTCCCCTGTGGTACGCGGAACTGGGGGATTTCCCACCGTTGTCAGGGTGATGGTACTCCAATACAAGGCGTGTAAATACTGCAACAAGGTATCGTTGCCATCCTTGGGGAATTTCCAGTAGACAGGATCCCTTTCCAATCGTGTCGCCACGATATAGAAAAAGCAGGAGTTCCAATGAAACAGTGCCAACAAATAATGCATGAGGGTAAGCGTACGGATAACATTGGGGTAATTGGTATGTCTTTCCGTGCGATCTAAAAAGGTCCAGTAACGATAGACCTTGACAAGACGGAAGCAACGTAAAATGGAACAAAAACCTATAGACAGGTATAAGAAATCTAATGGAAGAAGACAAAGACAATCGATGTAAAACATAGTCGTATTCATATAATGTATACGTAACTTAACTGGGTCCGTCTGTAATACCCCTTCCTCTAAATACCCGGTGCGGAAACGAAACGCGATATCCAAAATGTACAAAAAATCCGCCGAGTAATCCAAAGTGAACCACAGTGAAATGTTATTCAGGTTGATCTCATTAAATGCGAAACGATAAATAATAACCCAAAAGTTATATAGGAACGCAACACTGACCACTGATGTCCACCAATAACACAAACGACCCGAGGGGTCAAACACAAATGTCCAGTTACACCCGTCGTTGTCCGACGTAGTTGTGGACGTCTCGATTTTCTCACCACCACCCCCACCCCCGCGCACACCCTTTTTACCGAATTTTTCTTCTATATCTTTCTTACGCTGTTTTCGAATTTCCCTCGTTGTAATCACATTCGCAACACTCGGTCTGGAATTTTTCATGAGCGAAGAATGAGCCAAAGAATACCTCTTTCTGTTTTTAACCCTGTCAAATTTATTGCTGACTATCTCTAACAAACTCTGTTTGGAGGTGGATTTGGATTTTTGTTCTACCACCTTATTAGAATATATGGGAGAGGAGACACTGATCTTGTCACTCGAGCTCAATCGTTCCCCGATCAGTTTTGTCCGGTCAGTTGGTGACTGGTACATTTCCAAACCTGGTAAATGACGAGGACCGTTAGCCGTTGACGTCTGCTCGATTCCGTCTTCGACCTGCTGTACCAAATCTCGCGAACCCTCTCCTCCATCTTTGTCGTCTGCTTCAACGATAGCTATCTCCTCCAATTCCTCTTCGTCCGTATTCTCGTTTTTGGCACATGGAGAATATTTAACAACAATTCCAGTGTCACTCGCTTTTCTCCTCGAAAGCACGGCCGACATATTGTTGAAAACGCCATGCGGTATCAAAATCTACCGCATTAAGATACGCCCCACTTTAAACCCCCACAAATAACGAATAATAAATAAGAAAATCTTTAGGCAAACACATTGTTAAATTCTATATACGGGTTTTTTTCAATGAAAACTTGAAAAATTATTGACACGTTAACTGCCTTGTCATATTCCAATTTTAATTTATGAACCAGGGACTGAAACAGCTTATTAAATAGTATAAATACATAATATGCCAATCCAATAATGTGATGTATAGTGGTTTCAATACTCCACAATAATAATGATATTATTAATAAATATGTCACTTTCGCGTCAATCACACATCAGACTATCCATTCTCTGAGATGAAATCAAATTCACTCTATGGTCCTCGGCTATTTGCAACACGTGTAGAGCACGGAGTACAAATAATTCTGCTCCAACTCAACGACGCACTACTACAACACCAAGTGAAGTCATTTTTCCAATAATATCTGCTTTCCACGTGAAAGCGAGTGACAAAATGTTTAGCTCGACGCCTGTTACTTTGAAGACGGCCGTTCTTTAGTGGTATTTGACACACACGCGTATTTTGAAGCGGTCGATGAAATCTTGAAGAATGATGAGATAAGAGGTGATGCCACGGACGAGATGGTTTGACAATATGAGATAAAAATTAAAAAACGATCACAATTTTGGACCAATCTTGTCCTAACAGCTACCCAACTTCACAGAATACTCAGCAGCTGTTAATAAAGCACTTGTCGATGTTTGACTTCCATCGTCCATGTAACATATGGAACAAGGTTCATTTGCATACGATAACAATAACTATAGGAGAAATCTGCTACAGCACGCACAAGTTATCATATATTTTCTCTTTAATAGTCCCTGGACACACATCTACGGTCGCGTTTGCTGATGGTGGCTTAACGGTTGGCGTTATACGTATTTGTAAAACCGCTTATACGTATAAAATCTATAGCATTTCTCCAGCCGACTCTTCTTGTACTCGTTATGTGTTTGATCGATGGGTATCATAATATTAGATATAAATGTAAATGCCGCCTAATATCTTCATCGAATCATAGCTTATTCGACAATTCATGAATAAGGCTTTGCTAGATGAGCCGGCGCTGCTGTCCATCAGTGCATGGTTTTACTACACTACCCCCTCACATGCTCCTTCCTTTATTGAACGCTGAACGCCTTAGCAGGAATAGAGAAATCGGATAGCGAGTTCTGAGAGAAAAATCGATGTCAAGTCATTGTTTAAGTGTTTACAATTACAAATTAGTTACTTTTCTTCAAGTGTTTGGTGACAAGCCCAACAAATAATTTACACTGCTAATACTACCACAAAAGTTGTTCAGATCAGACGAGCTTACCTAGTAACGTCATACATGCAGGTTTCTCGGTTGGAGTTGATTATCATCGATATTTTATGAAGATAGACGTGTTAACCGAGAGTACAATATTTAAATATTCTCCTAGGAGAACGTATACCAAATATTCTTTTAGTTAATACATACAGGCACTGTCTCATGTATGGATAGATATTATACAGGTTAATCGGCCCACTCTACCTCTGATGAAAGAGTGGGATATGTATTGATCGAACCAATATTGTCTTCGGAATTTTTCTCAGATTTTCAACGTGCGGTGGTCAAGTTTTATCGCAATCAAACTTCTGCGTTGGGAAATGTCGTCTGCTTCTCACGGCTGTTGTATGTGGTGTTATTGATTTTTATCTGATCGCGTTCGGGTGCGTTCGTTGCCCTTCCACACGATCTCAGGTCTTTTGTAGACACGCGAACTGATCTCCCGCAGGCAATCTAAATCCTTCCATATAGACTTTCCACATGTGTGTTATTATATTAAACATTGTTCTACAGATTCAGAAAGAAAATAGTTTACTGAAGTAGAAGAATATTACACGATCTTCAACGATGCCATGCTTATATATGTTTATATTAGAGGTTGAAGTGGTTGAAGAGTAATTCGTCAGGGAATAGAACAATGTTTCAACTACAGGTAGACTTTAAAAGGTCTGCTTTACATCAAATGTATATCAAAGTAGGTATAAGTCACACAATCTGCCGGGTTGGCGTGATTTAAGACTTGTTTCCAATTATACTTCTATTCCGTAGTATCCACATATTCCAGATCATCAAACAGACACAATACAAACGCAAAACAAATATGTATTAGCTATTACAACTTTTACAATGAATGTTGTCCGTTGTTTTCGATAAAATAAGGTTACCAGATAGCAAATAACATGGGACCATGGCAATCACGTTTTGAATTTAACGCAGAATTTCACTGACTTTACTAAGCGATTAGAACAATGCTTCGTATTTATATGTTTAATTTAAAATTTATCCTATTGGAGGATTCGATAAGATGTCCCTGTGGCCAGGTCCCGATGTACTTTTAGTCGTCACAGATGTTTTTACCTGGGGAAAAAACAACTCGTCACCATCGGTCCTACCCGATAAACACCTGGCAGGAAAAGCAAACAAACCAGTGTAATACGAAACTTCAATACATTTGCTCTGCGTCGGTAATGTTAAAATAATTGTAATCTACACGAGTTACAGCTGACTAAACCTAACCTTACACTAAACGTAATGGCATTTTAATGGTAACCAATATCAGTCAATATCAAAACAAAATACCGTGATTAATGGTAGTACATCGGAACCGATGCCGGATTTACCTACAGGCTTGGAAGGCTGGAGCGTATTTCTCCTCATCTAACGGAGTTCTGACCAAGAAGGTATGTAATAGTTTTGACAGTGATTATAAGTGCGGCTAACACGACCTGCAGTATTTCACATCCGTCATAATCCTCGGATTGGATAAATTGTGTTAAAACAAACGTTCATCGCCCTCTAATGGTGATTATAATTATAATTGCATATTAAGGCCCGTCTTCATCTAACCCCGGTACTGATCTGAACTAACCAATGGTAAAGTGAAGCAAATATGAAATGGGGTTTAAGTTTAACGTCCTACATAAGCAATTAAGAAGTTTGGTCTGTCATTAATTCATGATGTCTTCTTCCTTATAATTTCAACAGTGGTTCATGACATTAAACAGCGGTTGAATCGTGGATTCAAATCTGTTTAAATCGTACCCATCAGATGACAAGGAGATTTAATGATGGTCTTGCCATGTTAACGAATGATTAATTAATAGTTTATATAACATTTAAGGACTAAAGAAAGACCCACAATACGCAAATTTACCTCTTGCATAATGCCTGTTGAAGTAAGGTAATGATCATTGATATATATACACACCGGAAGAGAAAGAAGTCCAGAAAAAAGATTTATTGACACCGGATGACAGACAGTTTATAAATATATGTTTACAATGTAAATTATTACATGGAGAAACATGTAGTATGTATTGTACCTTAACATTAATTATCAGATGTTTACGTTTTACACATGGAAAGTTACCAGAAATATAGTAAACTGGAAGGATATTGGAATTGGCAATGTATGTTACCATTGCACAACCAATACACTGTGGATTATCATGTGTTACCAATTACCATTGAACTAACCTCAGAAATTAAAAAATACGATTACCTTTGACATTTAAGCGTGAGCAAATTTAATTAACAATGAGCTCGTTCCGATCACCTTGATTTGGTTGTTATAGGGTTATCTCTCTAATTAATGTCATTCTTAAAATGTAAGATTTATCTGGTGTAACCTTAATGTGGCCATAGTCGTCTTTGGTGGGTTTTTTTTGGTTTTATATTACAAAATGAATTCAATAAAAAATTTTTTTTAGCTGTTTATTAATTTAGTTTTTAGAAGTGGGCACCTGCCCTCAAACCAAACATTTGTAGATTACATGATCAACCCTAACAATCCTCTGCTTACCTTTTCTAAAAGAAACTTTCCACGAGCACGCTGCATCATAAAGGCTGTGGTCGTTATGTCAACTGGCGTAGTTTCGATTCCCCGGTTGCACATGAGAAGGACTAGGGTTTTCCCTCTATCCCGCGAAATCAATCCCATTTAAGAATTTATCCTGACATAACTTAGCCCTTTGAATTATAGCCTACGGAGTGAACAAGATATTAATATTGAACATTTATTTTGATATATAAAGTGTGTTTAAATTGCTTTGCAGATTTTAAAACCAATATTCGAGAATTTAAAACCAAAATGGCCATATTTGGAAGGGTTATGTGTGTCGGATGTTGTTTAAAGAAATTAAACAGTTGTCAACCACTGCATATATTTGGTCAGCTTTTGTAAAGGTTATATATTCTGCGGGAGGTTTAACGGTTCTGCCTGCTAAACACCCACGAGATAAAATGGTAAATGAAGGTCATCCAATGCCTTCAGCAATACTCTAATATCTGCAATGGCAATAGCACAAAAGTAAGCTGACTGAACTAAGGGGAACAACCCCTGCCAAACTCATCTTGCCATTATTAGGAGAGAGGGAGAGAAATGGGAGTTAACGTCCACTCGACACAAACTAGGTCATTTTGGGACTAACATATGGTTTCATTTTATTTCAATAATTCGCTTGCGCGTGGGAGTCTTTAGCAGTGGGAAGCTAATTTGCTCTCAATATTAACTCTTTTTTTCTTCAAATTAAATTCTAAAACGGCTTTTTAAATATTAAGACGTATATATGGGTGTACGATATTACCTATTTAAAGTAGAGAGAGAGAAATGGGGTTTAACGTCCACTCAACACAAACTAGGTCATTTCGGGACTAACATATGGTTTAATTTTATTTCAATAATTCGCTTGCGCGTAGGGGTCTTTAGCAGTGGGAGGAAACCGGAGTGCCCGGAGGAAACCCACGGGGTTGAGAAGGCGCCCCTTTCTCCATGCCACATACGCTCACACCAGAGCCCGAAACCACAGCCACAAGTCAGAGGTGACCGGCCAGCTAGAGGTCGAAGCGCGGCACTCTAGACCACTAGGCCATCCCAACCCCCTGCCAATATTGGACATTGCAGTTCAACAACAGCGTAAATTATCGCTGTGGGTGATCCTTTTACGCAGGGTCAGTGTGCGTGTGTGTGGGGGGGGGCAGAGCCCGCGGAGTGACTTCGGAAGTTTGGGGGTGGGGGTGGGGGAGTTCTAACAATTGAGTGACGAAGTCCCGAAAACGAAACGTCGAGTAGCGATGTGAGACGTTTCGCTGGAGGCGCTGCAGGAGCCGGAAGCTTGCGGCGTGGGGTTTTAAGAATTGTGTGCGATTTTTTGTATTTCGGGTAACCCAAAACCCTTCTGCAATCACGAAAATCTGATCACCCACTTCTCGTGTTATCCATGATGAAAACAATGCCATTTATAATTATTATAAATCTATATTGGAACGTAGATCAGTGGGGTGAAATTAAGTCAAAATAATACGCCGAGTTTTGTGACGTATGGGCCGTCATATCAGAAACGTTTATAGCTTAGATTTAATTATCAACTGATCCCAAGTTGCGTGTGGAAGGAGTCGTTCAGGGGATTGCTGTTGCGGTGGGAAAAAAACTATATCACCACTTAAACGATGCCTTGACCCGTCATTTATGATATCTCTGCCATCTCTACTGAAAGAACTGATGGCAGGGATGTCAAATAGCCAGCCACGTCGTGGTGTAAGTGGTGACATACTTTATGTCAATGGCATTCCACATGCTCTTTCTACGGGGGCTTCTTAGTAAGTATTTCATTTACAGCCACGTCCCACCACTATCATCCACGTTCTCGCCACGCTGGAACGAAGCTCCTGGTCACATGTTTGCTACGCTGTTACGTCCCCACAACTACCATCCACGTTGTCGCCAGGCTGGTACGAAGCTCCTCACCACATGCTCCCTGCCCAAATGACATGAAATGGGGTTTAACGCCCTACTGTTCCACCACTATCAGCCACGTTGCCGACAGGTTGGAACGAAGCTCCTAGCCACATGCTCGCTACGCTGTTATGTACATATAGGGAAGATATCACGAGCCCTCCAGTCTAGCATCCAAAGAAGAAATATCAAGAAAACTATGAAATGTTCTTGATTGCGTGACTTTTGGTTGTTCTCTGCTTTGAAAGTGAATGGGGACGGGTGAGCATGGCGCTGACCCAATAGGCGTGGCAAGAGAACGCTTTACACCTGGTAGGCACGTCACGGCAGTGTGGTGAGAAAGTATCCCGGTCTGACTGCTAACCGGCTACGTACCAAAATTGGACACATGGGAACACTTTATGCAAAGCCAGAGCTTGGCCATGAGTGTAGTAAGATTAAGATCTTGTAGTAAGCCCTTAGTGTGGTTGTGACAGGAGCATGATAGACACGTCGCGTAAGTACCACGCTGCTGCTATGCTGTTTTCACCTTTATACCAGGAAAAGAAATTTCTTTCCCAGGAAAATCGATATCATCTCACTAGTCATCTAGGATGGGGAATTTTCGTCGTTGGCTTTCAGGAATGTGCTACAAACTAATAGCCTATACGCGCAAAAATCAGTACATATATTCAAGTAAATAAACGATAATAATATGTTTAGAAAACGTTCCACCTTCTTGGAAATTTGTGAACATACGACCATTTTACGCGGTTTTATATGACATAAATCGAAACGGCCTCCCCGAAAACTTATATATTGACACCAAAGACAGCTTATTAATCGAAATCAACCCATCGTCCGACTTTGCCGACACAAGTTGCAGCAATATTGGAAATATGCTAAATATGTGAACATGTGATCCTTTTACAGGGTTGCAAATGTCAAAAATTGATTCTGCACTTCCTTAAACATATATATTGACACCAAACAATACTACTTTAATCATAACCTGCACATCGTCTAATTTTCTCACTAAGTATATGTGATCATTTTACCAGGTTATAAATACCAGGATTGTAATCTGTGACCCCAACAACATATATATTGACACCAAACACTACTACTACTTAATAGAAATCAGCACATCGTCCAATTTTCCCGCCAAAAATGGTCGCCATCCTGGAAATAACATCATGAAATGATGGAAAACAATCTGAAATGTAGTCATGAACCCTGTCATTATCAATACATTGCAAAATCACAGTTGATATGTCGATAACATTATAAATAAGGTGATTAATAAAAAAAAATTGGAATATTATCGCAAACTGGCTACCCGCAAATAATGGCCTCCCATACTATGAAGACCCATTCAAAAAATGTCAACATTGTTCTTTTGTCATGAAACATCAAACCTACCTCATGGGTTTCCTCCAAGTCTTCCGGTTTTCTCCCACTGCTAAAGACCTTACACGCAAGCGAATTGTTGAAATAAAATTAATAACCATGTGTTAGTCCCGAAATGACATATTCTGTGTCGGGTGGACGTTAAACCCAATTTTTCTCTCTCTCCCAGTATAGATTATGAATATATCAGGACACGTACATGGCATGAAAATGACCAAAAATTGCGTTTTCTGTTGTTATTTGCAATACTCGTAGAGTTAATTTTGGAAGTTCTTTCCGAATTATTCAGTTAGATTATGAATATATCAAGACATGTGTTTGGCATCAAAATGACAAAAACTTGCGTTTTCTGTTGTTGCGGGTGGCAAATTCATTTTCAACACTCGCTTACTGCGTCAGTTGTTGGATTGACCAGTATTAGTTTTATCAAAGTCATTGTCTCGGACAACAGAGATTGTTTCAGGTTGTGAGAGTTGTAGTACGCTACGGTAAATATCATCAAAACAACCATGTGCACTGGATATGAGTTGTAGAAATATTGGCAATTTAGTCTCCTAAAGAGTGACATTTACGTCATTACCATACCAACGATTCAGATAGACTCGTTGATCTGTAATATCCCCCGACTTAAAACCCTTTACAAGGAGTGACACCATTGCCATATAGGCCTTAACTCCCAGTTGACCAAAGGATTGTTTTATAGCATTGATAACCAAATCAATAGCTTCAAAATAGTTGCTACGATAATGAGCGTCGATGGATTCTAGTTGGAAGTACCAAACACAAAGCGGCGAGGATATATTAGAAGTGCTTCGTAGTTCTGAATTATACACTGGAAGATATCTCCGCGTTGAACAAAGAACTTTGATTCCTGGAGTTCTTAAATTTATATTTTTCTTTATGTCATTTGGGTATTCACTCGCGCTTTGGTAAAAACTTTATCAATTTTCATATTTCGCGGGTTGTGTCCATTGCATCCGAGAGAATTTTAAATCTTTTAGTTATATCATGTACAGCTTAGCTTAATGCATGCCTATGACAATGTGTTAGAAGCCCCTGCAGCCCTCTCGTGGCCCTTTGGTGGGGGGTGAGGGGCAGCTGCCACACGAGTTCGGGAGCCTGGAGCCTAGAGAGGCCCGGTGCTATGCTGGGTATAATTTAATAAAAACAAATTCACTGTTACTTGATGTAAAGTGGGTATCTAGTGGCGTGGAAAGGATTAGAATCAGATTGTCAGTCCAGTTTTGTTTGGAAAAAATGGTGAATTAAAAACTATAAACCACGTTCCAGGAAATGAAATGAAATGGAATTTAACGTCCTACTCTTTTGCACCTAACCTGGGCTAATGGAAGACGGGCATACGCCATGCAGTGTGCTATGAAGGACATTTTGCCCGGGCAGCGGCGCTACGGCCTACTCTTATATCGAATTCCAACTGCCAAGGGATCTTTTACGTGCACTCCAATGTGTACACGGGACCTCGGTTTTTCGTCTCATCCGAACGACTAGGCAGTTGTCCTTGTCAGGCCCTCCTTCTGCATCACTGACAAGGGAAAATCACGTCAGTGATGCAGAAGGAGGGCCTGACAAGGACAGCTGCCTAGTCGTTTGAATGAGACGAAAAGCCGAGGTCCCGTGTACGTTCCAGGGTTTTCGCGCCATGGGAGCCCGGTTCATCCTCGTTCCACTTGAGGCTCTCGTCACGTCAATGTATCCAGACCTCTTCTGTTTGAATCCAGTTCAACATGAACCTTCTAAAAATAAACAGCCATATTTAAAATACTACATCAATTACCTTCTAGGATAACCGGCACGTAAATGAAATAAGTGTCTAATAACCGAGAATAGTCTGCGTTTATTAGTCTGGAGGGAAATTTATTTATGAAATAAATCCAATTTTAATTTGCTGTGGTACATATCACAGATTACCAGACAATATGGCCGACAACGAGACTTGATCATCTTTACAACTCGATTTTAATATACAACCGTCCCTAGGTGTTTATTAGTTATTGGCCCGGAAAGTTTATGAAACGAATTAATTGTTCTATTCATAGAGGAAATTCAGATACTCGTTTATATATACTCTTGGCACAAAAGTCTGCTGCAACAGAATAAATAGAGCTTGCAATCAAATATTTCAGGGCTCATTAATTTCTTCCTCTTGTATTTAATTATCTACTCTCGGTCTATTGTAAATTATTCCATAAAATGTAAGTCCTCCCTTAGAATATTAAATGGGTAAATTACGAGTTAAATGTTGAATTTAAGTTGTGTTATTGACACTCTTGTTTGTTGGAACACTTTAGCCGGCGTGGTTTCCCCTTGTCAGTTATGCAGAACGGAGGGCCTGACAAGGACAGTTGTCTAGTAGTTCGGATAGGACGAAAAACCGAGGTCCCGTGTACTCATTAGCGTGCACGTAAAATATCCCTTGGCAGTTGGAATTCGATATAAGAGTAGGCATTAATGCTGCTGCCCGGGCAAAATTTCCCTCATAGCACACTGCATGGCGTATGCTTGTCTTCCATTAGCCCAGGCTAAGTGCATAAGAGTAGGACGTTAAACCCCATTTCATTTCATTTCATTTGGAACACTTTAAGGAACTTGCTTTACCAGACGAAGGTTGTCTTAAGATCAGATTTATTTCGCTAGTAGACCAGGGGCCGGTTGCTCAAACCTAAGTTATTTTAACGATCAGTTAAACTCCAACAGATCGTTATCTTGCCAACGTGTCGTTTATTATCGGTCTGTTAAATTACTGTTGCTGGAAAGTCAATTTAATTATCCGTTAGCTAACGGGCTGGTTAAAGTTAATCCAAGAGAAGACTGTTTGTTATTTGCTGAATTTTAAATTCAATGTACATGTACAACAACTTCATAAAGCTTGTATTAGCAAGAAGATGAAGACAGGTTGGACAACTGTGCAGCCTGTTCACAAAACTTGATAAACGACAAAACGACAACTCGAGAATGTACTACAGAAAACACTTTAAAAAATATAGAATACTTTTATAACAGTATAACAGAAATCGGTATAAATATTATGGGATTTGTCCTGCAGAAACTAGAAAATTTGAGACCATTATTATCAAAATTCTGTAGAATACTATAGAATTTCATCCTATATAAAATGGAATAGCCCCACCGCCCAACATAGGTAATCTAAGGGTGTATTTCGACTGACCGCCGACCAATGTCATCGTTAAACAGATAACCAATCCCAACACCTCCGTTAAATATAACATGTCAACTCTATGTGTATTAGCGGGGCTTCCAGCAATAGACTTTCTCACTGTTCAAGATAATCCATTAACTTCATGTCAAAGAGTCGTTAAAAGTTAATGGAGCTTTAAACAACCGCCCCCATGTTTTGCCTTTTTTGTGTCTTATTCCAAATACATATATTGTTTCGCATTTGATGTTACTTTTCCCTGGTTTTCTACAAGTTGGCCCAGAAGGATTTCCCTGCCACTGAAAGGGAATCTGAAATAAATACATGAGATTGCGTGTGTCATTCTAGAGAAGTCTGCACGGGCCATCCCATCGGGCAAACTGTCAGGCAGTGGTCATTCATGATTCCAAGCAGTTTCAGTTTAGGGGCGTGGCATTTTCGGTGTGTCTGTCAAGGTTACGCCACCACAAAAACTGTCTGGCAATGGTCATTCATGCTTCCTGTGGTGGTGTTGAAAAACCTCCAAGCAGTTTTATGTGGCACGGTCTTCAGCTAATCTAGCTATAATTACCTATACATCGACACTTGTAGAAATGGAGACCAATAGCCAGTTTGTGTCGATGTACGCATACTTTCCACTGGAAATCCACCTGTTGCTGCTAGTTGCCTGGGTTCTACATTTGGGCAACTAGTCGTACTCTCTTTATCTTAATTAAATGGTCGATATATGCTGTACTGGTCGTATCGAGTTGGTAGACTTAAGAGGGTCATATTAGCCGTTACGTGGTCAGTGTTCGCCGCTTTTGGAAACCTAATGGTTTTTAACGTCCTACTGTTTTGCTTCGACTGGGCTAATAAAGATGAGCATACATCATGCAGGGTGCTTTGGAGGGAACTTTTGTCCGAACAGCGGTGCTAAGGCCATTGTGAACACGGGACCTCAGTTTTTGTGTCTCATCTGAACGACTACACAACTGTTCTTGTCAGGCTCACAGTCCTGCACTGAAACCACGCCATAAAAATCCGATGAACTTCCCCGACTAACACCGGGGACGGACCCGCGACCCCCAGAACATCCTCGGTATCTCCAGTGGTCTCATTCCGTTCTACTCCACCAACCCTTTGATTAATCCAGAGGGAGAGAGAGGTATGTTTAAAGTTATCTTGATGATATTTCAATCGACCAATCCCACAAATCGTTAATTACAAAGGCAGTTGGCAAAGGGAAGTAACTCTCATCGGGTAAAGTAAGCACACCGCAAAGGCTCCAGTTCAAGTGACAAGGTTAGGAATTAGCTAGAAGGTAACCTAAATGAGAGAAGTCCAAATGCGTAGATGGACTGCAACCGATCAATTATACGTCACTTCAGTCGTCGTATCGATGTACGCCATGCTGAAAGTTCCGCCTATTCTCTCGCACGGACTTCTGATGTGGATGAATAAAATGTAATTTGAAGGGGAAATGAAATTGAAAGAATAATGTCTGAACTGGTTTTATATTTGTAATCAAAAATATCGGGTGGCCCAGAAAAAAAAGGAGTACACTATTTACAGAGAATACATGTATATTTTGACGTTTCACAGGTGGGGTGCTATAATCGATGTTTGACAACTTCACTCAAATGGTGTTTAAATTGTTCCTATTTCTTTTAAGGTTATCTCTGTCCATTTTCAAAGAGAGAAATGGGGTTTGACTAGGTCATTTTGGGACTAACGCATGTTTCAGTTTTATTTCAATAATTCGCTTGTGCGTAGGGGTATTTAGCAGTGGGCGGAAACCGGGGGACCCGCAGAAAACCCACGAGGTTGGACAGGCGATCGTACTCCTTGTCATGTACATTCGAGGATACGAAACCACGCCAGTCGGCTCAATGACCGACCTTATGATACAACGCGCTAACCATTCGGCCACCCACCCACTCCCCTGCCCATTTTGGTCGAAATGTAGGCCTATACCTGTGTTTATTTTCCGTAAATGATTTCGTACGTATTTATCCGAAATCTTTTCCGAGAATTACGAACAACGCTGAAAGAACAAATTCTACATGTTTTCGCTTTTTCAATTAAGTTTGCCTTCAAACCAGTGTAATAAAGTTCCAGATTAATTCTTTTACAGCTCAGACCTTATGATGGTAATTAGGCGTGGGCAACAGCAGAAGTTATCCGCGGGCAGGATTTACGTGAATGATGTACTGGAGGAAAGCCGTTTTATTCTATCAATAAGCTCTTTCTGTGCCGAATTGATTATGGTATACATGTAGATTTACGGTTCATCCCTTTGGTAAATCCTTGCTTAAAGCGTTTCAACTGACGTTACTTGCTTTACCACAATGGACGGGTACAGTTGGGTATATTCAGACCACTTAGAAAATTAAGCTGTTATCCTTCACGCTTTTGTATCGATAAGCGTGGTCGTGTTTCTTAAATACCAATGTTCTTTAAAACTGATGTAGAGGCGTCGTTTAACAAGACGAGAAATGAATGTCACGTTATTCGATATTTTAATGTCTTGCTTGATTAAATTGTTTATTGATCCAACATGTTCGAGTATTCACTACGCATAGTGGGTGAATAGTGACATTAAAAAAAACAATCATTCTGAAGCAATACATGTCACCTACCAACCCCAACAAATTTTACAATCATGTATTGGTAACCGTCTGATACTGCAAATACATTTCTTTGAAAAATAATTTTCATAGATTTTAATTCCACAAAGGGCAATGATTAAGTTTACAATATAGATGCAATGCCACAAAATGCGAACTTTGTCTGTTACTCGGTTACATAAAGCAGTGTACGCACCTTGAATCAAACAGCTAGATGCCAAGGTCAACAGAAGAAGTATTATGCACATTTATATCAAAACTGATGGCGAAAGAACGCGTACAGACTGCAAGTACACAATTATTGTATCCGGGAAAGAATGTGCCACATGTTAGACTTAGATTGTGAAATTTAGTAAGAAAAGTCAAAGTTGTTTTTTTTAGGATGATCGAGATTAACAACATGCATCTTAACACTAAAACATACTCTTATCGAAACCCAGCCCTCAATATAAGATCTTCGAACAGGTCCACGACCTTATGACCATAGTGAAATAAGGGAGGTTCATAGCGTAGACGCACTCACACATTGACACTCTCCCGCCATTACTAAGAAACAAGTACAAAATACCTATTTTATGATACAAACAACTCGATACTAAATGGTGTAGAAATATTATGACATTTCAAGGTAGACAGCACGACCTGTAGATCTATTTACAGGCGTAACATTGCTCTTAATTTAAAGATTATCAGAATTTGTACTTTCCTCAGGGAAACTTACATTGACGTTTGAATCTTTTCTTCATTCCAGATCACAGAAACTATGTAATTTGCAAGGCTGGTGTGGTGTCATTCAGGAGCACAGCCTCAATTCGTAGTTTTTACGAGGTCCATAGCTGGTCGACTCATCACCTCTGGTCACTTTGTCCGGTATGTGACAGACAATGTTGACCGCAGTGTTAGGACGCTGGGTGGACAGAGGCCGTTCCACTGAATCTGGACAATGTATGTCAGTTACGGCAGAAATCCATACAAGATAAGCCCACATTTTGCAAGAGATGGAAAGAGAACAAGCTAAAAAAAAAACAAGTTTACGTAAATCAGGGGCCATAATCTAGGAAGTTAAGATCCGATACGTACAAGTATCAAAAGGGACACAGATCGTTGCGATCTATTTAAAGTTTCATCTACAGGGTCCTCAACCTAACTGCCGGGCAGTTTTGATCCGATTTTCAGGAAATTTGAACTCAATATCTGGAGATTCCATAAACTTGGTATACCATACTTTTACTCTACTTGCGTATGAGGAGCGGCCATTATGTCTGGCAGTTCGGTGGACGGTAACCTCAAGGGGGACCACAAGTTACGGTCCGAGATGCGCGATTGTCGAAATTCAGACTCAACTGTTATAAACGTTGATATATTTAAACGGTTTTTAAAATCAGATAAAAAATGTTCGATATAACGAAAGGAAGGAGGTCGGTGGTTTATAAATACACATTGTTAGTTTCGTCCATATCGAATAAAAGTTGTGAGTTCTTGAGTGTCCAGGGGCGGGTTGCTCAAAGTTCCGTTATCTTTTAACGATCCGTTAACTCCATGTTAACGGATCGTTAACTTTAACAGAGAGAAGGACTGTTGCTGGAAGTCCCGTTAACTTTAATGTGTCGTTAACTTGGCGTTATATTTAATGGAGGTTTGGGGCTCCGTTATCTGTTTAATGATGGCATTAGTTGGCTGTAGCAAAAAGTCATAGATTACCAATGTAGTTTTCTATAGAACATTCTAGAGGGTTGGGCGATGCGGGCCTATTCCATTTTTCTATACTATGAAATTCTATACTACTGTACAGAATGTTGTTGGACTATAGGAAATAATGGCCCCATAATTCTGCAGTGCAACTCCCATAATTTTTCTTACAGATTTACTCTAAAATTTCTAAAGGAAAAAATAAAGTATTTTATAGTGTTTTCTACTGTAAATTCTACAGTCATCTTTTTGTCTTTAATCTAGTTTTGTGAACAGACTGCGCAGTTATCTCGCTGTCTTCAGTTTTTTGTTAATATTAAAGTTCCAATATCATATTTTCCAATAGTAAGTGCAGGACCACCGCACTACACGAAAAACAAAAACCTATAAGATTAACCTGCGGAAAATATCAAATCAAGTGAATGGATCCGGGGGCCAGCCGTAAGCGTCCACTGGTACAGGCTTCACTAAAAATGATTTGAAAAAAAAGTGGTAACAGAAATAATGCGACTGATCTTGACAATGATGGTCGTCTCTTCAAAGAAAGTCAAAACATAATTATTTCTATGTCTTTTGCTCAAAAGGTTGTCAACTCACTATTATACGATCATGGGCAAAATTTCACAGGCATTAAAATGGCTGACACAGGCTGATTGAGGAAATAGTAACACAATTACCTTCCTTGTTTTCCCATTCCTCTCCATGGACGGCCATCTTCAAACGTTTGAATTTGAAGTTGAAAATGATATTTTTGTTAATTTCTCAACTGGCAATAGTGAATTATAGGATTATTCTTTCACAAGGTAGGACTGTTTATAGATACAATCTATTTTAGGGCCTTATTTTAATATATTTTAAAAATATTACTAAAAAATATGCTATTGGAACTTTAACTTCTATGAAGTTGTTATACATGTACATTGAAATTAAAAATTTCAAATTCAGCCAATGAACAAACAGTCTTCTCTTAGATTAACTTTAATGAATCCGTTAGCTAACGAATAATGAAATTGACTTTCCAGCAACAGAAATTTAACAGACCGTTAACAAACGACACGTTACAAAGATAACGAACCGTTAGAGTTTAACTTAGTTTTGAACAACCGGGCCCAGATGTTAAAATCATGATTTTCGTACACCCAGGGGCCATAATTTATGAAGTTATATGCCAGACACACACACACACACACACAAACAAACCAGGTAATTTCGGGACTAACATATGGTTCAATTTTATTTCAATAATTCGCTTGCGCGTAGGGGTCTTTAGCAGTGGGAGGAAACCGGAGTACCCGGAGAAAACCCACGAGGTTGGACAGTCGACAATTTCTAAAGGAACTGAGATCATTGGGAGATACTGCATTTCAAGTTTCGTCAAAATTGGATAAAAATAGGGACATGCACGGTGTCACGCAAACAAATTGTGGACGGACGGACAGGGGTGACAATAATACGCCCACATGAAAATAAAGGCGTATAAAAAGGGATGGTAAAAATAATACAGATATGCAGTCACTCTGGAAAGTTAGCTGTCACGATAATTCAGATGTTCATTTCGTGTCTGTTCATTCCGAGATTCGTTGTAGCACGATAATTCAGATGTTCATTTCGTGCCTGTTCATTCCGAGATTCGTTGTAGACGCCACCAAGTGAAGCTGATTTTCGCTTTTGGTCAGCTTTTGAGGCAGAGAGCTCAGCTTCTTGTTGATGCAAATGAATCAATTGAGGCAATAATCTGGTTTAAACAACGATTCGTTCCCTTGTTACTGTGAGGGATTAGCGAATGAAACGGTCTGTTACGGCGGGTTCTTGGCGTGTGATGCACGAAACTGGGTAAACCACTAGTAACGTCAACGCTGGTTCATGGTTCTAACGTCATAGGGCTAAAAAACGCTCGTATGACATCTGACGTGGCCTAGATCTTCATGCAGTGTAGGCCATCGAAAGTACCATTTTATCTGAATAATTCGCCTGCACCAGGGGCCTTCGGTAGTAGGAAAAAAAACGGAACCCACTAAACTGGGATAGAGATAGGGTACATTGATTGCGAAAATTGGGGCATTTTAATTTGTCGTCGTACACAGCTTTCTGGAAAGGTAAGTTGATTAGATAATGCTAAAGATTTCCTTGGGGGTAAAGACGTGTTGGTGGGAATGATTTCAAAACATTAACAGAGGGTGGGGTGTTGGTGCCTCTTTATAGATCAGTTCTGCGTCTTCTAAACTGTTTCATATGAAAACCGAAATACCAAAATCATGCTCAGACTAGGGCATTTAAAGATGTTATTGGGAATTTTTAATAGTATCAAAAGATTGTAAATAAAATACAAAGATATTTCAGATTTTTATATGGTATTTAATCTACAAATACTAGCTCAGTGATCATTGAGAATATATTTGTATACTTTACATATACTACAAGTTTCTACTACATACAAAATAATATCATGGATGGATGATAAATAATAACAATGCGAAATAGACATACATAATGATTGATAAACAAAATTTAAATGTAGGTTTGAGAGGAGTTGAAATAGCATATTCTATGGCGCTTCATAATATAAAAAGGACACAACTGTCCAATTCTTTGTTTGCATAGAATGAAGTTGTGCACAATGTATAATGAATTTTAAAAATTTAACAAACTAAATCGGTCTGGTAGTTATTGAGGAAGTTACAATTTTATACAGGGTGCCTCATTATTATTAACCAGATGAATGCAACTGATCTTATGGTTGACTTGCTTAAACACAAATAAAAATTTGCCCTGATCATTTAATTTATGTGTTTCCCAATTCCAATAATTTACCTCTGAACATATATAAGAAAGGCAAAAAAACCCTAAAAAAACCTGATTTTTAGTATTATAATTTTTTAACATATATTCTGGAGTAAGTATGTTCAGACTTTATAACATAATATTTTGAGTTTGGTCATATTTTGGCATCTAAACCAAGAAATTAGATGGCAAATTTGGTATATACGGAAGTATTGATGCCCAATCTTACTAGAAAAATACTGGATTTCCAGAAAAGCACAGGGCGAAAATATCAGGTTATCACTAACTGGCAACTCCACTAACTGTTGTCTGCAAGCTAGATCCAGAGAGCGTCTGTTATTCTTGATAAAAAAAAAAGTTGGGCGGTTTGGGGAACATTGCAGGGTGTCAACATGCAAAAAAACTCTGTAGATAAAGAGCAGAAAAAAAAGTTGACAGAAAATACTTAGGCCTCAATATGTATGGCAAATGGACAGTAAGTAATGATAAATACATTCTGAAAAATGGACATTCCCTCAAAGAAGTTAGGTTACAAACATTGCTTATGGCAACAGCTTACAGTTTGAGGTATCTATCCACAAATTCAAATTTTTGAGAGGGTTCTGAAGAAAATTTTTGATATATTAGTTTGAATATGTTCTTAGTCAAAATATATATCATCAAATCACAGTTTGTAGTGAGGAAAGTATCTCTAATTGGGACCCCAGGTTTTTTTTGTTTATCCAAATAACTAAACACTTTCCCATTTAGGTGAAGTATAGAAATCACACTCATTCAAAGAGGTGAACTTAAGTATGATTTTTATACTTAGGCTATTAAATGAAACTAGCTGCAGGTTTGAAGTATTTCTTAAATATTCAAACCTGGCTTATTCTAATCTAGTAAATAAAAGTAGAGAGAATACATATAGGCTGGATATATAGATCTATATTATACAATATTTACATACTATATTATATACAGTTTTAAACTATTAACAACATGTTATATATATGATATATTATTAAGATAATCAACAGGTTAATTCTTGTCAGTTGCACAGGTAATAAGAATAATTCAATAAGGAAATAGAAAGAGAATATGAAGTAAAAAAGAATGTCATAATATTCAAACCAAACTTTCAAATAAATTTTCATTATTACTTAAGTTATATTCCTTGGCGATACTAAATTTTAATAATTACATAACTACTGATTTTGGATTATATCCAAATTATTTAACCGGTATTTTTGTTGGGACGTCTTGTCTATTGCAAACTTAAAAGCACTGCCATTATGGCTAACATGCCCATTACTCAGTTTGAATTGAACAGCAAGACTTTAACATGTGCAAATTATTATTATTAACTCCTGTAGCACATCAACTACCATATTGTCAAATTAAATGATTGTCAGGATATTTCTTATTATATTTTGGGGGAACTAACTAATCACATATTCTCTGAGTCATTGATGGAAATAAGCTCCACAGAACACATCTTAAAGGAGGCAAGTCATTATCATCCACAGTCTTCTACATTAAAAAACAGGACTTATTGGTCAATTTAAATCAATACTGTTGTTATCTTACTGCAAAAAGATGGTCTTCTGACATCCAATATTTAAAACAAAATGAAATTTTAAAATTGGCACACGAATCTCGTCCGAGTATGCTTTCACCATTTGTAATAAGATGACTTGATGAATGAGGAGATTACTAACAGTGTAGACTGGAATAACCAGATGCCAAAGACTGCCATTCAACTTGGACTCTTCACATATTTCACAGGACATAACTGATTAGAAATTACACTCAAAAAAGAATCGATTGAATGTAAATCATTTTATATACATGTGTTGCAACTCATTTGTGTCCATTTCTAGGTGCCAAAGAATAGAGATTTAGTTCCTTTAAATTCTATGAAATTTTATAAAAATTCTCTCCTTGTTGAACTACCTTTTAAAATGAAGCTACAGATGTGTTTGATAATATATGAAATTCAGTAGTCAATCTGAATATTGCAGAGTATGACTATAATTAGAATTTCTCATTACTTAATAATACTGTAACACAAATCTTCACATGCGCTCTTTTACAACTTTATATTTATTTTCTCATGTATTTATCAACCAAGCTCAACTGTCACAACCAGTTGCAATTATTACAAATTTTGACAGGCCAGAAATTTGTTGTACTGCATCGTGTTCAAAAATGGTTAATTATAGCAATTGACTTTAATATCAATATAATAGCATAGGCAATATACAAAGCAGTTTAAATAATCACTAAATTGATAACACAACCAATAGCACATTGATAGAACACAATTTGTGGCAAGAACACAACTTGTGGAAATCATAAAAATAAATAATATTCTCATTATGCAACATTATCTTTTTAAAACTAATTTTCTTAAATAAATCCAAGAGTACATTTACATTTATGTAGCAGGGTCAAATTCCTAAAATATTTCAAGTCAATTAATTAAGTTGTATGGGCCCATAAGTTATGTTTGTGTTATTGAAATTAAAGATGTATTCCTTTGACAATGGAGAAAATAATCAAGTTACTAATTCAATATCAAATTTTATTTAATTGTAAGATAAAATGGCCATTGTGTTGTTCATTCCATTTATAGATACATGTATCATAGCAAGCACAGTTTCCTCACATTCCTGTACCCAGATAAAGACTCTATACCTGGCACTTTCCTCTCGAGTTATCTCTAAGTATATCTGTATCAAGATCACCCAAACCTCACTTCCCTCCAAAACATTCAGTGGTTTTCTTTATATTGCACCTCACATCATAATAAAATTCTCCCTAACCAAATCACAGCAATGTAAATGTAATATTTGACTACTCACGATTGAAATTTGCATTGTTCACTTGAATAATGACAACATTATCAGTACATTAGAATATGTCAATGACACCATATGATATTCAGCAGTACTATGTAGCAAGTCTTTGTCTGGGTATGAGAATTATGAAACTTGTCTATGTTCTTCCTAATGACAATAATAATATCATGTACTAAAATGATAAATGGTTTATAGTTTTATCTATCTAGTTCATTAGAAGACATTTGTGGGTAAACTTAAGACCTAAATAACCTTAGAACACAGCTAGATTTTTTAAACAAATATCAAACATATATCTTTGTTCCTGTAAGTCAAGGAACAAATTTTGTTTTTCAGTATTTTCAACTGATGTATTACAGACATCAGCCTTTGAAAAGAAAAACAACCACAGAATATATTTTAAATATGAAAACAAATATTTGATGCTAATATAATAAAAACATAATATATTGAATGATATGCGAATATATAATATTTGAACAGATCATCACTTCATCTCCAGGTCTTTTTTTCTTCATAATTTGATCTCCTGAAATTATATAAATATCAATCATTATGAAAACATGTCCACAAGATGAAAGTAATTTAAAATTATTCAATAAAAAATATTTGGTAGTGCTTATATTTTGTAAGTATAAATCTTTCTTGTTGGTGAATATTATTGCAAATAAGTGACCGCGACCAGTACCATTCTGAGCAGTCAACAAAGTTTGTCACATATGAATTCTTTGTAGGTATTGGAAGCATTTATAAGAACCTAAAAACTGGACAAAATAATGAAGTAGGCCTAACTATCAAAAATATTTAAAATGGGAATGGCTTCGTTTTCTTCCTAGTTGTGGCATTTATTATTCAAAATCGCTGAAAATCCATAGGGTTCTTTGTCTCATGGCTATCTAAAGGGTCTTGAGCATCAACAAAAATTTTCCAAGAGGTCAAGAGCAATGAATCAGAAAAAAATTCTCAGCTGCTTCGTCTTTTTAACATGACAGTAACATTGGGTATAATCAAATGGTAAATTTAATAACTAGAGAGCATCAGATGGATTCATCAAAATATATCAAGACCATACAACAGACAACATTAATTTGAAATTTTTGAAAAATAAGCTTATATATGTATAAATTTAAAGTCAGTTGGATGGTAACTTAGCCTCCAGCAATGAATGTAAACTGTTGAATATCAACAAGCTTTGGCTCTACTTTAGTCTCTTGGGGATCCATAAAGGCAGATGACAGATGAACCAACCTTCGAAGCTAACAATAATAATATGCAACTACATTTCAATGTGGGCATCTAAAAACTACATGCAATTCAATTGGTTAAACAGTCAAAACACAGAAGAAAATGAATGAGAGTAACAAGTAATAAATCAGCAGGTAAAAATGCAGTAAAGGGATTTAACTTGAGATAATAAAAATACACATCAAATTTATTGCAGAACATAAATAATAAATAATTATTCTCAAGTTTTACACAGTGAATATAAATCTCCCAGGGGTGCCATAATTTAACAACAGGTGTTATCATAATGTTTCCCACATGCAATATATGTTCACTTCTTTATACAATTATAGACTTGATAGAATTATTATTCCATATTTTCAATACTTCTTTCAAGTTTAAAAACTCTGATTATCATTTACATATTTCTAACAATATATAAATTTTCTCCCACCTTAATCCTTACTAAAATATATTCAAATTGGTCATCCAACATTGAATTTTAGAACAAAATAATCTCAAAGCTTTCAATCAGATTAACAAGTAGTTTAATGTACCTTGACAAAATTTCAAATACTCATAACTTTGCAGAAAATTTTCCCTGCTTGCTAAATCAAAATCTTAAAATGGATTAAGAAAATGGGGTCAAACCAGCTCAAGTTGAAGCCATGAGGAAATGGAAGTTTTAATATACCTCTTGAAGATCTAGACAATAACTGAAATTTCTTTCAACATGATTACCCCCTCACCCTTCAAGTTCTTTCATTACATTTTACTTTTTATTCTAATCCTTTGATGTTAGACATGTATTGATGTAATTAACTGCAATGAAGTGACCTTATTTCTATACAATAAGATGCTTTGGCTCACCCTCTCCAGACACTGCCATAAATAATGGCAGGTTTAATGAAAAAAATTTCAACTGCCTCCAGTCAAATTCATGTATTATATATAGTTGAAAGCATTTTTGATAAATAATTACACGACTAAACTTCTGCGATAGTCTTGAACATCTCTGGCACTAATTAAACATCTTTAATCCCTAGAATTCATCCTAACAGGGAACAGCAACATTGGAGCAGACACGGCAGCAAAATTGGTCTGGAGGCTAAGTGAGGGGGTGGGGATTTCCATCATATGCGCACAAAATCAAATCTATAGTAAAATTTTGCGTATGAAATGCGTTGCTGTTGCTGAGTTTTAATCCATTCACCGTTGGCATGTTTTTTTTAAATATTTGGGGTCAAAGGTCAAATGAGGTCAATTACACTGAAAGTGAATGAGCAGTCTTTCTTGTATCAGGGTCATTTCATGTCAAGTTGGTCAATTTTCAGAAATTTGGGAAATTGACCCCCTTGAAAAAATCGGGAGAAAATATGTTATTGTAGTGTACATCTAAAATCTAGAACTATGTAAAATTTGTGGTCTGTAGCATGAAAATTGACTCCCATACAGGCATTTAATTTTCATGAGTTACCAATAAGTTTTCGAAACAAAATATTTATCCCCTAATTTACTTGAGCTTCCGACAAGTTGATTTTATCTTTATAGTGAAGATATACTGCTCAAATTTGGTTGTCTTTAAGAACTTTTTGTGTAGATTATGAATCTGCAATCAGATTACCATTGGGTTGTAGGGTTGGCATGCTACTTGGCCATGTAAACGGATAAAAATTTGGTGCAATTGTATATTGTCTGGATTTTGTAGTGCTCCGGGTGCTACAAAGTAATAGATAAAGACCCAAATATTGGTATATCCAGAGATTGCCAGTAGTACTACATAAGAAACGCATCAGTATTGAATAGATTCCCAGAAAATTGACCGCGAATATGGTTTCAGACACAAATTTTCGAGCCGATATAACCCGGTAGATGAGCACCTAAAAATCTCATTATAGTTTGTAAATATAGGATGTGCTATTGTCTTCAACATTATGTGAAAGCCATTCTTGTCCTGGGCCATTTTGATATTTTTTCAATTTGAAATTTGAGCGGTATATCTTCACTATAAAGGTAAAATCAAGATATCTGAAACCGAAGTAAATTAGTGATAAATATTTTTTTTCGAAAACTTATTGGTAACTGATGAAACTTGAATGCCTGTATGGGAGTCAATTTCCATGCTACAGACCACATACTTTGCACAGTTTCTAGATTTTAGATGTACAATAACATATATCTTTTCCAGATTTTTTCGAGGGGGTCAATTTCCCACCCCTGGCCCAATTGACATGGAATGGCCCATCAGGAAAACATACTGAAAATGATTGATAAAAACTGTAAACTTGCTAAATTAACCTTTGTTCCTTGTGCCTCGGAGTTCAAAAGATTTAAATTTTCCATTTTTGCACTAGCAAGATTAAAAGTAATAAATATCAGCGTAAATAAAAAAAAAAAAAAAAAGCGGAAACTGATCTTATTAATAAAAGGAACGTTTAAAATTTCTTTAGGAGGTCAAAAAAGATCTTGCATAACGGAACCAAAACAACTAAAAAACTGTTAGATAAATACATAACTGTCAAAATCCGAACGATTCAGTTACACAACGATTGCTATACTGAAACATGTACAGGATTTATAAGGAACTACTCTACACAATTGATAGACAAATAAATCTATTAATATAGACTTACATATATACAGTACATATCACAATTTTACATATATTTCTTTGTAGCACTAGGTCCAAGAGTCATATACTTGGTTAATTTTTTAGCAGGTGTATGGAAATTACTTATAGGTGATCCTTCCTCCTGAAATATATTAACATAAAAATGCTTAGTCATTTGGATGGGATGGATAACTGGGGTGAGGTCCACAGAAAACTTGATGGCTGTAATTTGATGAAGGATAGGATAAAGCAGATCCAAGATATCCCCCCCCCACACACCCAGCCCTCCCCATTCAGTACACTGACTGGTGTATCTCTTCATTAGAGAAGTTTTTATACGAAATTAAGATATTTCAAGAGTATGAATCTCTCGGATTCTTATTTTTGTGTATATATAAACGATAAATACTTTCGTAAATCTAACTTCAGCATATTCATACTTTCGTAAATCTAACTACAGCATATTCATTTAGATAACGTTTATATTTACCTGAAGAGAAAAAGCACCAAGACTAATAGAATCACCATCATCATCAAAATGACTAGCCGACATCGGTGAAGAATCCTAAAAACAAAAGTTTAAATTAAAGCTAAATGATTTTCAAAAATATTCTTACTCTTCCGCACACCTGTTACCACTGTTTGTCATGTATTTTGTACATAATGAACAGTCCATTTACTGACACTGATTACACTATTTTGCCTCTATAATGTTTTTTAGTACTTCAAATTTTGTCTATGGTTTGGATTGTTTGTACTTGGTTTTATTTTATTTGTACTGAGAAACAATAAAAACACATCTCTTTTATAAATGGATGATTGTAAACACACCACAAGTCAATACTCTCAAAAACAAAAAACTTGTATTTGACAGAATGCCAAGCAGTGTTGAAAATCTAAAGTTTATCGGGCAACCATGGGGAAACACAGTGAAAACAGTTTCATTGTCTCAATATAATTAAATAAAATAAATTTTATTGATTCTAAAATTGCAAAAACGTTCATTGAACTGTTCATAAATGTGTTCAAGATCAACATAAAAAAATACTCCTAATAATTTTACACTATATGTAATAGATATCTGGTAAAATTTGAAATATTTCACTTATTTAAGAAATTTCACTGTTATAATTGTGAATGGAATGAATCTTGACAATGCTGATTCCGATAGACATTTAATAAATTTTCATCAACCACACATAAAAACCGAAAGCTTGAACAAGTATTACAAGACTTAGAACAGTTGTGAAAGACCCGGATATATAGTGTTCTAAATCTAAGAGGCCTTCACACAATAGTCAAAAGGATGATTCAATGATTTGTGGACTCCTATCTCGGTAAGGTCTATCCTTACTTTGAACTGTGACTAACAAGTTTAATATTTGTCATAATATGAGATTTTTTTTTTATATTAACAATCACTGTAAATGCACTTACTGTTAAATCAAAGGTACTGGCCAATCTTCTACCCTTTAAATCACCTGGTGTATGTCGTACAAATGGACTAATACCATGTGTAATACCTGATATCGCCCGCTTTAATCTACCAGGTGTTTTATTGAAGGAAAACGCTCGACTAACACGTCTACAAGAAAAATTCAATATTTAATTTTAGCTGTATAGGGATATTTTCTTTAAAAAAAGGCCAATTAATGAACAATGTATAACTATTCATTTACCTTTTATTCTTTTTAAATATCATTTATTTGTATATCATTTACCCAAACATTTAGTTCTAGTCATAATTTACAAATAATATAAATTCTTGGTAGGTATGCTATTTCGCCTGAACAATATAGTGATACAATTTCTAAAAGACAATGTATATTGCACTATTTCAATAAATGATAATTTTTTTATGATCCATTACAGCATAATCAATCTTTAAATGAAACCAGTAATTTTAGATCAGGGGAAGCAAATAAAACTTGAAAAAGATTGGTTCATACTTACTTGACAGCTTTTTTGATTTTATTATTTAATTCTTTGGTATTTATATTTAACTCTTCTCCTTTCACAGTAGCCATTAATGTGTGCTATAAAATAAATACATTTTACATGAGGGACATTCATTTCTTCAAATCTAATGTAAGGAACACTTAATTATAAATGAAATGAATAAGACATCTTCAACAGGGAATATATTCAAGGAAAATTAAACCTGTCACAAATTCTGAAATGTATGTCCTACTGCTCCAACTGCTTACTCTTATATCAAATTGTAGCTGCCAGGGTTTTTTTAAGTGCGCGTTAGTGCGTACATGTTGTTCCTTAAAAGGCCCTCTGCCCTGCACCACCAACAAGGGGCAACCATGCTAGAGCATCCATATGAACTATCTTAGCCAACGCAGGGATTAAACACGGAACCTACAACTTACCGAGCCAAAGTCTTACACACTGAGCCGCCGTGGCTCCCACAAATTTTCATGTTACATTAATAATTTGAAACGATGTAACTTACGTAATCTGGTCGACATAAAGTATTAGCTAAATTTTTACACAACGTCGTTAACATCTCACTTTTACAAACTTCCTCAGAATCCAGCATAAAACTATATAATTTATCTTTAAACTCAGAGTTGTTTCTACTGATAAATGCAAATGCAAACCGACAATCTGAAACAAACAAAAGACAGGATGTGAAAAGTGGGGGTGCCAGTGCCAGGCAACAAAACTTATGCCTACAGCAAATTGTCAGTATTTTACTCATTGTTTGATAATAAAACAAAACACCCCCAAAACTGCTTTCATTACCCTTAATAACTGTACTATAATCTATAGAAAAGTTAACATTTATTTTTCTAATGTATTTCAAGTGAAAATACATTCTTACCTTCTGCCTCTTCCACATCAAGTACTCGTTTTATAGAAGATAAAGGAACCATTTCTAAATGTTTGTAAGCTTTCTGTGGAGTCCGTAAAGCTGCAGGGCTTTTCTGTGAATTCATATATTTTGTTCTACGTTTGCAGATCTAGAAAAATAAAATGATATAGACAATGATTTAATTTATTACAATTGTATATGTCCTATTCACAGAATGTTTTAAGAAAGTTGTTAATCGTCATCTGCATATTTTTTAAAATTTTAACAATATCTTATTTTTCACAGTGCCCAAAGGCGCAAATATAATGGCAATAATTTCATGGTGCAAAGATTGAGTAATTTATTTGTTTATTTGAGTCTCCAGGACATGATAAATCCTATGTATATTTACCTCTATACTATCTGTAAATAAAAACAATGAAAGTGGATCACCTCTACCACTTAACGTATCACTTAGTTCTATTACATCTACTTTATTTATAAACCGACGATGTGACGATAATAATGTAGCCTGAAAAACAAAAACCCAAAAAAACCCCCATTAAAAACATTTAATTTAGGACCCTATAAAATTCCATAGCCTTAAGATCTTCACAGCAGAGATGTGATTCCAACTTTGATTGTAGTACACTTTCGGAGATTTCCGTTTTTTGACAAAACTGGGTATTCCAACAATACTCTGTATAATCCGACAAATTGTAACGATCCAGTACGATATTGGTTTTGGCAGAGTCCACTGTACTTGACGCACTCTCCGCCTTTCATGTTGTAAAACAAGTTAAGTACTGAAAGTTTATAATATATATACTTACAGGACAGTTGTCAATATCATTTATAATATCAAACATTACGACTTGATTTTCTGTTTTTCTTTTATCTTCATTAATATGTCTGAAAAGAAATTACAATATATAAACCAAAAATATGTGAGTATTAAAAAACTTCAAAGTAAAATTTTCAAGCTCAAACAACAAAAAAGGAAGAAAATTATAAGGTACTGGTACTTTCAATGTTTAGGACCTATAAAGTATAAAGCTGATCAAAATTTGGTAAAAATTTATCAATCTGAATAAGTTTCTTCTTTAATAAAGGTACTTTATGTTTGTGTATGTCTTAAATTTATCTTTTATTTCCAACATGTGGAGGCTGTGATGTAGACCACTAATTATAATATAGTGTAATACTTACGTCATGACTTCTTTTAAATGATTTATAGCTTGTTCCAATTTACCATGATCTGGATTACTACTATTGGTACGTTTTAATATATCTGAAATATACACCCAGTAAAATATATCTTTATTCATGTCTAAACCTTATCTTATATTATCAAAGTTTTATAAACTTCTATAATGATCAAAGCTATTGATTGTCATTGACATATATAATTCATACTAAAATGTATTTCAAGTTGATTATTTAAAAGAAAATAAAACCAATATTAGCAGTAGATAATCTTCTGGCTTGGATTGTATCAGATTAAAAACAGGTCCATCAATTTTACTTAGGGAAGATTAAATAATTATGTGATTTAACCATATATTATTTATATCATCTGTGCAAGAGGAAAGTGAATGTTGACAAATTTTGTATATTTTTTAAATACTGAACTGAAACATTCCTTGACTGAAATTATATTAGGACATTCAACTTCCACAATGATTAAGATGATCAGGGGTTATATTAGAAATTTATTCAACAATTTTCAACTAACCATTTAATAATAGCACTACACTTGGTAACCGCTGTACAGGTCTTATTAATAACTCGGTTAATGTTTGACGACCACACTCTGGTTTAGTTTGGCACACCTGAAAAACAATTGATAATAATACAAGCTTTATAACATAGTGTCTCTTGGATGGATCTGTATCATTACTACAGGTAATATTATCAAAATCATGAAATGAAATGAGGTTAAACATACTACTGTTCTGTCCCTAATGGTTAATGCAGACAAGCATACACCATGCAGTGTGCTATGAGAGCAATTTTGCCACAACAGCAGTTCTTTTATGTGCACATCAATGTGTACACAGGACTTCAGTTTTCAATCCCATCCTAACGACCATACACTGTGTCTTGCCAGGGCCTCTTTCCTACACCAAATGCTGATGAACTTTCTCAGCCAATGCAGGGACTGAACACAGAACCTACAGGTTAGCAAGTCAATATCCTACTCATTGCTACCCTCATCAAAAAACAACAGATATATAAAGTACACATGTATGTATAATAAATTTCACTTACCTTTAAAAAAGCATGAAATCGAGGTATAGATTTATCACAGAAGTTTATAGTTTCTTTGGATTTCTCAAAAAAATTAACAAACGGTGGGTAAGCTTTTGTAAGGGCCTCTGCCTGAAAGTAAATTATATCTTTATTATTTTATTGAATCCTACAGCTAGCCAACACTTAAGCAGGTTTATCTTAGGCTAATATTTGTTTTATTAAATTTTCAATGGCTGTTAGTGAAAACTTTGAGAATATGGAGGGTCGTAGCATTTTAGCCTAAAATTTTAACAATCATCAAAAGATATTTTGCATTCAATTGATATTTACACACACATAAAAGGTAATCTTTAATCCTAACCAAACTACTCTAAAATAATCTTAATCCATAGGGCATTAAACTATTTAAAACACAGAATTATCATACTAGATAAATGTTAATTGGATTATTTTTTTACATCCTTTAAATGAAAAACTTTACTAAATACATTAGTAAATTGGACTATATACATGAACAAAATGTAAATTGTAAGCTATCTTGGATAATCTATAATCTTTATTACAATACTTACATTTTCAATAATAACATCTCCTACGGAACATTCTTCTGTCCAATTTTCCACTAGGTTAGCTACTCGATCTCGTATTTTACAGTGTATGTCATATATAGGTGGAATATTACCAAATATAATTTTACTATGTTGTTGACTTAGTAATGGTCCATTATACTGATCTGGTTTCTCCACTTGATTTTTAAAAGTCTGAAAAAAACAAAAAAATAATTTCTTACATTTTACACAGAAATATCATCCAATACAATTAGTGATTGAAATCTAAAAAAATAATTAATGTGATATCGAACAATCTTATATCAAATATAAGTCAGGAAGAAAACAGTGCTTACAATGCAAACTATTATCAAACGCATTAATTCTAATATGCCTCTCCTGTCTGTTATATGTGTGGTTTAATGGTCAACAGAGAGAAAACTTATAGTAATATATTGATACACAATACGCAGTTATAGACATCTTGCTTGAAGACAATTAAACAACTTAAAATACAGACACTATCCTGCATGTGCATTTCAATGAAGTATTTCATTGGCACACTGTACTACGTTATTTGAAATAGTGGTACACCATCATCCAAGGTGGACCTCACATAGACTAGACACAATTCTATAGAATACAAGTCACTGTTATAAAACCACAAAAAGCTTGTTGACCAACAAAAACACTCATTATATATAAAGAGAACTTTAGTATAAGGCAGGAAGCATTAATAACTTACATAAAGAATAGTGTTTAAAATGGCCACATAATTCTTCTCTGTTTGAAGTAGTTCCATAACAACTTGTAAACGTGGTGAAATTTTATTATTTGTTGGTGGGACTGTTCTATTTTCATCATTATGTGCATGACTCTCTGAAAACAATCCAATATTAATTAACAATTCTGCTTTTCAAGTGACAGAATTAAAAACATAATATTCCACCCTCAATTTATTAACTATGGAACTGAATCTAGTGAAACCACATTATTCATAGTTCCTAAATAATCTTCTGCTCTTACATATAACAAGGTGGTAGAATTCTGAAGTCTTGCTACAGATGAACAAATTTTGATAGAAAGATGGGTTGAGATATTCTACAAAGTTCATTTATATGTGGAGATGAAACCTATTTAACTCCTAGTTGACTTCTAATGACCTCTACTCCCAGAAATGTGTGAGAAACAATAATACTATGTACCTGTGATAAAATCAGATTTATCAGGTGTATGTGAAGCATCAAGAAATGAATTTGGACTCATTGAAACACCACCCACTTCACTTGACCGCCGTTTGATAGCAAGATATGGAGATTCCTGCTCTCCTTCTGCCACCAATTCTTTGAGACGTTTCCGTTTTCTTGATTTTGATCCTGATAAATTACTACTAGACGAAAAATTTGCTGGCAAGGTAGCCTGAAAAAATCATTACATCTAATAAGGAAAGAAATAAAATATCTAAAAAAAAAAGGAATCTCATCAACTAGTGCTCTATTTTTCCGGAAAGGAACAGCTCCAGAGTTTGATTTTTTTTTTTTTTTTTTTTTTAAAATTCCTGGGGTGAAATGTTCTGGAGAACAGTGTGCAGACATCAATGTTTGAAATTATATGCTTGTTGCAGGCATTCCTATCAACAGTTGGAATATGCTCCTAATAATGCTTAATACAAATTGAAATATTTGGACAACAAATTTAAGGTTTGTAACTGCTGGCCGAGAATTGCTTTATTTGCAATTTACGAGATTTCAATGGAACTCAAAGTTAATCCTTCAATCTTGTGTAGGGAAAACCTATGACAAGAAATTGTGATCAAATATATTTTGAAAATTTTCAAAGCACCATTACCTTTTTTATCAAATTGTACATCTTAAATAATTGTGGAACAAGGTGAATAAGTTCCATATTAATTGGTAATAAGATATCTTGAAACACACAGATAAAAGTTCTGCTTTAAATTCCGCTACCAGACATGCATCAAGAGTATCAGTTTTCAAATGAGGCAAGAATTGGGAAAAATGTGATATTTATTTTTGAGGGTTTATTGTAAAACACACTGTGAAAGTAATGTATCAAGGTAGATAATGTAATTAACAACACCCCAACAGGTGTATTAATTAGTTCAACATACTTCAACTACAAGCCCTATTAACCTGTTATGGTGTTAAACTTAACAGGTTACTATCAGCTAATAAGCTAATTACTAATTAATAGAAAGCACTTATGACTCCATTCATTAATCAATTAACTCTTTAAATAAATGATGGGTTATTTATTACCTCACAAATTCATATAGAAGTTAAAAAAACCAGGCTGCACACATTGATATCATTCTCCTTAAAACTATTTGTTCACAAGTACAATATTCTAAAGGATAACTAATAGAACTTGTCATTGTTTTAATGTGTGCAATTCAGTGCTGTTAACAGTGCAACTGAAGATTTTCCCCCTTTACAAGAGTGAAATGATTCGAAAAACACCTACTACTATCTGTTTCAAATGTGATGGAAAGGTTTGGAATTTTTTTTCTTCAGATTTCAAATTAGTTAATGCAGATAAAAAAAGTTTTTCTTACCTTTTGAAAAGTGTAAATAGATTCATCAGCACAGGCTTCCATCTGTATACAACCCCAAAACCACTACAATAGCAAAACATGTTAATATTATTCTACGTTAATAATAAATCATCAAATTAATAACTCAACAAGTTCCAAATACATGTGTGCTAAATAAACTGAACATTATTACATTGGTTTTACTTTACCTATGCACTTTATTTCATGTTAATAATAAATCATCAAATTAATAATAACTCAATAAGTCCCAAATGCTAATTAAGCTGAATATTGGTTTTACTTTACCTATCCATTTAATGAAATGGGGCTTAACTTCCTATGGTTAGTTCCCTCAGATCATTCCCAAAATTGAACATGCATTGAAATTTAAGGTACATTTTTAACAAAATCTGGTGGACAGTTTTGTTGCTATGGGCAATCAAAATTTAAAAATGATTCAAAATGAGTGACACCCTTCTAATCTTTAAACTAGTGGACAAATGTAAACAAAATTGGCACCAATGAGCAAAAATTCCATAAGGATTCAAAAAATGGTTTTATTTAGTATGGGACTACATGTAGGAGTATATCACAACCTTTTGACCAAACCTTTAACCTTTTCATCTGACTTTGTTGCCCTCAGACACCCAAGGTCAAGGTAATCCTGAATCAAAGCCCCACATGTGATCATGCCCTTCATATAGAAAAAATTGGAAATGTAAAATTTTTGTTTTACCACAAATGTTGGATAAGCACACATACCATTTGCTATTTTGAAGTGTTTTATAAAACGTTTGTACACAGTAATTTGTGAAGTCTATTTAGAAATTCAATTGATAACATCGGTGATACAAATTTAAAATTTGGATTTGTTTTTTGGAATACTTTTTTTATTTCCTCTTCATTGGTACCAGTGTCAAACAGATTGGTCCTTTAGTAGTCTAGATATGAGCATTTAAAGATTAGAAGGATTGCTCATTTTGACCTATTTTTGCAATTTCGGTTGTCCATAGTAACTAAACTGTTCATCCATTTTCATTAAAATTTTGGAAAATCAGCTTTGACATTCCAAATAGTTCTAAAAAACATTTACATAAAATTTCATGACAATCCAAGAAGGTTTGGTTAAATAAACCCATTAGGGCATTTGACATGGAATGACCCTACTGCTCTGCTCTAACTTGGCTAATAATAACATAGGCAATAGGCCATACATTGTGTTTTGAGGGACTTTTTGCACAGAAAGTAACACCACAGCCTGCATTTGTATCTAATTTAACTGTCAAGGGATCTTTAATGTGTGTACACAGCCAGCCCCTCTGTCGTGCGCCACTGGCATGTGGAGCACCTAAACCATAAATATCTGATAAATTTTTTGGGCCAATGCAGGTACACCCAGGTTACCGAGACAGTGCCCCACTTGCTCAGCCACCAGAGATCCCCATATAGCACTTATGAGATTACCAGTTATTTGTGTAAATGCATTCAAAAATCTGCCGTAAATGTCTTGTCCTTTTAAAATAAACATTTTTATTCTGAGAGCATTTTGACCTTCACTCAGTACTGTAGGATATAACTCCTAATTGCCGTAAAGACAACATAAGTGCAAGCATGAAAATAAGTCTATACCATGGACTTAATCAAAAACAAAATCTGTCAGAGAGAGAGTTAAACATTCACATGACAATAACCAAGTTATTTTAGGACTACCATGGTATAATTTCTTGTGTACAGGGGATCTAAAGAAGTGGATGGAAACCTGAGGACCGAGAGAAATCTCTCCAGGTTCGATTCCCTATCTTACAACAGATATGTCCACGTCTGGGACCTAACCCCTGACTTTTGTTGTACCACTTTGTCACCCAACCACTAAACATCTATTGGTTTATATATATTTATACGAACCTCTCCTCGTACAACATGTATAGGTAAATTGATATTAGGAGGTAATTCTTTTACAGCATGATCATCTACAACCAGATGCGTTGATTCTTCACTACCAACAGAACAATAAGTTCCACCTAAAACAACCCAAAATTAATACTTGAATAATTCCCTGACAATTATATCTCAATCAAGACAAGGTAATTTTATCATAATGTATTGACCATAAAATATAGCCTATCTTTTGAAATGGACCAGCAATTTAACATCCTACATTCCTGCACAAACCCAGCTGATAATATAGTGTGGTGAGGGAAATAATGCACGGACAGCATGTTTCTGCTTCTTATTGTCTAAAAAGAATTGGGTTTCATGTACACTTGAAAAACATGGTTATTTCTAGAATAACATTTGGTAAATTTTATTTCAATAATACGCTGGCACATAGTAAAATAGAAGACCTGGTAAAAAATCAAAAAGGTTAGGCTGGAAACCCTACTCAAGTTGACGCAATGACAAGACCTTTGGATCAATGTGTGACAAATAGACATTCATTCATCCATCCATCCGACAACCCTATTCTTCAACAAATTCTTGATTGGGTCAGAAACTTAAATCCCATTCTATATTTAACTGCCAACTGAAGTTAAAATAAATGAGAAAACCCACCATTTTCTATAGTTAGTTCTTCCATATGTTTCTGTTCATCAGATGTAAATCCAACAAAGCTGAGACAACACTCGTAAAATGGTTTCACTCTGTATGACATCTAAATAACAAACCATAAAAATATTATTAGTATTATGAAAATAGGCTTTACACACTTGGTGATTAAATAATATTACCAATATAATATATACATAGTTTACACATTAATTATTGAAATATTGTCAGTTAATACGAATTACACACACTTATTTTTGAAATTTAATTTTTCCAAAATGTTTGACTTGGGCTAAAAGGATAGTTTAAGCAACAGCTTGTGAAAATAAAGCATTGCTTTTTCTTATCAAATGGAAACACAGTTGCACTATCAAATCATATAAGTTTCAATAGTTCATAATAATTATTATTCCCTAATAACGTTAAAACTAAATCCTACCATTTTGTCACTGTCAGCTTTCATATCATGGTTATCCCTTTCAGCCCACACTCGATGTACCCAATCTTCACTCATAATAGGTGTGCCCACACTAACAGCAAACTATATGTATAGAAAGGTCAAAGGTCAACATAAAAACTGGTACAAGTAGCAAGATGTAGCCTACTACACTAAATAAACAAAACACATCAAAGATACAATGGATAAACTGGCTGATGTATTGACATAGAGCAATACAATGCGACACTCACGCAGTTAAATGCAATAATACTTCCGTGATGGTATTTATATACATGTACATATGAAAAAAAAAAGTCTATAACACCAGACTCAAACTACAGAAACTGGTCTTTGAAACAAGCTTACTCTTTATTCTTATGTTTGCTTATTTACAAAGCCATATTTATTAAAGAATGCCATAAAATTAGAAAACATCAAAATCAGTTCTAAATCAAACACATGCACAGTGAATTGTACAATTTTGGTTTAAATACTACCGGTAATACTATAGCAACTGTCATGTTAAATTTAAATATTCATAAAATAATTTACCCAGTATGTATTATTTACAAATAAATATCTTGAAAATAAAAATTTATACCATTTTGATTTACAATTTCATAGCAATGATATACTGAGCGCCATATAAAACGCATCACTTAGTTTTTCGTGTAACAAAATGATCCTGTAAACATATCTTATTTATTTTGCTTCTTATTGTGAACATTTATGGGAACACATCAATAACAACAGATTTGTATACTTATGGATATTTAATCTGTAATCAACGGTACAAAGTCAGAGGGGTCAAAACCAAAAGCTATTCTCCATAGAGTTATAACAAATTTTGTAACACTTTTCCACAGACATTTCGATCCTGATGACAAAAGCAGAATAAACCATTTTTATACTTCATGGCATTTAAAGTTCCAATAGCATTTTTTTAAGTTATATTTTTAAAATGTATTAAAATAAAGCCCTAAAATAGATTGAACCTATAAACAGTCCTACCTTGTTAAAGAATAATCCTATAATTCACTATTGCCAGTTGAGAAATTGGCAAAAATATCATTTTCAACTTCAAATTCAAACGTTTGAAGATTGCCGTCCATGGAGAGGAATGGGAAAACAAGGGAGGTAATTGAGTAACTATTTCCTCAATCAGCCTGTGTCAGCCTTTCTAATGCCCAAAAAATTTTGCCCATGATCGTATAATAGTGAGTTGACATCCTTTTGAGCAAAAGCCATAGAAATAATTATGTTTTGACTTTCTTATAAAATATGAAATTGGAACTTTAAGTGAGTGTTTCTAAAATCAATTCCCACCGTGCACTTTGTTTTTGATGAACACCTACCTATTCTTTAAATTAAAATATTAACTTACTCTGTATTTTTCACCACCAGTACAGTTAGCTACAAGATGTGTAACTTTAGTTGTTATATCTTTTCTGACACTTCCTGCCATATGATGAACTAAATCAACTAGATGACACTATAATAACATATACATAGTTTCAATTAAAACATAAAAAAGTTATATTACAATTGAAATGCATAACAAGAACTACATCATTTTTACCCCCTAGTGCCTTAACATTAGGGAAGACCAATGATTTTCAACAAGGCTTCCATAAATCCTAAAATATATTGATAAATAATTCCCTCTGCAACAAAAGCAAAAAAGTTTTCTAAGCAAGAAATTAATTTTTTTATTAAAACCGGAAGTTTTGTTACAGAGGGAATTATTTATCAATACATATTTAGGTTAAAATTTTAAATTTTATGAAAGCCTTGTTGAAAATTGTTGGTCTTCCCCTTTAACATTCCTCTTTGAAACTGGTATCTGAAATTGTCTCCCCTATATCCTCACAATGATCAGTTTGGTCACAATGTCACCAAAATGAGCACTCTGTGCAGACCTTGTATAAATTTATCACTTCATTTGATATCGTTTAACCCTTAACCGGTCGACGTCATTTTGACATTATGACGTCAAGTGGTCAGGCTAAAAAAAAAAACTAACATGAAATATTTTGTATGCCTATTACAATTGAGTACTGCCGGATAATTATAAGTGATAGACTCTTGACAACAACAAAAAAGTTGAAGAGGATCAATTGATCTATAATTTGCAAATCATTTTAAATCATCGTTAAATTAGTTTTTTTGTCAAAAAAAGTTGAACGAAGACATGTTTTTTTTTTTCAATGTTATTGACACGACAAGTTCCTGTCTGAGACGCATACATGGCGATATCAATTAAATACGAAACAAAATGCGGCATATAAAAAAGGTTCTTGTTAAGGTCGCAAATATGCGACCGTGACCACTTTTGGATATAACATTGTGGTGCAAATATGCGACCGTGACCGGTTAAGTAGAATGCGGTTTATTTAAGAAATACTTCCAAGATGATAATAGTGTTGCGAAGATTTATAAAATGAAATCTTGGAACCAGTGCCATAACTGGTACGCTATCGGGTCCCATGGCTACTTGTATACATACAAAGTGCATCTTTATCCCTGTCAAAATCGCCTACAAGGGGTCAATAACAAATGTACCACATGATCTACACAAGTACAAGTTTATACACAACCTCGGACACCCAAACTATATTCATGTATGAAGGATCTCATACTTACTAACTGATCTCGCTTTTTAAAACCAGTAAAACATATAATCAGTCCATTCATTGATGAACAGTACAGTGGTCGCTGTGAAAAGGGAAAAGCCTAAAAAAAAAAAGAGGGAATATATCCATAATATAATTCTTTAAACATTTATCACCAAGCTCTAATAATATAGAGTTTATTTGTGCATTGTAATAAGCTTTAGCTTATATCTGCAGAGAAATTGAAACCCTCTTTTTTTTTTTAATATAAAACAGGTTTCAAATCATACACACTAATTTGTTTTCAAGAGACGTATTGTACTGTATGTTGCAGAAAATTTAAGAATTTGACAAAATATTACGTCATTGTTGGCATTTCTGGTTTTAAGAAAAAATTTTTTTGACTAATGATCATGGTTAGCCTAAAATGCAAAATGCTAATCTTGATCCAGAATTTTCAACATAGTTTATTTATGTTATCTATTTTTTAACTTTAACGAGAATTGTTAACTCTGTATCTACTCTACCGTAATGACCCTTTTATGCTATTTCTATCAAGCTAATAGTGTTCTCCAGGACAAAAGTACTTTACCTCTTTATTTTGTGCTGATTTAATGACTGACGAAGGTCCAAGAATTCTAGCTTCTGCTCTGTGCAATCTGTGATATACATCCCCTTCAAAACTACTAACAACAAATATAGTTTCATATTCCCCGGCATCATGTATAAAATCTAATCCTGTATCAGATGTCACGATTTCTACATCAACATTCTACAATATAAAAACAGAAAAAATACTTTGTTAAATATGAACAGGCTAAAATGATGTAATTTTCACTATTCACTGGAATAAGTTATTTTTTATTATAGCTAAACTGACTTCTTATAAATACTGAAATAAGCTTATCTTTAAGAAATCTTAAATATATTTTGGAGTAATACATTAGTGTTTACTTTTATACCAATTACAATCTGAAAGTTGGTTTTGTAAGACTTCTATTATTTGCATTATTTTATAAATGATAATAAAATGATTCTACAAAATATTTTTTTGGTATACAGTTTGTACTTGGATTTTTGGCCCATGCTATTGCTGCACATGTACATACACTGTACATGTCACTGATAATCTTATAAAACTATGTCTTACATTTACAAACCAAGAATCTAATATTTACATAATTTACAAAAATATCAACTTCATTGCTACCTGCATATCTTAGAAAACGGAAATATTTAAATTTAAGCAGTTTTTTCCTGTGCTGTCATTGTGAATTGCAGTCGTCTTACTTCACATTGTAAGCCAATAGTCAAATCATTGTAACAGTAATAGAATGAAATGAGTATATCTAGTTATTTGTATAAACTCTCACATGTAATGCAGTTTTAAGTTCTGTGTTTTCTTGTGTTTCTTTTCCAACTAAAACTACTCTCACTTCCTTACCATCTGAAAAATATATTTAAAAACATTTAATATATATACATATATATCACTTTATCAATAAATATCGACGGGGTTAAAATATACAGATACAAAGACACAGAGAGCAGGACGGAGGGCCTGACAAGGACAGCTGTCTTGTTGTTTGAATGGGACAAAAAAACGAGGTCCTGTGTACACATTGGCGTGCATGCAAAAGATCCCTTGATGAGTTGCAATTCGATATAAGAGTAGGCGGTAGTGCCAACGTCCAGGTAAAATATACCTCATAGCACACTGTATGATGACAAGCGTTTGTCTTCATTAGCCCTGTTTGGAGCAGATAAGTAGGATGTAAAACCCCATTTCATTTCAGAGGTCTTTTGGTGGCAATACAGTTCAAGGGAGAGAACTTGTCATAGATAACTTTACTGCACAGGATATCTTCCTGGAGGTTAGTGGGTCTATCACTTCAACCATCACTTCAATGTTTCTTCTTAAGATTAAATTTTGTGGAATAACTAATTCATATCTGATTAATTTCCCTACAAGTTCACCAAATGTGACAATGCGGGGCATAAAGACAATATACTTTTACCACAATATGGATGCATGTCAAGATTATCAGTCTTTATATTCACATTATGAACAAATATGAAAAATACACTGTTTCAAACTTAAAAGAAATTATATAGACTTTAGGATTAAAATAACACAGGCTTTGCAATCATCCGTTAAAGGGACAATAACATTCTTGCTGGCTTGGTAGCTCCAGAAAATAAATAATACCCTTATTCTAAGTACTAGATGTTTAAGTGTCCTACCTGTTGTGTAAATTATCCATTACAACCTATTTTACTTGTCCAGAGGGTTCGAAAATATTTTAAAATCCAAGTCACATTTGAAAAGGTTTACGTTAGACTTTTCAAATCAATTGGTTGAATTTTTCCAATTTTTTAAAATAGGTGTGTTAAGATGAAATTTATATCATCATTTACATGTAATTGGAATATTCTAAAATAATATGATTTGTTGACCAGAATGAAGATTGGGACATATTATTCAGTTACAACAAGAGTGTTATTGGGGCTTTAATGGGTGATTGTACTTGAACATTCTTTTATGATCATCAGCGCCAACACTTGCATGTGGGCGAGTGTCATGAAAGAGCAATAATTCCATTGTATTTTTATGGAATTATTGCTCGTAAGTCCACCACCAGAATTACTACCGCCACCATGTTCGCTGCATGGTCAATTAAATTCTTTATCAAAAGTATCTTTGTTTGTTAAAGTGAATTCATCAAACCAACAAACCGAAGGTCAACACAAAATAGTTATCACTATTTAATATTAAAGTGAAACAGTATATGAATGAACTCAAAATAAAGCAAATGTTGAGACCTATCAAACCAACCAAAATATATCTTAGATTTTCCATAAAATGATTACTTGAATGGGAAGATAACTGTAGGAATTAGAATTGGGTTCTTGAATGAATAAAGTATAAAAGACCAATAAAAAAAAGTGTGTATTATTTATCAATCTAAATACTGAGTGGTGACTAATAGATATTTACAGAATGTTTAACAGTGCTGTGCTATGTAGTACAATAAATGCTGTTAATAATAAAGTGTATTACATGTATGTATGGTGTTATCATTAATTATCCTTTGCTGTGTAAACATTGTTAGCATTTAACAGAAATATAAATATAATTTGACATATTGAGACCTACCAGGTAGTTTTTTGGGTGAAGCAACATAAGACGACTTAGTTGGTGTTCTGTTGTTATTTTTATACTCACACCTTGTTTGTATTGTATGCATTTTTCCATTTGAATTGTAAACTGCAACAAACAAAACAATGCTAACGCAACAACTAAAACCAAAAATAAACTACTCCAAGTAAATGAGTCACCCAATACTTTTATTTGAAGTGCAGAGTACATCTATAGTAATTTTACTATTTTAAAGAGAGAGAGTTAAAAATTGGGTTTAACATCCACTTGACACAAACTAGGTCATTTTGGGACTAACGCATGGTCCATTTATATTTCAATAATTTACTTGCATGTGGGGGTCTTTTTTAACAGTAGGAGAAAACTGAGGACCCAGAGAAAACTAACAAGGTTGGACAGTCGACCCTATTCCTGTCAAGTACAAACGTGGAATCGAAACCATGTCAGTTAACTCAATGACAGACCGTATGATACAGCGTGCACCGTGTTAACCATTCGGCCTTCAAATTTTACAGGCAACTTTTTCGTCCCAAACGAAACCATAACGTCAAAGTTAGCTACAAAGCCAATCAGTAACCTGTTTACATATTCAAACATTTTACAAATAATTAAAAATTGGGTGGCACATTTATATGGTAACAAAGCAAAGAGAATATAACACATGCAATATAAATACAACATATAATACAAAACAGAAAACCGTTTGTAATTAAAAGGAAAAAAAAAAGAAGGCTAAAAAGCTATAAAAAAAAGAAAGCAAAATCAGAGTTAAACTCGTAAATTGGCAAAAAAAAAAAGTCTAATTAAAAAAGCTATAAAAAAATAGAAAGCAAAATCAGAGTTAAACTCGTAAATGGGCAATCTACAACTAGGTCTACTAATCATCAAAATTTGGAGAAACTTTGATGCCTATTTAATTGAAACAATAAGCTTCAAGCTATAATTATAAATCAGTATAAAAAGTGTTTATAAATTAATCTTTGAATCTAATATTAATATACATATAATTAAAAAAAAAAGCTTCTTTATCCATAACCTGCAGAGAGAGAGAGAGAGATGGGCCCTTAACATCCACTTGACACAAACTAGATTATTTGATTTAAGCTTTTAAAGTTACCCCTTTCGGCCTTTAATAAAAAGACATTAACACTTATTAGACTTCAAATAATTGCATACCGGTAAATGTGACATTGTTATGTAGCAATATATTTACAGCAAAAGCACTTGTGGATAATCAAAAGGACTATGGTACTCTATTTGGCAAAAACAAACACAAGAAATGCCAATGATTACATGTACGTCCAGAAGATTAGCTGTCTCAGACTTACATGTAGTTCTTTTCAGAACTGTCTTTGAGCGAACTTTCGCTGACAGTTCTTATCCGGCCTTCAGCCTTCTATAACTGCACTACTGCAGTATGAAAATACGGTAAAATATCACTATACCCAACCCCTGTTCTTAGGCTGTTTTAGAACCCTTACCGTCTATTTGTCACAATTCTTTATTTTCCACCAAAAGGAATCGTTTCTCATTATATTTGACACAAATTGATAATAATTCAACTCCATTTTCAAGTAGAATTTAGCAATGATCCGGGTCTTGTAATGTCTCTTTAGTTTAAACGTATGTGGTGTATGTTTATTATCGCAAAATTCTACTTGAAAATACATGTAGTGTTGAATCTTTATAAATGTGTGTCAGCTGTGGCGAGGGCAAGAAATGATTCCTTTGGCGAATTAAGTAGAATCAAGGTGAAAAATAGGTTAAGATTCCAAAATAGCCTTAGAACAGAGGTGGGGAAGAACGGTATTTTCATACTGCAGTTATACAAGGCCGAAAAGGAACTACTGTGTAGCGAATATACATGTATCGTTCGCTCAAGGACAGTTTCAAAACGAACTATCTCAGACTTGCACTCGCTGATCTCCATATGATCATCCGCTTGCAATCAAGAAAAAGCTACTCGGACACTGTTGTACTAAAGAATGATATGAATTACTAAGTATGCATAGCTAGTCTCCAACCAGTATTACCAGTGTGTGGTAAAACTCCAAAAATGGTAGGCTTAATAATGTTACTGTTGGCAGTGTTGGTGTTGGGAAATTATTATCATGACATGTCATTGCTAACATTTATTTTATATACAGCACAAAATTGCATGAAGTTTCAACTTACATCTGTTGTCTAAACTACGAATTAGGCCTACTACTAGTAGTAAGTAGTATCAGTTTACAACTTTAAAATTCAAATCAAAATATACATCGGATTTCAACACAAAACAAGGGGACCACAAAACTTCTTCTTCTTCAGTTGTTGTTTAACGTCCGCTTCCACCGAAGGTGATATCGCAGACAAGTCCTATTTTTCATTTTCATTATCTTAGCGCACGCGCAGGGGTCTTTGCTGTGGGAGGAAACCGGAGTGCCCGGAGGAAACCCACGAGGTTGAGAAGGAGCCCCTATCTCCATGCCACATACGCTCACACCAGGGCTCGAAACCACAACCGCAAGCCAGAGGTGACCGGCCAACTAGAGGTCGAAGCGCGGCACTCTAGACCACTAGGCCATCCCAACCCCCCGGACCACAAAACAACGATATTATGCTATTTATACTCATACTGTAGTTCAGCCCTGAATGCCAGTCTCATTACACTCACCTGAGCGTTCAGGGACTGTCCCATTCAATCAATTTCGAAAATAATTGGAACACCAGTCAATTTTACTGGGCAACTTTTCACTGCCAAACGATGGGGTGTTGATCCGTGTGGGCGCCTGTACAATGTAAACGAACATCTTAGTGAGAAAATAAGACCTTGCTTACTTCGCTAGAGGCAGTATGAGCGACACAACAAGCTGTTAAAAATACGTCCCCTCCCATCAAGTTACATTTCCCCGCCATGACACTCTAAGTCTAACTGCAGGTCAACGTCCACATTCAGGAATGTCGGTCATACAAGACGAAACGAAATGTACACACAAGGATTGACACCCCGTCGTTTAGCAGTGAAAAGTTGTCCATTAAAATTGACTGTTCTCCAATTTTTTTTCGACATTGATTGAATGGGACTGTCCCTGAACTTCGTTACGTTGTGAGTGTAATAATGAGACCGACGTTCAGAGCTGGATTACACTAACTCATACTGGTGCTAATTAGTACATCAACATATTATTTTATAAAGTTAAAAATGTAAATAGCACTCCATCGTTTTGAAGAATCTATGAAAAAGTAAGACATGCATTTATTAACATTTAACATTGTCATTTCATTTCATTTCTTTTGAAGAAATAAAAAAAATGGTGGCCCAGCAAATCACATTCAGTATTCACACATTGTTTTTGCTTTAAAAAAAAAAAAAAGGCGTTTTAAGTAATACGACAAAATGAAATGCGTTCTTCGTTGATTTTATTCATGGAATATTACCAAAATATATGCTTTTGTTTATTTCGTCTGTTTTCAGAGTGTTTAACTGCTATTACTTACCGTCTTCTCTTACAACCTCTAAAAGTTTATGGTCCGCCATTGTTATGGCCTCGTTTGCAACACTTTGAAATTGGCGGTGTTTTAATGAAACGGTATTTTCTATTGGTGAATAAATGCTTCCGGTAATAACACGTGGTCGACCAATGAAAATAAAGAAGTTGATATCTCTTCACGCTTGACAGTCATGGCATTGTAAAAACACAGTAGACAAGTTGATGAAGCGTGATCTTTTTGGACAACTATTAAACCCGGCGTGCTCGCAATTTTATGTCATTCATTCTGGTGCACTCTCGAAGAGAGTTTCTTCCTTTGAACTTGAATATGATATTTTAGTTGAGCCAGCACTGCTAACATAGAAACATTAGTCTGTAAGAATTCTATTTCATCAGATTTGGACTTAGCGTGCGTTTTGTTTGTCACGTAAGCCAAGAACTTACGAGCTAAGGCAAAGAACTAGCAGATACGGTCTCAGACAGTGTTGCATTTTGAGGTGTCATTCCGGGGAAGTGCACTCCAGATATTTTTAATCTGTATCTAAATTAAAGACAGTTCGTGTTAGTGCCAAGTGGTGAGTTGATTTTATTACTAATATTATTATTAGAACCTTGGTTAGCCTGGAATTGAGCAAGTCGCAGAAAAAGTAGCGATATTATTTTTGGATTCCACCATTTTTATTTCTCTGTGAATTTTGTCTGGCAATGCTTGCTGGAACGCTAATGTTGAATTGAACAGGATTGATCTAAATAGTAAATACGTCCGATATTCATATATATGTACCGGGTACTAATTAATGTAGAGACGGTATAGAGTGGGCTTAAAATCCACTTTCAATAATGTATTTTCAAAACACTAGCTTGAATTTATAATTAAAATGTAATATACATGTAATATACATGTATTGTATGTCAATTAATTACACCTTATGTGAATAATCATTGGACCATTGCCTCAAAAATCAATTTGATGTCTAATTGGTACTCAATCAGTTTTGGATTAAGCCAATCAGTTCAGTTCTTTATTTACTTTGATTATAAAGATCATCAACAATAATACTATACAAATAAATAGACCTACATGAAAAATATTCCATAATCTGCAGTAGATCTATATATAAATAAGTAGGCCTACAGGGGGGGGATTTAGTAATTAGTAATTTATCATATATAAGCTTATAGAGAAACTTTTATGTTGTAGCTCAGAGGGCAGTTAAAAAGCTCGATACATGTAGGCATGACAGACAATTCCTAAGACAATGTAGATCTGTATTAGTATTTAGGCCATTAGCTTTAGATCTGCAGTGTGTCAAGGCTATTATTACACATAAAATTATCATATTTTATTACTAGACTATGATACACATATTCTATTATATATGTCATTCTTCTTTTTTTCAGTGTAATTATGACTGCTGGAAAGCGTGTTGTCAATGTGATTAACTTGGGTCGTATGGGGTATTTACGTGCCAATGATGTTCAGATGCGACATGCTAGACAACTTTTGGATGAATTGGCAGGAAAGCCATCTAGTAAGGGTACAAATGTTTTACTCTTGGTAGAGCATACCCCAGTCTACACTGTAGGAGTTCGTAATCAACAATACAGTCCTGAAGATGCTTTTCGGTTAAAATCATTAGGTGCTGAGTATTACAAGACAAACCGCGGTGGCTTAATAACTTTTCATGGTCCAGGTCAGCTAGTTGCCTACCCAGTTTTGAATCTTCAACATTTTAAACCCAGTATGAAGTGGTACATTTCAGCATTAGAAAACACACTTATCAAAACCTGTCAAAAATTTGGAATAACGGCTCGAACAACAGCCGACACTGGGGTATGGGTGGAAGACAGAAAAATTGCGTCAATTGGTAAGAGTTATGTTTATGTAACAGAAAGATCATTTTAAAATTGTATGTATTCAATTCTGTCTACATATACATGTAGATATCCACCAGTCACATTGTCATACTTAATATTTAATGAAAACTTAATGTGCATGTACAACACAAATGCTTACTCAAATAAAAAAGGGACTCTTTTTTTGCAATATACATGAAGTTGTTGACATTTATATATAATTGTAATCGAGAAAACTTAATTTTCAAATAATTACATGTAATAAAACATTTGCTTAATAGTTGACACACTAACTTGAATTTTAGCTTGAGAAATTTAGAGCAGCCTTGAACTAGTAGTATTTTGTGTCAAGGATTCTCAATGGATTGATTAAACATGACTTCTCATGTTTAGTTAAAGTTTACAGAAAACATGCAAACATGCTCTTTATGGGCTGTTTTACCCCACTTTTATGTCAATAGAAACCTCATGTGATATTTACATGTAAATAGACAGATCATGAGATGTTAAGATACTTTAGATAGAAATATGCTGTTGATGGAAATCTGAAATGTTCATAATAAAACATAATCACTTGGTCTGCTCGGTTCATTGTGTTGAGGTAATTAAGCACATCTCATTAGAAAAATGTTTTGCGAAGAATGAGCTGGCTTGTCTTGGCAGTTTGAAATCAATAGAAACCAGTCTAAATTGTTAAGTAAATGTTTTTTAATTGTGTATAGTTGTAAACATTTTATTTTTCCTCTTTATAATGGCATGGTGAGACGTTTTAATAATGGTATTGGGAGTAATCTGTTTTTTTTTTTACCAATGCATTCAGTGCTGAAAATATAATGATTTCAAATTCTAGATTAAATGTTTAATGTTTATTTTTTATTTTGGATATTTTCAGGTGTACATGGTAGTCGCTTTGTCACAACTCACGGATGCTCACTTAACTGCAACATTGATTTAAACTGGTATAAACATATTGTACCTTGTGGACTTCAGGGAAAAGAAGTTACCTCTCTTACCAAGGAGACAGGACAAGACGTTCCACTCAATGACACCATCAGTCCTTTCTTATCATCTTTCCAAGAGATCTTTGACTGTGATTTAGAATATAATTTGTTAGAAGCTCACGAAATGGAAGAGTTTATAGCTAACCAACATCTTCTCACTCAGCGAATGCAGAATATTCAACAAAGTGTGCGTCAAATGTCAACATCAGCAGTTCACCAGCCACAAGCTGTTGATCCGATAATCGCTAATCCCATGTGGTAGAATTAAATATTTATCAAAGAACAAACAATGTGCATCTACAATCAGTTCGATGCAATTCCATTATTCCGGTTCATGCTGTGAAAACCGGGACCAAAACTTGTTAACTACAATATTGAAATGTTACACCATGCCATATATCATTTTTTGTTCATCCTCGAAAACAAAGGTGCAGTATGTTTGTTATAGGTAGAAGTTGAACATTATTGGTGCTTTGTAAAGTGTATAATATACACATGGTTGAATGCAGATTGTTTATATACATAAAATTGTTGAGCTTGTGTGTGTGTGTGTATAGCTTGGAGTTTGGTGCCAGCACTGCCTGATGTTATGTACCTGTAAATATGTAAAATTAATTCCTGAAACCTGTTTACATTCTTATGTACAGTGCATGTATGTGTACATTGTACAATATTATTTAAATGCATATAATAGGTTAATTGTATACAGCTGTATCTAATACAAGCGTCAAGACTAATATTAAATTAATTCACTTACTTAAACCTGATATTTATGGCACATTTAAGTTCATGCTACAATGCTTCATTACATTGTTATTTGTATGAAACCATCACATTAATATTTAACAACAGAAATGAAAACATATTGATTAGATGGGCTAGATGTAAAGATATTGAAACTCCTTCAGTTGATTAGTGTTCTTTTTGCTAATAGACAAATTTATGATCAAATAAGGTATTGTAATGGAAATGTGCACTGAAACTTCCAGATTTTAAAATCCCTAATTGGTATGATGATTGACTTGTATAAGCTTATTAGGTTCTGTATTAAAAGTATGTAAAAAGTTGTAGCTTGGTTTACTTTTTGTGATTTGTATCAAATATTTATTTTGTTACTTTAATGTACAGATCAACTCTAGTGATAATAAAAACGAAAGTCAGAATAAAGATCATTTATCACCCAATAACACATTTGACAGTAGATATCGCTTGTATGATAAATTACATAATCTACTACTTAGGAGATATCGCTTTACATGAATTTGATTGGTCAATCAAAAAGGAACTACTTTCTTTTATTTTAAAGAAACAAAGTTACTTTTTTTAGTTAAAAAGAAACTGTTTTTATTAAATTGACCTTGAAAGAAATACTGGGTCAATATATAGGCCTTTGCAATAGCTAATCTGCTGTCAAAAAACTGATGTATCGCTACGCTGTAATGTAATTAGATTCTTAAAAGTGAAATCTATACCAAATAATTATATTTATTTATTTGTGCATGTGAGAAAGGATTGGGTGATAAATAAAATCTCCAACTCATGTGTTTTGATATCAAAAAATATCAACACTCTTTGTCTTTGATAAAGTAAAAAAAAACTCGGCAGAGCCTCGTTTTTTTCACTTTATCAACTTGTGTTGATATTTTTTGATATCAAAAAACACTCGTAGGAGATTCTCTATTTATCTTGATCAAATAAATATTGACTAGTTTACTAGTATTATCTGATCAATTATTTCTTGTATTTCAAGATATTGGTTTATAAGTTTGATTTAGAATAAGGTATTGTTATGTTGACAGATCTGTCCATAATGGTGTGTGGGTGTTATTTGAACTTGATAAAATAAATTAACCTTTGTGTAAAAAAATCAATAATGCCTTTCAACAATATGATGTATGCCAGTAGCTTTAAATACGTCTCCGTAAACTCAAAGGCTCTCAAAATACAGATTTACTTTTCGTTAGAAATAAAATCTGTACTTATTGTTTGCAAAAATTCAATATATTGGATTGATGAAATAGGCTAATTCCATTGTATGGTGTGTAAAAGTGTATAATATACATAATATGTAAATATATAGCTTTAAATGTTTCTGTTGTTCTATTTAGTGCTTTCTGTTTAGTATTTACCTTTGTTTTGAGTTTATCAATTGCTGTTTATTTCTCATGTTACTGTTTGTATATAAACTTCTATTAAACTGTTGTATTTAATTTTGTTGTTTTTGTATTTAGTAGCTTTACTCAGACCAGTAAACTACTGTCTGTTCCAGGTAATACTACAACTCGAAAATCGCTTGTCATTTATTTAAATTTTAATTAAAATGGCTAAAACTTCGTGTAATACCTGGAATGGTCATCCCATTGCTTTCTGTCTTGTGAGAACTAAGTTCAGGTCATGCTTTATATCCTTTCTCCTATGAAAAATCGTTATTTGTTTACATCTTACTAATTGAACCTGCCATGTTTGGCCTAGTTATCTGGACGAGCCTAACTGGACAAGGGGTGCTTTAAGTCGTTTCACCCTACTTTGATTAGCAGTTGGTTGTTTCGTTCCAGTAGAATATAACTCTTTTGAAAGAGCTATTTACTGAATCCCAGACCACGGCTGTTTGTCCCACTAACTTGAATATTTAGTCGCCAACCGTCCGAAGGTTGTAATTTTTTATATCAATATAAGCTACATGTAAATTTTAACCCGCTATCAACGAAATTGTGGAAGGGGGCTGCAAAACATACTCAAAAGTAGTTACGAGAGCATAGCTAAAAACGTTGAGATATCCTGATGTGTTTGTTTTTAGCTACGGTTGGATGGCTGCCTTTAGTTCCAAGTGGCAAACTCAGTTTCTTTATCAATGCACGTAACATCTTAAAAATAAGATAATTTTACGCTATTATATCCAGTTAAACAGAGCTATAAAGTCGCAGAAAACAAATTTCAGAATCATTTTACCAGACATATTTATTCAAACTTTAAATAAGGCTATAATAACCTTTTACACCAATTTACCTATTTCTGAGAGTTCGCATGGTTATGCCATGTGCCGACTTTTCAAAATAGTTTTAATCTTTAAGTCACTCCAAATTTTCCAATGAGAATTTTTGTGCGAAATAATCAAGGTGGAAACAGAAAAAAAAAACATATCAATCTGAACAAAAACAATATTGTTTCACGCAAGCTTTAAAGTGTGAAACAAAAACAAGTATTGTTGTCGCGAAAAAGACGGCCGAATTCTCCTTCACTGTGTCACATTTCTAACCGAATGCACCAAATTGTAAAGTACTTGTCTACCCTAATGCGAAATGCATGTGCTCCATGTTGATGTTATGAGAAAGTGACAATGTCTAAATATGTGAAATTTACAAGAGAATACTGGATTTTATCTGACTTCTAGTCATTTGGGCTAAGGGAATAAATCAAAGGGATGTCAATTCCAGTTATGTCACAAAGTTTTAGCCAATTTAATTAAAAAATGAAGGCATGGTAAGCATTTTTCGAGTTGGAGTATCACCTGGAACAGACAGTAACGATTTTCGGCCGGATCAAATGGATAATTTTCAACTGTCCATAAATTTGACCAAAATATGAATTTTAGCAATGTTATAAAAAGAGAGATATGAAAACCAGTGTAATTTGAACATATGCAATAGGATTCACCATGTCAGATGTAGGTAATATGTAAACATGTGTTGTTTTGATTTATAATTATTTAACAAGAAACGTGAGATTAACCATCAATGGGTACAATGGAACATGTAATTGAATTTAGTAGGTTTCTCTAAAAATCCATTTCAATTAATTAATAATGTGTGTGTGGCCTCTAGGCTCTGGGCGAATCGCCAACATACGATGCCCGTCCTTATATGAAGTAGATAGCATGTAACTATTGATCAAATTTACTCTCAATTCACTGATCAATACTAGTTTAATAAAGATTTGTGGAATAGACGTGTCTTGTGATGCGATCCACACACACACACGGGGGCGTCTTTTATGTTTCTCTCGACTAGATGGAATCTGAAGGTAGATGGTATCAAGTCTGTAAAGTAATTAGTAGAGATCTGTATTAAAGCGACCCAAACACGTAGACTTAATAACCTTTTAGCAGTGTTTATCAATCGTAGTTCGTAACACAATTATAGAAACACTATAATTATTATAAGAGAAAACCGTTAACAATGATGAAATTAAAAAGGGCTTGCCCTATCAGAGAAAACATTGAAGAAATCAAAAAATGATTTTAATGCCTGGAATTCAGAGATGCATCAGATTTGAGATCGTAATGATGTTTATAAAATCTTCGTAAACGTAAACATCATCGATTAATTGGAAACTAAGTAATGGTCATCAATTATCGTGTTCATTGAGCCCGCTGTGGCATTACGGCTGTTACAGACAAGTTAATGGGCGAGAAAAGTCGCCTAAAATAACCGAACATCTTATTAGCAATGATTCAGTCCAGGGAACTGGTTCAGGAAATTATAACTGAGATACATCCAAATTTTAGTAATTAGATTGGATAATATTGGACTAATTCTAGTGCTTAGCCTACCCAATGGATTTTATCTTAATAATAATAATAATAATCTATTTTTAAAGGACTGAATATCCAACTAACTAGTTGCTCAAATGTTTGTTAAGATTCGAGAAACGGGGCCCAGTTATGAAAATGACACTGTATATTTTTAACAAAAGGTATAAAATGAACATATTCAGAGAATGGGTGCTGGTCATAATCGTATTTAACATGAAATGACTAATTATTGTCACGTACAAAATTCACCCCCCCCCCCCATCTTAGTGATGTTAATGTAAGTGTACATGTTTAGTAAAATGTTAATGCAATAAATGTACTGTAGCATATCTTCACACCTGTTGGTGAATGTGAATAATGTTGTTTACCAAATAATTTGTCATTTCAAGCACATTTAAAATTGCACGTGCTAACTCTCACATAATGACCCGGTGGCGGAAAACTGCCAAAAAATTAAATATAGATAAATGTTTTTATACTTTATAAATATTATAATATGAATAGTCAATAATATTAGTACAGCCGTAAAGCTGCACTTGTTAGTTTCACGGTAAACGATGAAAAGGTGAAAAGTATACCGACACAAAATAATGCCATTGTTTTGATATATTTTGTTTTCGAATAATATATATTAAAGTAGATCAAGTACAAATAAAAAAAAAACGTCCAGTTGAGCATATGATATATTATATAGGTTTTAGGGAACTATGTGGTTATTCTTCTCATTATGCACAGGGAGAAATACGTACTTCGAGAATAGACCCCTATCCTGAATTCCTGAATGGCCGAAATGACCCGGTTTGTATTGAGAGTAAGTTACCCCCCACCCCTAACAACCCATCCCCCGTGTTACACCGTGTTATATGGGTATATACTTTTCAGACGTCTACGAATGCCAGGGGCCTGATTAAATCACACTGACCGTGCACATTCTTAATACATTCAAGGCCATACTATTATGTACATGAATACACCGTCAATCTCCTTCCGTAAAAGTAAAATATAAAGAAAGTTAATTAGTCCAAGAAAAGATTAACGCTTCCCCTCCTTGTTTTTATTAGGACCATCTGTGATCCATTTTTCTATATAAAGGATACTGTACAATTGGAATGCACTGTCACTGAGTCACAGCAGACAAACATTTCTAATTATCGTTGACATTTTCATTAAAGATACATTCCCGTGAAATTGTTTATAGGATAGTTATTTCCAATGAAAGAATAGCAAATTTGGTGTGTATGGAAGTATACGTACCCAACATTATTACAAAAAACTGGCTTCCCTGAAAGTAACCCCAACGGCCAACATAAGTCAAAGGGGTAAAGGTATACTAAACTGGCGTTCTCTCGGTTCGAGCGACGAGGGAAGCGCTTGGTGTGATTCGACGAATAGCACTGAGAGATGTTGATAGAGGTTGATCCAAGAATTTAATTAGGCTTCGAAATTGATGGTAAATGGACAGCGCATAACGACAAATACAAGCCGTAAATGAATCCTCCCTCAGTCAAGTCTCGTGACAAAAATGGTGTCTTTTAATAGATATTAGTTTTGGATAGTTTCGTGCGAAATGTGTTAAGAGGGATTTGTATAGCACTTTTGATAGATAATTTAGTATGAATATGATTTTAGTTAAAATGTTTCGGCAAATCACACAGTTTGTACGTGGTTCGGTATCTTTAATTGCTAGATGAAACCTATATAATGTCATTGTTGGTTTTACGCATAATTCCCTTATATACTAATGATAAAAATATAAAATTTACATAGTACATATATTTAGAGTGGAGTTGATGATAACTTAATCTGTTGTTATGTGTGACCTTTTGCATATCAAATTTTGATCTAGATTATAAAACTGTTTGATCCTGTCCAAACCAGTTTTGTGTGTTTATTTTGGCATTATCAAAATGTATTATCGGTATAAAAAGTACTACAGGCATATCAGGAAACCATTGTCCTATCCATATCGTAGAAGTGTATTCAGGTCTTCAAGACCACGTGTTCGTATGGTAGCTCCCACCCTTGATCTCATTCTCATCTCTTCAGTAAGTCGCCGTCTGCAGAATGGGCAACTGCTGCCATTCTAGACGAAGAGCTGCTCCCAATTGTGCCCGAGTCTGTACAGGTGGGTTCAGTGCCCGTATTCGACTGCCCGAGATGCTCCAAGCATGTTGTAACGGATGATGTACGGGCTCATGGCAGTCCCAGCCAAATTCATCACACGCATATCGAATAAGCTGTCACCAAACGTGACGGGTTTAACCGTCATTGATAATTTGTGTCATCAATGTCATCTGTGGACTCAAAATGGCATTTGTGATCATCAAGAACAATGTTGAATTGTGTTTCTGATTCTGCATTCAAAAGGTTTTGACTCCATTTTTGGCTCAAATACGGCATCTTGGAATTCTCTTCGGAATCATCATTTAAATCCCATAACCGAATAAGCCCTTTATGTTTTCTTATTGTCAAACTATATTTTTCTCCCAGTGGAATATCATCAAGGTTTCAGGACAAGTATTGTAAGTCAAGTCTTATATACCATGTATACGTACTTGTGTGAAAAAGGTGTACGATATAAAAAAACATCAGCCCTTAGGGGCCTTTGGCGACTGGTAAAATTTTGGAGTTGATAGTTATCAAAAGTGTCACTTTGCTGCATCAAGCGGGATAATGAAGGTGAGAAATCTGCTCTGACAGCGACATAATTCAATATCTACTGCCAATAATATACAGGGGACCTCAGGTCCCACTCCACCCACGGCTCCATGTCCCACTCCAACCACGGCTCCATGTCCCGCACCACCGAATAGAGAAACCCGACTGGAAAACGTCGGTTGCCCTTGTTAGTGGGTCAGAATCAAATATTTATCGAAGTTATGTTTGACCAAACAAGGCTGCATGTTGAATTAAATTAATTAAACGGAATGCCGCACAGTATATGTTTTGAAATGCTAAATCTTATCTAAGGAAACTGAAGCCTCGTAAATGATAACATATTTGATACAATAAAAATGTTAAAAGCAAGCGCATTTTCAGAAACAGCGTGGGGGCGCAAGAAAAAAATATCTAAGTGCCTTAAAGGGGTTGACAGATGATAAAAGTTCATAGTGTGACAGCTGTACTAAGATATGTATGTTAAGTTGTCTTGGGTATAAGTAGAACACGTTTGTTTATATACAACTAGGTTAATACTCTGACACAAATGAAGGGATGGAAACGGGTTTACTAGGGTCATTTTGAGATTAACATATGGCCATTCAATACAACGACGTGTTCTTGTATAATGAGAACTACATGTTGTATATAGTTCGGTAAATAAGGCACTGGGTCACGGCGGGATATTCTAGCATGATTTCCCCCATCTTCAATAGAGGGCTTGATCTCGCCTTAACAACATACATCTTATCAAGCCCTTCACGTAATACTCTGCATATTTTGGCACTAAGTTCGATTGGCACAAGCTCAGCCAGGGAACCTATAAGATTCATCGGTCGTCGTGAATACCAAGTGTCGTGCTTTTAGCGAAAATGCCTACATGTGACAATCGAGATGCAATGTTCAAAGATCGATCAATGTCAAGGTTGCTGATTTTCCACGAGTTTCTCAATTTAAAAAAAAACATGTTTGTTTATAATGTGTTATTTGCCACGAACAATGCTAATTGGTCACGTGTAAAAACAACGGACTCGAAGTTCAGGAATTGCTGAGTATTGAAGCAACGGTTAGATGTTGTAAAACTCGCGGACGTTGCTTAAGGAACCTGGATTCCCCTTGTCAGCTCGGTTTGTTCGAAAAACCGAGGTCCTAATATGTAGGTTACATGTTGGCGTCCACGTAAAAGGACCCTTTACAGTCGGAAGCAATTGTTGTCCGAACAAACTTCCCCCATGGCAAACTGTCACCATTCGCCCAATCGGTACACAAAGGTACGGCCTTTAAGCCCACTGTGCTTTTAAAATGCAGAAAAAATCAAAACTTAACAAACTCATATTATCATTTAAAGTCATTCTTTCTTTAGAACGTTTTTTTAAAACTATTTTAAATGTTGTAAATTTCGTTCTTCTCCACAGTAACTTGTTTATGACTATACGCATGTTGATTTTGGCGACATCTCTGATCTTTATCAGAACGATGATGAGGAGATACTCTATTCACATAATTGGTGTACAATGTACATTTATTATTTATATACATTTACATCCATGTATAGAATGTTCTATGTTCATTTCTATTGTACACATGAAGCCATTATATAAAATAAAATATGAAAAATAAATAAATGCATACATAAATAAAGAGAAGACTGTTGGAAAGCCAATTACAAAATCCCATCTTGACCTTGCATTTGTGTATTGTCCGGAACGTACAATATTACGTTAGGTTATTTACCTAATAGGTTATATGCCACCTCATTCTTAATACAAGTGTTAATTCATCATAATTACCTAAGGATAAAGCATTATCTAAGGATTACTCCCCAATGAAAATTACGAACTAACCGGAAATGGTAAATATAATAAGGCTACACATGGAACCCCAAGGAATATGCTGCTCCCTCGTTCAGCATACGAGTAGACCTTCCTACGTTGCCGTGCAAAATGTCTCTTATGGCATATACCCATTTCATTAGCCCAGCTGGTGCAGAGAAGTAGTTTGCTAAAACCTATTTCATTCCATTTTCTTACTTATTTCAGTTGTGTTTTTGAGGATCATTGGATCTCTTTAATTCACAAAATAATTAGCCAAGTCGGTGAAGAAAGGTAGGACGTTATAAGGCATTTCATTATATTCCATAAAACTCCCTTAAAGCTACATCTACCTTAAAATTGAAATTTGAAACGCTTTCATCATGACGACCTTAACCCTTGTGTTGTGAGCAATGATGGTGAAATTTCGAGACAGATGTATCACGATGGCTTTGTATTATAAGATACATGTAATAATAGTTCCCATATACATAATAAAAAAGTACTCATATAATGTGTTGCCGAGTCTAATAATATATTAAATTACTCAGTATAGACAATATTAACCCCAAAGTATGTCACTGCCCCATAGAGCAATGAAAGGACAATATACAAACATATTAAACATAAAAGCTCTATTCTTTGGTGTTATTCTTAGATCAAGAACGGGGAATTCTCGCTATAATAGTTCAAAACGAGATAATGTAAAATGAATTTGCTGAAAATTTTAGTCAAATTGATCCACTCTGAACCGGGAATTTATCGATTGAATTTTATGCTTTGCCCCGACCATCATTAAAGAAGTTGGTACGATAAAAAAAAACATAGCATCGATTATCGATTTCTTTTCATTAAATCACCCGTGAGCGTTGAGCTGCAGATCGGATTATAATCCAGTAAATATAGTCGACTAGCGATGACATCGAGAAATGAATATGGTCTGAAAAAGTTAATGAATGTTTAATTGATAATTTAAATAACATTTCAGACCGAAAGAAAGACCTGCAATAGGTAGATTTAACTCTTGCATAATTCACATTTAAATAGACGAATATGATATATCATTTAATTGTCATTTGTGAATTAGCCATATTGAATTACTTCCGCATTGTCGTCATTTATTCATTACAAATGTGGTTCGAAACCATTATGTTCGTAGAGTAAACGACTCGTATATTGATTTTAAAACGTGCATTGCGTCTTTAATAGTTGGTATTAATAACTCTTATCTCCACGATAAGTTAACATGAATATTGATTGATTAAAATGGACCTAAGTTGAATTCTAATTCGTGTTTTTAATTTCGAATATTATAGATAATAGTGAATCTAAACGACAAACTATATCAGAAAATAACCGTTCATGTCTTTGGAAGGGCATTATGAATGTTACAATTTGCCTTCTACATAAAAGCCCACGAACACACTGAAGAGCATGCAGTGGATGTAAGAGTTCAGCATGGTATCCATATATGGGGTTATCCAAATCAGCATATGAGTCCAATATTGCTTGTGATGTCAAATATTCTATACATGCAATTGCATTTCCTTTCATTCACCCGGTCAGAGTTAGAGATATTATTTATAGATAGCCGATATTAAAATGTTGATGATTGCGATGTAAATATATTGGACAAGGACGGAAGAAGCTCAGGGTTTTATTAAAGATAATACTATATTTATCTCAGTTTGATCATTATATACTACCGTGATAGATGTATGGTAGAGTAAAATACTGTGTGTGACCCTGTTACAGAACAGACAACAATATTGAAAATGAACTTTCTATATTTTCGACCGGAAGCATGAATGTACTAGTCTTTTGTCCTTACTTCATTTAGCCTATGATTGTTAGATTGACTTTGTTGTTTTTATTTTTTTTTGTTTTGTCTCGTTGTTTATTAGGAAGATGGTGATTGGGTGGGGTGGGATGGCTCGCTGATTAGTAGGTCCTGGGTATCCTTTTAGTACAAAACATGGCTTATGATAGTTTTCATTACCCCAATTGCTGACATGGTGCAGAAAAGTAATACACCAGATACACCAGGCCTCCTTTTTGCTTTGGGTTACTTTTAACCCTGCCATGAGGAATTTTATCCAACAGTTATGACCAGGGCCGCCAGCAGCTCAGAGCAACTTTGGGGGGGGGGGGGTCGCGGGTGCTGTACAATTGACGGACAATGTAGATGTCTGAAGTTAATAAACAGTAGGTTTATTGGCACTGTTGTGTTCGTGGAGTTATTTTTAACACCATTTCCAACATTCTCTTAAAAATGCCTAATTTGCATAAATTCAATGGCCGCCAAATTTGCCAGTGAGTGATAGTCATCACATGAGATCTTCAGTCACAAGAGAAGTTCTTGAAATCTGATCTGCGTTCCGTGATTTGCCCCACCGCCTTACTCTTCTTTGCTGCTGAACAAGTTGAAACACCACCATGGTGTTAGCAATACAGTATCTGGTCTAGTGCTATAGCTAACATTTTATCAGCTGAAGTCAGTTGGCGTCGAAACAACGAGATGATCCCCAAAACGGTAGTGTATCGACTTTAAAGTTCTTGAACAGGATGAACGTGAAGAACCATTGGTAACCTTGTCCCTGTCTTGCCCCCCCACCCACACACACACACACAACACCACCATACAATCGTTCAGCGACGAAGCGTGGATCGCTGTGGTGCCAACTTGCTTTCGCAATCAAAGATCACTGAAGTTTCACCTTGGTGGAACAGCAGTAGAGCCGTAATACGGTTATGACCAATCGTGGTTGATCACGGCAACCTCACGATAGCTCACGACAGTGTTACGGTCGCCACCAGATCCGCCACGGGTTGCACAGTTTAACACTTCTGTAACGATTCGCCCCAGATTACTCCGTCTCACGTCCGTTTCAGTACGGACTCGACGTAGAACCACTGGAATCAAACACCGGAAAGTGTAACTGTGTCTTATAATAATGTTATTTAGACCTATAACCAGTGCCGGATTCAGCCGGGTGGGCCTAAGCTCATAAACAAGTGGGCCCGAGCCTATAAAGAAAAAAGAGAAAGAAAAATAGAATAAAATAGTTCCATTTGGGGGGCTACGGAATGTTGGGGGGGGGGGGCTACGAAATGTTTTGGAGGCGCTGAGGATGTGGCTGGCTAAGAACACCCCTAAGAAATCACTATTTTGGGTCAAATATTGGGGGGGGGGGGCTAATTCGATTTTTTGGGCTACGGGCCGACTTTGGCTATCCTTGAAGCTAAAGAAATAATTTGGTTCTTCCTCAGAGAACAATTATCAATTATCATCACAGAAGTAAACAAGTATCACCACAAGCTTGCGAGGTTCATTGTCAAATACGTGTACTGTATGTATATTATATAATGGCATTATTTACATCACGGAGAATAAAAGGTTTTTGTTTTTGACACTCAAGAGAATTCTCAAATTCATCTGCTCTCAGGAAATCAAAAATTTGCCTTCTTCTGCTTTGGCCTGAAATGCTTGGAAAATGTGTTTGCCCGTACTTGTCTGGGTTTTGGTCATTGACCTGACAGGTGAGCCTTCGGCCCACCAGTCCGGCACTGCCTATATATTAAACCATTTCCATAAAAGTTGGGGGGGGGGGGGCGCTTGTGGTCTAGAGTGCCGCGCTTCGACCACTAGCTGGCCGGTCACCTCTGGCTTGCGGCTGTGGTTTCGTTACCCGATGTGAGCGTATGTGGCATGGATAGGGGCCCCTTCTCAACCTCGTGGGTTTCCTCCGGGCACTCCGGTTTCCTCAAACAGCAAAGACCCCTGCGCGTGCGCTAAGACAATAAAAATGAAAAATAAGACTTGTTTGCGAAATCGCCTTCGGTGGAAGTGGACCTTAAACGCTAACAACAACCTAAGATTATAACGGTCATGGTCATCTTTTATTGTTAACTACAGCGAATTACTGATAGATTGACGTCATAGCAGTTTTACGATACATTCCAAATTAAAATTATCATTTAAATGCAGCAGATATTATTTATCAACCAGCTGTAGCAGAATGATAAACTGATATAGTTATCTGACACTTTCATAAATATGAATGCCTCATTAAAATACACCTTCGGTTTTTATTTTTACACGCATATCATAACTGTATAAATTTTTGATATACAATAAAACTATTCATTTCGCATAGAGTTTTCAATCGAACAAAAGCGCTTTGATTTTAAATATAAATATATCTAAGAGGAAAAAGGCTAGAATAAAAGTCAAACTATAGATAGATCTTACAGTACATATTAAATACTGGCCCCTTTTATCTTAATTAGCATAGTGGTGTATATAGTACAGTCATAGGTTATATACAAGCCACCTTTTTTTAAAATCTAAATTGGCATAAAATAGTAAATGTGGAGAACGGTACAAAGATTGCAGGTAAAATGTTGTCGGGGCGAAGACATGCTCTGAATTGATGATACTCGGGAAGAACAGCATGCGTTGTGGGTGCTATTTACAAAAATGACAACGTTCTTTTCTATAGTTTGTAAGACCGAAGTAATAACAATGACCCCCCCCCCCCCGCCCCCGGAGGTTAACACAAAATACTACGAGTACGTACTATCATAGCAGACCGACAATTAGAACATGGGAGAAATAAACGTACATGTATACACAGAGAATCTCCTACGAGTGTTTTTTTTTATATCAAAAAATATCAATACAAGTTGATAAAGTGAAAGTTTTTTATTTATCACCCAACCCTTTCTTACATGCACAAATAAATGAAGATAATTATTTGGTATAGATTTCACTTTTAAGAATCTAATTACATTACAGCGTAGTGATACATCAGTTTTTTGACAGCAGTTTAGCTATTGCAAAGGCCTATATATTGACCCAGTATTTCCCTCAAGGTCAGTTAAATAAACACAGTCTCTTTTTAACTAAAAAAAGTTTCTCTTACTTTTTATTTGAAATAAGTGGTTTCTTTAAAATAAAAGAAAGTAGTTCCTTTTTGATTGACCAAGGAGATATCGCAGTAGATTATGTAATTTATCATGCAAGCGATATCTACTGTCAAATGTGTTATTGGGCGACAAAGAGCAATTTACAGAAAAATAAGACTGTAATGGTAACTGTTTTATTTTACCTCTCAATATATACAAAGAATAAAATGTTATTCAATACAATCGTGAATTTTACAAATCATCATTTTAAACTTATTTTGATTTTGTTCTCCATTTGGCCTCCTTCTTCGTTGGTCCAGCTTACTTTCTTGATTCTTCAGCCAATAATCTTTGTGATTTATCTCCACAAGATTTGATCATTCACTCATTTCCGTTTGTGTAATAAAAACACGGTTGTGCTCTTGTTTACTTTCTATTCACTATATAGTTTGGAATGCCATTTAAGAATAGGTTTATAGATAGATATTAGATTAAGCAACAAGAACCATTCAATAGCTACTACTTCTTCAGGGGTGTGTACCATCTCTTTCCTGGTCACATTATGCCGTTCTACACTATCATTTATAGAACTAATTAGTTTATCATTAATTCGGATTTGAGATTGACTTTGTCCACGAGATATCAAACCTTTCATCCCTGAAAATTGATGATCCGCATATTCTAAGTTGTGGGGTTCATCTTTAATCTTTGTGCTTGTCCTGTTCCAGACATCGTACCATAAAATCATCTAAATGTCTTTGTTCTTATTCTGGTTCTGGAATATATCCAGGCAAGGTAAATTCCTCGGCTACGATATGGGCAGTTCTTTGCCCAACAGCTGCTTTTGGTCTCACTGGTTTTGCTCGAGGATTTACTTCAACAGGCTGGTTCCGTTGTCGTTTCTTGTTGGTATTGACCTGTCTTGGTGCCCTGTTAGAGTGAGTTGCGGGGTTTGTAACAAACAGTGCCAACAAATCGTGATGGCTTTGGCTGATATTTGTCTGCGGAAGACTCGGATCTTGTTTGTAATTGACTGCTAATGTTCTAGTTTTGCAATCGATTCTAGGAATTCTTGCAATATTAAAATCCGCTTCATGTCCATCTGATGAAAGACTACCCACATCAATCTCCTCGGACCTCCAACTATTCTGAGAATCGGACCTTGAACTCCCAGCATTAGATCTATTAATTGGTGTTGGGGTTCTGCTTGGTGATCTTTCTTCTGATATCTGGCTTGTTGGTGAACACCTGACAATATTGGTGGATTTCCTTGAGAGACATCCACATTTTAGAGCATTTGGCAACGAAAACTTATTCCCCATGGCGTTACAGCTGCATTCGTTGAAATTTTGTCACAAAATAATAGTCTGAAGTTAGCGAGCTATTGTGACGTCATTGTAGTATGACGTTAACTTGTCATCAATCAAGCTAAACTTTTTATTTACCAAATTAATTATTATTCATAAGTTTTATTAAATCATTATTATTGTAAATTTTTATAGCGCATAACTTCCACGAATAAGAGAATTATCTACTAGAACGAATGTCAAGTAGACAATACGACCCCCACGCCCGCACACACACACTGCCAGGAAGCGCTTATATTCTAATCAAAAGCATCTTAAAACATAATATATAATTATTGTTAAGTAAGTCATTTAGGCCGCATATTATTGTAAATGTTACAGTGGACTGTTCGTAACATCTTCCACAAGGAAGTGATCGCGCACGATTTACAAAATATGGTACATAAATTAAAAATACATAAGTAACCTAAACTAACAAAACAGATATGTGTGTGAACAAAAGAGAGAAAGAGAGAAATGGGGTTTAACATCCAATCGACACAAACAATGCCATTTCGGGACCAACGCATGATTCAATTTTATTTCAATATAATTCGCTTGTGCGTAGGGGTCTTTAGCAGTGGAAGGAAACTGAGGACCCGGAGAAAACCCACGAGGTTGGACAGGTGACGAACACCCGGGGAATCGAAACCACGACAGTTGACGCAAAGACAATGCTAAATATTCGGCCATCAAACACTCCGAGTTAATGGACAATAAAATCAACTTTAAATTTGATAAATTTCATTAATACTTATAATCAAGCATTGCAAATGTGGGGTACTTTGTTCCAGATAGGAGGGGCTCGAAAATAAAATTAACAATTATTAAATGAATTTTACAATACGAGAAAGATTAAATACACCTTGATAACCCGAGTAATTCACGGCGACTGTGCCCAGGGCTGCTCATATCGACTTTTAGAAATGATAACACTGTTGTCATCTCACGGACAATCGTATGGGGGCTATTTGAATAGAAATGAAATGAGGTTTAACGTCCTCCTGTTCTGTACGGACTGGGGTAATAATGAGGATGGGGTGGGGCTATTAGAATATCATAGAAGCTTTGCAGTTCTTTTGAGAGAGTATTTAGTATTACTTACTGTACTACATGTATAACTTTTCATTTTCAAGAAGCCACGCGATGGAATAATAAAAGAGAGCAGTGCTCATCCTGGGTTTCATTTTTGCAGGGAGTTTGCAGGGGTAAATGAAAGTCCCCCAATCGTAGTCAAAACCAAACTGATCCCGCAGTGAATATTCGCTTGGCCGCTACAATCACTGATAAGCATGACATCGACGAGGCTTAATAAGTACGGCATATTAACTTTTTTATTCCGACAAATTAAATTCTCAAACATTTTTTTGAGGTAACAGAAAAATAAATAAAGACGTTTGAAGTAATTGAAGTTAAAAAATATTTCCTATTAAGTGTAAATGGGTATTAAAATGAGTAAAATGCGTCATTTTGCCCGAAGCAGTTAGGTGTTAAGTAAACATTGCACGAGCCGTTGAGCCAATGCATGCAGTCAACGCACGTGCTGTGGACACTATCTGTTACAGAGTTAATTCGTAAGTAATTCTCTGTGAAACAGATTGAGTCAAAACTAGTAGCTAATGAGTATCGTGAAATGGCATCAAGGTCGTATTATCATTTCTAGATTAAACCAATATTAGTACTGGTAAGATCACAAATTTTATTCTGCCGCAGGTATAAGGCGTTTACAATTGGAGACACGCGTACCGATTTTCACGGGATTCGTCTTCTTGATATCGTGATTAAACCATGCTACTTTCTAAGTAATTCAATAAGAATCTTATCTATTGTAGACTATGAGGGGAAATTTACCCGGGCGGCGGCGATACGGCCTACTCTTATATCGAATTCCAACTGCCAATGGATCTTTTACGTGCACTCTAATGTGTACACGGCACATATTTGGTTTTACAGATCTACCATTTTAACATGATGCAGAGAGTCTTCATCAGAGTTTCGCACACTTTTTCAGCTATTCTTTATTTACAAAATAATGACGCAGTATTTTGATCTGAACATTTCGACACTCTAAGTCAGCGGTTCCCAAGCCCCCCTTTGATATGAAAGTATATAATTCAATTAAATCCTTTAAATGAGACATTGGATCATGTTGATGATTTGTAAGATCGCAGTGAAAACAAAAACAAACAAAACACACAAAAAAGATAGATTGCCAGGCAACGAAACATACGCCCACAGCAGCTAAATCGTCCGGGCAGTCAACAAGAGTTGTCTCATATTTTTACTTTTTTCGGTAATGAAACATTTATAATACACTAAAATGTTATTAAGAGTAACAACTCATTATGTAATTATCAGAAAATCATTAGAATTTGTTTGCTTTTTATAAAGTTTTGCCCCACACTAACAATTAGTATAGGAAACATTTAATATGATGGATTTAGCTGTTCAGTTATTAAAATTCGCTGAAAAACAATAGGCTTCTTCGTCTCATGACCTTAAACACTGTGTATAAATTCAAAGTTAGTCGGATATTAACTTTAGCCTCTAGAGCGTCCACAAGCAATTGTGGACGGCGGACGGACGGACGGACGGGCGCGACGACAATATACGACCACATTTCAATGTGGGCGTATACAAAGCAACAACCCAAAATCGTTCCTGGACATCACATGTAAATGGAATTCAAAATTGCATTCCGTTTCATTTTACTTATTTTCTGAATAAAATAATTAATAAATATGAATAAAACTTACACTTCGTAAAATATATCTACGAACACTCGTCTGGCAAACACACTTTCATTTTCTTCTAGCGATGAAGTTGGGGAATTGGGAGGGGGGGGGGCTTATAAGTGGAATAGACTCGGACCTCTTTTTATCTTAGTTAAATCCGGATCAGGTCTGATGTCAGAGGTGGTTAGGGGTGGTGGCACGGTAACGATGAAATTGACAAATTCAAAATAAATATGGGTACTTTTCATTCGAAGCTATATTATATACCTGTATCCAGCTTCCGGTTTTTTTTTCTAATCGATGCTAAGATGCAAATATTTCTGTTTCTTATGTAAATTGCGCATTCCTTCGAGAAATCTTGAACATCGCTATATGAAAAATTAATTATTATTATTATTTTCTGGGGGAACCCTTTGCGTCCCTCCTTTTGAAAAATTCTGGCACCACCACAAGATGATAGACCCACGGTGTTGAACAGGCGACTCTACTTCTTGTCATGTACTCAATGACAGATCATGATCATTAACCAATCCAATCGACCACCCAACCCCCCATTTTGAAATAGAATCGAGAGGCGCCAACCAAGCAGTCTCCTTTACATCAAGTTATATACGTTTTTTTTTTTTTTTTTTTTGCTACTAATGAAGTTCGGTTGTAGCTTTTCAAGGAACTTCCTCTTTTGGGATGGAGTTTGCAGCCAATAATTTGACCATTCGTTTCGTTGTGTTTGATAAAAGAAGAGAGAGAGAGAGAGAGAGAGGGAGAGAGAATGGGGTTTAACGTCCACTCGACACAAACATGTGGTTTAACTTGGTTTAATTTTATTTCAATAATTCGCTTGCGCGTAGGGGTCTTAGCAGTGTGGGAGGAAACTGGACTACCCAGAGAAAACCTACGAGGTTGGACAGGCGACCTTACTCCATGCCACGTACAACCGGGGATTGACTCAATGGCAGGCCGTATGATACAGCGCGCGCAGGCTAACCATTCGGTCACCCAACCCCCGATAAAAGAAAGAAGAAACGCATAGGCGTACGAGGCGGGGGGGCCGGGGGGCACCGGCCCCCCCAAATATTTTCATGAAAAAAAATAGAAATCTGAAAAGAGCCCAGAATTGTTAGATCGGTCATTAGCCGAGGAGTTTTTGAAAATGGGGTGGGGTAGGGGTATGGCCTTGTCGGGGAAGGCTATGGTCTTGTCGGGAATGAATGCTCAGTTTGTCGGGAAGCGTCGCGCCGTCTGTCGGGTTTGGAATATTTTTAATAATATGGAAGCGGAAAGAAAGCAGTCCAGTCAATGATGAACACGTTAACCATCTGAATAGAACTAGCACGTACACATGGCCTTTCTCAGTTCTTGAGTACGGTACTGTGTTAGTAATAATCGTTTGACTTGTTCTTCTTTTGGTTTAATATAGTGCACTAGATGTAAATAAACTTGAACTAAAATGGTCATTCATATATTAAAAGTATATAAATTTTACAAGTTCAAAAAGTCTTCTATCTTGATTCTAGATGTATCTATCTTAGATATGGATAAAAAATGTGAACTGTCATATAATGAAAAACGTGGCAAAAGTAAATCGTAATACGGAATATATAGATTGTAAATTTGAACTTTTATAAAATGGTCATACATATATTAAAAGTAGATAAAGTATATACAAGTCTTCTATACATCTGAGATCTGGATAAAAAAGTGTAAAGTCTCATAAAATGAAAAATGTGGCAAAATTAAATCGTTCGACTTGTTCTTGTTTTCGTAGTAATAGAGCTTATTTTAAAGATGACTTTTTACCAGTTTTTATGTTGCAACTGACATAATTTACTACCCACTCCAAAATACTAGAAAGTATTCGAAATGCCTGGAAATCGCGTCTATGGCCGTTTGGTTTTCAAAATTTTCTGGGGGAGGTCCCCCATACCCCTCGTCGGGGGGTCTCATGTGAAGTCTCATAAAATGAAAAATGTGGCAAAAGTAAATCGTTCGACTTGTTCTTGTTTTCGTAGTAATAGAGCTTATTTTAAAGATGACTTTTTACCAGTTTTTATGCTGCAACTGACATAGTTTACTACCCACTGCAAAATTACTAGAAAGTATTCGAAATGCCTGGAAATCGCGTCTACGGCCGTTTGGTTTTCAAAATTTTCTGGGGGAGGCCCCCCATTCCCCCCCGTCGGGGGAGGGTCTCATGTGAAGTCTCATAAAATGAAAAATGTGGCAAAAGTAAATCGTTCGACTTGTTCTTGTTTTCGTAGTAATAGGGCTTATTTTAAAGATGACTTTTTACCAGTTTTTATGCTGCAACTGACATAATTTACTACCCACTCCAAATTACTAGAAAGTATTCGAAATGCCTGGAAATCGCGTCTACGGCCGTTTGATTTTCAAAATTTTCATATAAACGCATATATTTTGTCCCGCGCATGGTTCTTCAGTTTTAGCTATCGGAAGCCATTGACTCAAATTACGAATATCACCATCTTCTTAATCCTGTGATTACTTTTTCCACGTTTAACACGAAATACTACGAGTATGTATAATCATGAGCGACCCACAATCAGCGGCGTAGCCGTGAAATATATATGGGGGAGGGGGGCGCAAATGAAATTACATAAAATGTTGACAATCTGTAACGCGATAAGGAGACTGTGGCAGACAGACAATCATTACATGGGAGAAACAACCGTTCATAAATACAGAGCAATTTAGTAAAAAAAATGAGCACTCGAAATGAATGTATTAGTAACTGTTTTATTTTACCTCTGAATATATACAAAGAATAAAATGTTATTCGATACAATCGTAAATTTTACAAATCATCATTTTAAACTTATTTTGATTTTGTTCTCCATTTGGCCTCCTTCTTCGTTGGTCCAGCTTACTTTCTTGATTCTTCAGCCAATAATCTTTGTGATTTATCTCCACAAGATTTGATCATTCACTCATTTCCGCTTGTCTTATAACAACACGGTTGTGCTCTTGTTTACTTTCTATTCGCTATATAGTTTGGAATGCCATTTAAGAATAGGTTTATAGATAGATATTAGATTAAGCAACAAGAACCATTCAATAGCTACTACTTCTTCAGGGGTGTGTACCATCTCTTTCCTGGTTTCATTATGCCGTTTTACACTATCATTTATAGAACTAATTAGCTATCATTAATTCGGATTCCAGATTGACTCTGTCCACGAGATATCAAACCTTTCATCCCTGAAAATTGATGATCCGCATATTCTAAGTTGTGGGGTTCATCTTTAATCTTTGGGCTTGTCCTGTTCCATACATCGCACCATAAAATCATCTAAATGTCTTTGTTCTTATTCTGTTTCTGGAATATATCCAGGCAAGGTAAATTCCTCGGCTACGATATGAGCAGTTCTTTGCCCAACAGCTGCTTTTGGTCTCACTGGTTTTGCTCGAGGATTTACTTCAACAGGCTGGTTCCGTTGTCGTTTCTTGTTGGTATTGACATGCCTTGGTGCCCTGTTAGAGTGAGTTGCGGGGTTTGTAACAAACAGTGCCAACAAATCGTGATGACTTTGGCTGATATTTGTCTGCGGAAGACTCGGATCTTGTTTGTAATTGACTGCTAATGTTCTAGTTTTGCAATCGATTCTAGGAATTCTTGCAATATTAAAATCCGCTTCATGTCCATCTGATGATAGACTACCCACATCAATCTCCTCGGACCTCCAACTATTCTGAGAATCGGACCTTGAACTCCCAGCATTAGATCTATTAATTGGTGTTGGGGTTCTGCTTGGTGATCTTTCTTCTGATATCTGGCTTGTTGGTGAACACCTGACAATATTGGTGGATTTCCTTGAGAGACATCCACATTTTAGAGCATTTGGCAACGAAAACTTATTCCCCATGGCGTTACAGCTGCATTCGTTGAAATTTTGTCACAAAATAATAGTCTGAAGTTAGCGAGCTATTGTGACGTCATTGTAGTATGACGTTAACTTGTCATCAATCAAGCTAAACTTTTTATTTACCAAATTAATTATTATTCCTAAGTTTTATTAAATCATTATTATTGTATATTTTTATAGCTCATAACTTCCACGAATAAGAGAATTATCTACTAGAATGAATGTCAAGTAGACAATACGACCCCCATCCCCCGCACACACACACTGTCAGGAAGCGCTTATATTCTAATCAAAAGCATCTTACAACATATAATTATTGGTAAGTAAGTCATATTATTAGGCCGAATATTATTGTAAATGTTACAGTGGACAGTTCGTAACATCTTCCACAAGGAAGTGATCGCGCACGATTTACAAAATATGGTACATAAATTAAAAATACATAAGTAACCTAAACTAACAAAACAGATATGTGTGTGAACAAAAAAGAGAAAGAGAGAAATGGGGTTTAACATCCACTCGACACAAACAATGCCATTTCGGGACCAACGCATGATTCAATTTTATTTCAATAATTCGCTTGTGCGTAGGGGTCTTTAGCAGTGGAAGGAAACTGAGGACCCGGATAAAACCCACGAGGTTGGACAGGTGACGAACACCCGGGGTATCGGAACCACGACAGTTGACGCAATGACAATGTTAAGTATTCGGCCATCACCCCCCCCCCCACCCCCGAGTGAATGGACAATAAAATCAACTTAAAATTTGATAAATTTCATTAATACTTATAATCAAGCATTGCAAATGTGAGGTAGTTTGTTCCTGATAAGAGGGGCACGAAAATAAAATTAACAATTATTAAATGAATTTTACAATACGAGAAAGAATAATACACCTTGATAACCCGAGTAATTCAAGACGACTGTGCCAAGGGTCTCTCATATCGACTTTTAGAAATGATAACACTACCCTGTTGTCATTTCACGGACAATCGTATGGGGGCTATTAGAATAGAAATGAAATGAGGTTTAACGTCCTCCTGTTCTGTACGCACTGGTGTAATATTGAGAATGGGGTGGGGCTATTAGAATATCATAGAAGCTTTGCAGTTCTTTTGAGAGAGTATTTAGTATTATTGTACTATAACATTTCATTTTCAAGAAGCCACGCGATGGAATAATAAAAGATGGTAGTGCTCATCCTGGGTTCCATTTTTGCAGGGAGTTTTTAGGCGTAATTGAAAGTCCCCCAATCGTAGTCAAAACTAGTTGCTAATGAGTATCGTGAAATGGCATCAAGGTCGTATTATCATTTCTAGATTAAACCAATATTAGTACTGATAAGATCACAAATTTTATTCTGTCGCAGGTATAAGGCGTTTACAATTGGAGACACGCGTACCGATTTTCACAGGATTCGTCTTCTGATATCGCGATTAAACCATGCTAGTTTCTAAGTAATTCATTAAGAATCTTCTCTCTTGTAGACACGTTCTAGCCATATAAGATTTCAACAATTATACAAAGATAGGCTGGCACTGCCAGCCAGGATACGCCCACATTTTCGAGAGATGGATAGAGAAGAAGCAATACCGAAAGTGATTTTTCCTACATCATGAAGTTAGAATTTGATATGTGCAAATATCGAAATGAATTAAGAACTTTGGGTTACAAAGGTGTATTTGAGTAGGCTTCAAATACGACTGGGGATCATGTTGCTAAGTGGGTAAGAAATTCGAACTCAACCTTCCGTAGGGTGTAACGGTGATAGAGTCAAACGTTTTTTAAAATCGGATAATAATTAATTGTGACCTCCAGAGGGACCATAGGCGATTTTTCGGACAACCAGGGGCCATAATTCAGGAAGTTACGATCCGATAAATAACAACAGGCACCTCGATCTTTGGGTTATAACCATGCATTTCAAGTTTTATCAAAATCAAATTAAAATTGTGACCTATACAGGGTCCACAACCATGATATACCATTTTTTAACAGTATTCGCGTACAAACGGCGGCCTTTTTGTCTGTCAATTTTGGACCGATTTTCCCGAAATTCGAACTCAATCTACCTTACGGTGTGGTGTAACGGTAGTATAATCAAACGTTTTTTTAAATCGGGTAATAATTGTGACCTCCAGAGGGACCACAAGCTAAAAAAGGCGATTTTGCGTATAATCAGGGGCCATAATTCAGGAAGTTACGATCCGATATGTGCAAATATCGACAGGAACCAAGATCTTTGGGTTATAACCATGAATGTCAAGTTTCATCAAAATCGAAATAGAATTGTGACCTCTACAGGGTCCACAACCTTGATATGCCATTTTTTAACAGCATTCGCGTATAAACGGCGGCCATTTTGTATGGCAATTTTGGTCCGATTTTCCCGAAATTCGAACTCAACCTGCCTTAGGGTGTAACGGTGATATTATCAAACGGTTTTTTAAATCGAATAATAATTGTGACCTCCAGAGGGACCACAAGCTAAAAAAGGGGATTTTTCGGACCATAATTCAGGAGATTACGTTCCGATAGGCGCAAATATCGAGAAGAACCAAGATCTTTGGATTATAAACATGCATGTCAAGTTTCATCAAAATCGGTTCAAAATTGTGACCTCTGTAGGGTCCACAAGCTAAAAACGTGATTTTTCGTACAATCAGGGGCCAAAATCCATGAAGTTTTGATCCGATACATGCCAATATCCAAAGCAACCGAGATTGTGACCTGTGGAGAGCCCACAAACAATTGTGGACGGACGGACGTCCGGACGGACAGGGGCGACGACATAATACGTCCACAGGTATAGAACGCGCCAAGAAAATAATGATCTGAAATTGCACCAGTTAAAAAAAAAATAAAAAATATTTGGCTATAAAAATGAAATGGGGTTTAACGTCCTACTTTTAGCATGATGTGGAAAGTCTTCATCAGAGCTTCGAACACATTTTTCAGCTATTTTTCATTTATAAAATAATGACACGGTATTTTGATTTGAACTTTTCGACATTCTAAATCAGCGGTTCCCAAGCCGGCCCCCTTTGATATGAAAACAAATTAAGTTTTCTGAAAGTATATAATTCAATGAAATCCTTCAAATTAGACATTGGATATTGTTGATGAAGACCGCAGTGAAAACAGTGCTGTTGTTCGGGAATAAAATCCCAAACAAAACACACACAAAAAAAGCAACAACCTAAAATCGTTCCTTAACCCCGCAATGTCACGTACTCAATGACAGACCTTATGATCATTATCCAATCGACCACCCAGCCGCCCATTTTGAAATAGAATCCAGAGGCGCCAACTAAGTTATATACGCTATTTTTGAAACTAATGAAGTTCGGTTGTGGCTTTTCAAGGAACTGCCTCTTTTGGGGTTGAGGCCAATAATTTGACCATTCGTTTTGTTATCTTTGATAAAAGAAAGGGAGAGAGAGAAAGAGAGAAATGTGGTTTAACGTCCACTCGACACAAACTAGGTCATTTCGGGATTTACATAATATGGTTTAATTTTTTTTCAATAATTCGATAGCATCTAGGAGTCTTTAGCAGTGGGAGTACCCGGAGAAAACCCACGAGATTGGACAAGCGACCCTACTCCCTGACACGTACAACCGAGGATTCAAAACCACGCCAGTTGACTCAATGGCAGGTCGTATAATACAGAGCGCGCACGCTAACCTTTCGTCCACTCAACCCCCCGATAAAAGAAAGAAGAAACTCATGTATTTTGTCCCGCGCGTGGTTCATCAGATTTAGCTATTGTAAGTCATTGACTCAAAATACGAATATCATCATCTTCTTAATACTGTGATTACCTTTTCCACGATTAGCACGAAATACTACGAGTATGTAAAATCATGGGCGACCCACAATCAGAGGTGCAGCCTTGAAATATATATGGGGGGGGGGGTGGCTAAAATGAAATTACATAAAATGTTGAGAATCTGTGACGCGATAGGGAGACTGTGGCAGACCGACAATCACAACAAGGGAGAAACCACCGTTCATAAATACACACCAATTTAGAAAAATGAGCACGCGAAATTAATGAGACAGTGTATTGGTAACTGTTTTATTTTATCTCTCAATATATACAAAGAATAAAATGTTATTCAATACAATCGTGAATTTTACAAATCATCATTTTAAACTTATTTTGATTTTGTTCTCCATTTGGCCTCCTTCTTCGTTGGTCCAGCTTACTTTCTTGATTCTTCAGCCAATAATCTTTGTGATTATCTCCACAAGATTTGATCATTCACTCATTTCCGTTCGTCTTATAACAACACGGTTGTGCTCTTGTTTACTTTCTATTCGCTATATAGTTTGGAATGCCATTTAAGAATAGTTGTATAGATATATTAGATTAAGCAACAAGAACCATTTGATAGCTACTACTTCTTCAGGGGTGTGTACCATCTCTTTCCTGGTTACATTATGCCGTTCTACACTATCATTTATAGAACTAATTAGTTTATCATTAATTCGGATTTGAGATTGACTTTGTCCACGAGATATCAAACCTTTCATCCCTATTGATGATCCGCATATTCTAAGTTGTGGGGTTCATCTTTAATCTTTGGGCTTGTCCTGTTCCATACATCGCACCATAAAATCATCTAAATGTCTTTGTTCTTATTCTGGTTCTGGAATATATCCAGGCAAGATAAATTCCTCGGCTACGATATGGGCAGTTCTTTGCCCAACAGCTGCTTTTGGTCTCGCTGGTTTTGCTCGAGGATTTACTTCAACAGGCTGGTTCGGTTGTCGCTTCTTGTTGGGATTGACCTGTCTTGGTGCCCTGTTAGAGTGAGTTGCGGGGTTTGTAACAAACAGTGCCAACAAATCGTGATGGCTTTGGCTGATATTTGTCTGCGGAAGACTCGGATCTTGTTTGTAATTGACTGCTAATGTTCTAGTTTTGCAATCGATTCTAGGAATTCTTGCAATATTAAAACCCGCTTCATGTCCATCTGATGATAGACTACCCACACCAATCTCCTCGGACCTCCAACTATTCTGAGAATCGGACCTTGAACTCCCAGCATTAGATCTATTAATTGGTGTTGGGGTTCTGCTTGGTGATCTTTCTTCTGATATCTGGCTTGTTGGTGAAAACCTGACAATATTGGTGGATTTCCTTGAGAGACATCCACATTTTAGAGCATTTGGCAACGAAAACTTATTCCCCATGGCGTTACAGCTGCATTCGTTGAAATTTTGTCACAAAATAATAGTCTGAAGTTAGCGAGCTATTGTGACGTCATTGTAGTATGACGTTAACTTGTCATCAATCAAGCTAAACTTTTTATTTACCAAATTAATTATTATTCATAAGTTTTATTAAATTATATTATTATTGTACATTTTTATAGCGCATAACTTCCACGAATAAGAGAATTATCTACTAGAACGAATGGTTCAAATATAAGTAGACAATACGCCCCCCCCCCCACACACACACACACTGACAGGAACGGCTTATATTCTAATCAAAAGTATCTTAAAACATATAATTGTTAAGTTAGTCATATTATTAGGCCGAATATTATTGTAAATGTTACAGTGGACAGTTCGTAACATCTTCCACAAGGAAGTGATCGCGTACGATTTACAAAATATGGCACATTTCATTAATACTTGTAATCAAGCATTGCAAATGTGGGGTAGTTTGTTCCAGAAAGGAGGGGCTCGAAAATAAAATTAACAATTATTAAATGAATTTTACAATACGAGAAAGAATAAATACACTTTGATAACCCGAGTAATTCACAACGACTGTGCCAAGGGCCTCTCATATCGCCTTTTAGAAATGATAACACTACCCTGTTGTCATTTCACGGACAATCGTATGGGGGCTATTAGAATAGAAATGAAATGAGGTTTAACGTCCTCCTGTTCTGTACCGACTAGGTATTGAGGACCGGGAGGCTATTAGAATATCATAGAAGCTTTGCAGTTCTTTTGAGAGAGTGTTTAATATATTATTGTACTATAACATTTCATTTTCCAGAAGCCACGCGATGGAATAATACAAGAGAGCAGTCGGTTTCATTTTTGCAGGGAGTTTGCAGGGGTAAATGAAAGTCCCCCAATCGTAGTCAAAACTAGTAGCTAATGGGTATCGTGAAATGGCATCAAGGTTGTGTTATCATTTCTAGATTAAACCAATATTAGTACTGATAAGATCACAAATTTTATTCTGCCGCAGGTATAAGGCGTTTACAATTGGAGACACGCGTGCCGATATTCACAGGATTCGTCTTCTGATATCGTGATTAAACCATGCTACTTTCTAAGTAATTCAATAAGAATCTTCTCTATTAATTGTAGACGATAAGGGGAAATTTACCCGGGCAGCGGCGATACGGCCTACTCTTATATCGAATTCCAACTGCCAATGGATCTTTTACGTGTACTCCAATGTGTACACGGCACATATTTGGTTTTACAGATCTGCCATTTTAGCATGATGCAGAGAGTCTTCATCAGAGTTTCGCACACTTTTTCAGCTATTCTTAATTTACAAAATAATGACACAGTATTTTGATCTGAACTTTTCGACACTCTAAGTCAGCGGTTCCCAAGCCCCCCTTTGATATGAAAGTATATAATTCAATTCAATCCTTCAAATGAGACATTGGATCATGTTGATGATTTGTAAGACCGCAGTGAAAACAAAGACAAACAAAACACACAAAAAAGATAGATTGCAAGGCAACGAAACATACGCCCACAGCAGCTAAATCGTCCGGGCAGTCAACAAGAGTTGTCTCATATTTTTACTTTTTTCGGTAATGAAACATTTATAATACACCAAAATCTGATTAAGAGTAACAACTCATTATGTAATTATCAGAAAATCATTAGAATTTGTTTGCTTTTTATAAAGTTTTGCCCCACACTAACAATTAGTATAGGAAACATTTAATATGATGGATTTAGCTGTTCAGTTATTAAAATTCATTGAAAATCAAAATATTTGTTCGTGTCAACACCTTAAACTATGTGTATCAATCTGAAGTCAATTGCATATTAAGTTTGGCCTCTAGAGCATCTACAAGATTTTTTGAAGTGATCAAGGACCATAACTCTGGTAGTTATTATCGGAAATCGCTGAAAAACAAGAAGCTTCTTCGTCTCATGACCTTAAACACTGTGTATAAATTCAAAGTTAATCGGATATTAACTTAGCCTCTAGAGCTTGTGGACGGCGCGACGACAATATACGACCACATTTCAATGTGGGCGTATAAAAAGCAACAACCCAAAATCGTTCCTGGACATCACATGTAAATGAAATTCAAAATTGCATTCCGTTTCATTTTACTTATTTTCTGAATAAAATAATTAATAAATATGAATAAAACTTACACTTCGTAAAATATATCTACGAACACTCGTCTGGCAAACACACTTTCATTTTCTTCTAGCGATGAAGTTGGGGAATTGGGAGGTGGGGGGCTTATAAGTGGAATAGACTCGGACCTCTTTTTATCTTAGTTAAATCCGGATCAGGTCTGATGTCAGAGGTGGTTAGGGGTGGTGGCACGGTAACGATGAAATTGACAAATTCAAAATAAATATGGGTACTTTTCATTCGAAGCTATATTATATACCTGTATCCAGCTTCCGTTTTTTTTCTAATCGATGCTAAGATGCAAATATTTCTGTTTCTTATGTAAATTGCGCATTCCTTCGAGAAATTTTGAACATCGCTATATGAAAAATTAATTATTATTATTATTTTCTGGGGGAACCCTTTGCGTCCCTCCTTTTGAAAAATTCTGGCACCACCACAAGATGTTAGACCCACGGTGTTGAACAGGCGATTCTACTTCTTGTCATGTACTCAATGACAGACCTTATGATCATTATCCAGTCGACCACCCAGCCGCCCATTTTGAAATAGAATCGAGAGGCGCCAACCAAGCAGTCTCCTTTACATCAAGTTATATACGTTTTTTTTGCAACTAATGAAGTTCGGTTGTAGCTTTTCAAGTAACTTCCTCTTTTGGGATGGAGTTTGTAGCCAATAATTTGACCATTCGTTTCGTTGTGTTTGATAAAGGAAGAGAGAGAGAGAGAGAGAGAGAGAGAGAATGGGGTTTAACGTCCACTCGACAAAAAACAAGGTCATTTCGGGACTAACATGTGGTTTAATTTGGTTAAATTTTATTTCAATAATTCGCTTGCGCGTAGGGGTCTTAGCAGTGGGAGGAAACTGGACTACCCAGAGAAAACCTACGAGGTTGGACAGGCGACCTTTCTCCACGCCACGTACAACCGGGGATTCGAAACCACGCCATTTGACTCAATGGCAGGCCGTATGATACAGCGCGCGCACGCTAACCATTCGGCCACCCAACCCCCGATAAAACAAAGAAGAAACACATATATTTTGTCCAGCGCATGGTTCTTCAGATTTAGCTATCGGAAGCCATTGACTCAAAATACGAATATCACCATCTTCTTAATCCTGTGATTACTTTTTCCACGTTTAACACGAAATACTACGAGTATGTATAATCATGAGCGACCCACAATCAGCGGCGTAGCCGTGAAATATATATGGGGGGCGGGGGCGCAAATGAAATTATATAAAATGTTGACAATCTGTAACGCGATAAGGAGACTGTGGCAGACAGACAATCATTACATGGGAGAAACAACCGTTCATAAATACAGAGCAATTTAGTAAAAAAATGAGCACTCGAAATGAATGTATTAGAAACTGTTTTATTTTACCTCTGAATATATACAAAGAATAAAATGTTATTCGATACAATCGTAAATTTTACAAATCATCATTTTAAACTTATTTTGATTTTGTTCTCCATTTGGCCTCCTTCTTCGTTGGTCCAGCTTACTTTCTTGATTCTTCAGCCAATAATCTTTGTGATTTATCTCCACAAGATTTGATCATTCACTCATTTCCGTTTGTGTAATAAAAACACGGTTGTGCTCTTGTTTACTTTCTATTCACTATATAGTTCGGAATGCCATTTAAGAATAGGTTTATAGATAGATATTAGATTAAGCAACAAGAACCATTCAATAGCTACTACTTCTTCAGGGGTGTGTACCATCTCTTTCCTGGTTACATTATGCCGTTCTACACTATCATTTATAGAACTAATTAGTTATCATTAATTCGGATTCGAGATTGACTCTGTCCACGAGATATCAAACCTTTCATCCCTGCAAATTGATGACAAAAATCCAAATCAAAAATGTTCAAGAATCTTTGTGTTGGTAAAGTACGACGAATACCAGAACTACGATTATTTTTGTAGGATTCTTTAGTTTTATATATTACCAAGATTCGATCTAATCGTCACTATATTATCAAGCATATTTCCACCATTTTCCGCATATCTGAGTTGTGGGGTTCATCTTTAATCTTTGGGCTTGTCCAGTTCCATACATCGCACCATAAAATAATCTAAATGTCTTTGTTCTTATTCTGGTTCTGGAATATATCCAGGCACGGTAAATTCCTCGGCTACGATATGGGCACTTCTTTGCCCAACAGCTGCTTTTGGTCTCACTGGTTTTGCTCGAGGATTTACTTCAACAGGCTGGTTCCGTTGTCGTTTCTTGTTGGTATTGACCTGTCTTGGTGCCCTGTTAGAGTGAGTTGCGGAGTTTGTAACAAACAGTGCCAACAAATCGTGATGGCTTTGGCTGATGTTTGTCTGCGGAAGACTCGGATCTTGTTTGTAATTGACTGCTAATGTTCTAGTTTTACAATCGATTCTAGGAATTCTTGCAATATTAAAATCCGCTTCATGTCCATCTGATGATAGACTACCCACATCAATCTCCTCGGACCTCCAACTATTACTATTCTGAGAATCGGACCTTGAACTCCCAGCATTAGATCTATTAATTGGTGTTGGGGTTCTGCTTGGTGATCTTTCTTCTGATATCTGGCTTATTGGTGAAAACCTGACAATATTGGTGGATTTCCTTGAGAGACATCCACATTTTAGAGCATTTGGCAACGAAAACTTATTCCCCATGGCTTTATAGCTGCATTCGTTGAAATTTTGTCACAAAATAATAGTCTGAAGTTAGCGAGCTATTGTGACGTCATTGTAGTATGACGTTAACTTGTCATCAATCAAGCTAAACTTTTTATTTACCAAATTAATTATTATTCATAAGTTTTATTAAATTATATTATTATTGTACATTTTTATAGTGCATAACTTTCACGAATAAGAGAATTATCTACTAGAACGAATGTCAAGTAGACAATACGACCCCCACCCCCCGCACACACACACACTGTCAGGAAGCGCTTATATTCTAATCAAAAGCATCTTAAAACATAATATATAATTATTGTTAAGTAAGTCATATTATTAGGCCGAAAATTATTGTAAATGTTACAGTGGACAGTTCGTAACATCTTCCACAAGGAATTGATCGCGTACGATTTACAAAATATGGTACATAAATTAAAAATACATAAGTAACCTAAACTAACAAAACAGATATGTGAACAAAAGAGACAAAGAGAGAAATGGGGTTTAACATCCACTCGACACAAATAATGCCATTTCGGGACCAACGATTGATTCAATTTTATTTCAATAATTCGCTGGTGCGTAGGGGTCTTTAGCAGTGGAAAGAAACTGAGGACCCAGAGAAAACCCACGAGGATGGACAGGTGATGAACACCCGGGGTATCGGAACCACGACAGTTGACGCAATGACAATGCTAAGTATTCGGCCATCACCCCCCCCCCCCCCCCCCCGAGTGTATGGACAATAAAAGCAACTTAAAATTTGATAAATTTCATTAATACTTATAATCAAGCATTGCAAATGTGATAGGAGGGGCACGAAAATAAAATTAACAATTATTAAATGAATTTTACAATACGAGAAAGTATAATACACCTTGATAACCCGAGTAATTCACGACGACTGTGCCAAGGGTCTCTCATATCGACTTTTAGAAATGATAACACTACCCTGTTGTCATTTCACGGACAATCGTATGGGGGCTATTAGAATAGAAATGAAATGAGGTTTAACGTCCTCCTGTTCTGTACCGACTGGGGTAATATTGAGGACCGGGAGGCTATTAGAATATCATAGAAGCTTTGCAGTTCTTTTGAGAGAGTGTTTAGTATTATTGTACTATAACGTTTCATTTTCAAGAAGCCAAGCGATGGAATAATAAAAGATGGTAGTGCTCATCCTGGGTTCCATTTTTGCAGGGAATTTTTAGGCGTAATTGAAAGTCCCCCAATCGTAGTTGCTAATGAGTATCGTGAAATGGCATCAAGGTCGTATTATCATTTCTAGATTAAACCAATATTATTACTGATAAGATCACAAATTTTATTCTGTCGCAGGTATAAGGCGTTTACAATTGGAGACACGCGTACCGATTTTCACAGGATTCGTCTTCTGATATCGCGATTAAACCATGCTAGTTTCTAAGTAATTCATTAAGAATCTTCTCTCTTGTAGACACGTTCTAGCCATATAAGATTTCAACAATTATACAAAGATAGGCTGGCACTGCCAGCCAGGATACGCCCACATTTTCGAGAGATGGATAGAGAAGAAGCAATACCGAAAGTGATTTTTCCTACATCATGAAGTTAGAATTTGATATGTGCAAATATCGAAATGAATTAAGAACTTTGGGTTACAAAGGTGTATTTGAGTAGGCTTCAAATACGACTGGGGATCATGTTGCTAAGTGGGTAAGAAATTCGAACTCAACCTTCCGTAGGGTGTAACGGTGATAGAGTCAAACGTTTTTTAAAATCGGATAATAATTAATTGTGACCTCCAGAGGGACCATAGGCGATTTTTCGGACAACCAGGGGCCATAATTCAGGAAGTTACGATCCGATATGCGCAAATAACGACAGGCACCTAGATCTTTGGGTTATAACCATGCATTTCAAGTTTTATCAAAATCGAATTAAAATTGTGACCTATACAGGGTCCACAACCATGATATACCATTTTTTAACAGTATTCGCGTACAAACGGCGGCCTTTTTGTCTGTCAATTTTGGTCCGATTTTCCCGAAATTCGAACTCAACCTTCCTTACGGTGTGGTGTAACGGTAATATAATCAAACGTTTTTTTAAATCGGGTAATAATTGTGATCTCCAGAGGGACCACAAGCTAAAAAAGGCGATTTTGCGTATAATCAGGGGCCATAATTCAGGAAGTTACGATCCGATATGTGCAAATATCGAAAGGAACCAAGATCTTTGGGTTATAACCATGAATTTCAAGTTTAATCAAAATCGAAATAGAATTGTGACCTCTACAGGGTCCACAACCTTGATATGCCATTTTTTAACAGCATTCGCGTATAAACGGCGGCCATTTTGTATGGCAATTTTGGTCCGATTTTCCCGAAATTCGAACTCAACCTTCCTTAGTGTGTAACGGTGATATTATCAAACGGTTGTTTAAATCGAATAATAATTGTGACCTCCAGAGGGACCACAAGCTAAAAATGGGGATTTTTCGGACCATAATTCGGAAGATTACGTTCCGATAGACGCAAATATCGAGAAAAACCAAGATGTTTGGATTATAAACATGCATGTCAAGTTTCATCAAAATCGGTTCAAAATTGTGACCTCTGTAGGGTCCACAAGCTAAAAACGTGATTTTTCGTACAATCAGGGGCGATAATCCATGAAGTTTTGATCCGATACATGCCAATATCGAAAGCAACCGAGATTGTGACCTGTGGAGAGCCCACAAAGAATTGTAGACGGACGGACGGACGGACAGGGGCGACGACATAATACGTCCACAGGTATAGAACGCGCCAAGAAAATAATGATCTGAAATTGCACCAGTTAAAAAAAAAAAAAAAAATATTAGGCTATAAAAATGAAATGGGGTTTAACGTCCTACTCTTCTGCACTTAATCTGGGCTCTTGGGAGGAGATGGCATTCAGTGTGCTATGAGGGGCATTTTAGCATGGTGTGGAGAGTCTTCATCAGAGCTTCGAACACATTTTTCAGCTATTTTTCATTTACAAAATAATGACACGGTATTTTGATTTGAACTTTTCGACACTCTAAATCAGTGGTTCCCAAGCCGGTGCCCCTTTGATATGAAAACAAATTAAGTTTTCTGCAAGTATATAATTCAATGAAATCCTTCAAATTAGACATTGGATATTGTTGATGATTTGTAAGACCGCAGTGAAAACAGTGCTGTTGTTCGGGAATAAAATCCCAAACAAAACACACACAAAAAAAGCAACAACCCAAAATCGTTCCTTAACCCCTCAATGTCACGTACTCAATGACAGACCTTATGACCATTATCCAATCGACCACCCAGCCGCCCATTTTGAAATAGAATCCAGAGGCGCCAACTAAGTTATATACGCTATTTTTGCAACTAATGAAGTTCGGTTGTGGCTTTTCAAGGAACAGCCTCTTTTGGAGTGGAGGCCAATAATTTGACCAATCGTTTTGTTATCTTTGATAAAAGAAAGAGAGAAAAAGAGAGAAATGGGGTTTAACGTCCACTCGACACAAACTAGGTCATTTCGGGATTTACATAATGTGGTTTAATTTTTTTTCAATAATTCGATAGCATCTAGGAGTCTTTAGCAGTGGGAGTACCCGGAGAAAACCCATGAGATTGGACAGGCGACCCTACTCCTTGGCACGTACAACCGGGGATTCGAAACCACGCCAGTTGACTCAATGGCAGATCGCATAATACAGAGCGCGCACGCTAACCATTCGTCCACTCAACCCCCCGATAAAAGAAAGACGAAACTCATGTATTTTGTCCCGCGCATGGTTCATCAGATTTAGCTATTGTAAGTCATTGACTCAAAATACGAATATCATCATCTTCTTAATACTGTGATTACCTTTTCCACGATTAGCACGAAATACTACGAGTATGTAAAATCATTGGCGACCCACAATCAGAGGTGCAGCCTTGAAATATAATATATGGGGGAGGGGGGTGGCTAAAATGAAATTACATAAAATGTTGAGAATCTGTGACGCGATAGGGAGACTGTGGCAATCACAACAAGGGAGAAACAACCGTTCATAAATACACACCAATTTAGAAAAATGAGCCCTCGAGACAGTGTATTAGTAACTGTTTTAATTTATCTCTGAATATATACAAAGAATAAAATGTTATTCAATACAATCGTGAATTTTACAAATCATCATTTTAAACTTATTTTGATTTTGTTCTCCATTTGGCCTCCTTCTTCGTTGGTCCAGCTTACTTTCTTGATTCTTCAGCCAATAATCTTTGTGATTTATCTCCACAAGATTTGATCATTCACTCATTTCCGTTCGTCTTATAACAACACGGTTGTGCTCTTGTTTACTTTCTATTCGCTATATAGTTTGGAATGCCATTTAAGAATAGTTGTATAGATATATTAGATTAAGCAACAAGAACCATTTGATAGCTACTACTTCTTCAGGGGTGTGTACCATCTCTTTCCTGGTTACATTATGCCGTTCTACACTATCATTTATAGAACTAATTAATTTATCATTAATTCGGATTTGAGATTGACTTTGTCCACGAGATATCAAACCTTTCATCCCTGAAAATTGATGATCCGCATATTCTAAGTTGTGGGGTTCATCTTTAATCTTTGGGCTTGTCCTGTTCCATACATCGCACCATAAAATCATCTAAATGTCTTTGTTCTTATTCTGGTTCTGGAATATATCCAGGCAAGGTAAATTCCTCGGCTACGATATGGGCAGTTCTTTGCCCAACAGCTGCTTTTGGTCTCACTGGTTTTGCTCGAGGATTTACTTCAACAGGCTGGTTCCGTTGTCGTTTCTTGTTGGTATTGACCTGTCTTGGTGCCCTGTTAGAGTGAGTTGCGGGGTTTGTAACAAACAGTGCCAACAAATCGTGATGGCTTTGGCTGATATTTGTCTGCGGAAGACTCGGATCTTGTTTGTAATTGACTGCTAATGTTCTAGTTTTGCAATCGATTCTAGGAATTCTTGCAATATTAAAATCCGCTTCATGTCCATCTGATGATAGACTACCCACACATATCTCCTCGGACCTCCAACTATTCTGAGAATCGGACCTTGAACTCCCAGCATTAGATCTATTAATTGGTGTTGGGGTTCTGCTTGGTGATCTTTCTTCTGATATCTGGCTTGTTGGTGAAAACCTGACAATATTGGTGGATTTCCTTGAGAGACATCCACATTTTAGAGCATTTGGCAAGGAAAACTTATTCCCCATGGCGTTACAGCTGTATTCGTTTTAAATTTTGTCACAAAATAATAACCTGAAGTTAGCGAGCTATTGTGACGTCATTGTAGTATGACGTTAATTTGTCATCGAGCTAATCTTTCTATTTACCAAATTAATTATTATTCATAAGTTTTGTTAAATCATTATTATTTTACATTTGTATAGCGCATAACATTCACCACTAAGTGAATTTTCCACTAGTTCAATTCATCCCAGGAAGTGCTTATTTTCTAATTAAAAACATTATCCCTCAGTTATTTAATTTAGGCCTTTTAGGCCTACAATTGTACAGCGGATAGCTGCCCACATCTTCCACAACTAAGTGCAATCTCGAAACCAGAAAAATTTTTGAAGAAATTTCTCTGGTGAATAGATGTAGCCATTTTCCCGGAAAATGACATGTAATTCCCACGCGCGAAATTTCTCGTTTATTTGCGTCGTACGCCCCTGATTCTACGTGCCTGGATGACCGAATCACTTAATAATATACCCACGCGTAGAAAAATAGATCTTTACAAAAACTTGAATTTGTTCGTTTAGGGTCCATTTTTTTATGTCAGCGAGTTGACTTTGACTCAAGGATCATTTTACAACAAACGAAACGACGATCCGACCTCTAGTTTTCGAGAAATCGACCAAAAACTATTGACCAATCAGAGGTCAGAATGGGCGGGGCTTAGGTTTGAAAATAATTGGAAAAAATGGACGGTCTAATGTGCCAGAGGCCTTCGGCTCCGCGGCTGCCTCTGGGAACGAGATTGAACTAAGTGCTCACGTGCGCTTTACAAAGCCCCCCCCCCCCAATAAAAAAATCGAATTAGCCCCCTCCCCCCAAATATTTCGCCGACAATACTGTTTTTTTTTTTTAGAAGTATTCAAATTGATAGGTGACCCATAGGCTTGTAGCATGGTCCACTGATGCCTGGCTGTCATAATTACCTTCTGATTATCTTGTCTTGATACCATACGTGCTCTGTACATAACTGCTGTGGGACGTGTTGGTCTAGCGTGTACATGCTCGTCACACTCGCGTACTCGCGGCTCTTCTCGTCTTTCGGAGTTCTACCAGCCAAGCATCCGCCTCGTGTCCATTGTTGCCATTTGCACTCAGGGGCGTACATAATGATTTCGTTTGGGGGTTGCTTAGCCAAAATGCGACCGACTGATGCACATACCCCCCCCCACCCCAGTGCGAGTGACGCAATCAGGAGTCGGGGACCGTGAGTGAGTTTTTCTAGGGAATATCGGGGTGGGGTAGGGGCGGTTTCAAATCTAGGGCGCCATCCACAATCCCACCCCACAATGAAAGTAAGCAAAATACTGGCTATAACATTAGGCGTCCCGGTAGTACATATAGTATTGTAGAACTACATAGTTGTTCGCCGATCGTTGTCTCGTTGGAAAGCAGTTTTATTTAAGTTCACATATAGTTTATGTCATATTAATGATTGTGCCTATAACACATTAATTTGAAAAAATTTTAAAAAAATGATTCAATATCCTGGCATATGCGGTCATTGCTGGGAGAAATTCTTGTGGACGAGTGGACCAGAAATGTCAGTCAATCAATGGGACAGAATCTCAAGATCTGTTTTGCAAGAGTTGACATAACATCTGTACAATTTGACGCCCCACACACCACTGGGCAGTTCACTATAATTGTAAATATTAATAGTACTGAGGCAGTATAAGACAACTGAGGAGTAGAAGAATAATTTTAAAATGGAATCGAGCGCCGCAGGCGCGAAAAAAAATTTCAGATATGTAACTGTGTAGAAAAATGATGTTATAATGGAATCGCGGCGTAGGCGCGAAAAAATTTCAGCTATGTAACGGAGCTTTTAAATTTTTGGGACTCAGCTTGAAAATTTAAATTAATATCATGGCAAATGAAACCAAATTCTCGTTAACGAGAGGATAAGAAATGGGACAGAATCTTGAGGCTTATCTGCCAATTTCGCCCGTTTTGTGATTGTTGGTTTATCTCATTAATTCATTTAATCGGAGACCTACTGCGGTCTCATAGAACAACATACTCACTACAGAATAAGAGTGACAAGCATATATGGTTATTTTATACTATAGTTTTGTGTGACGTATGCAATTTAGGCACACGGTTTCGCGCAAATAAATAGGTATTGTTTTTGAGACCGACTGCAGTGACTGTACTTATTTTGTGACCGACTTTTTTTTCTCCCTGTGTGAAATTTTGTTGTTAGACGAACATACTTACAACTGATTAAGAGTGACGTATGTAATTTAGGCTCAAGGACTCACACAAATACACAGTATTTGGGATCTATTCTGGCATTGTGTTTGAGACCGACTGCACTGACTGCACTTATTTTGAGACCGACTATTTTTCTGCCTGGGTGAAATTTTGTTGTTAGACTAACATACTCACAACAGAATGAAACTGAAACACGGCATCTTTTCAAACATGATAAGTTGACAAGGTTCTTGCGTGACGTATACAGTTAACACTTATTTTGATACCGACTGCACTGATTTGGCGACCGACTATTTTTATACTAAAGTTTTGCGTGAGTTGCGTGACGTATACAGTGAGCTCTTATTTTGATACCGACTACTCCTATTTTGCGACCGACTGCACTGATTTTGCGACCGAGTATACGCCCCTGTTTACACTGGCAGAACTTCAAACTGCACGGGTTATTAGGAAGGGGTTGTCCACCTCATTACGCTATATAGGAAGAAGAAATAGTTCAAAATTAGCTCTAGCTTTTGCTGGTACCATATGCTGCATAATATATCGCCATTTTCCTGGGACCCGCCCCTTCATATCCGAGTTACGGGTTTAAAAGATGCCCTAGTTTATTTGTTCGCCTTCAAGGCGCCGGTTCAAAATATGTTTGCGTTTGCCTACACCCGATAAGAATAGGGGTGCCTGCGGGCGCCTAAAATGTAGGTTCCTATTGTGTCTTACATAAGGTGCCTTTTGTGCAGCCCATACTGTAATTCTATGAATAGAATAATAGACTCCCTTTAGTTTACTTGAAATCTAAAACTACAGCTGTATTGTCTGGCCTAGAGTTCTCCGCGTAAAACAAAAGACACTCTCTACTACCATCAAGATGATATTGGCGGGGGGATTCGAAGAGGGAAATTTCAGAAAATTCAGTCATAAGAAATGACTGAGACACTGCAATTTGAGACCCAGGAAAGTACCCAGGATGCGAGGAGAGAGCACCACATTTTAAAAATTTTCTGGCTCCCCGCATCCTATGCCCCTCCAAACAATTCAATAGCCCCACCAAATTTTACGGGCCCAAGGACAAACTGATCCCGCGGTGAATATTCGCTTGGCCGCTAAAATCACTGATAAGCATGACATCGACGAGGCTTAATGAGTACGGCATATTAACTTTTTTACTCCGACAAATTAAAATATCAAACATTTTTTTGAGGTAAAAGAAAAATAAATAAAGACGTTTGAAGTATTTGTAGTTAAAAGATATTTCCTATTTAGTGTAAATGGGTAATAAGATGAGTAAAATGCATCATTTTGCCCGAAGCAGTTAGGTGTTAAGTAAACATTGCACGAGCCGTTGAGCCAATGACTACCGCCGCGTGCAGTCAATGCACCTGTTGTGGACAGTCATCCGTTACAGAGATAATTCGTAAGTAATTCTCTGTCAAACAGATTGGCCCAAGGAGTAAGTGTTGACGAGACACTATAATGAGACTATATAGTAGACCGAACAATTGATGCACTCAGATTTCACAATAAATTCACATATCTAAAAATGAATAGACCAGTAAAAAGGTTAAAAACTTTTATGATTAAGGCATGAGTATACAAGTATACCCCTGAAAGGGCAGGGTACCATTTGTATACCCCAGGCGCGGATCCAGAGGGGGGTCCAGACCCCCCCCCCTGCTCAGGCTTTTTTTACGCGATTTTATTGGCGATTTAGACCTGTTATTTTGGAATTTACCTTCCGGAAATACGCCAGAATGAACCAAATTGAATCTAATTTACCAAATTATCGGTTGAGCGCAATTAGTTAAGAAATTATCTTGCCACTCTGTACAACAAGACACTGGCCGACCTTCTAGACTCACATGCGCCTCCAAGAAACAGAACTGTAACTGTCAGACCTAATACACCATGGTATGACTCAAATGTTCTAGAAGCAAAACGTTCTCGGCGCCGAGCCGAGAGAAAATGGCGCAAATCTAAATTGGAAATCCACAGACAACTGTATTGCTCTCAGAACTCTCACCTAACCAACGTTATCCGAAAAGCTAAAAGTAACTACTGTTTAGCTAAGCTTGAGCACTGTGGCCAAGATCCACGCAGGATACACACATTCATGAATTCTCTCCTGGGTAAGAAATCTGAAACGAAACTGCCTTCTTCTAATAATTCAAAGAAACTAGCTGACGAGTTCAATAGTTACTTTGTTGACAAGATCAACGGCATCAGAACCTTGCTACTTGAATCTACTGACCATTCAACCTCAATTGATTCAACAGTTGAATTTTCTGGTGGCGCACTCGAGGAATTTCAGTTGTTTTCTGAAGATGATGTCTTGAAAATTATCCGTTCATCTAAGCCAACGACTTGTTCATCAGACCCCATTCCCACCCCTCTAGTGATCCAACTTGTAGATGTGCTACTTCCAACAATAACTTTGATAATTAATAGCAGCCTTCAATCAGGAGTCTTTCCTGAAATTTTTAAACATGCCTTGGTTAAACCCCTACTTAAAAAGCCTTCGATGGATAAGGAAATTTTCAAAAATTATCGTCCTGTATCCAATTTAACATTTATTTCAAAGATATTGGAAAAAGCTGCAAACATTCGGCTGAACGATCATTTGACTCGACACTCACTGTTAGATCAGTATCAGTCAGCTTACAGACAAGGCCATTCAACCGAGACAGCTCTTCTAAAGGTCGTGGATGATATCCGACATATTGTCGACAGAGGTAACTGCTGTTCCTTAGTAATGCTGGATCTTTCAGCCGCATTCGACACGATCGACCCAGTAGTGCTCCTAAAGAAACTTCACGTAGAGTTTGGCATTAAAGATTGTGTCCTGGCTTGGTTTGAATCTTACCTTCTCAGTCGTAGTCAGTCGGTACAGATAACTGACACCAACTCTGATTCTGTTAATCTTTCGAGTGGAGTTCCCCAAGGTTCTGTGCTGGGGCCAGTACTATTTGTACTTTACACAGTCAGTGTCGCCAATATACTTAAAAAGCACCAGCTTATGTACCACTCTTATGCTGATGACACACAAATTGTTGACAGCTGGAATTCTACAGATCATCAGGATTCATTTAATAGAATCACATTATGTACAGAAGATATCAAATCATGGATGACCAATAACATGCTCAAGCTCAACGATGATAAAACAGAGGTCATGGCTATTGGTACCAAACAACAGCTTTCTAATAAATCAGCATATATCATCCACATCGCTGACTCTCAAATAAATATTGTTAACTCAGTTAAGGATCTTGGTGTCCACCTTGATTCTGAGCTTAGTATGGAGAACCATGTTAATCATTTGTGTAAAGTCTGCTACTTCCATCTCCGATCTATTTGACAAATTCGACATCTTATTACAAAAGACGCTGCGCATACTTTAGTCAGATCATTAGTTTCCTCACGACTCGACTACTGTAACAGTTTACTCTATGGTATAAATCAGAACCTACTAAACAAACTTCAAACAGTGCAAAACACTGCAGCCAGGATCGTCTGCAGATCTGACAGAAACTGTCACATCACACCTATTCTAAAAGAACTTCACTGGCTACCAATCACCCACAGAATCAATTTCAAACTCTTGTGTATGGCCCATAAATGTATAAATGGAACAGCCCCGGAATATCTTAGTTCACTACTATCTGAATATATACCCAAACGCACCCTAAGGTCACAAAATGAACACCTTCTAACAGTACCAAGTTATAGACTCAAATCCTTTGGGTTTCGACGATTTTCACAAAGTGTGCCAACTCCATGGAGCTCTTTACCCGTTAATCTCAAAACTTCGCAATGATTGGAAACTTTCAAATCAAAACTTAAGTCTCATATGTTCGAATCCTATTATAAACTGAAGAGCTAAACAAACCTGCGCCATGAGCATACTGTTTGGATGGAATGCGCGCAATATAAATATTCGTTATTATTATTATTATTAATTATCAACCTGCAAAAAATCCTGGATCCGCACCTGTACCCTACCCGGGTTCCGGTGCCCCTGATACTATACTGTTGTCTTTAATTGTTGGTGCTTGTTTTGAAATGGGATTGAACGTTCCACTTGCTCTAGACCGACTGGGCTAATGAAGACGACCATAGTGGGTAATTTTGCCCTGACGATGGCACTGTATACGGTTCTTTTACGTGCAAATGTGTGTGTGTTTGTGTGGTGGGGGGCCGAAAATTTTCGATGAACTTCGGTCAACGATGAGATCACAGGCGGACCACAAGTTTAGAGAGTCAACGTTTAACACACTGAGCCACCATGGCTCTCAATATAAATAAAAAAGATTCGTGCGTCAAGATGGCAGACAGAGATAAGTGAATGGTTAAAATTCGTGTTATGAATAAAACATAAATGTATAGTTTCAAATGAATAATTTTAAATGAGAAAACACAAAACGTCAACCGGTACTATTAAATGTAGTGAAAAATGAAAGGCAAAACATACCTTATTTTAATTTACAATTTGCTCAGGCGTGTATTAACAATGATAAAATAAATTCTTGGAAAATAAAAACACAAACACAAAAATTACAATGAGTGGCCTCAACAAGAAAACATTATAATAGTCTGACACATTTCAAAATTTCTTTACTAAAATAATAATATAGCTTTCGGGTAATCTGACTTTTCGGGCAGACGGGTAAAGGGAAACAAAAATTATTATTTCATCTAGTTGGCAAAATAAAAGTGCTCGAAATCCAATAAAACTGTAATTTTCCCTTAGTTTTGATTGAATACAACGAGTTTGTACGGAATTGGCTATGGATTAAAACATTTTGGCAGGAGTCACTCTACTTTTTCGGGCATCGATTACTATTTGTGAATGCAGCGGTAACAGTCTCGATGGTTGGAATTCGGCAAGGCATAGAGTGGAATTTCTGTTGCAAACCGACTAGGCAATTTTGAAATTGCTTAACCCACGGGCAAGAACATTAGAAGAACGCAATTGTAGGGGTTATATTTTCACGGGGGGGGGGGAGGCCCCATAGCACCCGACGATAGATTTGTTGTTTGGGTTTTGGGTCAGCCATGATAGAGGCTAATGTACATTAGACCACATTGGAAGTTGCTGTATTCACGGCCTTGAATAGCAAATCTTCACAATTTCTATATTTTGATCTTATAGAAATAATGTTATGCATTATCTTATTCATAGCGTCACAATTAAGAGGGTGACGTCACAATAGTGCGCACGTCTAAATAATCACTTTTATTCTAGAAACCAATGCAAATTAAGCGATATCAATATGGGAAACAAGTTTTCACTGCCGAAGGCACTGAATTGCAGTTGTTTCTCGAAGAAATCGGTGAACGTTGCAAGAACATCACCAGTCAGTCACAGATCTGATGAATCGGTAGGCCTACAAAGATCTCTAACGCCTACTGGGAGTTCACGGCCCGGTTCGAGGAAGAGTAATGTATCCAATGGATTTGATGCTAGAAGTTTGTCTTCTGGTGAACAAAATGAATGTCTAACAGATTATGAGATTCCAAGTTGTTCCGGAATTAATTATCACGATAAAGCAGGTAATGGTGTACATGAGACAAGAACTTCTAGAATTGATTGTAAAACTAAAGCTTCGATTACCACCAACAAAAAGGCTCCAAGAAGTCCAAGTTTTCCAAGAACAGCAAACGTCAGCCAGAGCCATGAAGATTTATTAGCGCTATTCGTCACAGATCCCGTGTCTAAGCGAACTGATAACTCCAACCGAGCATCGAGGAACATCAAACCACATACTGGAAAGCGGTCACAGCACTGTTGGAATAAAGCTTCAACATCCTCTAACAAGTCTGCAACAACAGTTAATGCTGGAGCTAGACCAGTCCGACCAAAAGCAGCTAGAGGTCGAAGAACTGCACCTGTCCTAACCCAGGAATTCGCCTTGCCTGGATATATTGCCGATTCCTCTGAGAGATTAGAAGCAGGTACATCACTACCAGAACAACAGGGACAACGAATTATAGATGATTTTATTGAGCGGTGTCTAGAACAAAAGCCGTTCAAAGATTGAAAAGAAATTTCATTTATCACTGATGTGTAGAAATTGTGTTTGTTATGGTGAGTATTCTAAAAAAAATGTTAAAAATTATGAACCTATAGCTAACCCTATATATTTCAAAATCTGTAGTATAATATGAAAAAAAATATTTCACAATTAATTATTTGTTTTATTTGCAGGAACCGTAAAAACCCACCAAGCTGACCAACCAAGAATAGAGAAAGTTGATAATCTGCATCAGAGAAATGAAAGGGTACGGAATCCATGTGGCTTGGCAAAGTCATCTGCCATAAAGGGAGTGTAATAATTAATGTTACAAGATAATTTTGAGCGCTGGAGCTAATTGGATATGATTCTGATGGACTGAGGTCTTTGGGTTCGTCCGTTCGTTTGTAGAGTATAACCCCAACTTACACCAAGGGTAATTTCGTAGACAAGGGCACTGGGCCTTGAGACTTATTCACAAAAATATATACTAAAATATATTTTCGGATGCAGTCATTTCATTGGTTAGGAGTTAAAATCCTAGTCCAAAGTTTAGGTCTTAGCCAATGAAAAGGCTGCATTCTTAAAATGTTGGGATAGTTAAACAGTTAATTATATTCTGTAATGGACCATTCACTTTAGATTTCAATGTATTTTCCCCAATACTTGTGTAAAAAGAAAAGGCAAATAAATGAGATAATAAAATGTTATTTTCAATTATATATACGATAGATCTACTTTAACAAATTATAGAAGTGGATCCAATCGGGGAACTGTTGTCGGTATCTAGAAGATGATGTCGAAAAACTGGATAGAAGCCTCGGAGCTCAATGTTTTCATAAGATCTTGTATTACAGTACAAATATGATTACTAGGAATGGATATGCAGATAATCAATGTCCAGGGGTCCAATGGGTCTGGACAAAACCAAACTCCCCACCAAACTTGCTCATTAAGGAGAGACACGGAGAGAGCCAATACATATAAAAGAGTAAAATTCCTTAGGAAATGGTCTCAGATACAATCATAATCTACTACACATTTCCAAAATATGCTGGCTCAGTAACGCCTGAACAGCCCCCCACCCACGATCATTTATTTGGCACACGCCCCAGCTAAGGTTATACCCACAAACAAAAACTGCGTAGTGGACCACCATTGTAATTCACACTCTTGCGGTAAATTATAGAAATATGTAATGGATTAACGCCCACTCGACACAATACAATTTTATTGTAGTAGGCTACAATAATTCGCTTGCCCTTGTGGATCTTAGTAGTAGACCTCAGAGGAAACTTGAGGACACGGGGTTAGGCAAGGCACCCCACACATTGTCACTGTTCCAAAGAGTACGCGATAGAAACCCCTATCCCATCCCCCACCATATATAACGAAGACAGGGGAGCTTTTGTCCTACTATATAAGTACAATATATTTCGAATTCCAACTGTCAATTGTTCTTTTGCGTACACGGTTTTATGTCCTATACGAACGACTAGACACTGGCACTGCCACACCCAGTGTCATGCACCACTAACACAATAAAATTGAACCGGAAAATCCCGTGAAACTTTCTCGTTCAACAGCTGATTACCGCGGTTTCCCTATTCATTTCCATATACACCTGTAAATCGGGTCTTTAAATTTCTGTAGGAATAATACCAAATATCGAAACCGCATCTATCAAGCAAGTAAATTCATAGTTTTTATCCGAGTCGCAATTCTCACAATAACAAAAATCTCTTTTAACCCAAGGCAATTGGCACTGAGTTAACTTGGATATATTTCCTTATCAATGACATAATATTTAAAATTATATTTCGTAAACATCTTGGATAATATCGCCTTATCGATGACACAATTTTTCAAATCATATGTCGTAAACAATTTTTTTCTAAAATAGATAACAAGACTAATATGTACTGACTTGAGAACGACAAGACGAACTTGTTGAAACGTAGTGTGAAATAAACTCAGTGATTGTTTTCCACATAAATTTGTGTTATTTATAATATGTATTTAGAAAATATAAAAAAAATGGCCGCAGGCAACAGAATATACACGTGTCAGAAGCTGTAGTCCAAAACGTAATAAAAACGCTACAGTATTTTACTGAATATTGATATTGATATTGGTAGAGTTGTTGAATAATGGAACAGTTTATCTACACTTTGATCTTGCAAGTGGCTTAATGAAACTAACCATCATTTCGATTTTTTAAAAACCCTTCTTTCAGGGCAAATAAACAAAAATAATATTTTTTTCTGATTTTTTATTTCTACTGAAAACGAATCTGCTGCTCCCTGTAGGGTAACATTCAAGCTTTAAAAAAAAATACTTACAAAAAAATTCGAGAGAAAAAACGCACGTAAAGTAAATAATTTATTCATTGTGTACAGTAACACGTTAATCCGACAAATCTGCCTTACCACCACCAACTCCCCTTCAAGACCCACTAATGTTCGACAATCCACGCGCAGTTATAATAATAAATTGGCAACAAAGGCAAATTGCAGTCTTCCGTTATCCGTTCATAAACATCAACTATATTTTCTAACCAATGTTCGGGAAAGCAATACAGTCCTTCGGAAGGAAAGTGCGTAAAAGAACCCTTGGGCGTTGACAATTGAAATTCAAATTTCACTCATTCCTGTCGTATGCACAAATTCGTTAGCACGGTTGGGCACAAAAGTAGGACGTTAAACCCCATTGTATTCATTCATTATACTTGTTATATATTTGCGACAAAATGTAAATCCGAAGAAATATTGGGTGATTTACCATCTTCGATATCCTTTCATAAAAATTGAATCTAAAGAATAACACTCGAAGTACAGTTATTCTTTGAACAAATTTTATGATAAAAAAAGAATTGAAATGAAATTGGGTTTAAAATGAACATCTTGTATCAGGTGATAGTAGAATTCTCCACACCTGTTATTATTTTGTCAGATCACCTCATGTGTTGACATTTGTCATTTGAAAATATGTCACTCGAGTTTAACACATTTTTTGTCTCGTACTAATAAATGTTCGGGCATTAATTTTGCGAAGTACATGTACAACGAAATATTTTTATTGGGTTAATTACATGCAGGAGAATTTATTGACAGCCATCCATAAACCGGTTAGATAAATAAGTCGCATATAAATGGTACTCTGAGTTGGGACTGAAACGCATTATGATACACGATTCGTGTACCAATGGTAAAATGTTTATTTTGTCTTAAATATTGGATATCAATAGCCCATCTTTTGCCGGATAGTTAACAGCATCAATGTCGATTTAAATTGATAATGAATTCGTGTTTTCAATGTTGAGGATTTTGGACGATATTGAGTTAGAGACTTTAATACGTGTCCTAATTTTGATAATGACAAATATATTTTAATCTCCTTCCGGGTGGACAACGTGTTCGGTTATGCCAATTTCAATTATTGTCTTGGGTTTTCCCTATGCCCTACATAGCAGAGAGGAATTTCTCGGGCCATTGCTTCAGGATCTTTGCGTTTTCATGCTTGTATAAGAACTTTGTAAATGATTTTTATTTAAATGGTTAAATCTATTAGCCTAAATTATGCCAGAAGAAGGGATTTATTTTTATTTATCTGTTTATTACATGATGGACAGAAATATACACGACAAGTTTGTGTCATTTAGGTCAGCATTTCCCCATACCTCACAATGAATCATGTCCGACGATATATTAGTACAATATTAAACCAGTTAATACATCAAAAGATACGTGACGACATCCTCGATATACCATCATACAATTAAGTTAATTTTCAACGGTCTAAGGTCCACAGTCCAATGTCTACTCAAAAAAAAGTCGGGCGTGATGGGCGTGGGACTATAAAACGAACTTAATAAGATCTTGTAATCTACATTTGCGTACGAGTGAATTTATATAGTATATAGAAAGCGAAGCTATAAAAACATAGACCCCTTCAAAGTTTAATTAAATGTAGATTTTTCGGTATGTTACTTTTTCATGGTTGTACATGCAGTTATAATTGGAAGAAATAAAGCAAATTAAAAATTTATACATGACATGACAATTACAGGCAGATCTTCTTTTCCTGACGCCGTGGCTTAGTGGTTAGGGCGCTGTGTCAGTAACAGAACTGTGTGTAAACCTAGGCGTAAAGAAGCCTTGATAGTTGGAATCCAATGGATGTTCCTGCAAAGTTTCCCCGCGTAGCATCCTCGTGGATCTCTACATGCACATGTACATTTTTTTATATGATACGTTTAAAAGGTATCCGGGGCATGTAGGCTAGTGCGCAAAAAGGCCATGTGAGAGTAGTTGGGCCGGTCGAGGTGGTCGGCCCCACACTGATCAGTAGTTAATATTCGCTTGGCCCGTCGCATAATCTGAGTAGGGTCGCCTGTCCAACCTGTCCAAAGAGCGAATTATAGTAATAAAATTAGACCATAATATGTTAATCCCGAAATGACCCTGTTTGTGTCGATTAGCCGTCAAACCCTATTTCTCTGTCTCCCCAGACAGCAACCCGGAAGTTTATTTGAATAGTGTTTGATTCTTTTAGTTACGGTGTTGGGACATTCGTCAAAAATCGACTCCGATCGGTAATTGCCGTGACGTTATGGCCTTCGTGGATATGACCCACTTAAAATTGTTTGCTGTAGTTACGTTCATACGTGTGGAATGATACTGTCGAAGTTCTGGTCACTTGCCCCCGCATACCAGTTAATAGCTAAATGCACTGACATTCATTCGTTGTTCGTCTTTTAATGCGGGATTACACCATATTTGGGACATTAAATTCAATTAATTAATTCCTTGTATTGTATTGCACTTACCAGTATTTCGCACGATGCGAGGTATGAATAAAATGATACGATTCAGTGCTCATTCATAAACAGCTTGGAAACAGGCCAATTAAAATAAGGGGACACAACTATAATTTTCCCACATCAAACTATATTTTGAACGGAAGGATCACAAAACAATGAAAAGTAATAGGATTCCTCTTGCTCGTGACGTAAAATATTCAAAAATTTGAAAAGAAATATGCTAAAAACCATAGTCCGTATGTGTTTGCAAGGTTTGCAAACATGAAAGGTTGTGCAGTTCTGACAAACGAAAGGAATCATCCAATAATGACCCGAATGCTTCACAGCAAATTTAAAATAAAATTATTTTAAAACTGTAAAAGAATTTGTATTGTCCCAATGTACACATAATTTAACCCTCTTGTGCATATAATAAAGTATATAGTTTCTATTTGGCAGTGTTTTTATTACAATTAAGTAAGATCTATACACACACACACCAATTAATAAAATGCATTATGACACCATGCAGACAATAATTATCATAGGGTACTGACAATTAATTTGTCCTCACACGCGAAACACGAATTCTATTGAACTGTTGGACTGTGCATGACGTCATTCTCGCAATGTTGTAAATGCGTCATCATATCAAAAATCAAAGTCCGTAAATTTTTACACAATTGTCCAAAGTAATTGCATGGAAAGTTTTGTGATGTTCTTCTTGCGATGAGTAGCGCTTGAACCTAGTTCCTAGTCCAAATATTCAAAATGGACAAATTACAGTTATTTAAAAAAATGTCTATTCAAAAACTACTGGATATTAACGTCTAATTACTGGCTCTCAATATATGTTAACATTTTACTGGCATTTTAATTGACTGGTAAAAAAACAGTTTAAAGATCTGTAAATGCAAAACAATGGCTTTAGTGGTAAAACAAATTATTTAGGTTTTGGAGAAAAAAAGCTAGATAAACTCTTCATTCCTTTTTTATCAATTTTTTCTAATTTCTTCTGAGCCATTGAAAGTTTTTTAGAAAGTGTTGGTTTCTTTTTATCATCGTTTTGTTTTGAATAGTCTTCTAATGGTTTTATATCTTCTAGTTTCACTCTCTGTAAAATAGAAAATTGAATTAAGTTAAAGTCGTCAAATAGGTTAATCTAACTGAATCCTACCTATATTATTTACGGTAAGAGAACACTTATGGAAACGTTGTTCTACATGTATAATAAAACATTGTTGTATTCCATATAAATGGCTGTATTTTTATATACACAATAAAATGACAGACACAAAATTCGGAATTTTCTAAATTGAAAAATCTATGAAAATGTGACATTTTGATGAAGAATAACCAAATTATATAAATGACACTGTACCTTTGCTGGTGGTTCTTCTACAGGGTTGTGTGACACCTTTTCTTCACAGTCAGGTATACTGAAAGATAAATCAATAAAAACAATAAAACTTTGTTCAGTTTTTATTTTACTATAAACAAGATGTGATAAGTCCATCAGATCTACATGGGAGATAATAATATTCTCTGTTACTGAAAAAGAGATATTTCTTATTATCAATTTATAAAAACCTGAGCAATTCTAACATTAGTATACATACCCCAGATAGGTTTTTAACTCTTGACTAATCTGTAATGGGAGGTAGTCTGATATCATACCATACGAATATTTCACATATGCATCTGAACAAATATAAAAGAAGATTTCAAGATTTTAATAATTTATAAACTTTCATCATTGTAGAAAGATTAAGGCCAAATATTAGTAAGTGCTGGAAAACCGCACCACATGTAAGACAAAATTGGCACGACAAACCTGCGGACAAAAAAAAATTACACATACACTGCAAGAAATAAACAACAAATATAAAATCATGTGAATGGATACGGACAGTCACCATCCACTATGCAGTACAGTCTGGAGTCCGGACATTGATATTATTTATGACCAGATCTTGTTACAGGAACCTGATATGGTTAAAACATGTCAAAACACAATTATGCATAGAATATAATTCTATTCTATATTCAAAACTTGTGTTTGAGATATAAGGCTATTTTGAAAAAGCAACATATTATAACATATAAATCAATCTTTGACGTTGCAATGCACATAATTTTTCAGTAATTAGGCGAGAGGAAATGTCAATATGATAATTGTTAGGTTTATTACATTAATAGATAATAAAGGTGAAATAATTAAAACTATTCTATAAAAAATCACACCTCTGTCCAATTTCTCTTCTTTGTTAGATTTAACATACATAGCACTCTGTGATTTTATAACTTGAATTCCTTTTTCTATAATTCCATCAGTTAAATTATCAACCTACAAATAACCACAACAAAAATACTGTACCGACAGAATTTCAAATTTTTAATAATTTCACGAATTTTCCCTAAATAATATGAGGTAGATTAAAATGATATTATGGCAAAATCTGGGTACTGACCGTCCTTACTATTCATTCCCTATTTTGACATAATTTTTAAACTATATTAGAGCATTTATATTATATTTAAAATTGCTTTTTTAAAGACAAGGACCAGAGTATAACATCTCTGTTATTTGATAATTAATATAAATTTATTTTTGTTTGTATATATAGGACTCTTCTGCAACATCAAGCTGGCAAGGATTCTTATAAATGCAGTTTTTTGTATACAAGGATTGATCTTTATTCTTTGTGTCCCATTCGAATGACTAGGCATCAGCCTTGCAGCCTTGACAAGGGGGAACCAGGACTTCAACCTAGGACTATTATCTGAGAGTCTGGTGCTCTCATCACTGGACCACCTCGGTGACCTCGGTCCCTTAAAGACAATAGAACATTAATTGTTGAAAGTAGATGTATTGATGTGATAGAATGGTATATTAGTAAGCTTATTTTTATCTCTTACATATAATATGTAAGACTAGTATTAGGTAAATAATTCATCAATTATATAAATTACAGTAATTAAGAGCATAAAGCATAAAAATATTAAACAAACCTTTGCCTTTAACCATGATAACGTTTTATCTTTATTATATCTGTATCCCTTAAAGTCATTCTCACCTAAAAAAATATAATTACATCTACTTGAAATCATTGCACATGTATAAAAATTTTGAAAATACAGCAAATTAAATTTGAATTATTAACAATGCTATCTTTTTCTATCAACATTTAAATTCTCAGACAATATATAAAAAAAACAACAGAATTTTTAGATTGTAAAGCCATTTTCTTATTTTGAATTTGAACAGCAATTATTTACTTTTTACACAAGTTCATAAAATTGGTTATTTCTAAATTATGCTTTTGTCATTACGTCATAAAAAACATTTTTAAAATGGCTATAGACCTGCGTGGCCTACTTGTACGGTTTACAGTAATGTTTTGGTTAGCTTACAATACATAAAAGAATGTTTTTTTTATAAAAATTTATGTTCATGAATTTTAAGTCATGAAGTTCAGACTATTGAACTACCGTATATATTATTCTGCACAGATCACAATAAGAGCAAATTTTGGGTCAAATTCGTTATTTTGGGCACAAATGGCTCATAAAACCTAACATTTGAAGAATTAAAAAAAAAAAATGAAAAAGATTACCCAACCCCTAGCATCATAAACTGTTGTGACACATTTTATGGTTTTGGCATTGCTGAGAATACTGCCCCATACACAGAAATTGCAATGATGAGGGCCGGAAAACCTTGCCACATGGCATATAACGTCAGATTGAGATTAACACAATGATTTTTGAGGTAACAGTATAATTCAAATCTTAAATATGTATCCAACAGGACTAGCAAATATCTGTCATTTAAAGGAAATACTTTCGATGGGAATCAGATACTCGAAATTTATATGGAGAACCATGGATACATACCTTTAACATCAGCTACCTGTGTTAATTCATTTAAACCATTACAATCTGGTAATCTTCTACATTCTGTATATTTATCATCTATAACTATCTGATCTAATGTCATATATTTACTACACTGAAAACATTTGATTAAACTATTAATCATCTATAACTATCTCATCTAATGTCATATATTTACTACACTGAAAAAATTATAGTTTACTATTAATCATTTAAAACTATCTGATCTAATACAACATATTTACTATTTCAAGCAATTATAAGTGTTGTGTATGGTAATAAGCGTTACATGACATACTTCTTTTTTTTTTACTGGCTGAAGTAACTTTAAATAAAATAATAATCAAATCCATATGTTGAGATTAGCATGATGATTTTGTATTAAAGGTCTGAAAATGTCAGAGGGGGGGTTGGGATGGCCTTGTGGTCTAGAGTGCCGTGTTTCGACCTCTAGCTGGCTGGTCACCTCTGACTTGCGGCTGTGGTTTCGAGCCCTGGTGTGAGCGTATGTGGCATGGAGATAGGGGCGCCTTCTCAACCTCGTGGGTTTCCTCCGGGCACTCCAGTTTCCTCCCACTGCTAAAGACCCCTACGCGCAAGCGAATTATTTAGAAATAAAATTAAACCATGTTAGTCCCAAAATGACCTAGTTTGTGTTGAGTGGACGTTAAACCCCATTTTTCTCTCTCTCTCTGAAATTGTCAGATTTCATCAGATAATATGGATATTGAACGAAATAAATCCTTTGGGATAATCAACAAGGCCATTAAACTAAATTCTAATTTATTTTTACAAGCAGATAATATAAAATTTAGTATTCATCAGTCTTATTAATGTAGACAACTTACCTTATCTTGTTGTATAAGATATGGTAATACAAGGAAGACAGGATCTATTTGTGTTGTTAATATAATACCGCCATCTATTAAAGATAAATAAATAATTTGTTAAAAGACGCAGTGAAAATTTAATTAGACAGAATTCCCTTCTTTCCTAGCTCACTAACCAGAAGATTTGGGGTTTGATGTTGGCCGAGAAAAGTTCCCTGGTGTTTTTCAGTATGGTTTCCCCTGATCAGCTAAGTAGGATAGGGGGTCTGGCAAGGAACTGTCTTGTCATTCGGATGGCACAAAAAACTGAGGTCCTGTCATGAACACATTGGTGAGCCCGTAAAAGATCTTGACAAGTGGAATTCTATATAATAATATCCTTCATTGCACAGTGTACACCTGTCTTCATTGGACCACCAGATGAAAAATCAGCCACACCAGCTATAAAATCAATATCAAGTTTTAAAAAAATCAAAAAATGCTTTTAAAAATTCCATAGAGTATTCTGTCCTGTACGATGTTCACTAGCTTTATAATTCAAATGTGAACTGCATTGGAAACTTAAAGGCGATAACACTGTGGTTTACGATTAAAATATTCTTAATAGGAAGACAACTCTCCAACGAATTCGAAATCAATAATCCAAAATGTTTCAAATTTTAAAATATTATATCAAGATTCAAATTCTTCCAAAAGCAACTATTCCGTTCTTTATTTTGTTACATTACAGATTAGAACAAAATACCATTTGTAGTTCACGTTGATTTATATTTTATCGAACTTACCTTTTTGAACTGATTCACCTATTAACCAGGATCTAAACTCTTCTTTATATTTAATTATTTCATACACATTCTTACCATGTTGATCAAACAAATATAAACAACCTTCATCTAAACGACATAATAACACAAAACTTATATTAAAACATGACATATTGATTTATATTGATATATTCTATAATTAATTGTTTATGAAATGAAATTTATAAATGAGTAAGAGTGTTTTGACATAATTATTGTAACCCACTACCCAGCCTACATGCGATGTAGTTCTCTACTAAAGATTATAAATGTTTAGGTCAGGGGTCCCCAACCCTCGAAGCCCATGCATGCTTTCTGCTCCAGCTTGACCCTGTTATGTTTTTCATGTTTTGACTTTGAGTTTGTTCTTAATGTATGTCAATAATATATGATGTGCTTCTTCAGTCAACTACTTATCTAACCTAGATATTATTATATCAGCTGTGACTGCAAAGTCAGGTATGTCACATCAACAAATTATGAATGTTACCTCATGATTTTAGCTGTGTTTTTTTTGTACTTTTAAGGTTGTAACCCCAAGAGTTAATTTTTTGTGGCCTCAAGCTGAGAAGTTTGGGGACCCTTGGTTTACATTTTTGACTGCCCATAGAAGTACTGTAATTCATTTACGTTACTAACTGTACAGTAGTTAGTAATGATTGCATAGATCTTTGTATAATTTCAGAATATTAAATTATAGTTATACTGTACCTGTTTTAGGATGTCTTAATTGACAAATAACTGGTTTCTCTTCAATATCTCCACTGATTTCTAACAGGTTATCTATAGAGACATGAAATATAGTAATTAATAATATCAATGTTCCATTTTCTCATTCTTACATGTATGTATCTCAGACAATGATAATCACTTCAGAGTGAAAGAACTAGAAATAGAAATCATAGTATTCAAATTTAGACAATGATGAGACAGAATGAATAATAATAGATTTGTGTGGTAGTGTTTTTAACCAATAACAGTTAGCTCTTCAATGTTTAATTTGCAGTAAACTGAAAGAATTGTTTTGAGTATTTGATTTTTTGTCTGATTTGAGTCGAAATGTAAGTATAAACCATTAAAAGTGTCAAAAGTTTTCATAATCATACATGTATCAAACAAAATATTACTGCAGGCATGTCAGTTTGAGATGCTTTTTCAGGAAAAATAAGCCATGTCATGGGTAGGCCTAGTCTTCAGCTTCAGGCTAAATTACGTTACGGAAATGTTGATTATAGACTATAGAGCAAAGCTTTTAAGTCAAAGAGCGTGGTGCTTTTACAGTAACACAACATTGTCATTGAACATCAACTTCAACTTCATGAACTTGTCTCTAAAATTAAAAATGCCTGTATGTTATATTTATAATATAAATAACAGACAATACACAGATTTTCAGCCTACCATTCATTAAAAATACCCATTGCGATTGATCTGCCTCTTGAATCGCCTTAGAACTTGACTGTCTTGACGGGGGACGTTTCGGCATGGTGAGTTACTGTTTATAGTTTTAGATACCGTTAATCCGATAATCACATTTACTTTCGTTTAATAAAAAAGTGGCGGGAAATGTAAATTGTAAACACGGATTGACTACATTTTATGTTAATGTTCCCAGGATTAACTTGAATAAATGATTTTTCGCTTATCAAAGCAATTCATTTTTGCATCCAAACCCTAATATTTTAATTTTTGTCGTTGGATGTAGTGAAAATCTCTACTCTCGTTTCGTTAAAATTTATAAGTAATTCAGGACCCATTGAGGGCTGTACTGTAGTCAATCCGTGGACTATGATCATTCGGTACTAATCGTTTTAATCGGATTATACTCCGGGCCACCACACCTTTTCGTGATTTTGAAATGTTTTAGCAAAAGATGGCGGTCACGTGTGATTTGGGGTGGGATAAACATTTTGTGCTTGGGCTTTTTTTTGTAGAGAAAAATATGAGTTTAAAAATGAAATGAATGTTAATATTATTTTTGATATTTCTGGGCTGTAAAAAGTGCGAGGAAAAACCGACATTTAACCGAATGTGCTCTAAGTAGCGAGTGATTCTAAAAGAAATGGAGTTATTACCCTTTTCAATATGGCAGCCCCCTTGCCAGTGTTGAGTAAACATCAACAAAATCAAAGTATAAGAGCTAACACGGAAGCAAAGAAGAAAGTGAAGCCACAGTTCAAGAATGTGTTAAGGAATCCTTACACAGAAGCATGGTATGACGTAGTTCAGCTCTGAACGCCGGCCTCATTACACTCACCCTGACCGTTCAGGGACTGGCCTATTCAATCAATGTCGAAAATAATTTGAACCCCAGTCAATTTTACTGGGCAACTTTTCACTGCGAAACATCGGAGTGTCAATCCGTGTGGACGTCTGTACAATGTAAAGGAACATCTTAGTGACAAAATAAGACCTTGCTTACCTCGCTAGACTCAGTATGAGCGAAACAACACGCTGTTTAAAATACGTCCCCTCCTATCAAACTACCCTTTCGCCACCATGACACAGCGTGTTGTGATACTCATACTGACTCTAGCGAAATGAGCAAGGTCTTATTTTCTTACTGAGATGTTCCTTTACACTGTACACGCGTCCACACGGAGTGACACCCATCGTTTAGCAGTGAAAAGTTGCCCAGTAAAATTGGGGGTCAAATTATTTTCGACATTGATTGAATGGGCCAGTCCCTGAACGTTCAGGGTGAGTGTAATGAGACCGACGTTCAGAGCTGAACTAGGTATGACGCTACTGATTTATGGGCATGTGGTCATTATTATGAGTTAATGACTAAATGAAATACGGTGACCAAACCGGGCAAAATTTGTTATATTTTGAATTTTGGTCAAAATCATTCAGGGCTCAAGCAATCCGACATAATAATATATTTTGGTCCAAACGGCAAAAAGTTTAAGATTTAATACATTGCAAGTCAGTATATATTTGCTCAGATAAAATTAAGAATTGCGGTGTAATCATTTGGTGAAATTAACAATTGATTGCCTTTTCATAATTTGCTATTTGGGACATGGTTTCAGCTATTGATCATAATCAATTAAAAAGCTCATTGTCAACCCCAAAAATTGCATGTTCTTCTTCAAAGGAAAGAGGTGAATAAATATTAATGAGCACTGATTGGTTAATCCTTAATTTAAGTACTTTAGACACACAAGGTAAATTTTATGGATACACATACTGAGTTTAGTTTAATACTTACTAAGTGACATTTCAATGAGGATACACTTGTCTTTATCAAGCAAATGGCGTGGTTTATATCCCACACTTGTATATGACTGGGAGTAGGCTCGCCTGTCTAATCTTGTGGGTTTTCTTCAGGTCTTACAATTTCTTCCCTCTGCGCAATCAAATTGTTAAATTGTTAAAATAAATTGAATCATATACAAGTATTTTAGTCCCGAAATGACAGTTTGTGTCGAGTGAAAGTTAAACCTTATTTCTCTCTTTCTGCTAAATAATCAATATTTTCTACAAGTTTTTGTGACTAGTGTCATTTGACCATAGTATCACAAAAGTTACATCTACACACCAGTAGTTTTGTTTCTTTAAATTTTCTTATTTTCTTTTTTCAGGCCATTTGTACCAGAAGACATACAAACTGAAGTGCTAAATAAACTAAAAGAGTAAGTATCACTAGGATGAATAAATGAATAAAACAGAGTACCAACCAGGCTTATGAAAACAGGCATAGGCCATACAGTGTCATGACTCGAAATGTTCGCCTGTCTACTTGTCGCCGACAGGCGATTTTTTCATGTGACAGGTAGCAAATAAAACTAAATTTTACTTGATGTTCCGTAAATTGACCACAATACTCACGTCCACATCACGTACATGTACACTTACGCACACAGTTTGGAAGTAGGCAATTTTATAACAATGAATTTCACACCATCTATGCTTGTTTTCACCTGCCTGACACTAGTTTATAGCATTATGGAGTATTATATCTAAATAAATTAAAATGTCGCCTGAAATAATTCTACTGTAACGACACCACAGTAAATAATAAAAAGTGTCTGGAATGGAAATGCACACAGCTATAATAATCTGAAACAAATTGTAATCATATCAGCCAAATTCTGAATTTTTTTTTCCTGAAATGCAAAACTTTAGAGCTTCTTTTAAGTCATGAACATTTATTATTTCACATAACCATACTCAAATCAAGTTCATATGTCTTTCTTTCAGATGTGTCCCAGTCAAATTACAGCCAGTTTTTCACAGTAATAAAGAACGTAAAATATTTTTGAAACAGAAAAAAGAGAATCAACTTTCAAGTGAACAATCTGAAGAAGTCGACAAAAGAAAACAGATGAGGTGGAGTTGGATTGTGATTTATTATCCCGCGCCGAACTATGTTAGGGAGAGATATTCAAACAGGGCCCGTCTGTCGCCCCGAATTTGTTTCCGGAAGTATATCCCATAAACCGTTCGAGATATCTTTCTGAAACTTTGTACAAACATAAACATATTAGAGTGGTTGTGCCTTATGCTATTTCGGAATTCCTGGGCTTTATTTGTGTTTACATAGAAACAAATTCATACAATCCTGATGATACTTTGCATAAATTATAGTATATATGATGCCTCTTTAGAGGTTATTTGGGTATTTTCAATTGCACTATTCTTTCATTGATTGGCTCAAAACTTTGTAACAATACAAACTCTGGTCCTGTATCTCATTTCATAAATTTGAACAGGGGGGTTGCAATAAATAGTGCTCATCCTTAGACTCAAATGACAAATAGGATTAGGTTTTATAAAATTCCATCAAGAGCTTTGTCGCCTATCTCATTCAGAAGCTTAAAAAGCCTGAATTTGACCGGAAATGTAAATTTGATAGGGTTCTGGTTCTTAATTACACCATTTGGAAAACCCCTATAATCCCACTTTGTCAGAAAAGTAGGATGTTAAACCCCATTTTTTCTTCTATTTTTTCCTGCATCATGTTCTCGAGATATCATAGCGTCAAACATAAACAGGAGATTTGTTATTGAAAAAATTTTCGAATTTGGTTTTGCTTCACAACCAAATAACCATTTGAGTGTTACTATTTGGAGTATTATCAGCTTTTTTTTCTGTTTTTTTCAGAAATGAACTATCTATTGGAATTAATACTGTGACGAAAGCTTTAGAGAAAGATAGATTAAGATTGGTGATAGTCAGTAGAGAAACAAAGATTAAAATACTTACTCAACATCTACTACCTTTAGTTGCTGTTAGAAACTGTCCAGCAATATGTTTACCAAATCTTAGTGAAAATATCGCACAATTTACTGGTATTCAATCAATATCAGCACTGGGTTTTAAGGTAATAATGCTAATCATATGTTTGTCTAAATGTTTGATATAAATTGTATATTACACTTTGTTACATCTTTACAGGAACTTTTAAGATGGTAAGTCCAGGAGGACCACACAAAACAGACAAGATAAACATGCAAAGAAATACACATCAAATTAATTGTATGGATCTGGAAACCAGTCGTAATGAACTCTGTGCTGTACACCCCCGGGCATGTAAAGATACAGAAAAACAAAACAATTAATGATTTACAAGAAAGATGCAACAAATAATATGATTGGCTCTAAATGGCGATAGTTTGCCATGTGCTAGAATGTCAGAAATTTGAATTACAGCAAAGGTGACAATCCTAATAGTGTAGTAATATTTGGTGATTTATGCTATTATACATCATAGTGTTGCAATAGAACTCCGAAAATTAAGAAATAAGTGCATTGAGCAAACAGGAACAAAATATATCCAACAGAAATGTTAAAGCTGTAAAACTACGATGTAGTCTAGTGAGGATATTTTGTGGAAACATTGATTGAAAAAGTAAGGTTTAAATGAAGCTAGTCGTGACCACGTGACAAGAATGTCCCAACTTTGAATCTCAGCGTGAGCCAAAAAGAACTGCAGTTAAGATGCTATAGAAAACTGAGGTCAACATTAGTGTTCCTGCTTAAGAAAATTCCTGACAGGTGGACTTCAATGCAGAAGTTTTGTTGACTAGACAAAATTCTAGTTACTCATGAGGCTATAGAGATGATATTATATCTTGATCTCAAAATGTTTCCTCTTTGAGTTTTAAACAAAATTAAACCCAACAAATTTATTTCATGTTAAGTAAATATTGATTTTTGTTATTTTCTAGAAAATGGAGGAAACCTCTTTATTTGATGAGTTTGTAGAATATGTGAGTAAAAAGGCACCTCCAGTAAAATTGTCATGGTTACCAGAAGAACAACAAAATTCAGATGAAGTAAATGTGGAAATCGCAGAAAGCAAAACGGAACTTCATGAAATGAAGCCTCAAAAAAAGGAACCATCTGATTCCAAGAAAGATTACTCCTATCTTTATGTATATAAAAAGGAAAATGAATTAGGAGATGATTTTATTTCATTAAAAGACTCTGGAACTATGAATGAAGAAGATTATTTTCCAACAGAAACTAAAAAACTAAAATTAAAAGGACAAACTCCATTGTTATCATTCAAATACCGAGGTGTGGATGTAGGTGCAATGAAACGTAATGAAAATAGAAAAAGGAAAAAGAAAGGAAAATAAACTTTTTTAAAAAAATAATTTGTTTAGAATGTTTGGGTGTTTGTAACTGATTCAAGGAGTATATGGTTCTTGATTCAAGTAGTAGAATAAACCTGCAAAAATACTTCTTAAGACTGCTATGGGGATTAGTGAAAACAAATGTCCCATATTTTTTTCCTGAAATCACCTAGTCTGCTTTGACTGGACATTGAAGGCTATTTCTCTCATTATTAGAATAACATAAGGTACAATTTTATGGATACACAATTACTGAGTTTAATACTAAAGAACGCTTCAACAAGGATACTCTCGTCTTTATCAAGCAAATGCTTAGTATTAAACTCAATAATTGTGCAGGCGTGGATCCAGGATTTTTTGCAGGGGGGGGGGGTCTAGGTTTGATAATTGCTTAACTTATTGTGCTCAACCGATTAATTTGGTAAATTAGGTTCAATTTGGTTCATTCTGACGTATTTCCGGAAGGTAAATTCCAAAATTACAGGTTTAAATCGCCAATAAAATCGCATAAAAAATTTTCAAGCCTGAGCAGGGGGGTGGTCCGGACCCCCTGGACCCTCGCCTGTTGTGTATCGTTAAAATTGTACCTTGTGTATACATGTATATATATTATTAATTACTAAATGCCAATCAAAGACAACATTTAGATTGTTTGGTGAAAAGGATTAGAAGATTAAATAACTCTGAAGGGATTGTTAAATAGAACCCTCTTTGTTTATGGCTGATCATTCATGTACTTACAATGTACATGTTTTTAAATTGAAGGACAACATGAGTAATCCTATCTACCAATTCCAACAGACATACACCCTGACAAAAATGAAATAAAATGGGGTTTAACGTCCGACTCCAAACTGGGCTAATGAAGACGGACATACGCCATACAGTGTGCTGTTTGCACGAGCAGCAGCAGCAAATGTGTAGGTACAGGACCTTGGTTTTCTGAACGGCTAGACTTTCTCACACTGACTAGGATTCAAATGAAATCAATGGGGTACAACATCCTACTGCTCTACTCCTAAACTGGGCTAATTAAGACGGGCATACGCCATGCAGTGTGCTGTGAGGGAAATTTTGCCCGGGCAACGACACTAAGGCCTACTGTTATATCGAATTCCAACGGCCAAGTGATCTTTTACATGTACACCAGGAACTCGTTTTTTTGTCCCATTTGAACGACTAGACAGCTGTGTCCTGCATCACTGACAAGGAAAAACCAAATCAACTTTCTCGGCCAATGCAAGGATCGAACACCCAACCTTCCAGGCTAGAGAACCAGCGTCTTAAATACTTAGCAACAGTTATCCCCCACTAGAATTCAAAACCAGGACATTCTAGCCGAGAGGTCAGTTCCCGACCACTTGACTACCAGACTCTTACATGTTCATGAAAACGTTAGATAAAATAGCAGTAGTTAAATAAAATAATGATGAACAAAAGAAATTCATTTAATATCACAGTTTTATTGAGTAACAGTGGTAGAAAACAATATAATATACATATTTATCACATTCTGATATCATGAATAAAGCAATAATATCATATACATTCATACACATACACATGGCCAAACTTTTGATATCAAGTATATATTTGCCAAGTGACACAATTGTTTTGGTTTCACGATGTGTGTATAGACTCTATATGTATGTCTTGAGAACTGAATATGCAGGATTTCTATTTATTCATACATGTATGAGGATATCCACTAATCCCTCATAAATTTGATTTGCTAAAAACTTTGATGATGTATTCAGTACAATAATGTATCTTTTTGAGACAAATTATGCCACTAGCAAAGCTCATTGGAAAAAGTAACATGGATTTATTGAGCACTTGATAGTTGCAGGAGTGAAGAGTCCACAATATAGAAGATATTTGTGTTCAGTAATTTGTTTGGAAACTGGAGAAATGCGGATGGTTAGACATATGTACCTAGCCTTAGATCTAGACCGGAAACACTGGATTCAATAAGACCTTCTATTTAGTCATTAAATTCCCCAAGGTTAAAAGAGACAACAGATTTTTGATTTGACGACTTAATTACTTTGATAAATGGAAACCGCATTTTGGATCCAACTGAAATTTATTTCACAATGTATAGTATGATACTTTTGTGGGTATATATCTGGATTTGAATTCTCTTAGAACCAAAAACTTATTGCCGTTATTGATTCTCTGGTGAAATAAGTTTGTTATGAAGACATTCTAAAGAGTGATTTATCATTAGATCTGATCAAACTCTTTGTAATAAGTTGTTAAAGTAATGTCATGTCAACTACTTTGTGATATTATTTCACACCACTGCAGCTGTACAGCACAGTTTAATGTCTCAAATTTTGTGTTAATGAAGGAAAACTTTTCCTGTGAAGGCTATTCATTATCTGTTCTATTGGTCTTTACACATCTAATTTTAATAGAAATGTTTTAATTATATAGAAATTTACTAATGTGTACCACTTTTCCGAGGAAATATAGAAGTCGTATAGTTAGCAACTCACTATCTTCAGCAGATATATCTAAAGACCATGCCACACAGTTATATATTATTACCATTAAGGGCAGATAATTCATTATTAGGTGTAATGTTATGCATATTTGTCATGGGTTAGCTGTATTTATGCCCACAACAAAAGGAGTCTGTGTTGATAAATAGTGAAAAACGATCATTCTAAAATCAATAGCACCATGTGTGTTCATATGTATAATGAGAGAAATTTTATAAATTTATTAACAAAGGTAATGGTTAATAAAGGAACTTCGGTCAATAATATTACCTGCTCAATAGTTTCATATATTTATAAATTTGTACTATATTCAGGTTTAATAAATCTAATTTTACCTACAGTATTTTTTCTTGATTTCTAAGTCACTTTCAATTTCTGCTTGTTTATGGAGGTATTTTCGGAAGATGAATTAAAAATAAGATCGATAATTAAATTATTTATTCAAAATTGAATACTTCGTGAACAAATGAATATGATACTACACATTTTTAGTAACAAACAATTGAACATTGTCAAATAATTTAACTCAGGCATAATTCAATTCAAGAAAAGTCCTCTGAATATTTACAATTTTCATTAACTTTCCATTTAGGTTTGAGCCTTTTGTTGGTTTATTTTTAAAACAGTATAACACAAGATAAAAAATTATTCAATATAGAGTCAATTAGGGAAATTTGTTGATTATGACAATGCAATGATGATAGGGTAAGTCAGATTTGATTGTTAATGTGCAAATATTTATTTTTGATCTTTTTGAGAATTTGTTACAGGTTTGCTACATCTATTTATCATATTATCCTGTCAAAAGTCTACATAAAGTTTACTTATTCTGTGCCAATTTCTTTCCTCTCTCTACACTGGTATAATAATTTTTATGAGATTACTTCAGTATGTATGTATAGCCCGCTCACATTCTAATTAAAATTATATTTTTTTTTTGTTTCCATCTTCACTACATAAGGACACCATTGCCTGTTCCCATTTTTTTTTAAGTCCATCTTGGGGGTTATGATATAAAAATTGGACATATTTTGACGTTAACTGCTTATATGAGGCCGAAGTGTCATATTCACGAGATATATGTAGATGATTAACAAAACAAAAGTCCCTAAAATGTGTGTTATATTCTTACTGACACTGTCGTGCCAAGACAAAGGGCTAAAAATTAAAGAACATACATGTAATTTGTCAGAGCAGAAAACAGTCAGCTCACAATCGGTCTTCTGGTACACAATATCACTGGTGTTTTGGTGTTGTATAACTAATATTATCAGATATAGTTGAAATTTGATAGGATTCTGTACAATGAAGATGAGATGATGGCCTTTGTCAACAGCATTTACTAGATTTTACATTACAAAGGGAATAGGGGCTACAACACTAGAAGTGATTATGGATTTCGATAGTATTCTTTGCTACATTATTCCTAACAATGCACACAAATTTCAAGCAGTTGGGATGGAAGCATGTCGTTAGACTGTTCACAAGATCCTTCATTTGTAACAACTCTGGAAGTTATCAGTTCAATGCTGCCAACATCCATGTAGATGATTGACCAGGTCACATATTATCATCATTAAATTTCAATGCAGACATGCAAAAGTGAGGTTTAATTCTGGGAAAAATAAGGCTATTCCTATTTTTTTTGACACAGCCAATGAATATGAAAAACAACAAAAATCTGAGAGCTACCAAGAAGTTAAGAAAACATTTGATCGATGAGCAGATACAATGGTGTGAAGTGTATTTGGATTATGGTATTGTAATTATATTATTATAACAGTAGACATGCTAGTCTAATAGTTTAGAACCAAGAACTTTTCTCACTTCATTCAATAAAATATATATAGAGTGTCAGTTGTAAACATTTATCCTGAATTAAATGATAGAACATTGAGACTTTCTTCAAACAATTCATATTTTCTTTTTTTTACACATTTATCCACAATTTTCTGTGACCATAATTCATTTCTTAATTGTCCTTATTCCATATTTTTTAGCACATTCAACACATTTATTCTTCATACTGAACATAATTTTTGTACAATATTGTTTTCATATTTAATTCAGCTTTCGTCACCAACTGATGTATTAAAATACCCACAGGAGACGGCACAAACAAAACATACAAGAACTGTTAAATCACAAGTTAGAACCATTTCATGATTCTCCCTGCTTTCATTATCACAAAAAATAAGCCCTGATATGGAATATATAAAGTCCAAATTATTCCAGGTCAAAGTTCAGAATTGTATGATATCATCTTGCACCACTGCTGGCTTTTTCCACTTTTATCATAGATTGTTCAAATTGTTCCAACATTTGCACCAACATTTTCTTTTTAAAACGCGTAGCTTCGTGTATGAGTTCTTTAAGGAAACTACAGCGCGTTTCTATTGACCCCCGAACTGTATTCAATTGAGAGAATAACTGCTCATAGTCTGCAAAACAAAACAAAAGCTAGAATTAAAACAGTAAATAAACTAAACTTTTGGTTACACAAGTAGTACATGCATCAATAACTGTTCCATTAAAATAAAATATTTCAAAGGATTGGCAACATCATATTTGTGAATGTTTTATGTTGTTTAATGTCAACACGTAGTTATTTATAAACGCAACAATTCTTAGAAGTTTTAATTTAAACAAATATTTTTGTCCCATGTCTTAAAGAAATGAACTTTAGAAGAACATACACCATGACCAATAATCATTTACATCAGAATATTGTCCCCATGCCATTAAAGCATCTGCTTTCAAAGTACATATTCCAAATATTATTTAATTACACTCTATTCTAAAACATAGCAGTATACAAAGTTCAGATATACTTACGTCTGCCTGGCTTTTTAATCTCTTTAAAACAGGAATGTCGTAACTTGGAATTATACATCCAAATATTCAAGTCTTTCTTACTATTTGTATGCATGTTGACATTAGAGTTTAAGTGGTTAACACATGGTTGTTCACTTTGATTTTGTGGGGTTATCACAGATTCTTCGTCACCGTTCACTTCCGGTAACACATGATTAGCGTTCACTTTGTTCACAGATTTGTTCACTTCATAATTATCCTCATCGGAATCTAGCACTATTTCTAAAGGTCGATCATCTGAAATAAAGTATTCTGATAATTAAAAAACAACAAACGGAAATGTATTATCTATATATACCTAGATAGCTGGGGTCAACATCACTTCAAATTTTCTGAGTGTGTCTTAAGAACAAATACTGACCATCTAGATAGAGGTTTATAAAAGATTCTGATGATAAATTCAACAAGTAACACTTTTATTGTAGCACTTACCACCCAGATCGTCAAAGGGACTATCACTGGAATCACTTCTTGTAGGACTACTAGCAGGTGAGAGGGGTGGGTTTGAAGGTCGTCGGATTGTTACTCCTCGTGGTAATGGACCTATAAAGATACATTTGTTTTAAAATTAGTTAAAAAAAATAAATCATGAAATACCAAATAAATGAATGCTTGTCAAATAATTAGAACAATTATAGGATGTTTCCACTGCATATAATAAACATTAATTCAGGAAATAACACAATTTTAATATAATTCAAGGTATGAATAAAGAATTAACAAAACAATCCGAGACAAAATCTTACCAGGTTTACGTTTCCTAGGACCAGGAGATGATGGTGGACTTTCTGAAGCTGTTCGCTTATGTCTAGAATGATTATTGCCAGCAGAACCAAACACAGCTGCTTCATCTGCCTCATCTATCTTTATCTCATTCTATAATATACACAACATTTAATGCATTTAAATAAATTTTTAATTGAGACCATGATGAATCAATTTAAATAAAATTCAATTGTGGGTAACAGTTAAATAAATTTTAATTGTTGTTACCGGTTGAAAATTTGAAATAAATATTAACTGTGGATAACAGTTAATCCATTTAAATAAATTTTAATTAGAATTGATCCATTTATACATATTTTAGTTGTGGCACTGGTTCTTTTAAAGCACACAACACAGACTATTTTTTTAAGTAACATTTTAAACCAAAAACTTACAGATTTAACTTTGAATGGATTACCAAAGGTATGTATTCTGGCAGGTGTACTTTCCAATTCCCGTAATGGCTGAGGTTGTTTCCTTAAATATTCTTGATAATTACCCATTTGTTGCACGGGTATACTATGTCTCTGATCTATAAGACAAGAAATTAAAATTTAAACATGCACAAATTGATTTGATATATACATTTGTTGTTTAATGTTTGAAATGTCTGTATATTGTGTCTTGTCTGCGGGTATGTTGTGTGTATTTGTTTATATGTGGTGCAGTCCTCCTGCAGTTACTAATACAATACAAAAAGCTACACTCGGTTTTCGAAACAAATAACAGATGTTTTCTAATTTCGTAAAATTAATTTTCTTCACTCGTAACAATAGCTTTTTCTGGTTGATCAATTTTTCAGATGATTTTTCAAGGTTGATACTTCAGGAATACAAAAGTATACAGTGGACTCTGTCACATCCGATGTCTGATCACTCCGGATTTCTGCGACATCCGACATGATTTTCATGTCCCGATTTATTTCCTTATTACTTCAGCCCAAAAAAATCTGGTAAGTCTGGATTCTGTCAGTTCCGGATTACGACATCAATCAGTCGTCCCGTCACATAATTTCCATTGAATCGTCACCGTATAATCCAGCCTTAAATCGGTAGGTGTCACGCAATTACCAATCAATTGTCCGTTAGATTAAAACTTGATGGGTGTGATTACCTTGATAATTTTATAATCTCTTGTAAGACAGTAGACCCTAATTGTAATTGTGACAAATACTCAAGTATATCTACGAATTTTCCCACGAATTCGGTCGTACAAATTATTCCTAGCACCAGTTACAAACATTCGTTGCACATGCCGATTGATCCACGTTGAACTGAAATGAAAGGACGTTACGGTTTATGACCTTGACCCTCATCGTCAATAGCTGCGGTTAACTAAACACAGAAACGCCCCGTAGTATTTTAACCATTGACTGCAGTTTTCGCCGATGAGGGTCGGTCAAGGTCATAAAACGACCGCTGAGAACGTAACATTCGCTCACTTCAGCTCAATGTTTATTCACCCTACGGATTTCACCGAACCGTGTGACGACGACCTTGACATAGGACGACAGATAATCAATGAACACGTGATAGCAAACACAAGCGTGCATCATCTGATGATGACGAAGAAGATAAATTAACGTCAGACCTGACCTATTCAAAATGCCTACGCATGTTGAATGAAATAAAAATTATGTTAGGAAATTTTGAATGTAGAGAAAAGTTTATCATTTTTAAAAGGAATAACGCTTGGGTGATTCGAAGCAACATTGTAATAATACTTCCGGTTTTTGAAGTTACAGTAGAATCTGCATTAAGCAGCCACCCACGGGAAATTTTAGGATTGACCGTTTAACGGGAGTGGCCTCTTAATAAAATCTCGAGTTTTTTGTGCCGACATCAATTAATATTACGCTTGGGTGCACTTGCATCGGTAAATTTGGCCGTCGCTGAATCTCGGACATAACTTCCGTAAACATGTCATTTTGTCCCAACCTTCAATACTACTGTCTATCATTGTCATGCATTCGATAATATTTATCCATTTTTGTAAAATCTCGTGTTTTTTTTTTTTTTGTGCTGACATCAATTAATATTACGCTTGAATGCATTGGAAGCAAACACCAATGCAATATTTCACTTGCATCGGTAAATTTGGCCGTCGCTGAATCGTCGACATAACTTCTGTAAACTTGTCATTTTGTACCAACCTTCAATACTACTGTCTATCATAGTGATGTATTCGATAATATTTATCCATTTTTGTGAAGAAAATCGATGAATTAATTTTATTTTATCAAAGAAGCACACGAACCAAAAAACATCGCTGATTTAGCTACCGAATCGCAGGGGGTGTAACTCTGTATGTAATATTACAGGTTGCGCTAAAAACGTCTATTTAACAACATAGCGGCTTTTAGTCGGTACTTTCAGTTTATTCAATCAGTATCAAATAATGTCCCGTTACGTGTGAAAACAATGATCAGGTTTGTCGTTTAATAAAACAAAAGATTAATTAACAGATAATCCCGAGTTAATTGGTATTTTCACATTTCTTTTTATCTGATTTGCGGGAGTCCAGTTAATTGATTACTACTCACGGGATTAGCGGGGGTGTTACGAAGAACAACAAGATGGTATCATTCAACAATGGCCGTTGAATGGGCGATGTTTTGTTAAATCATTTGCAAAATAGTGACCGCTGGCCGCGTTAGAGGAGTGACCGTTGAATAAGGAGATGAAACAATAGAATTTTTACGGGGGGAATTTATTGTGACCGCTTACAAGGAGATGTCGCTGAATAGGAGTGGCTGCTCATACGGATTCTACTGTACAATATTTCCGGGTTTGACAAAACTGGGTATTCCGACACTCTGTGACTTCCGACATATTGACACGACCCCGTACGATGTCGGATTTGACAGAGTCCACTGTATTTATTATACACTTTACCTTCGTCTATTAATTTAGTATTATTATAACATGTCTGTAGAAAGTTGGTTCTCATTCTCTTCACCTGGTCTAACAAACTCTTACGTGGAATGTCGTATGGATTTCTAGAAAAAAATTTACACATCATCACTTGTTCTTCATTCCTTTAGATAATATCCAATATCCAATTTGTATTTTACATAATCTTTTTTATAGTAATGTTGTTTATCCTGTGATATTCAAAAGGGACTTCATGCCAAAAGTTTATGAATTTTACATACTTCTATAGAAAATAATCTGAGTGTCATTTTGAAGGTTTCGTGTGCCCTGGCTTGACAATTTAGAATATTTTCCCCAAATTTGTGAAGCTGTGGACATATGTTGTGAAGAAAACAACAGTTTGTTCAAGACATTGGATCTTCTTATTGTATATTACATAAACATATGTAAAAGATTATTACCTATAATATTGTGGTTGTATTGTTTTAACTGGAGCAGCTATTGTAAAACTATTATAATCTTGTATTTCTTGTTTTAAACTTGAGACATTGGCTCCCAAATTCTCTACAAGTTGATTAAAGTCTTTTCTTTTTAAAAACGACGTTTTAGTTCTGAAAAAAGAAAACATCCATAAAACATTGTAGAAATCTGTGGGTCTGAATCCAATTCATCAGGAAATAACCTTAATGTGGCAAGAATTTATTAAATTTTTCGGACTGGTGTCAATCTATTTTAAATGGTACATGTATGATGAATTACATAAGATAAATTAACCCAATAAAAAATTATAAGAGCGTCAAAAATTAGTCAGGATATTTTATCTTTATTCATAATAAAAATCAAAATGTTTATTATACCTAGAATTAACTTTAATTCCTTCATGAACTGGAACTTTCTGACCAACTGAAGCCAATAAACGATCCATTTCAACTTTTGCCTGCGAAGATAAACATTTTTATACAAAAGAGAATGCTAACCATTGCCACACAACAGACACAAACAAATACAAACTAAATTCCAACCATACATTTAATTGGATCATCCTTTTTAAATTGGTCACACACAGGTGTAAAGGTATGACAGTTTTAGTTTAATTATCCTGACGGTTAATTTGCAATCAGTAACTGAATTCAATCTCATTAATCCTATTAATTATTGAGTTGCAATGAAAATGCACACTGATTTGATTATAAGTTCTAGTAAGTCATAATACAGCTGATATGAGACTGACAAGAAAATCAACAACCCATGGAGGACATTTAAAGCATTCATGGAACCTTCATAGAAGCAAAAGTGCAAGTAACTGGCAGCATGCCAGGCAATCATCTATTTCTAAAAGTGCTATGTTTTCATTGGGTTTGAGTATATAAATTATAACTAAAGACAAACCTGATTTTTTAATTTTTTGAGGTAGGTAATAACACTATATGAAAGACAATTATCCATTTGATCTGGAACTAAGTTAGGAGCACCCATTCTCGCTAATGCTCTTCTTAATGGCTACAAAATAAAGTAACATTTCAGTAATTTAACAAGTCAATCATTCATAAAATTTTACATTTTAAAGGTCCACATCACTTCAAACTGTTACAATGATCTGGAAAAAACGCATCATAATTGAATTTTGATATTATGTCACTCTATGTAAGTAATTGCAAAACTTACCCCGGCATAATATCCTGGCATGGTTTTGAGGTAATTATCAAACTGTTGCCTCCATTTAGGAGTTGGTTTTAACTTATGAATTTTAAATAGATCATCTGCAGAAAAAAGAAATCGACAAAAGATTGAATATTAAAATATTCTGGAAATTTCAATAAATGGTATTCATTCAATAGTACGTCAGAAGATAAGTAATTGGAATTGATATTAAATATGCTGATCATCATTTCCATTTTTCAGACCCATGTCTCAGATTAACCATTTAAATAAGAAAACAAAACAAAAATATCAATGGTAGATAATCTCCTGGCTTTAATTCGATCAGATTAAAAAAGTGACCCATTTTGACCCATTGAAAGATTAACCAAACACTTATAGTATAGATGGTGCTGGCATGCATATAGGTTATCGTCTTCAGAGAAGGCCGAATGTTTCAAAGTTTTCAATTCATCATATCTTTGGATTGATATGACTTTTGGAAATCCTACTTTCAAATTACTACAAATTTAGGCTTTAACTTAAAATCGATGTCAAAGTATTTATAGAATTGTAACACTTACATTAAAAGAATTGTCACAATATGATAAAGAGATAGTAAAAATAGAAAGTATTTTCCTTACCTAATAAAGGAAGTAATATAGGATAATTATATGGCATAACAAATAAATTAACAGTAGTTAAAGCACTACTCGCTTTAATATAACCAAATGGATGATAGAGTTCACTGAATTTAGCACTATTACTAACATGTACCTGAAATAAATATTTCAAATGTCAGTATACAAAATAAAATCAACAAATCTAATTAATTCACAAAAAACAACTTGTAAAATCACAAAAATCAAGAAGTTAACACTTCACTCTTACTTTTACATATAATATTTTTAGGAAAACAGTATCTGTATAATATGTACCATACTACATTGATTGATTGTGTAATTTTAATTGGTTATAATAGGTTATTTTTCTTGTTAACTTACCTGCCAGCAGGTATTAGGTTGTCGCCTTTCTAAGATATATTGAGTTAACGGCGAAGGTTCCAGTTCATATTTATCAAAAGGTAAATTATCTATTACCAAAGGATCACTTAATGCACAGGAAAATCTCACATTGGGATGGGCTGTTCTAGGAGGCTGTAATAATCAAATATGAAATAATAAAATAATGATTGATGAAAACCAGAACAGTTTGGCAAATAAAACAGACAAGTATTGGAAGTTAAAATGATTACCAGTACCAAGTATTTGGGATCTTTTTGCAGCAATAAAAAAAAATTCCAATGAGTTAGTCTGAGTTTCTGTTCGCGTAAAGCAATTTATACCTGAAATTAATATTACGGCCATTTTAGAGAATAATAACTTACTAAATTGGGGTTGGTTGCATCTGGCCAAAAAGCTTCAGGGATCGGCCAATGACCTACCGAGTAACCTTTTTGTGCTGATCTAGGAACATAGATCAATTTCCTGCATGCATGCCATGGAGCTGGTTGCAGAGGAATATTGGTTGATTTTTTCTCATCATTTAATTCTTTGTCTATAATTATTTGTTTATTTACATCTTGATTTTCTGAAAGAAATTATAATAAAAATCATGAGTGAGCAAAATCTAATAATTATTTACTTGAACAAGAATGGCTAGAAAACAAATTTATATCAGATTAATATTTTCTTGTCCCAAGGTGAAGGAATATTGATAAATATCCCAGATAAGACTATTGTCAGTAAATTTTCATTCCAACCACTTCGTAGTATTGTTTAATATCCTAATCTAATTACCTTTTAAATTTCCATTAGTATCAGATATGATGTCTGCCCGTAAACCTGTAAAACGAGAAGGATTGTTCATTAAACTTCAAAGATCAAATAATCTGTAAATGAGCTATTGGCCCTAGACTTGATTTTATAAACTGCTTAAAAACTGTAGGTGAACAAAGCAGAATAGTAATTTAATTTCAGTGTATATTTCCAAAAGATTATTGAGCAGTTGATATATTATTAACTCACCATCATTAATTACCGGGGGATCTGGGCCAAACTTTTCAAAATTAATGACAACACCTGTTTGTACTTTCTGGACTAGAGATTCTATTGAGGAATTCAACATCTTCTGGTTCAAAATTGCATAGGAACGACCTAAATATAGAAAAAGACGAAACTTAACCCCATTCTTCTCAGTTAATATACTTGCAACTGTTATAAGGTGATCTTGGTTGAGTTCCAAGATGATACACCTATTAATATATAATTACAGAAAGGTACAGGTTACCTTAAATGAACTTTAGTTTTTATGTCCTTTAGACTAAAACCTTGAGCCAGGTCACAAGAGGCAATAAAATGTGTACAACTTCTTGCAGATGACAACATGTGAAATTAATTAAAAATTTAATATTTGAAATCATAGATACATAACTTACCACCTGTTACGTCACACATAACATCTATTGGATGACTTTCTGCTGAAGGGATAAAGGGGAAGGAATTATTTTCGGACGGAATGGAACCAGACATTCCTAGTACAAGACCAAAAATTCTCTGATCCCAACGAAAAGGTTCTTTAGTTAATTCCGAACCCGGTACTGCTGTATCCATTGGAAGGTTTAACTGAAATAAGAAAGCAACTAACTGTAAAACGGTTGTCATAATGTGTACACATTAAAATGATGGTTGTAGGTATGTGTGCCGTCCTTGACATATGTTTGTGTTAGGTCAAGAATGGTATGTGTATATGTCACTTTAATGTCAAGAGTTTATAAATCCGATATTTTATAAATTTTTCATTTGCTTATTAACCCTTTGAATGCTAGACATAAATCCACTGCCTGTGCTATACTCTACTTGTTGATATTTTATGAACGATTTTAAATACATGTCTCTTGATCGATCTCTATGTAAGAGATCAGAATTTCTGTCTATTGTTTCTTGCTTTCCAACTGTCGATGTATACATTTTCTTTGTCAGCCTTGCTGGTGTCATGCCTTAAAAACACCAAGGATATTTCTTGCCTTTTCCGTCGATAATATCATGAATAATGTACTTAATGTTAAAATTGTAATAAACAATAGCATTCTTGCCCCAAGCCCAATGACATTCTATTTAATAGTCCAGCACCACACAACTACCACAGCCCAGTAGTGTAATATCAGTCTTCTATCAAGAGTATTATTTACCTGTAATTGTACACTACTAGTACTGGTTAACGGACTATTGTCTGTGATTACTATAATTACTGCCGGTTCTAAATAAAATGGACATCTTCCCTACAAATACAAATAATTCTACTTATTAATATTATAGACTACATGTATTCTGAAACAAAAGTAACCTGGTATAAATAATTTTTATTAACTAATTTAACTTGACTGTATCAGAGGGTACCCAGCACCAGATATAACTTTATCTTTTGAAATGGCAGTCAGATATTTTTCTTATACATACAGTGTGTGGAAACCTGTAGGCCACAGTACAGCCAAATATTTTCCTGTATCATACAGTGTGTGGAAACATGAGAATAACTGTATGTAAGTAGAGGCCACTTGCTACAAGACCCACCCTGCCCAGGCGGCCCTAAAACACCACTCAAAAATAAGCCCTTTTAAATGATGTTATCTATGCTTGTTTTACTATTAATACACTGCCATTATCACTCCCTACTGTGTTGCAAGCATAGAGATAATGGAAATGATAAAAGCCAAGACACATAAGAGAAAGAGAGCAATTGTTCAGTCAACAGTAGATAATTATTGTTATCTAGTATGATTGGAAGGAGTGCCTCTTCTTGACAAAATATTTATTCATAGAGATTATCATCATCATCCAAATCTTAAAGGTGACACTTACTACCCAAATTTTTAAAACTCCTAAATTTATTTGAATAAAAATTAAACTCAGTTCACCAATTGTATATATTTTGCTTGAATGACTATATTTAAAAATAGATACCAAGATACCATTCAACTTTTAAGAATAAACATGATAACAGTTAATGTAGGTCAAACTATTACAACTAGACACACCCAACACAGTTTTCAAAACAAGAGCTATGTCCACTGTATACAAGTATTTATGTACTTCCAACTTTAAAGACCACGTAACTAAGCAGCAGAGAGAAATCATTAATACATGTACTCCCATTTCATAATATCCAACCTTTAGGACCTTTGAGACTAAAAATCGTAAATTGACATTAAATTAATAAAAAAAAGTCCTTTGAGATGATTGATTACATGATTAAATGAAGACCAATCTATATATTTGAGACAAGTATATTTGATGGAAACTATTTTATACTGGAATTTAAATGTCGATTCATGATTGAACAGGTTTGTTGACACACACGTTTAACCTTGATAATTCCCACCTGTCAAGAAATATCCAATTTCTAAAACTGATAAAACCCATAGCCTGTATGCAAAATAGTCACCTGAAGTTTTATCAGCCTCAATTGTTTATACAAATGGTATCTAGTTTGTTGCTAATGTGGATCTTAAAGAGGCATTATCACTCGAAACCCCAAAAATAAAGCTTATCTTATCAATTTTAAATGTTATATTTTGCAGTTTACACTAGCCTAGGTTAAACTCCTTGAAAAACATGACAAAACTGGTACAACTCGGAAGTTAACAGTTAAAATATTTATATACCAACAAATCATTAAAATATTTCATACAATCCAAGTTGAACATTCAATCTGCACAATCAAATAACATTAAATAGAAAACTAGCGAACTCTAATTTGTTAATTACCCAATATAACCCATAATGTTATATATGTTATATACATCCCGAGACATAAATAATACCCACCTGTCCATATGTGTCGATTCCCGTCTGCATGCGATTGATATTAAGTAAATCAAAAGCGTGTTTAAGAGATGGACCTAAAGTTGATAAACCAGATGCTTGTAGATTGCGTAACTCGTTGACAAATGTGGCATGACTTTCTTTCCAACCTGCCTAAAAATTAAAATGTACTACATAAGCTTTGTGAGCAGATATGAACCAAATTACAGGAAAATTGGGGCTGATTTGACATGGAATGACTGTCAGCATAAGCAATTAAATGGGAATCACACTACAAGTTTTTAATTATCATAGTATATAAGCCATTTATTATAACTACAGAGTTAAATTAACATTGTCAGCTGCTTATCTGTAAAATCAATGTCTTAGTCCATTAATTTTTAATGTTTTTGAATTAATAGGGAATATCCCTTTAATCCCTATACACTGGTCTGGTAAAACGGTAATGGATTAAACAGACAATTCTCAAAAGCCTGCTTTATCATTTGTTGGATGGCTATGGTCTATATACACAATACCAGCACTAGAATAAATTGATTCTTATCCTATCAATATGGCCTAGATACATGTACAGTCATTACAGGCCATACTGACACAATACCAACCATTTCATACTGGTCATATCAGTTCAAATTTCATGTAGGTGTATGTGCAAGTTATTTTCTTGTATTTTACAAATATGGAAAAGCAGTTAATTAAATGCACAAATGAAAACCATGTTGTGTAAAAATGTATATATCATTTTTGTACCACACCCCACGAATGTTGACTTTTCTTGCCCACTCCCTTTTAATTGGTTTAATACGGTATGCTTCTGCATTGTCCTATCAATTTAATATACAGTATGTCTGAAATTATCAGTTGAAACTCTTTAGCAGTTAAGATATGTTCACTGAAATATTTTCTATAACAAATCACTGATTGATCACGTGAGGTATAGCTACAGCCATACCCCTGCACAAGAGTATTTTATATTCGCAGAATAGAGTAGTTTCCCCCATGTATCTGGTTGATTTACAAGATATTTAATTAACTTGTAACAATTTGGTATTTTGCTTCTAAATTTGTACACTAATTTTCAACATGACAAACCACAAAGACCCAGGAAAATCAGCTTTGTGAATTGCAACTATGATGTTACCAGTTCCAGAAGACCTGCAAATGTATTTGTATCAAGAAAATTGTTATAATAAATTCAGTCGCAATTAATGGCAAACTGAATTTTATATAATCTTATATATTTAGATTTTTCAAGTAGCCTGCCAACAGATATCAGTGTACATGTCATCAAGACTGTATCAACATTCTTTTTTTAAATTTTGGTGGTCAACTCCATTTCACCGATTGACCAACCAAATACATGTGAACAAAAAAAACCTTTAGTTTTAATAAGATGGATGCTGTTTGTATAAGTGTTGTATTTAATCTCTGAGATATTTTATAATAGGCGGAATATATCTGTAATAGCAATCATAATTTGAGCACGGCACCCCATCACCAAATGAAATTGTCAAGTTTTAGAATCTTTCGATTCGGTCACATCAAAATTAACTCAAACATCAACATTTTAAATTTTCAACAACTTAAGATTGACGAGGCAATTAATTTTACAGACATAATTTTGTAGTACGAGTCGAAGGCAATCCCTGCAAGTTAATTTGTACAATGTCCAGTTTAGGTATCTAGAATTGATGTGTTTGGAGTGTTGGACTGTTTTCTCAATTTATATTTTACTTCGTAACATTGATCATCAGACTGCCTCAGAAAAATATCTATTTTTGGGGACAAAAAACCTGCTGCGCATCAATATTGAGATAAATGTACGGTATGTCATCTGATGATCCATTGACATCTGGTCAATGTGAATGCAAATTTTAAACGGTAAACCAATAGTACTTTCAAGTAAAATTTTTGAATAGAGCCCAGGTTAGAATAGATTGAAAATTTGACTGGGTCTGTAATATATAATAATATAATCTATCAAGCATGGAAATCGGTCACCAGTTAAGAAAATTGTCTGGCACATTCAGATGTACCAGTCAGTTTGTTCAACACAGATTTGTTTTGCCAGCATTTTGATATGCACAGAGCAAATGTTGGATAACAGTTTGTCAGTATGTAATGTTTTGTCCAGTGAAACTAAAATGATCATTCCAGACTTGGTTGAAGATATCATGAAAACCAACAGAGAAAATAAATCATTCTTTAAATATTGTTATTATAACACAACAAAATATCCTTCTCTTCATTTGGGTTCTGTTAAAGAAAACAAAGAACTTCTTTAGCCATTTCGATTCCATGAGGTACCTTGCTTCTCAGTTAGTTGATTTCCATTGGTTACCATACCATACCAATGTTGATTATTTAATAACTATTATTCGAGGAACAGGTTTCTTCTCCAAAAGTCATCCTTGTTTGCGACTGCCTTTTGGGTTTTACTTTAACAACTGATGTGAGGCTTGGAGACGAAACAGGCATGTCTAATGTTCTTTAATTCATGGGTTCAGGTCTTTTCGAAGTTGTTGCTAGCTGCTGGTCATTTCTAGGATTTCGCTTGCCTTGAGGGTTCTTCTGTTGTGCCAATATTGGTTGCAACAAAGGTAGGTCTTTGCGTTTAGGATGTTATTACTATTAACCTAGGCATTAAATGAAATGGTGGAGGGGGGGGTAATGTCCTACTCCGACTGGGTTAATGATGACTGGCATATGCCTTACAGTGGGCTGTGAGTTTAAATTTTGCCCGAACAGCGACGCTATGGCCTACTCATATATATTGAATTCCAACTGCCAAGTGATCTTTTACGTGCACACAAATGTGAACATGGAACCTCATTTTTTTGTCCCATCCGAACTATACATTGTGCCCTGCAAAGTCCTGCACCAATGACAAGGAAGAACCATGTGAGAAAATCCTGATAAACTTTCCCAGCCAAGACAGGGATCAAATACAGGACCACAAGGTGAGCCAGCCATCATCTTACTGAGCCACCATGGCTCCTCAACCTTGAGATGTATCTATAATAAGACAAGCTCTTCTTAGTTGTCATGTTTTTTTGTACAAGTGTTTGTAAACTTTGCTGTGTGTGATAGAGTTAAGCTGGTTAATATTGTCTATACCCTACTAACATTTGGCCAGTAGGACACCCTTATGACTAACTGGGTAGCATGTACGTTGTCCACACTAAGGTCAGGAGTTGAAATCCCATGGTAGGTAGTTAAACGTTAAACCCACATTTCATTCAATCACCTGTCTAATCAGAATTTACTAAATCATTCCATAACACAAATTTATTTTTCATTTGTTTTTTAGTGAAAGAATGGATTTTCTTGGACAATCTCTTAGAAGTCAGACACCATTAATTAGCAAAATGTTTTGAAATAATCCCAGATTAGCAAAATAAACATTCCAAATTATCTTAGCAGGATTATTTGACTGTTGACAGGTAACTTCAGGTTTGCTTATTTCATATTGAGTTAATGTGACTGTCGAGTGATGAATCCATGTAGTTATCAGCTGACTGATTTAAAGCCCCCACATTCTGAATTAATACGATTGACGGGGGTTTGTAACATGATTGATTTTTGGATGAAAGTTTCTCATGTACAACCATTTAATTAGTGACTGCCTGCCTTTAAAAAGGACTGGCTGGGATTTGTACCTTAAATTGCTTGAATCTTATGTGCTAATACATACCTGAGAAAGCACCGAATCGCAATGTATTTTTCAAAATGTTGTGGGATAAGGAAGCCCCACGGAGGATTCATACAGCATTTAATTCAACCCCCTCATCATCATAGATTTGTCCATGCACCCTCTACAAGGTTAATCCAGCCCTGTGTAGGCCTAGTCCTGCCACTAATCAATTCAAAATTTAACTTTTGAATAATGTTACTTTCATCTTATATATTTTGCAAAGTTTAATCATAAAAGGTACAAACTACTTCTCTTAAACCAAGTTGTGTAAGACTGTTTTGTAAGTGTAGTGAGTAACTTTACTATTATTAATAAATAAACCCGGTTAGTAGGGTCAGGGTACCACCTATGATACTCAAATATTTTTCATTTCATGTGTATAACTGTATTTTTAGTTCTTAGTAATTTAGGTGTCTGTGATGCATTAATTCTAATTATCTATTTCCATCTCCCCCCCCCACCCACCCAAGAAAATCCATTTTATTATCATGGTTACTTAAAAGTTATACTTTTACTTTATTATCGGTTGCTTTGTTTTATTTATTTTTTTTTAAAGACCCGGGCAGAAAAACTACTGTTTTAAAAAAAAAAATTTCAATTTTAAGTCATCAGTCCACAAGACGAATTTGAGTTTACATCAGTTACAAGATTTGTTTTTTTTTTTATGTGTTTTTTTTCAAGAAAAAATACTTTATTGGTAATAAATCTCGAAAAAAGCGTCGGAACATTCGGCGCAAAACCGCGAAAAAAAAAATCCATCCGAATAAATAGAGCGACGATGACCCGCGAATTTGCATATGCAAATTGAAGAGGTGTTTACGACATGCGCGGTAGCTCCTGTCATTCCCACAATCCTCCCTAATTTCAGTGAAGGGCAGAAAATGGCGGAGTTGGTTCTTTGACATTTCTGCTCTCGACTTTTAGGTGGGCTGTAGTCACCAATTAAGCATTACCATCTCTTTTACTCAGCCGAAACCTAGACTTTGATGTAAACTCTGAATTCGTCTGGTCGGCCGCTGGCTACGGGCTTCTTTATCGCCGCTATCCTTGGATTATTACCTTGACATTCAATGGCGGATCTTCATAAGTCAGCAACATGTATCGGTCCCATCTGCTATTTGGATCGCGGGATCTTATCTGAATAAGAAAATAAAGATAATTCTAGCTTTACTAAACTCCTGCATCATTTACGAAGGCAACTAGCGGGGTAATGGATCTCGTATTACCTTCATAAACGTCTCGACTGCTGCTTTAGCGACATCGATACACGCAGTTCCCAAATACGTGCGTTGATTCATTGACGCACTCGTGTCAACGAGAAATAATATGATCGTCATAATACTCTGTTTTGTATATTCTAGCGGTACAATACCGCTGAAACCGCAAGAAACGGTCTATATCATCGGAAAGCCCGACAATCGCTCCGCCGTCGGACAATGGCGCACTTCATCTGACTTCATTTCGCAGCACCGAGCACGCCACGAATTCTGCCCACGTGACCTTAGCGCCATTGCGATTTTGATTGGCTAAAAATAAGTCAACATGGACGAGTCTTTGATTTGGTTCACTTGTAAACATTAAATGATTCAAAACACTTTGATGTTCGCATGCAGAGGCGAAAAGATTGTTATTTGAGGGATTATTTTATAATGTTTACGGCTTTATTCTTATTTTGACGTATTATCAGTAGTATGAAACTGATATTGAATTATATCGGTAATTTGCAATGAATTATCCCTTCCATTATGTCACCGAGACACACAAAATATTAACGACGAAACAAGTTGTATTGTAGATAATGTAAACTCCATCCTAGAATGTTGGTAAACATGTCTTTCGAGTATGGCTTTATTGATATCATGTAATCGTATTGTAGTGTTGCTTATGCAGCCTTTCTCATAGTACTAGTACATAACAATATGATACTCCAATGCTAAAATTAGTTAATGTAAGTGTTTTGTCACCTCGTCATGACTATTTAGTATTTATGAGAACTAATAATAGTAATAATAATAGGACTAAGAGTCTCTGCTTTTATTGTCTTCACCATATGGATTACAAAACGTAATTGTGTTCGTGCCCTTGAACAGCCCTTTAACCAGTCTCGATTTCCTAATAAGTAGAAATAATTGCCTGATACTGATAGCTATAAGTTTATAAAATGGAATAAATGCATACATTCAAGTTTCAAACATATTGTAATTGTCTAATTGCCAAGTACCTAGCTTGCTTCTGACAAGTTTTGTCAATCTGTGTCTCTTGTGACTGTGAGATCTTCATTGCATTCTGAATGCATATATGCAGATGTTAATAATAACAGAACAGATGTTCAAAATGAATATGTTATGGTTTTACACGGTACCTGGTTTTGCCCAGTAGTTCATTAATTTTAGTGATGCAAAAAGCTTCTGTATCTTTGACATGCATTATATTATACCAGACTTAGAACACCTAAGATAGTAGATATACTGGATTTTTAACGCCTAAGTAGACCCGGTGCTAAAGTTTTTATAAAGACAACTGAATAAAGGAAACAATCAATTTAAGCGAAGGAGTTATAAAATAGGTTTTATATGAAGACAGAGATACTTTTTCACTTGTCTCCATGCACATGGAACGGAGTCAAACTGGATACCAACTCATTTAGAGATAATTGACTTATACAAGCTTAAGAATAAAGGGAATAAAAAATAAAATAGCATCACGATGCAATAATTATAAACATACACGCGTGACTCAGAAATTTAGGATTGTTTGAGTAACTTACTGTCTGAAACGAATGGATTAAAAAAAGCCTTTTACTTCAGGAGCTTGTTTCATGAAATTTAACGAAGATAAATCCAGATTTCAGTAATTTGATTGGATAATATTAGATTGATTAGTGCTACGAAAATTTGGATTTTATCTCGAGTTAAGATTTTGAATAACAGGGCCTAGGAATGAAATGATCATAATTATGAAAACTAATTGTGAAACTTTTGGATCAATACATCCATTAAGAATAGCATGTATTGCATACTCATATACATAGCACATTCTGTATGAATATTTAGTTAATAATTAGAACACAGATTCCCATAATTGTGGCAATAATATTAAAGCAGATTGCATAACATCTCACTAGAATCTGAATATATAAATACATGCATTATTAATTCTGGTACAAAAGGCATTTAGAAACAATATTGATTAAAGATGCATTATATAAGATTTAGATAAAGAGCTCACTGTTATTGCTATAATATACTGAGCGCCATAGAAAACGCATCACTTAGTTCTTCATATAACAAAATGATCCTGTAAACATATCTTATTTATTTTGCTTCTTATTGTGAGCAATATGCAAATGGGAACACATCAATAACAACACATTTCTAAACTTATAGCTGTTAATCTGTAATCAACGGTACAAAGTCAGAGGGGTCAAAACCAAAAGTACGACATAGATGTCAGTAGCACGCGTGTCCTCTACGGGCTCTTGGGCACGCTGTGCAGCGACCTCGCATTAAATTAACCATCTGTGTCATACTTTTCGTTTTGCCCCCTCTGACTTTGTACCTTTGATTACAGGTACATCTATTATTGTGGGGGAGTTCTGGGGGCGGTGAGACTGATTTGCCACTCTTATTAAAGCTATCATATTTTCTTCAGTTTTGAAAAACTAGCCAAATCAAGGCTTGGAAAATTGACAAATACTTCCAGTTGGGGTTCCGGAGTATTTACCACCCAGCGCCATTCCCATATTATTTAAAAGTAGTTCAATATCATAAATTCTCCATTTCATCATAACTGGTTTCTGTAAACATAGTTAGGCCTATGTCTGATCCTGTGATAAGAGTAATATAGCCTATAAGTTGTGCCATAGTAATAGTGTAAACAACTAATTATTGGATCCAATTGACTGCCTTGGTAGTCTTGGGATGATTTAGGAACAACTGATGCCAGTGAGCATATATTATTTATGTGTCCATCATTGTCTTGTTTTTCATTGCCAAAGAGCAATTATGATTTATAATTCCTATGCTTAATGTTTTTCAGATTGAATAGTTCAAATTCTAAACTGAACGCACAGTTATGTGTGAAGGGAGATAAGTCCATTTAAAAGATGAATCCAAAATCGATTTATAAACTACATGTATGGACTTTTCTTTGGATAATAAACATATTGTGCGCAGCAAATTATGAAGCGTGTCCTCAAAAATGTAATTGTCTTGTGATTGCTGGAGCAGTAAATGTAGACTGTTCATTTCAAAATTTGAGTGACATCGAAGAAAACCTGTTTCAAAATGTACATGTATATTCATTAAATGTTAGCTACAATGAAATTACTGATATAACCACAGGGTTTCCTTCAAATCTGAAGAATCTGGACCTCAGTCATAATAAAATAAATAGTTTACCTTATAATTTTTCATTTCAGTTTTCAAAATTAGAAATTTTAAATCTTTCTCACAATTTACTGAGCTCATTACCCAGTAATTTACCAAGTTCATTAAAATCATTAAGGCTAAGCTTTAACAGAATAAAAACTGTAGATTTTAATAGTATTTTAAATCTTATAAATTTACAAAGTTTATTGTTGGATTCTAATTACATTGAGAAGATAGAAACCATAAGTAATACAGATGATCAAACTGTGATTTTTACTAAATTAGACATTGTAACATTTCGGGGAAACCAGATAAAAAACGTGCCATTACATTTACATAAAGTGTTTGGAAATGTTAAAAAATTATCTTTCTCTAACAATTCCATGGCAGTGGTATCTGGTGATGTATTTATCAATTTCCATTCGTTGACTTTATTAGATTTGTCTTGGAATAAAATAGATAATGTTTTCCCAAATAGTTTTAATGACAATTTGAAAATACTTTCGTTATCCAACAATGTAATGACATCTTTACCCATTGGCTTACCCATGTTGGAATGGCTTGACATTTCTAATAACAAAATAAGAAAAATTCTAGAACTGCAAAGTAGTGATTTATACCCACAAGAAATATTTATGATAGGCGGAAATCCATTCCATTGTGACTGTGAATTATTGTGGTTGAAAGAATTTTATGACAGTCGAAAATACTTGAAGAATGTGGTAAATGTGGATTCAGCCCAATTTGTTCCAATGTGTGCTAGTCCTCCAGAACTCCAAAAGCAACCATGGGATGTGCTTGATGATCTTTCATTTGGTTGTGTCGAATCAGAAGTGATTAAGACAGAGAATATTAAAGAAGATAAGTATATGTGGAAAATTAATGACTTGTATGTTAGAATAAAGAAAATTGGGGATACTTTCATCAATATTGAATGGAAGTCTGCCTTAGGTCTTTCAGACGTTCTTCTCATTTCCTATCATCCTTTTGGGAAGAGAAATTTGAAGAAGAAATCAATTGTGCATCCACATCTTGGAAAATATGTGATAAAAAATTTGACAGAGAAGACTCCGTACATTATATGTATTTCTCTAATTCCTGAAGAAAACATTCTTTCTCAGGTTAATATGCCTGCTTCCACAGATGACTGCCATGAAATTGTTACCTTGGAAACTTTTATTGATACCAACTTATTGCAAGGAGGTCTTATTTATACCTTTTTACCCATGCTCATCGTATCTTTTTTAATCTTCTACTTTAAAATTTGGAATTATGTGCATATATCTCTATGTTATGTTATTCGATCCAATTATAATACTACAACTGACAAGAAAAATGAATAATTCTAAGAAAGGATAACCATATTTTATTCAGTATGTGCATTTCTGTGTGGATTCAAGGCTGAAATATCAATGAATGATGAAGCAATTCAGTTGATAAGTATCAATGTATCATTAAATAATTTTTAGAGAATTCATATAATGGTTAACATTTTGATTTTAGCTTACACTCACCTTTATATCTTGCAATTTACTGTAGAAAATTTAATAAAACATTCAAGTCTTGAATAAAATTACAATTATGAGTTTAACCTAAATCTTTCATTTCTGCAGCCACAAAAACACTAGCTTATCATCAATAATCTATCAGTTATAAACAGTCATATATTTCAACAACAGCTTGCTTATCTTTAAAAATCAGTATGGTAAGTAATAAATCATAGTTGTGACATCATGTATATGCCGTATTCCATAAGGACAAAACCCAATATGCCTCAAAAAATATATACATAAAAAGCTAGTGCAATATCTGAAAACGAAGAGAAATTAATCCATTTAAAAGCTTTTAATGGCTGTATAGCTAAAAATACATTGTGACCTGTAGAAGATTTATGGTCAGTGATGGTAGCAATAATTAATGAGTGAATCGGATTTTAGGGGACAGACTGACATAAAAAATATGGGGGTGTAGATTGTCATCCCCTTGTCAGTTCGTCTACAATAATGCGTTTCAGTCTAAACTTCTCATCTGATATTGAGGAAACTGGTTATATATGTGACTGAATGAAATATCAGATGAGCTTGGATTTGAAGATGATTGCTGAATTATTCACAGAATAATTACCTTTGATGTACCCCAAAAATGTCACAGATAGCTTGTGAGTGCATTACTTTAAGGGTCCTAATGACAACTGGGCAGTATTTGGAAAGTAGATTCATTTTGTTATTCAATATTATACTATTCTGTCATTTCTTTAACACTGAATATTGCATCATATATATCCCAACTGACGTTTGCCAAAATCCTTGTGAATCTATAAAGGCAATAGTTTTTGTTGCAAATTTTTTTTATATTTGGTATGAAGCACTGAGGTCATGAAAGGACACTCCCTGTCATTGAAACATTATGCCCATTGCCGAAAACCGAACATGATAGAGGTTACTGTTTTTTATTAGATTCATTTCAAATTTGGTGTGAAGTATTGGGGACACAGAGGTCGAACCCTATCAATATTTAGCACTCTGTGACAGGTCTTTCATTCCGCACACCTTGTGAATGCAATAACGGTTACAATTTTTGCCCCAAAATTTCAAATTTTAATGTGAAGCATTAGTGTCATGAGAGGACAAGAAACCATGCCAAAATTCAGTGCTCGGTGACCTTGTGAGAGGCAACAGCTTTAAACGATTTTGATGTCAAGCATCAGGACAATAAAATTATGAGCACTAGCCGATTTTTTCTGTTCTCTGTCAATCTCTTTAAAATAATGTAGATAGTGATGCAACTGACTTTATTCTGTAAGGTACAGTTGCCTAACAGGTTTTAAATATCAGTCAACATGAGAGTTGAAGACTAAGGGGAGATAACTCCTTCATATAATATTTATTGCATTTTAAAAGAATTACTAATATAAATTAAAATATTAAATAAAATTATGATACCAGTAAAATAGAAATATATAACAACTGAATTATGAATTATAAGATACATACTAGTATTATGTAAATAAAACTGAATATGATATGTAACTACACATACTAATGAACCAACATGAACATCAAGTAAGGCACTTTAGTCTTGACATTTATATAAAGACCTTACTTCTTCCACATCTAATATCAACATGAATTTCATATATAATGTAGAAGGAAAATTTGTTTCATTTAAAACTAACATATAAATACATTATTCAAGTCATGGATTAAATATGTTGATTTCCAATCCCAATGCCTGTGGATTGAATACATGTGCACATACTACGAACCAGGCTTATGATGTTATAAATCTTTAAAAAAATGATGATGTTCAACATTTATATCTTCTATATTTACAATATACGAAAATAAATTTGTAAAAATGTTAAATGGAATGTGCAGTGTAGAATTTTAGAGACCTTATGTTAGAGAGACACAATGTAGTTTGGCTGGAATAAATGAGATAAATGTGTTATACATATTCCACCTAATTATGCATAATAAAATTACACATTTTGTATTTTTTTACATGACTATGAATATATTGCATCTCCTATATAAAATTTATAATAGAAAATGTAAATCAGTGCAGTATTCAAATGTTACTCTGATTCTAAAGTATGGTTTAATTAAAAATTGATAACTAATCAGGTGATAGAGTAATATTAGACTGGATAATTTACTTATGTTTGCTAGTTGCTGTCCACCAAATCGTTGATTGGAGGTAAGACTAGAGCATTAAATTACACTGTGATCTAAATTGTGAATAATACCAGTAATACCATCTCAGACACTGCATGGAGTGGCAATAAATACTTGATAAATAAAACCAGAGTTTGACTTGAATGTGAGCTCTAGTCATGAGCTATTTTTTTCTGAATAATGTCCAGTACTCAATAAATCAAGGAGAATATGACATCCATGCATGACTAATATTGAAATATGTTAGTCACTTACTGTCTGTTCCAGGTAATACTACAACTCGAAAATCGCTTGTCATTTATTCAAATTTTAATTAAAATGGCTAAAACTTCGTGTAATACCTGGAATGGTCATCCCATTGCTTTCTGTCTTGTGAGAACTAAGTTCAGGTCATGCTTTATGTCCTTTCTCCTATGAAAAATCGTTATTTGTTTACATCTTACTAATTGAACCTGCCATGTTTGGCCTAGTTATCTGGACGAGCCTATCTGGACAAGGGGTGCTTTAAGTCGTTTCACCCTACTTTGATTAGCAGTTGGTTGTTTTGTTCCAGTAGAATATAACTCTTTTGAAAGAGCTATTTACTGAATCCCAGACCACGGCTGTTTGTCCCTCTAACTTGAATATTTAGTCACCAACCTTCCGAAGGTTGTAATTTTTTATATCAATATAAGCTACATGTAAATTTTAACCCGCTATCAACGAAATTGTGGAAGGAGGCTGCAAAACATACTCAAAAGTAGTTACGAGAACATAGCTAAAAACGTTGAGATATCCTGAGGTGTTTGTTTTTAGCTACGGTTGGATGCCTGCCTTTAGTTCCAAGTGGCAAACTCAGTTTCTTTATCAATGCACGTAACATCTTAAAAATAAGATAATTTTACACTATTATATCCAGTTAAACAGAGCTATAAATTCGCATGAAACAAATTTCAGAATCATTTTACCAGACATATTTATTCAAACTTTAAATAAGGCTATAACCTTTTACACCAATTTACTTATTTCTGAGAATTCGCATGGTTATGGCATGTGCCGACTTTTGAAAATAGTTTTAATCTTTAAGTCACTCCAAATTTTCCAATGAGAATTTTTGTGCGAAATAATCAAGGTAGAAACAGAAAAAAAAAACATATCAATCTGAACAAAAACAATATTGTTTCACGCAAGCTTTAATGTGTGAAACCCTAACAAGTATTATTGTCGCGAAAAAGACAGCCGAATTCTCCTTCACTGTGTCACATTTCTAACCGAATGCACCAAATTGTAATGCGAAATGCATGTGCTCCATGTTGATGTTATGAGAAAGTGACAATGTCTAAATATGTGAAATTTACAAGAGAATACTAGATTTTATCTGACTTCTAGTCATTTGGGCTAAGGGAAGAAATCAAAGGGACGTCAAATCCAGGTATGTCACAAAGTTTTAGCCATTTTAATTAAAAAATGAAGGCATGGTAAGCATTTTTCGAGTTGGAGTATCACCTGGAACAGACAGTAAGTCTTTTGCATATATGTAATATAAAATTGTTTCAAAACACGTTATTAGTTGAAATTGAATATATCCATGTTATTTTTAAATATTTAAAAATATTTCACATCTCAAGAATACTCATATAAGTCCACCACATATTTTCATTGAAGTTCAAATGTCAATATCATACTGCATTTAATATCAGTAATATTCCTTCTAGTAGTATCATACACAATTCTTAATTTCATTCAGCATCAGATCTAACCTCATCTCCACTATCAAACTCTTCTTCTTCATAAAGTGGTTCCTCCTCTTCTGTTGCTGATGATACAGATGATGTTTCTCGTGGTGATGATACTCGACATGGACTTCTATCAGCCCCACTTCCACCTTTTCTGACAGGCAAATGTGATCTTGGTATTTGAGATCTGCGCGGTTGTGTGTTAACTTTTTGGAAAGCCATGATACAGTGTAAGTTACCACCTTTTTTCTTCTTTGTTTGTGTACCCTTCCACAGTCGTCTTATATCAAGATATTCAGGGTTCTGATTATTCAAATCCGCAGAGACATCTGACCACCTAAAAATAGAATCAAAATCAAATTAAATGCTGTAAACTTTAAAGCTTAAAATAGCAGTTTATTATTTGTAACAATGCAAATGACACTAATGTGTATTATTTTCAAATAATAATTTTTTTCATCCTAATACATTGCTTTTTATTCACAGTTTTTGATCGAATTTATAAAATATCGATGGGATAGGATTTAACAGAAATCTGTACCTTTTACAATGTATAGAAGGATGACATCTACTGGTATCGCCTATCAATATCCATGTTTCAACAAAATCCTGTGGTAACAGACCTCTGAAACAAAGATGAAAACAGAATGAAATTTTGTGGAAAAAGCACACTAAAGGGAGATAACCTATCTATATCCCAAACCTCGTAAGATTTCGGACAATCTAAACTCGGCTGTATGATGAATTCCGCCATATTAGAACTACTTTAAAGGTCACGAATGAAACATGGCTGCGCCCATTCCAAACACAAGTTGGCGACCTATTTGGCTAGCGACCTATTCGACCGATCCAGCTGTAAGATAATGACGAAATTACACTTCTATTCTGAGCTGAAGGAATGGATAAAAAATAATATATTCTACTTTCATTTGATAGACATAACGTTGGATTTTATTGGTTGATAAATAGAGACTGTTGTCTTTACTCTAAATAGGTTTCCAACGAACAGGTTGCAGTTCAATCGGTCGAATAGGTCGCTAGCCAAACAGGTTCCCAATTTGTGTAATAGCGTCAAGTTTTCCTGTTAAAGTAAACCGGTAGCCGCATCGCAAATGTATGGGCGTAGGTACATATCACTTACTGTCATACATCCGAGACTAGATGCAGTTTACGGAATCTGTCGAGATTGGCCGCGTGAAACCGTCTAAGACTACTGTAAACACACAAATGAAACACAACACAGTCTTTTTGCAGTAAGACAACAACATCAATGTTGATTTAAGTTAAAGACTTGCCTCCTTTAAAGTCATGATAGAATTCCTGGTCTTAATCCATAAAAACAATTACCAATTTAATCTATTTTATTTGAATGTAAAATAAGATACTATTAAATTTTTGAAAAGCAGATAAAAAGGGGATAATCATATGTAATGTATAATGTAAACATGAAGTATTCAATATGTCCAAACCTGTAAGCATCTTCACAGCGCAGTGGCACATCTTCATAACCCACTGGACAGAAGTAATGATTCTGGCAGTGATATATAAATGCTGAATTTGGATCCTGCAATCCTTTCTTTAAAGTACTTAAAGCATCGTCTGGTGTTACACCAGATGTTCTATTCTTCCCCACTGGTTTATAAGTAAAGAAACATCTCCCTTTAACTTTAAAGTGATCATTTAGTATTCTAAACCAACTGCAAAAAAAATACAGATATACTTTGAACATTGGCTAAAATTTAGATTTTTGCTTGGAACGAAAACAGAGGTCATGTGAACACATTAGAGTGTGCATGTAAAAGAACCCTTGATATAAGAGTAGACTACAGCACCACTGTCTGGGAAAATTTTCCTCATAGCACACTGTATGCATATTCCTGAAGCAATGACCACAGAAATCCCTCACTTTGCGCGGAGTATGCACTGTATGATGTATGCCCATTTCCATTAGCCCAGTCGGAGCAGAACAGTAGGAAGATACACTCGATTTCATTTTCCTCATAAATGGTAAATCACAAATTGAAACAAATTTTAGATATCACAAGTAAAACAGAAATTTACAGCTATCACGATACACTAAAGATAGGTTGCCAGGCAACGAAACATATGTCCACAGCAGCTAAATTGTCCGGGCAGTCAATAATAGTATATTAATATTATTAAATATATGGTAATTACAAATAGATGTTACTGGTACCAGTAATACCTATTCATAATTACCGTATATTTAATAATATACTATTACCAGTAACACCTATTTATAATTACCATATATTTAATAATATACTATTACCAGTAACACTTATTTATATTTACATTAATAATGTAATATTACCGGTAACAAGTGTATACAGTTACCTTAATAATGTAATATTGCCAGTAAATGGTCCAAAACTGATTTCAGAAAATGGTGGATTAAAACCAAGAATTGTTAATGCTTGTTCTTGTGTAATTGGTGGAAGACTGAAATAAGATCAAATTCGAAATGAAATAACATTTTTAAGGATAAGTTTTATTTACAGGTTTCTAGTAATGAATGATAATGTATATTAATTATTATTATCTGGTTGTTTATTAAGACATAAAATATACTGAGGACAGAGTGTATGTATGTTACAATTAGATACAGCTCAGCCATTTGTGAATGCACAGGAATGGAACATGATTTGTCATCAAGTTAACACTATACATTAGTTCTGACTTCACAATAAAATTTGAAATAAGAGCAGGCAGTAATGTAAATGTACTTACCTACCACTACCTAATGTAGAAAACAGATAGTTCCAACAAGAAACCATTGCATTGGCTAATTGTATTCAACTAATTTTGAAATTTCTATATTGTGTGTTTATTAACTAGGTTTAATTGTGTAAATGTACTTACCTACCACTACCTAGTGTAGAAAACAGATAGTTCCAACAAGAAACCAGAGATGATGCACCACAGGACTTTTTATATTGAGGTCTTGAAATACAGTACCTATATAATAAAACATTATTTAATCATATGTGGCATACTTAGCTTGATATACAGACTGATAGGCCCAGTTATGTAACACTGAACAATATAATGGGCATTGGACAGCTGAAAGTTATTACCCTACTGTTATTGTCTTTATATGCCTGGGGAAGTAAGTTTTTCACTTAGATGCTATACATGTAAAAAATGATTTTGTGATAACCATGACTTTGTTAACCACATTTAATTTGGTCGTACCTGTATACATTTTCTGTGAACCAAATTAAAATTCAGATCTTTCAGATTGTAAATTTCGAAAGCAAAATTTCTGTTATATTTGTGACAAAAAATAAATAAATAACAATATTTCAATTCAGAGAAATTTGATTGTAAACTGCAGTTATCCCTGCCATTATTATGTAAGGGATCTTAAATCTTGTAAACGGTGATACTGGACAGACCTCATGATAGCTATAACTGGGCTTTTTAGGTAGCCTGTGTTTTAAGATTTTCTTACCATCGTTTAAGATCTAGATGTTTTCTAAGAGCTATATCATCAGATGTAGCTGTAATATCTGATGATAAACACTGATCTATCTTCTGTTCTTGATCACTCCATGTTCTTCTTCTAATACGACTAATACCTTTAATTAAATTCATTTTATTTCATTCCAGATCAAAATAATTTACTCATTTTCGCAAGAAATTCCTAGGATTATCCTGGATGCGAATCTCAAGATCAATTAAAAAACTAAAATTGGAGGTTTGGCATACTATATCGCCCTTTGCAAATTGAAAATTTGGCAAATATTTTGCAACAATGTTCAAGAACTCATATGATTATATTTGAGAGAGATGCAAATTTTTAGACTTGCATCCATTTAAAAGCAGCTGTTAAACACATTGATGACCCTAACTTGGCTTTATGTATGACAGGTGTTTTATACAAGTCTTTACTAGTTCTTTCTGGAACTTTCTGAATGGTACAGATTCCCCCTTTTTATGGTATATTTGAATTAGCAAACAATATAAGTGTTTACTCTATTATTATAAACCGTATCTTATGAACTTGATGTCGCTTTATGTTTGTTGATGAGAAAACCATTTTAATTTTTATACAAAATGTTCCAGACAAGGCAAATACAGACTTTCATTGAAAAGTAGTCATGAATATTGATCCAAATTTATAAAAATAGGTTGCCAGGCAACGAAACATACGCCCACACAGCAGCCAAATCGTCCGGGCAGTCAACAAGAGTTATCGCATATTAAGGAATTATCAGAAAATCATTAGAATTTGTTTGGTTTTTATAATCAACATTTTTTTTAAATCAGATAATAATTGTGACCTCCAGAGGGACCACAAGCTAAACAGGGTGATTTTTCGTACAGGAGACACAATTCAGGAAGTAATGACCCGATGGGCGCAAATATCGAAAGGAACCAAGATCTTTGGGTTATAAACATACATGTCAAGTTTCATCAAAATCGATTCAAAATTGTGACCTCTATAGGGTCCACAACCTTGATATAACATATTTTCACACTATTCGTGTACAAACGACGGCCATTTTGTTCGTCAATTCTAGTCCGATCTTCACGTAATTCACACTCTCTCTTCATTACCATGTAACGGTGATATAGTCAAACGTTTTTTTAAATCGGATAATAATTTTGACTTCCAGAGGGACCAAAAGCTAACAAAAGCGATTTTTCGGACAATCTGGGGACATAATTCAGGAAGTTATGATCCAATGGGCGCAACTATTGAAAGGAACCAAGATCTTTGGGTTATAAACATACATGTCAAGTTTCATCAAAATCGGTTCAAAATTGTGACCTCTATAAGGTCCACAACCTTTATATAACATGTTTTCACACTATTCGCGTACAAACGGCGGCCATTTTGTCCGTCAATTTTGGTCCGATTTTCACAAAATTCGAACTCAACCTTCATAACCATGGAATGGTGATATAATCAAACGTTTTTTTAAATTGGATAACAATTTTGACCTCCAGAGGGACCACAAGCTAAAAAGGGCGATTTTTTGGACAATCAGGGGCCATAATTCAGGAAGTTACGATCCGATGGGCGCAAATATCGAAAGGAACCAAGATCTTTGGGTTATAAACATACATGTCAAGTTTCATCAAAATCGGTTCAAAATTGTGACCTCTATAAGGTCCACAACCTTTATATAACATATTTTCACAATATTCGCGTACAAACGGCGGCCATTATGTCCGTCAATTTTGGTCCGATTTTCACAAAATTCGACCACAACCTTCATAACCATGGAATGGTGATATAATCAAACGTTTTTTTAAATCGGATAACAATTTTGACCTCCAGAGGGACCACAAGCTAAAAAGGGCGATTTTTCGGACAATCAGGGGCCATAATTCAGGAAGTTACGATCCGATGGGCGCAAATATCAAAAGGAACCAAGATCTTTGGATTATAAACATACCTGTCAAGTTTCATCAAAATTGGTTCAAAATTGTGACCTCTATAAGGTCCACAACCTTGATATAACATATTTTCACACTATTCGCGTACAAACGGCGGCCATTTTGTCCGTCAATTTTGGTCCGATTTTCACGAAATTCGAAATCGACCTTCATAACCATGGAACGGTGATATAATCAAACGTTTTTTTAAATCCGATAACAATTTTGACCTCCAGAGGGACCACAAGCTAAAAAGGGCAATTTTTCGGACAATCAGGGGCCATAATTCAGGAAGTTACGATCCGATGGGCGCAAATATCGCAAGGAACCAAGATCTTTGGGTTATAAACATACATGTTAAGTTTCATCAAAATCGGTTCAAAATTGTGACCTCTATAATGTCCACAACCTTGATATAACATATTTTCACACTATTCGCGTACAAACGGCGGCCATTTTGTCCGTCAATTTTGGTCCGATTTTCACGAAATTCGAACACAACCTTCATAACCATGGAACGGTGATATAATCAAACGGTTTTTTAAATCGGATAACAATTTTGACCTCCAGAGGGACCACAAGCTAAAAAGGGTGATTTTTCGGACAATCAGGGGCCATAATTCAGGAAGTTACGATCCGATTGGCGCAAATATCGAAAGGAACCAAGATCTTTGGGTTATAAACATGCATTTCAAGTTTCATCCAAATCGGTTCAAAATTGTGACCTCTACACTGTTCACAAGCTAAAAGATAGGCTGGCACTGCCAGGCAGGATACGCCCACATTTTTGAGAGATGGATAGAGAACAAGCAATACCGAAAGTGATTTTTCCTACATCGTTAAGTCCTGTATTTCATACTGTATTGGGAGCAGCCATTTTGTTGGTCAGTTCCAGTCTGATATTCATGAAATTTTGTGACCTGTAGAGAGTCCACAACCATGATATACCATATTTTTACACTATTCGCGTACAAAAGGTGACCATTTCGTCCTGCAATTTTGGTACGATTTTCACGAAATTCGAACTCAACCTTCCTTATGATGCAACAGTAATATAATCAGAGTTTTTTTTTAAATCAGATAATAATTGTTCGAGAGATAGACAGAGAACAAGCAATACCGAAAGTGATTTTTCCTACAATCAAAGGCCATAATTCATTAAGTTACAATTTGATATGCGCAAATATCGAAAAGAATAAAGATCTTTAGGTTATAAACAAGCATTTCAGGATTTATCAAAATCGAATTAAAATTAATTGTCACCTCTACAGGGTCCACAACTTTGATATACCATATTTTTACACTGTTCGCGTACAAACGGCGGCCATTTTTTCTGGCAATTATGGTCCAATTTTCTCGAAATTGTAACTCAACCTTCCGAAGGGTGTAACGGTGATAGAGTCAAACGTTTTTTTAAATCGGATAATAATTGTGACCTCCAGAGGGACCATAGGCGATTTTTCGGACAATCAGGGGCCATAATTCAGGAAGTTACGATCCGATATGCGCAAATAACGAAAGGAACCAAGATCTTTGGGTTATAACCATGCATTTTAAGTTTCATCAAAATCGCATTAAAATTGTGACCTCTACAGGGTCCACAACCATGATATACAATTTTTAACAGTATTCGCGTACAAACGGCTGCCATTTAGTATGGCAATTTTGGACCGATTTTCCCGAAACTCAACCTTCCTTACAGTGTAACGGTAATATAATCAACCGTTTTATTAAATCAGATAATAATTGTGACCACCAGAGGGACCACAAGCTAAAATAAGGCGATTTTGCGTATAATCAGGGGCCATAATTCAGGAAGTTACGTTCCGATATGCGCAAATATCGAAAGGCACCAAGATCTTTGGGTTATAACCATGAATTTCAAGTTTCAGCAAAATCAAATTAAAAATGTGACTTCTACAGAGTCCACAACCTTGATATACCATTTTTTAACAGTATTCGCGTACAAACGGCGGCCATTTTGTATGGCAATTTTCGTCCGATTTTCACGAAATTCGAACTCAACCTTCCTTAGGGTGTAACGGTGACATAACGGTTTTTTAAATCGGATAATAATTGTGATCTCCAGAGGGACCACATTCTCAAAAGGGTGATTTTTCGGACAATCAGGGGCCATAATTCAGGAAATTACATTCCGATAGGCGCAAATATTGAAAGGAACCAAGATCTTTGGGTTATAAACATGCACGTCAAGTTTCATCAAAATCGGTTCAAAATTGTGACATCTATAGGGTCCACAAGCTAAAAACGTGATTTTTCGTACAATCAGGGGCCATAATCCATGAAGTTTTTATCCGATACATGCCAATATCGAAAGCAGCCGAGATCTTTTGGGGATAAACCTATATTTCAAGTTTCATCAAAATCGGATAAGAATTGTGACCTGTAGAGAGTCCACAAACAAATTGTGGACGGACGGACGGACGGACAGGGGCGACGACAATATACATCCACATAAAAATGTGGGCGTATAAAAACGTGATTTTTCGTACAATCAGGGGCCACAACCCATGAAGTTACATTCCGATACATGCCAATATCAAAAGGAACTGAGATCTTAGGGTGATAAACCTATATTTTAAGTTTCATTGAAATCGGATAAAAATTGTGACCTGTAGACTGTTCACAAACAATTGTGGACGGACGGACGAACAGGGGTGACGACAATATACGTCCACATGAAAATGTGGGCGTATAAAAATCTACCAAAAGTACCCAAAGTTATTGTCATCTAACTTTCTTACTTTTGACATACTACTTTCTGTCGTAAAACGTTGATCATCTATTGAGGAAAAACTTGATTCCATCCAAGAAGTCAAGATGACATACAACATAGGATTTAAATTAAATCTTTTAGAGGCCATCTCAAAGGCTTTTTTTGTCAAATATACATTAAAGCAAATAATAAAATCAAGATACTACATTTAGAGGATGAGCGCCCAACAGCCAGGAGCTACAAATAAAGAGAGTTAATCATTTAAATACAGGGTTCTGCAGCTGAATATAGTTTTATAATATTCATACAAGCAAAAAGCAACACAACAAGTTAGATATGATATAACACAACACAGATCTATGGACACTAATACATACAATGTTTCGACAAGATTTCATTGGTAATTATCAAGCATACAAATGAGGAGAAATGTGAATGATTGTTTTCCATAGAACTGTGTTGTGCTATGTTCAATCGCTAACTAAATGCCATTCAAAGAAGATAGTATATGGACCAGGAACCGAGCATGACATCATCACCGCCATCCTGGAATTGTGATGCCATATCAACTATTGATAGACAATTGTTCAAGTAACAAGAAGCAAAGTTTAATGTTGATCATACTTGAATTGGTGAAGCCTTATGTTTTTTGGGGTTTTTTGAAGAGCGTCGCCCCAAGAAGAACAAGAAGATGACTGATGCTTTGGAACCAGTTCCTGATCCAAAAAGTAAGTTGATTAATATACCTGAAGACTTTGGTTTACTCCCTTTTAAATCTCCAACATCTATTTCCCACACTAAACTACCATCACCATCTTCTACACCTTTATCTTGCACATGCCCATTAATATCTTTACATGTCCCTACACCATTAAAATAACCGAAAGAATTACCTCCCTTAGTTTCGAAAGCATCCGAGTTATCCCCACCTGAATTAACACTGGAGGAAGAAGTTGTTTTTTGAACTGGAGCTTTTGACTTTGTTAATGTTACTTCAGGAATTATTCCTTCGCAAAGATTGTCAGAACTTTTCATTAATTTCTCACTGACAAGATCGTCAGAAAAATCATGTGATACGAATGATGGCTCGCCTCCATTGATCTCTGGGTCATCTGATGTTGAACGTCTGGCTTGTATCGTTTCATTTCTCTTGTTTTCAGCATGAGCTTGAGTATCATGTTTTGGACCTGAGGGAAGTCTGCTGATTGGGATGCTGGATTTAGACTTTTTAGTTGAACCATTGTCAAGAGTACCTTTAAATAAATAATCAAACATTGTGCATTCTCACACAACACTATGAGAATTAGAATTATCAAGCCCCTGATTCGATAACATGCACTGTCCAATATTTACTAAGATTATGATTAATTGAGAATTTCTAACAATCAAGTGCCACCTATATGGCGTGGATAAAATATTTTGATAGGCCTCTTTTTAATCAGATTAAATCCTACCCAGGAGATTATGTAACTTTGATAATATGGTATTGAATTACATAATCAATGCAGTCACAATCGGAATCAGAGACTTTAATAAAAGATTTGTAGGCCTACAGATAATAAGTTTTTACCATCATGTCTCATTTCTCACCTCCTACTCCACCTTGTTTTAAATTCAATGCAGCCGTGTAAGCTGCATCATAATTCTGGTTGTTAAGATGGGACATCAGATCCTCCACTTCTGACACCAACTTACTAACCACTTCTGCATCTACTGATATTTGTCGACCTGTTCCAACAGGTGCCTTTAGAGTATCTGCATTATCCTGTGTGTCATTATCTTCTAAACCAGTTTCATACGCAGAATAATAATCATCATCTTCATCTGAACCATATTCATCTACTATATATGGTTCAGACACCTTTAGAGAATTTCCCATCTTAATTCACCTGCAATAATAAGAGAAAGTTTTAATCAAATCAGTTTATTTTAAAATTCTAGCTTTAGCCAATCACTCCAGTCAGGTTGCCCAAGATCACAGCATTGTAAATTTCAGCAATATTGTGAAGGAACTAAACCATTGGGTGGTTTTGAAACAAAAATATGGTAATCTTAATGTTGTAGCTGGGGTGATTTTAGTGTAGATCTTGGAATCTTATATTCATTAACAACCAGGTGCCTCTTTGTCTTTCACGAAATTTCAACTAAGAGATAGAATCAGAATTTTAGTAATTTGATTGGATAATTAGGGTTTCACACTGCGTAGCTTGTGTGAAACACTATTGTTTTTGTTAAAATTATTCTTATTATTATTCTTCTTATTATTATTATTTTTTTTTTTCCAATTTGCTTATATCTCAGCAACTTCTTGTCGGATCGATACAATGTCTTCAGTTTTACTGGGAAAGTGGGTGTGACTTAGAGATTAAAGCTATTCACGCCATTCTGCGACATTGCCAAATGTCCGAAATCACCGAAAATGTCGTTTTTTGAAATATTGCCGTAATATTAACAATAATCATTGGATTTTAACATATGATGCATTTTTACATAGCCAGAAACAGGGGACATAGCTATGTTACTTTTGATTTTTGATTTTCGACGAATCTTGGAAGATATTAGGCGCCAAATTTTGAAAATTTAAATTTTTACAAAAAACTTTTTTATTTATTAATATTTTTATATGACATTTTAACCAAGATTAAAGAGTTATCTGATTTGAACAAAAATGTCAACATTTTTTGTTTCCGTAATTTTCCTTGGCCGCCATTGGCTAATTCAGTTTTTCAGTCCTACATTAATTATTTATTGTTCGATTTGTATAAAACCATGTTCATATATTCCGTGGTTCAAAATGCCATTTTTTTTGTTACCGGTAAAGTTTCCTGTAGGCAACGGAAGTGGCGTAAATTCATCAAAAACTACAATATTGGCAGTTCGGTACCACTTTTTGAAAGCAAATACTATTTTCTACTAATCTGATCTTACTCAAAAGATGCGCCGTGTTAAGGTGCACAAAATCTCGGACTCAGTTTTTTTAATTTCGATTTTGTTTTCGGGCCATTTCGGTTAAAAGGCAAAAAAAGGGGTAAAAACAAGCTATTTACAACCCATCCAGTGTCTTCATATATTAAAATATTTCTTCGATACTTTCATAAACTTGTACCAATAATCCATACAAAGAGAATGTATGTGAAATTTAGTTTGTAATATAAGCTGTTGGCGAGAAATGGGCAATTTTGCATGAGTCACTTTTCACGTTATTTTGGCTGTAAAAGAATCAATTATTATTCGATTTTCAATTTTCTTTCACTCTCTGTTGCCTATTGCCAAAGGCGACTATTCCAAACCATTTTAACACTTTTACTGTTACCGGAAGTGACGTCATTTAGGCAATAACTGAATTTTTAGCCTTAAAAATACATTTTTTATTCAAATGAGTATTATTTGTAATATTTTTAGAATTATGAAATTTGGTTTCCATCAACAAATAGAATGAACCCATACGATCATATAGATACCACAAAATGGTTTCTAACTTGTATGGTTGCAGAGAAATGGACGATTTTCCACAAGTCACTTTTTACTTTATTTTGGCTCTAAAAGAATCAGTTATTAATCGATTTTCATAAATTTTCACCATATGATGTCTTATGCCATTTACGATTTTATAGAACTAATTTAACTGTTTTAGTATCACCGGAAGTGGTGTCATTTTGTCAAAAACTGAATTTTTAGCCTGCTAAACAGATAATTTATTCAAATGCGTCTGATTTGTAATGTTTTCAAAATTATGATATTTGATTCCATTCAACAAATAGACTGATCCCATACGATCATACAGACACCACAAAATGGTTTCTAACTTGTGCGGTTGCAGAGAAATAGTCGATTGTCTACAAGTCACTTTTCAAGGTTTTTGGTCTATAAAAGTGGCAATTATTATTCTATTTACATAAAATTTTCACTATATGATGTCATATGTCATTTCCGATTTCATAAAACTAATTGAATATTTTCATTATCACCGAAAGTAATGTAATTTTGTCAGGATCACTTACAAGTAACAAATGAATTGATATTTGCTGGATTTGGTTGATTCTGCGTCCAATTCATTTGATGTGTGCAATGCTTATGGGGAAACCTGTGTAATGGTTTCATTGGTACCGGAAGTGACATATGTTCAAGGGTAACGTGGCACCGGAAGTGACATGTTAAAGGATAACGTGGCACCAGTGAAACCCGTCATTCCTGCATGCAGGTCTAGTATTAGATTGATTTTAGTGCTTAGCCACACTCGAAATTAAAGTATCTACTAAAATTTTGATTTTATCTTTAGTTAAGATTTCGAGAAACAGGGCCCAGATGACGCGATATTTTGCCCCTATGGTTTAATGTGTTGTTAAGGTATATGGTCAGATATTACAACAGTGTTAGATACAAAAGCTGGTCCAGGAGCACTCATTGCCCCAAATAAAAGTATCAGTAGGTTTTTCATCTTTATTCAAACTGAAGGCCAACTTTTGTTCATGTTCATCATGCCTGGTAAATCAAGTTAACTTTACTAACTTTACACTAATTATTATCCAGCATTTGCAAGATGTGATGTACCGATCAATGTTTACTACTGTACTTGGAAATTGGAATTTCAAATGCTTAGGCTACTTTACATGTGCTTTCAGTATGTACACAAAATGTCATTGTTTTTTCAAAGGATGGGACACATTTCCATTTTCAAGTTAGGAGAATTCCAAATATATAAACATATGGATTCCATGTCAGGTTGTCGGATGAATAACAAAAATTATTGCATTGTAACATAGCGCTTTCTAGTGCCCTGACTATAACACAGGAAGTCCACCTGTGATTCATACTTTTGCATGAAAAGATTTGACATATTGCCAGTACTTATTCCATCCTTAAATTAAAATGCCAATTGTGACTTTTTAAAATCAGGATTCTACAAATACACTGCCTATACTGGCATCAATTAAAATAAACTTTTTCTACTGTGTTAAAAATGATCATAACTAAAATATGTTCCATTAAGTTCCACTAAAATCTGTTTTTCATATGTAAAATCTGTTTTTCATATCCAATCAATAATACTCATGAGTAATATATAGGTGTATATATATCTTATACATACTAACAGTATGTAAACAATAAGCTGATAGTATACTATATATATCTGACTAACAATATACCTAGTTATAATAATCAATACTCTCTCATTACAAATATAGGTAATAAACATAATAGGATTCATATAATGTAAGCTTACATGTTTCTTAAACATTATGTATCCTATGAAATTAATGAAGCATGTTTGTATCAATGGTTTGAATTGGGGTTTAATGTCCTAATATTCTGCTCCAATCAGGCTAACGAAGACTTCATATGCCATGCAGTGTGTTATGAAGGAAATATTTCTTGGACAGCAACTGAATTTCAACTGTCAAGGGGTCTTTTACTTGCATGTCAACGAATGCACATAGGATGTTACTTTTTTTCATTAAATCCTAACAACTAGATGTCGTTCCTTGCCTAGGAAACAACGACTGAAAATCGGGATCAAACCCTTGATCTCTGGGTTAGTGAGCCACTGCCTTATTCCCTGAGCTATGACTGCTCCTATGCTGTGCATGCATCTCTTATTCCAGAAACAATGATTACCAGCATTATCACATCATTAACCATTTCTTTCTACAATGTAAAATCATGTTTCCGATTTGATATTTTCCATGAACACAAAAACATTATTCTCTAGAAATCTGGCCCATGGTATTTGCTTATGAACTGATACAATCTCTGCTTATGATACTAAGTTTGAAATGGTTATATCATCTATTTTCATTGGTCAAGTGCTAATGTAAGGGACCAATGGAAAGAGTAGTTAATAATTCAGTATGACAAGGTTAATGCACCTTACCACTGTGGTTTAATGCCTTATCACTGTGGTTTAACGCCTTAACATTATGCTTTAATGCCTTAACACTGGTTAATGCCTTACCAATGTGGTTTAACGTTCTACTTTTCTCCACCAAATGGGGCTAATCAAGATAAGCATATATGTGCTATGGAAGAATTTTTCCTAGACAAAGGCGCTACCGTCTACTCATTTTTCAATTTCCAACTGTCAGTGGATATTTAACATCCTGTGAATTGTACACACAGTTTCTTCTTTTTCCTCTCCATCTGAACCACTAGACCCCAGTGCCAGACCCCATTCTGCACCACTGGCATCAAAACCAGGACCTTCTGGTGAGTGAGCCAGTGTCATACCCCCTGACCAATGTGGATCCCTCACTAAATAAACTTTATAATTTAAGCAAGGATACCCAAAGTAAAACGAAAATGAAAATTCAAGTCTAATTTTAACAGCAACAACAGTTTTCTAATCTGATTTTTACAAGATTTTCAAATTTGTTAACTTTCGAAAATAATGCATTATAATCTTAAAATTCTACATACTTGGCATTTATACGAAGTTTCAACAAAGAATGATTCTGAAAATACTGCAAAGCACAACAAATTTTCCCAACAAATCATTTAAAGAACTTTATATGTAGATAATACTAACTTACTAACTGTATGCACAGTTCCACAGCTGATGTAGATTGAGAGACGTCAATAATTTAAACATAGTTTACCACTGACTCATATTATAAACTAATTGATTTATTTTATTGTCAACAACCTCGTCAACTGGATGTTACTGTTAGTCATGTAATAATAACAGTCTAGTTAAAATAAATCTTTAGCTTTGTGAAGTTTGCAAGAAAATTAGAAGTGGTATCAAGTGTTCCATAAAGAGAAAGCATGTCATTTCTCTAACTTGACAATGATGACTACTTATCAATAACAAACTTATGCTTTGACATCCATTAAACAAGCTAATGCTTAACACAACTCTCGGCCAATGCAGGGATCGAATGAATACCCGACCTCCAGGCTAGCGAACCAGCACCTTATCCACTTAGCCACAGTCTTAAGCCAGACTGACACTTGCATGACTTTTGGCCAAGATTTTGTCGTGGCAAGCCAAGCCATTTTGGGACACTAACTGGGAGGCTCTCCTTTCACAACTAGTTCATGGATAGTTAACGACGAGTTCACGAATGCGTGCCCATCAGTGTCCACATTGACACGAACTGGCAGGGCGAGATCACGCATAGTTTGTGCATTGAATATCCACTTCCCGCATTGGTTGGCATGACTAGTTTCTGCAATTCGAACGGTGTCGTGTCGACTTGGGCACGCCATATAAAAAGCGGGCCTCCACAACCCCTGTTCATTTTTGGATTGGCTGTGGAAGAGACTACATGCTGAATGTCAGAGACAATCATTGCAGGGAAGACAGTTCACAAACATTTTGCGCATAGTTCACGACCGGTCGCTAAATTTTGTCGTGACCAAAATTTTGAACATTCTCATCCCGACATGGCACACATTCACGACAGGTTTACGTACAGTTCACGCCAGTTTATGACCAGTTTGCGCTGGAGTCGTGCCACGGAATCATGCAAGTGTCAGCCTTGCTCTATACTAGGCTACTATTTTATCATTCAACATCTAGTGGTCTTCATACATGTTGCTCAATAAAATTGGCAGAGTAATTTGTAATCATGTAATAACCTTTTATTGAAAATACATATTAATTTAGATATTCTACCTGTTCAAGCATGGGTTACTTGAAAACCTTATTATTTATCACTATGATGTCAATTAATTGTAAAAAAATGTTACTTTGATAGTTCACTAATATAATAATTAGAGATTAAAAAGATCTTATTTGAGAAATGAGGAGGTTTGTAGATGCCAATGATATACTGGTTTAATCCTGGTCATCATAATTAACAATATATGATATCCAATTACAGTTCAAATCTAAATTTGTTTTCAAGATCATCTGCATCTGATCTGACCTTTCACCTATTTGAAACAGACATTAATGGAATAGATGAGTACCATTCCCTAAACCATTTACTATAAGCTTATATATAATCTGGATATTTAATCATGAAATGCTTCTTGTACATGACCATTCCAAGAATCTAAATTGGAATAAATTGAGTGTTGGCTTGTAAATCATGTTTTTGTCTGGTATTCCAGATAATTTAAATATCATATGTGAAATGTACACCATGAAGTTCTTTAATAAAAAATGTACACATTACAAGAGAGTGTTAAAATAGCCTTGAACTACAAGGTTGGATCCACACATATTACATTTGGACTTAACTAAACAAAATACTAGTATAATACAAATATTTACTATAACTTTCAATTAGAAGGGCAAATGGCCCTTTTCCAGAGAGTACATGTATTTGCATGTGCTCTTTTTTTCATTTGGTCCCATCGGATCACTCTAACATTTTCTGGATGCTCTTTTGCAGGTTTGTTAGCTTTTCTTTACAACTTTTTTTTAAACTTGAAAATGATAAAATATTTGTGATCCAGGTTGCAATTGCCAGTAGAATATTAAGAGCATAATTCTAATATCCAAGTTTCTGTACAAAATAATCATAAAATGAGTGAATTTGTCAAAATGATTTAAGGTGTTTTATTGGAAATTAAAATTTGTTATATTTCCATGTAGTAAACCTTCAGGTGATGGACTATACAGACTATATCAGTGGAGTCATCAGAAGATTCATTGTTGATCTATCTCTATTTGAAATTCACAAAAGTATAGCCAATAAAAGAAGATGTGCATTTGGAAAACTTACTTGGTAACAACGTAGGAAACAAAAAATGACATGCGTACCCTCTCCCCAGAACCCCAGTTCTATTTGTATCCACATTTGTCTTCAACATTACAACAGCAACAGACTTTTATGTTTTCTTGAATAGATCATTACCCAGTCTAAGCTGCCTTAAGAAACTCATTGAACCTAATAATCTACCATTAAGATTAACAAAGCAACAGATCTGCTACAATAAAAATGATTTATATGTTTACCCTTAATATTCATTACTGTACCTTTAAATATTCAAATTAGCTGACTACCGTATAAATATAAACATCATATAGTTTTAACACCTACTAATATTACATCTAGTGTGACAGCATTCCTTAATATAAACAATATCAACATACCACTGGGCAGGTTTATAATGTCCTCAAGTATATAAATCTTTCAACACCACTTCACTATCTTTACTTTCCAAGTCCAAACTTTCAACTTTACAAACAAAGAAATGTCAAGAAGAGTGTGAAAGACATAGGGTAGTGGACTGTATACAGAGTCTCTGTACTGTATTTCTGATGGCAGGGCAACATATGGAAGTAATTTGATAGGCCTTCCCTAGTAATAACATACCAACACATAAACGGCTCAATTTAAATAGTCCAAGGAGCTCAAGAATATTCTACTTTGAATTGATGAACTGAAAGATATTTTTTATTAATATTAGAGGAATAAATTGATTGATTAGTTATATTTTTGTTAAAATAATTCAGTTAATTCAATCAATAAATAATTGAATGAGTGAACGAGTGCTGATATAATTCATTTCTTAAGTTCATTCAATAAAAATATTAGAATTCTTCTAATTCTATCTTATTTCTTTTATCAGGCTTATATATTGCAGTATTACTATTGGTCTTTTTTCAATTAAATATTCATTGAATATATATCATAGAATTATTCAACCTACATTCTTAATCTATCATAATATAAACTATACCTTACAGCTTTTATTTGACTATAATTTAAATAAAAATTCTTATTTTTGCACTTCTACATTGACTTCAGAAATATCAAATTATTCTGAATAACCTTTTTTGATATGACAAATCATAATTACCAAAAAATCAAAATTTACTCCCCCAAATTGCAATATTTTTCTGAAATTTTCAGTATTTTTTTTTTAAAAAAATCAGAATTATTGGCTACTTAGTACAATTAAATCAAAAAAATTTAATTAAAAGTATATTTATTAAAACAAGTAATTTAAAATGGTTAATTTGATAAAATAAATAACTTGAAATAAAAACTACATAAAATGAGTCTTAATGGAATTTGTGCACAGTTGTATACATTTTTTGTACATTCAGAATAATTTTTGAATAATTATTGATAAAATCATTTTATTTGATTATTTTATAGAACAGATGTTAATTATGTTTCTTATTACAGTTAAAAACATTTATGTTACAAATGAGTAAACTTATTTCCATTGACCATATATATAAAACACAATAGGCTAGGTATGTCACAGGCTAGGTATGTCACATATCTGTCTATGTATTCATATAGATATATGTTCTATATGACAACCAAAGACTACAGATGGTCTGGTATACTTTATACAATGGCTTATACATACTCTGTTTCACACAATAATAAAAACATCTTTTAGCATACATGGATTTTTACAAACAAAACTAACCTAAAACCTATAAAGCCAGACAGAGCAAGAAAGACAAATTTCAGTATAATTTTATCTTAATGTATTACTTGCCTGTAGGGCTCTTTAGCAGCTAGGGAAAACCCAGGACCCAGAGAAAAAAACCATTCCTTGTAATTAATGTACCACCATTTGACTCAATGACAGACTTTATAATCTAAAGCAAAATGTCCTTATATAAGTTCCTAACTATGTAACATTTCAAATGGAGCATTCCATTCCAAATATAAAGTTGCCATTTGCTTATCTTATGGTTCATAACATAAACAATCCGTCAAAATATGTGATATCAACAATAAATTAAAAATAATGCACCTGTCTTTTTATAATTAAAAAGATTGATAAAAAGAAATACTACAGTACCTGAATTGTTTGGGATGCTTTATCAACAAACTATCTGGTCTGTCATTTTACTATCCGTTTCAACTGGTCGTGAGCATTCACCTAATTTCTATGGTAGTCCACTCTGTGTATATCATATAGCCTGTAGATAGGTATCTCACCTGTATGACAAGATCTCTACATACCTGACAAGAAAACAAATCACCTGTTTTAAAAATACATAAAAATTTGACTTACATCTCTGCAAATATTTTCTAACTTCCCTAAAATGCATGAACTCATATATAAATATTGTTAATTTATTCTTGATTTGAATTAAATCTTTATGCATTAGCTGTTATTTAGACTGATGAGATTATGTTGTTGTAATAAATACCTACCTACTGGGTACAATACTACATGTAATGATATGGATAGCCATAACCCTAGTAACAATTTATGCAAATTTTAACATGGTGTATACAAGAGTTCATTTTTTTCCTGACAAATTTAATGAATAATTCCACATCTCATTTCTATAACATTTTAATCTAACATAAGATTTATTTTGCACAATAAATCTTTATCGTAACTGTAGCTCCTTCATATAAATTAAATCTCATATCACAGAAAAAATTAACCTTATGAAAATAGTTTCAGGTTTTTTTCAAGTCTATTTGGCATTTCTTGTGGAACTGTATTTCAGCCAAAATTTATGTCTTCAAAGTTCAAAGAGACTTAAATACATATTTAGATAGAAGATCTGACTGCATTGTCAAATTGCATCTTTTAACATAGAAGTACTATTAAAGCCTTGACTGCGATATCACTTGTGTAGAAGTGGGTGTTAGAACACCATGTAGTAGTAATAGCACAACATGTCAGAATAAAAATCAAATATAGTTCAAATCCGTACATAAACAAAAGTACTATCAAAAAACATTTTGATTAAAACATTATTCAAATCAATTAATATTTAAAGTTTACATTTTGGTTTCTAGTGATTTCGTACTCCCATTTTCATCTCTCTTAGACAAATAAAGTAATAGTAATTATGCTATTATTTTTGTACACGGTAGCCCATTCTACATGAATGTCTTTTTCAGCTAAGATGTGCTTAATAACATAATAACAACAGCCATTCCAATAAAATAATACATATTTTCGACTTTAGAAAAATATGTGTGAATGATCAGGGATATTGTGTCGAAAGATATAACAATCATACATACCAATTTCTGTTAATTTCCCAACAGATTATCCTGCTCCACTTACAAGAGTAACGCTTCACTGTGTTCACCCAGTATTAACCTGGTCAGAAAATATAATTACAAGCTTTGAATAAATAATTTTGTTTAGGTTCAAGCGATTGAGGTTTTGTTTACCTTTAGTTGACAAGTTTTTCTTGGTGTGGTCATCAAATGTCATGACCAAGGTTTTTGATTTTGTTTTCTTTTAAAGATAAATAACAGAACATTGCAGAAAGAAAGTATATAATAGGGGGATATTTTTATTGTTAAATATTAAATGAAAATGAAATTGGGTTTAACACTCTACTTTTTTGCAACAACTGGGTTAATAATGATTCATTTATACTTTTATTTCATATTGAAGAGACACTACGATCAGCAAAAATCATCCTACCTATGTGCAACTTTACTTTTAGACAGCAGACTGATAGCAAAATCATTTATGCAAGTTCTAAAATCAATATCAACAAATCTAAGTAAGTTTTAAAAACTCCTGGAACATATTCACAATGTTTAAACATAACTTTCAAAAACATAAACTCAATCCAAAATTTCTGAATTTCAATACTGTTCTTCCCTTTGCTTCAATGTAAAAATTCTGAGTTAAAACAAATTTCATCAAGATCTGTCCTGAATTTTATCCAGAAAACATTATTATTATAATACAGACTATTTCAAATCATTGCAGAGGTGCTTCAACACGCTTTACACATATATCTTATAAGTAAATGGGGCGATAATTCTTCAATTTGCAATAAAATAACTTGATTGATGATGGACAGATCAATGCAGATGACAACAATATGTTCACAATAGATAACAGGGTATAATAATTTGAATACTGTGGTGACATAATGGGAAGACAAGCTCCTTCATAATATGTGTCTATCCGGTTCTAATTTAGAAGTATTTTGGGATATAAATCACATAAAAAAATCAATCAGTTTTACCTGAAACAATTTGCATTGTCATCTATTTGTGTAATTGGTATAAATTCATCCTATCTTTTTTTATTACACACATCTGTAACATATCATATGATAAACCTGAATATAAATATATAATAAAACAGATATCAAAAAGGGAAGAAGTATATAAATTGTCAGTACATTGGAAATATTACTTTAGACTAGATCTGGTGTATTCATTCAGCTCATTATCAAAAACCATAAGGATTTAACAATACAAGTATACTGTCAAAATCTTGAAGTTTTTTTAGATTTAAAGTAGCTAAGTCTCTAACTCACAATATCATCAAAAATCTTCAACATTGAAAACACGAATTATTTGTCAATTTTAAATTAACATTGATGTTGTGATCTTACAGAAAGAGATAGGCTTCTGATATCCAATATTTAAGACAAAAAAGATTAATTTTACAGTTGGTACACGAATCGTGTACTATAATGCGTTTCAGCCCCAGTTTTAATAAGAGACTCGAGGCTAAACACATTGCACCAAATCAAACGGCGTATGTAGACTGGAATAACCAGACGCTATAAATTTGTGCTTGATTTAGACTGCTGGCTTATTTCGCCGAACATAACCGATTTGAAATTAGAGTAAAAACCGGAAACCATTGAATGTAAATCAGTTTATATACATTCATATTACAGTATTTTATGAGTTACGACCCATTTCTGTCAATTTCTAGGTCCAAAATGTTAGCGATTTAGCTCCTTTAAAACCAAGTTACACTCGGTTTCTATTGTCATTTTTTTAATTCTTTATTGAAAATGCATTTTTACATTGCATTAAAGCATGTGCTATCTCTGAAACTCAGAACCTCCTAGAAGAATATTTCTCAGAACAAAAGAGACTAGCAAAACTGAAGCCCCTAGAATCACCTAATTGAACAATTGATTCAAGAATTCTGAAAGTCAACATCAAAATAAATATGTCACATTCACATTTTTGAGTTTGACACGATGCAGGTCCTAATTCCTCAAACTAATTATGTACTAGGAGTTGAGAGGACTGTACAAAATATTTACATTTTGATTAAAGGTACGAAAATGATGTAAACATGAATTAATGCAACTTAAAACAGATTATATGTATATCACAATGACCCCTCCTTTTATTTAGTGCATGTTTTAGGTGCCATTAAAAAAACTCTAGTGATTCAATTGTGTGCATTTTTGACATAGCATATAACCATACAAAACTGTCAAATATACTATCAAATTTGCAAGAAATCCAATTTTGAGTATCTGGTCATCAAATTAAGATGAAACCTGTTCAATGCACTTTAAGAGTCCCTTTAAACTGATGAAATTGTTCAAATTGCTAACATAACAATATTACAAATTATACTGTACATATCATACAGAACCAATTATTTACAAATGAAAATATATATCACGTATGTTATGATCATCATTTTATTATCATTCCAGGCTAAAGATATAAGATATGTGTGTATACAATATAGTAGCTCAAGCGGAAACAAGAGATTTTCTTCAGAAGAAAACCTGAAGGTCTACCTATATATACCTACAAAATGATCTTCAAAGAGTGTGATTTGTATATATGTACTATGTAGTATCATAAATCATCAAACATTATACACACATCAATTTGGTCTTTGATTTATTTTTCTGATAGACATATCAAAGGGATGATACTCTGTATGTGCAATTGAACAGATAGAATAGTATTACATGTAGTACCTAGATAGGTAAACCAATTACAAATCATCTATATAATATAGTCACAAATATGGGATACATACTTCTATAATTTCTGGTAGAATTCATACTAAATAGTTGTAAATATAATGTAAACATATTTACATGGATGTATGATAAAGTGTGAGCTTAATAACTTGTATTCAACCACTTTAATTTGTCTGATTTTTCCATCTTCTGGAACAATTTCTGCTGATGAATTTATTTTCTCGGAAGAATTTATGCACAGAAGGGAAATATTTTGTAATATTGTGAGTGCAACCCCTTCGTTTCGATATACATAAAACCCATTGCAGTGTTTCATTTGATTAGACCTAATCCCACTCACACACTGACTGTTTTGAATTATGACTGGTTAATACTAATAGTCCAATTAACAATTAATAGGCAATACCTAACTGCGTAACAATATCATTCAGGTTTAAACAGAGTTACAGATATGTTTACATAACGTTAGGCCATGACTCACAAAATTACGGCCAATTAACCAGTGCATAGCAGAATATTGAAGAAAAACTAATTACGTGACAAACAAGGCTATCAAAACGGCTACAATGTTAACACTACTTTTGGCATTTCTTATACCTCAAAACACTGTCCAAAGTGTCAGGAAAACCCTGAGATTAAACAAAGGGCTGCCATGTTGCTGTAGTGCAGTCCTCCTGCACTTACTATTAGAGTAGAGTTTTAGCCCTTCGTACTGCAGAATGTTCTCGTTGTCGGGTTTTGCTCCTGTTTGCTCGCTACACTTATTATTTTAGCGTTTTCTGAGATTTTATATGGATTATCGACCTTATTGTTGAAATTGTTTGACGTTCTAACATCTGACGTCAACTGGCAGACTATCGCCATTGAAGAGACGACCATTGTCAAGATCGGTCGCATTATTTCTGTTACCTTTTTTTTATCAAATCATTTTTAGTGAAGCCTGTACCATAACAGGCCCGGGACTGTACAGCGCAGTGGACGCTTACGGTTGGCCCCCGGATCCATTCACTTGAATTGATATTTTCCGCAGGTTAATCTTATAGGTTTTTGTTTTTCGTGTAGTGCGGTCCTCCTGCAATTACTATTAGGAGAGATTTGATTCAACTGGAAGAATAGACACGTTGTTGTTCTTGGTGTTTAACGTCCGCTTCAACCGAAGGTGATATCTTATTTTTCATTTTCATTATCTTAGCGTAATGGCAGGGGTCTTTGCTGTGGGAGGAAACCAGGAGTGCCCGGAGGAAACCCACGAGGTTGAGAAGGAGCCCCTATCCCCATGCCACTATCTCCATGCCACATAGGCCTATGCTCACATCGGAGATCGAAACCACAGCTGCAAGCCAGAGGTGATCGTCCAGCTAGAGGTTGAAGCACGGCACTCTAGACCACTAGGCCATCCCAACCACCAAGAATAGACATACTCACTCAAAAGCATAAGTATCAGAAGTCAATCCAGCAATGGCCAGAGAGGGATTTCTCAGACAGCCACGAGAAGTTCGAGAACCTCAAATCGATGCATATTGACACCATTGTTTCTTTTGTCAGTTTTCTTTATCATGAATTTTCTTCTAATAAATTTAGTAATCTTGGAGCTACAGATAACAGATGCAGCTCAGTTTAGATGCTGGCTCACTAACCAAATACAGATTTGATCATCCTGGTAGCAGTAGTAGGGCCTATAGTCTACCATTGACTAGGCCTCGTGAGATCGCAGAGTCAATCCTGGCATTGTCTGAGAATGTTCCTCAGGATTTTTCAGCGTGGTTTCCCTTGTCAACAGTCTATATATTCAACGAACTCACTCTGGCTCATATTTTGAAACATGTAGAATGTAGGGTATTGGGCAGTCCATAATAGTAATATATATAGGCGCCCTACCTACGCCTAACGCAAATATCGAATAAATGAAAATGACCGAACCTTTGGGCTTGACGAATCTGGATAAAAAACATGTCTTCATATCTCCATTTTCCAAATTCCATTTTTCGTACAAGTAGACAATGGGAATATTACTAGGATGAATGTCGTGGCAAAATGTGTCAATTTCTTTCTATTATTTACATTGACAACAACTTTACTTTCATTTTTCGTAACTTACTAAAGGGGGGAGCAACTCTAAAGTATCAATAAATAGGTTTCAGACCACAAATATGTCTGTCAAAAACCGCCGAGATATTTCTACATGTACCGGCAGCTATATCCCCTTAATGATTAAATGGTAGAGTAGCTCGCTTTTCAGCGGAGCGTTGGGTAGCCAGCCAAAAGGTGGCGAAGAACAACGATTTGTAATTTCTCTTTTCTTTATTATGAATCCGTTATTTAAAGTGCTCAGCTCTCTTTCGACCCCTGGCTCCATCTCTCTCTCTATTGAGCCCTAACTCTCTCTCTTGAGCTCTCTCTTGCGAGCTCAAAGTCTCTCTTTCGCGAACCGCCGTGCCAATCCCACGAGTCTGTTACCGCCGTAGACGCATCACGAACTTCTCCCTGATTTCCGTTCGTTCGTTCGTGGGGTTTAACGTTTACTTCCACCTAAAAATTTTTCAGGTTGTTCAGTGTTATAGGCACAATCATATGACATAAACTTTTTGTCAACTTAAATAAAACTGCTTTCCGTCGAGACAACGGAACAAATATATAATTATACAATATCTTCTATGTTTTAGTGGGACGCTTAATTTTATAGCCAAAATTTTGTTGACATTCATCGTGGGGTGGGTTTGTGGATGGTACCGGTACCCAAGATTTGGAACCGCCCCACCCCACCTATTCCCCGCATGGTCCCTAGAAAACTCACACCTGTGGTGCGCCGTCCCTGACTGCGTCACTCCTAATCTATTGGGGGTATGTGCATCAGTTGGTCGCATTTTTGTTACCGCCCCCCCCCCCCGTGGCATTTTGTGCGGACAGAGACATTCTAGATTTTTTTCGTCGAACCCCAACTGCGTGACAACATTGGTCATCGGGTTTGCGTTCCATCCGAATTACAGCTGTTTCTGACAAGCGAGAAACTTGCTGAATAATCCCGAGGCACTTTCAAGGTCCGAACAGGGATAAAATCCGAGACTTGCAAACGCCTTGCAGTGTGTTTGGTAGGTATATGTTTTGGGGTGAGGGGCATTCGACTGTGGTAAATGCATGGTTGCTCTGCTGGCGACCTTACATCGCTGGTTTTCTCAACCCGGACCCTAACAAACTCCACATATATTATCTTAATTTGGAACCGCCCTTTCGAAAACTTTTAGTAGACTATAACGATATGTTTGGACCATTTTCTTATCCTTTTTTACCGAGATAAACCCACGGAAGTGCATTTTCTTACATTTAAATAGTTTGTGACATTCTTATTTCCGACATTCCCGAGCAAAGAGATTAGAAAAGAAAGTGAAACGGGCGTCGGCGTCCTCAACCAAATACACTCATTCCAGCGTTATGATATATTATACAAACACACTTTTTACGTCTGTGTGATGGTTGTGCTTTTTCAGATTACAACATTTTATATAATAATATCAGTAGTAAGTTAATTGACAAAATGTATGGTTTCATATGTTCAATATTGTTCGTATTGTTTGATTTCTTATCGGCCTATCATTTCCAGTAAAGAGATATAAGAATAGAAAGTGGACCCCGCCAAATATTTTTTAAATAGCTCTTTGAATCTTGACACATGCAAATATCCTTCTACGTTTTTATATAATAAAAGACATGCTGACTGTGACTTTTCAGATTTTATAACATTTTATGTAATATATTATTGACAAATCAGTAGTAAGTTAATTTCTTATTTATGTGCCAGGCAAAGTTAGTATATAAAAGCACGACATTGTATTTTAGATTTTCCAAATACGATCAGACCACGCCCTAGCTCGTTTTGAAGCGTACTTTAAATCCCTTAAAACCGAAAATTAAACAGTCCAGATTAGTTGGGAGCGTAGTTTTACAAGATTCCCGAATAGATGTAGAATACGCCACTGTAAGTTCCCAGAGAATTAACAAATAAACTGATGATAATAATAGTATATTAACAAATAAACTGATGATAATAATAGTATATCTTAAACACTGTCAGTCCCGAGAAGAAAAGTTTCTATTGTAGAGAAGATATATTGTAAACAAAAAAAAAAACAAACACAAAAAAAAAATGCCCCCACCCTCAATATCCGCTCCTGTATTACCCCCTTTATAAGAAATTGGACATATTTATAGTTTCAAAATGTATTGACAGTTGTTGGTAAATAATGAAACCCCCTTTTGGTTTCAGACTATCAGCACTAGTTCTTCTGTCTTTCGCCTAACACCTCATCTAACACTATATTCCAGACACGACCTGTAAATCTTGTTTGTGAGAATGGCGGAAATCGCGAGCCGCCGGTTGTAAATTATGCCAAGAGACCTATTTCGGCACCGTTCGCGTGCCAACTTATTATGAGTATAGTATTACCATATGCCCAGGTGCAACAAACCCCGAAGGATCTTCACGATTTTGGATTTTATTATCAAAGTTTCGGGATCGAATCTCTGTTGGATTAATACTTATATTTAACTTGGTCTATATTCATTGTTAAAATCTTACATAGGATTAGAAAGGTGAAAGGTAAGGAAATTTTACTTATATGTGTGAGGTGGAATGTAGGTATCACATTACTTACTGGCTGCCAGACTGTGTCAATCAGCTGGATAACATGTGTATATATTTAGCCATACTATGTACCTACTTGTTTTTCATAAACAACCATTGTTATATATTAATATAAGTATGAGAGGCGATCTAGCAACTATATTTAGGTATGAAGTTATAAACTGCGCAAGACTTTTCCGAACATAATCAATATATTTAGATTTAAACAGACAAAGCCCCTTTCTTGAAGAAATTTAAAAGAAGCTATACAAAACAAATTATTATACTTATATATAGTGAACTTTTCAGGCCGAAAGTTGTATATTATTATTATTATTCACGAAAGTATGGGTACGCTATGTCTAAATGTGCTATAAAATCGATTCTTAATAAATGAGCGAACGGGTAGCAAAATTATTCAAATAATAATGTTTGCGAAGCCTCTATAATACTTTTTGGTATTCTCATAAAGCTAATATTTTCCGTTATATAGGTTTTTCCCAGTATATTCCCTCCTATGATGTCATCGACACTACCTCGAAAAGCTTATATCTATAGTGATTACACAATCTTCGGCTAACTTTAACTTTGATTACAAATGTCACCAACTAGCTCGTCTAAAATGTTATTTATTTAGTGTAAATGTCTGTAAAAGTGTAGATCTACCGCTAACAGCAGCCAATCAAGTAACAGGTAATATATATCTGACGATACAAACAACAGTAATAATGTAACTCCACTAACTAGTTTTTTCTTAAAATATATGGTATATATTGTAATTTAATCGCCGTGGTATATAGGAAATCTGGGAGGGTGTGAGAGGGTGCTTTAATTGATTTAAAGGGTGTGTGGCTCTAATCTTTTGAACTTTAAATAGACGAAATTGGGTTTAGAATCACACTCACATTATTGTAATATAGATGTATATGAAGTGATTTATATTCATTTTTAAACAAATATATTGGAATTTCTAATCAATTATGTTCGATGAAATACGCGAACAGGTCAAATAAGACGGCCATCTTTTACGTCTAAGTCCATTCTATATACACGTTTTTTTAATTATTAGCCATTGATAATAATTAGCCATTGATAATAATTCCACATTGTCTTGTAGGACATGTTTGTCTTTGCGCATTACAAATGCCAACCGAAGCCACCATATACACCACACGTGTACTGACCTTAAAATGTTCACTGTGTCTTAAATATTGGATATTACATGTAGGATCCCATATTTTCACGAGTAGATAACAGCATCACTATTGGTTGAAATGGACGAATATTGAATTCTATTCCGTGTTATGAACAATATGGATTTAGAGATTTAACTCCTTTAAAGTGATTTTAAAGAAGTTATTGGAAGCGGGGGCCCCTCATAAAGAGATATTTAGACGTTTGATATCATAAAAAGGTAATAATTTTGTTGAATATGTTACTTATCGGTCGTGTCGCGGACCAGGCTGGGTGAGTTTCCTAAATATCCCAGCTTATGTCATTTTATTAGCATACGTGAAATATGGGTCCACGAACTCAGAAATAACAATTCCTGTGCCTTATATTAGCCATGTGTTGAACACCTCATCTGAAACTGTGTTAGATTAGATGAAGGTATGAACGTGCAGTTAGTGGATTATGTCAGATATGTAGTAACTATACTTTCCACGTCTCTAAATGTGATGCTGGTAGATTCGATTAGACCGTGCACGAAAACTGCACAACAATTAAATATTGACGCAGGGCAACAACAGTTGAGCACATGCCAACACTTAAAGAAGCACTCCCAGTTCTGCGATCATTACATATCTCGTTGAAAATTCGATTTAACTTAATAAGTGATTTATGAGCTGCAAGCTACAGACATTTTATACCTCCTCATCGTTGTCAAATTTTGTGTGGATCTCTTTCTCCATGTTTGGTGTGGAAAATTGCGGTCATGACACAGTTATGCCACTGCAAACCTGGTGATTTTTTGCTAACGATTTCAGTTTTTAACAGGTTATTTTCAAATTTTTTGTGAATCACTATAGGATGAAAGCTATTTGTTTTTCTAAAGGAGGGTGAATACTATTAGCTTTTCAATTGGATGATAAACCCCATTGATTTTGAAATTTAGTGTAAAGCAGTGGTATCGAAAAGGCTTTTAGAACTTTCTGTTCCAGAGATATAAAGTGCCAGAAAAAGTTGGAAAACACGATAGAAATAAGATTTTTGATGACACAAACGAACTTTGTCGAATTTTGGCTATCGTTCAAAATTTCGAATAAAGTGTTGTCTATGGCTATCTTTTTTTCACGTGGCGTAGTTGCTGCGTGGGCGTGTTTCCATACTCTGGGTGGCTGTCCTCTACTTGTGTTTTAAATAAAATGGAATATACCCCTCCTCCACACCCTAAACTCAAAATTGACGAAACTAAACTACTGGGTTGGTAAAATCCGTAAAACAAACTTTTATGTTTGTTCTGACCCAACTAAAACAAAATACCATGCTGTTAATAAATTAATGAGAAAAGTTAAACATGTGTATGATATGGCATTAAAGTCTTAGACTCTGTATGATAAGGCAGATGTTCTGTGTTGAAAGATAAGTAAGTACAGTTTCTATTTCTAATAAGATACACTACTGAAATAAAATTGTTAAACCTGATTTTGAAGATAGCCGAATGGCTTCTGCTATTATATATTTTGGAATTCAACATGACATCAATGTCCGTATATGTAGATATGAGTGATTTGATAGAAATGAAATTCATTTTAACGTCTTTCTTTGTTGCATTCGGAGTAATGAAGATGGCGGGCTGTGGGTACCTTTCACCACGACAGCGTACACATTGGCGTACACATAAAGATCCATTGACAGCTGGAATTCGATATAAGAGTAGACCACAGTGCCGCTGTCCGGGCAAAATGTTCCTCATAGCACACTGTATGACGTATGCCCGTCTTCATTAGTCCAGTTAAGCAGAATAGTAGGACGTTAAACCCCATTTCATTTTATTTCATTTATACCTCTCTCACTGTATGTCAGAATATCTGGAAAGTGAGCATAGCTTATAACGAACAATCCACAACACAGATATTGAAATTAAAGATACCATATTTATTACTATAGATTAATATGTGCCTGAATTATTTTTCCAGATGATTGTGGGGGTGGTTGGTTAAACTTAACACTTTATTTTATACAGTGTATAAACATCCATCTTTCTTCAGTTTAATCTTGACTTATCCTTCTATCCTCTAGTAGGATGAGTAATGTAGGTGTTTATGTATATCATCTTAGTTAAGTTGGCTGCTTGAATCATTCCTGACAAATTACGTTCTTATCTTTAAATCAAGGCTGGGTTCCGAGAAATGTTCACATATCTTATAAAATAAATATTAAAAGCCACCCATATATATATGCCATATCTCAAGGCAAAGGGTATAGATTAAATATGAAACTAACAAAGAACTAGAAAGAGAGTTAGGATTTAACATCCTCTCATAAATATCAGGACTCTTCGGAACTAACATAATATTAATTTTGTCCGTTTTTCTCAATAATTCACCACCAATGCCCTCAAAAGAACCGGGGTGGGAGCAATTGACCCTCTTTCCTTACATTTTTGTCGTACTTTAAAATGTATATATACTTAAGCCTAATGGGATTACCTTTTATGGAAGATGAGGGGTGCTATATTAAACTGAACCCGCCCTTTTGAGAAATTCCCCCATGTGCAATGTATCATGTTCCCATGACAAATCCACATGCTGAAATAATGCAATATCTCATTATGTGGTTACAATTATTGTGTTTCCTAATGATACAAAAATAAATAGCAGGAATTGAGTGGGTGCAAGTGCCAAGCTATTTCTCAAAAGGACGGACCCAGTTAATTGTATCCCCATTTATCTTCTATAAAAAAAATTAACCACCCTTTTTTGTTTTCATTTTTTCCATTAAAGGATGCCATCCAATCCGAAAGCTGAACCATACTTAGGTCAACAATACAGAAAAATCAAATCACAATGTGTAAAGAAGAAAGGATTATTTGTAGATACGTCATTTCCTGCTAGTGGTAACAGTATATTCCATACCAGGGCAGCGCCAGCAGACATAATTTGGAAAAGACCTAAGGTACATAGATATGAAAACAATATGGTGGTAGAATTAATAAATGATTACTATATAGTATAAATAATGTACGTGAAATAATGGTACGCAATAACAAATGATGACGTCACATCTATATTCTAAATCTACGTATATCGCAGCCATACGATGGCACCGAGAGTTGATTATGATCTCGGTAAGTCAGTTAATGTCTAATTAATAACTTAGAAATCATTTCAGGGCTAAAGAAAGGCCTACAATAAGATTATTTAGCTCTTGCATTATGCCCGTTAAAGGGTGATAATGAAAAGTGACTCGTTTATGAGTTTTCCCGCCGATATTATGAATTTCTATTGTTTTCAGCATAATTTCTCTGCTTTACACTTTACACTGTTGTTTGTATTTATATTTTAGGATATTGTGTCTGATCCTAAGTTTTTTATTGATAAAGCCAGTGCCGATGATTTTGCTCAAGGTACTTTGGGTAATTGTTGGTTTGTGGCAGCCTGTGCTTGTATTGCTGAAGATTCAAATTTATGGAAGAAGGTAAATTGTGTATTGTTTCAGTCCTTTTATAAATAATTGTAGGCCGGGTTTCGTATTAAAAGGTATTTCCTCACACCACCAGCTAGGCATTCGTTACTATTTTCCGTCAGTCTGTTGTCTTTCTACTTTAAAGTTCTAACACCTAGGGATCTTAAATCACGTGGAGGTCGGGTGTTCGATTCTTGTATTAGTATTGGCCGAGAAAGTTCTTTTCGATTTTCCGGCGTGGTTTCCCCTTGTCAGTGAATCAGAACGGAGGGCCTGACGAGGAAAGCTTCTAGTCGTTCGGATGGGACGAAAAACCGAGGTCCCGTGTACACATTGGCGTGCACGTAAAAGATCCCTTGACTGTCGGAATTCGATATAAGAGTAGGCCGTAGCGCCGCTGCCCGGGCAAAATTTCCCTCATAGCACACTGTATGGCGTATGCCCGTCTTCCATTAGCCTAGGTCAGGTGTAAAGGAGTAGGACTTTAAACCCCCATTTCATTTCTTAAAATCACGAATATTTCCTTCTGAGAGAGTATTTTTTTTAAAAAGGCATATGGAAGGGAATATGGAAGATTTGAATATCACATTACATGGAAGAAATATCATTTGTAAATTTCGAGTGCATTAACTTTTAGCGAACTGTTGACCAACAATGCTTATGGATACGGCCCCAGGAAGTGTTCTTTATTGAATTATTAACAGCATAAATTTCTTCGGGGAATTTATATGGGTTTAAAGTTCAGGGGTTCCAATATTTGGGGGGAAGAATTTCCATTTCCTGCAATCTGGTGAAATATGAGGTGATCACTGAAATATTTTCTCTGCTCTAAATGGAGGACACTGAAGACACAAAAGACAAATGATCATTTTTCAATGACTAATTAGAAGTTCCGAAACATAACAAACGCATTATAAGAATGCGATCGTCTGCTGGGTGTACCCAACACTTTCATTCTTGTAGAGTATTTTCTTGAAAATCAATGTCAGTGCCAAAATACACCCAACAAAAGATGCCAAGAGAAAAATCGGTTTGACGTCACTCGACACTAACTAGGTAATTTCGGGACTAACATATGTTTCAATTTTATTTCAATAATTCACTTGCGTGTAGGGCCTTTCAGCAGTTGGAGAAATTCGGAGGACCCGAAGAAAAGCCACGAAGTTGTCACGTACAAGCGGACTATCGACATCACACCACTTGACTTGATGGCAGACCTTATGCATTCACGCGTTAAACCATTCGACCAACCAACATTTCTTGTATCGGTATATGAATACTAGGAACCTTTATAGTCAAATGGAAGGTTAAGGTTTATGTTTAGGTAGTTTTGTCCAAGAGTTTCACGCAATTGAAGACAATATTGAATAACGGTATGAATTATTTATCAGCATTTATCATGTAATAAATAAATACTAATATTACTATGTCTTCCAGGTAGTTCCTGATTATCACGGTCAGGAATGGTCGACTGATAATAAATATGCTGGAATATTTCACTTTCGATTTTGGCGCTGTGGTAAATGGGTGGATGTGGTAATAGATGACCAGCTTCCAACACGAGGTGGTCGTCTCATATTCTTACACTCCAAAAGCAGAAACGAATTCTGGTCAGCTTTACTAGAAAAGGCATACGCTAAGTAAGCGCATTTTTGTGATCGATGACTATCATTGAAAACTAACTTTGTCATTCAAACTGACCAGGGGAAATTACCCATTGATTTTAATGTTAATTCTGGTCTCTTTGTCGGGCTACAACTTCGTTGGACTGAATGTTTTTCACTACAGATACAGAGAAACAATTGTCATGTCTTTGCACCAAAAATCTGTATGAGGTTGGCCCCTAGATTTTGAAATACACATTCTTGAAGTAGCATACTAAAACATGTAATAATTCCCGGTACATACATGTATCACCGTAACAACCTGTTAATTATATTATCCTTTCGCCTCTAGATCATGAATATTGATCAAAACTTGGCAGAAAATGTTAATTCAGACCTTCTTAGTCCATTCTAGACCAAAAAAATCATCAAAAATGGACCCACGTGTACCGAGAGGGCAAAATTTAATGGTGGTCTGCCACCAAAGCATGTAGGTTGAACATGATTACCTCCCTTCACTACTAATCACTATCGCTTGCGTATTCAATATTTATGTTTGGAAATCTTGAAACCCACCTGTTAACTGAACAAGGCATTACAACATTAGAAATAAAACAAAACTGAGTATCCGAGTATTTTATGTGTGTAGTTTAATGTTCGAGTACGATGAGACATTAAATATTATATTGGCAAATCCCCGGTGCTGTATTTATGTATTATTATGCAATGTCTTGCGCGAGACCATTAAAAAACATAAAATACAGAAATAATCCAGCACGTGCATTTCAATGAAATACGCCACGAGGGAATACTAACTCTAACCCTTTGTTGAAGTCAGAACTTGGATCCAATTTACACTTTTACCCCTCTTTAAAGGGCTAGGGTTTTGGTTAGTATTCCCCCCAAAATATTGATTTATTTGAAGCGACCATCTCCAGAAGTTCCCAAATCCCCCAACCGGCCTACAATTAGCTTTTCTCCAAAAGTATGTCCTGTCAATGGGTATTATAGGAAGGAAAATAAAGACCCAACTTAATACTCATTGGCGCGGAGGTATTTCTCTTGTGCAATTCAGACACAATTTCGTTCTGAAATATTCTGGTTGTCAAGTTCATTTTGCTTTCCAATATTTCCCTCTATTTTTTTCTTATACACCATTTCATTAATTATGGTTATCGATTATTACGTTTGAACATATTTTCATCAACATAATTAATTATATTCTAGATTATTTGGTAGTTATGAAGCGCTAACAGCGGGTAAATCACGTGATGCTATGGTTGATTTAACAGGCGGTGCTGGTGAAACGTTAGATATAATAGATTTCAGAGGAGAAGAAAGAAAAACCAGATTGTTTGATATTTTACATAAAGCCAAGATTAATCATTCTTTAATGTGTGCTTCTATTCAGGTAATATGTTTATTCAATCTCCCAAAACAGAGTTGTCTTCCCTTTGCAGTTCGCACGACCCCTGGATAGCGAAACTTGGGTGGAGAATGATATCTATTAATAGCTGTTTCACTATAACGCCGGTGCTGAGACTACCGTCGCCTGGTGGCAGTTGCGTTGTAAGGCGATAATACGTCATGGTTTTCTCATCGCCCTAACCTCAGCTTGACACTCGACAAACCATAGCAGATCCCAGTACCCTACTCGTCAGACCTCAGCAGATTCCAGTACCGGTACCCTACATCTAGCTTCGGTTGTATGAAGAAGTCCGCCATTATAACTACTTTCAAGTTCCCGGATGACGACGCCTTTGAAAAAGGTTTTATCTTAAAAAAAAGTTCAAAATTTGAAGCTCTCTTTCTTTCAAGTTTGTCCGATTTTCTTTAAACAAAGATAAGTTGGCACTGAAAATTCTACACACCCTTCGAACGACGCAATTTTGAGAACTTCTTTCTTAAAGCGGCAAGTTTTCCTAATAAGTAAACCGGCGCCACATCGCGATTGTGTAGGCGTAGGTACATATCACTTACTGTCATACAGCCGAGGCTAAGTGTAGGTTCCTGAATCGTCCTAGGTTTGCCGATTGAAACTGATAGCGTAATTGTGAACCACTCAAGGTCACGATATCGCGTGACCCCCTTAGCATTTATTCACTGTAAGCGAGACATTTTTGCGAAAGGCGTATATGGACCGAAATGCGACAATAAAATATTTGAACTTGACGTATGTCTTATTAAATAATGTTATCTGTGATATATATCTGTGACATTTCCCCAAGTTAGAATATTATGTTGAATCCAGTTCTCAGTTCTGTCAAAATAAAAAAAAAAATGAAACACCACAAATTAATGTCAAGGAAATGCGGGCGTTTGGTGAAACATGTAAAGACCATGGTAGAAACGAAGCTTTTAACATTACATTAAAGGAGCTAAATCTCTATTCTTTGGCAACTAGTAATGGACACAAACGGGTAGCAACGCGTATGATAATGTAATATCAATGTACATAAAAAGGTTTATATTCAATTGTATTCGTTTTACTGTAATTTCTAATACGTGAATAGTCCAAATTGAATGGCAGTTTTTGGTGCCCAGTTATTCCAGTCTACATTGTGGGATATGTTTGTCTCCGTTTATCAGGTCGCTTCATTACAAATGGTGCTCGACAGAGTTCTGGCTCGCGATTCGTGTGCTAATTTTAAAATTATCATTTTGTCTGGAATACATGTATTGGATAGCAGAAACCCATCCTTTCACGGTAAAATAACCCCAATGTTGATTTAAATTGGCCAATAAGTCTTGTTTGGAATGTTGAAGACACTGACGATATTGGGTAAGAGACTTGCCTCCTTTAAAGTGCATACTGACAGGTAAATCGTGTATATCAAACAGCTCTATTGGGAGAGAACATTAATACAAGTTTGACAGAACGTGATGTTTAAATAATGATATAAATACAGCATTCAGATCACGATATAAAATGCACTTTATAAACTTTGTTATTTGCTGAATAACAACAACTTGACTTCAAGGATCTCGTCAATGATAGAAGAAATATTGTTTAAACCATAGTTATAATATAACAATATTATTGATGTGTAAAGAGGCGTTAATGCTTTTCAGATCTTCAGATAAATTTAGAATGGACATACATGTAATCTGAATTATACAGTTGCACCGGGCATGTTCTAATAAATATATATGTATTAATTGTCAATTATTAGTTTTCAAGGAGTTTTTTTTCTGATTTCATGGTTTTGTATTTCTGAATTTACCGGTCTATATTTTGCTTTGCGGTTTTGCAAAGAATGTGCATCTGTGATCTAAGTTAGTTTTGGAAATCAAATAATTCAATGGTATCTTGCATGTGTGTATTATCAAATAAATATATCACATGTATTATAAATCATATTTGTTAACGGTATAAAGTCAATTACTTCTTATTCGTCGTCCCACACATCAGTCTAAACCTGACTCAATATACATGTATATACAGTATCTCCCAGGTTACTATTTACTTTTACCGTATTATGTCGGAGTTGTCAATAGACTTACTGTTTGACAATCTTCCAATTATGTTCTGTCTTACCTGGTCTAAAATATTTAGGTATTGGCGAAAAAATTGGACATTTAAGCCCAGCACTAATACATATGTAATTTGGGCATCAGTCCTGTATTCATAGTTTACTTTGGGTGTATATTGTCATCACCTGCGTCCGACGTACATCGAAACGTCGAACTACTCTTGCGAACGCTCTACAAACAAGGGGCGTGGTGATCGCCCCAACGCTATCACCAAAACTGATTATTTTTCACTTTTTAAAATTAAATTTATATCTATTGGGCGAATCCGTTAATGTATGCTATAAACATGTAATCCTATTACTGTTTGTTTGTGATTTTTGTTTTATTATTACAGCGCATGGTACATGTACATGTATGTTATATTATTAAATTAAAAAACACTTATGATCTAATATCATTTGGTGTTTACATCATACGTCATAACCCCCAATTGATATAATCTCTCGAGCGGATTGTCACACAATCGGTCACCATTATGAGATTTTATTGCACGCATAATCAACTATGAATTCAAAACAAAAGCTTGCCTAGAAACGACGCATGTCTTATGTTAGGCGCAAATAACACTGGGTCGACTTCGTAATGAGTAAATAGTTAGCTGTATTATTGACGGGTTTTGTATTCAAACAGCTCACACACATTTAATCTGGTTATTCGGAGTTATATTTCATCGGCGTTTGTTAACGGATCGAGACTAAGTAATTCATTGGAGATAGAAAATGGAGACACGCCGCTCGCAAAAGGATGTAAGTTTGCTGGAGATGGATCCCCGGTACCTTACATGGGAAAAATTAGAGAGAATGCGACTTAAACACTTAAATTTACCAAACAGGTATTCAAGACATTTTAATATTTCCATACCACCGAGACAGCCCGTCAATGCAAGTCTAGATCCACAAGTTTTTAGAAGTATACAAGCAGTCTCCCCAGGCCAGTCTGTAGAAGTTAAATCAAACTCAGTAGCTCCTTTCCATACAGCTGAGAAGCCAACTTGTGGATATTTCTTCAGTCGGACGACCGAGAATAAGAAGCAGAAATTCGGAATCCCTCCCAGTGATTTGGTCAAGTGGAGATCCATGTCAGCTTTCCCAACCCAGTGAACCTAATGTGAATCGTGAATATTTGTGACGTCTGTGACATGACTGTGATTGTGAATATTTTGTGGGAATTGCAGAGATACAAAAGACAATTCCGTAACGTCGTTACGGTTTTGCATGCATGTTTTGTTAAATACAAGAGACTCTTTTATGACAAAGATATGTAAAATTAAAGTAATGTATTTAATGTATATTTATCATTTCATCAGTAAACAGTATTATTTATTGTATTCATGCGCCAGTATTTGTAGAATAGTATTATAATATTATGTTTTTGTGTTATTTGAATAACATTTTTGTTTGAATTTTTGGGAGGTTACGATACAGTATTAAAAATGTTTATTTGATTGAAAATGTTGTTGTTTGGAGTTTTCGAATACGAATTAAGGCTTTGTAAGTAACATAATTATAATTGATGTTAATGCGAGACAACATTAAAGGCTTAAATAAAGACCGGCAATAGTCAGATTTAACTCTTGCATAATGTATGTTTAATCATTATTACAACTGTCAGTTGAAGCATTCTCAGATTTGTCATTAATTTGCAGTATTAATTTTATATGGCCAGAAATTTATATTGACATTCATTGATATACTATTATAACCGATGATAATATTTAATTTAATATAAGCAGTAACTAATACTAAGGCCATAGTATTGTCACCTGTGAATGCTATAATTATAAAATATAATGTGATAAGGAAAAAAACATACATAGCAATAATTTATTTAACCAGAAAATTGTTGAATAAATCTTTTTTGCTATAGAAACTTCGATATTTTTCTTTTTTCAACATTTGTTTTCATATAGGCGAGTGGCGTGTCAATGGCTCATCCACGGGACATCTCGGGTTCCAGGACGACTGGGATAAGAAAGTTCGTCGGAACCATAGACGTTCTGGTGGCACAGAAAATCGATGCACCTCTGTATACGATTTGCAACACCGTTGGAATCCAAATAAGAGGGCAAATTGTCCACTTAGCACACTGCATGGTTTATGCCAATTTTCATTGCCCAGAATAATATGTCGAAAGTAGACTTTAAACTCCATTTCAAATGTTTCTTGCGACAAGACGGCATAACCCCCTTTTCTTTTTGCGTAAAGCATTGTTCGTATAGTATTTGTAATTCGCAGCATTGTCAGACGATTTAGTCTCTTTATGTATGACAGAGGTGATACCAGGCTAGGTCAGATTGGTTGAAACTTTATTGTTATTATTAAAACGTCAAACTGTTTTCTTTAAATGTTATATACAAAATAAAATCAGAAGACATTTTGATCTAGGTTGAATAAATAATAATACTCAGTATAGGATGGCCCTGGATCCATAGTACCATGTAAAAAAAATTGTTAGATGCACGTATCGATATACAATAACTATCAAAATCAAGATAGGCTGATATATTATAGAAAACGATGGAAAGAAATCATATCATTTCAGTTAAATTGAAGCGAAATCATGGATTAGGGATAAATGACCTTTGGTAACCCTTTTAAAGAATAAGGTTGATAGTCTTATAAGCTTATGAGTATCTAATATCGGTATTAATCCCTTTAGGATAAAACGGAGTTCAAAAGGGAAATAAGTTAATAGTGTTATAACAATATAATATGTAGTTTTGATTATATGATTATATTCTATAACAATGTTATTAATGGCTACAATAAGATAATATTATATAATATTCCTATTGTTTACAAACTGACATAATTCTTTTGAGATTTATGTCTACATATATAGGTCAAAACAACAGACACAATGAAATGAAACGGAATGTAACGGTCTACTCTTCTGCTACGACTGGGATAATGAAGTTGGGCTTACACCATAGTATAATATGAGAGACATTTTACCTGGATATTAGCACTACGGCCTACTCTTATATCAAATTCCAAATACCAAGGGATCTTTTACGTGCACGCCAATGTGTACACAGGGACCTCAGTTTTTCGTCCAATCCAAACTCCTTGTCAAACCCTCCTTACTGCACCACTGATCACTGACAAGGGGGAACAACGTGGACAATCCCGATGAAGGTGCTCGGGAGATGAGATTTAGCGTATAATCCATACAATAATTCTGCCATTTTGAGACAAACATACAGTTACATATTTTATATGATCACCTGTGCAATGCTAGGGAGATGAATTTAGCCCACACAGTGGTTAAATATCTGACATTGTGATTCTGTGTCAGTTTTTAAAACACAAAATTGAAAACGTGGTAATTTAGTCACTATCATTAACAATTCAAAAAGGAGAACAACTTCTGGTGCCTGTAATAGAGTATTCCTGCTGTAGTGGAACGAATAGCTGTCAATAAAAACAATCACGATATTTATCACTTATCTTCACCCAATTCCAACGGATTTATCAAATCCAAAAGGAAAGACAACACTATCATCATTGCCCCCACCCCCTACAGTCGTCACACTTATACTGAATATACGTGTCGCTAAAAGCGTCCGCCTATTTGTCAGTTTTCCACCTGAACCACTCGACTACCATTTGGCATGAAGGTTATATGTTTTAATTTTAATATATGATATTATTTGGGGGAGGGTCGAGGGATCAATTTTATTGTTTTAATGTCGGATGTAGACAATGTTTCCACCTCTTAATTGCAGGCTAAATCTGCTGCTGAAATGGAAACCAAGCTAAGCATAGGATTAGTCAGAGGTCATGCTTATAGTATTACTGCTGTTCAGAAAATTCATTTAAAAGGTACAGGACTGTTTCAATTCTTCAACAGAGAAAAAATTCTGATGATTCGGTGCCGTAATCCATGGGGTGGTGTGGAATGGAGAGGTCCGTGGAGTGACGGGTGAGCTATGTAATATAACTTGGATCTCAAAGACAATGGTATTTCAGTAACTTTCGTGAGAAATAATTTGTATGTAATCTCATTCTATGACAGTGGATTGTATATTCTTTGTTTCTATTATTTAATATCCATTTAAATTGAAAAGAGCAAATATTGTTTACGCTACGCCCATGAAAAAATCAGTAAAATAATTAACTACAAAGTCGTGGTTATTGCTCATGTTTCAACACGATGAACATTTCAGATCACCAGAATGGACTAAAGTTAGTGAGTCGGAGAAAAAAGAACTTGGTCTAACCTTTGATGAGAATGGGGAATTTTGGTGAGTCAAGTTTAGAAAGCCCGAAAAAATGGATTTATAGAATCGATACAGCAGGATACAATTACTAATATAAAACAAATCAAACGAATATAAATACTTTCATCTATCCGAGATATGAAGTTACCAAGAACAGGGAACCACGGTAATTCAACCAGCAAGACGCCGTATCACTAAGCAAAAGGCTCGAGGATCGCTGTCGGTGTTGGCCGAGAAGGTTCCACGGAAATTTGCGTCATGATTTCCCCTTGTCAATGGTTTACCGAGGGCCAGACAAAGAAGAGCATCTAGTCCATCGGATGGGACGGACACATCCAGACCCAGTGTACACCATGGCGTGGTTGTAAAACAGCCCATGACAATTGAAACTAAATTGCTTTTCAGGCAAAACTTTCGTATTTCCGTCTTATTAATCCGATCGGTGCGGGGAAGTAGGACGTTATCCCCCCCCCCAAAAAAAAAATTTTCCAACCAAGAACAATGGCTTTCCAAAAACATGATGGTTATAAATCGATATTTTAAGATGAACAAACCATGTCATGGTCATCTTTTGTTTTCTTTAAGGATGTCATTCGATGATTTTTGTCGGTATTTTACCACCATAGATTTATGTCATATCGTCAACACATCATTCTTTACGCTAAAGAAGACCTACAGCAAGACGGTGTTTACAGGAGAGTGGAAGAGACCACATAGAGCAGGAGGGTGTGGTAATCATCCAACATTTCTCAAAAATCCACAGGTAAGATCCCGAACAAACGCTTCATAATTCGTAAGACAGGATATGGGAGAATACATTATGTTAATTTGAAATAAAAGAAGGAAGTTACGAAGGGTTCTTGTTGTGTATATCCGCTATGGCCTAATATATCTAAATACATGAAGCCCTTTCTTCCATTCTATAAAATGGTTATTTTACTGTATCTGTTAAAGGTATACGATAAAGGTTGTTTTATTTACAGTATCTGTTAATAGTATATGATTAAGTTTCTTTAATTTACAGTATCTGTTAGAAGTATTTGATAATGAGAAAGAAGAAATAATGATATCATTAGAGCAGAAAGACAGACGTTCAGCGTCCTTTAATAAAAGGGGAGAGAACTACTGTATAGGATACGCTATTGTTAAGGTGAGTATCAACATGTTTGTAAGAATATATTTAAATTCCAACCTTTAAATAATTGTATGTTAATTACATGTGTTAATACACTGTCCACCCGTATTCATTGGATCATTTGTCAAATGATAACCCCATGCCAACCGTTCACGTTTTTAATACCGAAGATTTGAGCACAATAATTATTTATGATAATTTGACGAATAAAGCTACCGGTAATAAAAAAGACCATTCTTGAAATTATTGTTATGAATAACAACTACGTGCTAATAACAAACGAATAGCCAACCTACATCTGATAAAAAAAAACAAACTTGGATTGGCTTATTCCTTTTCGGCAATTTACTAACAATTTTAACTTGAACATTCAGCCATTTATTGTATTACCCTTATCCTATTATAGACAGATTTAAACAGGAAGTATAGAATGCATGACAGACTAGAAAGAGTTCATGCTGGACCATATGTGGTATCACGGAGTATCTTTGATAGAGTTCACCTTGCTAAAGGTCGTTATTGTATGCTTGTAACAACCTTTGACCCAGGAAATGAAAGTAATTATATGCTGAGGGTATATTCTGAGGGTGCTATAGGTATAAAGTGAGTGAGATTATGTATTCTTATACCATATTCAAATGTTTGCTTTCTTATGGCTTCTTTTATATTTTCTTGAAATAACCACAGTAGCATTGGTTTTAATGAGGTTGCGACAATGTCATTGACGTGTATATTAAATATATTTTTAACAGATTGCCGTTTAAGGCAACTGTAGTATTATTATTTTCTTCATACCAGACCATCTTGTGAACCTACCCATTAAAATCCCCCCAAATTGAACAAATAAGCTATGAGGTAGTCATCAAGTACCTGCAACTGAAAGGACTAACCCATACAGATGCATGCCGACATGATTTCCACTTCAGGGGATAATGTCCCTTCTTTTCCACAATAAAGAAGTGGGCTGTGGATTTTAAGGGTGGTAGAGAAGGTCTTGACGATGACCTGCGTCCCGGAAGGCCGTCAACAGCAACCATGACATGCGGTGATAGTTGATCGACGAGTGACCACTCTACATATTGCAAGTCCCTTTACAGTATGTGCCGTTTTGAATAGATGGGAACATGAAAAGGGAACTAGCCGGTCGTTATTTTCCTAATAATGATGATAGCTTGTCAGTTGTGAATGGCTTTGTTAGGGTTGCTGAAGAAAATTACTGTTTAATCGACATTTATTCAGGCCTTGCGGCATCGAATTTGTACAGATCTTTCGCAGATAGACTTAGGACTTTTCAGTCAGCTCTCGTAATACGCGCCTCGAAAAGAAATGTTACACTGTTTTACGTTGACTTGGGGATTTGTCGAAATATATGGGATTTTTAAAATCTTTTGATTATTATAATTTAACATGCACTGTTAAATGGAAATATGTTATTTTTTACCAGAGAGTTAGTAAACGATGAACCTAAACCTCCTGGATGTATGGGTAAACCAAAAGTAGCAGCAACATCTGTGACAATTCATTATGCTGATGGCTTAAAAGATATCGATAAAGAAGGTATGTATCGTCAAATATCTGTAAATCACTCACATCCGTTCGCAACTGTGAATGCTATAAACCCCACTGTTCAATGCAATTCACCAAGTCTATACCTATGCTCCTGGCATGTCCATGTGCAATGTGCTCATTTTGAAAACCTGAAACCGTCAGTATGCTGGATAGTTGTGGCTCCTACCACTGCATTTATAGCTTCTCAAATTACCAATAGTTATGTATATTTTACCCAGGTCAAAGACATTATCTCATTTTCGAAATGTAGGAACAATTCCAATGTTTCAGCGCATAATATTAAGATTCACGGGCATTATTGAAGCGTATTGTATAGTGAAATATATGTTATATTACTGCAGGTATTGAAGCGTATTGTATAGTGACATACGTGTATGTGTCACAGGTATATCACAGGTATTGAAGCGTATTGTATAGTGACATATGTGTTATATTACAGGTATTGAAGCGTATTGTATAGTGACATACTTGTATAGTGACATATGTGTTATATTACAGGTATTGAAGCGTATTGTATAGTGAAATGTGAAGGTAAAGAGGTAAAGACAACTGTTAGTAGTAAGACTAATAATCCACAGTGGAAAGAACGTGTAACGTTTTATAGAAAACAACCAGAAGAAGATATTGAAATAGAGGTACGTTTGAGCCAAAGAAGAAATGTGCTGACTTAATACTTTGCGTTGTTTAGTATTGCTCTTTGATTTATTTCTCGGGAAGTAAAGTGCATTTTTATCAAAATTGTACTGCAGTCAATAATGTGGGACTGAAAGGTGGCACTATTGGTGTTGAACTAATACATTTATGTTTTTTTTGGGTGCCCCCGTTGATTTTATAACTTAGATTGATCTCTTCTTTCCCCATCGCGGCATCCAACCAAAAGCACTACTGGAATGGCGATGATTCAATTCAATGGCCCCACATGAGCGGGACGGGAGGTTTTAAAAGGGCAAATTTCTTGTTTTCACTAAAAGTATGGGTTTTTTTTTATTCTACTTGCTGTTGGTTTTCAAGTATTGTGTTCCTGTGCGTTGTAAATCTTTACGGGTGAGTTCGTAATATATAGAATATTTTGTTTCAGCTGTGGGATGATAATATGCTCAAGGATAGTTATATTGGTGCCATGACGATTCCAATGTCCAAGAAGAGTGATTACACTAGTGGTCATATCATCAGACGATATGACATCAGAAAGAACGTAGAAGATCGAGACACAGTCACTGGATATCTGTGGCTAAATATCAGACATACCGAAAATGTGGCAGATGCTTAACAAGACGATTGAGACATACTATATAGGACCGTGAAGATCACCAAAGCATATATTCTTTCTAACTTGCTTATTTTGTTACCAGTATCGATACAGGTAGCAAAAATTTACACAAAAGTGTCCACTATAAACACTATGATAATGAATATAGACCTGCATTAACAATCTGCTATTTGCTTTCATTAGCTGTCAAACCAGTAGCCTCGTCGTTAACGATAGCCCATAACTAACAAGTACGCATTTGCAATAGCACAATCACTCAAGTTTTCTCTAGATGGCAGATAAGCTGACATGTGTAGAGTTTAATGCAGTAATAAAGATCTGTTTTTGAATAGTTAGAAAATAGTCAATAGTTATTAAACAGTAATACTAAGTTTGTTTTACAATTGACTGTGATGAAATATATAACCAAAGAAAAACACCAGAACATTCGTTTTTATTTCATAAACACTTATTATATATACTTTACATATAAACACGTTATACTGGCTTAAATTATATTCATTATTGTATTATATCAATGCTCATTCGGAACTACGTTCGTCTGTACTCAGATTTCAAAATAAGTCGAAACCCGGACAATTTTTCCCGGAATGTAGATCCCATAGCAAGAACGACCTGCAGACGCAGATACCCGCCATATTTTAATCCATGTCTCAACTTTATAAAGATGTCCAATATTTGTAACTCATATGTATGCATTTATGATATGATTTTTTGATATTACTAACACTGATATTAATACTATTTTATATTAATAAACTCATTTTAGTTTATTGGTGATTGCATTGATCAGCAAATTACCCAACTATTATGTTCCTCCAGATCAAGGTGATTCATAGGACAATACGCATTGGACGGCTAGCAGTCTCCTAGAGAAAAGCGCTCTAGGTATTGCTATAAAGTGACCGACAAGGATATGCATGTCTACGCATCCACAATTTATATGATTTAAAAAAAAAGGAAAATATGGAAATTTTAATAAAGCGACGCAATACTGAGACAATACAAACTGAACATTTACTAAAAACCGCTTTTGAGGGGTTTTGTCGATGATTACCCCCCCCCCCCCCCCCAATAGATCAGTTCCCAGTTCTAAGACAATTGACAAAAACTCAAATATGAGTATTCTTTAGAAATAGTACCATAATCCAGCTTTTCTAGTAACCAAATTCTTCAATAGTGTCGAGAATCGGTGAATCAAATGATTACTTGGTTGTTTCCTTGCAAAGGAAACCCCCAGAATTGGATCAAATTCTGTTATTTGGAGGTTTGTATTCCTATCTGAACGTTTACATGTTTAAACTTGACCAAAACTGTACTTTATTTCCGGGCACTAGGTTATCAACTTATCTTCGTCATTGAACAATTTATTAATTGTTTTATTGGCAATTTCCTTTTGTTCCGCCAGTCCAAAAGACGTAGGTTTCAATCAAGTGTTTTGAGAAGCTTTATCCAATATTATTTTATCCTGGCCTTTAGAAATACAAAAATCAATGTTAGATTTCGTTCAATGTTTATTTCATTGAAGTGATTGACACTTGTCAGTTATCTATTTCTTCTGCAACGGTAAAATAATCGTCGGGAAACTAATATGTAATCATAAGTATTAAATCGATGCTTCTTTCGTAGTGCTCTGTTGGTCGTCTTGTTTGTAGATCAATTTTTATTCCCTGGACAATAGTTTTAATTGTTCCTGAGTTTATTTCCCTGTTGGGTGTTATCATAAATTGATTTGTTTCATATCTCTCTAAATTGACCTATGTGTGGGCTATCGTTGTTTGAATTTTAAGGTTATTAGAAATTGCTGCACGTGACGGAATTGTGTTTTGAAGAATGTCGAGCAATTTAAATGCTTGAGCGAACCTGAATTTGACCTAAAGACCGAAGAATGTCAAGCAATTTGAATGCCTGACCGAATCAGATCGAGTTTGCCCGACATACTGAAGAATGTTGAGCAAGTTTGATGCCTGACTGAATGTGTATTTGATGAATGCTTTCTATCCCTAACCCTGGAAATTCTGTGGTGCACAGTCAGGTATGTGATGGATTGGGTGTGTTGAGGAAGCTTGTCAGAAATTCTTTCACAGCAACCACACACTACCTTCTAGTCCAAGCGATCTGAGCATATTACTACTTGTCCAATCTTAAGTTATAAATATAGCACACATCTAAATAGTTGGTAAGTTCTGTCCTATGGTTACTTAGTCTTTAAAGGGACAATAACATTCTTGCTGGCTTGGTATCTCCAGAAAATAAATAATACCCCTATTCTAAGTACTAGATGTTTAAGTGTCCTACCTGTTGTGTAAATTATCCATTCCAACCTATTTTAATTGTCCAGAGGGTTCGAAAATATTTAAAAAACCAAGTCACATTTGAAAAGGTTTACGTTAGACTTTTCAAATCAATTGGTTGAATTTTTCTAATTTTTTAAAATGGGTGTGTTAAGATGAAATTTACATCATAATTTAATTGGAATATTCTAAAATAATACGATTTGTTGACCAGAATGAAGATTGGGACATATTATTCAGTTACAACAAGAGTGTTATTGGGGCTTTAAGCCATACTGACCCCCCCCCCACCCCCCATCCAGCAGAACCACCTACCATTACCAAGCTATGAAGCCTAAATGAAGGGCATCCAGACATCATAACGGTTTTATTGAAACTTACCACATGTGCTTGGGAAATGGATAAAAGGGCACCCGGACATCTTAGCGGTACTATTAAAACAAAGGATTCCCACTGACTTGTGAAACTAAACATGATAAAAAAAATCTCTAACAAAAATAGTTAATTGACACCACCTATCTATATCCAACTTTCGGCGACAAACATGGAATTTTTATATCGCAACGTTGTATTTGCATGGACTTATAAGGTCCGGGGTATTTGTATGGTGCAAATGGTGTTATTATAACAACAACTTCTAGAGAACATGAATAGATATTTGTTGAAAGGACGTCATTGATGTTGGGGAAAACTAAAAGAGAAATGCGTGTTTCTCGCCTTTACTTTGCGCGAGAAGTACTTTCAGGCGAGTTTTCTGTTTCTGAATTTGATTATCTCCCTTCTACAGATATGATCGTATTAGACGTCAGGCATAATATTTCACATCGGAAAAATAGTATTTTGGAAAGAGATTTTCCATTTCCCATTATGATGCGAATATCATATAAATAATGTACGCCACACTGTACGTCATGGTCATATTTCTGGAATTAGCTTTAGGCCCTTTATCTTGTGCATTTTGGTTATAATATGTGACATTTACAAAAAGCATGGTGTCCGAGGATCCCAAAGAATTATAAAACATTAATTTATAAAACCAGTGGGACCCATTTAAGAGAGCCCCAACTGCAGTTTAAAACAATTCTAGTTTTTTCAGTAAAACTATTCGTCAACATAAGTACAACTATACGATTTTAATTTTATAAAGTAATAATTTCTGATCATTATTAATAAAACATTTCACTAAAACAGCCCTTCGATGTAAACATATTCCTAATTTGGACCCCGCGCTCCTATGATCAATGTTTTTCCAATCCAAACAACTAAACAAATCTTATGGAAACTTTCTCGGCCAACAGCCCGATCGAACATGGGACCTCCTGATCAGCGAGCTAGTGGACTTACCCTATGGGCCCCAACGCCCCCCCCCCCATCCATGTTATTGTGTAAAGGATATGGAGAGAAGTAAAACGTTAAACCCCATTTCATTCCAATTTAGACTGGTAGCCAGTCTTCTCCACAGACCAAAAATTGGCCAGTCCTCTCAAAAAAAAAAAAAAAAAAAACGAAAAAAATACGTAATCTCTAGAGACTGGGCAAATAGAGCTTCATTCTCATCTAGTAGGTCAACCTGCATTATGTAGGTCGTGTGACGTCGTGCACGTGATCACGACATATCTAACATCACGTGATAATAAACATGGCTGTCGACTAACTGGCAAACTGGTGTAGGTGCGAGATGTTTGTTGTGGATAACAGTTATTGTTATTTAGTGATATTTTAACGATCTAAGAATTTTGTTTACGGACAATATCTGTCGAATGAACGGATACAACGTATGGGATGAGGTGAATGAACATAAATAATTACACACGACATCATTATAACAACTTAACGAAGCCAGTTCATGCGTATCGGGACGAAGCCGAATGGCGAATGGAAACGAGACTTTATTTACAAATTCGTGTCATGTGACTCGGGGCTTGCTTGACAACTGTCAATCATTCCAAATAAGGAACAACGTAAAACAGGACAGGAACGCCCATTTTATTAATAAGCTCGCAAATTGTCCAGTCTCTGGTGCTGGTTACAGGTTTACTCAATTTTTTTTTATACAAATGGAAACGAAAGTGTTGGTTTACTAAAAATTGATACTTTTATATAAATCGAAACGTAAAATAAATAGAAGAGACTGGGCCAGTCTAATTCCAGTTATGTTGTGTAACGCTGAACAGCCAAGATCATAAATACGAGTGCTTGCGCTTTTCGCTCAAAAATCAAATGCAATGTTTAATAAGATTTTAAATAAAAAATCTTGAAATCATCATGACTGTCTATTGAAAAGTAGGATTTCATAAGTACGACTAAATCAAATATAATAAATGGATTACATTTTTTTTTGTTTTAGCTTATTTATGTCTCATTATTTCAATTTCAATGAAATGGACAGCTTTGAAAAAATAACGTTGAAGCTTCGATTATTTTCGAGTTCGGATCCGTGCCGGTACATCGAAAGTGCTGTTAAAATAAAAGTTTACTTTGATCAGAAAGCTGGACAAAATAAACCGACAATAATATAGCCCACCCATCCTACTCCTGGAATTCAAATTATAGAGTAAGCGGGAAATATCCTCTCTGGTATTTCGCACATTGTATAATTATACGAGATTCTTTAGTTGCTAGGCACCAAGTTTGTTTGTTGTTGAGATGTATCTTCAAAATCTTTAGCGATTTTTTGAACGATACTGTTCAATACCAAATCAATTGAGCACAAGAAGTAATAGAACTCGTCTAAACATTTAGTTTATTGAATTATGCCGCTAGGAGAACGGTGTACACTTCTCTTTGTGGAAAATAGATATTCACTTATTATTGTTTTATCAAATATATCTCATTTTGAATATTGATATACGTACTTATATAATCAACTATAAAAACATACAAGAAGAGAGAACTAAAATGAATACCTGTAGCTTCCTATTAATAATTAACCATAATCTATTCCGTTGTAATATGGTCTCTGCTTTGAGCTTAAAGAGAGAGTTGGATGAATAAATCAACAAAAATAATATATAGGCATGTTTCCCAAGAATTCGGCGTGAATAAATAAAAATGAAGGCATAAACGATCTTCATAGCAAAATAAAATACATGCATGTAATATACTTTTATTATTTCGTGATATGTAGATTACAAGATATGTTATCTCTGGAAGAAATAAGCCTCTTGCCTATCTTCGTGTATTTCCTGTGGATACACTGTTTTCATTCCATTCGCGAGTAATAGAAATATTCAAATACAAATATGCGAAATGGTTGTCTTGAAATGACCTGATTAGTCTCGAGTGGACGTTAAACCCCATTTATCTCCAAAGATGTGTATGTCCTTAATAATATTGTTAAAAACATCACCGTCTTTGTTTCATTTAATTGTGAGGTATTAAAAAATAAAGGTGTTAGGTGTATATCTAGTTTTGAAAAAATCCTATTAAATTAGTGTAAATTGGTATATAAAAGGAGTTAATAGCACTATCGAGTCGGTTAAAGCAACGACATCTCATGTGAACAATGCATTCGCCATTGAGTCAATGACGTCACATGTAGAGGGGATACTTGAACTTATAAAGATCAGATTGTTTCCCCAACACTAAGAACCTACTCTTCCCTAGACCAGATCTGAAACTGCAAATCTTCGAACAAATCCATGCCCTAATGTACACAGTTGGACTAAGTAGAATTGTGAAGTAAGAGGAGGTCATGATTAGACGGGCCCGGCATCTAAACACTAAACTACATAGGGGATTTATACCAAACAGGCAGGATAGTGGAGTACGGGAGGGTCACGATCAGACATCTAAACACTTCCGCCAAAAAACAGACACCAAACCTACAGAATAGGATAGTGGAGTAAGGGGAGGTCACGATAAGACGGCCCTGGCACCTAAACACAAATCCCACAAAGATGACATCTACCAAACTAAGCAGGATAGTGGAGTAAGGGGGAGTTTCGGTCAGACGTACTCGGCACAAAAACACTATTCCGTAAATAAACTGTAACCAAACCCATCGAGTGGGATAGTGGATAAGGGGGGGCCACGATAAGACGGGCCTGGCACCTAAACACTAACCCCAAACGATGACATCAACCAATCGAGAAGCAAACGAGATCATCTACCAAATGATATGTTTTTTATTAAATAAAGGGAAGAACTTCCCACTAAACCCAATCCATGGCTTAAAGCCAAATGGAAAGATTGCAAAATCATATTCTAAAAAACAGGAATCAGCTTCGGCTCTCCTAAGTCTTGTCTGCGATATCACTTATGTGGAAGCATAAACACCAAGTAGTAGTAGTAGTAGTAGATTGTTTCCAAAATACTTTTATTCCGAGAGAGAGAGAGAGAGAGAGAGAGAGAGAGAGAGAGTGTTTAACGTCCGTCACAAACTGGTTCATTTTGGGACTAACCTATGGTTTAATTTTATTTCAATAATTCGTTTGCGCATAGTGGTCTTTAGCAGTGGGGGAAAACAGGCGACCAGTCTCCTTGTCACGTTTTAAATTATCAGACAATACAGTGTGTAATGTGGGTAACAGGGGCTACCATGTTTCGTCAGCTAATTATATGACCTAATAAAAAAGACTATGAGGCACCGTTCACATCTTCAAAAGGCGGAGAACTCCAAAATTGTAGAGTCTCGAAGAAAATACTTACACGAAATATCTCACGTCTCATGATATAAACATGTTTTGTCCAGGCAGAAATATATATAACAGAATTAGAAACCTGGTTACCATTGACACCGATCTTCAGAGAGGTACATTTTTCTAAACTGCTTAATGTATTTTATTTACTTAATTAAATCTATGACGACTCCTTTATGTACCCAAAGTAGACAATCAAGTGTTTGGTCAACATTTATCAAAGCCTAAGAGAATTTACACCAATGTTTGTTCAACTAGCTAATACATTTTTAAGTACATATTTTGACACGATGAACAAAGCCAAAATAATCATTGGTCTTTTTGTTAAAGACTTTATGTTACCCATAATATAATATGTTGTTCGTCATCAATATCTTAAAAGTCGGCATAAAAATAGATTACAATATCAAACATGCACTTAAACACATCCTCATATGGATCGAAAGATTGAAATGTGAATCTCCTTTAGGGATTCATTTAATAAATCGGTCGGAGCGGTCTTCTTGATACCTTAAGATAAAATTAAAGATACATGTATTATACTTCCTGGGGCCTGTTTCACGAAATCTTAACTAAGATAAAATCAAATTTTAGTAATTTGATTGGACAATAGTAGATTAATTTTAGTTCTTAGCCAATCAAAATTGAAGTATCTACTAAAATTTGGATTTTATTTTTAGTTAAAACTTCGTGAAACAGGGCCCAGGTTGAAAAAGGTTTAGTCATTTTGAACTGTGGTTAGTGGCGTAAAAGACTAGGACATGTTTCACCTGGGCGCAGATTTCCCTCAAGTTGCTAGCCTATTACACCCGTTAATTAAAGATACATTTATGGGTGATTAGATAAGTAGTAGCAAGTTCTCACTATGATAGTTAAAAACTTGATAATGTAAAGCCAATTAATAAATGGAGAAGGAAAGTTATGTTGTAAATCGGATCATAATCCACCAAAGATCGCAGGCTAGCGATGCGATCGGGAGTTGATTATGGTCTGGATATGTATCATTAATACTTTAGATGACATTTTAGACATAAAGAAAGTCCTGTAATAGGCAGATCTAGCTCTTGCATAATGTATGTTTAATATTTATACACTCCCCTTTTCAGATTTATATTTCGGCTCAAATTGAAGTTAATACAAAACAATTATGTTACTCAAACATTTATTCACAAGCGTTTGTTACATTCATTGCACAGGTATACTGTTTTATCTTTATTTATTATGCAACTTAGCAAAATATAATAAAACCGACCGAATTGTGATTTACCGTGTCTTTGTTGCCTGTGCTTACTACACCACTGAAGACCATGCGGTTAGTCATATTCCTGAAGGAGCGACCGCGACTTTTACAACATCTACATGTAGACGTTGCTACACTGCTTTGCAATTTCCTAACTTATAGTTATAGTTATCTCCCTTTACATCAGACACTTGAAAGGCAGCGTCCAATCAGAGGTTGTGGCACAAACACACTCAAATCAAACCTGGCGACCTCCACGAAACCTTGACATTGAACGAACTTTGAACTTTGCAACTCGATTACCAAAATTAGACATTTTAGCTGGAACGCGCGAGACTTGGTATTCGATGCTCAATCTAAATTAGTGCACAAATATGCGGGGTATTACATGAAGGGTTTGATAAGACGTACGGAGTTCCAGCGAGATCAAGCCTTCCATTGAAGATAACGGTTAGTATAATACAATCAGTCAGTCATGCTTCAAACTGAAAAAGGCCAAACTTCTAAATTTGATTCTATTTTAAGTTTAATCGTAAAACACCCATTCCTCCGATTTAATGGGGAGCCGAAAATTTATATCCATTGATCTCCGTATGTATTTCAAATAATCAGATTTTGATTTTGTTTTCCAAACATTAGATATTAAATTAACATCTGACACCAATTTTGGACATTAAAAATTGTGTTTTACAGTACTTTGTCGCCTATCATTAACTTTTGACTGATATTTTAGAAATTTGAAAACAACATTGATATTTTCATGTTTGATTATATGATATTTGAAGATGATCACTTTTAGACAAAATAAACTCATTAAACTAACACTTCATTTTTTTTTAAATATTTAGTTTGTTTATACAGAAAATTTGAATCGTTTAGAGTTTATTTTATTATGAAATATTATTGTAGACGCATTTATCGAGTCAAATGATTCGGATTATTTTTTTTTCGGGGAATTTTATAACCAAGAATAATATTTTGACTGAAAAAACTCAACAGACAGGACGTAAATGTTGTCCTTTATATTTGAAATATTAAGTCGTCGAGTTGTTGTAGTTTTGATAAAATATTTAAAATTTTCTTGTTAAAAACATGCTTGCGGTGTATTAAAGTTTTTATAACATGATTCGCGTTGATCTCCGATAACGAGAAATAACGTCTCCTCATAGTGTAAGAAAGTATGCGTATTTTTTTTTATGTAGGATAAAACGGTACGTGGAAAGAAGCTTAGGATTCGGAAAAGAATACGCGGAAATTAATTTAAAGTTGGATTCACACCAAAGTTGTTTAGTTATGTACAACAATATATTATAACACTACAAACTATCTATCTAATAAACAATATTCCGACAAGGAGAGCTGTCTAGTCGTTCGGATGGGACGAAAACCCGAGGTCCCGTGTACACTCTGGCGTGAACGTAAAAGATCCCTTGGCAGTTGGAATGCGATATAAGAGTAGGCCGTAAAATTTTCTTCATAGCACACTGTATAGCGTATGTCCGTCTTCCATTAGCCCAGTTTAGGTGCAGAATAATAGGACGTTAAACCCCATTTCATTTCATTTAAATAAACAATAATTATATATAAAACCGTAAACTATGTCTAATAATCAATAATTATTTTTGCAACCGTATATATTTTTATAAATGTTCTGCGTCTGTTTATCATTTTAATATTTTAGTATACAAGGCGAATCATGTGTTGTTTAGATGAAGACAAAATATTTACAATTGATATTATGTTTCTTGATTTTTAAGAACCCGGAGAAATAAATAAGATGTATTTCTTGTCAAATTAATTTACTCAAATACAGATTATATATTTCACGTCTGTTAAATTTACTCTTTGATTAATCATTTAGGTCTTAGGACGTCATAGGCATTTGCTATTCAATATATCAGGTACAAACTATATTTCAGGTCGTGTTCTATATTTTATATTTTCCAATTAAACACAAAATATCGGGTAAAAAAATGGATATTCAACTTTCCCGGATTAAAGATTTTTGTGGCTTCATCTTTTATTTGAACAAATAAAATCAAATCTGCAAATCTTTAGAGTAAGAAAAAAACGTTACAGAAATTGAGATTGTGTGGGGAAATATTGAACGTCAACAGATGCCGTACTTAAACGTTTAATTACCGGTAAAAAAGAAGAAATATCGCGGTGTCTTCGTGTTGACAATAGGAGATGAAATTTTAATAGGCTTGATCACAATACAGATCATTATGCACACGAATAAACAGGCTAGAAATCAAAGAACCCGTTAAACCTTGGTGTAACTTTTGATTTGCCATATTAATAATTCATCTGTGTCAACATAATCGATTATCTCCCTTTACCAGAACAGACGATAAAAAAAGGTAATCGCGGCTACGCACAATACGTGGTTTTCTTTCAACATCGAGCTTGTATAAGGCCAAGTTACCTTCAGCAGGTAGGATTTCCAATCAATGACTGGACAATCGAGCTTGCCGATATTCGGTACACTAAAGACCAAATAGTTTTTATTGACTAGGTTAAGATGTGTTCAATCTATCGCCCATTATTCTCTTTTTACCGTGCAATTGACAAAGAGAAAGAAACACAAGATCTTTTCTCCTCCAGTTGTCGAGTGAGAGCTATTCAATTCGAATTGTCGAGTGTTTGAAGTTACAGAAAGAAACCACTTCTCAGCCCCCCTTTGCACGTGAGCGTATATTTGTTGGAAATGAGCGATATGAAAATAACAGCAGCTATCGGAAGAATGGGCCGGGCTTTTTAAGCTCTCCTTTCTAAAAGAGCCGTTATTGGCGGATAACAGCGAATTAATGATCGGTCAATAAATGTTTAGGTAAAACTTTTCCGTTCAGGCTATTGAACACTAATTAACGTGGGTTGAGGCAGGTTGCTTTCAATTAAAGTATTTATCAATAGCGCAGAAATCGAGTAAACATTTCCCCTATTTGTCTATGGAAACAGACTTCTTGAATCACCTGCGCTTATTCTGAGATTCGAGAGACGCGATTTTTGACGGCAGAGAAAACAAACAAGGGGGATAACAGTTAAAAACGGGAACGAAGATTAACAACTTTAATCTTTAATTTAGCCATACAACAATAATGAACAGTCAGAATTAATAAATCCCCCTCATTCATCAAAGAGGAGATTTGAGTGTTTTTAAATTTACAATTAGAATGGACGAAAGATATGCGGGCAAAGGTTATGAACAATGCTATTTGTTCGCATTAATGCAAATAATAAAATAAGAACAATGTCAGAAGACCGTACTCGTTCTTGAGAAAAACCTAAGTAGGCCTATTCCAATGCTTAATATAGGCTAAGGTAATGCCACTCCAGTATAGTAAAGTGGCAGAATCTCTTAAGCAGTCGTTAATGTCCGTGTTGCGGGTTAAAACATTTACGAATGACAAAAAAACAAAAAACAAAAACAAAACATAAAAACCAGACAACAAAAAATTAAAGATACAATTTAGCGTTTGGGGATTCTCTTGTCAGTTGGTAGAAAACATTACGCAAAAGTTTTAATAAATAATCCAAAGTATAAACATTTAATTTTCAATTCACGACATTTTTTCAACGAGTTTAAAGGAACTATTGTAATATAAAAACGGCTGTTATTGCAATTAAGAACATAATGTGAGTAAAAAGGGGACCTTCGTGAAATTCATTGAATAAATTTTGGACCAAATTATTCAGTCTATATATATTCTAAAATTCTGACTTAACAGTCCCTTACGTACAATAATATTTACGGATCTATTGAGCATAGGATATTAATTGATATTGGTATCTACTATACCTTCCTTTAGCGCCCCCAACTGGAAGATCACGGAAAAATTGTTTTGACACAGCAGCCATTTGACACAAAGGGCGCGGTCTTAAAATTAAAAAAAAATATGTTTACTCTATTATATCAATTAATTCATCTTTTCGCCCTAAGATCAGCAGGTAGTATGCGTACAGGTGGTATGAAGAGCGAGATTTCACAAAGATTTTATCTTAAATAACAAATCAATAGACGGCTAATTGATTTAGGATGCGGGTTACTACTAGATCCATTTACTTCAGTATATTGTTTCGTTGCGCTTTAAAAAAGGCAGAAATAAAATCGAAGTTCTATTTAACGACTCAAATACACTGGAAATGAAGGTCGAAATATGATTTTACCTGAGGCCCATTTCTAACAAGAGATCTGTAACTGTGTTTAAAGTTTTCTTCCCACTTTACTTGATCAAACGCGTTTGCAATAAGTGAATCATATATTTGTAAAATTTTGTAACACTGTTTGCCTTTGATTTCAGAACCGAGTCATGATTACTAACACTCCGTCGGCTCTTAATTATTGCGATATTTTGTAAACATAATAAAAGAATTGACATTAACTGTGCCTTTTAATCCGTTCAAATAAAAAAATATACACAAGACTTTTTAAACCTTAAGGAACAAATCCTAAAATCCAAACATTTTTATAAATTCCCAACCTGACACACAGCTGTCTTGATCCTAGCAGAGAACTGGTTAAATCCTAACAGTACAGAGAACTGTTTTAATCCTTACAACGCAAAGCTACTTAAATCGGAAGACAAAACTATTCCAATCCTAAAACAAAACTGTTCCAATCCTAAGACAAAAATGTTCCAATCCTAAGACAAAACTGTTTAACTCTAAAATAGTTTAATTTAACACTTAATCTGTTTAAATAATAACACATACATATGTATATGTAACTGTGTGACCCTAAACTAGTTAAATACTAAATAAATAACTGTTTTTAAACACTAACACATAATTGTTTAATCCTAAACTAGTTTAATCCTAATAAATATATGTTTAAATACTAACCATTCATTGTTTAACCCTGAACTAGTTTAATCCTAACACATAACTGTTTAAATTATACTAACACATAACTGTTAAAATGCGAACACATAACTGTTTAAATCCAGTATAAAACTGTTTTGATCCTGATACAGAGAAACATGATTATTACATCCTTTTCATTATATATTTTTAACAGATACAATGTTCCTATTTACGGAAAAAAATATCTAAACAATTTCCATTATTTCGGAAGGAAAAAAAATGAAAAGCAGTGCCTGTTTCAATCCTGATATAGTACTACACTAATACTAACACAGTAGTTTTGAAACCACAGTATAAAGTGGATGTTGAATCTTGGCTGTTAATTAACTAATAACAGAGTTGTTGAATGTATTCACAGTAAGACGATTCCTGTTGATCGGAGCCAACGAAAACCATGTTTTTTGGAGAGTTGATATTTATATGACCAATTTCATATTCGATTCTGCGGACTCCTGATATAATGAGAGTAATAACTAGCTTTAAATTAAATTTCGAAAATAAGGTCCATCTTCATAGGGTCAAATGAAATGAAATGGGGTTTAACGCCCCACTGTTCTGCACAAAACTGGGCTAATAAAGACGAGCATACGCCATACAGTGTCCCATGAGGGAAATTATATGTGCATGCCAATGTGTACACGGGCCCTCGGTTTTTCGTACCATTTAAACGACTAGATAACTGTCCTTATTAGCCCTTCCGCCCTGCGCCACTGACAAGAGTAAACCACGCCGAAAATCCAGATGAACTTTCTCGGTCAACATAGGGAGCTAACCCGCTACTTTCAGGCTAGCGAGCCATCGTCGTTTTCTTTTTTTTGTCTTGTCCACTGAGCCACCGTGAATCAGCCATATTCATGCTAAATCATACCATGGCGCTGTATTAAAACTGCTTGGCGCCATTTGCAATTTTAAAAAAAAAACACAAAAAAAAAACCACAACAAATTCTTCACTAATTAAAACGGCAATTTCATAGCATGGCGCTGTATTAAAACTGCTTTGCGCCATTTGCATTTTTAAAAAAAAACCAAAAAAAAAAAAACCCAAAACCACAACAAATTCTTCACTGTTTAAAACGGCAATATCAAGTAATTGTATTATTATTTTCTGTGTCAAGGATTTTTATGCCTGTGAAATGTTGTCTTTGATCGTATAATAGTGAGTTGACAACCTTCTGAGCAAACGACATAGAAATAATTATGTTTTGACTTTCTTTGAAAATATGAATTTTCCGCTTTAATAAAAGCTGAAATGTATTCTTTGATTATATAACATTTTTAAAATGTCCAACATTGTGGTTTGCGGAGATTATATGTAACGATGGTGTTTGGCCATAATATGACATTGTGGAGAGGGTGGTGAATGGTGTACATTTTCAATTGATCGTATCTTTGTAAATACTGAACAAATTGAACCATGTTTAACAATAAAACGGATAATCGAGACTTAGTCTCAATTGTCAAGTACTGTTGCTACGAAAATAAACGATATACGCTACATCTTTAAACAGCAATAAATTCACCAAGAATAAAGAACATATCAAACCTTAAGATAAAACTATATTATGTTAAAATCATTTTTCTAATACTTTGTGACGTAAAACCTCTTTTTATGTCACATGTACGTATCTGTATAACCACAAGTAACGATCGCAGGAAAAAGTACGACCGTACCATGGACCAAGAACCGACCATGTTGTTAGTTGAAATACTACCATCTAATTCGTTAAACAGAATTGTTCAAAGAAAAAGCATCATGTCGATCGGATGTGTATTGACAGGGCCTTAGGCTTTTTGGAAGAGCGTCACCTCAAGAAGAACAAGAACATTATGAGTAACGGTTAGCGACCAGTTCCTGTCCAAAAAGTTTGTTTGGGCGAAAGACAGTTAAGCCTTTTAAGGTATAAAATAATTAGTTTTCACGTAACATTTATTTTATAGTATTATAATTGTTTTAATTTATTTCCCTTTCGAGTGTTGATGACGATTCTATCGACCCTTGTATTTATATCTTTACTCTGTGAAATATAAACGAAATTTTTCTCTAATGTCACTTATTCCATTATGTGCATGTAAATATAGAGCAATGAATGCTCTTATTCATTTTTTGAATTAAGTGCCATGGCGGCTATGCTAGTTGTTTCTCTTTTGTTTGTAATGTTGTAGATAATTATTGCCAACTTTTGTATTTACCCCAATTTTGTGCAGTAATAAGCGAAGTTTACCTCAATCGTCACTAATTCATAATAATAGCGTATGACATAAAGAAGAGCCAAGATAATATTTAATCTATCGTGATTGGCTAAATATACGTTATTGGCGTGTGTTCGGCACGCGACCGAATAATTGTTCAATTGAATATGGGCGGAGTCTAATTAATATATCAAGGGGACACACGAGTCTCTAAATGAACAGAGTAAAAGTCGAGAGTTTGTGTTAATTTCCTATTCAATTTGTGTAATTGCTACAGAATGCCCAGATCGTTTCTAGTCCGGACTCAAAAACACACAGAATTGGACGACAGCGAAATGAGTGCTTTCCAGATTGTTATTCCTCGACGAAATGGTGAGAAAACTTAATTACTAAAATAATATCTCAAATTTAGATTGTTAGCTTACATTAGTTTACAATAATTTTCATATTATATATATAATTATGAGCAATTTTTAAGTTATCGTGCTCAAAGATCATGTCAAAAGTAAATTTTAACAATTTATAGATATAAAAATTCACTGACAAAATCAATGTGTACGATTTTTTTCATTTTTTGTTTTTTAAAAAAAATATAACCCCTTCATTTTTATTCTACCTCATAAACATCTTTGGTTTTTTTTATAACTATCAATAATTTGTTTTGTAATAATGTTGATTTAAAACTTTAAAAATGATACCGCTATCATCTTCAGGCTTATCATAATTTATCAGTGTTGGCGTTACTCTTTTCGAATTTCAGAAAAAGATCGGAAATTTATTTTGGAAATTTTGTATAATGGATATTTATCTTACATCTGAAATACAGCTATACGATATTTACTTTAATCTTAATAACAACGTTTTAATCCTACCATACGCAAATCTCCAATATTTTCTTAGATTTAGTTATAAAGTTGTTTTCAAAAATCAAATTGATTCGTTAAAAAACACAACCTTTATATGGAAAACAATCTGTGGTTCACACATAATAGTACGACGTTTCGACAAGTATTCTTTTCTGTATTTTGTAAAAAAAGTTGATTGTGCTTGAAAAGGAAAAGGAGCATACTCGTCCATTATGAACTGTGTTGTGTATTTTTATGTGCCCAAGGATTATAGTTTATACCTGGTGCAATATTATGGAAATCTTTTTTTTAAAGGGTATACTGCTAAAATATGTGATGCCCACATGATAATAGCTTTTTCTCTTTTATTAAACTTATTTTATACATTATCTAATTTTCGCCTCTATATACCCAAGAAAGATTCCAGAAATTCATTCACTGTATATGCCACACCATAACCAAGTTTCTAGGGAAATCACTATTAACAATTTGTATGATATCCTTTAGGTGTTGTATGAAAAGTATCAGGATCTCACATTAAAATATTTCAAAACTGCATATAAACAGGGCCACAGTACCTTAATTATTGATTACCCTCTAATGTACATGTAGTAGGTATGCTTATAAATAATTCCCTTCGTCCCACCGAGTCTTCTTTTCAGCTGATTATGATTTTAATGTGGAAAACGAGAAATGTAACCATGCATGCTATTTTAAAAGAAAAAAAAATCCAGGCGGTCAATCCCACAGAATGTTCAACTAAAAAAGTTACAATGCAAAAACAAAATTTTCGCCATTTCCACATGAAGAAAGTTTTTTTTGTATAATATGATATTCAAAGTAACTCCGGACATCGATCATTTAATTATCGACAATGAAATGTGGGGTTTAACTTTAGACTGTTCTGCTCCTATGGGCTAATGAAGACGGGCATATGCACTATAGTGTGTTATGAGGGAAATTTTGCCAGGGCAGCGGCATTATGGCCTACTCTTATATCGAATTCCAACTGCTGAAGGGCTTTTAGTGCACGCAAATTTATACACGGGGTCCTGGTTTTTCGTCCTGCACCACTGACAGTGGGAAACATGTTGGAAAACCCCAATGCATGTACATTGTACTTTATTGGCCAATGCAGGGATTGAACACACGACATCCAGGCTAGCGAGTCATCGTCTTACCCACTTAAGTACTCATTTAATTAAATAACATCAACGTCCGTAGAACTCAATGAATAGCTCTAAATGATCCGATCAAATCAAAAGAAAAACTGCAAGGCGTATGCTGCAAACTAAATTTCAAAATGCCTATAATTCTAGTAATGAATGTGTATAGTTGTCTTACATTTTTTTCACAATCCCTTTTTCGAAATCTCAAAATATATTTCATCAATTGAAGACGTTCTCCGAAGTTAGATCTCTTCTTTAATTTTAGCAATAAAATTTTCTTAGTTTTAGTAAAATCTACATTTAGATTATTTCTGATCTTACAGAGCTTATTGTTAATGTGAATTGGTTTTGTTTGGCGGGTCCAAAAATTATAACGATCCTATGTATATTTTGTAAGATATATCTATTATATATTTGGTGTTACAGTTGATGACGATTCTAAAAATAAAGGCAGCAAGTTTTCAACGGTAGATGGTAACTTTACAGCCTATAGGCCATGGGTAGCAGAGACGGTTCCGTCTATGGATGATACGCCACACGAAGCACTGCATGATGACATGTCACTGTCATCACACGATACCTCCTCACATAACAGTTGCGAGGAAAAGAATCACCAGTCAAAACGTAAGTAAACATATAGATGTAAATAGATATTAAGTAATCTTCAATCCAATTTCAATATGGCCAACATTGTATTCTCACATGAAAATGTGTTCTTTATTTGGAAAATAATTGTTATTTCAGAAAAAGCAGTGGAAAAATTCTTTGACTTGAAAAGAAGTCGGTTATCTACAGATCACATGTTACACAATTTTACCAAAGCACAGCAAAGATTTCCATTTGACAGTTTCTATTTTTTCCCATCGAGTATCTTTTTACCGTCGCCATTTTGGAAATATCCGCGCAATTTTGATACGACAGGGCTTTTTCGGAGCGTTAACCACGAACTTGACACAGAACTAATGTTTGATGAACGTAAAGATCTGTCAGAAATCACTTCTACTTATGAATGTGCCCAATGTGACAAACTATTTAGTACTCCACACGGACTCGAAGTTCACGTAAGACGTTCCCACAATGGTATGCGCCCGTTTGCCTGTGATGTCTGCAACAAGACGTTTGGTCATGCCGTAAGCCTGGACCAACACCGTGTAGTTCATACCCAAGAAAGGAATTTTTCTTGTTCACAGTGCGGAAAAACGTTCAAGAGATCGTCGACTTTATCCACCCACCTACTGATTCACAGCGACACCAGACCGTACCCATGTCCTTATTGTGGAAAGAGATTTCACCAAAAATCAGATATGAAGAAACACACTTACATACATACGGGTGAGTCTTTGCTAACTGTTCGTACTCATTCCAAACGATGTTTTATTAAGTACGATCTTGCATTAATTTGAATTGACCGACATATACCACGGAAAGATCTATGGTTTCAATCACAAATCATGAACACGGCAAATTACGCGTTAAATCAATCAAATAGTCCCCTTTTGTTGAACTTATTTGGAGGATTCTAAATAATAGCCTACAAACCATATTTTTCTTGAATTTGATCCACGTTACATATAGCCAAAAATAAAAGCAACAACAAATAAAGTTAACCTTTTTAAAAAAAAAGTTTTAAAGTTAATCCTCTGGTCGCATTCTGATTCACCGTATATTCACGTACATGCTCATCATATTTATTTCATTAGTCCAATTATATATATTTACGCAGCCAATAAATTTGCAAGATATAGATAAAAAATATTGATCTATTGCACACAATACCAGACAATATCACTGACAAAAACTATCACAATTCAATTAATTCTTATTTTACATTCTGCGAGGAAGGACAACAAAAGATATTGATATTGTAAATTAGAAATCTTCTGTTTAATAGTTATGAAATAATACAATCTCTTTTCATGTCAATGATTATTGTTTGATTCAGTATCGTATATAAAACCCCACTGATTTAAATTAAAGAGATTAATTGGACACCTTTGAAATATGGAGAATAGAATGTTGTTTTTTATGTATCCCCATTTTTTTCAATTGTCTGATTACTATCTCACTGGCATGTAAAAACAAAAAAATGTTCAACTAATTAAATCAAAAGATTAAATTGAAATCGAAGACTTATCACATATAATTCGTTATATAATAATACATTATTTTTCTTTTAAAAAATTGGTCTTACATAGGCTACACTAGGAATATTTATTCTGTAAATGCTAAAATGTATCAAATATTTTGCATATACATTAGAAAATCCATCTGAGAAAACAATACAATATATTTTCTAGTGTATGTCCATTTAATCTGTACAACAACCAAGGGTACACACCATGACGTGGGTTTACTCTTCATCAAAGTATGAGGGATTCTTTAAGGTGAACGCAAACGTGTAGACGCTGTTCGTTCAGATGGATTAATCCGTGGATATTTCCCCCAAAATGAATATGACTCAGATTATATTTTAAAGAGCGCGCATCTGTACCGCCCATGATGACAAGCACCTTCCTAATAACATTCTTTATTAAATGTATATATCCGTTATTAAATTTATCCCATTTGCAAAATGATTTTAAAAAAAATGTACTATATCCTCATTTCAGTTTATTTAGCTCACATATTTTGTTGCTCTTTGTGCAAACTTTTCATTTCATAAAATATGACAAGCTATTTATAAATTTTTGTTTATAAAAGAAAAATCCTTCGCGAACCTGCCAGATGTGTTAGAATAGTTAAGTAATGATATCATTGGCATAATTACTTCCACTAAATAAAATGTCAATTTGTACAACAGGAATTGATTGAATGACTAAACAGCCACATAAATCACTTTCAAATATATCACGTAATTATAATAAATGACGTAATATTTAACCAATGAAAGGTCACTAAATTGCTCATGCTCGCCCTTCGTTACACCTCCTGCTACTGGGATTAAAATAATGACCTTTAATAGAGCCGAACTCACTTGTTCAACATTGTTAAGTGGCGTGATAATAATTGTTCGGATATTAGTTAATTTATTGCAAATTGTCTGAAAACGAATGCGGAAATCTCGACTTGTTATTGACAGAGCTTATATAAACAATAATTGTCGAAATAAATTGACAGACAATGAAAGCATGTTTAAATCAATGACGATGTCATTATTAAGAATGTATTTTTATTGGCCTGTTTTTGCAGTGGCCTGTTCATTTACGGCATGGAAATCATAATATTATGAAAGAGAACGTACGAAATACCAATTGACTTATAGATAGCGCCGTTTCCTATAAATTAAATGAAATGGGGTTTAACGTCCTACTGCTGTTTTCTATAATAATATTTTAATACACCGTTTTGATTTAAAATAGTCAAAAAGATTTTATTTAATACGACTGAATACGTTTTACCAAGCGGATCAGCAGTATATATTCGCAAGGCCGCTACTTCCGCTGATTGGGGTGACGATTGGGGTTAATTTGCTCTCAATATTAACTCTTTTTTTCTTCAAATTAAATTCTAAAACGGCTTTTTAAATATTAAGACATATATGTGGTTGTACGATATTTCCTATTTAAAGTAAATCGGTACATACAATAGTACGCAAAGCCGTAAAAGGCACCAATTCTGCCCGGACTAGTATGTGTTACTAAGTCACGCGTAGTGCACGCGACCTTCAGGGTCAGTCAGTATGTAGGAAAGAAGATTTTTACATTACCATTATGAAACAGATTGCCGGTTTTCATTCATACTTGTGACATTTCAGTTAGAAATCATTTTGCGTCGAACTTTAATGTAGTTATTGATGCAGAATCAACTAGAAAAACAATCAAAAGAGGATTTACTAATTGATGTTATATTGTCATAAATTCGTGATTAGTGAGTATGTCCCCTTGGTACGATAATTTTCGAAGAGATCAAATATCGTACAAAATGTTACAATGATTTCTCCCCAACACATCACGGGGGACCATGGTGACATTTTAATCACGTGATTTCATAATGTCGAGCCCGTCAGTGAGACTCGCTGTTTTGTCTTTTCCGTAATATTCTGATTGATTTTTAAAGGTCAACATCGGCGAAACGAAGTTTTTGCTAATTGCCGAGCATATACATTTACTTCTCTCGAGACAATATTTGCATATTGTTGAATCACGTCTAAAATACTTGGTTTGATTTCATAAGTACACGTGCGGACTCGTGTTCGCTGAAGCTGCGCTGTCGACAGGCTTTTTCTTATAAGCCTAATAAAATAGAATCCCGAAAAAGCTTCCGTGTAAAATGATTAATATCCTGGAAATAGAAATTGCACATATCATAATGATAATATTTCATATTATTAGCCCTTTCGATTGTTCCGGCACATTAATAGGCTTAGTCTTAATAAGTCTTTTTTTAATTCACTATTAGGCCTATGTTAATTCATATGAAACCAATATTGTATATCATTTATTTTAACAGGTGAAAAGCCGCACAAGTGTATGCAGTGTGGAAAGGCCTTCAGTCAATCTTCAAATCTAATTACCCATAGTCGAAAGCACACGGGATACAAACCTTTTGCTTGTGATAGATGTGGACGAGCTTTTCAGCGCAAAGTTGATTTACGACGTCATGTGGAAACGCAGCATGCCCTGTCACTTGAAGCGCATATGGGGGTAGGGGTGGAAACGCCCCGTTGATGAATATTTTAGAAAAGAAGTATAATTTTCGTCAATATTAGATAACGAAAATGGTGCCGTATTACAATAACTATAATTGATATTGTGTATATATATGAAAAATCACAAAGGATGAACCAAATTTTAAATCTTTATTGTAGATTTAATGTCAATTGTGCAATAATTTTTTTTAATTTATTTATTTCTTCATTTATCTAATTAGTGTTATCATTATTATATATTACATGTAATATGTTTTGTTAATGTATATCTACGGTTAATCAAATAAAAGTTATTGTTACAATCAAGTTAATTAAGGTTAAACGTCACTGCCGGAGATTACGCCAGCTTTGAGATCTAATTATTTTGATTACAAAAGTAAGCGGATACCATCAAATTCGATATCTTTAATCGTCTGAAGATCATTTTCCATGAACAGTTCTTGTCCTTTCAGCGGACGGAAAGTCTCCATAAAATGAGCGTTTGTTTTTCTGACTGTAACTGATACTGTCCAACATCTGTACAAGGACACGTCCGAAAATCTCGGCTCATCTGAATTTCGGCTCATCTGGGTTATGTAGAAAGCCCTTGTTTCTCATTGTCCTACAAGAGCATTTGTTTTATCAATATCACCCAAAATATTGCAATAAGTATCCTCCAAGGAAAAATGTTAAAGACAAAATTATTGTTAAGTGAAATTGTCAGTAAAACGCTCTAGTCGGTCCTTGTCGGCGCTAAGTAAAACCGTTTTGTCCAAAGTTTAATTGCCCATAATTTTTTTTAATTGTTTTTTTTTTTCATGCTTGTCCATCACTTTTTGGAACATTTTTTGGATATCTATACTACCCCCCCCCCACACACACACACCCATCACACACTCTTTTCGGTCCTCGTTGTCGGTGATTATAGCAAAGACTGTGGCACGATTCCGACATTGGAAATCAGGCATTAAGGCATAGGTAAATGGGCCATTAGAATCTACGATTTCCTTTTCGACGTGTCCAAAATATCTGAACAAAAACCACGCCGGAGACGCATGATGTTTGTTTCCTAAATCGGTGAATATCTACCTACAAGAACACCTGTTATAAAAATTGACTGACCCACTTTTAAAAATCAGGCCAAAATCTAATTATAGATAGTAGAAATACTTAAACTGGCACAATTTTGGAAAACTTTATCCTGCCGTAACAGAGTTAAACTCTGAAAATTAGAACGCCCGTATATAAGCAATAAATGATAGGACAGTAGTTTTGTCACTCCATCTTATTTCTTTCTACCCCTTGGTGTTAACCTTGCATTCGGAACGTTAAATCGAATTCTTTTAGTGGAAACAAAGAGATCTTGAATAAATTCATAATTCAAGACACACACTACTTTTATATCGACATGGTCTTTACATAGCAGGAAGATAAATCTAAAGTAATGAGTAAGGTTCTATAGATTGTCTATATATAGATTACTCATGGAAACAATTGTAATTAATTTAGCTTCTAGACCAATCTGTGAATGACGTAAATACAAAGCAAATATTTGCAAATCAAAATCTTGAAATATCGATACTCAATAATATATATAGATATATGATCTATTTATTTATGTATACAATACATTCTGGTCGCGAAATGCAATAGGAGATGGAAAAAAGTCTGGGAAAAGCGTTGGCCACGCCAGCTGTATAGAAATACTCTTTAAGCTATTTAATATTTAACAATAAGAACTAATCGATTATCACCAGTCATTGTTTTATTATTTAACATTATTAATATTTTATGAACCTCAAAGACTAATGAACGGATAAAATCAAATCATTGGCCTAAAGCTTAACGACAGTTTATAATCCGTTCCATTATATCCCCACCCCCACCTTTTCAGTCGAACTTCAGCTGAGGAGTTCCACATGAAATCATAAGCAGAGGACCCATAGGAACCCACGAAGTTGGCCAGGCGACCCTTATACCCCTTGTCACGTACAACCGGGGAATCAAAATCACGCCTGTTGACTCAATGATAGACCTTATGATACAGCACAATCGCACTAACCATTCTCCCCCACCCCCTCATATTTTGAAAAACAAAGACCCAGAAAAGGCGCAGGGATAATCATTATGTTGGCAAATTTGGAAATAAAAGATATTCTATTCAGCAACATGATAACACCATTAAAACAAAAAACAGGTACAGTAATTTTTCTTCAAAATATTTATAATAAATTCAGGTTAACAATAATTATCATGGTCATGCTTACAAAATACCCAAACCAATTACACAAGCATTTAAATAGAGGTAGAATTCAGTGCTGATGTGCATTTATATCATTACTCTGTATTCTAGACATTAATGTAACCACAGATAAGATGGCTGTCCTGGACCTGTCTCTAAGGGACATTAAGTCGGAAAGCATCTTTCGAAAATCGGGTGAAATGCTAATAACTAAAGAGTCGCGTATGTCATCGCCTAATGTTTGTAATCGTGAGGCCGCGCGTTGAAAGCATTTTAATATGTTCTTATTCTCTTCACAATCTGCAACAACGAAGCAAAATTCTGATACAAAATTCAGTTCAGTTTTAATGTTTACAATATCAGTAAACATATCATCAACATCACTCATCCTTAAAGTTTCGTTATTTTGCTTTTTTAACCAGCTCTTTATACGAGCTTTAAACTCGTCTGATTTCTTTTTGAATTCCTTTATATGTGATGGACGTCTGTCCATTCGACATTTTACGGCCATCGTATACATATCACTCTTTGGCTCAGCCCCTGAAAGCTCCCTCTCAACATGGCGCACGTCCTGCAAAACCGTGCCGTGATTTTGACTAATATAACGACAATTCGTAAGACTGTGATCCCTCGGCTTCTTACAACAAGACCAACAGAAATATGTACCACACATGCTACACTTCATTTGTGGACATCCACCGTTCTTTACAATAAAAGTGTTGCATTCTGGACAGTGTTTGCCCCTTACCCTCACAACAGGTATGCTGGTACTGTCAAAGCCAAGTATTTCGTTGTAAGCCCTTAACTTTCTTTCATATGTCGAAAACTGTTCACACGTAGATGGCCAGTGCCCTTCTTTCATACAACTAAAGCAGACTACTGTTCCACATTTACAGAGTATGGTCGAACCAGAGCAACTAAGATTTTGCATGATTCGCCCACACATTTTGTTGGGACACCACTTAGAGGATCTTGAAGTAGTCATGTTAACAGTGATGTTTCGTATTTGTCTACGTTTTATATCTCTAATATTTACTAAGGTGACCATGGTCCAATCATCCACTTCTTTATCACAGTCATATTCGGGACACAGACATTTCTTGAGGCCAGCTCTAAAATTGTTAAGAAGGTGTTCTCTCCAACAGCCATCGCAGAACCAATGACCACACGAGCGAAGAGACGTGGATGGACGTATGGACTGCGAAGATATATTTTCAAAGCATATATTACAACAGCGTTCTTCTTGGTCATCATCTATCATTATCCATTCAAAATCAACAGCGTCAACATCGTCAAACATTTCTGTAAGAACCATAGATTCTGGATAAACACAATTGGCTGTCTTCTGAACAAAGGGTCGAATAATATCATATTGGACAGGAGGAGTGTAGGTTAAATCTAAGAGTTCTTTTGTGTGGAATGACTCTGGTGACATGGTTTCAAAATAAAGGACACAACGATTCAGTACATCACCCAGATCGGTTAACATCATGTCGAATAAAGTTTCGATACGTACTGTTGATATATGGGTAGCGATATTCAAATGAACTCTGTAAACATCATGGTGGTCATCATAAGACTTCTTAAATCCAAAAACTACGAAAGACGTTAAGTCTAATTTCTGTAAGATTGTTCTTTTAAAGGGTTTAGTATGTTTTAGTCGTTCTTTGATATCTTCAGTAATGTCAATTATAAATTTTCTAGGATTGCATTCCGTGAATACAACTTTAGGAAAGTGTTTCGAGAGATGGCTGCTTTCAACCTGGTATTTGGGAAGAATGATATCCACGGGAATATAATTTGGGGTGTTATCATTGGGGATGTTCATTTCAATAGGCACTGGTTCATTTTCGGCATCAAAAACAAATAAATTAGACGAATAGTCAACACGTATTGGTCTTCGCTTCAAATGTTTTAGTCGACCCTCATCATTAATCTTCTTTTGGCATTTAAGCCCACTTCGTAATTTTCGTTGCTTGGATTTATCCATGTTACCATTTCGGTTGAGAGAGTGTGTAAAGAAATCACAGATTTTGGACCTTGTTCCTGAGTTCATATATATTTCGTCTTCATAAGAAACTTCATCATCAGCATCAGACACGTCCTGGATGTATTCCAATTCATCATTCACTGAGGTAATATCCTCCTGAAACTTTCTTAGGTTTCTGCTGTGTTTACTTTTGTGTTTTACTAAGCTATCGTCAGATTCGTTTTTTGTGAATTTGGGATTTGAGGCAATTGAACTCTGTGCTGGGCATGGATAAACAACGTCGTACACAAGTAAAGGTACGTCTGCATCCACTTTCGTCTGCTCTTCTTGACCAGAGTTATTTCCCCTTATTCTCCTGCGCTTTCTGCTCTCGGTTTTATTCTGGGTACCATTTAATTTCCCTTCGCTGGGTCTATTTATATATTTACCTTTCTTTGGGATTACTTTGTTTGTCCTACCTTTATTAGTATAATATCCAAGACAATTATTTTCTTTATTAAGTTTATGTGATTCTATTAGGGCAACACTGCACTTTAGCTTCGTTAAACTGGTCTCTATTTCATCTTTGATTAATTCTGGAAGTAACCACCGTCCTTTCTTATTTAGAGAATAGAAGATTCCATCGAAGCCCAGGAAATTTGCTTCCACGAACTCTTGTTTGATATGAGCGCTGGTGGTCCCTGTTGTCGAAAACGTTATTCCTGACTGAGATACATACTGTCTCGATGGAGTTGATCGTAGAGTATTTCCTGTGGTAACACCACCTTTAAGAACTTTACGCACCATTTTATATATTTTCAAACGCAACGATATTCTGAATAACCCTTTTTCCGATTGTTATGAATGTGCTTTTCATTCCCGCCTTAAGTACTACCCGTTCAAATATATGTGATATGTCCATTGGTGGTGAAATATTATTGCAAGATACGTGAATTTAGTTTAGTCTCGTTGATCTAGTCTTACATTAGTATGTTCTACTATCAAGGGGCTGGTAGGACAAGAATATAATATCTAATTTTATACCTGACCCGATTTCACCATGGATTGCAATTTGTTATTTTTGCTAATCAATGAACCGTATGGTCTCTTATCCCTTGTATGCTGGGGTTTACATACTATATAATATATATCACCATACATGTACTCTACGTAACACCAGCACGATCAATAGCCGCGTCGTCTGCTAGGGACAATTATAGTGTAGACATCGTACGTTTCAGCAGATAGCGTGTCTCGTATGTGGATCACTGGATTTCCAGAGAGAGAGGGAGAGAAAAGGGGATTAACGTTCACTCGACACAAATTAGGTTATTCAGGACTAAAATATGGTTTTAATTTTATTTCAATAATTCGCGCTTCCGCTTAGGGTTCTTCCGCATTGGGAGGAAACCGGCCCAGGACCCGGGGAAAACCCACGGGGTTGGACAGGCGACCCAACGCCTTGTCACGTATAACCGGAGATTCGAAACCACTCCAGGCTTGATGATACAGCACGCACGTGCTAACCATTCGGCCATCCAACCCCCTTTGATTTTTAGCACATGATCTATGTGGTACTACGATAATAATTAATCAATAGCAAGTTGATTTGAAAGTATTTTGAATGTGCCCCACGTCATCCAGTCGCGGCGCCAGAGGAGGGGGGGGGCGGGGGCACGTAGTCATAGATTTGCATGTTGTAGAGCTCGAGTCTGATTGATTTCTTACGAAGCCCGCCCTGTTGTAAGCCTAATATAGACAATAAGACGTGAACTTTGACGCTCGTGAGTGGGCTTCGTCGAGGTTCGCAAGTCTGTTCGTTGGACGCTTGTCTCAACGATCTGTGGCGGAAATACTGCCAGACTGCATTTCTGGCAGCTTGTTTTAAAAAAAAATTCCGTGCCCCCCCCCCTTTACCTCTAGTTGAAGCTCATGCCTTTGCCCCCTTAACCTTGGACTTTGCCCCAGCTTTGCCTCTCCAACCACCGGCGTCTGGCACCGCCGCAGACCCCATAATTATTTTATAATCATTTCTGTGTTTGTGATATTTGATTTTAATTTTATTTAATGTGATACTTATTTCTGTTTATGTTATGCATATATTAATATATTATTGTGATAATATGCAATTTGTCTCGTAAACGTCACCATATGTTTGATGCAATACAGCCCAGTTGGAGATGAGGTGCCATAAAACCCCATTTCATTTATTCATTGGGGCATTAACCTACGCTTTGAGGGCCAATCAAGAAAAGGATATGATTGCTTTTATTCACACAGGAAAGATGATGTTCAATTGAGTTTTAAAAACAAAAACAAGCCAACTTATGCTCCTAATGTGCTCTAAATAAATTATTGCATGTCGGAATGTATGTGACAATATTATATCGTTGTCACCCATTTGAGATAACTTCAGAGTTCACTGGGTAGGGATACCCTCCTCGTTTGCATATACTAAGCAATACTTTTCCAATATGTTTCGTATTACAGATAGGTTCTAAACAGTTAACAGGACTGTCTCGACGTTGACGCCTTTACCAGTTCCGTCATTTCTACTGAACAAGTTCAAAATGTCGAGGAATTGTAAAATAATAGCAAATGGTTTATGGTAAACGGACCTATGGTAAATGAACCCAGCTAGTATTTGTTTTATCGAAAGGGGTTTAACGTCCCACTTTTTGCACTGAAATAAATGGCATACCCTACATACATCATACAGGCTAGAATTTACATACTACCATATATATACATGTTCCTTACATACATAATATGTACGAACAATGGTCGTGTCGTCTGCTATGGAGAGAGATGGGGTTTAATGTCTACTCGACACAAACTAGGTCATTTCGGATCTAACATGGTTCAACTTTATTTCATTAATTCGCTTGCGCGAAGGGGTCTTTAGCAGTGGGGGAAAACCGGGAGCCCCCTGTTAAAACCCACGAGAATAAGGACAGGCGACATTACCTCTTTTCACGTACAATTACATTGTAAGATTGAATTAGGTAATATAATGTTCCATTACGCGTCGCCCTTGATCAGACAATGTTTATCTAACAGAACACAGTTTTTATGGGACAATTGTGCTTGATAACGATAAGAGGATACTTGTCGAAACGTCGTGCTTTTAGAATAAAACTAGTGATTGTATCCCATAAAAACTGTGTTCTGTTAATGTGTTTTGCCGATCGCTAAATGCCACTTAAAGATAACGTTTATCTATGTTAATGTATGTTTATTCGAATGCGATTTTTCTTTCATTTTGGGCGTTTCTATGCAATAAACTTACTTACTTACTTACCGGGGAGTCGAAACCACCCCAGTTGACTTAATGACAAACCTTATGCTCTAGCCTACATCGCGCACGTGCTAACCATTCGTCCACCTTCTAGAGACAAGCCAATACGTGTTGACGTGATGGACAATTATTGAACAAGTTTGTACATTGTTCTACAGCTACACATGACAAGACCTCCTTTTGATGTCTAAATATTATGTCCTCAGCCCCCCCCCACATAAAATCAGTAGAAATATATCGAAACGGGGTCATAAATTGAAGCCATTTTGTAATTGCATTGTTGAAAAGGGGTCAACCGTTTAGAGATGGGGCAAAATCATATTTTATATACGTTCAATCAGTAGACTGTTGCATACCCGGCACAACAAATTTATTTAAATTGACAAATGAAAACCGCCTAATCATTTGATTACTTGATAAACCCTGAAAACAATCCAATCCCTATAATACGCTTCAATACCAGTTAATCAGTAGGTAATCTTGACAGACGGTTACTAAGTATAATATAACATTAATTGTTTATATACATGAACTTTGCCAAATGAACTTTTATATGCATGAATGCTGCCAAATGAACTTTTGAAATAGGTAATCGTCGATAAGCCGCTAAACAGAGGACAAAGGGGACGCATGTATTTACTATTATATACGTAAGTTCATGATATATAAATTCAATCGCGTTCTTAGGTGGATATGAATTGGGGATTTTAGATTCGAGGAGCTAACAATGAGTTGCATAATATTGTCAGATTTTCAGCTTCAAATATTTGTGTGTAAATTTCTGAATTGGACACCATTAACTACTACGCCCCCACCCCCTTTCAAGTAGGTTACCACCCCATCCCACCACCTTTTAGTGCAATTCTGGAAACGAGAAGCGAACGTTCGAATATCGGACGTGCATGGAAATGTAATACACTAAACCAAAAAACAAAAAAAAACCAAACACCCTCCCAAAAAAACCCAACAAAACATGCGAACGAATTGGTCGCGTAGATCGCAATATTTCGAATACACTCTAAGTTGTTTTGTCGAACTTCATAGGTCTGTGCATTTTAATTCCGGGGTTATAGTAAACCATATCATCAAAATTTAGCAGCCATCATTCAAACTATCGGGAATGTGATACCTTATTTATTATACAAAAGCTATGAAATAAAATATATCAGGAATTCCAATGAAATTGGGTTTTGTTTTTTTCATTATGGTTGACATTTATGATCCTCTTTGCCTATTTTTCGGTCTTTCGCAACTGTGACGACATATTCCGCGAGATAGTCGTGGCTGTTCACTTAATACGCCTAAAACCAAGAGGTCCGGGTTTCAATCCAGTGGTGCAGGAAGCTGGTATTTATAATTATCAACCAGTGAGTGGGACAACACACTAAAAAACTCTCACAAGACAGACGAAATTGACAAGCAGGCCTCGAGATTCTGTTCCATTTCTTATCCTTTCGTTCACGACCAGTACCAAACAATTCAAAGCTGAGTTATATATTCACGGTTATATAGTAAACCGCCCAGTTATCAGCACCACTAGTGCGTGGGTCGTGGGGTGACAGACTGTACAAGTGCTCTGTCTACTCTTACAAAACAGGCGTAATTGACAGGCCGATCTCTAGGTTCTGTCCCATTGACTCCCATTTCCTCCCATTTCTGGTCCTCTCGTTCACAAGAATTATCTTCACTCGATTTCGCAAAATTTTCTCACGGGGAAACCCTCCTCCTCACTCATCAGGCTGTACAGTGTTATAGTCACTGCTCCTAAGGTTCGCAAAAATTTATTAAACATACTATTCAAAAAAGTAGGGATATTTGATTTTGGGGGCATAATACTAAAATATGCAAATGACTACGAAAAAAGTCACTATAGAACCTAACAGAAGAAACATTTCCAGTTACATGTGACGCCCAAACGCACCAATAGCTACCGCATGGAATGCAGGTGATGCTTGGGATCATCATGGGGGGTCCAACCCAAGATTTGCACGACTCTGACTTTGAATGTTACAGTCATTGTAGCATTGAATTCCAGGGTGGAAACATCAGTTTAATTGTTTTAGAAACCAAAACCAAATTTTGATATGCGTCGGCTTACCCAAAATGAAAGGTTACGTGCCCTTGGCATGCTACAGATCGGCACAACACAGGCGGTTGTGGCGCGGACGATGAATGTTTCTCAGTCTGTCATAAGCAGGCTATGGTCCAGATACCGTGATACACAATCTGTACAGGACAGACCACGCTCAGGTCGACCAAGGGCGACAGCTCAAGCCCAGAATCGATTTATCCGTACCTTGGCCTTGAGAAATCGTGTCATCACAGCAAATCAGATCAGCGCTCGTCTTCAAACAGACACTGGTGTGAGAGTGTGTGGCCAGACGATTCGGAATCGATTGCATAGGGGTCACCTTCGCGCCCGACGTTCTCGCGTGATCCCTTGTTTGAGAGATCATCACATTCAGGCAAGACGTCGTTGGTGTAGGGATCGTCAACACTGGGATAATCGACGCTGAAGCAATGTGATGTTTTCAGATGAGTCAAGGTTCACTGTTGATTTTTTGGACAGACGTAGGAGGGTGTGGCGTCGTCGAAACGAGCGCTTCCAAGACATTAACGTCATCAGACATGATCGATTTGGGGGTGGTTCTGTTATGGTGTGGGGAGGCATCACTGTTGCTGGAAGAACGGCTTTACATGTTGTTGCAGGGCGTGTTACAGGCCAGTACTACCGGGACAACGTCATGGCCGTCGTTTTATCTTCCGGGATGACAACGCAAGATGTCACAGGGCTAGGATCGTTACAGGTTACCTCCAACAACAGAACATCGCCACATTACCTTGGCCAGCACTGAGTCCCGTGTGACAGTATTACATTAGTTCTTTAAATCAGGTTCTTGGATGACAACACTGGTATATACTTCTAATAATGGTTTTATTCTGCTTCTTACAATAGGTACAAACATCGTGATGTAAACGACCGTAGAACTAACTTAAATGGAGGGAGTCGAATGTCTTAGCTTGGCTTAGCATGAGTGTGCTAACTCCAGAAGCTCTCGTCTCGTCTCCGACTCCTAGACCTGACTATAGTACTCCTGAGGTACCTTAACTAGGCGCCCGCCTAGCATGGCCTCCTGGACCTGCCTGAAGATTCGTTTCTGTTCTGAGTTTATAAACGTATTCAAGACAAAGGAGCTCATTAGACACCTGTCTAATGTATCAAGCATCATATGATATAAAACTAATAATGGTTTTATTCTGCTTCTTACAATAGGTACAAACATCGTGATGTAAACGACCGTAGAACTAACTTAAATGGAGGGAGTCGAATGTCTTAGCATGAGTGTGCTAACTCCAGAAGCTCTCGTCTCGTTTCCGACTCCTAGACCTGACTATAGTACTCCTGAGGTACCTTAACTAGGCGCCCGCCTAGCATGGCCTCCTGGACCTGCCTGAAGATTCGTTTCTGTTCTGAGTTTATAAACGTATTCAAGACAAAGGAGCTCATTAGACACCTGTCTAATGTATCAAGCATCATATGAAGGTTTAACATTCAATATAGTTTATCAGACAAAGAAAGTTAGATACGACATGCCAACAACAAGTTCTAGTTACGCAATGACATAAGGAATACTACCAAGATCTCCAGCCGGGTATTGATAGCGACAGGTTTATGTTACAATCACTAACACGTATTTTAATATGGCAGGACGCCTCTATGACATATGTCATTATGTTATATACCTATCCCTCTTTTAGAAAAAAATATGAAATATTTTTTTAAAGCCTTTACAAATTTGAATATAACTGGGATCGATAATATCTACCCTAATCTTAAAAGATAAAAATAACAATAAGAATGAAAAGACATATAAATACAAACAACACTTGTAAAATGTCGTATACAAAAATGTCTATAAACAAAAAGAAAAGGTAAATGAAACACACACGAATTTAAAAGTTATATATACTTGTAAAATGTCATAATATCCAAAAATGTCTTTAAACAAAATGAAAAGGTCAATGAAAAACACACGAACTTAAAAGTTATATACACACAATCGGTCACACACGCGAGTCAATAATAAAAACAAACGAGATCCTGGAATCACGAACACAAACTACTTTAATTATCTTCTGAGACCGCTACTGCACTGTCGTAGCCAACTGTAGGGGTGGGGTACATATGATGCCCTTCCTCGTTCCAGTAATGTTGAGGGGTCAGAATTTTCCCTGCTCCGTTTAGTTCAACTATTGTTGTTGACCGGTAGTCTTTTCATTTTCCATACCGTCTGGCAAAACGGCGTGTTATGACGTGCTATGAAAAGTATTATAACTGCTCCCCGTGCCGAAGTTTGATCATCTGTGTATCATATCATGGAGTGAACTTAATTAATAGTTAATCAAATTAGCAAGTGGAACAGACTTGACTTTAGATAACGATCTAACGATATTTACAATTGAAATTAGGGAGTCATATTGTTTTGTCTCAAGAATAATGAATGATCTGAACACATTTAACCAATCTTAAATAAGATATTTTTGAAAGAACTAACGGTTTATCTCTATAATTCTTAAACACAACACAAAACAAGACAATACGTTCGCTCTAAATCCGAGCACAACCCTCCTGGGGTTAAACCACTTAACATAAACTTCTCCCGTTACATATCGGGGCATTTCCCATTAAAACTTTGGGGTATTACAAATAAAACTCTCTACCGTAAATATCGGGTCTTCCCATTACTATTTGGGGCACTACGTTACATTACAAATAATAATCCCGTAAACCTCGGGGCATAAATATAGATATATGCACAAAACAACAACAAACAAAAAACCTTATAAGAGACAAAACCGTTAATACCGTGTGAATGTTTAAAGAGTTATATCTCTCAATTAGGATACGCTTAACTCTATTCTAGATAATTACGCAATCATAAAACATTTCACTTCGCAGTTATTAGCCTGATAATACTTAGCTACTACTAACTTTAAAAGTCAAAATATGTGTTCAAAACAAACAATTATAATTTATAATCTTTTAAAAACAACATGACGCATTTTAGAACAAATAATATATATACAATTTTGTTTTAGTCATTTTCCTGTTCCACTACTAGCCAATATTAAATTTAGTAACTACACCATGATATTTAATGACGCGTGATGATAAACTGCAGATTTCCAGTTAAATTATAATACATAGCACTAATGTCATTTTTTTCACCCTCGCCATGGTAGGATTAGAAAAGACTTACCCGTTGGTAGCTGGGACCTGTGAACTTCTAGTGGTTAGGACTTCAAGCGTTGGTCTGGTCTACGGCATCAATTAATATGTGACAGTATTACATTAGTTCTTTAAATCAGGTTCTTGGATGACAACACTGGTATATACTTCTCATAATGGTTTTATTCTGCTTCTTACAATAGGTACAAACATCGTGATGTAAACGACCGTAGAACTAACTTAAATGGAGGGAGTCGAATGTCTTAGCTTGGCTTAGCATGAGTGTGCTAACTCCAGAAGCTCTCGTCTCGTCTCCGACTCCTAGACCTGACTATAGTACTCCTGAGGTACCTTAACTAGGCGCCCGCCTAGCATGGCCTCCTGGACCTGCCTGAAGATTCGTTTCTGTTCTGAGTTTATAAACGTATTCAAGACAAAGGAGCTCATTAGACACCTGTCTAATGTATCAAGCATCATATGAAGGTTTAACATTCAATATAGTTTATCAGACAAAGAAAGTTAGATACGACATGCCAACAACAAGTTCTAGTTACGCAATGACATAAGGAATACTACCAAGATCTCCAGCCGGGTATTGATAGCGACAGGTTTATGTTACAATCACTAACACGTATTTTAATATGGCAGGACGCCTCTATGACATATGTCATTATGTTATACCCGACCTCTCCCCCATCGAGCATGTCTGGGACATTCTTGGACAGAGGTTACGTCAACGTCAACAACGTCCTGCCAATGCCCAAGAACTTGCTGCTGCGTTGCAACATAAATGGGACAATCTGGACCAAAATGACCTTAGACGTCTCATTAGGAGTATGCCACGTCAGATCAATGCTCGTTTGGCAAGGAGGATTTACCCGTTACTGACTTTGTTGTGATGCTGTGGTAACTTTGCTGTTTGACCCCGGGTACCATTTTACCCTTATAATGGTCAGTCTGTGCCTTACTTAGCCTAACGATCATTTGGAATAAATCGATGAATGTGAACTTCATTTCATTTTGTCATTTGTTTCTTCGTCAGTTTCATTAGGTGACTTTAATAACACTTAAAAATCAAATATCCCCTCCTTTTTTTGAATAGTATATATCAATGACAATCATAACATGAACTTTATATCAACTTGAATAAAACTGTTTCCCGGTGAAATATCGATCGGCAAACAACTATTTAGGCAATCAATCTATGTTCTACCAGGACATCCAGTAGTTTGTTGAAATTCATTGTGGGGAGGGATTGTGGATGGCGCCCTACATTTGACCCCTCCCCTCCGATTTCTCTCTTTTCTCGGCTTCTAGATCCGCCAATGACTACGTATTCCCTGCAAGACCCTATACGTCGACTCTTGTGAGTCGAATAATTGTCGAATGTTAGGTTAGGAACTCTTCGGGTTTTGGGGGCCCATCATTTTATAGGAGGAGTATGCATAGATCTTATTGTAGTACAGTTCTATAGTGCATGTAACCAATATCTTACATCGTTGCAGATTCAGGAAGGAAAAGAACGCAAACTTATGATTACATGTGAAATAGTAGTCTCCCGGCTACTATAGTTGTAATGGGGTTTTGATTTTAAATCAGTTTGTATTCAGAAAACAAGGCAAATAAAATTAAACAGGTGTATATAAAATTTATTGTAAACTTTATAAGCACATACATGTATAAATAAATAACATGGTAAATAAAACAATAAACACTGCCAAATATATTTTCCCCCATTTACACTTCAGCACTTTTCTTACTCACTCGTCTATATTTACAAACAAGAGCTGAAACGGACATTATTGACGAAATGGCGGTGTCCCTCATAGAGAGTAATTGAGATATATTTTTGAGATGGGAAAGATTGCCATTACATAACAAATCATAAAGACGTTCGCTTAATACCTGCAATCGATGTGCAGCAAAACGAATACTCTGAATAGGTCGACTCTTTTTGTCTCGTTCGCTGTCCAGTATGACGAAACAAAATTCTGATACATAGTTGAGTTCAATTTTCAAATTTATCATAGCTTTTAAAAAGTCATCAATTGAATTGTGGGGATCTTTTAAACCAAGATCACAGTTCGAAATATTATTCTTCACCATCCAACATTTAACGCGGCATTTATACTCATCTACTTTTGATTGGAGGTGTTTAATTTTCTGGCTTTGTCTCTCTGTTCGGTTGGCTAAAGCCATATGGTAAAGCTTACTTTCTGCAGGATTTAAATCTCCAGTAACTTCTCGTTCAATATGTCGGATTATTTTTTTCTGTGTTCCTTCAGAATCCTTCTTTGAATAACAATTGTCTCTCGAGGTGTGTTCACTCCATAATTTTACACATGACCAACAAAAGCTAGCTCCACAAACACAAACCATACTGGGACACCCTCCGTTCTTTTCGATGAATTTGTTGCATTTGGGACAATGTTTACCATACACCTGAATAGCAGGCACTGTGTCGTTAAGTGATAATACATCATGTCCAAAAGCATTCAGTTTATTAAAATAGAAAGCAAATTGTTCACAGGAAGCTGGCCAGTGACCCTCTCTGGTACAACTAAAGCAAACGTCCCTCCCACATTTACACACCACCGTCATCCCCGAGTCATCTGGGGTGTTAAGGTTTTGTAAGATTCTGCCACATCTTTTGTTGGGACACCATTTTAGAGTTAGAGAAGAATTATCAATATCATCGGTAATTTTCCTGGTCTGTCTCCTTTTAATGTCTCTAATATTTACCAAGGTGACCATGGTCCAAACATCAACTTCTGTATTGCAGTCGTATTCTGGGCACAAGCATTTCTGGAGGCCAGCTCTAAAATTATTAAGCAGATGTTCTCGCCAGCAGTCATCACAGAACGCGTGACCACAGGAAAGGAGGGAAGTTGACGAAATGCAGGATTCCGTGGAAATATTTTCAAAACATACATTACAGCAGCGTTCTTCTAGGTCATCGGCCAGTACCCATTCAAAGTCAACAGCCTCGTGGTTCTCAATGGATGATTTTGTAAGTGTCAAAGTCTCGGGGAAAATGGAATTTGACTTCATCTGAACATAAGGTCGGATGTTATTAAAATCAACAGTTGGGGTATAGTTAATTTCTACTACGTCTTTCAAAAGGAATGACTCTGGTGGCAAGGTATCAAAATACACAAAACACCTATTCAGAACATCGTCCATATTGGTAAATATCATATCAAATAAAGTTTTGATACGTACTGTTGATATATGGGTAGCCATATTCAAATGAACCCTGTATATATCGTGATTGTTATCATAGTTCTTCTTAAAAGCAAAAACTACAAAGGATGTTAGGTCAAGTTTCTGTAAGATTGTTCGTTTGAAGTTCTGGGAATGCTTGAGCTGTTTTTTAATATTTTCTGTAATGTCAATTGTAAACTTTCTTGGGTGACATTCAACAAAGCATATATTATTGGCAAATTTGTTTTCAAGATAACTGCTTTCAACTTCGTACTTCGGAAGTATTACATCTACTGGAATAGCCAATGATTCGGTTAATGTTTTTTTTGTATAATATGGTTCTATGTCCTCCCCATCGCCAGGAGTCTGTTTCGACAAATATTCTTCATGCAGCAGTTTTAGATGCTTTCTTTTGTTTTCTGGATTTGCAGAAACAGCTGGGTTTTGACTATTGTTGCGCTTTCTTTTGGGTTTCTTTTTAGTCGAAGTTCCGTTACCAGCATGGCGCGCTCGCTGAAAGAAGTCATATAATCTGGACGTTGTTCCAGAGTTTGCGTAAACTTCCTCTGATACTTTTTCATCTACTTCGCAGACATTTTGTATAAAATCCAAATCACTTTCCACCGAATTGATTTCGTCTTCAGTTGTCTTAAGAAGTCGGCGTTGTTTTTTTCCTCTGTTCTTGGAAGCTTGCTCCCATGTATTATTCTTGGAATATTCGGTTAATAAAGTTCGTGGGTCGGAAATTGCACTTTCTAAGGATCCTGGATAAACAACATTGTACTCTACAGACGGTCCATCTTCCTCCGGAAGTATGATATCGTTGTGGTTACCACCCCGTCTGTAAATGTTTCTGTTATGGCGCTTCTTTGGACGATCATTAACTTTAACGACACTCTTTCTATTTAAGTAGGTGGTTTTGTTCGGTAAGACACACCTTGTGTGACCCTTGTTAACAAAATACCCCACGCAATTATTCGGTTTGTTTAGTTTATGCAGTTCAAGTAATGACACCTTACATTCACATTCACTTAAGCTAGTGGCTATTTCTTCTTTAATTAAATCGGGTAACAGCCAGCGTCTCTTTTTGTTGAGTGAATAAAAGACTCCATTCTGATCAAGGAATTTCGCCTCTTTGATTTTGGCTTCGTCGGGAACATCAGAAACACTGCAGGTTATCCCCGCCTCCGAAGCATACTGTTGAAGGAAACGAGAGTTGCTGACGCGTAGAGTATTCCCGGTAGAGACACCGCCTCTATAAATTTTACGCACCATTTTAAAGTACAAAAACTCTTGAGAGTTATTTTCTGATGGCTTTAGTGGGTATACTGACTATTCGTTTAAGTTGTGGTGCTTTTATATCAGTCTACGACACTATTTTTAAAAACGTAAGCCATTTCTATGGGTTGTGCAAGAAAAGCTATCTTTAGATATTACTTCATTATACGCGGTTAACCAGTACTTGATCTGGCTTGATAATAATCTGCTTACCTACAGTGAGCTCCGCGAAGTATGAAGGAGATTGTGTGCAGTCATAGAGTTATATATAGAAATATAACTCTATGTGTGCAGTATGGATCGATAATTCTTGTGGTTATTTTTAGGCATTACTATATTGTTCGCGATTAACCCTAAGACCCTTGCAACTACTAGGTTTTGATAAATTAATCTTCTTTCAATGCAGCTAGTTTTGTTATGTTTAGTACGTTATAATAACATCCATGTGGAAACTATTTTTAACACATTCATACAACCGATAAAATTCAAATCTAAATGCCCAGTTTTATTATCATGAAGGTTACAACAGACCAGTACAAGTAAAAACAAAATCAATCTTTTACAAATCATAATAAAAATTTGGTCGTGTCATGTTTCACTAGGTGGCGTCATGTGTATAGACGTATAATAGCTGTCAAACTGTTAAAAGTTTATTAAATAATATATCATTTTAACATATAATGTATAACTTAAAGTGTTTCCTAAGAAACGGCAGTTTTTGTGGGTTAGGTCATATTATTTATTATTATTATTTAAACTTTCATTCTGGCATGTTGCGTAATAAAAGATTATTTCGTACGCGGGTTGCCCAAAATTGCATGAGATTATATAAAGAGCTGGCACTGTCAGTTCTCACTGTGATAGTTAAAAACTAGATAATATAAAGGGGATTTGTTGAAAATATCAGTCAAATTCAATTGATTCACTCAGAACCGATTTTCAGGTTGGCCTCCATCATCATTACTAATTAAGTCGGTGCGATAAAAAGTATTGTTGCGGTTATTCAATTCATGATTTATCATGAATGTGAGTTGTGCAGGAAATCGCAATCTAATTAAAATATAGATCTATATTTCGTTTCGTTTTTTATACTTTCGATGGCCTACACTCATGTAGATCTAACTAGTTATAGTGGGAGCTCACGTTCTATGACGTCAGGTATCAAGCACGGGACGTTTGACCCGATAACGTCAGTCATTCGATTAACCAATTAGCGACCGCCATGCTTTTTAAAATCTACGTTTGTTTTGATTTCTATCCGCTGGTGTTAGTATAGACGTATCTACCCACAGTTCCAAGCATGAAAAGGTCAAACGGTCGATTCGACAGACCATTTGATTGGCTGACCCCTCATTTCAGGCAAAACACAAGTTAAATAACAAGTCCTCCAGATCCAAGAGTAGTAAAGACAAGTTAAAACGAAATTTTGAACTATAAAAAAACGAAACGAAATTGGATCTGTGTTTTAATCAGATTGAGGAAATCGGATCCTAATTCAGTAAATATCGCAGGCTAGCTATGACATATCGAGAGTCCTAAAAGACCTGCGTTGTGTTCGTATTAAAGTTATTTGGACTGATCTTCAGAATACGTTATTGTCGTCATATGTAAGTACCAGTCCCTGCCCAATCCACTCCACACCACACCATCTCCATCTTAGCATTAGGGGTACCCCCCCCCCACGCGCCCGGCAACTCCACTCTACTCAACCTTATGGCGGTACCCCCCAACCCCGCCCCACTTCACTTCACTTCACTCCACTCCACTCCCATGTTCCTGAAGCAACGGTATACTAGTTTTATAATAGTATACCGTTGCTTCAGGAACATGCTGCAGGTAGGGTGAGTCTGTCGTTCAGATGACACCCGCTATTGGCCCTGATAACCAGGACTAGATTTAGTGGCGCATTCGGAAAACCGCGGTTAATTACGGCACCCTACGTGGAATTCACCGAGGTTTGCCGAATGTTAGTGGCGCTGATTAAAGTGCCTCATTTACGCGAGATTGTGGCGATGGGAAATAACTCTAACCATCTTTTATGAATTGACAAATTTTGAAAACTGTTAACATTTTCCAACTTCACCTTATCAATTTATAACTAGAGAAGTGTATTGTCAAAAATGACAACTGGAACCGTTTGTGAAATTCTTCAACGCTTGACTATATCTTCTGATCCACTGAACGATTTAGAAGAACTGAAAGCCGTACTGTATACAATCCATCCATCAACTCTCAGAGATGTGAGCTCTGAAATTCCAAACTTTTCTCAACTTTTTGCGTATTTGGATACAACAAACGTGTAAGTTATAGAATATTAAAGGGACAATAACATTCTTGCTGGCTTGGTAGCTCAAGAAAATATATAATACCCTTATTCTAAGTACTAGATGTTTAAGTGTCCTACCTGTTGTGTAAATTATCCATTACAACCTATTTTACTTGTCCGTGTCCAGAGGGTTCGAAAATATTTTAAAATCCAAGTCACACTTGAAAAGGTTTACGTTAGACTTTTCAAATCAATTGGTTGAATTTTTCCAATTTTTCAAAATAGGTGTGTTAAGATGAAATTTATATCATCATTTAATTGGAATATTCTAAAATAATACAATTTGTTGACTAGATTGAAGATTGGGACATATTATTCAGTTACAACAAGAGTGTTATTGGGGCTTTAAGCCAAGAATATTCTACGTAGTAATTTCGATTAGGCTAGATCTTGGTGGAAGATTCATATCATTGTCATAAGGGGTGCGGGTTATTTCATCCCACGACCGGTTCACCCCACGACCGGTTCACCCCGGGCTGTTTCATCCCACACATGATTTTCTATCGGGCTGTTTCAACCCGGGCTGTTTCATCCCCCTTGTTATTATAGTAGCAGTTAATTAACGGAGTTGTACTTATTGTCGAATAAACTGTTAAACACTTACTTATTGTTAATTGTTAAATAAACATGTACTTCATTGTTTATTATTAAATAAACACACGTTGTAATTAATTGTTATGGATTAGTAGTAATAAAAACATGACGTGAGAGTTGAGTTGTATTTACACATTTTAAGTAAGAAGCCAGATAAATGATCAATTAAAAATAATTACTTTGATCTAAAGCTTTATCTAACTATTAATATGATCCGAAAGTGAAAGATTATCATCCCTACAGATCAACTACCAAACAATATGTGTTTTATTAATTAAAGGGAATAACTTCTCACTAAACCTACTCCATGGCTCGAGGCCGCAAATGGAAAGATCTTTTGGATTTACACCATGGCAGATCTTTGTATTCATTGCTCCTCAGTAGTTAGACCCCGTCAACATGCCGTGACATGTGACATTTGTGATCGCTGGCAGCATCGAACATGCAATACAGGTGAGTTGGCTTGAAGATAATATACAAGAGGGTCTTGTCATTAGTCATGTCAAATGATACAAATAGTATTACTAAAGTGCTGTGACATGTTGTTATTGTTATAAATGTATGAATAAAATATTAAAAATACGTAAAACCTGTTTATTGATTTGTGGGATGAAACGACCCGATATGTGGGATGAAACAACCTGGGGTCAATTTGGGATGAAACAGCCCGGGGTGAACCGGTCATGGGATGAAACGACCTGCTCCCGTCATAAGTATTATGATAATGTTGTCATCTGTACGTGATGTTATGATAAAGTATAATATAAAGCCAAGCTTGTTTGCAGTTTAGTAGCTATACTTGTTACCTTAAACTGGTTTAAGGTAACAATTGGTACAGTTTAAGACCCCTCACACAAGTTCAAATAGGGTTAAACGCACAATTGTCAACACACATCATTACAGTTTGCATTAGAATAAGTAATTCTATCACAAATAGTGAAGACTGGAAAATTAAAATAGTTACCGAACAGTTTTTCTCTGCATAGCGCTGTTTATGTTGTAGGCCTAATGACGTATTACGCAACTTGCGGCCATTTCGGTTGGCCAGTTGAAATTTCGCGTAGGAGATGGGTTTCATCAAATCTCACCTTTATTTCAATAAGAATTGATTTGTTATATGTTAAGCTACGTGCAGTACTGTTTTGGGCCAGCTTATTTGTAAATTAAGCGAGCTATAGGCCAGTAAACTTTTTGTAGTCATTTGACTAAAAAACTTGTGCAAAGGAACTCTGTAGGAAAAACCACTACTGCGACTGGAGTAAGACGGAAGGCAGCAGTAGTGGAACCATTTCTAGTTTGCAGTTGAGTTCGGCCATACTTTAAAGCGCCAATAACACTCTTGTTGTAACTGAATAATTTGTCCCAATCTTCATTCTGGTCAACAAATCGTATTATTTTAGAATATTCCAATTAAATGATGATATAAATTTCATCTTAACACACCTATTTTAAAAAATTGGAAAAATTCAAACAATTGATTTGAAAAGTCTAACATAAACCTTTTCAAATATGACTTGGATTTTAAAATATTTTCGAACCCTCTGGACAAGTAAAATATTGTGTAATGGATAATTTACACAACAGGTAGGACACTTAAACATCTAGTACTTAGAATAAGAGTATTATTTATTTTCTGGAGCTACCAAGCCAGCAAGAATGTTAATGTTCCTTTAACTGTGTGACACATGAAAACGCACTAAATTGACTGAAAGCGCTGGCAAAACATAAAGCAGACGAAATGTATTTTTTTGCAATCCATTAGGCTCTAGTCTGGCTGAAAGTTTACTAAAAGGTAATCCAGCAAGGTAGATCTACCAGTTTCTTTAATATTCTGATTTAAAATCTGAAGTAAACCAAAGTTGATAACTAGTTTACACCTTACTTTGTTCAGGCACATATAGTCGAAAAAAAATCAAATTTACAGTTATCTACATTGCTAGATATTTTTCCATTCTTCATTGCAGAGAACAACAGAAATTAGTTTGTGAAACAATAGAACGATTATTATCTGGTTTACCTCCAGCAGAAATCTATGACAACTTCAAGGAAGAAATTGAGAATGGTCTATCTCATCCAGCACCAGATGTAAATTGTTTATGTCTAACACAGGTAAATTTGATCGGAATACATGACCTGAGTTTTAATGGGAAGACTGGAATGACTGAGAACACTCGTTTGGAACAGCTGTCATATTGCATATTGGTTATCGCATATAATTAAAGACATAAAGATATATAGGCTATCCCTAAGCATAAAAAGGTAGTCTGTTCACACCACAATATTTTTTATTTGAAAGTATGAATGATAATCAATCACTAAAATGTCTACTTGTCTAATATAGTAATTGATTACTGATACAGCTCTGCATTCTTTATATTAAACTATATGTATTGTGTTGCTTTTTTAAAGCTCTTACGAGTAGCCAAGACAGACCCTAACCGATTGATTGGATGGTTGGATATCTTACCGAAGATAATATCTCAGCTCGGAAATGAAATTCTTGCTGTGGCCAAGATAGCTGGTGATATTTTAACAATGTTAGGTATGAATTGAGTGTATTCCTTTTGTTCCGTAATGGTATTTAAGAAGCAATGTTTAAATGCTGATCATAAATGAACCCCTTTAAATTATCTACCCCTTTAAATTATCTACCATAATTTACCTATGTACAGAGAACGAAATCCCACTGCCAAAGTGAAATTTTCTCAATTTGCATAGCATAATATGGTATCATTTCCATATTTGTGAAACTTTGAGGCTTTAATATGATCTACTGTTTTACAACACAATAATATATAAAATGTATAATCAATCAACCGTTTCAGACCTTATGCAAAGTAACAATATTACAAAGAAATTAGATTAAGTTTGATGGATGTTTCTTCTGATAAACATTGAGTTAGAAATTGGGTATTTTCTTCAACAATATATCCATACAGGCAATTATGCAAGTAATGAGACATTGGGTTGTAATACATATGTTATAGCAGTTATAGAATATTATTATTATATATTAGGAAAAACACGAAATGGAGCTATAAGTTTATACAACCATAGTATGTTGAAAGAAGTTATGGAGAAAAATGATATAGTTAGATTTAGAGTGTATCAGGTAATACTGAGATGCCATAAAATAAAATGGGTTTTCACATCCTCCTTTTCTGTTCCATCTGGGCTAATGAAGACAGGCATACACCATGAAGTCTTTTATCAAATTCTAACAGTCAAGGGGGGTTGGATGGCAGAATGGTTAGCATGTGCATGCTTTATCATAAAGCCTGTCATTGAGTCAACTGGTGTTGCTTTGAATCCCCAGTTGTACATGACAAGGAGTAGGGTTGCCTGTCCAACATGGTGGGTTTTCTTAGGGTTCTCCTGTTTCCCCCACTGCTAAAGACCCCTACGCGCAAGCAAATTATTGAAATGAAATTAAACCATATGTTAGTCCCAAAATGACCTAGTTTGTGTCAAAACAACCAAATTTCTCTCTAACAGTCAAGGGTTAGTTTTTTGCCCCTTCCAAATGACTAGGAACTTTCTCATCCAACTCCAGGGTTATACCAGCAAACCCCTTTATTAAAATACATCACCTTACTTACTGGGCCACTGCAGTTCCCTGCTGACAAGAAAATCAACAATCCAGGGAGGCCGTTTAACAACTTTACTGTATAGTGAAGGAGAAAAACTTCTGGATGACTTCTTGTGGGATTGTTGTCCAGTGGTTAACACATGGCTTGTTCTTGGTATTTAGGTGTCAAAATTGGCAAATGTAGGAATTGAATGGAATTTCAAAAACTGCTTAACCAATCCAGTAAAGTCATTACAAGTTCTCAGTGACAAGGGCAATCATACTGTTAATAACTGATTTATAACTCTTTCAAGAAACCCAGTACGTTTTGTTTTTTTTGTTTTTCTTAAAAAAGAACATTGGTCTTCGAATAAAAGTCAAAACAGTATAAGTCAAATAATTAAATTTTTATTTATTTGCAGATAATAATTGATATCTGTCGACTGTCTCAGGAGGGTTTACAAATGTCAGAAGAAAGTGGACTTTTGAAACAATTAACGAATGAAATTTTTAAAAATGACATCTTGCTTCAGTTAAATGCTATAGAAATGTTGTCCGATTTAGCACAAGTACAGCATGGTCTAGTTTATCTAGATCAAGCTGGGGTTATAGTTAAATTAGAGGAATTAATGAAGGCCACTGAAACAGATGCATTGGCTGGTTTACTTCTGCCAGGTACAGAATTAGTTAAAGTTGCATGTATCAAAGAAACACTACTGGAGATGGAATTTAATTATAATAATGGGAAATGGGGCTATTTTTCTCCTTTACTATGCAAAAAGTATTTAAGTACCCAGGTGTATGTCCACTGATTTCTTCATTTATATTCAAACGTAGGAAATTTTGTAAATGCAATGCCAAACAGTGTTCTTGGTAGAATATTTGTGGGATAGTTCATTATGGTACCCGTACATTGAAAGCTTGCAGAGTTATCTTTCCAGTCATAATTTAACTGAAGTTCATCAGTAGTGGAATTTTGGTGGATTCTCTCCTCTAAGCTATGCATGTGTGTGCTGGCAAACACCTTTGGTTATGTGTGCACAAAGGAAATTAATGTGCCCACAGGAACCCTATTGAAAATCAGAATGTTTTGAATGCAAGAATTATTCTCTTGTGTATGTCTTTTGACTGTTAAAGCTTGTGAACTCCATACATTCATTCCCCACCCCCCACTCTGATTGGCTTTCTGGGACTTATCTACAGGACAAAGTTCTGAGGTTTTTGCCATCAGTATTGAACATTTAATATTAATATTGCGAAAATGTTGTTTTATTTTCACTCATTAACATATTTTTTTTTGATTGTCCTATCATATTTTAACTTTTAAAGTAAGTGATCTTTTTTTTTCAGGCTTGGTGAAATTTTTTGGTGGTATGTGTAAACATCATCCGAAGGAAGTGTGTCAAAAATTCCCAGCATTTGTCAATGTTGTTTTTAATAATTTGAATAGTAATGATGTTGGCCAGAAAAATGTAGCCATTGATACACTTGGATTTCTAGGAAGTACAGTTGAAGGAAAACAAACCTTAGAAAAATTAGGTAAAATCTGCCGTTTAAAATTTGTGATTCAGATAAAGCCAGTTTCGCGATTTAATAGTTTACACCAAAAATGACACTTAAATTCGTAAACAAAATGACTTTGAAATGAAAATTTACACAATTACATTTTATCCCTTGACTAAAACTGATATCACATCACATCAACGTAATTTCGCTTCTGTGTTTTGGTAATGTAAGTCCTCATATTGAAATGGCTCATGATAATGCAAACTACATTTCAATCTGTTTCACAGAGAATTACTTTTGAATTATCTCTGTCACAGATGACTGTTTTCAACACGTGCATTGACTTCACACGGCGTCAGTCACTGGCTCAATGGTTCGTGCATTGTTTTCATAACACGTAACTGCTTCGGGCAAAATGATGCCTTTTACTAATTTTAATACCCATTTACACTAAATAGAAAATATTTTTAACTACAGATACTTAAAACGACTTTATTTATTTTTCTTAGAATTTGTTTTAGAATTTATTTTGTTGGAAGAAAAAGGTTAATACAGTCGCGTTGATGTCATCCTTATCAGTGATTGTAGCGGCCATGCGAATATTCACTGCTGATCAGTGTAACCACATTTATGCACCAATTTATGATCCTTAGCCTGTATATTAGGCCCTGACTTTCCTTGATACACAAGATAATTCAGTGTCATATTTAATAGTAGATTTTAATATCCAAACTCAACAAAACTCTTTTCTATCATTGTTTCAGGCAATCAGATGGATAATGGAGTTCGGGTATTGGGAAGCATTATTAAAGATACAAAAGTTGAATTCCAATTAAGAGCACTGGATTCCCTGGTATCTTTACTTACTTTAAAGGTACATGTATCATAAATTAATAGAAAATGTATCTAGGTAATGAAAACAAAATGTTATATACGAGTACAAAACTTTTTAAGAACTGGAAACCATGACAAATATATCTTTGGGAGGGGGGGGGGTGCACTCGTTCCAACAGGCTAAAAACTGTCTGACTAAACAGCAGACGGGTTTGCTGTTCAAAATGCTCCCCATTTTTCGAGTTAGGTCATTCAAAATTCAGGTCATTCGGATGTGAATTTATAACTATGAGATCACAGTATTTACAATTACTTGTATTTTAATTTTACAGGAAGATGAACAAACTGAAGAATTGTTAAGTCTCACAGAAAAATGGTTTAATACATTGATGGCGGATCCTTTTCAATATATCTGGTCTTTGTGTCTGCGGCCTTTTGATGAAATCCGATGTTCTGGTTATAATGTTATGAGAACTCTTGCCACATTACCATGGGCACAGAAAATAATGAACAATTTACCTGGTTTTACGGAATTTTTATTGAACCGATCAACAGAGACAAGTAAAGAAGGTCGAGATTCCAAGTATCTTGTTATACAAACTCTTGTCAACTCACCCACAACTACAGAAATATTTGGTCGTCCATATTATGTGAAGTTATTTGAGTATTATCAACAAGGAGCCTATTTTGTCCGTGCTCAAGCAGAAGTTGCTATGGAGGGTGATGGTGGCTCATAAATAATTATTATCAACACATGAATTTATATTGTCATGTAAACATTATTGTTACTGTTAAAGTTTTACAATATTAAAAAAACATAATTTTAACTGGCTGTCAACTGTGAATGTCTTTGATATTTTTTCTATAATAGGTCTCTCAAAATTATTCAAAAAATCAATTTGGTGACTTATAATGTATACACAATCTGTGATGACGTTTAAACCCTTTTCATCAGGAAAATTATGTAACAGGTTTCCAATGCCAATGTCTACAGTCGCTAGCATAAACTTCAGATTCTAGATGTGATTGAGTCATTGGTAGGATCTCAAACCAATTGAGGGGCCTTTTTATACGTCCAGATTGAAATGTGGTCGTATATTGTCGTCGCCCCCGCCCGTCCGACCGTCAGTCTGTCGGTCTGTCGTCCACAAGCTAAAGTTAATATCCGATTGACTTTAAATTTATACACAGTGTTTAAGGTCATGAGAGGAAGAAGCCTTTTGTTTTTCAGCAATTTCCGATAATAACTACCAGAGTTATGGCCTTTGATCACTTCAAAAAATCTTGTGGACGCTCTAGAGGCCAAAGTTAATACCCGATTTACTTTAAATACACACACACTGTTTAAGGTCATGAGACGAAGAATCGTATTGATTTTGAGCGATTTCAAATAATTACTTCCAGAATTGTCTCCCATGATCACTTCAAAAAACCTTGTGATGCTATAGAGATCAAACTTATCATCCGATTGACTTTAGATTCATACACAGAGTTTAAGGTGTTGAAACAAACAAGTATTTTGATTTTCAATGAATTTTGATAACTGAAAACTGCTAAATCCATGATATTAAATTTTTCCTATACTAATTGTTAGCGTGGGGCAAAACTCTTATAAAAAGCAAACAAATTCTAATGGTTTTCATATAATTACATAATGAGTTGTTACTCTTAATCAGATTTTAGTGTATTAGAAATGTTTCATTACCATAAAAAGTAAAAATATGCAACAACCCTTGTTGACTGCCCAGACGATTTAGCTGCTGTGGGCGTATGTTTTGTTGCCTGGCAACCTATCTTTAACAAATTTTATGCAAAATTATTTTGTCAACTTGAATCCTGATATTTTACCTTTATTCTATAGTAAGTGCAGGAGGACCGTGCTACAAACTAACAAATTTGTGAAGATAAAACCATGGAAAACACAAAATACACAGACATTGCAAGACATATTAAACTAAATTGGAACTGAAAGCTAATGTTTACTTCAAGAGGTGTAGGATTTCTAACACAGCTACAGAGCAAGAGGTTTTGGGAAGATGGACATATGCCAATAAAGACTATATTTTCCAGACTGACTGTCTTTTAGTTAAAGGGAACATTTTAAAAAAAATAAAAAGTGATAATCCATATAATAATGATCAAATATAATTTTAATTTGACATTCTTCTTCTTCTTTGCCCTATGCTTTTGCTGTTTAGATTAGTTGAAATTGGTAGGTTTTTTGTACTGTATTTTAAGTCAGTCGGATGATAAATTTAGCACTAAAGACTTGTCTTGGTGAGCATGGGCCTGTATAAATCAATAGTTTTGTTGTCTACAGGGACCATAAGACTTTTCAATTTGAACAAAAGTAGTTATGGAAAATCATTTTAGGCTACCTAGGAGTGTATAAATTTCAAGTAAATCAGGCAATAAATTTAGCACTTAAAGTAGAGCCATGGACGTGTATTATAAGGCCCTCAATTAATGTGGATGCGTGGATTAGGATTGGCAGGTTGCAACAGTATCAGCATGAATGTCAATGCAAACATATTTTGCCATCTCACAAAATAAATAAGATATATAAGGTTTGTATTATTTATGATCAATTGATATAAAAACTCCATAATCACCACAATGACGATACGATTTGCTTTCTTGCTTTTAACTTTATTTGTTTTGTTTTTTTAGAACTGATAGTATTGAAAAAGAAAATAAAGTTTAGGGAATATTGGTTTAAAAGGAGATAAAAACATGAAAATGTGTTGTTTTTCATGGACCTATTATAAAGTCCATGTTTTAATCAAAATAGGCCCACAGGTTGTTTTTGATAAATCAATCAACGGTTTTCGCATAGCTTAAAATATATTGTAAAACTATTTAAGCGTAACGGTAGTTTTCCATGCACAGACCAATAGGATGGTCATGGAAGTTCTTTTATAGTTAACATGCATTATTGGGTTCAGGTGGGTAGGTAAATGGTCTTTAGTCTCTTGGAACATGTCAATCTGTATCACAGGTAATGTGGATGCCTTCTTCTAGCTCTGTGTAAGATGACTGACCTTTATATATATAAAGTTCATATGCCTTCTATGTGTGACGTTACATAACACAGCATCGATTATTGGCATTTAATAGCTTGTGCATTATTTACATAGTAACGTAAACTGGTCTGAGCAGCCGATAATAGATGGTGCCTTTTTTGCATACTATTCGGTCCATGTAAGTCAACCCATTTACACTAAATATGCTTTATTTTTTATCCAGATGTACTTGAAACAGCTTTATTTATTTTTCTAATACTTCAAAAAAAAAATGTTTCAGAATTTGGATTAGCAGAAGGCAAATAAGTTAATGTATAGCTATAATAAGTCTCTCAACTCATTATGATCTTAAGTCTTCGACATTGAAAACAAACTATTTGTCAATTTAAATTAACATTGATGTTGATCGAGATTTGACCGAGAGAAGATGGGTTTCTAATAATCAATATTTATGACAAAATAAACATTTTTGTATTGGTCATTGGTACACGAATTGTGTACCATAATGGTGCGTTCCGGTGTCATTTGTAATAAAGTACTCGAAGAACGAGGCTAGACCTATTCCACAATTAATGATGTCAGTGTAGCCTGGAATAACCAGATTCTAGAGATTGCCATTCGCTTGAGAACTCTTCTAGAATATCTCGCCGAACCTAATTGAAAAGGAATTGTAGTAGAAACACAAATGATTGAATGTAAATCCATTTACATACATTCATATTACATTATGTGCTTCGACCCGTTTGTGTCAATTTTTAGTCACAAATAAGCGAATTAGCTCCTTTAATATTGTGTGCTAATTAACAAAAGTGAGAAAGGTGAATGTTGAAGATAAAATGCGACTTGATGATCGAGATGCATTCTTCCGTTCGTTGGACGTGCCGATTATAACTTTTGAGAATGAATCAAGTGCACACGCACTTCCTCACTTCATTCATTAATCGGTCTGTGTCTTTTTTGTTTTTATAGACAAATTCTTATCATTTTTAAAGAAAGCTGATAATTTATTTGTTTTGGTACATAAATGTGACATTTTATATTTTCATTTACATGTAAAATAAAATCACTCTTTTTAGAGAATCCAAAGTAAACTGTATGGACGTTTTGCGCTTCATATTTTATGTAAATTCTGCAGAGTTTATTCCACAGTCACAGTCACTGAGTCAGTTCAGTGCCAAGCCCAATACTTTCCAGTCAACTTCAGTCCAGTCTAGTCAGCGTTGGCATTGTTTGCAGTTTACCACTTTCTCTGGTAAGTTCATTCTTGGGATTTTTTATAAGGATCAACTGAACTTAGCGACCATAATATTGTATCGTTCCAGTGCCAGTACTGATGTTTTTATTCTTTTATTCAGAATTGTTCTCAATAAATGATACTGATAGTGATAAAACTATGACTAGTACTATGAGATGAAAGTTTACTTGATCATTAAACATTGTGATTTTAACATTTAGGCCCTATTTATGTTACTAAATAATAATATATTACTTTGACAAGATGTGCTAACCAATCTTGATTTAGAGTTGTACCGGTACTTTATTGTACAAATATTAAACGTTTACTAAAAGATGAAATCTTATCAATATTATCATTGTTTTGATTTGTAGAAATAGAAATGTTTATTAAAGATGACACTGTGTCTGCATGTATGAACAAGGGCATTTCATAAATCGCCAATACATGTATTTGTTAGTACCGGTAGATACTACATTGTACTCACAGAATTATGTCATTAGGTTCAACATATGATACTGGTACCATAACAAATCATTTTTACTGCAGGATCATCTATGATCTTTAAGAGGCATTTACATGTAGTAACTATAGAGTAATCAACTAAAATATAATAATGCACTTACAGTGTATGGAAAACGGGTACCAGGTACACATGTACCGGTAGTAATAACGTTAAAGACCACATAAAATAATATTTCTTAATTGCATATATTGATAGCCAAGGGTTACTAGATTCATTTTACGTCAAGTTCACACCAATCTGATTAAAATTAATTCACATATTAACGTTTAAACATCAGACAGCAAAAAAACGTTTTTTTAAATTTTCAATTACAACCTTAATCCAGTTGATTGGCTGGTGACGTCACAGGCACTACACACAATCTATACAATATATCACTGTATACACACCACCAGTTAACACGTGTGTATTCGTCGGTCCAGTTAACATTTGACTGGAGTAATCATTAACTCGTCATTATTTACATGTAAGCTACATATCACTATACTTTACAAGTCAAAGCATTTTCAAAAGTCGACCTTTCTCATCTTGAGTTGTAATAGATTATATATTTCAAGATGCCACGTTATCGTTGTGTTATTGAGAGTTGTGGAAATTCCAGCAAGGAAAAGGGGAATAATGTACCGGCGTTTCACAAATTTCCCAAGCATGAAATCTTACGGAAAGAGTGGATTGCGTTTGTAAACAATTCAAATCCTGATTGGCAACGTACAGTCACAACAGTGATATGCAGAGAACATGCCTTTATTATTAAAAAAAAGTTAAACGATGTTAGACATTATAACCTGATCTTATCGCGCAAACGTATATCCATCAAAATGATTTATATTTAGATGTTTGAACACTAATCAACAAATAATATTAGGCTACTTTATTACAAAAACATCGATGAACAAAGCTAATTAATCTGGTCGGCGTAAAAAGTAATAATTACCTAATCAACATTCTTTTAAGAATTAATTTACGACCCAGTCTCTGAGCAACGTTAGTCTGATTGATTTATGGTAGGTATAAACGATCCCTACACTTGCCATCAATACACGAAGTAGTTAGATGACCCTTCTCAATCTGTTATTCCATTAAGATGGTTACCAAAAAAATGTATTTGTACTGTTAATTCTGACATATATTGAGATATTTTTTCGTATTTCATTTTTACGGTCTATTTCAGTGTAATGAAGTCAAAGGCGTATGCAGAAAGAAAGGCGCCGTATGACGATAACGGATTGTCACTTACAAATCACGTTTCAATCATTTTTGATGTTTATGATACATTTGGCATGACAACATCTTTTTACCCCCGTACTTTTTTACTCGGGGGGAAATTAGAAGAACCACAATACTCTTCTGATGAAAATGTATCTAGAATCGTTTGGACTGCACACACGATTGTAGAGGGTATTTAATCTCTGCCGTGAGAAAATAGAACGACCGGACATTATGAAACAAATTCTAAATTAGAACAACGATACTCTTCTGAGGAAAATGTATCTCGAATCGTTTGGACTGCACACGATGGTAGAGGGTTTAAAATCGCTGTCGTGAGAAATCAAAACGACCGTACATTATGAAACAAATGCTAAAATGGATTTTAAATTAAAATTACATAATTAATTAACAAATTTTTCCGTAGTCAATTGTTTTATTTAATTAGGGGGATTAGGGAATCAGGCGTTAATGAATACACACGCCGGCTGTATATAGGTAATTAAAGAATAAACATTCCGAATATGCATTCGGTCACTGTGACGTCACTGGGGTCTGAGGGAATTAAGAGTGTTTTCGATAATTGGCCAAGTCATTTTTACCAGAGGTCTATATTTGCGACTTTGAGAGACGATATCTGAATTAATTTTCATCAGATTAATGTTAAACTGCCGTAAAATGCATATAGTAACCAATGTCTATAAGGCTGCGTTTCCACCAAATTTCACGTGTTACGTATCACGTGTCATGTGTCATGCATGACACGTGATACGTAACATTGGGGGTTTCCACTGGATTTCACATCGAACATGTCACATGTCATTCGTCCTGTGTTCGCCATGGGTGACGATTCAGACTCATCTGACGAGGAAATTTGTGCTCTATGTCTGTTGTACCGACGAGCTAGGATAGAAAGAGAAACCGCAGCAGGCGCTCAATATGGTGCAGGGACCATTACTTATTGCGTCCAGAAAGGGGTCCCACAGAAGTGGGGTTCTCTTCTTAGGCATATCAAGTTGTGCTTATAGTTATTCATGTTTAGGACAAGCGTAAATAACTAATTTTAGACGATCAAAACACAGGTTCTTTTTACAATCGATACGAACACGTGGAGTTACCAAAAGGGAAAGTAAAAGCTGTGGAAAACCCAGGGGAAAACCCAGATCGGACAGACGTGACACATGACACTGGTAAAAAGAATGAACATGTTCATTCTTCAAAAACGTGTCATTTCACGCGTGAAACGTGAAAAGTGACATTGATGGAAACGGTTCCTACTAAAATCATATGTTTCTATTTCTTGTCACGTGACACGTGACATGTCACGTTTCACGTGAAACTTGGTGGAAACGCAGCCTTAGTTAGATCAGTTTCCTTTTCTGGTTTTATGTGCTCTTTAAGATATAATGGCCATGTAATGGGTAATGGAAGATTTCAAAAGTGATGAGAACCGTTAATAGAAATGTAATTAATTTTACTACATTCCAAATATCATGTAAAATGGTCATAAATTTACCTTCTTTAATAGCTTTTCAATGACATTTTATGCTACATATAAATATTTCCAATATAAAAAGCCTCAGTAACACTAAAGCCATATTTTAATCTTAATCTTTTCTTTTTGATATTCACTGTCACTGATCTTGTCTTTTTTTTATTGGAATTCTTCAATTCAGTGAAATGTAGATGTCACATTAGTTGACGGATGCTTTTTCTCCGGTACCGTATGAAATCCTACTGGCCTAAAGCCAAATAATTAAGATTCAAAGAGGTGAAAGGAAATGAAATGAAATGGGGTTTAACGTCCTACTGTTCTGAACCTAACCTGCGCTAATAAAGACGCGCTACGGCCTACTCTTATATCGAATTCCAACTGCCAAGGAATCTTTTACATGCACGTCAAGGGATCTTTTAGATCCGAACAACTACACAGCTGTCCTTCTGCATCGCTGACAAGGCAAAACCACGCCGGGACATCTGGATAAACTTTCTCGGCCAATGCAGGGAACAAACACCCGATTTCCAGGCTAGCGAGTCAGCGTCTAACCCACTTAGCCAAGTGATCCCCTACTATACTAATAAGATGAAAGAATGTAGCAAGACTTGTGGTAATTTAGCCGCAGCTTTACCTGATTGTTACTTTTCCTTCATAATAATAATGGTCCAGGTCAATAAATTGTTTGTATTGTATGCTATTCGGGTCACTATATAAACCCTAACTTTCAACATAATTTATCGGGTTACAATATGGTACGTTGGATTCTAAGGTCTGTCATAAAGTAAAGGGGCATGGTTTCGATTCCCTACTGCTTGTACATGTGGGAGGTGAATGGCCGAATTATAGCATGCGTGCGCTGTTCATAAGGTCTGTCATTTAGACAACTGTTGTGGTTTCGATTCCCCAGTTGTATGTGACAAGGACTACTGTGTTGCTTGTCCAACCGCGTGGGTTTTCTCTGGGGGTCCCCTGGTTTCCTCCTATACTGCTAAAGATCCCTACGGGGAAACAAATTACTAAAATAACATTGTATAATATGTTATTACCGAAATGACCTAGGTACCAGTAGTTTGTGTCGTGTGGACCTTAAACCTCAGTTCTCTCTCTCACTTGTACATGTGTACTGACAACAAATCCTGTCACCTGTTCAGCCTCAGCGATTTTCTGTGGGCCCTCCAGTTGCCTCTCACTTATATAAACTCTGATTCGCTATTGAATTATTGAAATGAAAATTGAACTATGTGTTAGTCCCAAAATGACTTAGTTTGTGTCAAGTAGACATTTACACCTCTCTCTCTCTCTCCTACATATTTTTCATCAGTGAAAAATACTTTATTTCTATAAGCAATGCTTCGATGTTCAAAAATTATATTATAGTTGAACTAAGTTTATTTATTTTGAATATAATGAATTAATTTATTTTCTTGGTGATATGTGTATTTGTATTATTCCCTTTCTCTAATTTCAGGTTAAGAGTTGGCCTACTTTATATGTTTAATATATTAACTGTATGGAAGTGAAGTTATCCAACATGAGCATCCAAATGGTTAAACACTATAAAGTAGCATTACTCATTTCCTGATTTACCACAGTAAACAAAGTTATAATACATTGTATAAGAAATACAGTTTAATTTAACAAACGACTGAAGGAAAATTGACATTTTCTGTGATATTTTACTCATCAGCCTTTGCTAAAATGTGTTTTTGGTGTGATAGTCTTATCAAAATATTTGCTTAATGTTTTCAATGAGGTTAGCAGAGGATAGATAATGACACCCACCAAATGGAAAGCTCTTATTTTCTTTGTGGTATTTTTGTCGGCTTCTGGATTTTTCTACACACAATATTATAACGAATGTTTTCTGAAAAATTGTCCTCATCTAAAATATGTTGGTGAAGATGAATCTCGACTTTTCGACATAACTAATGAATCCCGAAAAGTCAGCAAAAATGATATTGATTTTGAAAAGGAAGATGTGATTGTATTTCTTCACATTCAGAAAACTGGGGGAACTTTTTTTGGAAGGAATCTTGTGAAAAATTTGGATGTTGATCCACCCTGTATCTGTGGATTCAAGGGAAAAAAAAGATGCGATTGTTTTACAAAGAATAGAAAAATTTGGTTATTTAGTCGCTATTCTACTGGCTGGCTGTGTGGGCTTCATGCTGATTGGACAGAACTTAAATCATGCGTGGAGTCTAAAATGGATGAAAAGGAAGGACGACACCGTAATAGAAGGTAGAATTTTTTTTTACTAAATGTGTTAAAGATACATTATGGGAGATTAGATAAACAGCTGGCAATTCTCACTATAAAAACTAGATAATGTAATGGGAATTTTCTGAATTGATCCACTTGGAACCGAGATTTTAGCGATTGAATATTGGGGCTAGCCACGGTCATCATTACTATATTCTCTAGGATAGAAAACAAAGTTGAGACTAAGACAACATTATCAAATCTTTTGACATATGTGACAATGAGCATTGAGCAGCAGAACAGATTCTAATCCAGTAAATATTGCAGACTAGTGATGACATCGAGAGTTGTTTTTGCTTGATAATTAATGTCTAATTAATAATTTAGATAACCTACAATAGGCAGATTTAGCTCTTACATAATGTATGTTTAATTAATTTAGTTCGTGAATAAAAGATTTTGTTAATGGTGATCATCATTAGAATATAATTTCTATCATTTGAATGATAAAAAAAAATCAAGACTGTTGTACTCAGGCACTGTGACTAGTTATACATGTACATGTATATTTCACTCTGTTAGAACACAAAATGTACATGCACATTTTCCTACAATATACCAGTCTGTTTCACAGAAAATTACTAACGAATTAACTCTGTCACAGATGACTGTCCACAACACTTGCATAGCTTTCATGTGGCATCAGTCATTGGCTCAACGGCTCGGCTCGTGCATTGTTTACATAACACCTAACTGCTTCGAGCAAAATGATGCATTTTACTCATTTTAGACTAAATAGAAAATATTTTTTAACTACAAATACTTCAAACGTCTTTATTTATTTTTCTTATACATGTACTTCAAAAAAATGTTTGAGAATTTAATTTGTCGGAGTAAAAAAGTTAATATGCCGAACTCATTAAGTCTCGTCAATGTCATGCTTATCAGTGATTGTAGCGGCCAAGCGAATTAGTTTGACGATACACATGTAGTCTCTATGAATATGATAGAGATAGAACCATGATATGATAAAAGATGGAAAATCAAAGTTTCTCATAAATTATCTAGGATTCTTCTTTAGTAATAGTAATGTATGTATGTAATAAATACACCATATCTTATGGTACTTTAAAAGTACCCTTTAGTAATTATCTTAAGAAGAATTATGTTTTTTGTTATATTACAGATTGCATTATATTACTGTATTGAGAAATCCAATACTTCGCTATCTTAGTGAGTGGAAGCATGTTGCACGGGGAGCTACATGGAAAGGTTCAAGGCTTTATTGTAATGGACGTGAAGCAACTTTAGAGGAGGTTCCATTTTGTTATGATGATTCGGACTGGATGGATGTTACCCTTGATGAATTTTTAAAGTGTCCGCACAATCTAGCAAATAATAGACAAACTCGCATGTTAGCGGATTTAAGTAAAATTAATTGTTATAATACGACTACAATGAGTTCGGAGGAAAGAGATTTCAAAATGTTACAAAGTGCCAAGAAAAATCTTCAAGACATGGCATACTTTGGATTAACAGAATATCAGAATTATTCCCAGCTTTTGTTTGAGGAAACATTTAACGTGCCCTTTATTGATGACTTTGAACAAAAAGAGGACACAAAAGGAAGTAAAGTGAAAGTAGATTCTTACATGGAGAGACTAAAGGAAAGGAATTATTTAGACATTAAACTATATGAGTTTGCAAAAGATCTGTTCTTTTGGCGAGTGCATAATATACTCAACATTACTGTTTGATGGAATTTAATTTTATTATTAGACTGAATCATTCTCTTTCCCCAGTCTATAATACATACAATGTAGCTACTGTTGTCATGATATATCAATTGATGCATGGTAATTCACTATCTTGTATCCAGATGCTTCTTTTATTCTTCCACGCCATCTTTTTCTCGCATACTGGCAGGGAGAGGGAGAAATAACATCAACTTGTAACAAACTACATGTAGGTTAATTTGTTACAAGCACATCATTCAACAGCGAGTACATCTACACATGAAGCAGTGGAAGGAAACTGTAGGACTAAATGGAAAACCAGAAGGTTGAGCAAGAGACCTTACTCCTCGTCAGTACAAGATGTGAATCAATACCAAGCCATTTGACACAGAGACAGGGTACAACTTATTCAATCTGATTATTTTTATAATTTATGAAAATGTACTGTGTACATTATATTATAACATATTTATTTTACATGTATGTACGTATCTCAAATTTTCAAAAAAGTAATGTTTACATGTATTTAAGATACACAATTTTGTGTCTGTAAAAGGTGGCCATAATGGCATAAGCTACATGTAGCATGTTACTCATTTACTAACAGGTACATGTATATATAATTGCTAATGTATATACAATATGTACATTATTATTATTAATTCAACTGATCATTCTGCTCACACAGCATATGGAGATTTTACCCGTGGAAAACATTTGTTTTCATGTGTAGGAGTATTTTAGCTGTTTAAATACTATAAATCATGTAGTTTTTAATAGTTAATCATGTTTCAGACAACATGTAAACATCAGGGGACTCGGCAGTTGTCACAGCCTTCAGCAAAATGACAAGAACATCTGATACATATACCTTTACTGCAATAGGATGAAATAGTTTCTTGTACACTAGGATGAAAATAGTTTTGAATGATTTAAGATATACATTGTACATGTAATAATATCAAAAGTCTAATAATATCAAAAGTTCATACCATTAGCACACATTACCAAACTGGATGCTGGTAAAACAATGTCCTCTACTTCAGTCAAGTTGCCAGATCTACATGTACATCTAAATACATGTAGCACCACCATGCAATTGTGAATGAGCTAATTACTGCATGCTATGAATCATTAAAGGGCATATAACAGACAGCTCTATTGATAATATTCACTAGGATTTTTTAACTGCATGTTGAGGGCACTGTCACGGTCTCACCATATCAATCTTTATTAAAATGGGTCTGTCTGTCTGTCACACTTTTTGGGAAACAATATCTCCTTAGAGCTAAGCATTGCAATGTCTTTGGTCGATGTTTTGGGACAAGACAACTTTGATTCTATATACTACTAATGGAGAATGTTGAAACTTAGTGTATAGTTTCACTACTTGGTACCTTTACTGAGTTTGATTATAAACATTTTATGTTTAGACAAAGTATAGATAATCATTTTGATTGCTTAATACTTTTGAAGAAGATAAATGTGCAATTAAATGATATGTATCATTTAATGATTTTGGGATTTCTGTGTGGGACATCAAACTTACTGTTGGCTTGTTATTGTAATACAAATATATATCCCTTAGGTTTGTCAAATGTCAGTCCTGATAATAATTACGATTTTAGTAATAATGTGCCAAATCAATTAATTGTAATTTTTCCTTTGTTTCATTTTCCATGTGGAAAGAAATACATATATATTAATATAAGTTTAATGAAATGTATTACAATGCATGTCCATTAGAATTACTGTCAATCATTACTTGATGTTTTTTTCGGAGTAGAAACAATTATCCTGAAATTATATATGTATTTTTACCCATGATCATTTATTTCATTATATTTAAAATCTGGATACTTGAAGATATCATTCTAATGGATGCCTGATTTTATGGCAGTAGTAGATTGATACAGGGTGATACAGGGTACAGTGTACATATTTTCTAGCTGTTCAGTCTTATTGCCAATCTGATCTTGCAGGTATATCAAGATTAGAAACTGTTTATTTCTTGTAACCTTTTCATAATACTTAGCTTGATTTTTTTAGGAATGTACATTTCTGATCAATTAGTAAATCAAATATGACTTCAGTTTTCACAAATATTACTATCTCTTGGTTATTATTATTTCTAGTATATCCCGATTGCTTAGTGTGTGGTAAATGATTGATGTGTATATTTTTCAATCAGTTAATTTCTCTGCTAGACAGTCAGGATTGAAACAAGAGTCATGGTTTAAACATGCAATGCATGTATGTAAACATAGCCATTTTAGCCAGGGGGATCTTCCCGAGATATTACATTTCAGAGAAAAAATGTCATTCTCAGACAAAAATATAATTAATAGGTCAAAAGTAGCATGTTTGGTTAATATTAGTTGTTGAATTCTGGTAAACATTTAATAGCCTTGTCCTACTAGTAATCCGTAGGATGTTAAACCCAATTTCATTTCATTTCCTACTAGTAATCATATGGAGTCCTATAGTCCTTGTGTGTAAAGCAAAGATAGATAAATGTTTGTTAGGCTTTTTTAAAATTCTTGAAAGCTATAATAATATGGTCATTTTGGTGCATATCTGGGATAACTTGAGTCCACTTTGCTTAAATACAGAAACTGTGATTTCGCACAACTTACCAAATACATGTACATACTACGTTTTAGTTTTACTGATGTAATAATAATCAGATGTACACGATTTTGACAGGAAAATTTAAGCAAACAAACAAATGAAAAAACAAAACCCACCACCATCAAACACCAAAATATCAAAAAAAGAAAATTTTTTCATCACTTAAACTATTATTTCAATACCCAAAATCATGTTGAACTGATTCAAACCGAAAGGGACTTGGTGAAGGACTGGGCAGGTGACTTATAGTTTTTAATTCACCAATTTTTCCCAAATAAAAGTAGACTGACAATCTGATTATAATCCTGCCCACACCACTAGTTGCCCACATTAATAAAAGTCACTGATTTCTTCCATTTACCATTAAGTTTATTAATTTATCCAGCAACTTTTTAAAAAGTTTTAAAAAACATTACTTGGCAATACTTGGCATACTCCCAGGCACCTGGACAGGCCCCAGCTGTCCCCACCTCTTACAGGACCCCGGTTCTCTTATTTTACCTATTTGTGATGACATCCTCAAAAATTCAAGCAAAAGATCAAATGATAGATGATAAGTATATACATGTAGAGAAGTGTATACACTACTATCTATTGAATTGTAAATATCTATGTATGTATGTTATTGTACAAATGTATTTTCTAACCAGGACTTCTCTCTTATAACTTACATTTCTACCTGGTCTTTACAACCGGTAATCTTTACATAAAATTGTGTTCTTTTTATCCAACATGTTGATCACATGTAAAATAAAAAAAGGTTATATATATAAAATGTCAAACAGTTTGTTCTTTAGTTATTGTTGTGAAACGTAGACAAGGTGCAAGCAAATTAGTGATGTTCGGAGAAAGAGCAACTTTTCAATACAACTTAATGCCGCTCTGTTATTGTCTCCCGTGTTTCGAACAAAGCTGGGGTCTATCGAGAAAAGTCAGTCCGTCCGACTGCTTCAAAGCCCAGCTTAGACATGGGCATGAGGGGCCCGGGCACAGGGTCTTTGGTTTTGGAGGCACAACTGTTCATGGTAAAAAGAGAAAAAAAAATCAAATTCCAGACAAACGTTTCACGGTCATCGATCTAGCGGCGCGAGGGCGGAAACTGAGCTACCCCCTAACCTTTTCGCCTTTAAATGAGCTGGAATGCTCAAATTGATGTAGGGGACCATTCGGTGAAGGCACATGTAACATCTCAATCTGTTTCACAGAGAATTACTTAGGAATTAACTCTGTTACAGATGAGTGTCCATAGCACGTGCGTTGACTGCAGTCATTGGCTCAACGGCTCGTGCAATGTTTACTTAACACCTAACTGCTTCGGGCAAAATGACGCATTTTACTCATTTTAATACTCATTTACACTTAATAGGAAATATTTTTTAACTTCAATTACTTCAAACGTCTTTATTTATTTTTCTGTTACCTCAAAAAAATGTTTGAGAATTTAATTTGTCGGAATAAAAAAGTTAATATGCCGTACTTATTAAGCCTCGTCGATGTCATGCTTATCAGTGATTGTAGCGGCCAAGCGAATATTCACTGCGGGATCAGTTTGGTAACATCTCGGCTTTCAATTGAGGTAGAATGTTCAAGCTTGATGTAGATTTTCATTCAGGCGAATGTCTAGTTCAGCTCTGAACGTTGGTGTCATTACGCTCACCCTGAACGTTCAGGAACTGGCCCATTCAATCAATGTCGAAAATAATTTGACCCCCAATTTTACTGGGCAACTTTTCACTGCTAAACGATGGGTGTCACTCTACGGAAGCCCATAAGGGTCAATCAAATGAAAAAAAAATTCTGATTATCTTGTAATTACAAGATAGACTATCTTGTTATTACAAGATAGCCTAAGATAACATATCTTGTAATTACAAGATAGACTATCTTGTTATTACAAGATAACTATCTTGTAATTACAAGATACCGAGATGCCAATTTAAAGGTCACCATACACCGATTTCATGCTCCCATAAATACCATTGCCTTCATACACCCACCAACTGCATATTTATATCATGACTCATCAATTTTAATACGCTCTCTGAAGCCACAGAACGCTATTTCTATTTTTCAAACTTCTTTAAATTTTTGAAAAGTAAGTAAGGAAAGGGATATTCTGAAAAACGGACCCTCCATCAATGAAATGAGCTGACTGACATAGCGTTTAAAAGCAGATTATTTATAGCGTGCGGTATCTCCTGATGTATACAATGTTTTGAGAGGGATTTGAAGCAAACGTTTGATAGATTAATTAGCTTGAATATATTTTTAGCCCAAATATATCATCAAATCACACAGTTTGTACGCGCGGAAGGTATCTTTAAGGAGAACATGAAATCAATGTATCATAAATGCTATTAATGAGGGAATGAAGTTAATGAGAGTATGAATAGTATTTAATGAGGGCACAACCTGGTGATGCCGATCCCGTGACATACAAAAGGGGGATTCGAAACCACGTCAGTTGACTCAATGACAGGCTTTTAAGATAAAACACGCACGTGCTAACAAATCGACCTGCCAACCCTCCAGCTCAACGAAGTATTATTGTATGTTACGGGATCGGCATCATCAGGTTGTCAGTCCTCCGGGTTCTTCCAACTGCTAAACAGAGAGGGGTATATGGTTTAACGTCCACTCGACACAAACTAGGTCATTTCGAATCCCCATTTGTACGTGACAAGGAGTAGGATCGCCTGTCCATCCTCGCCTGTCCACCGGTTTCCTCCAACTGCTAAAGAGAGTGAGGGGAGTTGTAACGTCCACTCGACACAAACTAGGTCATTTCGCGACTAACATATAGTTTAATTTCAATAATCGCTTGCACGTATGGATCTTTAGCAGTGGGAGGAAAGCAGAGGAACCGGAGAAACCCCACGATGTTGGACAGGCGATACTACTCCTTGTCGCGTACAACGGGGGATTCGAAATCACGCCAGTTGACTCAATGACAGGCTTTGTGATACAGTGCGCATGTGCTAACAAATCGACCTGCCAACCCTCCAGCTCAACGAAGTATTATTGTATGTTACGGGATCGGCATCATCAGGTTGTCAGTCCTCCGGTTTCCTCCAACTGCTAAACAGAGAGGGGGATGTGGTTTAACGTCCACTCGACACAAACTAGGTCATTTCGGGACTAACATATGGTTTAATTTTATTTCAATAATGCACTTGCGCGTAGGCGTCTTTAGCAGCGGGAGGAAAGAGGAGGACCCGGAGAAAACCCACGATGTTGGACAGGCGACCCTACTCCTTGTCACGTACAACAGGGGTTTCGAAACCACGCCAGTTGACTCAATTACAGGCTTTGTGATACTGCGTGCACGTGCTAACCATTCGCCATCCAACCCCCACCCCACTACTAAAGACCCCTACGCGCAAACGAATTATTGGAATTATATTAAACCATGTTAGTCCCGAAATGACCTAGTTTGTGTCGAGTAGACGTTAAACCCCATTCCCCATCTCCTTCCCTCCCTCCCTCCCTCTCTCTCTCTCTCTCTCTCTATCTATCTCTCTCTCTCCCACACACACACACACTTTGGCTTATAACTATCCGATAAATCAGTGTGGGACGACCTTGAAATACAACTAATTTGGCTATCTTGTAATTACAAGATAGCCTATCTTGTAACTACAAGATAGCCTATCTTGTAACTACAAGATAGTAATTACAAGATAGTCAGAATATTTTTTTTTTCATTTGATTGACCCTTATGGGCTTCCGTATCACTCAGTGTGGACGCGTGTACAGTGTAAAGGAACATCTCAGTGAGAAAATAACACCTTGCCCATTTCGCTAGAGTCAGCATGAGCATCACAACACGCTGTGTCATGGTGGCGAAAGGGTAGATTGATAGGAGGGGACGTATTTTAAACAGCGTGTTGTTTCGCTCATACTGAGTCTAGCGAGGTAAGCAAGGTCTTATTTTGTCACTAAGATGTTCCTTTACATTGTACAGACGTCCACACGGATTGACACTCCGATGTTTCGCAGTGAAAAGTTGCCCAGTAAAATTGACTGGGGTTCAAATTATTTTCGACATTGATTGAATAGGCCAGTCCCTGAACGGTCAGGGTGAGTGTAATGGGACCGACGTTCAGAGCTGAAATAGCTAATGTCTTGACTGAATTAAGCAATTTCTTTGGTCGATGCTTTAGGACAAGATAACTTTGATTCTAACTGATAGAGAATGATGGAACTTCGTGTATATTAAAAGTCTGTCTGTCCGTCCGTCCGGCAGTCTCGCCGTCACACTTTTTGGGACACAATAACTTGATGCCGGTGTTTATTAGGTCAATACCTCGATGGAGAGAGAGTGATGAAGCTTGGTGTATAGTTTCATTACACCAGTACCTTGACTAAGTTCGACAATGAGCATTTTCTGCTCAGGGTAAGCAGAGCGATAAGCAATTTGATTGGAGACTTTGGAACACAACAACTTTCCTTCTAATTGAGGTAGAAGATTCAAATTTGGTGCAAGCGTTCATATGGTCAATGTCTTGATTGAGTTCGAAGATCAGCATTTTCTGTTTAGGTAAGCAAAAATAAGCAATCTGGTTGTTTTTTCTTTGGGGCACAATAACTTTGGTTATAATGAAGTGAGAGCGATGAAGATCTTAATATAGATTCATTATATCATTACCGTAACTAAGATCGAGGGTGAGAATTTTCTGCTTGGGCTAAGGAGCGATAAACAATTTAATTGGTCAAAAAATTGAAACATAACAACTCTGCTTTTAGTTGAGGTAGAATGTTTAAACTTGTCGTAGATGGTCATCAGGTGAATGTCTTGACTGAGTCAATGATTAACTTTTCGAGATAAAGCTAAGCGGTGCTAAGCATTTCCATTGGTCGATGCTTTGGGAAAAGGTAACCTGCATTTTAGTTGAGGTAGAATGTTTAAACTTGTCGTAGATGGTCATCAGGTGAATGTCTTGACTGAGTCAATGATTAACTTTTCGAGATAAAGCTAAGCGGTGCTAAGCATTTCCATTGGTCGATGCTTTGGGAAAAGGTAACCTGCATTCTATCTGATAGAGAGTGGTGAAACTTACAGTATAGTTCGATTGCTCTATACTTGTGAAAAAAATAAATATGCGATTAAACATGCACTATAACTGATCCAGGCCTTAATCAACTCTCGATGGCATCAGATTTCTCCGATATTAAATAGATTAGAACGGTTCAGCGATACTTTGATTTAAACAAATATTGAGGACCGAGACTTAGCTTCGATCGACAAGTACGGTGGTTGAAATTATTGCACACGTCTGTCAAAACCTCAAGGGCTAATATCTTCGCTTGCAATAGAGTAATTTGAATGAAATTTTCAAATTATTAATTTTACATTATCTACTTTCGAAGTATTATAGCAAGAATGACTAGTTTTTTATCTAAATCTTATATAATGACTACTGTATCTTTAATTAATGTGTCATCTAATTATTTTTGGATTTCGGCGGGGGACGTCAGCCTCACTGTTGGCTAAATGTGCAAGTAATTAAAATGTGTCATTTATGCGTTAGGGGATTTTGGCTGGGGAAAATTAGCTTCACTGCTGGCCTGTGAGTCAAAGGAAAGGTGGATAGTTTTGATTCAATGATTGCTCCCGTGTCTAAATAGCATCTAATCAAAATAGCATGAATTGTCCGTACAAATGTCAAACAGAGATTTCTGTTTTAATTGCCTGAATGGTAAAATGACCTCATGTTGTTTTGCGCCTAGATTTTCACGTTGACGTATTATGCCGTCGCCCCTGTCCGTCCGTCTAATTTTTATTAAACAAAAACATTACACCCAGTTTAGTGAAAAATCGGACCAAAACTGCCTCACAAAATGGCGGCTCCTGGTACACGTTTAAATATATCATCATTCCACCATAATGAAGATTGAATTCGAACGTCGGGAAAATCGAAACGAAACTGTCCGACTAAATGGCCGCTCTTTGTACGCAAATTGTGTAAAAGAATGTAATTCGAAGGTTGTGGATCCTCTAGAGGTCACAATTTTTATGCGATTTAGATAAAACTTAAATATATGTTTATTTATCAAAGATCACAGTCCCTTTCGATATTGGCGCACTTCAGACCATAATTTTTTGGATTTATGCCCCCTGATTGTACAAAAAATCGTGTTTGTTTTTAACACGTTCTCTACCTATCTCTTACAAAATGTGGACGTGTTTTTCCTGGTAATCGCTTATCTTAGAAGATTTCAGAATGTTTTGTGAAGTGATGAATCAAGACTATGAATCTGTTTACATTCCACTTTAACGCATGGCTAAGTCATTCTTTGCAGGTCCGACCAGCAAGTTGTGATCAAAACTTATTTTACAAATAAACAAAATAGAGAAACTGTTATCTGGATTTAAATCGCGTGTATAATTTCTAAGGTTAAGTACAAAGAAAAGATGGGAGTAACTGAATTTACAGCTAGATCTATTTCTTAAGGGCAACTCACTTTTCGTCGCTGAGATGTAAATAAGGTTATGGCACGTGATGGTTTGTGAAGTTGTAGTTTGGGGTTAGGGTTGGGATTAGCGCTAGACTTGTTCTTTCGTGGAAATTGACCAAACTTGAAGCTGGCCTTATGATGGCATTAATCAAAGCTGCCTCTGTCTGTAGTGTATACGAATATCGAATTACAAAAGTATACATTACCAGTCGTTACACCCATGTCATAAATAGCACACGTCATAAATATTATTCTATTGTCTGCGAGCTAATCGCCTTTTCCTACACACAAAGCTGTTGAAAACACTAGGTGTATAACTTGATTTCACACATTATTGTCCCTAGTCTGTCGAAGAATGCAAAAGACTATTAAAATGCGCCGGTCTGTCCGACTGTCCGTCACACTTTTTGGGACACAATAACTCTGCGTCTAATTTAGCAGGAATGTTCAAACTTGATATAGGTGTTTAGGTTAAGTAGCGATTAGCAATTTGATTGATCCGGACTTTGGAACATGACAACTCTGCTTTTAAATTAATTGTTGTAGAATGTTTAAACTTATATTGGTCGATGCTTTGGACAAGAAATTTTATTCTAACTGGTGGAGACCGCGCGATATAACTTAGTGTACCGTACAGTTTCACTACCAGGTACTTCGAAACCTTGACTGAGTTTGATCGTGAACATTTTATGCTCAGACTATGTACAGTTTGATTGCTCGACACTTTTGAAAAATATAAAAAGGGGAATTAATAAATATATTATATTTATTTATTTTGGGATTTGAGCGAGGACATCAGACCCACTGTTGGCTTGTTGACCATAAACAGTGTCATGGAAGTGTCGGGAATCATATATTTTCTTAGCACTAAATCATGCTGATCGTCATTTGAGATATATTGAATCCACAGAAGATCTATTGGGGGAAAGTTGAATCTGTAAAAAAGAATATCAGCCCAAATTCGTTCAATTAAATATTAACAAAGATATGATGAATTGAAAATTTCACAACATTTTGCAGTAGGTAAAAACGGGATATGGCCAGTGGCGGACGCAATTTTTGGTTAAGAGTTGGTGGTGTGGCTTCCCCTCCGAGAATATGTGCGAGAAATCGAGGTTTCAAATGCTAATAGTGAATATAGCATTTAAGTTCACTAGCTATAACAACACCAGACCTAAAAATCGGTCTTCATCTGCATACGAGATATAAATTAATTCTATAAATATTAAGGGTTGCACAATCAAATATCACTAAATAAAACAGCGATACATTTTATTTATTATTATGAAGTGTACAGTATGCCTGATTTATATCATCTGTACAAATTTTACCAGGTACTGTATCAAAGAAGTATGAAGAACCAGCACAAGCACCCACGACCTGGGTACCATGTACGCACCGCATATAACCTTTACAGGAGCCTCTGACAGGAATATAGGAAGACTCGATTTTTCCATCACAACTATATGGATCATTTGCTAAAACAATAAAACATTTTTTTTTTTGTGTTAATCTTTTTGGAAAAAATCACCCGTCAAGAATTTAATTTACTCCGCCATATTAAATGATATTGTTATTTACATGAGTAGAAACTGTTCAGCATATGATTGTAAATTGTAATAGTAAAAAAATCATTACTATCAGCACACGTCCAGATGAGTTATCCAGTCATGCGGTTGGCCACTGTATCAAGATCATAATTATTTAGATTAAAATGTTGTTCATTATATTTACTTTAGTAATGTGCATTGTTTTTCTGGGCAGAATTCTGACAGCTAAGATTTAGTTTACCACCATCTTTTGTTCAATCCAATTATCTTCCCTTAATATAACAAGTCGTGTTAGAAGTATCCCTTATCAGTGTTTTAAGCCAGAGGACCCTAGTTGTTTACTATAGCTGCCCATCTTTCGTGGAGCCAGGTTCTCATTATCACGATTCGTGCTAAAATTCAAATCCTGGTTTCAATCGTGGAGTAATCGCAAAGGCGTATTATAGCCGAGGCGCTGGAGGCGCCAGCCTCCTCGCGAAAAAAAATCAAAGAAATTGGAAAAAAAACGGGAGAAAAATGCTAAAACCGATAAGAAAAATGAAAATGTACCCTAGTAAGGGGGGTCCTAGAGGCAGACAAAAGGGCCCCACGTCTGATAAAAGGGTCCCTCTGGCCAAGGGAAAGGGCCCCGAGTCCGAGTCAATCGTCTTCTATACACTCTTGGCATAAAAATCACCAATCAAGACACCCCGCCCCTTTCGAAAGAGGGCCCTCAAAATAGTACAGCCTCCGCAATGAAAAATCTTAAAACGCCCCTGAGTAATCGTGGTGACCGTTTCGAAACGTGCCCGAACGTATCTGCACGTAGCACGTAGCAGATCGTGCACCCAATAGAGGAAATCCTATCGTAATACATCACACGACAATGAGAACCTAGCATTAACATAGAGTTAAATTTTGATTTTAAAAAAAGAAGGAACGAGAAATTGTAAAAATCGGGCCCGTAGCCAGCTCATAATTTTTTATTTTTTTTTTTTTTTGGGGGGGGGGGTACGGATTGGGGGGGGGGGGGCTGAGGATGTGGTCGGCTAAGAACACTCCTAAGAAATATCAGCGTATGCTTCTTTACTTCAAACGATTTTTATCGGATAATAAAAATAAACTCCTTGATATGTCATTTGTAGCGGATTATGAACTTTCTTGTAAAACTGCTGGTTTAAGAAAATCATTTTGTCATAGCATTGGGGTTTTAACCAAATATTTTGAACTTGAACAAAACGACCTAAAATATTGTGACATAAAATCTGCCACCGAAAATAAATTTGTCGATCTTTTCCTAATAGTTACTGATCAACAAGACAATTCGCAATCGAACCATAAACTTCGAACGTATGGAAAAATTAAGCCAAACTTTTACGCGATACCGTTCTATCTGCACTCCGTCAAATCGAAAGCCCATAAAATTGCGTTGACTTCGATTAGGCTAAGCACACACCATCTCGAGATAGAGCGTGGTCGCTATAAAAATATCCCGCCACATGCTCGTTTATGTAGACAATGTAATAATAATCAAATAGAAGACGAATACCATTTCATATTTGACTGCAATAAATACGATAATCTTAGAAATTCAAAATTTACACCAATTTTCAAAAGCAATCCACACATCTCGTGCAATATGATTAATGCTTTAAATCCCCCAAACGAAATTGCTAGTCAGGTTGCTTCATATATATATATATGTGTCTCCAAGAAAGAACATCAGATTTACCTGTTAACCAACACCCCTGTTCAATATAGTATGTTTATTATACTAATACTTACGTTATAAACTTATCATATCACATTGTACATCCATATAGGATAACCCCAGATGTTACGTTATAATTGTATGATCAACTTTTGTTTAAACTGTGTATGCTGTCCTTAAGTGGATGAAATGATACAATAAAATCTTATCTTATCTTAAATCACTTTGTTTTTAGGGGGGGGGGTAGATTTTTTTGCGGGGCGGGGGGCGGTAAAAATACTCACCTTGACTTGGATCCATTGTTGTGGTAGCTGTAATATATAAGATATATATTTCAATTGAAATCCTGCCACTGCTATTGATTAGATGACTTAGTCAATGCTTTTTTTGAGGGATAAGAGAGGAGGGGCCAAATAAAGTGAAATTATTAAATATGCTTGACTGGTCAACTATTCCATTATCTCAGAAGGAATGTTCCTATAAGCCCCTTTCAGGCGCGGATCCAGAGGGGGGGTCCGGACCCCCCCACCCCTGCTCAGGCTTGAAAATTTTTTTATGCGATTTTATTGGCAATTTAGACCTGTTTTTTTGGAATTTACCTTCCGGAAATACGTCAGAATGAACCAAATTGAATCTAATTTACCAAATTATCGGTTGAGCGCAATTAGTTAAGCAATTATCAAACCTAGACCCCCCCCCCCCCTGCAAAAAATCCTAGATCAGCACCTGCCTTTAAAGTGCTTATAAACCTACAAACAGATTGATTCTGCAAACTGAAGGTAAGATGAATTTTTGTGTGTTGAACCATATTTGCTTTATTGAAATAGCACTAATTTTCCACTGATGATGTGGTGATTTGGGGGGGGGGGATTCCCAATTATCTTTAAATCCATATTTTAAAAAAATTGATTTTTTCCAATTACCTCTGGGTTGGGTACATGATTGGCTTGCTTTGTTGAAACAAAAATCTCCAGCTTTGTTACAATTATTCATATAAATGATACCATTAAAACACTGGATATATTGGTAACAGTCATCATAGGGATGATTATACAAACCATTTGTCTTGTTAGAGCAATAATCACCTTATTAAAAAAAGAACATATATTTACAACTATAGTCTACTATACATAAGTCACGGTGAACTATATAAGATTCTGACGATATTGCTGGGAAGCAAACTAGTATGGAATGAGAAAAGTTCACGAAAGTGCATTTGTACTTGAACAATTAACTGTTCTTCGACTTAATGGTGGGGGTGCGGGAGGAGTAAAGAGAGAAAGATCCCAAGGCAGCCATGCAAAGTTTTAGATTGTTAAAAGTTTTGCTGTTTGATTAATTGTAAAAGAAGCTACCTCACATAATCTGTTTTTATGATTGGTAGGATACTGGAATATTAGAGCATAGACTCACGTAGATGGCCCGGGCATCATCGTTTCTAAACCTTGCAAATACTAACTTACCTGGAACAACAAATAGATGTCTACACGATGATGTTTTTCTACTTCCTTGAACAACATAACAACATAAACTAGAATTATGCCAGCTTATATTAAATGTTGAAATAAAAGATGATACGTGTTTATTAGTACACGATTCTGAAGAATTTGTTTCTTCGGTAGGGTTGAAATTAAAATTCTCAAGCTTTCGTCCATCTTGGAACTCCACAGACCACGTTACCATAGAAGCCGGTATACCAATGTCTAGTGAACATGTTATACTTTGTTTTAATAATCTGTCCTCGACTATCTCATCAGGAATTGTTACAACTGGTACTCCTGGTGCCGCTGTAAGCAAGAAATAATCCGCGATAATAAAACTTTAAATCTTCAATAATGATATGATGGTAATGAACCAGACAAGCATGAATGTACCTTAATAACGGATTTCCAATGAAGGTAATGTCTCACCTCATCCTGGCGTTTACAATCTTTGGCGGTGTACCCCATCTTTATCAGCTGTATTTAATTATTCATTATGTAAATTCCTAATAATTATTCCCGATGTTAGTGTTCTGATCTATTCTTATTGCTCTATTGTTATTAATTAATGCGTGTACTATGTTTCTTGTCATTTATTGATAATAAATGGCCTATTTAATTTCATGAGTTTTTAAGCCTAACGTTTTAACTGAAAGTAAAAGTCGTAGAAGAAATTAAGTCAAACAAAAGGGGACACATTAACTGCAACTCTTAGCAGTTATAGTCATAAATATAACTGTTATAGAAAAAACAAACAAACGATAACAATTTGGGTTAATTTTAACCACTATACGGGGTAAATAGAAACCTTTGGAAGTAGAAAGATGTACCTAGATGCCAACATTTTAAGATATAATTCCTTATAAATATGCCCCGGTGAGTCCCCTGGTTTATATAGTATTTCAGTAAAGGTTTAGTTTATTAAATATCTCATCAACGAAAAGTCAAATTACCATTTTCCAATAGCTTGTTTACATCGGAGTACCACCAAATGTTGCGATAATAAACATATAGGTAGCATATCGACCTCCACTGGGTGAAAAGTACATGATCCCACCTGGTTGATAGTAATGGCCGGTGTCTTAACCGTGGGTCCATTTTAACTCTTACTCAAATGCATATAAATTTAGTAACTTAATTACCCGACGTTGCTTGGGTGGGCGTCTTATATAGGCCAGTCAGAACAGTATGGTATATTGTCAAATGTTTCCATTTATAGTAAGTTATTGATCCATGAATTATCAGAATAACCTTTAAACACTGCACCAAATATAAGACTATTAGCATTATAAAATACTTGTCATTTGGAGGTTAAACTGCTTGAACAAACAAACCTACCTCCTATTATACGTGTATCTAAACCAATTTACATACCTCTAACTTCTATTGTAGCTGTTTGTTGTACAATACCCCAATCACCACCAATACTACATGTATAATTACCAGAATGAGTACAATTTGCTTCTTCCAATACCATTAAATATATTTGTTTATCTGAATTACTTTCATTTCTAAAAGTCCACAGTGGCTGAAGGTCGATTATATCACCAGTAATCTTCCCAGCTTCAACACCATTGACGTTGAAAATGATCAGTGTAAAATCATCAACGCTACTGATGTTACATCCAAGCGTCAAATTACCTTCATCTTGATACATTACTACATCACGAACATACACGTCTAAAATATGCAAATAAAAAAGTGAAAGTGCATCAAATTAATCAAAACAATACCAATACCTATGTGAGCTTTTGAATAAACCGTGAAGTAACCAGAGAGACTATAGGCTTACCGGATCTCGTCATCGATACATTGGAGTCATAGTTTGGAACCAATACCTCATTTGTTTAAATATAAAAGTACAACAAATTTTGTCGGCTGGTTTAAGTTAATCATTGCAATACATGTACCGGTAGATGATTCGGCATACTGTCATCCACCGAATGAACAGAAATGAAATGAAATGGGGTTTAACGTCCCACTGTTCTGCTCCGAACTGGGCTAATAAAGACAGGAGAATGAAAAGGACACACAACAATTTCTAAGGAGTGGTGCCAGATGGTCTGTTTGATTACTGCTACCTGAAACATTATTTACCTGGTCTCGTTATAGTAGAATAGGCGGGTGATGATAACTGTACATTATCTTGAGTAAGTGATGGTCTTAGTGAATATGACAGGAACGTAGTTGTTGTCGATTTTAAATTAGTAGTTGAATCAAATGAACTTGTTGGGGTCGGAATCAACGATCCAGATATAAATGTAGATATTAACACAGCGCTAATAACCGTTTCATCAAGTTTGGAAGATTTTGTTTCTGCGGTCTTGTAATCCATTACCGATGAGCTCTGTTTCAATAGAATAGTTTTTATTTCCGATGAACTTTGTTCTAATTCACTATAAGCATTTCCAGGTGAATTTGATTTCCATGAGGTGGGTGGATGTACTAAAGATACTGGGCTCAATTTATAAGACATTGATGAAGACCTCGTATCCGCCTCTGGTTTACTATATACAGATGAACTTAATTCCAAGGAGCTGGATGGTATTTTAGCTGAACTAAGTTCTAACGTACGACGAATCGTTTCAAAAGAACCTGCAATTAAATCACTTAACATTGGCGAACTTGTTTCCAGCATATCAGACACCTTCATGTCCACCTCTGATGAATCAATCTTAATAGGAGTACTGATTGAAACTGAAAGCGATTCCTTTAAACTTTGGATTTCGGACGATTTCAGTTGCCACATTACAGAGGTACTCTCTGTTATTTTAATGGGAATAGTTGCAGCTGAACTTAGAGCTGATGATACTTCTGTATCCTGATCTGAAAAAGAGGCATTAGTATCAATGTCTTTAAAAATGGTTTTCGATTTGACCTGAATATACATGATGGTTTTCAAATTCAAATGTATCGCAGAAAATATTTACATTACGAATCAGAGAGACAGACCTTATGATTTACAGTGCACATGTTAAAACATTCACCCCTCCACCCTCCCAAACACATGTTTGGAAAGATATTTTATTTTGAAGAGAAGATAATATAGCTGCCATATACAGTTTTGGTGGCTTTCAAAACGTTTATCGAGAGCCCCTCGCCATACCAGTCTTTGGATTTTCGGTAATATTTTATGTTTTTCAAGATTATCTAAATGATATTGTTCGAAATTAATTCGGTTTATTTTTCTTGGCATCTTCATCACATTATTCAGAATCGATAGAAATATGAATATAGAGATCAATACAATTACCACCGTCATAATGGATAGCCTTCGGTGGGATCTTTTCTTTTACAATCATCCGAGTCTCTAGGGTTTTAACGTTATTGAATTCAAACAGCCCTACAATATAACCCGAACCTTCTGGCTTGCCTCCTTTTATAGCTATTAAAATCTTAGTACTAAATTCCTTGGAATCGCCAGAAAAACCAGCATATATTAAGAACTCAACAATAATTGAACCCTCTCTGAAAAATAAAACGACAAACCATATCAATTATGGAAGCATGAAGGTACTGTATGGATCAGAAATCGAGCATGACGTCGTCGTAACAATCTTGCCCAAAAGAACAAGCACGATAAAATGTCGATCGTTCTAGAAGAATTTGCAGAACCTCTGAAATTCTTGACGAACATCGCCCAAAGAACAAGAAGTAACACGATTACCAAATGTATTGGTCAAAAATAAGTGGACCGAAAAGTATTGACAATATTGTCGTGATGTTTTTTTAAAAGTTATTACTTTACTGTATCTAGGAGACAGTCTGTTTCCCCGTTTACTTTTATCTGTATCTGAAAAGAAAAAATAATCATGTTATTTAAATAACAAATCCGGAAAGCTAACATCGGTTGTGATATCAACGATACGAATATTACAACCAGAAAATCAAAAATTAATAATTTTTCAAATTATCTTGGCAAAATGCATGTTTATAATGAAGTCCAATGGCTTACCGCAATACACAATTCCTTTTGGAATCGTAGAAATTCTTCTGAAGATTTATTCGCTAATTCTTCTGTGAAATTACGATTTGCTATTCGTCCATACATCCTTGCTTCTGCTCAAATATGCAAAAGAAAACAATAAGTTAATCATGCAAACAGTGCACAGATAGTCCTATGTTGTCAAAAATTCATTATTTATTGTGTAATTGTACTATGTGAACCCGGGTAGCATATACATGTGTATAGGCACGAGTACAATCTTGAAAACGCTAATAACTTAATACAATTGGTAATAAAACATTGAAAAATGATAGTCGTAATTTATGATTAACACCAGATAATATAGAAATATAAATAGATAATACAAAATAGTTTATAATATAAATAAAAAATATAAAGTGGTGATAATATGAATAGAAAAAAGATAATATAAGCCAATAGTCTTTAATATAAATGAGTAATATCAGGTTATATAACATGGGTAATATGGGTAATATAAATAGATTGTATTCTAAATCGATAACATAACATGTATTTAATAATACATGAGTATAAAAAAATATAATCTAAATAGGTAATACAAGGTGTTTTGTATCGTAAAATGGTAATTTTAGATATTTTGTAATATATAATGGATAATATAAGATGTTTTTAATATAAATGGGTAATATCAGACATTGTGTACTATAAATGGATTTAAGATATTTTGCAATAGAAATGATTAGTATCTAAAAAAAGAATTATAATATAAAGGATAAATTCAAATTATATGATGATTTGTAATTTAAATGGATAGTATAAAATGTTTTGTAGATTGATAGCTATATATAGTGCATGTATAAGATGCTTTGTAATATAGATTGATAGTACATGTATAAGATGTTTTGTAGTATGGATTGTTAGTATAAGATGTTTTGTAATATAGGTTGACGGTATAAGATGTTTTGACAAATAAATGTACATTACAGGATGTTTGTTACATAATAACATAATATGTTTTGTAATATAAATAAGATATAAAAAAAAGAGGTATAAGATATATAATTTTTCTATAACTGTGTAGAATGTGTAGTGTGTAATGGAAAGGGCAAATAGAAAGCAAAGCAAACGTGAAGCTGATGTAGCCCACCGAAATCCAGAAGTAAACAGATGACACCTATTAATTAATTGCACGTTTATCTATTCCAAAAGTATCGAGCATTCAAACTGGTTATCAACTATACACTAAGTTTCACCAGTCTGCTTAGCTTTAGCGGGAAATGTTAACCATTGAAATCAATCAAAACATTCGCCGAATAAATATCTACTTAGCAGAAGTGTTATGTTCCAAAGTCTTTACCAATCAAATTGCTTCTTACTCTGTAGGACAGAAAATGTTCATTATCGAATTTAATCAAGGTATTTGATGTAACGAAACTAAACACTAAATTATTGTGTCCAAAAGCATCAAAATGAAATTGCCTATCTCTGCTTACCCTAAACAGAAAATGCTCATCTTCTAACTCCATCTACGCATCGACCACATATACAGCTAGACCAAGTTTGAACATCCTCGCTTAATTCCAGCAAAAAGTGCGGCGGACAGACAGACAGACGGACGAACCTATTTTAATAGTCACCCGCTTTCTTCAAAAGGCGGGGGACAATTAAAAAAAACAAATTATGTGAACTGGAATTGTTTTACTGACACCTAATACAGGTGCGGATCCAGGATTTTTTGCAGGGGGGTCTAGGTTTGATAATTGCTTAACTAATTGCGCTCAACCGATAATTTGGTAAATTAGATTCAATTTGGTTCATTCTGACGTATTTCCGGAAGGTAAATTCCAAAATAACAGGTCTAAATCGCCAATAAAATCGCATAAAAAAATTTTCAAGCCTGAGCAGGGGGGTGGGGGGTGGGTCCGGACCCCCTGGACACCCCCCCCCCCCCTGGATCCGCGCCTGTAATAAAATCAAAAAAATATACATGTACCTATAAAGTTGTTTCTTGAAGCTGAAAGTGAAATATGCAATGATACAGCTTTGTCTTTGGTACAACGCGCATCTGTTCATGGTAACTAAAGGTGAGTTCACACTGGGGGTTTAATATGAATTAAAATCAGAATGAAGTGTTTTTCCAGATTAAGGCGTCGTGCCCAATGAGCTAAAAATCCGGGCTGAATTTGAAATAACGAATCCGTATATTTTACGGAATTGAATCTGGTGCGCTTGATTTAGATCAGCAGGTTTACCGGAACCGAATAACAGAATAAGTGCACACGTTCTCTCTTCCACGTTTCACCGCTTGGAGGGACATACGACGTGTTATTCTGCAAATAAATAAAATTTTATATTGCAAACATAGCCGTAGCCCTACCTCACTGAAACATAATGCAGTAAGTTAGAAAAAAAAAACGAATACAAAGATATGGTGTGTTCCAGTTCAGATCAAGGCTGATGGTTTAAGGCCTAGACATAAGGAAAAGCCAGTTCCAGACGATCTAGAGTCTAGTATATATATCATGTATTATTGTACGTAGTTTGATTAAAATGATACGTACAATAGGGTCTATGGGGACCTTGCACACATTATACATAAAGTTTAAGTATAAAAATACAGTTTTGTTATGCATAGAGCTAGAATAATGTCAATTACTGAAGACAGTTCGATATCTCTAGACTCGAGTATGTTGATACCCTGCATATAATATAAACTCGGCACCACCCACACAGGCACACCACCCACACGCGCACTTAGGCACTTTGGGGGGGGGGTCACAATTCAGTAAACACTATATGCGACGTTCGTAGCAAGACAGCCTTCTGGCTGACAGAGAGAGTGAGAGAGAGAGAGAGAGAGAGAGAGAGAGAGAGAGAGGGGAGCGTTTTAGAAGTAGGCCTGTAATTGGTTGTAGTTGCACTTCTTTGTGTCATTTTCTAAATAGGAATATGATTTCAAACAAAAGAAGATAATAATGTATACTTACGAACAAAAACGACATGTACAAGAACAGCTGATACAATACAAGTTATTAATACAATCACGACGGCTAAAGTAACTACTCCAGTAGCCAGCTTCCTTCGGCGTTTAAATTTCTTTTCTGCTTCTGTGATTCCATCATAGCTGCTACTATCAGATTTTCGCTGAAGTTCTTCTGTCATGCAAAGCTGCATTTGAGATGATTGCTCTTTGTCTAAGGGACGCAAAGGTTTGTTGGGGTTTAATATGTGTTCATGTTTTTCGATCCATCTAGATTTTACCTGTAAATGGACAATATTGGTGTAAACCATTATCATTATGTGATAGAACTAAAATAAAACCAAGTACGAACAATCCAAACCATTAGTCAAAATTCGAAGTCCAATAAAAACAGTCGAGGCAAAATAGTGTAATCAGCAGATGGACTGGTCACCTTGTACAAAATACACGACAAACAGTGGTAACAGGTGTCCGGAAGAGTAAGCTTACGGGTTAAATACGTCCCATACATGATTTTAGCATACAGAGCGTTATGACGCTTTTGAGAAAGGGAAAACACGATTTTTATCCTCCCATATAACAGACTGAAATGACGAGTTATAACAGATACACTGACGAATAATAATTTTTTCGAAGACCAAAAGTTGCTATTTGAGGCTGTGAGAGGATATCCGATAGTTCAAAATAGTAACTGAATGCCAATAGATAAGAGAAAACTAGAAATAGTCCGTACATTCCATTGTTTTTATTCATTGTGTACTTGATAAAAACATGGTAATGCATCGACGTTTTCTACGTTTCTGTGTTGGTCGAGAAAGTTCGTTGGGATTTTTCAGCGGGGATTCCCTTTACAGTTCATCAGGACGCCGAGCTTACCAAGGAACGGTGAGAAATAGGAATATGTCGTAGCTCCCCCGGGCAAAATCAGAGCACATAGTCGTCGAGCGTTTAGACTTTGGTCCATGAACTCTTTTAAAATGACTAAGTGAGTGCAGCACGTATTAAATCGTTAACTTGTACTAAGCTCAATCGAAAATTATTCCTTTAAGTAGGGGTATCAACAAAAGGCATTTTCAGTTGATCCTCGGAAGCCAAATTGACCGAAAAAGCCAAATCTGGAAAAAAAAAATTCTCTACAATAAGTTTTTGGGTTGGTGCTGGCGATTTTCCAAAATGGCGGCCAATATGGCTGCCAATAATCGGTTTTCTTGTTTTTCACTCAGTTTGATGGTTGTAAACACCTTGTTTAGTGTCGTGTTTGGGGTGTTCAGGGTTGCCGAGTCCAATGGTAGCATCAGCAATAGTGTCACGTTCACGGTTTTACCAACAATCCAAAATGGCGGTCAAATGACGTCATGATGACCGATTTTCCAAGTAAAAAGTGGATTAACGGAGATTCAGGTTGCATAATATGTGAGATTGGTGGCGAGTGAGCCAGAACAGGAGGTCCAATTACCTGACTATATCACCAGGGTCGATTTGTTTAAACTGGGGGGGGGGGGCATCAAACTGAGTGAAAAACGAGAAAACCGATTACTGGCAGCGATATTGGACGCCATTTTGGAAAATCACCAGGCTCCAACCCAAAAACTCATTGTGGAGAATTTTTTTTCCAGATTTGACTTTTTCGGCTCCAACCCAAAAACTCATTGTGGAGAATTTTTTTTCCAGATTTGACTTTTTCGGGCAATTTGGCCTCAGAAAATATTGCAGATTTTGACACCCCTACTTTAAGATCCAGCAAAAATATCTGAAGCTTAAATCCCTTTAACGTGGCATGCATATTTTTTTTTTTAAAAAGTACGCACCTGTACTATGTAGTTTTTTTCCTATTCATTATTAACAAAAATAAATGCTTATAGAGAAAAAATTTATGTGAATGATTTTTCTTTTAATAATAATAATACTTAATCCAGAGACGAGCTAATTTTGTCACATTTTGACACATACAAATAACCCTCTAAGAAATGTGTCCATTGGCTGCCATAAGTATACGGGTGATATTTAAGTAGCCTACGTACTGTTTGCTATAATATATGCATTTAAAATATAATCTTACTATTACCTATGATTATTTATTTAGTTAACTATTTTATATGATCTAGTTACATTGCAGTTTTGTTATAACAATAATCAACAATTCGAAGACCTCTCTACTTTAAGTTCAAGCTATTTACATCTTATCTTTATGTAATTTTCATCCACTTTTTATATGTTTTTCATACTTTTTACTATTTTACATTCACTTTTTATGTATTTCTGTTTTCATGCATAATATGTATTATTTACATGTTGCCCGAAATGGGTGTTTTATGTAATAAAATCTATCTATCTATCTATCTATATATATATATATATATATATATCTATATATAGGCTATAAACATGAAAAATTTTAAAAAATGTTATGTAACTAGATCATATTTAAATAATTTTACCAAAAAACGGTTGTCAAGGAAAATATAATCTATCTATCTATCTATCTATCTATCTGTATATAGGCTATAACCACGAAAAATAAAAAAAAATGTTATGTAACTAGATCATATTTAAATAATTTTACCAAAAAACGGTTGTCAAGGAAAATATAATATTTTGAAGACTCTACGGCACCTGTTCTAAAATCTAAAATTGTTATTGGATATTATGGTTAAGGTATTATAAAGTGACTATCACCCCCCCCCCCCTGTTGGCCTTTATGTTCCCATTATGGAGATCATAAATTTACCGAACGGTAAAAAATCTGCTTCTAGGCGGTACATTGGATCGGGTATATTTTTTGTTTGCGTGGTTGTAACTGAGCAAACATTCAGCCATTTCACCGCAAAGTATGTAGCATTGTCCAGCGCTGGCACAGTAATCAACGGTTACCACAAATGAGGCAATGTGACTTTTGGGTCGTTTTTAGGACCAGAATCAAAACGAAATACAATGAAATGTCGTTTAATACACTGTTCTGCTCCGACTGGGCTAATGAAGACGGGTACACGCCATACAGCAGCACTACGGAAGTAGCTGCCAGGAAATCTTCTGTATGCGTGTCCGCCAATGTATCCACAGGACATCTGTCCGTGTCAAACCCCCGTCCCCGTCCTGCAACACTGGGATAGATTAATAACATTATTATCATGACGCCAAATTACCTTTTAAAGTAGGGAAGTTAATAGAGCTTACAATTGACACGTGTTTCTGGTAAATTGTATTCAGATATTGTAGCAGTAACACCTATATAATTCACTGCAAATCTTTAAATGGTAAGTCGGCCAATTCTAGACCCATAGATGCTGGTACTGTAATTTGACATGCAATATTACAATTCATATAATGAAGAACCATTTTAGACTTGTGCTATAGTTAATTAATAACAGGTTAACCAAAGATTGTAAAATAAGTAAATTTACATTTATTTTGATTACCTATTACTTAGATAACATCGGCTCACCTCGTTCCAGGTTCTTGCAAACTTCTTGTAGGAAGTCCCAAAAAAGGTATCAGCCCAGGCTGGAATATCCACACGATCATTTTCATATTCATCTAAAGGAATATCATACATTCCGCTTGCCTCATTCTTAGATGACAGATGTGAATTTCTCTTCATTTTTCGGCTAGATAATTATGTGTAACATTAAAAGTTTCCCTATACGCATTTATTTACGATCCTTGAAATAATTTAGGGTGTTCTCTATGCGCACGTCAAAGTCTGACAACTGATCGATATCTTTGATGTTCTTTAGAATGTAAATATAATATGTAATATTAGATTTTTAAAATCCTATGGGTAAATAAACCGTGAATACCTTGTGTTCTTTGCATATACCAAATATTATAATACAATAATGACACTTTACAAATTATCGACCCCGCCATTAACATATTCTGGCCTAGTTGGAAATATTGATTTAAATTTATTCCATATTATTCTAGACATGATCTATTATATCATACCAACTTTACAGATCACTAATTCTCTTACCTTAAACCCGTTTGATAATCTCTTGATAGACATAGAGATTCGTGTTGATAGTCTAAAAGCCTAAGTTGGCATTCGGATTATTTCAAAATATATACATGAACGCACAACGTTATGTAATCCACAAGCAAAGATATTATGTAAAATAAATACCAACCAAAGCAATCTTTATTTAGAACTTTGACATTTTAAAAATGCAGAAAAGGGCGCAACTCATTCTACGTTTCAAAATATGAATAACAAACTCTTATCGTGTAGACATTATTCTCTAGAAATTGTGACTTGACCACTTGACCCCTTTAGAAAAACAGATTTTTGTTTTTTTTTGTGCAACTTTTACTGAATGTTCCAGATCCGCAATTGACTATTCAATTATTTAACGACTGGTTAGGGATACCACGAAGAAAATTTGGATGTTTTGATATTCTGAATAAGCATCGCATATTATCTCCCATATTCTCGATACTGATCTGATCAGACCGCACCACCGACCATCGCTTTAAGAAAAAACGCTACAATTTAAAAGATACTAAAAATACTTACACTATATTAAAGAAAATGTTATAAATTTCTTTTCTTTTAAATTTAAGATATACTATATTATACGACTGACGTGTATAGTGATGTAGACATGAATGAATACATCTCTTAAAATAAATACGCTAATATTTTCAGACAAAATACACTTACGGACGGAGAAACAGACCACGTTTGAGTTGAAATAAAAAAATACAAATTACATGTATACAAAAATCACATTGATGAAAAGTATAAAGCCACAATAGCACTTTTAAAAAATTGCTGTACCACTTATTTAATATATATTTTGCTTTGTTTTATTGGTTTATTATATGTTCGATCTTGCCAAATCAATCACCCATTTTACATTTGCTGAATAACTACGTTATTCTTTTAAAACAATGATAGTAGAGTCTAAGGAATGAAAAAAAATGGGTCAACCTAAAATAAATTGCAAGAAATTATGGTTGTTTCATGTAGTATATGGTCTAGACAACAACATAGGCCCTATCACAACTTGTCTGAAATTGGACTACCGCAAAGGGCTAAATAATATGATGTCGAACAAAATGGCCGCAATATTTGAACAAAGTCCCCCTTTTCTGCTCATATTCTATCAATGCTTTTGTTTTAAAAGGCTTAGGTGTAAAACAATGCTATGATAATACCAATGTCTTATTTTAAAATTCACACTCGGTGAGTGTTGTGCAGTGTGCAGTGACGTCATGGTGCCATGAGATGTCATTATGGCTTTATGACGAAAATTGTTCCTTTTTGATGGTTTGTTAGCCATTTCATTTGAAGTTGTAGATGGATGGATATCCTAAATGTGGGCAGTTGCTGCAATAGAAAATCCGATGACGATTTATGGTCGGTCTAGATCTATATTATCACCAAAAAAAAAAGTCCCAGTCCGAGATCCGGGCCAAAATGGGTCAGATTGGCCAAAATTCAAAACGTCCACCGGTAAATTCCAATTTCTACCCTATTATCATAATATGATTGAGTTTGGTATCATAATGGCCGCTTGTTGTGGCTGGTAAATTCTATTTTCCACCCAATTATCATAATATGAAAAACAACACATATACATTAAAAAAGTTTAAAAACTTTATTAACCAAAACCTGTGCTACCCTCAAGAAATGTTTCTAAAAGAAATCAATATTCCCTTCAGCCATGCACCGAATTAATCAGGTACTCTAAATCACCGAAATAAAATTTATACAATATACAAAGGTTTCTTAGGAACTTTGTGCAGAAAAAAGTTAGTTAGTGAGTTTATACCACTCTACTAAAATGCAGTGGTTTTATGTTATCTCAATATAAAATGACAACAGTTATATAAATAGTTCTATATCCTTAAATTGTTTTGCACAAATTAGAAAATATTACATTTTAATAAAAATATTAGAGTTATTTATGTACAGTAAATAATTAGAAACATATGGACACGGTTTAAATTAAAAGTTATGACACATAACTATTTTTATGCCTGTTTTCATAATCTATGTATTTAAGTGTGGGCCTAAAGTTATTTTGACGTCACGATTTGTAAGAGACGTCGTCTATTAGACTCGACGTAAACATTACCGGCTACAGTCAACGCCTGGTTTTTAACGTGATTAAACGTCAATCTTATCAGTTAAGTAATATGTCATTATAATTTCTAGTATTCATAATTTTGCATATATTATTATTATTTTAGTGCTAGTTCACAGCCACATATCTTTATTGAAAATTTTTTACTGTAATTATGTCTGAGAATTTCTTGCCACGTTGCTTAGTCCTAGGTCATAGTTTTGTGCGTCGGCTTGGAAGGTACTTGCTTGGGTCAGGTGCTTTTGCCAATTGTCAGACACCAATAGATATTAATCTCGCTCAATGTGAAATACGTTTCTTCAGCTTGGGTGGGGGCACTGTTAATACTCTTGTAAATAATGCTGAACTTACTGAGTTCCTATAATATAGTTTCAAACCCCATGTAATTATTCTTTAAATTGGGGGAAATGACCTATGTAATAGGCACAGAACTCCTCGTTATGTCGCAAATGCAATTATAAGTTACGCATCATATTTGATTCACGGATTTGGGGTTAAACACGTATATATATGTGAAATATTCACGCGACCGTTGCCTCGTGGCATGTCGCCGGAATTATATTTACATAGGAGAAATGCCGTTAACGCAATTATGACTTCTTCTACAAGTATGGATACAAATATTTTTATTTGGAGACACAAGCGCATTTTTAATAGTCCACATCAAATTTTTGGTGACGATCATTGTCACCTAAATGAAGCCGGCAATAAGAAATTTTATCGAAGCATTAGATTAGCTTTGAAATTTGCATGTGATAATTTGAGTTAAATATGGGTCGTCAAATATAAAGGTTATGGCGGACAAGTCGTTGAGGTCATTTCAAATCAGTGCAAGTTCGATGATTGTGACATTGTTTCACGTAACGGTATAATACCGATATGGATTATCGTCGGTTATGACGGACAGGTGGCTGAGGACAGTTCACATCTGTGCAAGTTCATTGAGTATTACATTGTCTCGTGTATTATAACCGAATTCATAACTTGCAATCGTATATCCTCATAATATGACTATATCTATAAGGGTGATTGAGTCACAATTAGGTCATCAACCAAATACTACATCGTTTAATAATATAGAAATTTATTGTAGAGAAATTTTGAATAAAAAAAAAAATAAAAAAAATGTTTTTTATCATGTTACCTTACTGGAATACTTTAGTTTAGATAGTTTAGCCCGGTTATTGACATTATTGTTTATTACTGGGATATCTTGGCTTTGGTAGTTTAATCCGGTTTAGGTTTGATATTCAAGTTACGCCTGAAATTTCTCTTGGGAATAAATATTGAATTGGGTTATGTATATGTTTTTGCGATTTATGTCAGTTTTCTGTTTTATATTATGTATTATAATTGATATATTTGTTTCAAGTTTATATCATGGACTGTCTTAGGTCAGGAATACCTCAATTTATGCCTGTAATTAATATTACTGTTATTACAGGGATATCTTAGCTTTGGTAGTTTAATTCTGCTCAGATTTGATATTTATGTTACGCTGAGCGTTGTTTCCGAGAATCAATTTTGAAATGAGATATATATTTGTATTCAGATTTGTCAAACTCTCTGTATATATTATAATTAATATATTTGATACAAGTTAATAAGGACTATCGTATCATGTTTCCTCTCTGTATAGGCCCTTAAAGGCGCTGTAGGGCAAGGCAATTTCGTATTCATTCTTTTGTCTTCCCAGGTACTCAAGACACATCAAACATGTCCAGTAATAAGCAATCTTCATCAAAGGCAAAGCGATCGAAGTCGGCGTCTAGATCGGCATCACGGGCTGTAACTCGTAGTTCCATTGCTAACGATGACCCTGCAGTTGCAGATATTAGCCATGTAACATCTACTAGGAGTGTGTCAACAGTCAGTGGAAAGGCTAGCAAGAAGCGCAAGCTTCGTGAATCTACCGTGACATCGTCGTCGATTGACATTGACGCAATTTCAGCTACTATTACCCAGAATGTTACGCAGGCTGTTATTGCCGAACTAGGTTTACAGAAGAGACCTGGGTTAGTTCATGGACAAGAGCATGAGCCTGCAGTTGCCATCAACCCAGCTGTTACTGCCGAACCAGGTTTACAAACACCTGCCCCGACATCTGAACAGGATGCCATAAATAATTTTACCGTTGTTGATGATGCATGCAACTCCCACGTAACTATAGCTAATCCAGGTTCTATTAATTTTATCAGCGACAATTCTGTTGCCAATGTTAAACCACCACAGCCATGGTGTCGTCCTTTATATCAGAAGGTTTCGATTAAAATGAAGGAAAAAATTTGGAATAATGAATACGTAGAACTCTCGAAAATTTTGGAAGACCCGGAACACAATGATTATAAATTTGAGATAAAAACTGGTGGCTCCGTTGGTTTAACACAGGCAACGCGAAAGAAATATTTGAATATTGATCAGTGGACAGATGCTTTTAGCATTTTCGCCTCTGTTTAGGGTCAGAAGTATCCTCATACATCCGAAAGTTTGGCGACGTATCAACACGTTGTACGAAACATAAGTAAATCTGGGGGTAGTTGGTATTTATATGATGTCAATATATGAAGCAAACGGTCAATGATTTAGCTTGGGATAGTTTGGAACAAGAATTATTTGTTGTAGCCATGAGTCAAACAAACAGTCAGTCGTCCAAAATATCTACATCCAAATTAAGTTTTTCCAACACAAAAAAGAGTTTTTGCTTTCGATTTAACAGAGGCGACAAATGTTACGGTTGTTCCTACAACCACTTCTGTAGTGGGTGTAACGGCAATCACCCACAATATAAATGCAGACGAACTTCCCCAGCCGCATCTAATCCCAAACGCTTCCCTCCATTTGAATCAAACGTCCTCCAAAGCAAAACAAACAGTCAATAGTATGATCAATTTAGATTACAGTAAAGTGAACACCCCAATTAACGTTAACATACTTGAAAAATATTTAGATGGTTATGATCAAGCCAAAAAGACTTATATTTTGAATGGTTTTCGAGAAGGCTTTTTCTTGGAGTATAACGGTCCTAGGCGTGCCTAAAGTTGTCCTAATCTTAAGTCAGCATTAGAAAATCCGTCTTGTGTTCAATCCAAACTCGAACACGAAATTATGTCGGGTCGAATTAAAGGTCCATATTGTACCGCGCCTTTCGTGAATTTAAAATTGTCTCCCCTTGGCCTGGTCCCAAAGAAAACATCTGGCCAGTTTCGTCTAATACATCATTTGTCTTATCCAAAAGACGGACAAACTTCCGTCAATAGTGGTATACCACCCGAGAATACTTCCGTGCACTACGCTGGTATACAAGAGGCTATTCGTTGTGTTAAACTTTGTGGGATAGGTTCTTTCATCGCAAAGACCGATGTTCAGTCTGCCTTTCGGATTATACCCATTCACCCATCTGATCATTCGCTGTTAGGTTTTAGGTGGAATGAGCAATATTACTTCGATACTTGTTTGCCTATGGGGTGTGCTACGTCGTGTAAAATTTTTGAAGCGTTCAGTTCGGCATTGGAGTGGATAGCTATTAATAAACTTCACTGTGGACACATGGTACACATCTTAGACGATTTTCTATTTGTAGGCTTGTCCGAAGGAATAGTTCATCAGAATCTGCTCTCCTTTTTACAAATGTGTTCCTATATGGGAGTTCCTATTGCTGAAGACAAGACTTTTTACCCTGATCAGATAATGACCTTTGTAGGCATCCAAATAAATACTATTGATTCTACCGCGTCGCTACCTCTTGACAAGATTAATAGAACACATTCGTTGCTTGAAACTTATTTGCAACGATCTAAGTGTACTTTACGGGAATTGCAATCTCTAATCGGTTTGCTTAATTTTGCTTGCAGTGTAATATCTCCTGGTCGCCCTTTCTTAAGACGACTTATTAATCTAACAATAGGTATCCGACATCCTTCTCACCGCATACGGTTAAATAGGCAGGTCAAGGCAGATATCAATCTTTGGCTTCACTTCATTCGTAACTGCAATGGTATAACCTTATTCATAAACGAAACGTTTCTATCAAGCGATACGTTAAAATTATATACGGACGCAGCAGCTTCTTTGGGTTTTGGCGCTGTTTATAAAAATAAATGGTGCTACGGTAAATTCCCAACTTTTCTAAATTCGTACAACATTACAGTTTTAGAATTTTACCCAATTTTGTTGGCACTGGAATTATGGGGTTTTCTTTGGTGTAATCACTCTATTCTACTATTCACTGACAATGAAGCTTTGGTTAGTATTATTAATCGCCAAACTAGCAAGAACCCATGCCTTATTAAGATGGTTAGGTGGTTTGTTTTAAAATGTCTCAGACTAAATCTCGTCTTCAGAGCTAAGTATATTAAAGGTAAATTTAATGTTTATGCCGATTCTCTTTCTCGGTTACAGGTAGAGAAATTCAAATTACTCTCCCCGACAGCCGAATGTTTACCCACTCCAATTCCACCGGATTACTCTCCAAAGAACTTTTTCCAGTTATTGGAGGATTACTAACTGCTGCTCTGTCTCCAGTTACACAACTGGTTTATCATCGCGCGTGGTCTGAATTTTCAATTTTCGCATCGACAAATAATTTAAACTCCCTCAACACACAATTATTAACATCTCACATTGTCTTGTTTATTTCCTTTTTGTTCAAGAAAGGGTTTTCTCCAACAACTATTCGAACCTATTTATCTGCTATTTCTTACGTTCAAAAAATCAATTTTGACCGAGATCCAACGTCTCATTTTCTTATAAAAAAGATGCTTGCTGGGGCTTATCGTCTTTCACCATCGTTTGATAGTAGATTACCAATTACTGTCGATATTTTAAATAAACTAATTCAGGCTGTTAAGGTCATTTGTACTTCTGAATATGAAATAATTTTATTTACTGCGATGTTTCTTTTTGCTTTCAATGCTTTTGCACGGGTAGGTGAAATTTGTTTGGCTGGAACCTATCATAATTTACTCCAGTTAAGCGATGTTCATATTGAAAGAAACAATTCGTCAATGACTTTTAATGTATGCTTTAGTAATTTTAAACATAATCTACGTCACATTAAACATAGATTGTCTTTTGGTCATGGACCCACGTTCGTATCGGCTGCTTTATGTTTGTCGGAGTACTTGAAAGCCAGAGGAAATATCATAGGTCCACTCTTTATCATTAATACAAATCCAATACCAAGAAGTTACTTTGATAAGAAACTGTTTTCTTGTTTAAGTTTTTGTAAACTTAACCCAAAGAATTATAAAGGCCACAGTTTTAGGATTGGCGCTGCAACACATGCCTCAGAAATAGGCATTTCAGACGCCAAAATCCGTGCTTTGGGTCGTTGGCACTCTAATGCATTTAAAAAGTATGTGCGAACATACAACATCATGGACTGATGGGTGTTATGCGCGAGACAGGATTACGATTCACTTTCTTCTTTGAGTATGTAGTCAAAGATCAGAATTAGTCTACTTTGTCGATTTTATTTTTACAGTATGTCTGCTTGGGCCGACATATTTTAATTTAAAAGTGAAGATAGATTTTGAAGGGTTGTAGTTTGGAATGGTAGTTTGTTTTTGTTTCCATATACTATATTTGCAACTAGGAATTGTTTTGATGAATATATGTTTATGTTGTATTGTTCCGCGTTATTATACCATTGGAATACATCTGCATGGGCTGTACATAATTCATGTTAAGGCTTTTCATAACACTACCTTTTTATCGTTTGTTGGACATTTATTAATTGCTGTCACTTTTAATAATTTTGAGATAATGGTGTGACTCCTTTTCCTTTTTTAAAGGGAATCATGTTTGATGAAGAAAACATCTTGTAGCTTTTCGCCTCTAGTGGGGAAGCTTATGGATATCCTTAATTTTTATAATATCCATAATCTTTATAGCGGAATCTTTCAGATCCCCACTTTGGCAGAAAGCTATATTGTATCCTCTACGGTTTTCAATTTAAATTAGTACATGCTTATTTTTCATATGCTTTGAATTTCATGTTGCATTTTATTAAACGTCACCTTTGGTGGCCTTTTCAATTTCAATAATATTGTGTTGTTGTGTTATGGAAATAGAGCATAAATTAAAAGTTATGACACATAACTATTTTTATGCCTGTTTTCATAATCTATGTATTTAAGTGTGGGCCTAAAGTTATTTTGACGTCACGATTTGTAAGAGACGTCGTCTATTAGACTCGACGTAAACATTACCGGCTACAGTCAACGCCTGGTTTTTAACGTGATTAAACGTCACCCACCCGCCACACCCTGTTAGTTATCTGTAGATATGGAATTTAATTTCTGCCGTTTCTGTTTCGGCGGAATCTTTCAGATCCCCACTTTGGCAGAAAGCTATATTGTATCCTCTACGGTTTTCAATTTAAATTAGTACATGCTTATTTTTCATATGCTTTGAATTTCATGTTGCATTTTATTAAACGTCACCTTTGGTGGCCTTTTCAATTTCAATAATATTGTGTTGTTGTGTTATGGAAATAGAGCATAAATAATATGTTGTAATTCCAGGCCAGCTGCAAAAATTTAAAAGCAATCCCGAATATTAAAAATCATAATTATGCAGCATTATTAGGAGTGATTATTTTCCATCTTATAGTCAGTCATACGTAGCTAAATTTTTGTTTCTTGTATGCTATTGTCATTGTGATACTTTTAATGTGTACCAATTTAATTAGCATTTAGCGATTGAGAACAGAACACATTTTAATGGGGAAACGCATTAAACATACATTATGGGAGAGCAAAAACTGACTTTTGTCGGTCTTCCTTTGAGCCTCAGATGTCATAGAAATTATAAATTAGATCTTTATTTAAACAACAAGCCCAAAATGAACACTGTAGACCCACGGATGACTTGGATTGGGCTCGGATTAAAACAGGATTTCGTCGACTGATTTAATCACTATGGCGTCGTGGGTGGGGTTTCTCCGTGACGTTGACGTCATCATACTTCCGGAAATTATTCATAAAAGACAGTGATGACCGAGGCTATACACAAGCTTCACTAGATACCGTTTAAACATTACTTGATGATCGAGACTATGTAGGTGGAGTTAACGAATGTCAATCAACAATCGGCCATAGTGGGAAAAGGGTGTCGATGATTTTAACCCCCATTTCTAGTAAAAAATTATAGTGGTAACAACTTTGTTCAGGATAAAGTTATTTGACTGAAATTTTCAATATATTCTTGTTTCAACATCTATTTTTGAACTTTTATAGCAAGAATGGCTAACTCCTTGTCAAAATCTCCCATAATGTATCTTTAAGAGAACTAAATACTTATGGGAAATAATCACGGGTTTTATTTTAAAAGCACCACGTCATAATAACAGGAGTATTTCAAGTCATTGTATTTAATAATTTGTGCCCAATAGCAATAAGGGGATACTTGTGCTGCATAGAATCAGTGATTGTTTCCCATAAAATTGTGCTCTGTTATTCGCATAACTGAGGTATTACACTGACATCCGGAAGGACACAAAGAAGATGGACGTAATTCCAGTTACTGTAAATCATGCTATCAATCATTGGAGTACCAATCGTTACACCCATGTCATAAACATTACACATTGTTTTATTTGCTGCGAGCTAATCGCATTTTCTTACACACAAAGCTGTAAAAATATATTTCATACAGTATTTCATTTCAAACCTATATTCTCTGTAACCTAAATTGGTTCGAAACTTACATGTCAATGTTATACGAATAAATAGAGAATCTCCTACGAGTGTTTTTTGATATCAAAAAATATCAACACAAGTTGATAATGTAAAAAAAACGAGGCTCTGCCGAGTTTTTTTTACTTTATCAACGAGTGTTGATATTTTTTGATATCAAAAAACACGAGTTGGAGATTTTATTTATCACCCAATCCTTTCCTACATGTAGAAATAAATAAATATAATTCTTTGGTATAAATTTCACCTTTACTGGACCTAATTTCATTACTACGTAGTGATACATCAGTTTTTTGACTGCAGTTTAGCTATTGCAAAGTCCTATATATTGACCCAGTATTTCCTTTAAAGTCAATTAAATAAAAACAGTTTCTTTTTTACAAGAAAAAAGTCACTTTTTATTTAAAATAAGTGGTTTCTTTAAAATAAAAGAAAGTAGTTCCTTTTTGATTGACCAATCAAATTCATGTAAAGCGATATCTCCTAAGGAGATATCGCAGTAGATTATGTAATTTATCATACAAGCGATATCTACTGTCAAATAAGATATTGGGTGATAAACTGATTTATCTGCTCAAAATTCATTCAAGTCTTTTCACTGTTAAAAAGATATTATGGGCAATTGAAAATTTGGCAACATATATATTGCAGACGATAAAAACGAGTTATTGTCAGTGACAGACAAAGGGTATTTGGGTAGGTGGATGGGAGGGGGGCTCCTCCGAGAATCGTTTTGGGACATCGGGGTGTCAAAATCGCCAATGGTGAATTGTGGGGCTTATCTGGACTCGCATATAACATTTTAGTTCATTACCTACAATGACACAAGCCCTAGTTATCAGAAATATGAGCAATGGTAAATATGTAAGAACCGAGAGAATTATTCAATTTAAACAGATAACAGCGCTCATTTAAAAAATTTTTATATTTATATAAAAAATATACTTAAATTTTAGTCTTGCAATATTAATAAATTTTTCAATATCGTTCTTCATTTGCATATGAAAGCTAACAAGATATAAATTAATTCTATAAATAATAAGGGTTGTTCAATCATATATCAATAAATAAAACAGTGAAATAGTTTATTTATTGTCATGAAGTGTGCAGTATGCCTGATTTATATCGTTTGTACAAACATGATCAGGATCTGTGTCAAAGAAGTATGAAGCGCCATCACAAGCATATTCGTACCCGACACCATTTACGCACCAAGTATACTTTTGACAGGAATTCCTGACAGGAATATAGGCATTGTTTCTTTTTCCATTACAGCTATATACATCACTCGCTAAAACAAAAAAACAACATATTTTTATACTGTTTTTTTTTTATATACTTTGGTTATATGGTGCATTGAGCCAGAAGAGAAATTTGTCGTGCAGAATTTCAGCAGCAAAGATTCTGTACACGCCTATCTTTTGTTCCATCCAATTATCTTCCCACAAATATTGGAAGCATGGTTTAGACCCCCAAATGAGTCTAGTTGTGTTCTATAAGTGGTCCATCGATCGAGGAGGATGACACGGGGTTACAGTGTTAAATTTAGATTTACAAAAAGAAGGATCGTGACTTGGGTTCATTGTAGTGGTAGCTGTAATATATAAGATAGATGGCATGTATATAATGCAATTGCAATTCAGCTAGTGCTATTGACTATCATATTGAAGATACACTGTAGATGGCTTTTTTCACCAAATTGGTTTGGTTGCTTATTGATCCAGCGTTAGCGTACCCTTCGTTTATTGAAGCCACTAACACACCTCGAATCCGGGTGCTAGGAATTTTGAGGCGATATACATCAATAATGCAACAGAGAATATTAATGAATTTCAGTGATTGTTTGCCTTATGCATCTGTCGATGTGGTGAAATAAACATCCGCGAGTCACCAACTTGGAAGTTATTGTGTAAGCAGTGAGCCTGTTCAAGCGCTAGAGGACTTTTGGGTAGTAGGTGGGCCTGTATGACTATGCACTGACCTTGGCCGCCGTGACCATGGCCTTGACCCGTGACCTTGTATAGAGTAGCCCCATGACCTGTAGCTAGTTCTTGAATTTTGGTCTCACCATTTGGCCATAAATGTGCCACAATGATTACACGACACCTTTGAAGCCATCTTTGAGGATAGTCGCCGATCCCTGGACGCCAGCGAAAGTGACAACGTTAGAATCGCCATCAGTCACCCAGGACTCAAATCACCTATCTGGTTACAGTTCCGTGTGCATCGCTTGTTAAAAGCCGAAGACGTTTTATAGAAAGTGGCTGCATTACAGAATAATGAAAGAAAAAGAAATGTCTCGTCACGATCAAGAATACCGACAAATAATGTTTTCAGAGAGCCATTGTCGTCTCTCGTCACTATGCGAACAAACAGGATAGGAAAGAAAGAAGAAAAGAATATAGAGAACAGGACCCCAATCCTGGCAGACTAAAAAAAACGGAGGCCCTGATCGATGCCGTCGGTGGAACCAGGAAAGCCTGCATAGAGGTGGAAACCTGGGACCTGTATGCCAAGTATTTGGTAAGGCAATCTATCGGGGAACAAAATACCTCACCGGACACCAAAACATCTGAACCTGACAGACATTACGACGTCATTACCTCCATGCCCGCCCTCGTGAAAAGGTCGTATTTTTGAGAGATTTGTCAGGTGGGATACAATGCTGCCGAGAATCATCCAAGGATGCAAGAAAACGGGGCCACCCTGTCAACACGATCCCAACGCAAAGACTTTTTACCGATGTCATCACATGTTTATGAACCGGTAGTGTTTCGACAACCACCTCGCCATCCGTTCCAGACCCAAGTGCAGTGTATGTCATCGGTGGAAGAAATGCGAGAAGTGCCAGAAGGAGTGGGACGTTATCAAAGTTAAGCAAAGTTTGGAAGAACATCTATGCGGAGAATACGGATGCTCCATCTGCCAAGAGTGGCATACAGCCGTAAAGCAGTTTTGTAACGTTGCACCGCTTAAATCACCCATCCGCATGAACAGAGACAGAAAGATACAAATCGACAAGCAACAGAAGACAACCACGACTCACTTCGTTTTCTTTGACTTTGAATGCCAGCAGGATTCCGGTGTACACATTCCCAATCTCCGCGTCTTGCAAGCGTGCTGTCACTTTTGCATCGACAACAAAGAACCCCGAGAGCACTGCGACAGGTATTGGAATCACCAGCGAGAAAGTTTTTTAGAGGCCACGACACCCTGGACGATGTGGAAAAATGGTTTTTGCAACTCGCTGCTCGCGGTACGGTGGTTGATGGTCTAAACAATGACAATCACGAGTCTCGTGATCGTCGCGGCTCACAACGTCAAAGGTTAATAAGGCGGACTGCTGATTTTACAGACGCTGCACACACATTTCCTGGTGTAACCCGAAGTAATTAAGAATGGTGGTAAAGTAATGACGATCATTGTCAGCACGGTAAAATTTATCGATTCCCTCAACTTTTTACTGATGCCTTTACGGGACATGCCCAAGACCTTTGGCCTGCAAGAACTCAAGAAAAGTTATTTCCCTCTCCACTTCAACAGACTGGGGAATAAAGATTATGCGGGGACCTATCCCCTAGACACCGATTACGACCCAGGAGACATGGGTGTGTCGGAACGAGAGAAAAATCACGAGTGGTACGAGCAGCACGGTCACGATGTCTTTAATTTTAGTCAGGAAATTCTCGCCTACTGAAGAAGCGACGTGACTGTCTTGCGCCGGCGTTGTGGTGTGTTTCGCGAGATATTCCTCGTGGACACGGGAAGCGACCCTTTTGAGAAGAGCCTGACTCTGGCCTCCGTCTGCAGTCGCGTGCTAGGCACGCATTATCTGAAAAAAGACACCCACCCTCATGATCATTACTGGAGCCGAAACCGGGTAAAGACTGATATCGCTTCCAGCCACGACAACAGTCCAACAAAGCGCTTCGTTGGTTGGAATGGGAACAACACCCACAGGCCATGGCAGCTTTCCAAAACCAGACTCCTCTACCAAATATTCAACGCGTTTTGAAGGTGTACGAAGTCTGGCACCGGAAACAATTCAGCGCCCGCTTGAAAATGCATTCCGTCTAGGAAAAGTTGGGGAGCGTGTATGTTATTTTGACACGCACAGCGTCATCTACAAATACCACTCTACGTCATGGAATCCCCAGGAATGTTACAGTTTGGGTCAGTGGAAGAACGAGCTGCCCAAGAATGTCACTATTCGTGAATTTGTTAGCGGAGGGCCAAAGAATTCCGCGTACAGCTAGAACAATGGAAAAACCGTGTGCAAAGTCCGGGGATTCACCCTGAATTGTCGTGCTTCCCAATAGCTGAATTAAGCCACCACGAAGGAGAACGTACCACACGTCAATCAAAACGAACCTCTTGTCCGTTCAAAATTCCCAGATCACGTGACCACCGTCTCTGGACACGCCCCGAGAACAAAATGTATAAAATCGTCTATGACAAGCATTTTGTTCAATTCAATGACGATCAACACTTGCCCCTACGGATATTGACTTTGGTGTCTCAGTACGATGACGAACGAAGAGAGGCGAGGAATGTATAGGCTGCAAGTACGAGCACCCCAGTCAGAGATATCACACGCGTCTGGGACTAGGCATGTCTTCCATAACGGGCCAACCCTCACATCCCGTCGACGATTACAATCACTTCCCCTGGGTGGACGAGCCAAAACTACAAGATATCGATAGCGTGTTGGGCACGGTTCGAGTCAAGAAGTGTGAAGACAAACATAGCAGGAAGCCTTAAAAAAGTGGTTCCAGGATCAAACGTAACGGCGAGTACATCGAACACAAAGACGAAGAGAATCCTATACGACGGTGAATGGACGAGTTACCGAAGAAAAAGAAACGATGGTGCCTGGATATCAACGTCATGTCCGGTAAAGAAGCGCGGATCAGTCATACCAAGATGAGTCATCCTAACAACGCACGCATGCTAATTTTCACCGTGTTCAACCAGTGGCGACAAAAACACGATAATCGAGCCCAAAGCCGTGTATTTACAGGCGCCATTTTGGGAACCAACTATGACGCCATAAAAAAAACTATGACGTCATGGTGTCATATAGCTTTACTTAACAAAACGTTTTATCTTTTCTTGGGGTAACGTTTTAGGTCTACATTTTATCCTATACAAATTGTAAAAGAAACCAATGCTGGTTCAATGATAAATATGTCAAACAAAATCAAAATTAAATTTGGCCGAATTCGGCCAAGGAAAAAATGACGTAATTAACATAATTCAACACGGCGTTCTTCGAGAATTATCGGAGAGCGATATCCCGTAATCAGTGTCTTTCAGTGATAGAAGGATTAATTACTTTTCAAATTCCTTAAACACAAAGTTGTTATGCAAGCGAAATGTACGGAAAAATCAGGTATGACAAAGATCAATCAAAAAAAAAAAAAAAAAAAAATTTTCACTGGGTGGCAGGGATTTCATCCAAATGGCTGCCAAATTTGATAAAATATGCTACCATTAAAAAAAACCTCTTAAAAAAACCCATAAATTTAGTAATATATAAAGGGCGACGATAATCTTTTAATTACGATATGATTTTGCTGTCTTTAATATGCTTTTCGATGTGTAAATTTAAAGATAAATTTCGAAAATCCAAAATGGCATCAACACAAATCGGCGGATGTTAATTCTATAATTTAATCGTCATTTTGTTATGCTGGATATGACTTACTTGTAACATGTCATTTACACAGTTTTTGATGTCGGAGGATCTGAATCCATGATGACAGAATTTAAAAAATGGTCGGCAATATTAAATCCAAAATTGCGAAATTTTGTAATGTTTTTGGGGTTGTTGCGTTAAACTCGGATCTTATACTACTCAAAAAAGTTAAGGGTCAAACCTTTTTTTCTACCAGGTAATTGTCTATGCACATATTAGATATATAGATAAAATTATTGGCGGAACTCGTGTCAAAATTGATTCGCGATATCCTGGCGACAAAACCTGTGTACACGGCATATGCCATTTTCAAACAAAACCATAAACTGAAGCTCAAAACAAGGCTCCACAAAACTGTTTGCCTCGCCCAAACTCAGAAGGGTACAACTTTCTGGAGTAGATTATGTCCTTGCACGTGCACTATGCATTTTCCATGAACAGCTTTAGCATAAAAACTTTTCGTGCTGCCCTCAGTTGAAATTTCAACATGGCCAGACGTCAGCTGAGTGAACGTGACAGAGGAAGAGCCATTGCGTGGCTTCAACGGTGTTTTACACAGAGGAATGTGGCACAGAGAATCGGTTGTAGCCATAGTGTGATTGGGAGACTATGGCAGCGTTTCCAGACAATTCAATTCAGAATCGCCCACGGTCTGGTGGGCTAAGATCACCGCCACCACGTCAAGACCGGCATGTCATTCAAATGGCCTTATGTCAGCGCGTTGTTACAGCGAGATGTCTGAGAGATGTACTGCGAAATGCAAGTCGTGTTCAGGTATCGGACCAAGAAATCGTCTGCGAGCCCACAACATTCGATCTCGACGACAAGCGGTTCGACCACCTCTTCTTCAACGTCATAGGGCAGCACGTCGTGACTGATGCACACGTCATAGAAATTGGAGACGGCGACAATGGGGGCGGGTACACGATCTTCACTGATGAGTCTAAATTTGCATTACAGTTGAATGATGGCAGACTTCGCGTTTAAAGGCGGCAAGGAGAAAGATTTGCTGATGTTAACGCCAGATAACGCCATCGCTTTGGAGTTGGTACGGTAATGGTGTGGGCTGAAATTTCGACGTATGGTCGATAGCATGCCTCATCGTCGTGTCGACTGCTTACGAGCACGTGGTTGTTTCAACAAAGTTATCGAATTTGAGAGAGTTTTGTTGGACCTCATTATGCTCAAAATGGCGAATTTTCATCAGATCCTCAGAATAGTTGTGTATAAAAAGTGCATATGCTTTGCATAACATACTCAACATTGACACATATTGAACTCATTCTGACCAAAAATGTGCTTAAAAGTTTTGATTTACATGTTCCCTGTGTCTAATAAAATGTCAAACAAAAATAATTGGTTGACCTTTAACTTCTTTTGAGGAGTATAATTTATACCCCTCGACATAAGACATGAAATGAATAGAAAAGGTTGGTTTAACTTGAATGTAGATATTAATCATCTACATGCATATATATTTGAATCATATAGAAATATCTTATTTCATGTAGTCTTACTTATTTGTTAACATCAAGGCGAACTTGCTCTATTGTTCCATTTAGCCTATTCAGATTTGTTCAGATGAATCGGATTATTAAAAGGGTATGCAAGTTAAATATCTTTAATTGCGCTTTTATCTGGTGCATATTTATTTTTTTTTTTTCTTATGAAAGGCTATATATCCATTATGTGCGATTATCGTTGTATAATACTAACAATAGTATGTTCAGCTATATTTTTTCGTTTAAAAAAAATATATGTTTTATCTCCTATAGAGCTTTTAGCGGCGTGAAGCTAGCTTGTTGTTCGTTGTTCGGTATTCGCGAATACCGAACAACGAGCCAGTTTGTTCTTCGGTATTGGCGAATAACGAACAACGAGCTGATTTGTTGTTCGGTATTCGCGAATACCGAACAACGAGCTGGTTTGTTGTTCGGTATTCACCAGATATGGAATTAGTAATTTAATAAAGTAACTTTTGTTCGTTATTCGCCAATGTGAAACTGCTCTTTCTTCGGATAGACAGAAAAATTGTTAGAATCTATTTCCTAAGAGTTCGAAGTGTTATAATCCATTCAGGCTCATAAAAACCCACCTGCAGCGTATTCTCGACAAAAGTACATTTATTATATTACCAATTCCATACACTGTGAATACCGAACAACAAACCAGCTCGCTGTTCGTTATTCGCCAATACCGAACAACAAACTGGCTCGTTGTTCGTTATTCGCCAATATGTAACAGCTCATTCTTCGGATTGAAAGAGAAGTTGTTAGAATCTATTTCCCAGAAGTTTGAAGTTTTATTGTCTATTTAAGCTCATAAAAAGCCGCCTGTGACGTGTTCCCTACAAAAGTACCTTTATTATATTACTAATTCCATATACGCTGAATACCGAACAACAAACCAGCTCGTTGTTCGTTATTCGCCAATACCGAACAACAAACTGGCTCGTTGTTCGTTATTCGCCAATATGAAACTGCTCTTTCTTCGGATAGTTTTATTGTCTATTTAAGCTCATAAAACCCCGCCTGTGGCGTGTTCCCTACAAAAGTACTTTTATTATATTACTAATTCCATATACAATGAATACCGAACAACAAACCAGCTCGTTGTTCGTTATTCGCCAATACCGAACAACAAACTGGCTCGTTGTTCGTTATTCGCCAATGTGTAACGGCTCTTTCTTCGGATAGAAAGAGAAGTTGTTAGAATCTATTTCCCAGAAGTCTGAAGTTTTATCGTCTATTTAAGCTCATGAAAACCCGCCTGTGGCGTGTTCCTTACAAAAGTACCTTTATTATATTAATAATTCCATATACGGTGAATACCGAACAACAAACCAGCTCGTTGTTCGTTATTCGCGAATACCGAACAACAAACAGGCTCGTTGTTCGTTATTCGCCAATATGTAACAGATCTTTCTTCGGATAGAAAGAGAAGTTGTTAAAATGTATTTCCCAGAAGTTTTAAGTTTTATTGTCTATTTAAGCTCATTAAAACCCGCCTGTGGCGTGTTCCCTACAAAAGTACCTTTATTATATTACTTATTCCATATGCGGTGAATACCGAACAACAAACTGGCTCGTTGTTCGGTATTCGCCAATATATATAACAGCTCTTTCTTCGGATAGAAAGAGAAGTTGTTAAAATCTATTTCCCAGAAGCCTGGAGTTTTATTGTCTATTTAAGCTCATTAAAACCCGCCTGTGGCGTGTTCCCTACAAAAGTACCTTTATTATATTACTTATTCCATATACGGTGAATACCGAACAACAAACCAGCTCGTTGTTCGGTATTCGCGAATACCGAACAACAAACCAGCTCGTTGTTCGTTATTCGCCAATACCGAACAACAAACTGGCTCGTTGTTCGTTATTCGCCAATATGTAACAGCTCTTTCTTTGGATAGAAAGAGAAGTTGTTAGAATCTATTTCCCAGAAGTTTGAAGTTTTAGTGTTTATTTAAGCTCATAAAACCCGCCCGTGGCGTGTTCTCTACATAAGTACCTTTATTATATTACTAATTCCATATACGGTGAATACCGAACAACAAACCAGCTCGTTGTTCGTTATTCGCCAATACCGAACAACAAACTGGCTCGTTGTTCGTTATTCGCCAATGTGTAACAGCTCTTTCTTCGGATAGAAAGAGAAGTTGTTAAAATCTATTTCACAGAAGTTTGAAGTTTTATCGTCTATTTAAGCTCATAAAAACCCGCCTGTGGCTTGTTCCTTACAAAAGTACCTTTATTATATTAATAATTCCATATACGTAACAGCTCTTTCTTCGGATAGAAAGAGAAGTTGTTAGAATCTACATGTATTTCCCAGAAGTTTGAAGTTTTATCGTCTATTTAAGCTCATGAAAACACGCCTGTGGCGTGTTCCTTACAAAAGTATCTTTATTATATTAATAATTCCATATACAAAAGTATCTTTATTATATTAATAATTCCATATACGGTGAATACCGAACAACAAACCAGCTCGTTGTTCGTTATTCGCGAATACCGAACAACAAACTGGCTCGTTGTTCGTTATTCGCCAATATGTAACAGATCTTTCTTCGGATAGAAAGAGAAGTTGTTAAAATGTATTTCCCAGAAGTTTTAAGTTTTATTGTCTATTTAAGCTCATTAAAACCCGCCTGTGGCGTGTTCCCTACAAAAGTACCTTTATTATATTACTTATTCCATATACGGTGAATACCGAACAACAAACCAGCTCGTTGTTCGTTATTCGCGAATACCGAACAACAAACTGGCTCGTTGTTCGTTATTCGCCAATATGTAACAGATCTTTCTTCGGATAGAAAGAGAAGTTGTTAAAATGTATTTCCCAGAAGTTTTAAGTTTTATTGTCTATTTAAGCTCATTAAAATCCGCCTGTGGCGTGTTCCCTACAAAAGTACCTGTATTATATTACTTATTCCATATGCGGTGAATACCGAACAACAAACCAGCTCGTTGTTCGGTATTCGCGAATACCGAACAACAAACTGGCTCGTTGTTCGGTATTCGCCAATATGTAACAGCTCTTTCTTCGGATAGAAAGAGAAGTTGTTAAAATCTATTTCCCAGAAGCCTGAAGTTTTATTGTCTATTTAAGCTCATTAAAACCCGCCTGTGGCGTGTTCCCTACAAAAGTACCTTTATTATATTACTTATTCCATATACGGTGAATACCGAACAATAAACCAGCTCGTTGTTCGGTATTCGCGAATACCGAACAACAAACCAGCTCGTTGTTCGTTATTCGCCAGTACCGAACAACAAACTGGCTCGTTGTTCGTTATTCGCCAATATGAAACTGCTCTTTCTTCGGATAGAAAGAGAAGTTGTTAGATTCTATTTCCCAGAAGTTTGAAGTTTTATTGTCTATTTAAGCTTATAAAAACCCGCATGTGGCGTGTTCCCTACAAAAGTACCTTTATAATTCCATATACGGTGAATACCGAACAACAAACCAGCTCGCTGTTCGTTATTCGCCAACTGGCTCGTTGTTCGTTATTCGCCAATATGTAACAGCTCTTTCTTCGGATAGAAAGAGAAGTTGTTAGAATCTATTTCCCAGAAGTCAGAAGAAAGAGAAGTTGTGAGAATCTATTTCCTAGAATTTTGAAGCTTTATAATCCAGTTGGGCTTATAAAAACTCGCCCGCGGCGTGTTCCCTGCAAAAAATCTTTTATTACATTACTAATTCCAAATCTAGTGAATACCGAACAACAAACCAGCTCGTTGTTCGTTATTCGCGAATACCGAACAACAAACCAGCTCGTTGTTCGTTATTCGCCAATACCGAACAACAAACTGGCTCGTTGTTCGTTATTCGCGAATACCGAACAACGAACAACGGGCTAACTTCACGTCGCCAGAGCTTTTTTCGCAAAAATCTATGACATATCTATCTACTCCCCGTATGTCGGGGCAGCCAACAGCGATACAACAATTTAAAAGGGCACATAAATAGATCGTGCGTAGGGACTTGGGACCCAAGATTATGGAAGGGCTTCGCTGCCAATATTAAATGCTCTGTGACAAATGTCATTTCTATTGATTATATGTAAAAAGTACAATATACAAAGTCCTAATGTGACCGATAATGATGAAGTCAAAATACCTAGCAAACAGTCAAATGTTAAGTGTCAACTGATAAATGTTTTGTTAGAAAATACGTTTATTGGCGTTTCTACATCTATTTCAATACATTTTACATTTGCGCTATGACATATCTCATAAATGTCCTCCACGCTTATTAACATATACGGAAACATGGCAGACTATAAACCAGATGTTCACCGCATGATTACATGAAATGAAGCTGGCACACCTTAAGAAACTATCTGGACGACCGTGCATAATTATCAATGTGCCAGGTTACCTACTTTCCAACACAATACCTTGAATTTCGTATTGATACCCGTACTTTGACATCTTAAACACCCCACTCTCTTCCCGGTCTCTCTATAAACAGAGTTTAGTACAGCTTAATTAACTTTGTTCCATTACCAAAAACCAGCAATGTGCCCAAGAAATAAATAATATATTTTAATGGAGGTATGACTATACATTTTTTTTATGGACATAGCGAATTTTTGATTAAGCCTCGTATCTTTAGTTTAGTCCCCCCCCCCCCCGACATCCTCCTCTTCAACTTTAATCTTATTTTGTAAAGTTATGCAAGTACATTAAAAATTATTTGCATAATTGAAAAAGGCAATCAATGATACGTAAAATGATGACTGGAATTTCGTTTTTATACCAGTATTTGTACTTGAATACCCCTTATCGTACCACTCAACGTTTTCATGGTACGTCAATCTAAATGTTCCAGTAAATTATTTACACAACTTTTCGGATTTACACCCGTATTTTAACATTGAACATCCCCTACCCCCCTCCCCCATCATAGCAATAGATTTTAGTTCCATCCATCTTTGTTCGTTGTTCAGAGAGTATGAATGTGCCAGAAAAATATTTGCATATTTGAAGAGAGCAATAAACTTGTAAACCTGGTTTTTAATTATACGTTATGTTTTGGGTTTTTTTGACTCGTATATACACTGAATATCCCCCCCCCCTAATCATCAGTCACCCAGGACTCAAAACACCGATCTGGTTACCGTTCCGTGAGCATCGCTTGTTAAAAGCCGAAGACGTGTTACAGAAAGTGGCTGCCGTATTACAGAGTAATGAAGAATTTCGACTGGATCAACGTATGTTTATGATTAGTTTGTCACGTGTCCCCTCCCGATGACAGATGCAGCGGAAGAACAAACGTGAAGAAGAGACACTGTGCTAATTTCGACCAATATTTAAAGAAAAAGAGATGTCTGGTCACCATTACGAATAGCGACGAACTATGTTTTCAGCGAGCCATTTTCGTTGCCCGTCATTATGCCAACAAACAGGACACACGTGAATGGGAAAGAGAGAAGAAGAGATTAACCAACAACACAGGACCCCGCTCGTGGCAGACGAGGAAAACCGAAGCACTCATCGTTGCCGCCGGTGGAGTCAGACAAGCATGCACGGGTGTGGAAACCTGGGACCTGTACGCCAAGTATTTGGGAAAGCAAGGATATCAGCTCATCGTTTTCTGTCGTGCCATCTTTGGCAATCTATCGGGAACAAAATACGTCACCGGAACACCAAAACAGCTGAACCTGTAATTACACGACAGACATTACGACGTCATTACCTCCATGCCCGACTTTGTCGAGAACTCGTATTTTTGTGAGACCTGTCAAGTTGGATACGATCATGCCGAGAAACACCCGTGTCACGCCATGTGCCAAGGATGTAAGACAATGGGTCCACCCTGTCCACCTGATCCCAACACAAAGACGTGTTATCGATGCCATCGCGTGTTTGTGAGCCGCCAGTGTTTCGACAACCACCTCGCCACAATCACAATCATACCGGTTACGTTCTAGACAATCTGTTTGTCAACGAAAGCCTGCCAAACAGATTAATCGTGGGTATGGTGCTTAAATACGGCCTACGACGGAAGAAAAGAACGGGGAATACAACGCCAACTTTCCTCAGCGACAAGCCATCTCACCTTACCTGGATTTGATGAAAATACCATTACATCCGTTTCAACGACAATATCAATGGGTACACTTTGTATTTGACCAATGACCACGGAGTCGTAGACGAACGTAACCACCTCAATCCCAAAGCGACGGGTAACTTGTCCTTAAAACTTAAGTTCGGTTCGGCTCGGACAAAACACCCTAGTCTTGTTCTATTTGCCGAATACGACAATGTCTTGGATATAAACGCCAGCCGATAAGTCATCACAGATTTCTGAGGCTCTCTACAACCGACATCTGGATATACTGCACCTGTCCTCATACCCAAAGCCTACGTCATCAACACGGACGACGAAGACCAACCGGAGAGACATTGGACCATGTTTGTGTGCTAAGGATCAGATCACGTTACCTTCACCGATTCCTACGGTTGTCCCCCTGATGTCTACGGAGAAGCCTTTCGACGTTTTGTCCGAGATCTACAGCTCCACTACCACTCCCGGTGGATTCAAGGAGTTGACAGTGTCGTCTGCGGACATTATTGTTCGTATTATCTGTGTCATCGATTTCACGTTCCCTCCCCGCACTTTTCGGTCACGTGTATCGTGTGAACGATATACTCTACGAACAATGTGCTGGGGATCATTTTCCCGACTTGTAAGAGGACCAGAAGAAGGGACAACGATGTCGATGTGTTTTTGCTCTGTAAATGTGTTCGAACTTATGTTTTGCTTTGTGTTCAATTCAAGATTTGTATAACTTCAATAAAATGCTTTGTCAGCAACATATCACGCGTCCTCTTTTGTGACGTCATGTTTTTGTGACGTCATGCTATTCTGATTGGTGGAAAATGGTATCGTCTAAACGCATTAAACTTGTCCCGTCCAGGGGCCTTATTCACAAAATCTTAACTAAAGATAAAATCCAAATTTTAGTAGATACTTCAGTTTTGATTGGCTAAGCACTATAATCAATCTAATATTATCCAATCAAATAACTAAAATTTGGATTTTATCTTAGTTAAAATTTTGTGAATAAGGCCCCAGAGCAATAAATAGGAGTGTGGAAGCCAAAAGATGTCACAATCGAAATGGATCGAAACCATAAAAGATTTTGACAGACTTGTAGGAGAGGGTTATTACCCTATGTTTAGAGGCCCACATACTACTTTCTGAAACGTTGCGGAAGAATATTTTGCCATCAAAACGATTTAGGTGCTGTTTGATGTAGCGTGAACGTGTATTGAACCCACGAACTCCGCCTTGAATCCAGATGCTAGAGAGAAACCCGATAGTTCAACACAGAGTGTTAATGAACTTCGACATATTCGGCGGGTTGTGAGCTATATCTTAAGAATTACAATCAAAGAGTCAGTGACCAGAAATGCTATCTTATAAGAATTTAATATCATGAATGGCGATGCTTATAGCATTTATTTAATTCATATGTCGTGCTCACGGGCGGATACAGGAATTTTGAAAAGTGGGTGGGATGCAAAGAAGGTTGTTCACTCGGCAAACCTCGTAAGATTTCGGACAATCTAAACTCGGCTGTATGATGAATTCCGCCATATTGGAACTACTTTAAAGGTCCCGGATGAAACATGGCTGCGCAAGTTGGCGACCTATTTGGCTAGCGACCTATTCGACCGATCCAGCTGTAAGATAATGACGAAATTACACTTCTATTCTGAGCTGAAGGAATGGATAAAAAATAATATATTCTACTTTCATTTGATAGACATAACGTTTGATTTTATTGGTTGATAAATAGAGACTGTTGTCTTTACTCTAAATTGGTTTCCAACGAACAGGTTGCAGCTCGATCGGTCGCTAGCCGAATAGGTTCCCAATTTGTGTAATAGCGTCAAGTTTTCCTGTTAAAGTAAACCGGTAGCCGCATCGCAAATGTATGGGCGTAGGTACATATCACTTACTGTCATACATCCGAGACTAGATGTAGTTTACGGAATCTGTCGAGATTAGCCGAGTGGGAGGTTGTTGGCAAGCGAAACAAGGTAACAATATGGCCCCTTTCTTTCCCCGTAATAAACTGAACTAAAAAAGTGCAGTGTGTTACATGGTACATTTAAACAGTTTGTGATGTTCTTATTTGCGACATTACCGACAAAGATATATAAGAAAAGAAAGAACCTCTAGTAGATCCAGCTTAATATTGATAGATCTATTCGATTTCTTCGAAGCTTGATATACACAAATATATGTATACTGTTTAAGTCGTTATGTCAGTTATCCCCTTTCAGGTTTAAAAACATTTTATATATTGTATTTGACAGATTCTGCGAGGTTCTTTTCTTGTAATCTTTAAAGAAAAAAACATAGCATAGTGGACTGCAAAAGTGCAATTTATTTCATGTTACATATAAACAGTTGAGACATTTTTGTTTCCGTTCCATGTGATTGCGCAATGTTGTCCGTAGCTCACCCTACCCCATATATCCGTCCCCATGTGATTAAAGTTAAGATATTAATTTATACTTGGTCTATAGATTAAAACTTACGTGCGTCTCTGGAACAAGATTGGGATTGTTCATCAAAACAATAAGGCCCACCTTTAGCACAATTGCTGATATAAACTATACCAAATCCACACGACACATATAAGTAACAATCATCATAGGGGTGATCATACAAACGATCAGTTCTATTATTACAATATCCAGCTGTAACATATAAACATGTAACAAGTAAGTTACTCACACAAATTATTACACAGAATAAAACATAAACCGTAAAAATCATAGTCCCGTGTTCGTGACTTAGACCTAGACATTAAATTTGGAAGGTTCACAATAAAGACGAAGGTAACATTTTAAAAATAAAAGTTGGTGAAAGTTCGTAAGAAATACAATTTGTGCCATCTTGTATTTGGGCGACTATATTGGAGTTTTGTTTTTTTTTTCTAAAAATATCTGGACTTAAATTAACAAGTGCGTTCAACTCAACAAGATCTAAAAGCTTTGATAGTTAGAGCTTATTAGAATAATTTGTATACATTCAAACCGAAGGATGTTCTCATTTTGTCACGTTAAATTTACTCAAATATCCTCTTCTGAACATACAATTTATGTACATGTATATCGTTTCTAAGACACACTGTTTATATGTAAATATGGCTAAAGAAAAGGAATTGTTTCCTAAGAACAGCTGTGATATTTTTTTTTTTTTACTAAACTCTAACAAAAAGAACACCAATCGGCTTATAGTTTATAATACATTACCACTACAAAACATTAATTTAAAGAAGAAAAATAAAGATCCTTACATGGAACAATAAATAGATGTTTACACGATGACGTCTTTCTATTTTCTTGATCAACATTACAACATAATCTAGAATTATGTCAGCTTATATTAAATGTTGAAAAAAAGGATGAAACATGGTTATTAGAATTTGTTTCTTCGGTAGGGTTGAAATTAAAATTCTCAATTTTTCGACCATCTTGAAACTCTACAGACCACGTTACCATAGAAACCGGTATACCAGCGTCTACTGAACACGTGATTCTCTTGCTTAACAATCGGTCCTCGACTATCTGACCAGGAAACGTTACTACTGGTTCCCCTAGAGCAACGAAAATAAACAATAAATATAATTAAATATTTACAAAATCGGATTAAAATACAGATCCAATTTCGTTTCCTTTCTATAGTTCAAAATTTCGTTTTGCCTGTCTTTGCTATACAAGGATGTGGAAGAGTTGTTATCATTGATCTGTTCTGAATGAAGCTAAAGAGACGTTCTGTTATGGCAACTTCTTGGCCTTTTGAAAAAGACCCCGGAACTGTGGATAAAACACTAGAAACGTAAACGCTGATTGATTAATCAATGTCTGACGTCTTGGGTCAAAAGACGCTCGTTTGACCTCTGACGTGAACTCCCACTATAACTTGTCAGATCGTGATATAGTGTAGGCCATCGAAAGTATAAAAACAAAACAAAATATAGAAATATAGTTGTTTTTTTTATTTTTTTTTATTTTTTTTTTTTTTTGCTAAGTTGGTTAATGTGGATTCGACGAATTAAATCTGTATATATTTGAACGCCCGGTAGAAATGCATTTAGACCAAGTTGGAGTGCAGTAAACCACCGAAACAGAACGACATGTTGGTATGATTTTTAATTAGACTGAAAATGATAATTACCTTGCATCAAGGTTGATGACATCTCTATATCTTGAGTTGATGATGGACTTAACGATGGTGAAAGTTTTAATGATGTTTCACACGTAGAAGTTACCGAAGACATACAAGATGTGTCAGTGGTCGTCATTACATTTACACTCGATTCAGATGTTTGGATTTCGAATGTAGTTGATATTAAGGAACTTGATGGTTCGACTGTTGTGATTGATGATTCATTTGCGAAGGCACTGGGATTTATTTCAATAAAATCAGATTCTAAACTCTTAGTCAATGCTTCAGCCGATGTGCCAAATGTTGAGCTTGGTTGTAGCGTGTAAGGTGGTGATAAAGATGGTATTGATAATTGCGTGTTGGGCAGTACTGAGTTTGGCATTGATTCTAGTGTACTATAGTATGTGACACTGACACCAAAGTCAAACTCATTGGATATAGATGTAAGACCGTCGTACGATGTTTCAGTTGATCTTGTCTGTAGCGAACTGGTGAAAGAATCAATGGAACTAGATTCGAACCAATTTGAAGGTGTTCAGGGGCGGATCCAGGATTTTCAGAAAGAGGATGCGTGCTGCACCAGCTTGGGGGTGCGAAGCCCGGAACCGTGATTTTTGAGTGTAAAAAATGCGCCCAAGGACTAATTTCGTACTAGTACAGTAAATTACGATTTCCAACCTAAACTATTTTCGTTCTCCTTTCTCGCGAGAATATATGGAGCTAAACATTGTTCGACACCTCAAAAAATAGAGGGGGCGTGCGCCGGGTGCGCCCCCCACTGGATCCGCGCCTGGTAGGCGTTCATTGGGTGAACGCCTTGATGAAGTTCGGCGGTGAAACAAATAAAACCAAGTACGAACAATCCAAACCATTAGTCCAAATTCGAAGTCCTAAAAAATGGCCGAGGCAAAATAATGTAATCAGCAAATGGACTTTTCAACGTGTACAAAATACACGACAAACATTCTTTGTCTACGATAAGCAATCTTTGATTGATGCCTTGGAGCACAATACATTATATCATTGCCTTGACGAAGTTCGATGGTGGAATTTTCTGCTTAGGATAAGGAGCGATAAGCAACTTGATTGCTCATAACTTTGGGACACAACAACCCTGCTTTCATTTGAGGTAGGTGAATGTCTTGACGGAGTTCAAAGATTAACATTTCGAGCTAAGCAATTTAATTGGTCGATGCTTTGAGATAAGATAACTTTGATTGTATCCTGTAGAGAAATGTTGAAAATTTCATTAAGATTACTTCATTCTGAGCCAAATTATAACGGTTTGTAGTTTGGACAAGATGGGTGCATAGTGATAACCAGGGCCTGATATATTCGCGACTTAACCTCGCTTTTTAATTTTTTTTGTTTGTTTTGAAATGGCTAACAGTTCTAATCTAATCAAATCTCGAGTATCCGATGCCATCGAGAATTAATTATGGTCTTGTTTTGTTAATAAATATCTAATTAATAGTTTATAGTCATTAAGAACGACATGCAATAGGCACATTTAACTATTGCATAATGTATGTTTAATTTTAAAAAGTTTTGCACCTCAGAAAATGTTAATGTGTTTGTGAAATATCCGTAGAGCCATAAAATGTACCCTCAAGATATCATGGAAACTTAAAAAGAAATCGGACAGAAGAGCATATATGGCTAGTCAGTCATACAGTCATAAATAAAACGAGGCAGGCCAATCAGAAGCAGAAATGCCGGTCACGTGACATCATGTCCCCCATTGACGTTGAGCAGAAGCCTTCAAAAACTGATCCATGTATGCTTGTATTCTTACCAAAATCATCATTTAATATCTCACTTCATAAACTAAATAAATAATCATCCACCAAGAATTGTTATTTTGATGAAATAGTGGACAGCTTGAACTGTGAACAGTATTGCTCTGAAGGCCACCTTCGATTGACAATAACTACAATTGTATTTATAATCTAAAATGTACATTATCATAAATTTATATCATTTTTTAGTAATTGAAATTTAACTATGCTATCAATATATTTCCTATTTAATTTTATTTCAATTGTTTTAAAGCTCCAATAGCATTTTTTTAAGTTATATTTTTAAAATGTATTAAAATAAAGCCCAAAAATAGATTGTACCTATAAACAGTCCTACCCTGTTAAAGAATAATCCTATAAATCCTGTAATTCACTATTGCCAGTTGAGAAATTGGCAAAAATATCATTTTCAACTTCAAATTCAAACGTTTGAAGATGGCCGTCCATGGAGAGGAATGGGAAAACAAGGGAGGTAATTGGTTAACTATTTATTCAATCAATCGGTGTCTGCCCAAAAAATTTGCCCATGATCGTATAATAGTGAGTTGACAACCTTTTGAGCAAAAAACATAGAAATAATTATGTTTTGACTTTCTTAGAAAATATGAAATTGGAACTTTAAGCTAATGAAATGTCTTAAACGATTTATTGGTGCCGTTTGTTCTAAATTGGAGGAAGTGTGATATGTATCTTACATTCAAGTATACAAGCTGGTCTTTCATCAGGTGGCTAAAATGGCACAAAGGTTCCGTAACAACAAAAGTGTCAGAGAATGAGAATGGAAATGACAAAGTAGTATCAAAACTGTTGACGACACGGAAAGAGAAGTGGAAGGAAGAGAAGATTCAGCTAGAGTAAAGTATGATACAGACGCAACGAAGGATTCCTGTTTTGACGATGCCCGTGTACAAATTTAACTAATGAAATCTGCACAAACAATCAATGGTAGTCAATGATGTAATGAATCTATACGCGGAGTTTCATAGCTCTCACTTAATTACAACCAAAATTATCGTGTCCAAAAGCATCAACCAATGAAATCCTTTATCTCTGCTTACCAAAGCAGAAAGAAAATTCCCTTCTTCACAACGTCCATCAAGGCATTCACCTAATAAACACCTACGCCAAGTGTGAACATTCTAGCTCGTCCAAGATCAAAGTCTCAACTAATCAAATTGCCTATAGCTCTGCTTACTCTGAGCAGGAAATGCTCATTATCGAACTTAACCACGGTATTGACACACTGAAATAAAATAAATCCAAGTACGAACAATCCAAACCATTAGACAGAATTCGAAGTCCTAAAGACGTTATTAGGCAAAATAGTGTAATCAGCAAATGGTCTGCTCCCCGTGTAGAAAATACACGACAAACAGTTGTAACAGGTGTCCGGAAGAGTAAGCTTACCCTGCCTGGCGCCAACACCCGTCATAGCTGCATCCAAAATATCTCGGTAAAATAGCGTGATTGGCCAATGGACTATCAATGACCGCCTACACCGGTAGCATCCCTAAACAAAAACGGTATAGGCAAAATAGTGTAATCAGCATATGGACTGTTCACCGTGTACAACATACACGGCAAACAGTGGTAACAGGTGTCCGGAAGAGTAAGCTTACCCTGCCTGGCGCCACACCCGCATCCAAACTATTAGACGAAATCTCAATAACATAGCATGTTTGACCCATGAACTATTGGTATGCAAAATGCACGTGATGAACTGTGTTAACAATGTGGTAGACATAATTAGGGAGATAGTAATAGTAAACGTGTCAATTAAATATATCTAGAATAATAGCGTAGAGAGACATTATATTTACCAATCAAGTCAACGGTTTTTATAAGTTTAGTGCGCACGTATCCCTGTAGTTAAAGCTTAGACGACAAATGCCTCGATCTAATTAAAAAATCAGAATAAAAGGAACAAGTTCTCGCGTAACGTGTTAGCTGAGACACAAACACTCCATAAGCTGGTGATATTGGAATGTTACTACTAATAAATGGAAAGTTGACAATCGGAAAGTCATCACGTTTATCATACAATTTAACATTCAGTTTATGGCAATTGTCAAATTCGAGACGCAGATCCAAGTAGGAAGCGTAATTGTCACTGTCAGTGGTGTTTTTAATTTCGAGCTCATCAGGATATATGAAATCGACATAATCACTAAATTTAGGATTATTCAGTGATAAAACGTCATCGATATATCGATAAGTGAAATTAAAATGTCTGACCAATCGTTTATTTGTTTTTACGAGCGCTTGTATGTAATCAGCTTCGTATGAATAGAGAAATATATCAGCAAGCAAAGGTGCACAGTTGTTAATCAATTTACATTTTAATGGAGCATAGATGCTCTTTTCTGTCCTTATTTTCACTTTTATTCCGTATGCGTCACATGGATTAAACTTGGGCATACCGACAAAGAACAACAGGGTATTACCTATATAGTCAACTTGGTTTATGTCTAACTCTGTGTTTATCAAAGTATTAACGAGTTGTATATATTTCTCTTCAATTTTAACATAGGAATACAAACAAACAACATGGTGAAGAATGTTGCATTTATATGGAAGTATAACGTTGCCAAAAGTCTGAACAAAGACAAAGTTTCAAAATACATTTTTCAATGTTTCAAAGTACAAATGACATGGTGTAAAAATGCAAACTATACTTTTAAAAAGACAAAGTACATTTAATGTACTTTACATTTTACACATTGCATTATGCACTTTGCATTGTCTACCTATGTATTTGCGGCTTTGCATCGTCGAACATATACCTTATATGGAACAGTCACGTGATGATCTACGCACTGAAAAAAATAACGGAAAGTGGCGGAAATCACAGTACATCATTTTTGACATCGTATAATAATTTGGGAATTGTATCTATTGCTGAACACGACGTTAAAGATGAAGTGAGATCTAGAATCTATGGTGTTTGTTATGTGCCGGACTCGGTGAATCTCTCCGTCCATTTCCAGTCATGTGACCATTCCATGTAAGGTATATGTTCGACAATGCAAAGTCGCAGATACGTAGGTCGACAATGCAAAGTGCATAATGCAATGAGTAAAATTTAAAGTAGTTAATTCAAAGTTGTTTCATTCTTCGGAATATAAGTGCTTAACAAATGCACTTTGTATTTCAAAAAGTATTTTGAAAGGTTGTCTATATTCAGACTTTTGGCAACGTTATACTTCCATACATTTAAACCTATCAACGTAATGTACATCTACCCCGTGTTTTAACAGATATATCATAACTTCATACAATCCTTTGACAGCAGCTATAAATATAGGTGTCTCTTTATCTTCATTCACATGGTTGACATCTACACCAAGATCAACTAATTTAACTACAGACGGTAATAACAAATCACCATCATAGCTATTTAAAAGTAACTGCATTCGGTTGTTCTGGTACCTATCAACATAATGTACATCGAAAAGTCCGTGTTCTAACAGCCAATCTACAACTTTATAAAACCGCTCTTCAACAGCTATAGGGTAAAGCTTTCATCTTCTCTTGAAATGATAATATTTCTACGACTTCCTGTATATTTCCATTCTCTTCAGCTTGTGATAAACCACACCAAAGCCTAAATATATTAAAGATGTTTTAGTTTTAAAGATATAAATACGATAAAACTGTAAACACTCAACATATTCTGTCTTATATTTATTAATCAAGAATTAATCAATTATACATCTATATTATAAAACAATTCTTAAATTTGAAATATGAATTATTTATATCGTTTAGTTCGAGTGTTATTAGAATCTGTCCACCGGAGATGTTTTAAACACGATACTGTAACCCTAAGGTTCACCGTATAGACAATAGGTAGAGTGGTTCAGAGACACAGTATTTGTCCTTATAAAAACTGACCCGCTTATCTGTGTGATTGCTCCGTCGAGAAATCTTCTGAAGTGAGCAGAAGTTAGCGCCGCGCACGTGGTTTAGGAAGTCGCAGCAAATATACGTCACATGAGGTATTTTTACAAACCTGTATTGGTATATAACGCGGAGTAAAAAATACACTCATTACGGGCTTCGACTTACGTGTTTATTTAATAGCGAACGTGAGCAAAAATTTCGATTTCACTCCTTGATTTGATTTTTGATTTTGGCGATTTTGGTGATTTAAATACAGAGCTAGCTATAATAGCTTCGTTTCATTTCTAACTTTCAAGTAGGTGAAAGCGCCCAGATAAATTCACTACAACCTTTCGAGATTTACTTTTATTAAGTGGCTACATTCTTGGTTTACGCTGGCGACTATTGTGGTTAGGAAATAAATATTTGTTAGCTCTAAATACGCAGAACTATTTGAGACCGGAAAATAACCGAAACAAACTTTTTATTTGTAGTCTTTATTTTCCAGACCCTTTTCGGTAACATGGTGTAAATTATTTTTATAATCATAGTATATTATCTAACCATCCTGTAGCCATAGACTTTGATCGACGGACTTATTTTTTTCTAGATCTGAGACTGAGCCCTGCAAGATATCGTCCACGGATGATTTGCTATCCAGCATTGGATTGGACAAGTACCCCTATGATTTGGGAACTGTAACAAACTACCTATGACAAAAATCACAAATAGGCTTTATGCTAGACAAATGTTAATAAATTCCCGACAACTTCGGAGCATCGGTCTATCATGACTGCTTTACATGACGACTGTGTGACTTTTGGTGACAAATACATTCAAAATAGACTGGTCAGACTGACGACAAAGACTAGGAAGGTGAGTAAAAGTAAGGTTAAGTCCACTAAAAGGTATGAAATCATACGATGATTTTCTTGACACCCCATTTTTTCCGTGATAGTTTACGTTACTCCATCGGCAGACACAAGTGAAATTAATTTAATAAACAGAGAGACTCGGACATCTGCCGATGCGACCTTAACTGATTTAGATAGAAAGAAAAGTATTTGCGGCGATTGTCATAAAAGCACAATCACCAAGTTTAAAAAAAAATCAACTTCCGAAGACTAAAAAAGAAATGATTCACATGAAGGCTAATAATGAAAATAAAAAACAATTGGCAGGTAAAAAGAATGGTTGCAAGTCCAAATCTTTTTAGATGAACGAAGGAATTTAGTCTGATGTCAAAAATCAAAGATACACAGCAGAATGCCATAATTTGGTCATGAAACTTAAAAATCTAAACGTTTCCAATGGTAACGTAGCAGTGGTTATAACCGCATGTTTGGCTCTCGCGGAAAAAAAAATATAATTACACTCCATCAAAATCTACAGTTCAAAGAATATCATGTGAGCGCGTCGGCGTCCACATGTTTAGGAAACCTTGAAGTCGGCGAAAAATACCACCCTTTATAGGCCTACAGACGAAACTACAAAATTTGGCTCTAAATTCGGTACATACGCAATAATCGCTGGCTCGGCGCATACGCCACTTACCCAGCAATGTGTTTTTTTTCATAACAAACATCATGCAGTACAAAATATTTATTTATCTGAGGGACAAAAAATAAAGTCTTAATTAATAGTTTTATTGGGGTGTTTATCGCTCTCTCTCACTCCCCGTATTACATGTCATTATATTTTCCTCGTACTTTACCCGGCAATTTATTTTTCATAACAAACATCGTACTGCACAATATAATATTTAGTTATCTTTGAGATAAACATTAAAATGTTACATTATTAGATTTATAGACCCCTTTCTCTCCCTCGCTCCCTCTGTATAACATGCCGTTATAAATAGGCCAGTGTCTGGGTATAAATAAGTAAACGCACTGTTCATTTTAATATATGTATGAGGCTAATCTTGAAATAATTCATGTCAAATGCCGATCTTGTCATCTCCAGCTTAACATGTATTTTAATTTCTACTGTAGCATTATAAACACGGTTAATATAAAGACATTTGAAGGCGCGGGTTCACTGTTAAAACAACGAAGCGTTCGCGCATGCGTACATATGTCAAATCCAATCGTCTCATAGAGTGTATTCGGTTACTTTGCAGTATGGAAATAAACGATATTTTCCGACTGCGATCAAGTTATTTCGTTTCCGGGACGTGCGTAGCTTGGAGCATATTTTTTTTAGTACAACCAAGGGACATAGCTCTTATTCTCACTAAGAGATAACTCCTTTGATTATGGAAGCCGGGAAGATTTTGAGCCATTTATAATATATGTCCAAATGATTATATATCCTCAAAATTCAGAAGTGGCCAGACTTCCATTGTTGATCAGTGAAGTTTTTATAGTAAGTCTTATCATATAATGTCTTTACTGTCCCGAAATAGTGTCTGTTTGTTATAAAACATTTTTAGCCTGAACCACTCTACAATAGGTTAACTATACCTTACCCCAGTTAACCCGGATGTTCACCTTACATACAATAGGTCAACTATAGCTTACCCCAGTAAACCCTGATGTTCCCCGTATCTAGGCTAGTGTTAATATATATGTATATATCTTACCCCAGTAAACCCTGATTTTCATGCTATCCACAATAGGTTAGTATGAGCGGATTCTAAAGGCTGATTTATTCAATATACGTACCATACTAGGTTATCCATCTCGTTTAAACGCTGGTCAATATCGAGTTATCATGCCAACTCACCAACTGCACTAAAATACACAAATCAATATACACTATTAGGTATGTACATATATAACATACTTCTGTACAGATTCTACAGTATCATGGGATCAAAAACAAACCATCAACTAGCCTCGGCTGTATCGTGTATGGCTATGACGGTAGGTGAGAGTGTGTGAATTAGTTTTATTTAACGTCCGCTTCCACCGAGGTAAAAATTTATTAGGAAAACATGCTGCTTTTAAAAAGAAGTTCTTACAATTGCGTCGTTCGAAGAGTGCGTAGAATTTTCAGTGCAAAGTTGTCATTGTGATTATAAAGAAAATCGGATGCTTTTGAAATCTTTGTATGATACAACATTCTTCAAAGGCGTCTTCATGGGCAACGCCTTTGATAATCCGGGAACTTGAAAGTAGTTCCAGTGGCGGACTTCGTCGTACAGCCGAGGCTAGATGTAATCTGCTGAGGTTTGCCGAGTGGGTCAACAAGCGAATTTCGCCGTGAGGGCTGTCTTGATTCGCAGTTAATAAAGGATATCTTTAAGTGAAGGATGAGATAGTGAAGGCTGGCTTGATCTCGGTCTCGGCGTGTGTTGTATTTGATATAACAAGTTCTCGAGCATGTGGTAAACATACCGCAGTATATCGATATACCTATATATTCTGTTTGACGTCACTGCAAAACTTTTACTATAACAACTCACCTATTTACTTGAACAATCTTTTAGCCTTTTAGCTGTCTGGTAAAATATTTTTCTCCCAACTCTTAATAATAGTGACTTCCTGCTTTCAGTTCATGCAAGGGAGATAAATCTTATTTTAATGAAAAGTCATCATGTCTCAGACTAGTAATTATTTGCCCATTGACTTCAATGTTAAATGCCTGTAACATCACAGGCTGTAGTTTTTTCTCAACATTCCGTTGCTTCCAAACTTTTTAGGCACAATGGGGACCACATTTGGCAATCTCCTCATCATAAATTTGTAGGGGGTTGACCATTTAGATTTTTTGCTACGAGGATTTGAAGTTGACTGGGGGAAAAATCTCACTTTCGACACAATGATTGCTCTGCAGAAAGACACTATACACTCCCTATCCCTCCACTGTAATATCAACAATATTACCCAAAACTGCTATGAAATCTCAAATCTGATCCCTTTCTCCAATTCTAGACCAAAAAGTCAACCTAAAAATGCAGGAGAAGGGGAGAAAAAAATTAAGGGAACAATTATCTATTAATAACTGGCACTACATTCATAGTCTTAGTCCCTCTGGGCACTCGGCAAACCTCGAAAGATTCCGGAACCTACATCCAGTCTCGTCTGTATGACGAATTCCACCATATTGGAACTACTTTAAAGGTCGGTAAGCGTTTTTCCACCACCGGAGCCTGTTCTTATGACGTCATATGTGGATTGTGGGTTAGGATAAAGGTTAGGATAAGGGCTGTGGCCTGCAGATTTCGTCACAGTCTCGAAATGTAGAGAGAGCTAGCCCTAACCCTAACCCTGGGCCAAGCCTAACCCTTATCCTAACCCACAATCCACATATGACGTCATAAGACCAGGCTCCGGCGGATGGAAAAAACGTTTACCTTAAAGGGCCGGGTGAAACATGGCTCCGCCCATGATGTCTAGAAACTACTTTAAAGGTCTCGGATGAAACATGGCTGCGCCCATGGTGTCTAGGAACTACTTTATAGGTGCCGGGTGTAACATGGCTGCGCTTATGGTTTCGTGTATGGTTGTAATAGCGTCAAGTTTGCCTGTTAAAGTAAACCGTTATCCGCATCACAAATGCTTGGGCGTAGGTACATATCACTTACTGTCATACAGCCGAAACTAGATGTAGTTTCCAGAATCTGTCGAGGTTTGCCGAGTTGTCCTCTTGGGCGGTGCCGGACTGGTGGGACAAAGGCACACCTGTCAGGTCATTGACCAAGGCCCACATAAGTCGAAGGCGTGCGAGCGTCCGAGGGGAGTCCAGGAAAATTTTGAAAATTGACAACCGCAACCCCATTTTCCAAGCATTTCAGACCAAAGTAGAAGAAGCCAAATCTTTAAATTTCTGATTCAATTAGATAACAATATGAGTGTGCCCTGTCCTCTCCGTCTTTCTTTCCTTTCCTTCCTCCCTTCTTCGTTCTTTCTCTTTTCTTTTTTCCTTTCTCTTTTTTCTTTATAGGCTTAGGTCCACTTTTTTAATGAGCTTAGGCCCACCTGTCACCGACAGTGGACAGGTGGACCAAGTCCGGCACTGCTCTGGGAGCAGACCACCATCAATTATCTTACTGACTTCAATGTTAATTCTGGCCTCGTTGTCCGGCTCCACTATTCCCCATATTTTCGTTGTACTGAACGCTTTTCACCACAGAGAGAAAAGCAACTGGTCATGTCTTTGCACCAGAATTTGTATGAGGTTTACCATCAAAATTTTGAGATACACACCGAATGTCAATTTCAAGCGCCTGATTATTCCAGTCCACAACAATAGTGTTTATTGCGCATGCACTTCAAATCAAAGCCGTATATAGATAATATGACGTCACCGTTTGACATGACTTGTGGAATGTCTAGCCTCGTTCTTCCGATTTCTTTGTTATACATGGCGCTGAAACGGATTATGGTACACGATGCGTGTACCAACGGTAAAATGTTTTTTTATACGTCCACATTCATAATGTGAACGTATTATGCCGTCGCCCCTGTCTGTGTGTGTGTGTGTATGTGTGTGTGTGTGTGTGTGTGTGTGTGTGTGTCTGTGGTTCGCCTACAGGGCGCAATTCTTAATGGATTTTCTTCAAACTAGGTATACTTATTCCTTATACTCCAAGGAAGATCCCTATTGTTTTTGGTGCATGCCCGACCCCCAGGGGCCGAGCCACGCCCATTTTTAGTATTTGTTTGTTTGTCCTCTACAGGCCACATTTCTTAACTTATAATCTCGAAACTTTGCATACATATTCTTTGTACCTTAAGGAACAACCCTATCATTTGGGGGTGCATGCCCAACCCCCAGGGGCAGAGCCACGCCCATTTTCTTTTCGTGTGTCTTTGTGTCGCCTACAGGGCGCAATTCTTACTGGATTTTCTTCAAACTTTGTATACGTATTCCTTATACCCTAAGGAAGATCTCTATTGTTTTTGGTGCATGCCCGACCCCCAGGGGCAGAGCCACGCCCATTTCTAGTATGTGTTTGTTTGTCGTCTACTGGCCACATTTCTTAACTTATAATTTTGAAACTTTGCATACACATTCTTTGTACCCTAAGGAACATCCCTATCGTTTGGGGTGCATGCCCAACCCCCAGGGTCAGAGCCACGCCCATTTTCTTTTGTGTGTCTTTGTGTCGCCTACAGGGCGCAATTCTTGCTGGATTTTCTTCAAAATTTGCATACTTACTCTTTATACTCTAAGGATGATCCCTATCGTTTGGGGTGCATGCCCAACCCCCAGGGGCAGAGCCACGCCCATTTTTAGTATTTGTTTGTTTGTCGTCTACAGGCCACATTTCTTAACTTATAATCTCGAAACTTTGCATACATATTCTTTGTACCTTAAGGAACAACCCTATCATTTGGGGGTGCATGCCCAACCCCCAGGGGCAGAGCCACGCCCATTTTCTTTTCGTGTGTCTTTGTGTCGCCTACAGGGCGCAATTCTTACTGGATTTTCTTCAAACTTTGTATACGTATTCCTTATACCCTAAGGAAGATCTCTATTGTTTTTGGTGCATGCCCGACCCCCAGGGGCAGAGCCACGCCCATTTTTTTTTTGTCTGTGTGTCACCTACAGGCCACAATTATTATTCTTAATCGATCGTCTTGAAAACTTTTTTTTATACTTATTCCTTATACCCTAAGGCTGACCACTATTATTTTTGGTGTATGCCGGACCCCCTGGGACAGAGCCACGCCCAATGCTTTTGTGTCTTGTGTTCGCCTACAGGATGCAATTCTTAACAGATCCTTTTAAAACTTTACAAACCTATTCCTTATACCCTAAAGATGACCCCTATTGTTTTTGGTGATTTCCTCCCCCCCCCCCCAGGGGCAGAGCCATGCCCATTTTTACTTCGTGTCTGTGTGTGTTGTCTACAGGCCACGATTCTTAATTGATCGTATTTAAACTTGGGATATGTATTCCACATAGCCTAAGGATATCAACTGTATATCCCGACTCACACAGGCAAGACACGCCCAATTTTTGTGTTTGTCGTTTACAGGCCGCAATTCTGAATGAATCAGCTTGATACTTGGCTTATGTATTCCTTATAGCCTGAGGGCGTCCACTATTGATTTTGATGAATGTCCCGACCCCCAGGGGCAGAGCCACGCCCACTTTTTGCCTTTAGCGCTATGAAGGCACAATTCTGTATGGATTATCTTGGTATACTTATTCCTTATACTCTAAGGACGGCAACTATTGATGTTGGTGTATGACCCTCAACGCCTAGCCTTCTTGACAAAGTACCATATCAATCAAAGCAGGAATGTGGACGTATATTGTAGCGTTAGCGTTATGTTTTTTGTCTTAAATATTGGATATCAGAAGCCCATCTTTTGCCTGTATGATCACAACATCAATGTTGATTTAAATTGGCAAATAATTCGTGTTTTCAATGTCGATGGGGGGGGGCACGTGGCTAAGTGGATAAGACGCTGGCTCGCTAGCGTGGAAGTCTGGTGTTCGATCCCTGCATTGGCCAAGAAAGTTCATCCAGACTTTCCGGCGTGGTTTCCCATAACAAGGACAACTGTCTAGTCGTTCGGATGGGACGAAAAACCGAGGCCCCGTCTGCACGGCGTGCATTTAAAAGATCCCTTGGCAGTTAGAATTCGATATCAGAGCAGGCCGTGGCACCCGGGCAAAATTTCTCTCATAGGACAGTGTATGGCGCATGCATGTCTTAATTACCCCAGGTTAGGAGCAGAAAGTAGGACGTTAAACCCCATTTCATTTGATTTCATTTCAATGTCCATGGCTTTGAATAATATTGAGTTAGAGACTTAGCAGGGATTTGGGTGACCGAATGGTTAGCACCTACGGACTGTATCATAAAATCTGCCATTGAGTCAACTGGCATGGTTTCGAGTAGGGGTCTTTAGCAGTGGGAGGAAACCGGAGGCCCCGGAGAAAAACCCATGAGGCTGGAACAGGCGACCCTACTCATTGTCACATACAACCGGAGATATGTTAAATAGAAGAAGAATAGTAAATTTCATAAACAAAATAAGAATGCAGTAGCAATTTAAATATACATGTAAATTGAATAGTATTGTTTCTTCAGTACTGAATATAAATGTGTTTTTAGTTTAATCTTAAAATTTTCAGAGCTTTGGGGTAGCAAATTTCAACCATACTTGGTCTGTGGGGAATCCTAAGCGACAGAAATGAGGAAGTGGAAAATTTTTAAACGGACAACCTCCGGTATAAGGCACTTTCAGCAGTAAATACAATATAAATACCATTATTAGACGTCATGTGTTAAAGATCACTGGTATCTGAGGGCGAGAATCTAAACAAATAATCGTGGACCATATTCCTGTATTGTTTCATAAACAATATATGTGTGTGTAGGTGGCCTAGTGGACTAGAGTGCCGCGCTTCGACCTCTAGCTGGCCGGTCACCTCTGGCTTGCGGCTGTGGTTTCGAGCCCTGGCGTGAGCGTATGTGGCATGGAGATAGGGACGCCTTCTCAACCTCGTGGGTTTCCTCCGGGCACTCCGGTTTCCTCCCACTGCTAAAGACCCCTACGCGCAAGCGAATTATTGAAATAAAATTAAACCATATGTTAGTCCCGAAATGACCTAGTTTGTGTTGAGTGGACGTTAAATCCCATTTCTTTTTCTGCTTCAATTAACGATGTATATACTATCATGTAGACATTTATTAACATGAAACACGATCGCCATTTAATGATTTAATTTTTTTAGGAAGGTGAATCGTCGCCGATTAACAAGTACCCTGTTACAATAATAAACTATATATGCCACATTTTGTCATAACTTCAAACAGTGATAACTTTGCTTAGAATAAAGACATTTGAATGAAATTCCAAAGCGTTTAATTTGCATACTCTTCTATTTCTGAACTATTATAGCAAGAACGATAAGCCTTTTATCTAAATCTTTATGACTCTTTATTAATCATGGTTATAATGTCCATAACTACTGTATCAGGAATGTCTGTAAATAATTAAACACGGACGTTAACCCTTTGAACACTGACTTTACATGGGGTGTTGCACGTCCCAGGGCTGGGGCCATTACATTACCAATGTAATTAATTACATTACCATTACCATTACTTTTTAAATGTAATCATTACAATTACTTTCTCATTTTTAGCAATGTAATTAATTACCATTACCCATTACATTGAAAGTAATTCATTACCATTACCCATTACTTTATGACTTTTCACATACATTGTAGAAATTAAAAAGACAACATTGTTTTCTGCCATGAAGAGCCTACAAAACCAAACTTAAAATAATCCTTTTTTCACTTAAGTCAATATTTGTTTATGAATTGTTATTTCTATAAATCATAACATCCCGGCAAATATTCAAGTGACGGTTAGTGGTTACAGAAACTGCTGTACTTCGTCGAACATAACTGATTAGAAATTACAGCAAAAACAGAAAGGATTAAATGTTGATCAGTTTATATACATTCATATTGCGCTATTATATGCGTTGCGACCCATTTGTGTCAATTTCTGGGTCAAGAAAATTAGCGTTTTAGGCCCTTTAAGTAATTATATAAGATTTTTAATCAACCCAAAGAGTTTGTCTATAATATATTGTATAACTGGTAAATTATTTAGCATGACTCTAAAAAAAAAATGATTGTTTATTATTAAGTAACCATAAAATGATGAGATACTTGAAAGCCATTGTTTAGTTTGTTATTTGTTACCTTGAGATTAAGATTAAAGTGTAGTAAGACTATTGTCTTTTAATCTTAACTGATTGATTGATTGACTGAATGATTGACTGTAAATTAACACTAATCTTTAATTAAAATATACTTCTTTTCAAAGACTCACTTGTTAGGTTACATGTCCTACATAAAAAGTAATAAAAGAAAATGTTGAATGCCTTCTTATTATAATTTGTTAAAACTGATTTAAATCTTTTTTTTAAAGAAAATTATAATAAATTGGATTTGTGTCAGGTACACTTAATTTTCTTCTTTGGTGCTATAAAATTTCATGTTTGTCATATGAAAATATTTATATATGTGCCATAAAATAAAATGTAATTGAAAAGTAATTGAAATGTAATTGACCATTACATGATTTTTGGAATGTAATTAATTACATTTCCATTACTCATTACTTTTAAAATCTTCCATTACTCATTACATGGCCATTACTTGAAAAATGTAATGATTACATTCCATTACCATTACCCATTACCATTACCCCAGCCCTGGCACGTCCCTCCCTGGATTTACAGGACGTCATATTAATTATGGCGTCAACGTAATTGGAGCTTGAACATGCCCCAAGCCGCAAAACCGACATTTTGGGTATATGCGATACAACGTCAAGCGGGTTTTGCGGCATTTCGGGTTCTAAGGGTAAACACCGAGCTCCAACTGGGGTCGATCCCTGTTTGTATTTGACAGGGAGTGGGGTGTGGCAGTAGTTCTGATCTGTAATAAGTTGTGTAAAAATTTCAAATGAAATCAACTAATACTCACCGAAACCAGATTTTATTAGCTTTTCAGATACAATATACAATGTGTTCTTTAGAACTTTATACAACATCAGTTTATTAAACTGTTTCAATGGCATTTAGTAATTGAACTAGAGTATACAGTATCAGTTTATTAGTTGGTGCAATGTATCGTTATAAGGAAATGCAGTGGTTTTGTGTTTAACTCAATATAGAGTTTAAAGAAATGACAACATTTATATAAATAGTTCTTTATTATTTATCAGAACTTAGAAAATGTAACTTTTTAATAAAAAATATTAGTGTTGATTATATACAGTAAATAATTATTAACATATGGACACGGTTACAATAATATGCTATAATTCCAGACCAGCTGTAATATTTTAAAAGCAATCCAGAATATATATTAACAAGCCAACTGTGAGGTTGATGCTCCCCACCAAAATAAATAGATGACACATTTATTTTTTTCAAACCTGTCCAGCAATCAAACTATACTGTAAGTTTCATCACTTTGTATCAGATAGAATCATGGTTATCTTGTCCCAAAGCATCGAAATGTTCATCATTGACTCAGACAAGACATTCACCTTATGAACAAAGTTGTTATGCTCCAAAGTGATCAGTCAAATTGCTTATCGCTCTTAAGCCTAAGCAGAAAATTTACACCATCACACTTAGTCAAGGTAATGACACAATGAATCTACGTGTATATTTGGAGTTTCGCCGCCCTCGCTTCATATAGCCAAAGTTATAGTGCAGACAATGCTCATCTTCGAACTTCACCAAGGTATTGACCTAACGAATGCCTACAATTAGAAGGAGAGTTATTGTGTTCAAAAGTCTCGACCAATCAAATTGCTTATCGCTCTGCTTAACCTGAGCAGAAAATGCTCATTATCGAACTTAGTCAAGGTATTGATGAAATGAAACTATACACCAAGTTTCATCATTATCACTTTATTGACCTAATTTACACCTACACCAAGTTTGAACATTCTTACTCAATCAGAAAGAGAGCCATTGTGTCGCAAAAGGGGTGACGGTCGGACAGACAGGCGGACAGACAGACAGACAGACAGACGGACGAACCCATTTTAATAGTCCCCCACTTTCTTCAAAAATCATACGCAGTATTATTAGCAATGTATTATAGGCACACATACAATGTAAGACTTGGAGTCAATGGTCAATTTAAGGTTTCAGATTCCCATTCGAACTTCGTTATTGTGAAAGTTGAATCTCTGTTAACGTTACAAGACTACAATTACCGAAGATGGTGTCGCAATAACATATTTCCCTTCGTTATTTATAAAAGTATTGCGAATTTCACAACATTCAGCAGTTTTATCTAGACCATACACAAGCCTGGGCCACCTTTTAATGCTGAGTAAAATACTTTGATAGATTTCCGATTTTCGGAACAATGCAGGCTCGGACTTTGCGATTTTAATCATGAAAATTACGTTATAATTATAAACATAACTAAGTAAACATGTATTTAATATTTCGTTTAAGGGGCTTGGTATTTTGCCATCTTTAATCGATTGCCTTCTCAACAAGCATACATGTACATCTTATTTCAAAAATGATACAGCCTTTATAATCCAAACACTGTCGAGTTCTGGTTGAAAGAACAATAAGTATTTTCAGTAACGAATATCAATAATAATTTGGTATTTCAAGAGGTTTGATAAAATCCTTTTAAAATATAGTAAGGGCCATGAAAATCAACTACAGAAATATAATGTGCAATAATCAGCTGATGTGTCGTATATATACATTACAAAAAAAAAAATGAACAGCAAGAATATAAGAATATTTCATGAATTATTATTCTCAAAGAAAAATGAAAAATCTTCATTGGTTGGTGAACAGTCACGATTGCTCCCGTCTTAAATGTCTCTAATAATTAATCTGTCCAAAATAGCACGAATTGTCAGTATATTACCAAAGGTCATTAATAGATTTCTGTAAGAAGATTTCAGAATGCATTATGAACTGAAGAATCAAGACTATTCCATTTTAAAGCGTGTCAGGAACGGTTTAAAATAAGTTCAGTGACGGGCAAGAATTGTCACATTATTTAAGACTGAGCCATCCTTTGCACAGGTCAGAACAGCAAGGGGGTCAAGGTAGCTTATTGAGGTAAGACGTTGGTCTCCAGATCTCACCAGGATTTTCCGGCGTGGTTCCCTTGTCAGTGATGCAGGGCAGAGAGTCTGGCAAGGGACAATGTTTAGTGGTTCGATTTGTATGACAAACCGACTCCCTGAATACATATTGGCGTGTACGTTGAAGATCCCGGGCAAAATGACCTTTGAGGTGATGACCTTCCGCTACAACCGGCCTGATATTCATGTTGTTGAGGTCATCGAAAGTATACGACCCCCCCCCCCCCAGAAAAAAAAACCCGAAATATAGATCTGTATTTTAATCAGGTTGAGGTTAAAAGGACAAAAAGAAGATGGAAGTATCCAAAGTTGTTGTAAATGATGCCATAAATCAATGCTGTCCTTGTCGTAAAAATACCGAACACCGTAGTATACGAATATCGACTTAACAAAAATTAACATTACCAATAGTTACACTCATGTCATAAACATCACACATTGTTTTATTGACTGCAAACTAATCGCTAATCTGTTAATACACTAGGTGTAAAAATCTTAAACGCAGTCTTTACATTTAAAGGAGCGAAACCTCTATTTTTCGGAACTAAAAGAGGTTCATGATAGAGAAATGGGGTTTAAGGCCCACTAGACACAAACTAGGTCATTTCGTGACTAACATGTGGTTTAATTATATTTCAATAATTCGCTTGTGCGTAGGAAATTGTAGGACCCGGAGAAAACCCACGGGGTTGGACAGGCTACCCTACTCCTTGTCTCTAAAGTGGTTCAAAAACTACATATGAATGTAATATACGTGCGTAGCTTGGAGCATATTTTTTTTAGTACAACCAAGGGACATAGCTCTTATTCTCACTAAGAGATAACTCCTTTGATTATGGAAGCCGGGAAGATTTTGAGCCATTTATAATATATGTCCAAATGATTATATATCCTCAAAATTCAGAAGTGGCCAGACTTCCATTGTTGATCAGTGAAGTTTTTATAGTAAGTCTTATCATATAATGTCTTTACTGTCCCGAAATAGTGTCTGTTTGTTATAAAACATTTTTAGCCTGAACCACTCTACAATAGGTTAACTATACCTTACCCCAGTTAACCCGGATGTTCACCTTACATACAATAGGTCAACTATAGCTTACCCCAGTAAACCCTGATGTTCCCCGTATCTAGGCTAGTGTTAATATATATGTATATATCTTACCCCAGTAAACCCTGATTTTCATGCTATCCACAATAGGTTAGTATGAGCGGATTCTAAAGGCTGATTTATTCAATATACGTACCATACTAGGTTATCCATCTCGTTTAAACGCTGGTCAATATCGAGTTATCATGCCAACTCACCAACTGCACTAAAATACACAAATCAATATACACTATTAGGTATGTACATATATAACATACTTCTGTACAGATTCTACAGTATCATGGGATCAAAAACAAACCATCAACTAGCCTCGGCTGTATCGTGTATGGCTATGACGGTAGGTGAGAGTGTGTGAATTAGTTTTATTTAACGTCCGCTTCCACCGAGGTAAAAATTTATTAGGAAAACATGCTGCTTTTAAAAAGAAGTTCTTACAATTGCGTCGTTCGAAGAGTGCGTAGAATTTTCAGTGCAAAGTTGTCATTGTGATTATAAAGAAAATCGGATGCTTTTGAAATCTTTGTATGATACAACATTCTTCAAAGGCGTCTTCATGGGCAACGCCTTTGATAATCCGGGAACTTGAAAGTAGTTCCAGTGGCGGACTTCGTCGTACAGCCGAGGCTAGATGTAATCTGCTGAGGTTTGCCGAGTGGGTCAACAAGCGAATTTCGCCGTGAGGGCTGTCTTGATTCGCAGTTAATAAAGGATATCTTTAAGTGAAGGATGAGATAGTGAAGGCTGGCTTGATCTCGGTCTCGGCGTGTGTTGTATTTGATATAACAAGTTCTCGAGCATGTGGTAAACATACCGCAGTATATCGATATACCTATATATTCTGTTTGACGTCACTGCAAAACTTTTACTATAACAACTCACCTATTTACTTGAACAATCTTTTAGCCTTTTAGCTGTCTGGTAAAATATTTTTCTCCCAACTCTTAATAATAGTGACTTCCTGCTTTCAGTTCATGCAAGGGAGATAAATCTTATTTTAATGAAAAGTCATCATGTCTCAGACTAGTAATTATTTGCCCATTGACTTCAATGTTAAATGCCTGTAACATCACAGGCTGTAGTTTTTTCTCAACATTCCGTTGCTTCCAAACTTTTTAGGCACAATGGGGACCACATTTGGCAATCTCCTCATCATAAATTTGTAGGGGGTTGACCATTTAGATTTTTTGCTACGAGGATTTGAAGTTGACTGGGGGAAAAATCTCACTTTCGACACAATGATTGCTCTGCAGAAAGACACTATACACTCCCTATCCCTCCACTGTAATATCAACAATATTACCCAAAACTGCTATGAAATCTCAAATCTGATCCCTTTCTCCAATTCTAGACCAAAAAGTCAACCTAAAAATGCAGGAGAAGGGGAGAAAAAAATTAAGGGAACAATTATCTATTAATAACTGGCACTACATTCATAGTCTTAGTCCCTCTGGGCACTCGGCAAACCTCGAAAGATTCCGGAACCTACATCCAGTCTCGTCTGTATGACGAATTCCACCATATTGGAACTACTTTAAAGGTCGGTAAGCGTTTTTCCACCACCGGAGCCTGTTCTTATGACGTCATATGTGGATTGTGGGTTAGGATAAAGGTTAGGATAAGGGCTGTGGCCTGCAGATTTCGTCACAGTCTCGAAATGTAGAGAGAGCTAGCCCTAACCCTAACCCTGGGCCAAGCCTGACCCTTATCCTAACCCACAATCCACATATGACGTCATAAGACCAGGCTCCGGCGGATGGAAAAAACGTTTACCTTAAAGGGCCGGGTGAAACATGGCTCCGCCCATGATGTCTAGAAACTACTTTAAAGGTCTCGGATGAAACATGGCTGCGCCCATGGTGTCTAGGAACTACTTTATAGGTGCCGGGTGTAACATGGCTGCGCTTATGGTTTCGTGTATGGTTGTAATAGCGTCAAGTTTGCCTGTTAAAGTAAACCGTTATCCGCATCACAAATGCTTGGGCGTAGGTACATATCACTTACTGTCATACAGCCGAAACTAGATGTAGTTTCCAGAATCTGTCGAGGTTTGCCGAGTTGTCCTCTTGGGCGGTGCCGGACTGGTGGGACAAAGGCACACCTGTCAGGTCATTGACCAAGGCCCACATAAGTCGAAGGCGTGCGAGCGTCCGAGGGGAGTCCAGGAAAATTTTGAAAATTGACAACCGCAACCCCATTTTCCAAGCATTTCAGACCAAAGTAGAAGAAGCCAAATCTTTAAATTTCTGATTCAATTAGATAACAATATGAGTGTGCCCTGTCCTCTCCGTCTTTCTTTCCTTTCCTTCCTCCCTTCTTCGTTCTTTCTCTTTTCTTTTTTCCTTTCTCTTTTTTCTTTATAGGCTTAGGTCCACTTTTTTAATGAGCTTAGGCCCACCTGTCACCGACAGTGGACAGGTGGACCAAGTCCGGCACTGCTCTGGGAGCAGACCACCATCAATTATCTTACTGACTTCAATGTTAATTCTGGCCTCGTTGTCCGGCTCCACTATTCCCCATATTTTCGTTGTACTGAACGCTTTTCACCACAGAGAGAAAAGCAACTGGTCATGTCTTTGCACCAGAATTTGTATGAGGTTTACCATCAAAATTTTGAGATACACACCGAATGTCAATTTCAAGCGCCTGATTATTCCAGTCCACAACAATAGTGTTTATTGCGCATGCACTTCGAATCAAAGCCGTATATAGATAATATGACGTCACCGTTTGACATGACTTGTGGAATGTCTAGCCTCGTTCTTCCGATTTCTTTGTTATACATGGCGCTGAAACGGATTATGGTACACGATGCGTGTACCAACGGTAAAATGTTTTTTTATACGTCCACATTCATAATGTGAACGTATTATGCCGTCGCCCCTGTCTGTGTGTGTGTGTGTGTGTGTGTGTGTGTGTGTGTGTGTGTGTGTGTCTGTGGTTCGCCTACAGGGCGCAATTCTTAATGGATTTTCTTCAAACTAGGTATACTTATTCCTTATACTCCAAGGAAGATCCCTATTGTTTTTGGTGCATGCCCGACCCCCAGGGGCCGAGCCACGCCCATTTTTAGTATTTGTTTGTTTGTCCTCTACAGGCCACATTTCTTAACTTATAATCTCGAAACTTTGCATACATATTCTTTGTACCTTAAGGAACAACCCTATCATTTGGGGGTGCATGCCCAACCCCCAGGGGCAGAGCCACGCCCATTTTCTTTTCGTGTGTCTTTGTGTCGCCTACAGGGCGCAATTCTTACTGGATTTTCTTCAAACTTTGTATACGTATTCCTTATACCCTAAGGAAGATCTCTATTGTTTTTGGTGCATGCCCGACCCCCAGGGGCAGAGCCACGCCCATTTCTAGTATGTGTTTGTTTGTCGTCTACTGGCCACATTTCTTAACTTATAATTTTGAAACTTTGCATACACATTCTTTGTACCCTAAGGAACATCCCTATCGTTTGGGGTGCATGCCCAACCCCCAGGGTCAGAGCCACGCCCATTTTCTTTTGTGTGTCTTTGTGTCGCCTACAGGGCGCAATTCTTGCTGGATTTTCTTCAAAATTTGCATACTTACTCTTTATACTCTAAGGATGATCCCTATCGTTTGGGGTGCATGCCCAACCCCCAGGGGCAGAGCCACGCCCATTTTTAGTATTTGTTTGTTTGTCGTCTACAGGCCACATTTCTTAACTTATAATCTCGAAACTTTGCATACATATTCTTTGTACCTTAAGGAACAACCCTATCATTTGGGGGTGCATGCCCAACCCCCAGGGGCAGAGCCACGCCCATTTTCTTTTCGTGTGTCTTTGTGTCGCCTACAGGGCGCAATTCTTACTGGATTTTCTTCAAACTTTGTATACGTATTCCTTATACCCTAAGGAAGATCTCTATTGTTTTTGGTGCATGCCCGACCCCCAGGGGCAGAGCCACGCCCATTTTTTTTTTGTCTGTGTGTCACCTACAGGCCACAATTATTATTCTTAATCGATCGTCTTGAAAACTTTTTTTTATACTTATTCCTTATACCCTAAGGCTGACCACTATTATTTTTGGTGTATGCCGGACCCCCTGGGACAGAGCCACGCCCAATGCTTTTGTGTCTTGTGTTCGCCTACAGGATGCAATTCTTAACAGATCCTTTTAAAACTTTACAAACCTATTCCTTAGTCCCTAAAGATGACCCCTATTGTTTTTGGTGATTTCCTCCCCCCCCCAGGGGCAGAGCCATGCCCATTTTTACTTCGTGTCTGTGTGTGTTGTCTACAGGCCACGATTCTTAATTGATCGTATTTAAACTTGGGATATGTATTCCACATAGCCTAAGGATATCAACTGTATATCCCGACTCACACAGGCAAGACACGCCCAATTTTTGTGTTTGTCGTTTACAGGCCGCAATTCTGAATGAATCAGCTTGATACTTGGCTTATGTATTCCTTATAGCCTGAGGGCGTCCACTATTGATTTTGATGAATGTCCCGACCCCCAGGGGCAGAGCCACGCCCACTTTTTGCCTTTAGCGCTATGAAGGCACAATTCTGTATGGATTATCTTGGTATACTTATTCCTTATACTCTAAGGACGGCAACTATTGATGTTGGTGTATGACCCTCAACGCCTAGCCTTCTTGACAAAGTACCATATCAATCAAAGCAGGAATGTGGACGTATATTGTAGCGTTAGCGTTATGTTTTTTGTCTTAAATATTGGATATCAGAAGCCCATCTTTTGCCTGTATGATCACAACATCAATGTTGATTTAAATTGGCAAATAATTCGTGTTTTCAATGTCGATGGGGGGGGGGGGGCACGTGGCTAAGTGGATAAGACGCTGGCTCGCTAGCGTGGAAGTCTGGTGTTCGATCCCTGCATTGGCCAAGAAAGTTCATCCAGACTTTCCGGCGTGGTTTCCCATAACAAGGACAACTGTCTAGTCGTTCGGATGGGACGAAAAACCGAGGCCCCGTCTGCACGGCGTGCATTTAAAAGATCCCTTGGCAGTTAGAATTCGATATCAGAGCAGGCCGTGGCACCCGGGCAAAATTTCTCTCATAGGACAGTGTATGGCGCATGCATGTCTTAATTACCCCAGGTTAGGAGCAGAAAGTAGGACGTTAAACCCCATTTCATTTGATTTCATTTCAATGTCCATGGCTTTGAATAATATTGAGTTAGAGACTTAGCAGGGATTTGGGTGACCGAATGGTTAGCACCTACGGACTGTATCATAAAATCTGCCATTGAGTCAACTGGCATGGTTTCGAGTAGGGGTCTTTAGCAGTGGGAGGAAACCGGAGGCCCCGGAGAAAAACCCATGAGGCTGGAACAGGCGACCCTACTCATTGTCACATACAACCGGAGATATGTTAAATAGAAGAAGAATAGTAAATTTCATAAACAAAATAAGAATGCAGTAGCAATTTAAATATACATGTAAATTGAATAGTATTGTTTCTTCAGTACTGAATATAAATGTGTTTTTAGTTTAATCTTAAAATTTTCAGAGCTTTGGGGTAGCAAATTTCAACCATACTTGGTCTGTGGGGAATCCTAAGCGACAGAAATGAGGAAGTGGAAAATTTTTAAACGGACAACCTCCGGTATAAGGCACTTTCAGCAGTAAATACAATATAAATACCATTATTAGACGTCATGTGTTAAAGATCACTGGTATCTGAGGGCGAGAATCTAAACAAATAATCGTGGACCATATTCCTGTATTGTTTCATAAACAATATATGTGTGTGTAGGTGGCCTAGTGGACTAGAGTGCCGCGCTTCGACCTCTAGCTGGCCGGTCACCTCTGGCTTGCGGCTGTGGTTTCGAGCCCTGGCGTGAGCGTATGTGGCATGGAGATAGGGACGCCTTCTCAACCTCGTGGGTTTCCTCCGGGCACTCCGGTTTCCTCCCACTGCTAAAGACCCCTACGCGCAAGCGAATTATTGAAATAAAATTAAACCATATGTTAGTCCCGAAATGACCTAGTTTGTGTTGAGTGGACGTTAAATCCCATTTCTTTTTCTGCTTCAATTAACGATGTATATACTATCATGTAGACATTTATTAACATGAAACACGATCGCCATTTAATGATTTAATTTTTTTAGGAAGGTGAATCGTCGCCGATTAACAAGTACCCTGTTACAATAATAAACTATATATGCCACATTTTGTCATAACTTCAAACAGTGATAACTTTGCTTAGAATAAAGACATTTGAATGAAATTCCAAAGCGTTTAATTTGCATACTCTTCTATTTCTGAACTATTATAGCAAGAACGATAAGCCTTTTATCTAAATCTTTATGACTCTTTATTAATCATGGTTATAATGTCCATAACTACTGTATCAGGAATGTCTGTAAATAATTAAACACGGACGTTAACCCTTTGAACACTGACTTTACATGGGGTGTTGCACGTCCCAGGGCTGGGGCCATTACATTACCAATGTAATTAATTACATTACCATTACCATTACTTTTTAAATGTAATCATTACAATTACTTTCTCATTTTTAGCAATGTAATTAATTACCATTACCCATTACATTGAAAGTAATTAATTACCATTACCCATTACTTTATGACTTTTCACATACATTGTAGAAATTAAAAAGACAACATTGTTTTCTGCCATGAAGAGCCTACAAAACCAAACTTAAAATAATCCTTTTTTCACTTAAGTCAATATTTGTTTATGAATTGTTATTTCTATAAATCATAACATCCCGGCAAATATTCAAGTGACGGTTAGTGGTTACAGAAACTGCTGTACTTCGTCGAACATAACTGATTAGAAATTACAGCAAAAACAGAAAGGATTAAATGTTGATCAGTTTATATACATTCATATTGCGCTATTATATGCGTTGCGACCCATTTGTGTCAATTTCTGGGTCAAGAAAATTAGCGTTTTAGGCCCTTTAAGTAATTATATAAGATTTTTAATCAACCCAAAGAGTTTGTCTATAATATATTGTATAACTGGTAAATTATTTAGCATGACTCTAAAAAAAAAATGATTGTTTATTATTAAGTAACCATAAAATGATGAGATACTTGAAAGCCATTGTTTAGTTTGTTATTTGTTACCTTGAGATTAAGATTAAAGTGTAGTAAGACTATTGTCTTTTAATCTTAACTGATTGATTGATTGACTGAATGATTGACTGTAAATTAACACTAATCTTTAATTAAAATATACTTCTTTTCAAAGACTCACTTGTTAGGTTACATGTCCTACATAAAAAGTAATAAAAGAAAATGTTGAATGCCTTCTTATTATAATTTGTTAAAACTGATTTAAATCTTTTTTTTAAAGAAAATTATAATAAATTGGATTTGTGTCAGGTACACTTAATTTTCTTCTTTGGTGCTATAAAATTTCATGTTTGTCATATGAAAATATTTATATATGTGCCATAAAATAAAATGTAATTGAAAAGTAATTGAAATGTAATTGACCATTACATGATTTTTGGAATGTAATTAATTACATTTCCATTACTCATTACTTTTAAAATCTTCCATTACTCATTACATGGCCATTACTTGAAAAATGTAATGATTACATTCCATTACCATTACCCATTACCATTACCCCAGCCCTGGCACGTCCCTCCCTGGATTTACAGGACGTCATATTAATTATGGCGTCAACGTAATTGGAGCTTGAACATGCCCCAAGCCGCAAAACCGACATTTTGGGTATATGCGATACAACGTCAAGCGGGTTTTGCGGCATTTCGGGTTCTAAGGGTAAACACCGAGCTCCAACTGGGGTCGATCCCTGTTTGTATTTGACAGGGAGTGGGGTGTGGCAGTAGTTCTGATCTGTAATAAGTTGTGTAAAAATTTCAAATGAAATCAACTAATACTCACCGAAACCAGATTTTATTAGCTTTTCAGATACAATATACAATGTGTTCTTTAGAACTTTATACAACATCAGTTTATTAAACTGTTTCAATGGCATTTAGTAATTGAACTAGAGTATACAGTATCAGTTTATTAGTTGGTGCAATGTATCGTTATAAGGAAATGCAGTGGTTTTGTGTTTAACTCAATATAGAGTTTAAAGAAATGACAACATTTATATAAATAGTTCTTTATTATTTATCAGAACTTAGAAAATGTAACTTTTTAATAAAAAATATTAGTGTTGATTATATACAGTAAATAATTATTAACATATGGACACGGTTACAATAATATGCTATAATTCCAGACCAGCTGTAATATTTTAAAAGCAATCCAGAATATATATTAACAAGCCAACTGTGAGGTTGATGCTCCCCACCAAAATAAATAGATGACACATTTATTTTTTTCAAACCTGTCCAGCAATCAAACTATACTGTAAGTTTCATCACTTTGTATCAGATAGAATCATGGTTATCTTGTCCCAAAGCATCGAAATGTTCATCATTGACTCAGACAAGACATTCACCTTATGAACAAAGTTGTTATGCTCCAAAGTGATCAGTCAAATTGCTTATCGCTCTTAAGCCTAAGCAGAAAATTTACACCATCACACTTAGTCAAGGTAATGACACAATGAATCTACGTGTATATTTGGAGTTTCGCCGCCCTCGCTTCATATAGCCAAAGTTATAGTGCAGACAATGCTCATCTTCGAACTTCACCAAGGTATTGACCTAACGAATGCCTACAATTAGAAGGAGAGTTATTGTGTTCAAAAGTCTCGACCAATCAAATTGCTTATCGCTCTGCTTAACCTGAGCAGAAAATGCTCATTATCGAACTTAGTCAAGGTATTGATGAAATGAAACTATACACCAAGTTTCATCATTATCACTTTATTGACCTAATTTACACCTACACCAAGTTTGAACATTCTTACTCAATCAGAAAGAGAGCCATTGTGTCGCAAAAGGGGTGACGGTCGGACAGACAGGCGGACAGACAGACAGACAGACAGACGGACGAACCCATTTTAATAGTCCCCCACTTTCTTCAAAAATCATACGCAGTATTATTAGCAATGTATTATAGGCACACATACAATGTAAGACTTGGAGTCAATGGTCAATTTAAGGTTTCAGATTCCCATTCGAACTTCGTTATTGTGAAAGTTGAATCTCTGTTAACGTTACAAGACTACAATTACCGAAGATGGTGTCGCAATAACATATTTCCCTTCGTTATTTATAAAAGTATTGCGAATTTCACAACATTCAGCAGTTTTATCTAGACCATACACAAGCCTGGGCCACCTTTTAATGCTGAGTAAAATACTTTGATAGATTTCCGATTTTCGGAACAATGCAGGCTCGGACTTTGCGATTTTAATCATGAAAATTACGTTATAATTATAAACATAACTAAGTAAACATGTATTTAATATTTCGTTTAAGGGGCTTGGTATTTTGCCATCTTTAATCGATTGCCTTCTCAACAAGCATACATGTACATCTTATTTCAAAAATGATACAGCCTTTATAATCCAAACACTGTCGAGTTCTGGTTGAAAGAACAATAAGTATTTTCAGTAACGAATATCAATAATAATTTGGTATTTCAAGAGGTTTGATAAAATCCTTTTAAAATATAGTAAGGGCCATGAAAATCAACTACAGAAATATAATGTGCAATAATCAGCTGATGTGTCGTATATATACATTACAAAAAAAAAATGAACAGCAAGAATATAAGAATATTTCATGAATTATTATTCTCAAAGAAAAATGAAAAATCTTCATTGGTTGGTGAACAGTCACGATTGCTCCCGTCTTAAATGTCTCTAATAATTAATCTGTCCAAAATAGCACGAATTGTCAGTATATTACCAAAGGTCATTAATAGATTTCTGTAAGAAGATTTCAGAATGCATTATGAACTGAAGAATCAAGACTATTCCATTTTAAAGCGTGTCAGGAACGGTTTAAAATAAGTTCAGTGACGGGCAAGAATTGTCACATTATTTAAGACTGAGCCATCCTTTGCACAGGTCAGAACAGCAAGGGGGTCAAGGTAGCTTATTGAGGTAAGACGTTGGTCTCCAGATCTCACCAGGATTTTCCGGCGTGGTTCCCTTGTCAGTGATGCAGGGCAGAGAGTCTGGCAAGGGACAATGTTTAGTGGTTCGATTTGTATGACAAACCGACTCCCTGAATACATATTGGCGTGTACGTTGAAGATCCCGGGCAAAATGACCTTTGAGGTGATGACCTTCCGCTACAACCGGCCTGATATTCATGTTGTTGAGGTCATCGAAAGTATACGACCCCCTCCCCCCCCAGAAAAAAAAACCCGAAATATAGATCTGTATTTTAATCAGGTTGAGGTTAAAAGGACAAAAAGAAGATGGAAGTATCCAAAGTTGTTGTAAATGATGCCATAAATCAATGCTGTCCTTGTCGTAAAAATACCGAACACCGTAGTATACGAATATCGACTTAACAAAAATTAACATTACCAATAGTTACACTCATGTCATAAACATCACACATTGTTTTATTGACTGCAAACTAATCGCTAATCTGTTAATACACTAGGTGTAAAAATCTTAAACGCAGTCTTTACATTTAAAGGAGCGAAACCTCTATTTTTCGGAACTAAAAGAGGTTCATGATAGAGAAATGGGGTTTAAGGCCCACTAGACACAAACTAGGTCATTTCGTGACTAACATGTGGTTTAATTATATTTCAATAATTCGCTTGTGCGTAGGAAATTGTAGGACCCGGAGAAAACCCACGGGGTTGGACAGGCTACCCTACTCCTTGTCTCTAAAGTGGTTCAAAAACTACATATGAATGTAATATACGTGCGTAGCTTGGAGCATATTTTTTTTAGTACAACCAAGGGACATAGCTCTTATTCTCACTAAGAGATAACTCCTTTGATTATGGAAGCCGGGAAGATTTTGAGCCATTTATAATATATGTCCAAATGATTATATATCCTCAAAATTCAGAAGTGGCCAGACTTCCATTGTTGATCAGTGAAGTTTTTATAGTAAGTCTTATCATATAATGTCTTTACTGTCCCGAAATAGTGTCTGTTTGTTATAAAACATTTTTAGCCTGAACCACTCTACAATAGGTTAACTATACCTTACCCCAGTTAACCCGGATGTTCACCTTACATACAATAGGTCAACTATAGCTTACCCCAGTAAACCCTGATGTTCCCCGTATCTAGGCTAGTGTTAATATATATGTATATATCTTACCCCAGTAAACCCTGATTTTCATGCTATCCACAATAGGTTAGTATGAGCGGATTCTAAAGGCTGATTTATTCAATATACGTACCATACTAGGTTATCCATCTCGTTTAAACGCTGGTCAATATCGAGTTATCATGCCAACTCACCAACTGCACTAAAATACACAAATCAATATACACTATTAGGTATGTACATATATAACATACTTCTGTACAGATTCTACAGTATCATGGGATCAAAAACAAACCATCAACTAGCCTCGGCTGTATCGTGTATGGCTATGACGGTAGGTGAGAGTGTGTGAATTAGTTTTATTTAACGTCCGCTTCCACCGAGGTAAAAATTTATTAGGAAAACATGCTGCTTTTAAAAAGAAGTTCTTACAATTGCGTCGTTCGAAGAGTGCGTAGAATTTTCAGTGCAAAGTTGTCATTGTGATTATAAAGAAAATCGGATGCTTTTGAAATCTTTGTATGATACAACATTCTTCAAAGGCGTCTTCATGGGCAACGCCTTTGATAATCCGGGAACTTGAAAGTAGTTCCAGTGGCGGACTTCGTCGTACAGCCGAGGCTAGATGTAATCTGCTGAGGTTTGCCGAGTGGGTCAACAAGCGAATTTCGCCGTGAGGGCTGTCTTGATTCGCAGTTAATAAAGGATATCTTTAAGTGAAGGATGAGATAGTGAAGGCTGGCTTGATCTCGGTCTCGGCGTGTGTTGTATTTGATATAACAAGTTCTCGAGCATGTGGTAAACATACCGCAGTATATCGATATACCTATATATTCTGTTTGACGTCACTGCAAAACTTTTACTATAACAACTCACCTATTTACTTGAACAATCTTTTAGCCTTTTAGCTGTCTGGTAAAATATTTTTCTCCCAACTCTTAATAATAGTGACTTCCTGCTTTCAGTTCATGCAAGGGAGATAAATCTTATTTTAATGAAAAGTCATCATGTCTCAGACTAGTAATTATTTGCCCATTGACTTCAATGTTAAATGCCTGTAACATCACAGGCTGTAGTTTTTTCTCAACATTCCGTTGCTTCCAAACTTTTTAGGCACAATGGGGACCACATTTGGCAATCTCCTCATCATAAATTTGTAGGGGGTTGACCATTTAGATTTTTTGCTACGAGGATTTGAAGTTGACTGGGGGAAAAATCTCACTTTCGACACAATGATTGCTCTGCAGAAAGACACTATACACTCCCTATCCCTCCACTGTAATATCAACAATATTACCCAAAACTGCTATGAAATCTCAAATCTGATCCCTTTCTCCAATTCTAGACCAAAAAGTCAACCTAAAAATGCAGGAGAAGGGGAGAAAAAAATTAAGGGAACAATTATCTATTAATAACTGGCACTACATTCATAGTCTTAGTCCCTCTGGGCACTCGGCAAACCTCGAAAGATTCCGGAACCTACATCCAGTCTCGTCTGTATGACGAATTCCACCATATTGGAACTACTTTAAAGGTCGGTAAGCGTTTTTCCACCACCGGAGCCTGTTCTTATGACGTCATATGTGGATTGTGGGTTAGGATAAAGGTTAGGATAAGGGCTGTGGCCTGCAGATTTCGTCACAGTCTCGAAATGTAGAGAGAGCTAGCCCTAACCCTAACCCTGGGCCAAGCCTGACCCTTATCCTAACCCACAATCCACATATGACGTCATAAGACCAGGCTCCGGCGGATGGAAAAAACGTTTACCTTAAAGGGCCGGGTGAAACATGGCTCCGCCCATGATGTCTAGAAACTACTTTAAAGGTCTCGGATGAAACATGGCTGCGCCCATGGTGTCTAGGAACTACTTTATAGGTGCCGGGTGTAACATGGCTGCGCTTATGGTTTCGTGTATGGTTGTAATAGCGTCAAGTTTGCCTGTTAAAGTAAACCGTTATCCGCATCACAAATGCTTGGGCGTAGGTACATATCACTTACTGTCATACAGCCGAAACTAGATGTAGTTTCCAGAATCTGTCGAGGTTTGCCGAGTTGTCCTCTTGGGCGGTGCCGGACTGGTGGGACAAAGGCACACCTGTCAGGTCATTGACCAAGGCCCACATAAGTCGAAGGCGTGCGAGCGTCCGAGGGGAGTCCAGGAAAATTTTGAAAATTGACAACCGCAACCCCATTTTCCAAGCATTTCAGACCAAAGTAGAAGAAGCCAAATCTTTAAATTTCTGATTCAATTAGATAACAATATGAGTGTGCCCTGTCCTCTCCGTCTTTCTTTCCTTTCCTTCCTCCCTTCTTCGTTCTTTCTCTTTTCTTTTTTCCTTTCTCTTTTTTCTTTATAGGCTTAGGTCCACTTTTTTAATGAGCTTAGGCCCACCTGTCACCGACAGTGGACAGGTGGACCAAGTCCGGCACTGCTCTGGGAGCAGACCACCATCAATTATCTTACTGACTTCAATGTTAATTCTGGCCTCGTTGTCCGGCTCCACTATTCCCCATATTTTCGTTGTACTGAACGCTTTTCACCACAGAGAGAAAAGCAACTGGTCATGTCTTTGCACCAGAATTTGTATGAGGTTTACCATCAAAATTTTGAGATACACACCGAATGTCAATTTCAAGCGCCTGATTATTCCAGTCCACAACAATAGTGTTTATTGCGCATGCACTTCAAATCAAAGCCGTATATAGATAATATGACGTCACCGTTTGACATGACTTGTGGAATGTCTAGCCTCGTTCTTCCGATTTCTTTGTTATACATGGCGCTGAAACGGATTATGGTACACGATGCGTGTACCAACGGTAAAATGTTTTTTTATACGTCCACATTCATAATGTGAACGTATTATGCCGTCGCCCCTGTCTGTGTGTGTGTGTGTATGTGTGTGTGTGTGTGTGTGTGTGTGTGTGTGTGTGTGTCTGTGGTTCGCCTACAGGGCGCAATTCTTAATGGATTTTCTTCAAACTAGGTATACTTATTCCTTATACTCCAAGGAAGATCCCTATTGTTTTTGGTGCATGCCCGACCCCCAGGGGCCGAGCCACGCCCATTTTTAGTATTTGTTTGTTTGTCCTCTACAGGCCACATTTCTTAACTTATAATCTCGAAACTTTGCATACATATTCTTTGTACCTTAAGGAACAACCCTATCATTTGGGGGTGCATGCCCAACCCCCAGGGGCAGAGCCACGCCCATTTTCTTTTCGTGTGTCTTTGTGTCGCCTACAGGGCGCAATTCTTACTGGATTTTCTTCAAACTTTGTATACGTATTCCTTATACCCTAAGGAAGATCTCTATTGTTTTTGGTGCATGCCCGACCCCCAGGGGCAGAGCCACGCCCATTTCTAGTATGTGTTTGTTTGTCGTCTACTGGCCACATTTCTTAACTTATAATTTTGAAACTTTGCATACACATTCTTTGTACCCTAAGGAACATCCCTATCGTTTGGGGTGCATGCCCAACCCCCAGGGTCAGAGCCACGCCCATTTTCTTTTGTGTGTCTTTGTGTCGCCTACAGGGCGCAATTCTTGCTGGATTTTCTTCAAAATTTGCATACTTACTCTTTATACTCTAAGGATGATCCCTATCGTTTGGGGTGCATGCCCAACCCCCAGGGGCAGAGCCACGCCCATTTTTAGTATTTGTTTGTTTGTCGTCTACAGGCCACATTTCTTAACTTATAATCTCGAAACTTTGCATACATATTCTTTGTACCTTAAGGAACAACCCTATCATTTGGGGGTGCATGCCCAACCCCCAGGGGCAGAGCCACGCCCATTTTCTTTTCGTGTGTCTTTGTGTCGCCTACAGGGCGCAATTCTTACTGGATTTTCTTCAAACTTTGTATACGTATTCCTTATACCCTAAGGAAGATCTCTATTGTTTTTGGTGCATGCCCGACCCCCAGGGGCAGAGCCACGCCCATTTTTTTTTTTGTCTGTGTGTCACCTACAGGCCACAATTATTATTCTTAATCGATCGTCTTGAAAACTTTTTTTTATACTTATTCCTTATACCCTAAGGCTGACCACTATTATTTTTGGTGTATGCCGGACCCCCTGGGACAGAGCCACGCCCAATGCTTTTGTGTCTTGTGTTCGCCTACAGGATGCAATTCTTAACAGATCCTTTTAAAACTTTACAAACCTATTCCTTAGTCCCTAAAGATGACCCCTATTGTTTTTGGTGATTTCCTCCCCCCCCCCCCCCAGGGGCAGAGCCATGCCCATTTTTACTTCGTGTCTGTGTGTGTTGTCTACAGGCCACGATTCTTAATTGATCGTATTTAAACTTGGGATATGTATTCCACATAGCCTAAGGATATCAACTGTATATCCCGACTCACACAGGCAAGACACGCCCAATTTTTGTGTTTGTCGTTTACAGGCCGCAATTCTGAATGAATCAGCTTGATACTTGGCTTATGTATTCCTTATAGCCTGAGGGCGTCCACTATTGATTTTGATGAATGTCCCGACCCCCAGGGGCAGAGCCACGCCCACTTTTTGCCTTTAGCGCTATGAAGGCACAATTCTGTATGGATTATCTTGGTATACTTATTCCTTATACTCTAAGGACGGCAACTATTGATGTTGGTGTATGACCCTCAACGCCTAGCCTTCTTGACAAAGTACCATATCAATCAAAGCAGGAATGTGGACGTATATTGTAGCGTTAGCGTTATGTTTTTTGTCTTAAATATTGGATATCAGAAGCCCATCTTTTGCCTGTATGATCACAACATCAATGTTGATTTAAATTGGCAAATAATTCGTGTTTTCAATGTCGATGGGGGGGGGGCACGTGGCTAAGTGGATAAGACGCTGGCTCGCTAGCGTGGAAGTCTGGTGTTCGATCCCTGCATTGGCCAAGAAAGTTCATCCAGACTTTCCGGCGTGGTTTCCCATAACAAGGACAACTGTCTAGTCGTTCGGATGGGACGAAAAACCGAGGCCCCGTCTGCACGGCGTGCATTTAAAAGATCCCTTGGCAGTTAGAATTCGATATCAGAGCAGGCCGTGGCACCCGGGCAAAATTTCTCTCATAGGACAGTGTATGGCGCATGCATGTCTTAATTACCCCAGGTTAGGAGCAGAAAGTAGGACGTTAAACCCCATTTCATTTGATTTCATTTCAATGTCCATGGCTTTGAATAATATTGAGTTAGAGACTTAGCAGGGATTTGGGTGACCGAATGGTTAGCACCTACGGACTGTATCATAAAATCTGCCATTGAGTCAACTGGCATGGTTTCGAGTAGGGGTCTTTAGCAGTGGGAGGAAACCGGAGGCCCCGGAGAAAAACCCATGAGGCTGGAACAGGCGACCCTACTCATTGTCACATACAACCGGAGATATGTTAAATAGAAGAAGAATAGTAAATTTCATAAACAAAATAAGAATGCAGTAGCAATTTAAATATACATGTAAATTGAATAGTATTGTTTCTTCAGTACTGAATATAAATGTGTTTTTAGTTTAATCTTAAAATTTTCAGAGCTTTGGGGTAGCAAATTTCAACCATACTTGGTCTGTGGGGAATCCTAAGCGACAGAAATGAGGAAGTGGAAAATTTTTAAACGGACAACCTCCGGTATAAGGCACTTTCAGCAGTAAATACAATATAAATACCATTATTAGACGTCATGTGTTAAAGATCACTGGTATCTGAGGGCGAGAATCTAAACAAATAATCGTGGACCATATTCCTGTATTGTTTCATAAACAATATATGTGTGTGTAGGTGGCCTAGTGGACTAGAGTGCCGCGCTTCGACCTCTAGCTGGCCGGTCACCTCTGGCTTGCGGCTGTGGTTTCGAGCCCTGGCGTGAGCGTATGTGGCATGGAGATAGGGACGCCTTCTCAACCTCGTGGGTTTCCTCCGGGCACTCCGGTTTCCTCCCACTGCTAAAGACCCCTACGCGCAAGCGAATTATTGAAATAAAATTAAACCATATGTTAGTCCCGAAATGACCTAGTTTGTGTTGAGTGGACGTTAAATCCCATTTCTTTTTCTGCTTCAATTAACGATGTATATACTATCATGTAGACATTTATTAACATGAAACACGATCGCCATTTAATGATTTAATTTTTTTAGGAAGGTGAATCGTCGCCGATTAACAAGTACCCTGTTACAATAATAAACTATATATGCCACATTTTGTCATAACTTCAAACAGTGATAACTTTGCTTAGAATAAAGACATTTGAATGAAATTCCAAAGCGTTTAATTTGCATACTCTTCTATTTCTGAACTATTATAGCAAGAACGATAAGCCTTTTATCTAAATCTTTATGACTCTTTATTAATCATGGTTATAATGTCCATAACTACTGTATCAGGAATGTCTGTAAATAATTAAACACGGACGTTAACCCTTTGAACACTGACTTTACATGGGGTGTTGCACGTCCCAGGGCTGGGGCCATTACATTACCAATGTAATTAATTACATTACCATTACCATTACTTTTTAAATGTAATCATTACAATTACTTTCTCATTTTTAGCAATGTAATTAATTACCATTACCCATTACATTGAAAGTAATTAATTACCATTACCCATTACTTTATGACTTTTCACATACATTGTAGAAATTAAAAAGACAACATTGTTTTCTGCCATGAAGAGCCTACAAAACCAAACTTAAAATAATCCTTTTTTCACTTAAGTCAATATTTGTTTATGAATTGTTATTTCTATAAATCATAACATCCCGGCAAATATTCAAGTGACGGTTAGTGGTTACAGAAACTGCTGTACTTCGTCGAACATAACTGATTAGAAATTACAGCAAAAACAGAAAGGATTAAATGTTGATCAGTTTATATACATTCATATTGCGCTATTATATGCGTTGCGACCCATTTGTGTCAATTTCTGGGTCAAGAAAATTAGCGTTTTAGGCCCTTTAAGTAATTATATAAGATTTTTAATCAACCCAAAGAGTTTGTCTATAATATATTGTATAACTGGTAAATTATTTAGCATGACTCTAAAAAAAAAATGATTGTTTATTATTAAGTAACCATAAAATGATGAGATACTTGAAAGCCATTGTTTAGTTTGTTATTTGTTACCTTGAGATTAAGATTAAAGTGTAGTAAGACTATTGTCTTTTAATCTTAACTGATTGATTGATTGACTGAATGATTGACTGTAAATTAACACTAATCTTTAATTAAAATATACTTCTTTTCAAAGACTCACTTGTTAGGTTACATGTCCTACATAAAAAGTAATAAAAGAAAATGTTGAATGCCTTCTTATTATAATTTGTTAAAACTGATTTAAATCTTTTTTTTAAAGAAAATTATAATAAATTGGATTTGTGTCAGGTACACTTAATTTTCTTCTTTGGTGCTATAAAATTTCATGTTTGTCATATGAAAATATTTATATATGTGCCATAAAATAAAATGTAATTGAAAAGTAATTGAAATGTAATTGACCATTACATGATTTTTGGAATGTAATTAATTACATTTCCATTACTCATTACTTTTAAAATCTTCCATTACTCATTACATGGCCATTACTTGAAAAATGTAATGATTACATTCCATTACCATTACCCATTACCATTACCCCAGCCCTGGCACGTCCCTCCCTGGATTTACAGGACGTCATATTAATTATGGCGTCAACGTAATTGGAGCTTGAACATGCCCCAAGCCGCAAAACCGACATTTTGGGTATATGCGATACAACGTCAAGCGGGTTTTGCGGCATTTCGGGTTCTAAGGGTAAACACCGAGCTCCAACTGGGGTCGATCCCTGTTTGTATTTGACAGGGAGTGGGGTGTGGCAGTAGTTCTGATCTGTAATAAGTTGTGTAAAAATTTCAAATGAAATCAACTAATACTCACCGAAACCAGATTTTATTAGCTTTTCAGATACAATATACAATGTGTTCTTTAGAACTTTATACAACATCAGTTTATTAAACTGTTTCAATGGCATTTAGTAATTGAACTAGAGTATACAGTATCAGTTTATTAGTTGGTGCAATGTATCGTTATAAGGAAATGCAGTGGTTTTGTGTTTAACTCAATATAGAGTTTAAAGAAATGACAACATTTATATAAATAGTTCTTTATTATTTATCAGAACTTAGAAAATGTAACTTTTTAATAAAAAATATTAGTGTTGATTATATACAGTAAATAATTATTAACATATGGACACGGTTACAATAATATGCTATAATTCCAGACCAGCTGTAATATTTTAAAAGCAATCCAGAATATATATTAACAAGCCAACTGTGAGGTTGATGCTCCCCACCAAAATAAATAGATGACACATTTATTTTTTTCAAACCTGTCCAGCAATCAAACTATACTGTAAGTTTCATCACTTTGTATCAGATAGAATCATGGTTATCTTGTCCCAAAGCATCGAAATGTTCATCATTGACTCAGACAAGACATTCACCTTATGAACAAAGTTGTTATGCTCCAAAGTGATCAGTCAAATTGCTTATCGCTCTTAAGCCTAAGCAGAAAATTTACACCATCACACTTAGTCAAGGTAATGACACAATGAATCTACGTGTATATTTGGAGTTTCGCCGCCCTCGCTTCATATAGCCAAAGTTATAGTGCAGACAATGCTCATCTTCGAACTTCACCAAGGTATTGACCTAACGAATGCCTACAATTAGAAGGAGAGTTATTGTGTTCAAAAGTCTCGACCAATCAAATTGCTTATCGCTCTGCTTAACCTGAGCAGAAAATGCTCATTATCGAACTTAGTCAAGGTATTGATGAAATGAAACTATACACCAAGTTTCATCATTATCACTTTATTGACCTAATTTACACCTACACCAAGTTTGAACATTCTTACTCAATCAGAAAGAGAGCCATTGTGTCGCAAAAGGGGTGACGGTCGGACAGACAGGCGGACAGACAGACAGACAGACAGACGGACGAACCCATTTTAATAGTCCCCCACTTTCTTCAAAAATCATACGCAGTATTATTAGCAATGTATTATAGGCACACATACAATGTAAGACTTGGAGTCAATGGTCAATTTAAGGTTTCAGATTCCCATTCGAACTTCGTTATTGTGAAAGTTGAATCTCTGTTAACGTTACAAGACTACAATTACCGAAGATGGTGTCGCAATAACATATTTCCCTTCGTTATTTATAAAAGTATTGCGAATTTCACAACATTCAGCAGTTTTATCTAGACCATACACAAGCCTGGGCCACCTTTTAATGCTGAGTAAAATACTTTGATAGATTTCCGATTTTCGGAACAATGCAGGCTCGGACTTTGCGATTTTAATCATGAAAATTACGTTATAATTATAAACATAACTAAGTAAACATGTATTTAATATTTCGTTTAAGGGGCTTGGTATTTTGCCATCTTTAATCAAGCATACATGTACATCTTATTTCAAAAATGATACAGCCTTTATAATCCAAACACTGTCGAGTTCTGGTTGAAAGAACAATAAGTATTTTCAGTAACGAATATCAATAATAATTTGGTATTTCAAGAGGTTTGATAAAATCCTTTTAAAATATAGTAAGGGCCATGAAAATCAACTACAGAAATATAATGTGCAATAATCAGCTGATGTGTCGTATATATACATTACAAAAAAAAAATGAACAGCAAGAATATAAGAATATTTCATGAATTATTATTCTCAAAGAAAAATGAAAAATCTTCATTGGTTGGTGAACAGTCACGATTGCTCCCGTCTTAAATGTCTCTAATAATTAATCTGTCCAAAATAGCACGAATTGTCAGTATATTACCAAAGGTCATTAATAGATTTCTGTAAGAAGATTTCAGAATGCATTATGAACTGAAGAATCAAGACTATTCCATTTTAAAGCGTGTCAGGAACGGTTTAAAATAAGTTCAGTGACGGGCAAGAATTGTCACATTATTTAAGACTGAGCCATCCTTTGCACAGGTCAGAACAGCAAGGGGGTCAAGGTAGCTTATTGAGGTAAGACGTTGGTCTCCAGATCTCACCAGGATTTTCCGGCGTGGTTCCCTTGTCAGTGATGCAGGGCAGAGAGTCTGGCAAGGGACAATGTTTAGTGGTTCGATTTGTATGACAAACCGACTCCCTGAATACATATTGGCGTGTACGTTGAAGATCCCGGGCAAAATGACCTTTGAGGTGATGACCTTCCGCTACAACCGGCCAGATATTCATGTTGTTGAGGTCATCGAAAGTATACGACCCCCCCCCCCCCAGAAAAAAAAAACCCGAAATATAGATCTGTATTTTAATCAGGTTGAGGTTAAAAGGACAAAAAGAAGATGGAAGTATCCAAAGTTGTTGTAAATGATGCCATAAATCAATGCTGTCCTTGTCGTAAAAATACCGAACACCGTAGTATACGAATATCGACTTAACAAAAATTAACATTACCAATAGTTACACTCATGTCATAAACATCACACATTGTTTTATTGACTGCAAACTAATCGCTAATCTGTTAATACACTAGGTGTAAAAATCTTAAACGCAGTCTTTACATTTAAAGGAGCGAAACCTCTATTTTTCGGAACTAAAAGAGGTTCATGATAGAGAAATGGGGTTTAAGGCCCACTAGACACAAACTAGGTCATTTCGTGACTAACATGTGGTTTAATTATATTTCAATAATTCGCTTGTGCGTAGGAAATTGTAGGACCCGGAGAAAACCCACGGGGTTGGACAGGCTACCCTACTCCTTGTCTCTAAAGTGGTTCAAAAACTACATATGAATGTAATATAAACTGATTTATCTGTCCAAATTCGTTCCATTCTGAACAATATTTACAAACATATTACGAGAATAATTAATCGCCAATGATGAATTGTGGCGCATATCTTGAGCCGAACATAACATTCGAGTTCATTAGCTTTGACGGCACTAGTCCTGGTATTCAGAAATGTGAGAACAGATTAATTTTTTTGAAATGAAGTATATTGGGTATCTTGTATTGCAAAGTTAATAACCAGAATTTCAAATTTAATGTAAAAACTACTTTAACTTTACATTAAAAATCGGTCTTCATGGGCATGTGAAAACAGACAAGATATAAATTATTTCTATAAATAATAACGGTTATACAATCAAATATCAATAAATAAACAGTGAAATAGTTTATGTATTATCATGAAGTGTGCAGTATGCCTGATTTATATCATTTGTACAAATTTGACCAGGTTCTGTGTCATAGAAGTATGAAGAGCCAGCACACGCACCTGGGATCTGGTCATCATGTACGCACCGAATATATTTTTTGCACGAGCCTCTGACAGGAATATAGGAAAAGTTAATTTTTCCATCACAACTGTATGGATCACTTGCTAAAAAAAAATAAAACATATTTTTTTGTGTAAATAGTTATGAAATTCGCCCGTCAATATATTTAACGCCGCCATATTAAATATTATTTTATTTAAGTAATTATTTAAGACTACAATAATCTTTAAAAAGCCATAATCACCAGTGCATAATAGATGGCTTGTAAGTTATTCTGTCATGATGTAGACATTGTGTCGAAATCATAATATGTAGATACTGTTGATTTTATTTCCCTTGGGCCATAGTGTGCATTGTGAAAGAAGTGATGTTTTTCCGAGCAGAATTCGAACAGTAAAAATTTCGTACGCGCCCAATTTTTGTTCCATCCAATTATGTTCCCACAGATATTGGAAGCAATGTTTAGACCCCAAATGAGTCTACTTGAGTTCTTAAGCTGTTCATTTATCGAGGAGGTAGAAACGGGGGTTAACAAAGTGTTCAATTGAGTTTTTAAAAAAGGAGCGAGACATTATTTAAAAAAAACTCACCTTGACTTGGATCAATTGTTGTGGTAGCTGTAAGATAAGATAGATAGAATATAAAGCAATGACGCTATTGCTATTAATCATAAGGATATAATGATGCGGGGGTGGGGGGCAAATCTTCTGTTTCAAAATACTCCAAGACTGTGGTGGTGTTTGAATTATTGTGTTTTGTTTTTATTATGTTGTTTGGTGGGGGGGGGGCGCAAATAGTTTCCAAGGCTTGAGCGACCCAGCTATCGCATTCGAAATGAAGCATATGTAAAAAACATATGTATTGTTTACCGTGATACTTGTTACTTTTGCATGAGAAAACAACATTTTAAGACATTAATGCATAATATATATATATAAAAGATCAAAAACATACCAAAACGTTATTGGCAAGCACATACTATAATATTGAACTCTAGGCTAAGTAAACATGTACCAAAAAAAATTCAAACCAGGTTTTTTGACAAAATGTGTTTTTTCGTTTATTTCACAGAATCGACTACAAAATTTCAGACGCTCACGATGTTGCATTGTCGAGATATATTACCGTATACATACTAAACGTCAATTAAGTGACGGCTCACGAGGAACACAATAATCTCTAAACTATCTTTTGTGGCACAAAGGTCTTTATATCTCAGAAGACTCCTATGTTGTATTTTGTTAATATATTTCGAAAATGCAATAAAAGAGTCATCTGAAGTTTTGCAGTCTAAAAATGGTTTTTCCACCGAAGCTGGTTTGGGTGCTTTTTGATGTAACGTTTGTGTACTCTTCGTTTATTGAACCCACCTCGAATCCTAAAGCTAATAACATAACTCAAATATGCACCATGGAAAATTAATCAACTTTTGCAAATTCCTACCGTATACAACCTTAGACGTGGTGAAATAAACATCCTTGAGCCACCAAATCTAGATAGGAAGTTATTATGTGCGCAGTGAGCTTGCCCTAACGCTGTTTTCTCGGTTTTATTGGTTGTTAATTTATCTCTAAAAACCTACGTACAAGGCTTCATAAACGATGCAGAAGAACAGATTAATTATCCCTTGGTTTTGCTAGCAGTCTGGTTGCTTTTATTGAACCCACGAACTTCGGCTTGATTTTGCGGGAGATAACTTGAGCTAATGAACTGTGGTATGATCACTATGGCATGTTCATGCCTTCTGCATCTGACGATATGGTGATATAAACATCAAGGCAAGTTTAGAAGTTATTATGTGTGCAGTATACCCTAACCCATATTAACCAATAGAGATAACTCCATACTAACATCTGCCCAGAGTAGCTTTCTTCCTGGTAATTCTACCATATTCCAAGTAATCAATCTAATCAACTTTTTTTGTCTAGTCATTGATCAACATCAATATATTGATATCAACAAGGCTTTTGAAGGGTTTTGCACGCCGGATTCTGTAACAATCTGAATGCTGCCGGGGGGGGGGTCGAGGAGAACTACTGCTCTGGTTCGTAGATTATTTTAAAAAATAGACAACAACTAAGCATCATGGGACCCTCATAGGACCCCCAGACGCATCCCTGCTGGTGTTCCACGGGGATCTATACTAGACCCACTTTTATTCTTATTATACATTGCCAACAATATTAATTCAAACATCAGATTATTTGCTGACGATACCTCTTTATTCTTAAAAAATTGGAGACCCAGAGGCAAGTGCTGCTACCATTAAATCGAATCAAGTAACTTTTAACCCCCTAAAATCGAGACTTTTACAACTAAACCCCACATATTTAACCCTCCATTTTTTATGAACCAGGTACAAATCAAAAAAGTAGGTGAACATAAACATCGAGATCTAATCTTTCAAGCTAACTGCAAATGGAATAATCATATAAATAGCATAGTAAACAAAGTATCCAAACTAATAAATTGCCATCGCTCTCTAAAATAAATATTGATTAAATAGAAAATCTTAAAACACAATATACTTTTCTTTTATCCTCCACACGTTGATTATGCCAGTAATATCTGGGGTGGGTGTAGTTATTTTTTAGGTAACAAACAAGAATTCCTACAATTAGATGCTTGAAGAAGATCCCAAACAATCCATATCCTTCAACATAATCATATAACAATCAGCAGTCTGTTGTATGGATTAGCAAACTTGATCCTGAGATTAACACCCGTATTTTTTAAGAATTCCAACCATTTATTCTTTTATAAAAAGATTTAAATCTCGACAAAACAACCCATTCGGTTCCAATTATTAATACTATTTGTTTTGTATTTATGTAATTATGCATGCGCGTAGTTATTATGTGTACATGTATCAAAATGAGAGACAAGGGTTACACATACGCATAGCCCGTTCCCCACTCAAAATTCAGATTAAAATAGTGTTTTAAAAAAATACCCTTACCCAAATTCCCATATTTTTAATGTTTTGGAAAACAGGCAGTGTAGTCTAGCAGTTTGTTCATCCCATTATCTTTTGAAATAAATAATATTTTGTCACCAAAGCTGGGCTGAATACTTTTTGATGCAAAGTGGACGTACTGTTCTCTGTGTGCTCAGTTAGCCCATTGTGCTATATATTAGTATGTTCACGCTTATATTTTTTATTATGTTTTTGTCAATTATACAAACGATGGCAAAGTAGACCCCAAAGGTGTAATTTCTTGCATGTAAACAGTGGACAGTCGTATTTTCTTTCCATATGTTTGCGCATCCCAAATCTTCTGTATCCACCCCCTGATGCTTAAAGTCAACATATTAATTAAAAGATCTACATTAAAACTTACGTGCGGCTCTGGAACAAGATTGAGATTGTTCATCAAAACAAAAAGCACCGCCTTTGAGACAACTGCCTATATAAACTGTACCAAGACTACATTGCACATATACGTAACAATCATCATAGGGGTGATCATACAAACGGTCAGTTCTATTATTACAATAACCAGCTGTAACATATAAACATGTAACAAGTAAATCACCAATACGAATACTGCACTGAATAAACCATACAGAGGCAGATTCATTGGGGGCGCCCCCCTTTTTTTACTGCTGAAAGTGCCTTTTCTCAGACCCAAATATGTCCGTTCCGAACGTTTACTTAGACGAAAACATCAGCCAAATAGCTCTTGGAATGGCTACAGATGCAAGGAAATGAAGAATAGTTTTCTTTGGGGACCCGCCCCCTCCCCTCTCAGTGGCGTGCCGCGTTTCCGCGGTTAGTGCCCTCATTTTTCGCCCCCCCCCACCTTTTCAAAATTCCTAGATCCGCCCCTGCCATTGAAATCATAGTCTGCGAAATAGCTTTATTTAACGTCTGCTTCCACCGAAGTGATATTGCAGACAACGAAATAATGAGTAAAATTTGTGCCATCTTGGAATTTCAAAAATATTATGACTAAAATTAATAAGCCCGTTTAACCCAATAAGATGTAAAGGACTTTGATAGTTAATGCTTATTAGATTAATTTATGAACATTCGAACCGTAGAATGTTTCATTAGTCTGAACAGTCATCATATTTGATCAAATTTGGTCATCATTTGGAAGTTTTATGACCATTATTTGAAAAAAAAGTAAGTAAGTAAATTGAGGGAGTATTATGCCCAAATGATAGTCAAATCGCAGAATATCTCTTCATTTGATTCTAGATGCATTCAAAACAAAATTTCGGCTTGACATAATTCACTCGTTTTCAGCATAATTCAAATGGTGCATGGTTGTCTGATTTTATGTTTTGGTTATTAAGTTATCCTACCTGATCCCTGGCATATCTTTCGTTGATTTTCTAATTATATCTATGTTTGGGTTATAAACTTACTTAGCGTTTTCAATACCCAAATCTAATGTGTAATCTAAACGGTATTTAGCATAACAATAATCCCAACTATTCTATGGAAAACATTTACATATAAATATCTGGGTACATTTTAACTACGATCTCAGTTTACACCTACCTAACCTCCGGTTAAAATACTGTAATTTATTGAAAAATAATCATGCATATAAGCCTACTATTTATGTGTAACAAAAACAACACATTATAATACATTAATTACCACTACAAAATGGAAATTTAAAGAAGAAAAATAAAGACTCTTACACGGTAGAACAAAAAGATGTTCACATATTGATGTTCGTCTGCTTCCTTGGTCAACATTACAACATAAACTAGAATTATGCCAGCTTATATTAAATGTCGAAATAAAAGATGATACGTGTTTATTAGTACACGATTCTGAAGAATTTGTTTCTTCAGTGGGGTTGAAATTAAAATTCTCAATCTTTCGACCATCTTGGAACTCTACAGACCACGTTACCACAGAAACCGGTATACCAGCGTCTACTGAACATGTTATACTTTGTTTTAATAATCTGTCCTCGACTACCTCATCAGGAAACGTTACTACTGGTTCCCCCGGAGCAACTATAAAATAAACAATAAATGTATTTAATCATTTACAAAATAAAACTAGGTATATTCTGTTACAATTGGTAATATGATGCTTACTTCAACACTAATATGTTCTGTTACAATTGGTAAAATGAAACTTACCTCTAACTTGTATTGTAGCTGTTTGTTGTACAACGCCCCAATCACCACCAATACTACATGTATAATTACCAGAATGAGTACAATTTGCTTCTTCTAATGCCATTAAATATATTTGTTTATCTGAATTACTTTCATTTCTAAAAGTCCAATGAGGTTCAATCTCGATTAGATCCCTTGTAATCTTCCCAACTTCTACACTATTGACATCAAATATAATTTGTGTAAAGTTTTCGGCGTTGGTTATGTTGCATCCTAGAGTTAGGTTGTCCTCATTTTGGTAGATCGATGTATCTCTGACAGTAATGACTGAAAATGAAAAGATAAATAAAGCGTAACACAATATAACGACATAAATGATTTGTTTAATGAAATATGCATACTTGGACTGAGTTCAAGGTAAGTAGTTTTCATTCGTCCACTAAACTGTCGGTTTATAGCAGTTCTGTGTTATTCTATCCGACTGAAAATGATAAACTATGGTCAATAATAATTACCTGGTATAAAGGTTGATGACATCTCTATATCTTGAGTTGATGATGGACTTAATGATGGTGAAGGTGTTTCAAAAGTCGAAGTTACCGAAGCTATTTCAGTAGTCGCCATTACATTCACACTTGATTCAGATCTTTGTATTTCGAATGTAGTTGCTACCAAGGAACTGGCTAGTTCGAAGGTTGTGATTGGTATCTCGGTTGAGCTTGGTTGTAGTGTGTAAGGTGAGGATAAAGATAGTACTGGTAATTGCGTGCTGGACGGTACTGTGTTTGACATTGATTCTTGTGTATTGTAGTATGTGCCACTGACACTAAAGTTGATCTCATCATTGGAACTTAACAGTGGGGTACGGAAAGAAGATTCACTTAAACTTGAACTTGCTTCAATTGAAGTTGACTCTGGGGCACTGAAAGAAGATTCATCACTTGAGCTTGTTTCTAGCTTTGAACTTGACTCTGAGGCACTGATAGACTTTCCTAATGAGCTAGTTTCTACCGGGATTATTGATGTTGAACTTGATACCAAGATGCTTGACGATGGTTCATTTAAATCTGGTTTTAGAGAAATATAAAATGTTTCACTAGGGCTGTAATCCAAAATGAGTGAAGATATATCAGCGGAACTTGATTCAAGCATAACAGAAGATACTTCATTTGATCTTGACTGTAGGTCACTGAAAGGCGCTTCACTTAAACTAGAGTCCAAGATGACAGAGAAAGTATCAGTAGGACTTATTCCCAACATGGTCGATGATGTTTCAATTGATCTTTGCTGCAAGACACTAAGATAAACTTCACTGGAGGATATTACAGCAGAAATTGATTCTAACATGGTGGATAATTCGTCATTTGAATTTGACTGTGGTGTAATGAAAGAAACGTCATTTGAGCTAGTTTCTAACCGGCTCAAAGATGTTTCGGTATAACTATATTGCAGGGAACTATAAGATACAACTCTTGAACCAGACTCAAACATCATTGGGGATGTATCAGCAGACCTTGAATCGGGCATGATGGATAGTGCTTCGTTTGAACTTGATTGTAAGGGATTGGAAGTAATTTCAGCTGAACCGGGTTCCACCATATTGGAGGATATTACGGCAGTAATTGATTCTAACATTGTGGATAATACGTCATTTGAACTTGACTTTGAGTTATTGAAAAAAGATTCACTTGCGCTAATTTCTAATTTTGAACTTGAATCTGGGGCACTGATAGACGTTTCTCGTGAGCTAGCTACAAACGAAATTGAAAATATTTCACCGGAACTAGATACCAAGGTGTTAGACAATGCTTCCGTTAAACGTGTTTGCAGGGAACTATAAGTCGTTTCACTTGAGCTAGATTCCATCAATATTGGGGATATATTAGCAGAACTTGATTCAAGCACCGTGAAAAACGCTTTAATTGAACTTGACAGAAAGGCGCTGAAAGTAATTGCACTTTCCAACATAATGGAGGATATTAGAGCAGAACTTGATTCCAACATGGTGGATAATTTGTCATTTGAATTTAACTGTGACGTACTGAAAGAGGTTTCACTTAAGCTAGTTTCTAACGGGCTAAAAGATGTTTCATCGGCACTGGGTAATTCGGTTGAATGTGTTTGTAGGGAACTCTCGGGCACTTCCACCATTGATATAGATTCTAACACGAGGGAGGGTGCATAAGGAGAAGTTAATTCTAACATGGTGGAGGATGCTTCATTCGAACTTGAGCTAGATTCGAACACGACGGACTGTAACACAGTGGAAAATTCTTCTTTCGAACCTGTTTGGTGGATACCGAAAGTAGATTCACTTGAAATAAATTCAGACTGGCTCAAATCTGTCGCAGTATAACGTGATTTGAACGTAGTGGAAGATGTTTCAGATATATTCGGATGTGGTGAACTACTTGGAGATTTACTAGAGATAGTTGGTGATCCAGTTGAACTGGATTTTATCATTTCACTAGAGCTGGATTCCAACAAACTTTCTATGTTGGAACTGGACTCTAACACTTTCGAAGATGTTTTTACTGAACTTAATAGCGACGTCCTGACCGACGATTCACTTGACCTTGGTTCCAACAGACCTGAAGACATGTCAGTTGATCTTCGTTCAAGTTGAAGCGTACTAGAAGGCGTTTCAGTCGAACTAGCACTTGGCTGTTGCGAACTATGCGTTGATTCACTATAGCTAGATTTCAACAAGATTTCTTCGTTGGAGCTGGATTCTGACATTTTCGAAGATGTTTCTGCTAAACTTAATAGCGACGTTGGCTCTAGTTGAAGAGCACTAGAAGACGTTTCAGTTAAAGACATATCAACTGGGCTTGGTTGCAGGGAACTTGTAGATGTCACAGTTGATGTGGTCATTTCGGTTGTTGATGGAGATGTATTTTCGTCTATGAAATATATAAAACCAAATATTATTTACGAATATATCGACAGATAAAACAATGGAGTTTAACATGTTAATTGTAACTATGCGAACTATGCATTGATTCACTATAGCTAGATTTCAACAAGATTTCTTCGTTGGAACTGGATTCTGACATTTTCGAAGATGTTTCTGCTAAACTGAATAGCGACGTTATGGCCAAAGATTCCCTTGGCCTTGATTCTATTAACAGACCTGGAGATATTTCGGTTGATCTTGGCTCTAGTTGAAGAGCACTAGAAGGCGTTTCAGTTAAAGACATCTCAACTGGGCTTGGTTGCAGGGAACTTGTAGATGTCACAGTTGATGTGGTCATTTCGGTTGTTGATGGAGATGTATTTTCGTCTATGAAATATATAAAACCAAATATTATTTACGAATATATCGACAGATTAAACAATGGAGTTTAACATGTTAATTGTAACTATGCGAACTATGCATTGATTCACTATAGCTAGATTTCAACAAGATTTCTTCGTTGGAACTGGATTCTGACATTTTCGAAGATGTTTCTGCTAAACTGAATAGCGACGTTATGGCCAAAGATTCCCTTGGCCTTGATTCTATTAACAGACCTGGAGATATTTCGGTTGATCTTGGCTCTAGTTGAAGAGCACTAGAAGGCGTTTCAGTTAAAGACATCTCAACTGGGCTTGGTTGCAGGGAACTTGTAGATGTCACAGTTGATGTGGTCATTTCGGTTGTTGATGGAGATGTATTTTCGTCTATGAAATATATGAAACCAAATATTATTTACGAATATATCGACAGATTAAACAATGGAGTTTAACATGTTAATTGTAACTATGCGAACTATGCATTGATTCACTATAGCTAGATTTCAACAAGATTTCTTCGTTGGAACTGGATTCTGACATTTTCGAAGATGTTTCTGCTAAACTGAATAGCGACGTTATGGCCAAAGATTCCCTTGGCCTTGATTCTATTAACAGACCTGGAGATATTTCGGTTGATCTTGGCTCTAGTTGAAGAGCACTAGAAGACGTTTCAGTTAAAGACATCTCAACTGGGCTTGGTTGCAGGGAACTTGTAGATGTCACAGTTGATGTGGTCATTTCGGTTGTTGATGGAGATGTATTTTCGTCTATGAAATATATAAAACCAAATATTATTTACGAATATATCGACAGATTAAACAATGGAGTTTGTAACTATTTTACCTGGACGAATACAGATATACCAAAAACGGATTAATCTTACTTTGGATTAAATTTACCTTTTTTATACATAATAGCCGTTGTCGGGATTGTGTTTTGTACTATGAGATTGCTACTCTCAAATTTTATTTCATCACTTTGAAATACACCAATCGAGAAACTTGACCCGTCTTGTGTATCCCCTTTTATTATTATTACGACCGATACACCGAAATCTTCAGCCATTGTTGTTGATGTTGTAAACAATCTGATATTCACAATGAGAGAACCATTTCTAGAAAAAAAAATCCAAATGACGTTTTCTGTAGTTTCAGCATTATATAACATTATTATTTAGGGCAAAACAACATTTATAAAAAGATTATTCTGTTTATTTTAGAGATACATATTTCAGCTTCTATTATTTATATCATTATTATTTACCACTAACAATTAGTATCTTAAAATATAACCCAGCAAATAATGATGTCAAATAATGCTTCCTTAAGCAAACACGTTAATGGAGTTTTGTGTTAATAAAAATCATGTTAATAAATGTTTATAATTGAAATTTATGAGCACAACGCTTTGGTTGGCGGGTAAAACTGTTCAAACAATAATTTTTGAAAGATACATTTAGCTCGTTGCTTGAAGAGGTTTTTTTTTGTATTGTGAACTCTTTGGATGGAGTTTGTTTGCTATGGCCTGCATACAGCTCTTTGGTTGGCCAGTACATACTTTCCTCCATATTTTATAATCTGATTATTGTTAAGACCAATGGAATGATTTTCATAGTTAGCATTTAAAATTCAAAACACATTTAGGTCATTACTTTACTGAGTCAACTATACACGACGTGTCTTCATTTACTTTTCTCTGGACCTGAAATAGAAACCATTTTGTAAATAATAATTGATTAACTGTGGTATTCCTGTGTGTTTTATTTAATATAGCCTTAGTTTAAATCATAATTTATATCTTAGATAATCACGTTTTCTAATAGCTTGTTTGTACATAATGTTTTCATGCCACACCTTTCTTTTTGTTTTTCATATTTACTTCAGAAACCCGGAGTGCAAGGGTTGGAGAACTATACCACAGTAGAAGAAATCAACTGAACTGACTATATTGTTACTATGAAACATGTCAATTTGGGCTTTTCATTGACATGGTTTATTGGTTGAAGTGTTGTTATGGCAAGCCCCCAACTTCTTGTTGCGGCTTTATTGGCGCTTGTGGAGAGGCACTCATGATATGCGTGTGTTGGCAATCTTTATACGCCAGAAATCGGTCTACTTTTGAACAGGTTTGTTAGCAGTTGATGCAGTATTTGGTGTGTTGACTATTAAGTCTAGAAATTGTAGAATATTTGAATTCGATTGTCATGAAATCTAACATACCGCAGAACAGAATTCTTTCTGGAAAAGTTGAAATGACTCGGATGATTTATTTGATAATTCTTCTGTATAATTACGATTTGTAATTCGCACTGAAAGTCTAGCTTGAACTAGAAATAAGATAAGATATCATAAAATACCCATATTCCACATTAGATCACTATAATATTATGTGGGTATTAAATTCTTATCCGTTATAGTCAAGTCTAACTGACTGATTCAGATAGATGAAGTTATAAAAAGCCAGAGAATCGCCACAAAAATAAAATTTTAAAAAATAGGAATATTGAATTCCAGCCAGTTTTACGGACGAACCCGAAATAACAACAGCAAGAGAACCCACTAAATACCCGAATAGAAGTGTTTTCATCTCTTCACGAATGGGTAAGTGTATTGTATACCATAGCCACAATGTCCGAAACGCACAGCTCTATCAGTTCGGTATATACCAAAAATGACTGATAAAACAGAAACATCAGATTCGACTGTAAAGCTACCAATTCTGTTTCTAGGAAATTTAAACATAAATCAACAACATAATACTCTTTTATATGGTAAAGATTCTATAAATACCTGCTAGATCTTTTCTTGTAGCTGAAAAAATAACGTCATTTGAATAATTAAAGCATAATATGTAACATTATCAAAGGTGACTTCGACAAACGGGGGAAATCGCGGAACGTTGAATATTGCTTATATTTGTCCTCTCGTGGACATCAAATTCGAAAAATTGGTAACGTGTAGTACAGGTGGTATATGAGCTTGTTTGCCAATGCCAGAGTTATGTTACTGTTTGGCAGATTGGTATTGAGCAACATACAAACTATTTTTAAAATATAATCATAATATGTCGGTGTGATATTCTACTAGAACAGATAAAAACAAACTTACGAACAAAAATGACGTCTATAAGAACTGCGGATATTATACAAGCTAATAAAACAAACACAATGGCAATAGTCACTCCCACACAAACGTATCTCCTTCTTCGGTTAAATGCCTTTTCTTTTGTTATGACGGATGCTTCACTTCTATTGTCATAAAGGTTACGTTCTTCTGATAGGTATAACTGATTTTGAAATGGTTTTTCTGGATTGGAAGACTGAATCGAATCGTTTGAAGAAAACAAATATCCATAATTGCGATGCCATCTTGTCTTTACCTGTAATGAAATGAGACTGTATGTTGAACACCTGATGTCACCTCGTGGGTTTCCTCCGGGCACTCCGCTTTCCTCCCACTGCTAAACACCCCTACGCACAAGCGAATTATTGAAATAAAATTAAACCATATTTTAGTCCCGAATGAGCCAGTTTGTGTTGAGTGGACGTTAAACCCCATTTCTCCCCCTCTCTCTCTGGTCTCACCAGTTTCATTTGGTACCCGATGCGAGTAAAAATCTTTAAAACAAACGTAGACTTATTCTTGTTTTTAAAGAAACAGTGATCCGTTAGAGCAATATACTGTTCCAAAATACTGATATCCAGCTTTTATAAGATATTTTATTGCGCTTTTTCTTCTTTTTCTTTATTTTTTATTTATTTATTTTTTTTATTTTATTTTATTTTTTATTTTTTTTTTTTTTTTGTATTTTGTATTTTGCGATAAAATTGGCAACTAATGATTATTGACAATTTTGTAATGTAGAAGTTATCCACCACTTTACACAAGATGTTAGAAATTCAAAAGTGTTGTTTATTTTGTATTCGGTGTGGTATTTAATTACGAAATGGACAATTAGTGATTTTAAAATAAGTTATAATGGATATTACTGATGGTGATAAACAGACCTGATCACGTTTAATAATAACTTTCAATAATCGTTTAAAAAAGATAATAACTAGTTTCTGTCACATTATTACGGTGGCTGATTTAGGACACCCAAAGCTAAGCCGAGCGCTCGAGATAATTAAGATACTAAGTCGAGCGCTCGAGATAATACAACCGAACACGTCTCTACCGATGTTTTAAGCTACATGTATAATATTTGTGCATTATATTTAATGATAAACTTGCAGAATAAAGATTCATTTGTTTATTTTTACAGCCCATCCAAAGCTCATCCAAAGCTGCAGTTACGGAGCGGACCCCCCCCCCCCCCCCACTACGCACACGCCACCCCATGCGCATCACCTCCACTAAATATTTCCCGTTATATTTACCTCTTTCCAAATAGGTAGTATATCGCATGTTATTATACGACTTAATAATTGTATATATCGATGTCACAGAGTTTTGCTATGAGAGACTGACATTTCCTCTTATCTAGAACAGGGTGGAGGGCTTAACAATGACAGTTGTCTAGTCGTTCGGATCTGACAAAAACAGGTCCCGCGTACACGTAACAGATCCCTTCGCAGTTGGAATTAGATATGAGAGTAGACCGTAGCGCCGCTGCTCGGGCAAATAGCACAGTGTGTGGTTATGTCCGTCTTCAATAGCCCAGTTTAGGAGACTGGCCTTGTTAAGCCCTCCACCCTGTTCTATATAAGAGGAAATGTCAGTCTCTCATAGCAAAACTCTGTAACGTCGATATATACAATTATTAATTAGTATAATACCATGCGATATACTCCCCACTTGTAAGGGGGTAAATATAACGGGAAATATTTAGGTGAGGATGAGCATGGGACGGAGTGTGCGTGTGTGTGTGTGTTTATGGTGGGGGTATCCGCTCCGTCAATGCAGATTTGGATGGGCTGTAAAAATAAACAAATGAATCTTTATTCTGCAAGTTTATCATTGAATAAAATGCACAAATCATGTAGCTTAAAACATCGGTAGAGACGTGTTAGGTTGTATTATCTCGAGCGCTCGACATAATTATCTCGAGCGCTCGACTTAATTATCTCGAACGCTCGGCTTAACTATCTCGAGCGCTCGACTTAGTACCTCGAACGCTCGAGATAAAACTATTTTATTGTGTCCTAAATCAGCCACCGTACATTATAAGCCACACTGAAAAGATTATAACGAAGTGTATTCTATAGCATAATTTATAACTTTATATACTGAGCGCAATGGAAAACGCATCAGTTTTTTTCACAAATATTTTATTACTCGGTGGTTTTGTATGTATAATATCTAGTATGGGTTAACGTATATTTTAACTTACACGTACAATTATGACGACTGGCCATTCAAGCAAACAAATCCAATTATTATAACAGGTCATTCAAGGAAACAAATTCAATTAAAGTATCCTTCAAGCGGATTAAACAATTTAGGTGAATTAAGATTCAGCGGCTTGATAATTACTCTTTATAAGAGCTGAAACTTTTTGATTTTGTAAAAATAAAATATTGAATTAGTTTGATATCATGACATTAGTTCTGTTAATTCGATCGGTGATGGGGCAAGAATTTTAGCTTAATTTTGAACAGAACAACCCAAGTTATATTTCAACACTAACTTTATCAAGAAACACACCATCCCTGGAAATACATTAACATATAAAAGCCGGTGAAATAGGATAATTTGCTTTTAATACGTGACGTATATTTTCATTTTTCTTTTAAAAAATCCCCGTGATATTTTAGACGGGTTTTGCATTTTTTTCCAACTGAATAAGGAGTGTCATACATTTGGGTTTATCAAACATAACGATAAACAATTACTTTCAACCAGGAAGAACTTACTTACAGCTAATATGACATGGTCCGCATATTTCTATTCTATATTATGTAGTCATGCATGAATTAGGTTTTAAATTACAGACACCACATGAAGCTAAAGAATGTGTTCATAACTAACGTTACTTTTCTGCACTGGCTGGGCTACGAGGTTTACGTGAAACTAGCTATATCAAAGATCCGGAATGCAGCTAACAGTTGATATCGATACAAAATGAAACAAATTTCATCAACTTACTTTTATTTATTTCTTTTTTTTTTCATTAGCGCAGTTTGGGAGCAGAAGTGTGGGGCGTTAAACCCATTTCATTTCTATTTTTTTTTTTTTTTTTCAAAATGACGTCACTGGGACATTCTTTAATTAATGGTGCTCCTTGAACGGGGTGTCCTATATAAAAATGTTGATCCTCGTCACTGTCGACATTATTTGTCTTTAATAGAATATATAGATCACCTCCTTTAACGACAGTTAAGATATAGGAGTGAAAATCGTTTGCGTCACGTTATGTCACTTGCCACAGTAAAGCCATTAATAACCCAGAGTTTCTAAAATTTAGATGACCCGAAAACTGCAGGATTACTGATAATTTGCTGGCAGTAATTGTGATACAGAAATTAATACAGGTGTTAATTACATGTTAAGTACTGCTTTGTATAACCGGAGTTAGAAATTTCGCATAAAATCAATGATTTCTCGTATGCAATTCTACCACATCAGTTGTATTCGTGACAAAAAGGCACCTTTATCTCATCTTCGACGTATTGAAAATCAACCATAAAATGCTTTATTTAACTACATTCAGAAATTTTAATATACGCAATGCTACCACATCGGTTGTCTCTGAGACAGAAAAGAATTTTTATTCCATCTTCGACGTACTGAAAATGAACCATGAATTATCTTATTTTTAACTGCATTCAATTAAACAGGAATTTTAACGAAATTATGGGCAATTTTATTATAATAATAATAACCTCTAACTTGGTTTGGTTACAGACTTATTTGTAGAGCCCAGGGCGTTTAATTTACTGGCATACGAAAGTTAAGCTATCTTTCTAAAATAGTAGAGTCAAATTGCACAATAACCCTAAAAAAATTGCAAGAAAACGTTTTATTGCATTTTCCTATAGTATTTGGTCTAGAGAACATTACATATCAAAATTTTCCAAAATTGAGCTACCTCAAAGGGTCTAAATATGACGTCAAACAAAATGGCCGTCATTTTGACCAAAATCCTCTTTTTCGGCTCATACCTTATCAAAGCTGTTGTTTGAGAACGCTTCGTTAAAGTAAGTACACCAACACAACAATCCATATATACAGTGTTTACTGACATAGCTTTTCTGTGTTGACTTAATCGGAATTAGCTGTCAAAAACTAAGAGGAAATGAGATTTGTCACAAAAAGAAATGAAATTTTTTTTAAATATTTCTTTTAATTAGCACTTTAGTTCTTCAAAAAATCAAAATCACAATAAAGGCTACATGACACGTTGATGATAGAATAATCATCCTGTCAGAAAGTAGAAATGTAATATAACTTTTAATCATAACTTTAAATATAACTATATAAAACTCAAAGAAAGAATCATTACTCTATTACAGGTCACTGTGGATATAAATAAGAGTATACTAAACAAATACCAGAATAATTTTATAGTGTGATTTAACGTATATTTTATGTTTTAACCCTACACGTACTATTATGACGACTAGCCTTCCAAGGAAATAAAATTCAAATAAAGTATCATTCCAGCGGATTAGAAATACTTGCTTCAGGGGAATTATCTTTTCTTTTTAAATAGCTCAATCGCATTGATTCGGGTCAAATCTAGAATTATATACCAAACACTAAGTCTAATGACTATTAATATAATCCCAAAATATTAAATATAAGAAATTTGTAATTGTTGAATCACAGAAATAGGGTGATTAGCGTGGAAAGTTAAATTAATATAATATCTTAACTTGTTCATTTCGTTCTGTGTGACTGTGAGATAATCATAAAGCACATCATTCCAACGACTTATATTGCTTCCGGGGGTTTGTGGTCTAGAGTGCAGCGCCTCGACCTCTAGCTGGCCGGTCACCTCTGGCTTGTGGCTGTGGTTTCGATCTCTGGTGTGAGCGTATGTGGCATGGAGATTGGAGGCGCTTTCTCAACCCCGTGGGTTTCCTCCGATTACTCTGGTTTCCCCCACTGCTAAAGACCCCTACGCGCAAGCGAATTATTGAAATAGAACTAAAAAACATATGTTAGTCCCGAAATGACGTTAAACCCCATTTCTCTCTCTCTCTCTCTCTCTCTCTCTCTATATATATATATATATATATATATATATATATATATATATATTGCTTCATGCAGACGATACTTTTTTTATCTAAAAGAAATATGCATCCTTGATTTAGGCTAATATAAAACAGTGCACTATGTTGATTTTATGTGTTGGTTTAGGTAATGGTGAAGTTGGTCTGTTTACTAATTTAATTGCATTTTGTCTTATCGTCGGTGAATCTATAGATTTCAACACCACCCTTCAAAATAAACCTACGTGTAAAATACAACGAAATAAACAATATGCAAAACGGTCTAACGGATTATATTTGACGAATCTATTTGAAATCAGAGGCAATTTCGGGTCTAACATGGGCTACGCATTCCTAAAAAATATAAGTTTTCTTGCTTCTCGACGAAATAAAATATTTTATTCACTCTAACACGACAAATATCCTCTATTTATTATGTAACAAAAATTGTGAACTTTGAACGTTCGTGTTACGACACAAATAATCCACTTATGAAAATTGATATGCCATTGTAATTTATAATGCGCGTTCAATTGCCGTCATGTAATCAGCACGTACAAATAATGTTTCTGATTTATTCGCGTGCTGTACAAGCCGGTCCCAATGGTTTTTTTTAAATACGCGGTTTATTTGACAATCATATAACTTGTTTTCGATATCGAAAGTTGGCAAAAATTTAACATTCCGAATTTAAAGATCAATTTTCTCCCTTTCTAGGGCAAATAATCGTTTAATTTTATACAAAATAATCATATTTAAAATAAATAGTAATATTGGCCAATTACAACACTATTTATAATAATGTCCTCAATGTGCTAATTTCGTTGATTTCATTTTAGATTTTACTACAATCCTCGTTAGGTTACACGTTGGTCATGACAGTTATAGCAAGATGATCATGACAGGTATTTCAAGATTATCATTACAGATAGTTCAAGATCATCATGACTGGTATTGCAACATGATCATAATGGCGGTACTAGATATATGCCAGATATTATTAGATCATAATACCACGTTTGACCACATGACCAGGACAAATATTACAAGAATATCATGACAGGCCCTACTATATTATAACCATCCTGACGGTCATTAAATAAATACGTCATCAGGCGCAGTTATGTGCCCATTACATTGTCAATATAATTAATTACATTAACATTACTTTTTAAAATGTGCCCATTACAATTATTTTCTCATTAAAGCAATGTAATTCCTTACCATTACCCATTACTTTTAAAGTAATTAATCACCATAGCCCGCTACTTTATGACTATATAAACATAAACTGTTTTATTACCGTTAAATAAACAACCTGATATTTCAGCCATGAAGAAGCTATGAAATCTCACTATAAAATATTATATCACACCCTGGCAAAAGTAAATTTTCAAGCGAAGTGCAGTGCATGGCAAAAACTATTTTTGTAACTGTGTGGCTTTGAAAATAAATTGAAATTGTAGTTCTACAATTTGATTTTAAGTAATTCGATAAAAATTTCCAAGCATTCCAAATATTGTATCTATAGGTCTACAACTGGAACATTATACCATTAATCTAAGGGTAAAGTTACATACCATAAAGAACTCGATATATAATTTAGAATATATAATATTCGGATGCGATTGATATGACATAGTATACTAATTATATACCCCCGCAAAATAGTGTCAAGATATCTTAAGGTTTATTGCTATAGTGTAACGCATAATTAGATTTAATAAGAAAATATACCATGGGTCCACGAGGAATAGGTTTGATTCGTGAATAAAAGATAGGTAACTAATATTCACAATGAAATTCTTGGTATTCATGCAATGAAAAGCTTATTTCAGAGTCACATTATAATAGGAATGGCGACCAGCTTGCTTTTTTTGGTGCAGCACATATTTAATCAGAATGGTTATTAAGGGTTTTAAAATGGTGGTACGCACTCTATTATTTATCCCCAACGAAAACATTGTCCCCAAGTAATTATAATTAAATTCAATTTGACCAGTAAACGCAAATTATTTGAATAAAACCTGCAACATATTCTCTACATATAATTTGCTTGCGATATCACTCTCAGTGGAAGCAGGCGTTAAACCACTAGCTGTTTTTGTTCTACTTACATTATTCCATTGTTCTGTAAAATTGCGATGTGTAGTTCCAAAAAACGTGTTCGTCCACGTCGGAATAATATCACTGTCAAAATCCTTTCCACTATCAAAATCGTTCAAATCTTTCCTCAAGAATGTTTCATCCGAATTTAACACAGGACGATTTGCCTTCATTTTAACAATAACTAATTATTAATTACATTAATTTTTTCTCGAACTTACAAGTTGTATACTTTTTGGACAAATTACGACCTTTTTCTCTAATAAAAAAATCACAGCATTCTCGTGTCTTGAAACCGCAACCTGTCATCTATTTATCTACATCGCATTAATTGTATGGCGGATATATATTAATTCTTGAAACTGAAAACATTTTATATCTCCGCCCATATTCCAAACTCTTACATATTACTTCGCTACGATAAATCTATTATATATCTTATATCTCATTCAAGTAACAATCCAGGATGTTAAAGGGGAACTGCTTTGTATGTTAAACAAAAGAACGATTTGAATAGATACCGTGTATGCAATAATAAAGTAAAGATCATGCGTTTTAGCCTCTGGGTTTATCACGCTGTAAGTCATGTATTAAATCCTCCTTTAATGTACGAGCTGTTTTATATGTGGATGATATGACAACCTTTTTTTCTTACCTAATATCCAACTAATCAGAGAGAGAGAGAGAAATGGGGTTTAACGTCCACTCAACACAAACTAGGTCATTTCGGAACTAACATATGGTCTAACTTTTTTCAATAATTCGCTTGTGCGTAGGGGTCTTTAGCAGTGGGAGGAAACCGGAGTGCCCAGAGGAAACCCACGAGGTTGAGAAGGCGCCCCTATCTCCCTGCCACATACGCTTACACCAGGGCTCTAAACCACAGCCGCAAGCCAGAGGTGACCGGCCAGCTAGAGGTCGAAGCGCGGCACTCTAGCCCACTAGCCCCCCCCCTCCAACTAATCAGATATAAAAATATCGAATACACGTGAGCCCGAGTTTTCAATCTTAATTTGTGTAGAATTCTTAAAGACATTTCGAAATTATTGTAATGAAAATTATACTAATCATCGCGATGATTAGACAAAGACACAAACTAGGTCATTTCGGGACTAACACATGGTTCAATTTTATTTAAATTATTTGCATGCGCATGGGGGTCTTTATCAGCGGAAGGAAACCGGAGGATCCAGTGAAAAACGAAGAGGTTCAATAGGCAGCCCTACTCCTTGTCACGTACAATCGGATAATGAAAACCACGCCAGTTGACTGAATGACATACCTTAAAATACAACACGCACGTGCTTACCATTCGGTCATCCACCGCTCTCGGATTTTTAGTAATGTGGCTAATGCTAAATTCCTACAATAGGATTGAAATCGTGGAGTAATCGTAGTGATTTTATATTGGGGTCAGTCGTAAAAATCGTGTTGATCGTATCGAAACGTATCGAAACGTATCCAAACAGGGACAATCCAATCGTAACACAAAGCACGACGATGGGGACCTAGCATTACCAATTGAAGGAAGAAATCTACAATTAATATCTAGGTAGCGCTATTTACAAGAGGGTCTAATTCTTTGATTCTATTTGAAACATTTGTCCAACATCATAACTATACATGACTAATTCAGGGGCGGATCCAGGAATTTTTGCAGGAGGGGGGTTGTCAGGTTTCTGTTACGGAAATCTGCCATCATCGTCTCTAAATTACATAGGCATTCATACAAATTGAGCTTTTTAAACAGAGAAATCATTTTTATACTGATGTAGGATCACTTTGTGATGTAATTTCATTGATGCAAGGCATTATTTTTTTTATGTAGCTGAGCAGGGGGGGGGGGTGGTGGACCCCCCCCCCCCTCTGGATCCGCGCCTGCTAATTGTGTGCGAATTTATCAGACTTCGTGGAATACGTCGTTAATTTTCTGTTAAGACTGAGAATATTTCCTTACAATTTTTACAAAGTAGCTTATTTAAGTGCTACCACATGGTAGGTATCAATGAAGCATAAATCGACAATGACCTGGGATCATTCAGACAACATAGAAGCAACACACAGAGAATTGGACCTCAAATGACACATGTTTATAACGATGACTTCAGGTTAATTTTATTTTGTTACTTGGGCTGCATAAATTGTTAATTTTAGACTCCAGCGATTGTAGATTTATTCACAGATTATCCATTTTAGCAAGTGATGTCATCTTTGTATGCTTGATGCAATATTATAGAGATTGTTATCCATAGAACTGTGTTGTGTCATATCATGTGACTTGCTATTGATTTGCTCTATATATAGTTTACAGATAATACCGCCTTATTAATAAAAAGCTTAAAAGCCATACTTTAAATTATTTGAAGTACATTTCTTTGAAACGAAATATGAGAGATTTATTACAATATCATATACTATATCATTTTTAAAATTCGGTTATGCGAAAGCTTTAGTCGAGGGTATTTAAAAAATGGTTTGTATCTCATTAAATAATAACCTTAATCTTTGAACATAAAATTAAATGCCACGAGCTCAATAGAAAAGACGGAGTAATTATCTTGATGTTGGATCGGTTCAAGGTTCATCTATGCAAATTTATAACTGATGCCACCTCATTTAATATAAATATTATTTATAATAAATGAGGAGGGTTGTTTTCACCATGTACTATCAATATCAGGGACGGATCCAAAGGCCGTGTGCTTTATACTTTATCATCAGATAGTGGGGAGGGGTGGGCATTCAAAGTGCGAGACAATAATATAGACATATGCGACATCACAATTACTGCTTTGCATCAATGAAATTGAACCATAATGTCATCATATTAATTCATAATCTAAAAATGACGCCAAGCAGGGTGTCGGATTTCTCTCTTTAACTTTTAAAGGGTCGGTGTGTAGGTATGCCTACGTAATTTGGAGACGATGATGGCGCCATGCTGCCAAAGTTCCTCACCAGGAACATGGCTCTATCTTCTGCAAAAATTCCTGTAACTGCACTTGAAAACATTCTCAGTAATATAGGTGTTCTTCTTCTTGCAAACTCTTTTAAATACGTGTCACCATCGACTGGGGATTTAGCAACGCTTGGTTTCTGTGGTGTTGTAAGTTAGTCATTAAGATTGACAGATGACAACGCCTGTACAGATAATATTTTGGGAAAACGGCAATCAACGTAATGTCATTTGTCCCCAGGAGCCACACTTCCTTTACCCCCTCACCTGGTTGACAAAAATGCCGAATTTAACTATTCAGAAACGAAATCTAGTTATTTGATGTGTTTATTTGAACCAATAATTTGATCCATACAAGACACGAGTAAAACTAGAGAATTTTAATTCGTCGTGTTCTTGAATTTTTTCATCCCTTAATGTAATACTCTTCTAGAGAGCCTTTCAAAATCTAACTGTTTATTATTACTATTACTCTATGATTCATTATTATTCAATTTACCTAGATCAATGTAGTACTGTATAGTACATTATGGTATATGCAACTAGTCTACCGTGTGGGGGCAGGCGAACTTATTTTTAAAATCGCTCGATAAAATTGCTCGTGTGCCTCTTCTCGGTGACGACGATACTGTTCGACGAACCATTCGCCCGGTCAATCGCTCGTAACTAGCATGTTAGATATTTTGTGCCGAGTATTTTTCGCCGGCGATCAAATTCGCTCCAGTGCGCGTGTCCGGCGTATATTATCGGACTAACCATATTTATAAGCCAATGGGAGACGTAATTAATATCACATGATCTCAAAATGTCCACCTCCACTGCCGAAGCCTGGAATCTAACTCATGTAACACAAGTTTAGATTTGTCCGAACCCTTCTAGGTATTCTGCATTTTATGGTTAGCAAATAAATAGCAATATACAACAGCATTCTTACGATTTCGGCAATTCGTTATTTAGAACGAGTCACATGATCGCAGAATGGCTTTCACTCGCGAGACGATGGCTACGTGCGGGTAAAACTAACTGTACCGAGGGCAAATTTTAAAGAAATTCCCACCTCTGAATAACATAATATTCAGGTAGATATAATTCAGCATTTATTATTTTGCACATTGTTCCTTTAAAAGACGTGTTCATACAATAATTATAGAGTATAATGTTCTAGGTAAAACATACAGTGGAGAAAAAAATGCAATAAATTAGTACTAAAATTAAAGGGACAAATCGACAAAGCAAAAACTGTTTGAATGAACATGCTCATTCCCACATGAAAAGCAAAATATGGTTATTTAATTACTGAAAGTACAAACCCAGTTATTAGAGAACGATGCTTTTGCTGGTTTGTTAATCTGTTTGAAATTGATTAAAATATGTAGTCTTTTTAAATTGACAGTTAAAATAAGAGTTGAATTACCAGTGGGTTTTCCGTGTATGCAATCTCATTTTAAATCTGCCATGTGTAACGTCAAATAACGTCATGTCGAAATTTATTGCTCACCAACTAGTAGACCCCCAAAGCGCTAAGAAGATACACAGTAAAAATTACTTTTTCAGAAAAATATACTAGACAAATATTATTCATACAGACAATATTATAGTTCAGTTCAAGTTGACATTAGTTACTGATGACTGGTAACATATTTATTCGTTTGCAGTGTTTTGAAACATGTTATTTAGCCGCAAACATCGAGGCTTATTTTATCTAACATGTATATTTTGGTTTTAAAGGGTATATGGCCTCCATTTTTTAAACCTTAAATTGATCTAAATACACATATTAGTGTCATATGAATGTATATAAAGTGATTTGATTCCATTTTAAAAAGAAATTATTGTAATTGCGACTCAACCGTGTTCAGGGAAATTTCGCTGTTTATGAATCAGCCATTACTAGTAACTTCCGCATGACCTTGTACGATATGTTTGTCTTTGTTGAAACCATAAAATACACGAATCGTGCATTGATTTTAAAATATTCATATCGGATATTAGGATCCTATCCTAACTATATTAACAACATCAACATTGATTGAAATGGATCAATATTGAATTCTAATTCGTGTTTTTGATATTATGCAAAATATTGTGTTAGAGGTTTAGCTCCTTTGATCTGTCATAAATATAGATTATAAAACATTTCAAAATCTGTCATGGCGCTTCTTTACGATATCGCTATTATTTACAAGACAAGACCCAACCAACCATTCGATACTCTATTGAAACACGTACGTGCCTGTATACATTAATATGCATACAAAAAATACTTAATTGAATCACCATCATATAATCCCACTTCCTAGTAAGTTTATTAAAACTGGATTTATGGATAAAGAGACATGGTACTAATCGCGGCGATACATGTTTTTTTCTTTTGTTTTTATTTTTTGTTTTTGTTTGGGTTTTTTTTTTTTGGGGGGGGGGGTTGTTTTGTTATTGATAAGACAAGATCCATTCAACCATGCAATACCATATTGAAACATGTATCGAATCGTCATAAAGAGGTGTATATTTATGTTTTATATGTATTGTTCCACTTCCGGATAAACGTTTGGTTCGTTAACCCGTAGGTCGCGTGTTCGATCCCTGCACTGGCCGAGAAAGTCCATCCAGATTTTCCGTGTTGAATCCCCATTGTCGGTGGTTCAGGACGGGGGGCCGGACAAGAAAAGCTACCTATTCGTACGTATGGGAAATACGATATAAGCAGGCCCGGATCCAGGATTTTGCCGAGGGGGGTGGGGGTTCGGGGGCACACATTGCAGCAAAGGGTAATATGTCACAATCTTGGATTGCTTGGGCGTACATCATGTTTATATCATCTATTAAAGAGCAGATATGTGAACTAAAACAGTAACAAAGCGAACGAAAATGAAAATCAACTATGTCAAGTGGGCTGACGGGGGAGGGGGCACGTCCCCCTGGATCCGCGCCTGATAAGAGTAGGTCATAGTGCCGCTTTCAGCACACTGTATCGCGTATTCCCGTCTTCATTAGCCAAGTTCGAAGCAGGACAGTAGGACGTTAACCTCCATTTCGTAAGTTAATTAAAGCTGGATCCGGGGATAAAGAGACATAGTAGTATCAATCTCAATAGAAACATGAAGGCGTATCTCGGTTTACTTTACTTTATCACTACTGTAGAACTTAAGATACCGTTTAAACAACCCCCTGTGACTCAACTACTGCAGAGCACTATTACCTATATAAATACCTGACTAAGTTAGTTGTTATATAACGAGACCAAGTAGGACGTCACAGCCCATTTCTTTTCATTTCTATATACTGAGATGCAATCGAAATATATAACTGAATTGACTGGTGCGCGAGATGAAATGGTACTGAAACGTGATTTTGGCATGGTTGTGGGCTCGACAACTCTCGACACCAGAAAATCAACAAAAATCGAAAGAAGACGCACAATCTTTACTTTACAGTGAAGGATGGACACGTACACTGGGTAAAAATCAACATTCAAAATATACGTGTGTGTGTCCAGATCCAAGTCCAGTAAAATAAAATATCAATATACATACTTACACTGCTCATTTGGATTGAAAATACCAATTGTACATATATGAAACCTTTTAGCTTTAAATTATAATGTGAATTTCTTGAAATAAAAAGATAAAATCTGAATTTGATTTTTCCCTGGGGGTGTAGAATTTTATGAGGTAGACTATTAAAAATGATATAAATTCTATTATATATACCCTTGATTTTACGCACACATTAACTATCTAAATAGATATAAAGAACGGGTGTGTCAATTGGTGGAGCTGGGCGGTGAATGATATTCAAAATGATGGTATCAGGAAATGCTCGCTTTCGTGTCGCTCTATTTGGCTCTTCTTTTGAAATGAAATGGGCCAATAAAGACGAACATTATCTACATACTGTACTGGTGGGTGGGGGTGTGCTCGGACAGCGGCGCTAAGGCCTACTCTTATTTCGAACTCCAACTTCCGAGGATAGGCTACTTCTACGCGCACGCCAATGTTTACACGCGGGGGGGAGTCACGTGATCACGTGGCTTAGTGGATAAGACGCTGGCTTACTAGCCTGAAGGTGTTTGATCCCGGCATTGGCCGAAAAAGTTCATCTCGATTTCCCGGCGTGGTTTTTCCCTTGCCAGTAATGAGGGCCTGACAAGGACGACTGTCTAGTCATTTGTATGGGAAGAGAAAACCGAGGTCCCGTTTACACATTGGCGTGCACGTAAAAGATCCCTTGGCAGTTGGAATTCGATATAAGAGTAGGCCGTAACGCCGCTGCCCAGGCAAATTTTTCCTCATAGCACACTGTATGTCGTATGCCCGTCTTCATTAGCCCAGGTTAGAAGCAGAACAACTAGACACTGTCCTCCAATTATCAAAATACATGCAGGTAAATAAGGTCTGTCTTTGGGAATGAGATGCAAGTTGATCTCCTCACAGGTGTGTAGAATCACCCTCCCTTAACTGACTCATTTGGGTCTATATATCCCCACGCATTACCTAGGTCACTTATCCTGTAAATCTATCGTCTATACAAACAATTTACCCAAAGCCTATCGACGCTAATTTTAATCTATAACTCAATTTAAAGTGTAAAACAAAGAATACTGGAGACAGGTGATTATGAAATATATAAGACAATATGAAGTAGATATAAACCGGGTTTATTAAGGTGGATTAAGATCAAATAAAATAGTTTACTGGAGTAATACTGTGCGGATAAAACATTTACTATAATCACCTTACTATAATAACACCAAAATTGTCGCAGTAAATAAGGAGATCCGATATTTCCTTAGCATAACATTTTTGAAAACTTTAAATTTTTACCCATCCAAGAGACTGAAAATTGGGTATGAAAATGCTTTATAAAATGAATCTCCTCGGAGTTTTATCTATCTCACCCAATAAGAACCAATATTATGATCCAAAGTCTCAGCCAGTCAAATTGCTTATTTCTACTTAGCCTAAGTGGAATATTCCAGGGCCGTATCTAGCGGCGTACATTGCACCCTAGAAAAATAAAACGCCCCGAAAAATGGCACCCCGTCCCAAAAAAGAAAATTTGACAATCTTTCAATTATAAAATAACACACTTGATTATAATCACACAGTGATGCACTTGCACTGATGAGTCGGTCTGTTTTAAGGGCACCAACAAGCCAATGGGTCCGTTTGCACTGATCCAAACTTTCTTATAATATCACTTACGTGGAGGCTGTGGCGCCCCACCACTCTTCTGCACCCCTACTTTCAAAAATCTATAATACGGCCCTGAAATATTGTCATGATTGAATTCTGTCAAGGCATTCACCTAATAGACACCTACCCAAGTTTGAACATTCTATCTCAATCAAAATAATACACCGAAATTTGTTAAGGTATTTGTAACGAAACTATGCACGAAGTTTCACCACTATCACTCAGTTAGTTGTGGAGCTCCAAAGAATCGACCTATCAAATTGCTTATCGCCCTGCTTACCTTCAGTCGAAAATGCTCATTATTATCTTAGTCAAGGTATTGATATGATATAACTATACACCAAGTTTCATCACTCGAGCTGAATTAGAACCAAAGTTGTCATGCCCCAAAGCCTCAACCAACCAAATTACTTGTCTCTGATTACCTTAACCAGAAAATTCTCATCTTCGAACTCCATCTGGACATTTACCTAATGGACGCCTACACAATTAGGAGAGGTATTGTGTTCCAAAGTAGTCTCGACCAGTCGAATTGCTTATTACTATGCTTACCCTATACACCGAAGATGCTCGTTATCGAAATTAGTAAAGGTATTTATGTAATTACCATATACACCGAGTTCCATCACGCTGACTTACTTGCTTATCACTGCTTACCCTAGGGTTGAAAAGGGCTTCCATAACAATTCAGACTGAAGGGCCCCAAAATATAGATCCTCCGCTGATGGATTAAAATCATCCAAAAAACTTTGATGCGATCGAAACCAGCCTTTATCGCAATCTCAGTAGCCATGATATGTCTTTCAGTAGATTATGCAGAAATGTTTGCATTTTCAAGCTTCGATTGGTAGATTATTGCTCTGGAATGTAAAAATGTGGGGCTACAGAATGTTTTGGAGGGGCTGAGGATGTGGCCCGGTTAAGAACACTCCTAAGAAATCACTAATTCGAAAAGTCTAGATACCAAGATGTTAACAAAGCCACTAAAGTACTACATCTAGGGTAATTATATAATATGACATGTTTGGATAATAAGAGTAAGCCTACATTTGCAGTTTTCAAGCAGTTTTAGCACCGATTACGTAAGCGCTTTTCCGTTATCTATTTTCCCATATAATTAGGGAGTTCAAAATATACTTTATTATAAATTCATATAATATTTTATTCATCGGGTTTTTTTTTTATTATAAATGAACTATATTATAAATTTATTATAAATATCTTTCCTTTTCAGTTTTATTTCTTTTTTTTTGGCGTATAACAATATCTGAACTGATTATTGATGTTTGTTGTGAATTAGAAGAATAACGGAATCTGTATGCGCTTTTAGATGAAAAAGAAAATTACAGGTCCCTATAAATAACACGAAAGTTAAACAATTTGTAACAACAACAGATTTCGAATAAATAGTATCAAAAATTATCAACACCGTGGAAAGAGAAAGAAGGAAGAGAATAATTAACTACAGTGGGGTGAGAAGAGTCAGTTAAAGTAAAAAATGATGCCCTTGAGAAATTTAACGAAACATGATAAACTAATGAAAACTGATAATTGTACTGAAGACATTACAGACTGTAGGTATTGTTTTCTATTTGAAGGTATTGGTCGGTACGAGAAGGTCGATAGATTGAAAAGATTGAACAAGTTTACTAAAGAATACTCAGAATCTTAAAAAAAACCCAGATATTTGAATGAAATTTTATAATCTATTTAACTATAACTATAAAAGACATGTTGTTCGGCATAATCAACTTTTAAATAATACTCGTATTGATGCCAGTCATTATTATTGACGAGATAAAACCCCAACACTTTAAATGATATATAATAACAAAGATTTATCACTCAAGTCAGACGGTAATAAATTGTATTTTGTTGCTACATGTACTTATCCATATATAACAATAATCTGTGTCTACTTGGTGAGCAGTAAATTTTCCCTGTGTTTTTTTAAAAGTTGACATAAGTGTATACTACGGAAGCGTAATAGAGCCACATATATTTTTTTGTTATTATTCTAATTTCAATTTTTCAAGTTAGTAACTTAAATTTTCAAGTTAGTAACTTGAATTTTCAAGTTAGTAACTTGAATTTTCAAGATACTAACTTGAATTTTCAAGTTACTATTGAAAATAGAATAATAACAAAAAAATATGTGGCCCTATTACGCTTCCGTAGTATACACTCATGTTACTTTTAAAAATAGAATAATAAAAATTATGTGGCCCTCTTACGCTTCCGTAATATACAAATTATATAGATAAAACACCAAAATCAAAGTTTGGAGATAAAGCTTGCCTAGATCCATTTACTCAAGGCTTGATTTGATAAACGCTTTTTGAAATGTTTTTCCAGTTACATACTGTGAAATTAGGAAAATTGTTGCCAACCACACACGAAAAACGAACCATTTTTCAATCAAATGCATACATGTATGTCTGTAACAAAAAAATATGTGGCCCTATTACGCTTCCGTAGTATACACTCATGTTACTTTTAAAAATAGAATAATAAAAATTATGTGGCCCTCTTACGCTTCCGTAATATACAAATATATAGATAAAACACCAAAATCAAAGTTTGGAGATAAAGCTTGCCTAGATCCATTTACTCAAGGCTTGATTTGATAAACGCTTTTTGAAATGTTTTTCCAGTTACATACTGTGAAATTAGGAAAATTGTTGCCAACCACACACGAAAAACGAACCATTTTTCAATCAAATGCATACATGTATGTCTGTAACATAAATAGCTCTCGGGATGATTTCATTTTAATTTGATTGCAATTCCTTTGTGTAACATTAACGAAATTTGTTTTATCAATCTTCAGACAAAGTATAAATTAGTAGCATTTTCCACATGCGGAAGAAAAGAAGACTGGAAAGAAATATATGTAGTCGTTTTATATTATAAAATTGCCTGTTTATATATAAGAACAAAGTCTTCATATATATACTCTCCCAAAAAAGAAACGCAACATTACATTTCGTCGTCAGTATATCCTCGCTCTACTATCGCCTTGTTGCAACAAGAACAGCGACACGTCGCTGAACCAAACTGCTCTTCGGTGTTGTTGAGGCCATACCCTCAGTGTGTGAACCCATTAAAGTTGGATTTCATGTTGTCGGCGTATTTCAAAACAGATGCTCTAACGGGGACGTCTGCCTCGTTATTCGGTTTCACGTAGGTGTTTGCCTACTGTCTGGTACGAGATTCTACGTCGTCCGGGTATTGCTGCTGCAGTAGAGGTCGCTGTTGAAAACCATTTACGCCAATGACGTAACCGGAAGTGACGATCCAGGACAAGTGGGACCAAACTTGTTTGGCCTGAGCTAGGGCGTTCACGTGTTGAACTTCGCTATCGGTACCTATCCCAAAGGCGAGAAATGGAACTAAGGGAAACATTCAGCAGCCTGGCTACATCTGTCTTGGAGTCACCTGCTTGTAATCGACCAATAGCGTTGTTGCGTTGGTCTTCGTTCAGATGTGGCATCACTTGGGTCTTTGTGTGTTTAAATGCGCAACTGATTTGGAAACCGAGAACCCCGGGATTTTAAAGACCTTAGATGTAGGTTCCATGCGAGAAGCTCGCGAAGTTGTTAAATTCATGTTTCTTGGTGCAATCAAGCGATGAAAAATTTCGACAAAAAGGATGACCAGTCACAATTGGTGACCCTACCTTTAAAATCAACAATGAATTTCTTTTATCCTTACATAATGGCATTAAAAACAAGTAAGATTTACCGAAACAACGACCTCGTTCAAATAAAAAAAATGATGAAAAATGGGTTGTGCGTTTCTTTTTTTGAAGAGTATATTTATATCAGTTTTCATGCATTACTATCTTATTATACCCCAATATCGATTCGCCTGTCAATCATTTAAATTAAGGGGTTTATGCCAACAATCTGAAAGGCTACAACTTAAATCGATTTTAATAACATTTAGGTTTTAAAAGATCGTATTATCTAGTCCATGGGAACTTAAACTTCCCCTGGTATAAAATGAATTTAAATCAATATTTCATTTGGTGTTAAATTACATTTATGGTGATGTGGAAAAAAAAACAATTCATAAACTCGGTTTCAATAATCATTTATTTGTAAAGTGTGATATTTTAGTTATGATGTTTGATGCTTTGCATGCCTCTGTTTATTTGTCCAAAAGATTTTTAAAATCTAATGTTACATATATTTACATATAAAAGAATATCAACGATATTGAACACTAATACAAACCTTGGCCTGGGTTGCGAACGCACCCTAAATTATTTGAAGGGTTTGATTATTAACTTGTGAGAAATAATTACTGGGTATAAGTAACTATGATGTAACCCTTATACTTATACATTTTTTTCAACTTGAGGAATCATTAACCAGCACAACAATGGAGAGAAATCCACATGTGTCATCTGAGGATGAGGCAAGTATGATATTCCTTTAAATGAATATGAAAATGATCGTGTCGGTATTCCAGCCTGAGCTGATACCATTTTTGGTACTTCCGAAGGGAAGTTTTCAAGAACCTGCAACGAGGAGAGTCCATGCGTGATTTTAGTTATTTTACAATATGTTGTTATCATTTTTGTAATTAAGTATAGCACAAGTCGATAAAATAGTATTTCGTGACATAAATTATAAGGTAGGTATTAGATTACAGTGCCGACTTATTATTTGAAGATTAGCAGAAAATTTACAGTTAATGTTATGGGTGTTACTGAATTCTTGTTTTAACTTATGCCTCAGCACCTTAATTATAATATGCCAGAAACACCCATTAACTGTAAATTAGACCCGAATTCTAACCAACCATACTGTCGCAGCTGCATAAATAATTAATAATCGACGCCCGAAAAATGCCACAGATAAAATGTTTTAATCCATAGTCAATTAAGTACAAATTCGTGATATTCAATTAAAAGTAATGTTAAAATAATGTTTTATTAAATTGCGGCCATCTAGATGAAATCATAAGTTTTTTTTCTCTTTACTCGACTGCCCGGAAAGTCAGATTGTTCGGAAGTTAGCGGGACAGCTGACCCTCTGCCCCCATGGCCCATACGCCTATGGTACTGTATCTTGGACTGGCAAGAAATGCGAGTCTACGGGACGAAAAATGAAGGTCCCATGTACAAAGTTGTAGTGCCCATGCCCTCTTTTTTTAACGGAGGTTAACTAATTTTGTTGACTAATTAAGATTGTTAATTATCATAATATTAGGATAGTATATTTAATTCCGTCCATATTTTATGTGAATAATTATTTATCACTTAAAGAATAAATTAATGGCCTTTTCAATATCCATGTGGTTTTTGTCTATTCTATATGATCTGGGATTAAAGATTAGAAAGGAAGAAAAACTAATCGGTAGTTGGAATTTGAAAAAGAGTAGACAGAAAAACCATTGATACGCAACCAAATAAATACTAATAAATGGTTGAATTGTCGACGAGACATTAAATCCCAGTTTACCACCACACCAACAGCCCCCCCCCTTGAGTACTCCCTTTCGCAGAGACCGAGAGGAATATTGGATACGGACATTAGGTACGGTCAACCCATATGGATGCAATGACAATGTAGCTACTATTGGAAATTTGTCTAGCGATTGGTCAGACATTTTAATTTTACTTATCGGTATATCGATGATGTTCTATCACTGAATAATCCTAAATTTAGTGATTATGTAGAATTCATATATCCTGGTGAGCTTGAAATTAAAAATACTACTGACAGTGACAATTACTCTTCCTACTTGGATCTGCGTCTCGATTTTGACAATTGCCATAGACTTGGTGTTAAATTGTATGATAAACGTGATGACTCCGATTGTTAACTTTCCATTTATTAGTAGTAACATTCCTGTATCACCAGCTTGTGGAGTGTTTGTGTCTCAGCTAATTCGTTACGCGAGAGCTTGTTCTTTTTATTTGTCAACCAAGTTTCAACTAAAAGGATACTTGCACACTAAACTTATAAAATCTTTTAAAAAGTTTTATGGCCGTCATATTGACTTGATTGGTAAATATAACATGTCTCTCCCAGCTATTATTCTAGATATATTTAATTGACGCGTATCCTATTTACTATCTCTCTGATTATGTCTACTACGTCGTTAACACGTGCATTTTGCATACCGATAGTCCATTGGCCAGTCACGCTATTATACCGAGATTTCGACTAATTGTTTGGATGCAGCTATGGTGGGTGTGGCGGCAGGCAGGATAAGCTTACTCTTCCGGACACCTATTACCACTGTTTGTTGTGTATTTTGTACACGATTAACGGTCCATTTGCTGATTACACTATTTTGCCTATAATAACGATTTTTAGGACGTCGAATTTTGTCTAATGGTTTGGATTGTTCGTACTTGGTTTTATTATATTTTTATATTTACTTTTAAATAGGATATGTCTCGTGATAATCGTTGTCGTAAAATATGTATTCAAAGGAGCTAATTCTCTATTCTTTGGCACCTATAAAAATGGAAACAATTGTGCAGCGACGCATATAATAATGTAATATGAATATACTGTATATAAGCTGCTTTACATTCAGTCGTTTCAGTTATTTTCGGCGAAATAGCCGAATAGTTCAAACTGAATGGCATTCTTTGGTGTCTGGGTTATTCCTGTAGTATTTTCCTGTGGGATATGTTTGACGTCGTTCATCGAGTCGCTTCATTACAAATGACGCTCGAAATCCTTCTGGCAATTATTGGATACTAGAAGTCCATGTTTGAGCAATAAGATGTCTTACTGCGTTAAAGACTGAATTACTTTAAGTATGATGTAGGCTATCCATATATGATCATGACTCCGTTTCCCCTACTGTCGGGGGCTATATAACCAGGTATTTGCTGACAGTAAGACGAACAGGGAGAAGAAGAAAGGGTTCAATGGGTGCATGGGCTCATCCACGTTCAACCGCTGCCTTGGCAGTACGTACCACAATCAACTATGAACAATATCAAGATGTTCATTGGACACCAGTCGACCCTATTTGGACCTGTATGTGATATTATGTGAAATTAAAACTAAAAGTGTCGCTTTATAGGACACTTTTTTCCCACCCGTACGACTGGACAATGTTCATTAGCAAGCTCAGTGTCCTGTACAACTGTCAAAGGAAAACCCTTTTCAAACTCAACATTGATCTGTTTTACAGAAGTCAGAGCGTGCGCGTTGTATCATAATGTCTTTCGTTGAGTCTATTGACGTCCGACCTCCTGGCTTTTCTCTTGGTTATCCGGTTTCCTCCTACTAACAAATAAACCATTTGAAATGATGTCAAACACTATTTCTTATTCTCTCTCTCTCCTTCTCTCTTAAAGCTTTCCATATGTAATTCATCAGAATGTAGTATTCTAACTTTTTATCGTAATATATTGCAAAAATAATTGGTAATTTGACATTTGCCAATATTGAAACTTTATACAGGTAATATCTAAATGGAGTGAAAAACATGGACAAATACTAGATTCCAACAGACCTTCACGTCCGTTAGAAACAGGGCATTCATCCCTAAAGCAGCCTTGCGTGGCAGAACCAGTTGACAGCAATGCTGAAATCACAGATGTAGGAAATAAATTTAAACTCCCAAAAAAGCTAGCTACTTCAGCGATTGCTATAACCGTCGTTATTGTATTAATGACTTCTATTATATTAGCTGTCATTTTTGTTCGTAAGTATATATATCCATTTTTTAAAATCCTATTCCTATTATAATGTAACACTACTAATAAGAGTAAGGGTAGCTAATTGCAGATGTGATGCTATCCTGCGTTTAAGTTGATATTCTCACTTCTGTGACCTTCACGTTGTGTACTATTAAATATAGGTAAAACTCCCCAGCACTGTAAAAATCTGTAGTCTGAAATCGACGAGCCTAGAGCACAGACCTAATTCGAAAACGCTACATTGTGTCTATCAGCCAAAAGGCTGTCTTTCTAGGAATGCACCATAATGTATACTAAATTGTGACCTTAGATGCTCCTTTATATGTACTTCTTTAGCCAAGGGAAAATAGATACATGTGAAGGGACCCGGGAGGATGAAGTGTGTGTATCGGGGAGGGGGGGGGGCAATGATGGATACCCAAGGTCTCCTGTCACCCACCGAGTTTATTTTCAGACAGATCCAACTGGCTTAAGTATTCCCACTCTATGGTTAGCAATATATAAAGTTTATGTAGGTAATGACTCTTGGAATTGTGTTACAACAATAACTGTTGATTCCGATATAACTTTGAAATTATTAGTTGATAAATAAGTCGCTAGATGCAGACTTATATTCCCTTTAGTCTCAATGCGTATTGTTCAAAGATGGGTCTTTACATTTTCCACTTTCAGCGTCAAGAAACAACTTTGTAGGTACATGTATATTTGTTTATTTGATTAGGTTTTAGTAAAGCATAAGCACTTTACAATATTTTTTGTTTAGTTATATATTGCCCATTTCCATTACAAGTTGCATAAATATACCACATCTTCTTGTAGTGTACCTTTTCATGTACCATTTCTATTTATATCACAAACATTAATTGTATTCTTTTATTACGAAATATCATATTCTTTTTCTATCGCGAAATATCTTTGTACTACTCCGTACACATTGCAAAACAATTTGTAAACTATCAAATTACATTACTAAACATTGTGTCTTCTCCGTAAATTTATCTTGTGTAATTGTTTCTATGTGGTGCAGTCCCCACCCCACCCCCGCTGCACTTACTGCTATATTATCTATTCATATTACAAAACATATTATAGCCGTTTATATCACAAAACATCTTCTATTACCCCTTTATACTATATTACCATTAATACAACAAAACATCGTATATTAATAGATTATATCATATTTTATCCATGTAGATTATACTCTATTTGATATTACACACACCCTTAATACTGCTATTACATTATACTCTTTTATATTACCCATTTATATTATAAACTGTCTTATATACATGTAACTGATTTATATATGTGTTTATTACCACCCTATATTAACTACTCATATAGTATTTTATATTATCTACTTATCGTTCTGTACTATCTAGTATTACCTATTAATAATATACACAAACACTATACAGTAATGTTATATTTTTTTTATTTTTCAGGCTATCATTTTGTAATACCAATTATATTTCATGTTATATTTTACCTATTGTATTATACATGTATACCATTTTTCATTTATATTATTCCTTATCTCATAATATATCAAACATGGGCTGGTGGTTTACTAATTATTTATTTTACGACTGTGCCTGTATGCAATATACTCTGGTGAACGTATTGCAGTCCTTTCATTAAAATAGTACATATTATTATTTGGATCTGTGCAGTACGGTGACCTATTGGTGCCATTCTTCAATTTATACCCTTTTTAGTAATTTACCACATACGAATGAACTCTGCAATACAGTGAGCGAGTGTTTCGCAATAAAATGAGCGAGTGCCTCACAATGGAAACTATGGCAAATAAAAACCACGAAAACCTTCCCTCTGTTATCTAGTAGTAATTTACCGCACAAGAAAGATTCAATCACTTTGTAATACAATGATTATTTCGCAATGACAAAATATATTAAATAAATTAAACACGAGAAACCCTGCTATCTAGTAGTAATTTACCGCACAAGAAGGATTCAATCACTTTGTAATACAATGATTGTTTCGCAATGACAAAATATATTAAATAAATAAAACGTGAGAAACCCAGTACACCTTTTAAGATTTATTCATCAGCGGTGGACATGAACGTCTCTGATATGTTAAAATCAAGTTAGCCAATGTAATTTAATTTAATTGCAGGGTCATTGGAAACGACTCATCGTACGTTAGAAACTAGTTCAGCTGAAAAACCATCCAGCTCATTGAAATTAAGTATGTCTTTATATAGTAAACAAGAGTCGGATATGGCTTCTACATCGATGTCTCATAAACTGGGCCCAGTATCTTTGTGGGAATCAAGTTCATCTGGAAATGATTATGCTAAATTGGAACAAAGTTCATCCGAAATAAAAACAAGTCTCTGGAAACAAAGCTCACCGACAGCGGAAACCAAAACTTCCAAAATTGATGAAACAGTAATTGGCGTGGAGTTAATATCTACTGGATTGCTTTCTATAAAATCGAAGTTCGATTCTTCTACATTTATATCTGGATCGTTGATTCCGACCCAAACAAGTTCATTTGATTCAACTACTAATTTAAAATCGACTACAGCTACGTTCCTGTCATATTCACTAAGACCATCACCTACTCAAGATACTCTACAGTTATCATTATCCGCCTATTCTACTATAACGAGACCAGGTAAATATTGTTTCAGGGAGCAGTAATCAAACAGACCATCTGGCACCACTCCTTAGAAATTGTTGTGTATCGTTTTCATTCTCCTGTCTTTATTAGCCCAGTTCGGAGCAGAACAGTGGGACGTTAAACCCCATTTCATTTCATTTCTGTTCATTCTGTTGATGACAGTATGCTGAATCATCTACCGGTACATGTATTGCAATGATTAACTTAAACTTAAACCAGCCGACAAAATTTGGTGTACTTTTATATTTAAACAAACGAGGTATTGGTTCCAAACTTTGACTCTCAATGTATCGATGACGAGGTCCGGTCAGCCTATAGACTCTCTGATTACTTCACGGTTTATTCAAAAGCTCACATAGGCATTGGTATTGTTTTGATTAATTTGATGCACTTTTACTTTTTTATTTGCATATTCTAGACGTGTATGTTCGTGATGTAGTAATGTATCAAGATGAAGGTAATTTGACACTTGGATGTAACATCAGTAACGTTGATGATTTTACACGGGTCATTTTCAACGTCAATGGTGTTGAAGCTGGAAAGATTACTGGTGATATAATCGACCTTCAGCCACTGTGGACTTTTAGAAATGAAAGTAATTCAGATAAACAAATATATTTAATGGTATTGGAAGAAGCAAATTGTACTCATTCTGGTAATTATACATGTAGTATTGGTGGTGATTGGGGTGTTGTACAACAAACAGCTACAATACAAGTTAGAGGTAAGTAAATTGGTTTAGATACACGTATAATAGGAGGTAGGTTTGTTTGTTCAAGCAGTTAAACTTCCAAATGACAAGTATTTTATAATGCTAATGGTCTTATATTTGGTGCAGTGTTTAAAGGTTATTCTGATAATTCATGGATCAATAACTTACTATCAATGGAAACATTTGACAATATACCATACTGTTCTGACTGGTCTATCTAAGACGCCCACCCAAGCAACGTCGGGTAATTAAGTTACTAAATTTATATGCATTTGAGTAAGAGTTAAAATGAACCCACGGTTAAGACACCGGCCATTACTATAAACCAGGTGGGATCATGTACTTTTTAACCCATTGGAGGTCGATATTCTACCTATATGTTTATTATCGCAACAGTTGGTGGTACTCCGATGTCAACAAGTTATTGGAAAATGGTAATTTGACTTTTCGTTGATGATATATTTGATAAACTAAACCTTTACTAAAATAATATATAAACCAGGGGACTCACCGGGGCATATTTATAAGGCATTATATCTTAAAATGTCGGCACCTAGATACATCTTTCTACTTCCGAAGGTTTCTATTTACCCCGTATAGTGGTTAAAATTAACCCAAATTGCTATCGTTTGTTTGTCGTGCTTTCAATATGGGGTATCAGGTTCGCAAAGCTCTATTTTAAAAAGTGGTTTGCTTTTTCTATATCAATTATATTTATGACTACAACTGCTAAGAGTTGCAGTTAATGTGTCCGCTTTGTTTGACTTAATTTCTTCTACAACTTTTACTTTCAGTTAAAACGTTAGGCGCAAAAATTCATGAAATTAAATAGGCCATTATGACAAGAAATATAGTACACGTATTAATTAATAACAATAATACAATAAGAATGGATCAGAACACTAACATCGGGAATGATTATTAGGAATTTACATAATGAATAATCATATAAAGCTGATAAAGATGGGGTACACCGCCAAAGATTATAAACGCCAGATGAGGTGAGATACCTTCATTGCAAATCCGTTATTAAGGTACATTCATGCTTGTCTGGTTCATTACCATCATATCATTATTGAAGATTTAAAGTTTTAATATCGCGGATTATTTCTTGCTTACAGCGGCACCAGGAGTACCAGTTGTAACAATTCCTGATGAGGTAGTCGAGGACAGATTATTAAAACAAAATATAACATGTTCACTAGACATTGGTATACCGGCTTCTATGGTAACGTGGTCTGTAGAGTTTCAAGATGGTCGAAAAATTGATAATTTTAATTTCAACCCAACCGAAGAAACAAATTCTTCAGAATCGTGTACTAATAACCATGTTTCATCTTTCATTTCAACATTTAATATAAGCTGGTATAATTCTAGTTTATGTTGTAATGTTGATCAAGGAACTAAAAAGACATCATCGTGTAAACATCTATTAGTTGTTCCAGGTGAGTTAGTATTTGCAAGTTTTAGAAACGATGATGCCCCGGCCATCTACGTGAACCTATGCTCTAACATTCCAGTATCCTAGCACTCCTAAAAACAGATTAAGTAAGGTAGCTTTTAATTAATTAAACAGCAAAATTTTTAACAATCTAAAACCTTGCATGGCTGCCTTCTACGTGAATCTATGCTGTAACATTCCAGTATCCTAGCACTCCTAAAAACAGATTAAGTAAGGTAGCTTTTAATTAATTAAACAGCAAAATTTTTAACAATCTAAAACCTTGCATGGCTGCCTTTGGGACCTTTCTTCCTTTACTCCTCCCGCACCCCCACCTCTCATTAAGTCGAAGAACAAATAATTGTTCAAGTACAAATGCACTTTCGTGAACTTTTCTCATTCCATACTAGTTTGCTTCCCAGCAATATCGTTAGTATCTTATATAGTTCACCGTGACTTATGTATAGTAGACTATAGTTGTAAATATATGTTCTGTTTTTAATAAGGTGATTATTGCTCTAACAAGACAGATGGTTTGTATAATCATCCCTATGATGACTGTTACCAATATATCCAGTGTTTTAATGGTATCATTTATATGAATAATTGTAACAAAGCTGGCGATTTTTGTTTCAACAAAGCAAGCCAATCATGTACGCAACCCAAAGGTAATTAGAGAAAATCAATACTTTAAAAGATGGATTTAAAGATAATTGGGAATCCCCCCCCCCTTCCTCTCCACATCATCAGAGTAAAAGTTAGTGCTATTTCAATAAAGCAAATACGGTTCGGCACACAAAAATTCATCTTACCTTTAGTTTGCAGAAACAATCTGTTTGTAGGTCTATAAGCACTTTAAAGGGGCTTATAGGAACATTCCTTCTGAGATAATGGAATAGTTGCCCAGTCAAGCATATTTAATAATTTCGCTTTATTTGGCGCACAATGTCACAGTGTTCGTCGGTTTGAGATACAACAAACAACAACAAAATAAACAAACAAAAACCACAAGCGCAGCTATATATTATTATATATTACAGCTACCACAACAATGGGTCCAACAAGTCAAGGTGCGTATTTTTACCGCCCCCCCCCCCCGCATTAAAAAAAAAAATCTAATTAGCCCCCCCCCCCCAAAAAAAATAAAAAAATATTTCGCCAAAAATAGTGATTTCTTAGGAGTGTTCTCAGCCCCCCCCCCCCTCCCAAACATTCCGTACCCCCCCCCCCAAAAAAAAAAAAAAATCCGTAGCCCCCCCCCCAACTTTTATCAGCTGGCTACGGGCCCGATTTTTACAATTTCCTTCTTTTTTTAAAATCTAAATTTAATTCTATGTTAATGCTAGATTCTCATTGTCGTGTGATGTATTACGATAGGATTTCCTCTATTGGGTGCACGATCTACTACGTGCTACGTGCAGATACGTTCGGACACGTTTCGAAACGGTCAACACATTTGCTACGACTGACCTCTATATATATGATAGGCTCACCACGATTACTCAGGGGCGTTTTAAGATTTTTCATTGCGGAGGCTATACTATTATGAGGGCCCTCTTTTGAAGGTCTTGATTGATGATTTTTATGCCAAGAGTGTATAGAAGATGATTGACTCGGACTTGGGGCCCTTTTCCTTGGCTAGAGGGGCCCTTTTATCAGACTAGGGTACATTTTCATTTTTCTTATCGGTTTTAGCATTTTTCTCCCGTTTTATTTTTCCAATTTGTTTGATTTTTTTTCGCGAGGAGGAGGCTAGCGCCTCCAGCGCCTCGGCTATAACACGCCTTAGCGATTACTCCACGATTGAAACCAGGATTTCAATTTTAGCACGAATCGTGATTATGAGAACCTGGCTCCACGAAAGATAGGCAGCTATAGTAAACAAGAAGGGTCCTCTGGCTTAAAACACTGATAAGGGATACTTCTAACACGACTTGTAATATTAAGGGAAGATAATTGGATTGAACAAAAGATGGTCGTAAACTAAATCTTAGCTGTCAGAATTCTGCCCAGAAAAACAATGCACATTACTAAAGTAAATATAACGAACAACATTTTAATCTAAATAATTATGATCTTGATACAGTGGCCCACCGCATGACTGGATAACTCATCTGGACGTGTGCTGATAGTAATGATTTTTTTACAATTTACAATCATATGCTGAACAGTTTCTACTCATTTAAATAACAATATCATTTAATATGGCGGAGTAAATTAAATTCTTGACGGGTGATTTTTTTCCAAAAAGATTAACACAAAAAATGTTTTTTTGTTTTAGCAAGTGATCCATATAGTTGTGATGGAAAAATCACCTTTTCCTATATTCCTGTCAGAGGCTCCTGTAAAGATTATATACGGTGCGTACATGGTGTCCAGTTCGCAGGTGTTTGTACTGGGTCTTCATACTTCTTTGATACAGTACCGGGTCAAATTTGTACAAATGATATAAATCAGGCATACTGTACACTTCATAATAATAAATAAAATGTATCACTGTTTTATTTAGTGATATTTGATTATGCAACCGTTAATATTGATAGAAATAATGCAGATGGAGACCGATTTTTAGGTCTGGTGCCGTTGTAGCTAATGAACTTAAATGCTATATTCGGGTCCAGATATGCACTATTAGCATTTGAAACCCCATATCTTTGTTAATATTTAATTGAACGAATTTGGACTGATCAGCAGGATCAAATATATGATTCCCGACACTTCCATGACACTGTTTATGGTCAACAAGCCAACAGTGGATCTGATGCCCCCCCCCCCCCCGCTCAAATCCCAAAATAAATAAATATAATATATTCATTGATTCCACATTTATATTTTTCAAAAGTGTCGAGCAATCAAACTGATTATCTATACTTAGTCTAAGCAGAAAATGTTCACGATCAAACTTAGTCAAGGTTTCGAAGTACCTGGTAGTGAAACTGTACGGTACTCCAAAGCATCGACCAATGAAATTGTTTAGCTCTGTTTAGTTTTAGCGGGAAATCAGTCAAGACATTCACCTAATTAATATCTAAATCAAGTTTAAACACTCTACAACAATTAATATAAAAGAAGAGTTGTTATGTTCCAAAGTCCGGACCATTCAAATTGCTAATCGCTACTTAACCTAAACACCTACATCAAGTTTGAATATTCTAGCTAAATTAGACGCAGAGTTATTGGGTACCAAAAAGTGTGACGGGCAGTCGGACAGACCGGTACATTTTAATAGTCTTTTGCTCTGCTTTCTTCGACAGGTTGGGGACAATAATGTGTGAAATCCATTTATATATACCTAATGTTTCAACAGCTTTGTGTGTAGGAAAAGGCGATTAGCTCGCAGACAATAAAAGAATATTTATGACATGTGTGATGTTTATGACACGAGTGTAACGACTGGTACTGTTAGTTTTGTAATTCGATATTCTTATACACTACAGACAAAGGCAGCATTGATTAATGCCATCATAAGGCCAGCTTCAAAGTTGGTCAATTTCTACGAGAGAACGGGTCTAGCGCTAATCCCAACCCTAACCCCAAACTACAACTTCGCAAACCATCACGTGCCATAACCTTTTTTACATCTCGGCGACGAAAAGTGAGTTGCCCTTAAGAAATAGATCTAGCTGTAAATTCAGTTATTTCCATCTTCATCTTTTCTTTGTACTTAACCTTAGAAATTATACGCGCGATTTAATTCCAGATAACAGTTTCTCTATTTTGTGTATTTGTAAAATAAGTCTTGATCACAATTTGCTGGTCGGACCTGCAAAGAATGACTTAGCCATGCGTTAAAGTGGAATGTAAACGGGTTCATAGTCTTGATTCATCACTTCACAAAACATTCTGAAATCTTCTAAGATAAGCGATTGCCAGGCAAGACACGCCCACATTTTTTAAGAGATATGTAGAGAACGCGTTAAAAAACAAACACGATTTTTCGTACAATCAGGGGGCATAAATCCAGAAAATTATTGTCTGAAGTGCGCCAATATCGAAAGGGACTGTGATCTTTGGGAAATAAACATATATTTAAATTTTGTCTAAATCGCATAAAAATTGTGATCTCTAGAGGGTTCACAACCTTCGAATTAAATTCTTTTACACAATTTGCGTACAAACAGCGGCCATTTTGTCGGACAGTTTCGTTTCGATTTTCTCGACGTTCGAATTCAATCTTCATTATGGTGGAATGATGATGTATTTAAACGTGTACCAGGAGCCGCCATTTTGTGAAGCAGTTTCGTTCCGATTTTTCACTAAACTGGGTGTAACAGTGATAAGTTTAAATGTTTTTGTTTAAAAATTAGACGGACGGACAGGGGCGACGGCATAATACGTCAGCGTGAAAATGTGGGTGCAAAATAACATTTTTACATTCAGGCAATTAAAACAGAAATCTCTGTTTGGCATTTGTACGGACAATTCATTATGACCAGATGCTATTTAGACGGGAGCAATCATTGAGTCAAAATTATCCACCTTTCCTTTGACTCACAAGCCAGCAGTGAGGCTGATTTTTCCCCCGCCCAAATCCCCTAACACATACATGACACATATAATTAGATGACACATTAATTAAAGATACATTAGTCTTATATAAGATTTAGATAAAGAACTAGTCATTCTTTCTATAATCCTTCGAAAGTAGATAATGTAAAATCAATAATTTGAAAATTTCATTCAAATTACTCTATTGCAAGCGAAGATATTAGCCTTTGAAGTTTTGACAGACGTGTTCAATAATTTCAACCACCGTACTGGTTGATCGAAGCTAAGTCTCGGGCCTCCACATTTGTTTAAATCAAAGTATCGCAGAACCGTTCTAATCTATTTATCGGAGAAATCTGATGCCATCGACAGTTGATTAAGGCCTGGATCAGTTATAATGCATGTTTAATCGCACATTTATTTGTTTTCACAAGAATAGAGCAATCGAACTATACTGTAAGTTTCACCACTCTCTACCAGATAGAATGAAGGTTACCTTATCCCAAAGCATCGACCAATGAAAATGCTTAGCACCGCTTAGCTTTATCTCGAAAAGTTAATCATTAACTCAGTCAAGACATTCACCTGATGAACATCTAGGTCAAGTAAAAGCAGAGTTGAAATGTTCCAATTTTTTGACCAATTAAATTGTTTATCGCTCCTTAGCCTAAGCAGAAAATTCTCAACCTCTAACTTAGTCACGGTAATGATATAATGAATCTATATTGAGATTTTCATCGCTCCCACTTCATTATAACCAAAGTTATTGTGCCCCAAAGAAAAAACAATCAGATTGCTTATTTTTGCTTACCTAAACAGAAAATGCTTATCTTCGAACTCAATCAATACATTGACCAAATGAACGCTCGCACCAAATTTGAATCTTCTACCTCAATTAAAAGGAAAGTTGTGTCGTTCCAAAGTCTCCAATCAAATTGCTTATCGCTCTGCTTACCCTGAGCAGAAAATACTCATTGTCGAACTTAGTCAAGGTGCTGGTGTAATGAAACTATACACCAAGCTTCATCACCCTCACTCCATCGAGGTACTAATAAACACTGACATCAAGATATTTACATTTCAATAGATAGTAATGTATACACTTCTGTATATATGTTACAGTCAATTTGTGTAATCAGTCATTTCATGTAATGACTAAACGGATCAGTCATTACGTAAAATGCCCGTGGGCGCCAGGCAATATGTGCAATGACTAAAAATTCCAATAATTACACGAAATGACTAAAAATCATGGGCAGATATTACGAGTCACAATACTTCACGGTACAACATTTATTGAATTCACAACCAGCTTTAAATCCTATATTACAGAATATTAATTATAACGAAATATTAATTCCTTTAAACGAAATATTAATTCCTTTAAACAAAATATTAATTCCTTTAAACGAACAAAATTAATTCCTTGAAACAAAATATTAATTTCACTAAAGTCTTGAAACGAAATATTAATCACTTGAAACAAAATATTAATTCCTTGAAACAAAATATTAATTCTATCACTGAAGTCGTACTGTCAAATCAGTTTTTTTTATTAAAAAGAATCCGACTGTGTTACATTGTGGACAATAGCCTTCTTGCAGCCTTAATAACTGTATAATCCGTACAGCCATAACGTCTCCTCGCTTCTTCCAATGAATTTTCACAAAAATAACATACTACCACTCTAGATTTGACGTCGGAATATTGGCACTATTTTGTGCTTCGGTCGTGTCTATTATACACAATCAATTCTGTTAATGTGTTTAGCGCAGGGATTGACTAATAGTTAATTTATTTCAGTTCTAAACAAAAATTTAAAACTTTAACGCAAATTCTGGCAGGGATTACTGAGCAAAATGACCACACATTGTATATGACGAAAAAAATCAGCTACCAATTAATTTTCTTACGTTAGTTACGTACGTGAAGTTACTTGTTTTAGCTTAACAGGCTGCTATGACAACGGCTGGAGCATTTGAGTTTGATTTTGAAGTATTTGCATCTATTCGTCCCACATCTCTTGGAACCTGCACAATTGCACCGTACATACCCGCCCACCGCAGCTGGATTCTTTATGTACAGCCTGACGAAGTGTTACAGTCTTTGAACGGTCTGATCTAGATTCTGTAAGTGACTGTTGGGAACACAAATCAAATTGATTGCGTGAAAACGTCCCTTTTAGAATCCCTGTTTTCACACAAATGGTATACATATCGATGATTATTCCCAGAATATTACGTGGATCACACTGACACCTACGTTATCTCCCACCTGGCCAGTGGTTAGTTCCACTTGACTCCTCTTAACCATACACTGAGCTTGTATCATCTGAGTAGAGCTGGCACCATTTCTTTCACATCGGAATTTTTCAAGCGGACACTGAGTAAATCGGGGGGACTATTCCCCTGTTAAATTGGCTAGCTGGAGGTTCAAAGTCAAAATCCAGACTTTTTGTTTGTGTCGGTTCCTGACTGGTAGTTAGCCTTGTGTCGTTTCCGGACTCGTAGTTAGTGTTGGTTACGGACTGGTAGCTTGTGACGGTATCTGGCTGGTAGTTTGCGTCAGATCCTGACTGATAGTGTGTGACGGTTCCTGACTGGTAGTTTGTGTCGATTCCTGACTGGTAGTTTGTGGCGGTTCCTGACTGGTAGTTTGCACCAGATCAGGATTGTGGTTGAGTCTTGCAGACTGTGAAATGCGAACAATAAATATTCATTACTTTGCATCCGTTCAATAACCTCGGTCGGCAAAGATTATGATGTAAAGCTAACTTTAGCTTCATATCCAAACGTAGCAGCAGATAGGGTTCGTTTGATTCCAGAATGCAGACTGGAATATTTCTGAAACCGTTCAAATTTTATGCCCACAGATCAATCATTCATGTCATTATCTCCCATCCAGGCAACAAGCATTCGTTTAATGTCTGGAATTTTCAGTCATTAGACGTATTGCATGGTGCTCACAGGTTATTCGTGAAAGGACTGGTTCATTTGGTCGTTACGCGAAATGATTAATTACACAGATTGACTGTAACATATACATATCATCTATCCATTGGTTATTTGCTTGAAAGTGGTTGGATGGTCGAATGGTTGTCGCATGCGCGTTTTATCATAAGATTTGTCATTGAGTCAGCTGGTGTGCTTTCGATTCCCCGGTTGTGACAAACAGTAAGGGTCGCCTGTCCTGTCTCCTGGACATACTCCGGTTAAATCCCACAGTTTAACACCCCAACGCAAAGCTAAATGTTGAAATAAAATTGAACCTTGTCATTGTGCTAGTCCCGAAATGACCTAGTTTGTATCGAGTGGATATCAAAACACCACCACCCCTCTCTCTCTCTCTCTCTCTCTCTCTCTCTCTCTCTCAAGTGCTTGAATTGTTAAGGTGTCACTTTCAATTCCCCGGTTGTGACAAACATATTATGGTGGCTGTTAGCGGCCATTCTACATTGTCGACTTGTCGGGTTGTGAAGGCGACAAGTCTCGGCACAACAAATCGAAATACTTGCATTTCGTCGACTTGTCGCTTTGTCGGGTTGTGAAGGCGACATAGCGACAAGCCGACAAAATCAACCCGACAACGCGACAAACTAACCCGACAATCATTTTGTCGACTTGTCGGGTCAATTTTGTCGACTTGTCGCCTCGTCGAGATTAGGCTTCCATAAAACCGAAGAATGCTCGCTCATGCGCAGTGATTGACTTCTGAGGCGACAATTCGACAAAGCGAAATAATTGCATTTCGGCGACTTATCGCTTTCTCGGGTTGTGAATAAGTCGAAGGCGACAAAGCGACAAGTCAACAAAATTGACCCGACAAGTCGACAAAATGAGGGCGACGATTGTCGGGTTAGTTTGTCACGTTGTCGGGTTGACAAGCGACAAAGCGGCAAGTCGACGAAATGCAATTATTTCGCTTTGTTGTGCCGCGACTTGTCGCCTTCACAACCCGACAAGTCGACAATGTAGAATGGCCGCTAACCACCACCATACAAACAGTGGGGTTGCCTGTCCTGCCTCCTGGGCTTTCTCCGGGTACTCCGGTTTCATCCACAGTTTAAGACCCCAACGCACTAGCGAATTGTTGAAATAAAATTGAACCGTGTCATTGTTCTAGTCTAGAAATGACCTAGATTAAGTGTCGAGTGGACGTTAACACCCTCTCTCTGGGGAGAGGGGATTTACATAGGCTAAGCCTGTTCCCCAATCCCGTACAGACATTCTGAATAAAATATTGTTTATAAAAAATAAAAAAAAACCACCCCCTCTCTCTCTACATAGAACTAAATACATTATTTACATTATTTAGTTCTATGCTCTCTCTCTCTCTCTCTCTCTCTCTCTCTCTCTCTCTCTCTCTATGTGCTTGAATTGTTAAGAGTATCACTTTTTCTGAATGTGTCATCACATAAGAGAGAAGTAAGTTTGTCTTATGTAACTACACACATATATTACAAGGCATGATACATACATGATAAAAACAAAGCGCCTGGACACTCACATAAAAGGGCCATGACGTTTACGATCCCCGCAAAAATCCTTATCCTAGTTTGGTCCAAATTTAAGCGCGTTTTATTGAAACCAAAACGCAAAATATCGTGAGTAATGTAGTCTATACGCAAACTACAAATATTATGCGCACAATATTATCAAATAATTATAGTTTAGGGGCTAAACGTCGAAAAATACTAATCCATAAATAACCTCCTTATCCAAAACTTAATGTATGTAGGCTAGTGTTTCGTAGGTTCTGCACCGTTTCAGAATTGTCATGCACACAAAGTCTAATGGAATAATTACTAATTTAAATTCTAATGTCACTGCTATTGCAACATTTAAGTCGATTTAGGATTTAAAGTGTCCGTCTACAAGCTATGTGTCTGTTTTTATGCGGAGGTAGCTGTAGACCGGAAACTATTAGTTTATGATGAAGAGTATGCTCCATCACTGCTATCATTGCTTGCAAGGTATAATCCAAGTCCTTATTTTAAACGATGTCACGCCAGTATTCCGGGAAGAGAACTCGGTAAACATTTTCCTATTGCCGATGGTGTCTTTTTCTGTGTAAACAAATATGAGGTATTAAAATGGAAGAAAACCCATTCCCCTCTTTAAGAATTAGTGATTTTTCTATTTTGAATACCGCCAATGGGAGAAGCGAATGCTCTAAATGTGGAAGATCCAGAAAATTCTACTGCTATACTTGTTTTGTACCAGTGCAAAGCTTGATTAACCACATCCCTAAAGTGAAAGTAGGTTCATCTTTAATCCATAATATCTGACAGTCGTCGCGGGCATATGTTAGTTGCATAATGTAACTATTCCAATACCAGTGCACGCCTAGAATATTCGGCAATCATATTTGATCCGACTCCCTTTTACATTCCATCACTTTTACTGCTAGTAGTGCTAGTAGTGCTGTGCTAGTATCCTAAGTAGGCCTACGTGGGGAGGGCTAGGGCTACTAGCCTAGGGGTTAGGGCGGTATAACAGCAATATGATTATCTGCAATCAATTCTGTCACAGTTTCCCATTTTTCCTATACAAGAAAAAGGAGTCACAACAACCAGTGGCAGTGCCACAATCATATTTGTCGACAAAACACTGAAATTGAACATAATTTTAAACAAACCACTCATACATGGAAGAACTAACTAATCTTCTTTTCACTTACCTACTGAGTACTGTACTTGTTATTTACTTTCTCTGGTGCCACAACAATGAAATATTGAGATACAAAAATGGGAGTCACATGATGACTCGCATCACTCCTCTTGTGAGCACACATACTCTTGTAGTACTAGCCATTAACGGTGCCAACATGAGACAAAATGACCCCTGTATATTCTAAATTGCTGTACCCGGTACAATTTGTTTTCTTACACTACTAGAACTTAAATTGGTGTAAACTTTGTTGTGATCGCAGGGTTGATTACATTCCTATGAAGAAAAATTTGGATGTTGCAAGGGAATATTTTATTGTGTACCGGTAATCAATTTTAAGTAAACAGAGATAACACAGAGTGTAGGGAAAAATTTGAAGTAAATCATAATCCCTGATTTATAAAGTAGATGGCTCAGGCAGTAAACACTGAACCACTACTTTAATAGCTATTGTATCATAAATATTCCCATTCCCCATCAATGAAAAAGTGATAATCCCCATCAATGAATAAATGGTAATTTTCTGTGTGGTTTCTTATATTTAATGTAAAAATGGTAACACGATAATTAATAAATCTGTATTTCCAGCTACCTATAAAGATTGACATTATAAAACATCCAAGTGAATGTGATGGTAAAAGTACTTCACCTCACGCTGCAGTATTAGCTCCAGATGATGTCACATTATATGAATATCCCTGTATTCCTGATTATAATCCACAGACAGTTAGTTCTCTCATTTACTACCAAGAAATTAAAATGACCACAATGTCTAAAGTATTGTTTCACAAAACACTAAAATCCTTTCAATTCCTCAACCGTAAGATGGTCATTTTTTTGTATGATATTTCATGAATGAATGAATGCAAGATCCTGGTTTTGATGTTGTAAATTATGTTAATTTTTTATATGCCCACAATTTCTATTTTGTTGTCACCCCTGTCAATCCGTTTCCGGCCAGCTGGCCAGAAGTATCTCATTTATTTTTATATGCCTACAGAAAACTGTATACCAGTAGTGGTATTTTGTTTCCTTGCGCGTTTATTCATATTTTGGCAGGAAAATGGGTTACTAGTTTAGATCATTCAGACTTTTATAATCTTTGTAGTCTTGATGTAAATTTCTAATAAAGCAGAGTTTTATCGCCTCTCATTCGGTATCACATGATTTCCAGTCCTACACAATTGGACATTGGCATTCTTAATTATGGGGAACTTTCATTGTTCAGATACTGTTATTCATTCAAAATGGTTTGAATGCATTTTGTTTCATACGTTATGTCATGACAATAATTTAGTGTTAGTCACAAAATAGACTTGATTTACTACAGACTACAGAGTTTAATTATCATGAAAGGGAGATAATTATAGTTGTCAGATTTCAGGATTATCCCTTTAAACATCATTTTAACTTGCATGGCAACTTTGTTTTATTGTACTTTTAAGGTGCTTCGTTTACAGTTTAGTAGGTAGACAAAATAGATTTTTGATCATTAGTTATGACAAGTCATTTATACAATTCAATATGCTTGTAGCATATTGAATTGTATAAATGTAGCATATTGAATTGTATAAATGACTTGTCATAACATTAGACTTGTATTATTTCTGGATTTTTCTTTCAGACTATTTTAATATTTCCTGGACCATCTGCAGTGTCATTAAATAGTTTAGTTTTAAATAGAGACAGAGATATACCAGAAATATCTCTAATAACTGATGGTTGTGATTCAAAGTTAGAGCGCAACATTGATTCTGCAAATGATGGTAAATCAAAAACTCACAAAGACAAAATCCTGGAGACTCTTGATAGTGAACAAGGTACTGATGTAAAGTATGATGGCCATATTTTATCAACCGAGAACTTGGTGAAAATCGGTACTAAAAGATGCCATGAAAGTAATGAAATATCTGAAGGCCACAAATCACAGATAGGAGAAAGTGGTCTAAAACAACCTAAATTACTTCACATACCGATATTTGATAAAGTCATTTTCATAGATTCAACGTGGAATCAAACATCAACTATAGCAAACGATGAAAGATTGAAAGGTTAGTTTCAGTTTTCAAGAATCTTGCTATTGCCAATCTATATTATATATTATAATTTAAAATTCCAGTGATCAATTTTAGTGCCTTACAGGACTGACAACATGCAAAAACCTACTCAAATCTTTCAGGAATAATATAATTAGCTTGACGAAGATTTTGAAACTATTCTTCAGGAACATTTGTCTTCTAATACTATAATGAAGCTAAAAATAACTGTTAGGTTTATTAATGACTTTGGTGTAAATAGGCTCATGACCTTGGGGTAAGTTGTTCCAGACAAAATATCAGGAATCATTGCAAATCGAAACATGATTACAGCACAGTTGTCAGGTTGAAAATTAATAATTACTGTCAAAACAACATACATTGAACACATTTAGTTTGAGCTGAAAAGCATGATTGCAACTTCTCAATAGATGGTATGGCCTGTGGAGCTGACAATCATATCAAAGTTGATTATTTCAATTGAATAACACACAAGCATTTTTTGAGTAGATATGTAAGTGAAATAACTTATATTTGATTAGATATCAATATGAATTTAATGTAATTAGGTATCATCTGATTAGTAGATGAAGGGAATGAGTATTTTGTGGTACATGTTGCATAAAGTGACATTTTTATTAAATATAATTAGATTATAATCCTTAATTTCTAACCATGTAATAATTTTTTTCTCCTACAGATATAACAAGAGTGGAACTAAAATCTCGGAAAACTAAATTTTGGAGGAATCATGATGGAAATCCTGAAGAATATTTATCCACTATAGAAGCTTTGTATTATTTTGTGTGTGATTATCATAATCTATGTTTGCCTTCAGAGTATGATGGACAGTATGATAATCTATTGTTTTTCTTTTGTTTTATGTATGATAAAATACGCCAGTCAAATCATGGTGGAAAACATCTTAAAGCTTATAAAAAAAGACAGAAAACTAGTTGATGGACCATTTCTATTAAAATTTGAAATTTGGTTTTAGAAATACTAGAAGTTACCGTAAGTTATAGGAGTTGAAGTGTCAGTGTTGGAGTGAATAAATTTTGGGTTTAATTGATAGATATAGTGTTAATGTTTTTATTTTAATCCTAATGTTTTAATTTTATGACTTTAGTTGCAATTAGTTTGAAGAAATAAATGAAAAATGTTGACAGATTGTTTTTTTTTTAAAATAATTAGAAGAAATTATGGAAATGAAAGGAATACATGTAATATGAATTCAATTTTTGTTTTTGATTTAAATGAAACTGGATTTAGCATGCTACTTTTCTACCCCAACCAGGCTAATGAAGATGAGCATACATCATACAGTGTGAGGGTAGTTTTTCTCCGGATAGTAATTTAATTCCAAATGTCAAAGGTTGTTTTATGTGAATGTCAATGTGTATGCAGATTGCAGAACCGTTCCATTCAAACGAATAGATTCTTTTTCTTCTCGACAGGCTACTGACAATCCGGAGGAACTTTTTCAGCCAACAAGGGGATGTAACCCCGGACATTCAGACTAATGACCTAGCGCTTTATAAACCAACTGAGCCACTGTGGCTCCTGGTTTTATTAGAAGTTAGACAATATTTAAAAGTTACCAGTACTATTTTTTTTTCCCAAACAGATATTAGATTTGTAATTTTTTCCCCTGAATTCTGATTTTATGATAGAAAAATGGGGGGGGGATCTTGAAGTAAACACATGAATTGGAGAAAACATCTACTAGAATGAAGTCACGACCAATAGATCCTTTGTTCAGACACTGAAAAAAATCAAGACTGTTAACCCTCTTCAATGATTCTGACATGTTGGGCTCTTTGTGAAATTTTGGGGCATCACGTGGCTAAGTGGTTAAGGCGCTAGCTCGCTAGCCTGGAGGTCAGGTGTTCGATCCCTGCATTGGCTGGGAAAGTTCATCTTGATTTTCCGGTGTGGTTTCCCCTTTTCAGTTATGCAGAATGGAGGGCCTGACAAGGACAGCTGTCTAGTCATTCGTATGGGACAAAAAAACGAGGTCCTGGATAGGCCTACACATTGGCGTGCACGTATAAGATCCCTTGGCAATTGGAATTCGAGTTAAGAATAGCCTAGGCCGTAGCACCGCTGCCCGGGCAAAATTTCCCTCATAACACACTGTATGGTGTATGCCCAGGTTCATTGTGAAATTGGTATGTCAAAAACAAATTACATGCCACAAAATGTCCTGGGTTAATGGAGTTGTCTCCCTTCCAATAAAAATAATTTAGTGTGCTTGTCACGTGACCATATGACTATCCGATAGTACATGCGCATTGAATAATCGTTACTGAATGTCAAGTGTTCGAGAAAGAAAACTTTAGCAAATAATGACAGTTTTATTTTAGATTGTGAATTGTGCACACAGTATGCATCGTGTTACGCCAATTATTAAACAGGGGGTACCATTGTCCTTGTTAGAAACATCTGTTAAAAGTTGTTTTCCATTGACATCGGTAAGTCCTCAATGTCGAGTAACACATGGCTTCCAAAAATCGAAAGTAGATCGGAAATATTGCACTCGTAATCGTATTGATAGTAAATTACCAACTGGCCCAAGTTTAAAAGATTTTATTAATGACAATGCTGGTATAAATAACTTAAAAATAAATGATTGTTTACAAGCAGATGATTACACCAATAATCATCAACAAAGTGCGGCAGATAATTATTTTGATGGAAGGGGAAGAAAAGTTCATATTGAAACTTATGGATGCCAAATGAATGTCAATGACACTGAAATAGCTCTGTCTGTTCTTTTAAAAAATAATTTTAAAAGAGCAGAATCTATAGGTGAAGCCGATGTTATATTGGTTATGACTTGTGCAATTAGAGAGGGAGCTGAAAGCAAAATTTGGAAACGTTTAGAATATTATAAACAATTTAAACTGAATAGACAGAAAATGAAAGGAAAACCTCCCTTAAAAATTGGTATTTTAGGTTGTATGGCAGAACGCTTGAAGACAAAAATCTTGGAAAAAGAGAAAATGGTGGACTTGTTGTGTGGGCCTGATGCTTATAGAGATCTGCCAAGACTTTTAACAGTAACAACAGAATCAAACCAATCCGTTGCCAATGTACTTTTATCCCTGGAAGAAACATATGCAGATATTTCCCCTGTACGCCTAAATTCTGACTCCAACTCAGCTTTTGTTTCCATTATGAGAGGATGTGACAACATGTGTACGTATTGTATAGTGCCATTTACGAGAGGCAGAGAACGCAGTCGTCCTTTATCATCTATTAGAGATGAAGTTAAAGCTTTAGCCGAACAAGGTGTGAAGGAAGTGACATTATTAGGTCAAAATGTCAATAGCTATAGAGATATGTCTGCAATAAACTATAATGCAGGGGGTAGAACTAATTTAAGTGTCGGCTTTGGTACAGTATACAAATCAAAACAAGGGGGGTTGCGATTTGCTGATCTTTTAGATAAAGTTTCTAGTGATAATCCTGAAATGCGAATCAGATTCACATCGCCACATCCAAAAGATTTTCCCGATGAAGTATTGTATTTAATTCGAGATAGACCAAACATTTGTAGTCAAATTCATTTGCCAGCACAAAGTGGTAATAGTGAAATATTAGAAAAAATGAGGCGTGGTTACACTCGGGAAGCTTATCTTGAATTAGTCTCACATATTAGAGATATTATTCCAGATGTGTCATTATCAAGTGATTTTATAGCCGGGTTTTGTGGTGAAACAGAAGAAGCCCATAAAGATACTTTGTCTCTTATGGAAATTGTTCAGTACCGCTTCTGTTACTGTTTTCCATATAGTATGAGAGAGAAAACACGAGCCTTTCATAGACTGGTGGATGATGTCCCAAAAGAAGTAAAAATACAGAGAACAAATGAATTGGTTGAAACTTTTAGAAATATACTTTTAAAGCTCCATAAAGCTTCTATTGGGGAAGAACATTTAGTGTTAGTTGAAGGCTTTAGCAAACGATCAACCGAATACCTAGCTGGTAGAAGTGATGGAAATACTAAAGTTATTTTTCCAAATACAAAGCTTCCAAGCTATGGTGAACTAAAACCAATTCTACCTGGAGATTATGTTGTCGTAAAGATTACCTCTTGTACATCTCAGGTTTTAATAGGAAGCCCTTTGTTCTATTCATCTTACCATGACTTGTCCAACAATACAACTGTTAATGTTCAATTTTAAAATTACTGTCCCATTAGAAAGTTTGAAACCTCAGCTTTTAAACACAGATCATGTATATTTTATAGTAAAAGCCCAGCATAATTTATTGATTGATGTGGATAAATAAAAATAAGTATACATGTAAATATGCTCTTAGCCCCCATGAGACATACTGGCACACAGTAAGTAAGATGCTAGCTCCTCAACCAAATCCTGGGTTCAATCCTGGTGTTGGCTAGTTTCCTCTTGTCAGTGGTGTAAGACAGATATTGTAATTTGGTTTCCTTAATGTGCATGTGTCAACATGTTCATCGAACCTTGGGGTTATTTTTTTCATACCATCAGAATGACTTCACATTTGTCTAGCAACCCATCTTTTGTAACCCCATCTGTAACTTTTACATACCGACCAACAGAGGAAATATAAAAATGATAAGTGTCTCTGAAAAGAAATCAAATTTTTACATGTAGTTTTACACCACTCTTTCACAGGATATATAGTGGGTCAGAGGCATTAAGTTTGTAAGAATATGTAATTTAAGACACTACCGGTAACCTATAAAAATGCTGATATAGCATATACGTTAAGTGTTTTTAATTTGTGAAATCTATTTCTATATGTCTTATATAATTAAAGAATATGTAATTGTACAGCTAAAAGGTGAAAAACCTACTGTGTGGAACTCATGACCTTGAGATTAACGTTCAAACTAATAAAAAGAGGATCATTTGCTGTATTAATCATGATTAGCTATCTTTAAGGGGTCTGCAGCAGATTACTATGTCTCAAAGAACAAAACCCTGCCGTAAGTGCAAAAACACTGATTTTCAGCCTCATGTGTGGACATTTGACATGATTTTACTGGCTTATAATTTTTGCACGAACGTTAATCTCAAGGTCACGAGTTCCACACGGCCAAGTTCAAGGTCAAAGTCTAAGTCAACGGTTTTTGACACTTCAAAATTCAGGGCATATTTGGAATCCCTGTGGAATTTCCCATCCAGAAATACCTATTATAACAATTTTGACTTACTGGTTGCTGAGTAAAGGTCAAATGAATAATGGCGGCCACGCCCATTTTGGCCAACATCCCCAAAAATGAGACAAACATATATTTCGGGAACCGCGTTGGTCGGATCAAGCTAAAATTTGAATAAGCATATACATCAAATTTCAGCTAAATCGAAGGGAGTACGGTTTAACTCATTGTGTGATTTGACACGGAATGACCCCTGGGGGAAACTAGGGACAAATCAAATTATACGTATATCGTATATATAATTACAGTAGAGGATATTCGCCATTCGAATACTTCATGGGTTATAACCCTTGATCTGTCTTTGTCAATGATCCCATAATATACAATACATGTATTATGGTTCTAAGTGGGTGAAGGGGGGGATCTATAATGGTCTAGTGCAGTGGTTCTCAACCAGTGTGTCGCAAAATCTTCCTAAGTGTGCCGCCAAATTCTGAACGCCACACTAAGAAAATGCGAAAAAAAAACCCACATGATCCTAGTTGAGTATTTACTGTAAGTTCATAGCTGTGGTTTTTTTTTTTGTCTAGTTTGTTTGATAGTCTCTATGACTAATCTGTGTCTATGGTTGTATGACGTCTGTGACTTGCCATGTTTTTATTTTGCAAAGTTCAGATATTTTTCCTATATACTTAGCCAGGTGTGCCGCTATTTTTTCATGTGTTCCAAGGTGTACCCTTCGCGAATAAAGGTTGATAACCACTGGTCTAGAGTGTCATGCTTCGAAATCTAGCTGGTCGGTCACCTCTGGCTTTCGGTGATGGTTTACGATCACCGGTGAGTGACTTGGTGATTTAGGGGGGGGGGGGGGCGTCTAAACCTTGTAAGTTTGCGCTGAGGTATTCTTTCTTCCCATAGGAACGACGCATGCGCTAAGCATAATAAAATAAGACATCTTGTCTGCGATATTACAATCAACGTTTAACACTAATAGAAAGGAAAACTTACTGAGTTTGTTAGTAAACATTTTCGGCATAGACTTATAATAGATAATCAGCTTGATTTCTCCATACTTTTGAAAAATACAAATGTGCAATTAATTAGTTCTGTCATCTATCTATTTTGGGATTGTGACAGGGGACATCTGCCTACCTGTTGGCTTGTTTATCAGACAACACACCGTGAAATAGAAATTACATGACATCCCCTTTAAATATTTTATACAAGTAATTGAATTGGGACATTGCATGAAAGAAGAACATATAAGCCACCAGAGCAAAACAAATTACTGAAGAAACATGTCCTGAAAATTTGATTATTCTCTAGACAAGCGGAAGTGATCGCAATTTGACTTTCGTCAAACTGTCTCCATTCTGGCAAACATAGTCATAAGTTACAGTGGTTCATGTATCTCTATTTATAACTAATTCTGAACAGGAAGAAATTTAAGGCAACTCCCAACGGTGCCTGAAATATTACCGAACTTAATTAGATTGGGTAAAAAACAAACAGTTTTGAACACCAGTCAATGACATATTCTTACTGCTTATCTTTGTTCATTGTCGTAGACGACTGAAATTTATATACATGTATTTCACAAAACCAGTCCAGCAGTGGGAATTGGTTGCCCAATATTATGTGCGGTGACATAGTATCCAAAAGCCCATTCTTTAAAGGGACTATCACGTTTTAAACGGCTCTCAAAAAAAGTTCGAGTACGTATGAAATTTAAACGCCAAATATCGAAGACTGGTGTATTTTCCTTGTCCCAAAATTTCAGCTCAAAATATTGAGTCGTTTGGGCATTATCCTCAAAGCTGCTTATCCGGACGCGTAACACTTTTAAGAATTCAGGTCTATGTTTTCGTTGATGACCTGATAGTCGATTCCCGTTTATTGAGAGGTCAATATAGTGAATGACCCATGTACTGTACTTGATATTCACCTACACTTTTTTTTTATAAAAGAAGCCTGGTTTTACGTAGACACCGCACAATACTGCTTGGGACACTTGTTTCCTTTCCAGATGAAGATTGACTGGTTTACTGAGTTAGTTTATCTGCCCTTAGGTGGAGGATTTTAAGCGATTTGAACACAAAATTAAGTAGTTTTATTCACCCAAAAATTATCGGGATTAGCTTTTAACACAAAATTAAGCAGTTTTATTCTCCCAAAAATTATCGGGATTAGCCCCTTAATGACACTGTGTCCGACTGTTTTATCTACAATCTAGTGTGTGCAGGCTTGGATTCAATAAGAACAAGTAAGCGCCCCCTGGAAATAGACACTAGAGAATGAAATTGTCGATTTTATTGTTTCTCTGTTGACGATCATCAGCATTCAACGATCTTCATTTCTGGAGTTATGGCCTCTTTTCCCCAAAACTTGTAAACTCGATAGAGTCTGTAGTTTTTAAGAAAATATTTCGAAAATTGGTGTGAAGCAATCCTCCCACCCGACCTAAAGTTTTGTGGCCGCGACAGGGGCTACCGATTTTAATATCTTCATTTTCAAACTTGGCTCAAAACTGTATTCAGAGTTCTGTATCCTCCCAGCCGGAGTTTTTCCCTAAGACATTGTTTTAACATATTCGATATAAAGATTTGGATCGATTTCCCTCTGTTCTCCGTTCATGCTTGGAAAATAATAATATGGGAGTATAGCGCCTATAGTTCGAACATATTCGTAGTTTCTGTCACCCAGAACCCCCAGTCTTCAACGTACGGAGGGTCTGGGTCGGTTCTCAATTATTGACGAAAATTACTGGATAATCTACCACATAAAAAAACAAACTCCCGGTTACACACATAGGCAATGGAATCTTTTGGCTAAAGTCTCGGTAAGTGCGATCTTATGAAGACGGACCGATTTTGCTAATTCTATAAAGCGAGTCTGAAATATATCCCACAATTCACTTGGCACATCTATTATAGAAACAAAATAGACACGAGGAATAAAGCATGAATCGCGACGAAGAATTAAGAAGATTGTGAGAAGCCATACGTCTGATATATGACGAGAGAAAATTACTATTTCAATTAAAACCTTTACAAACAAAATTTTAGAGAGTGTCATTATTGTTGGCAAGCGAGATGTTTTGATAGATTCAGTACGTGGTAACTCAAAAGACTGGACAATCCAGACAATGGCCGACTTTCTGTCAAATTTTGAGGACCCATCCAGACTAATATTCGTAGAATATTTGTTTGGATTATAGAGACTAACATCTTCGTTACGAATGCATTGGGTCGATTTTCCCCAGCCCCCGGCCATGTCTTACAAAATATGCGAATATCTTGCATGACAACCACTTTGATATTTTTATACGACCATATATTTATGTGAATGTATATTGTCGTCACCTCTGGTGTGTTTGTCTGTCCATAATTTGTTTGTGGATACTCTACAGCTCACAATTTTTATCCAATTTTGACGAAACTTGAAATAGGGGTTTATCTCTCAAAGATCCCGCGTCCTTTCGATATTGGCATGTATCGGATCGTAACTTCACGGATTATGACCCCTGATTGTATGAAAAATATCACGTTTTTAACTCACACACTCTAGAAGTCAAAATTTCTATCCGATTTTGATGAAACTTGAAATATAGATATTTATAACTCAACGATCTCTATTCCGTGCGATATGGCGTATAACAGACCGTAACTTCCTGGATTATAGCGTCTGGTCCCTCAAGAGGTCTCAATTTACAAAATCGTTCAAATATATTACTATTACACGATATGTGAATATTTGCACCTATCAGACAACAACTTGCTGGATTACGGCCATTGGTTGCACGCAAAATCACATTTTTAGCTCATGGATCCTCTACAGTACATAATTTTTATCAGATTTTAAAATAAACGTTTAAATATATCACCGCCCCATGATAATGGAGGTGGAATTCGAATTTTGGGAATATTGAAACGGAAATGGCCATAAATTGCGTACAAGTATGCAATATGAAGGTTGTGGACCCCCTAAGGGTCAAATTTGTTGTCCGAAATTGATGAAATTTTATAACAGAAAGGTCCCAGTCCTTTTGAATATTCTCGAATGTCAGACCATAACTTCTTGGATTATGGCCGAAATACCGGTTTTTCTTTTAGCTTGTTCTGTATCGATCTCTTGCAAAAGGTGGGCGTATCTTGCTTGGTACCCACTTGTTCTTCAATGGATTTAAATGCAGTACATTGTATTTGATCTTTTAACAAAACTTGTAATGTATTCAATAACGTTTACATTTGTGGGACCCTACCTATGCATAAATCAGCAAATCTTTGAAATTATGATCCGTAATATTATGTAAAGGGAAATGTAGTATGATTTATTGGGGTATAGTATGCATAATATTACATATAACATGACATTCCTTTGGTGAAGTACTGCCCATAAAGATACCATTCGGAAATATCTCGCCTCTGTCGGGTTAAAATATATTTATAAAAGATAGATTTAATATTGTTATCTTATCCAAATTGAGCTGGCGAAAATTATCAAAATGTGCTAATGGCATTTGAGGGGAGTATTCATCTCTGCGTCAAGTGAACGCACAGCATAAGTAAATTAAATTCGTTTTGCGTCTTTAAAGCTAAAGTTATAGCGCGTGTTAGCACAAATTAGGTAGTTTAGATGTCATTAGTTGATGAAGCTGTTTGGTGAATAGGTGGTGATGTTTGTAATGGCATTGATAACGATGTACCCATTTGTATCCCTGATAAATCTGACACAGTCCATGATCGCGCGTCAAATAATGATGAGGTTAGTGATATTTGAGCATCGGCCATGGATATTGTTCGCGATGAAGGCAATCGTGATTGCTCCAATTGTTCAGAAGAGGATGCAAGTTCGTGTAGATCAGTCCATGCAGAATTCGCTGATATAAATGGTGCAGTTTGTAAATCAGTCACTGATATCGTTAGTGATAAGAATAATTCTGGTGTTGATAATATCAATGAATTCATAAGTAACGAAGGCGACTGGAATGGTAAAGACAAGGATGGAATTGCATGTAGATTAGTTAATGCTGGTGTCACTGATATAGGCGTAGAAATTTGCACACCCGACTCGGATATCATCGGTGATAATAACAATTCTGATAGTTCCAATCCTAACGATTGTTGTGTTGCTAATGTCGATGAGATCAATGGTACCGAAGGAGACTCAAATCGGCCAGACGAAGGTGTTAGTACCTGTAGACCAGTTAATGCTTCTGTACTTAATAAAGATGTAAATATTGGCACGTCAGCAGTGGATGATAGTAGCGATAATGTTTCTGGCACGGTTAATGTTTCAAGCAGTGTTTGGCTTGACGAAATCCACTGTGTGGTAGATGCTGCTGTTGCTGATGATTTTATGTCTGGGGAAGCAGTATGTTGAACTGACCTAGTAGATGGTTGTAAGTTAGATTCGAATAAAAGTGATGTAGGAGACCGTGGGTCGGTTATGGTTGGCGTCGTTGGGTGTATATCACCAGAAAAAACTGTCGATATTTCAACTGCCGACTGTTTTGCACTCTCAAATGAGTATGTGGATGTTTCTAAGTCAGTAAATGACGATGTCAGTGTTGTGCTGGATACCAGTGATATTTCAAAATAAAATTCTGATATCGATGTCGTAGGCGTTTCGATCAAAGAAGAATCTGGTGCTGTTCCGTACGACATTTCATGTATGGGCTCTGATAATGCTGTATCTGTCGACGACTGAAAATATGTTAGTTCCGTTGTAGATATCAGTGATGTGGTTATTTGCAGTTCTCCAGTGTTTACTGATGATTTAATTGTCTTTTCCTTAGATTCTAATAAAAGTGATGTTGGAGACTGTGGGTCGGTTATGGTTGACGTCGTTGGGTGTATATCACCAGAAAAAACTGTCGATATTCCAACTGCCGACTGTTTTGCACTCTCAAATGAGTATGTGGATGTTTCTAAGTCAGTAAATGACGATGTCAGTGTTGTGCTGGATACCAGTGATATTTCAAAATAAAATTCTGATATCGATGTCGTAGGCGTTCCGATCAAAGAAGAATCTGGTGCTGTTCCGTACGACATTTCATGTATGGGCTCTGATAATGTTGTATCTGTCGACGACTGAAAATATGTTAGTTCCGTTGTAGATATCAGTGACGTGGTTATTTGCAGTTCTCCAGTGTTTACTGATGAATTAATTGTCTTTTCCTTAGATTCTAACTCGATTTCAGCGTTTGAACGAGTTGTCTTGGTGATTGAGGAAATATCATTAAATCCTACTGAATCTAAATACGATACTGATTCGTTCTCCACAGAATTCGTCGTCTTAGATAATGAAGAAGTTTCTTCTTGCCCAGACGATTGCTTTGGTGCTACAAGCATAACTGTTGTGGTTATCACGGCTACAACTATGATACTAAAAATAGTAAGAATAGTCAGGTATTTGCAATATTTTTTCTTTCTTTTTCTAACTCTTCTCATTTCTTGAATATTTTCTTCATTTTCCTCGAATGTTGGTTTCCGCACAGCAGACTCGTTTGTTGGTCCACGTTTGAATGATGCTTTCAATTCTAGTGATGCAAACTGTTCACTTAGCCTGTGCTTGATCTTAAACAAAATAAGGAAATAACTACATAAGAATCTACAATTTCCATGTGTAGCTTAGTGAGTAAAAGGGAGGCTTATGACGACCTTGCACCTGTTCTCAGTTGCTGATATGCTTTTGGTTGCAGAGTCGACAAGCCCCGCTTTAGGCAATGGCACGCTCAACTGGAGGTCTCTGGTTCAATCCCTGATTTTTCCGAGAGAGTTCCTCGAGATTCCGGCTACAGTGGTGAACGGGTTGCGTCTTATCATTAAAACCGAGGTCCCCGTTTCTACCGTGGGGTGCACGTAAAGAACCCTTGACCGTTGGAATTCCATTGTTGCATTTGCAAAATGTCCTACATTACAGTAGAAATAAAATAAGAAGTTTTATTCCATTGCTTCATTGGTTGTTTTCTCATGGGCTCTAGCTAACAAGAAACTCTATAGCAATTCAAATTAATAAAATTTTATTTTATAATTGGGCTTTTTACTGACGAATATACACCGATATATTGTACGCCTTGGTATTCTATATCTAATAATTCAAACATGACTTATCAGCTGTAGAATCTATCTTTTTCCTTGAACTCTATTTCCTTTTATGTTTTTGGCAACTCAATACATTATACTTCGATTAAACATTTACCGTGTCATGGTCTTGCTTGGGCAGACTCGGGTTGGGGGTTGTTTTTTTTTATTGCATTCAATAACCGTTATTTCCTCGTAAACTAATTTCAACACACGAAAATTTAATAATTTAGCGAGTCTTAGATGGGCGATTATATAAATGTGATATTAATATGGCTGTCAAGTTTGATGTTTTTATCGGGTTGAGATGTTTTATCTTAAGTTAAAGTTGTTGGGAAATGCCGGATATTGACGTCCTGTGTTGAACAGAAATCCCTTGAATATTTCGAAATAAAAATGTGACCGAAACAATACGTCAACCCAAGTCAACCTAAATCTTTAATGGTTGTGATCTCTAAGCGCCCACTAACCTTGTTATACACGATTATCTTAACATTTAAACTATCTCGATGACTGAATATTATACACAGGGTGCAATTCTATGGAATACAATTACCGAAACAAGAATCCCATGGTCGAAATTAGACTTAAATGAAATAGCATTTGTATTCTATAGTACTGTGATACTGTATATATACTTACATTTCTCAGATCCTTGTGGTTGTTATCATAAGTTGGTTCATCAAAGAATGTCATCCATTTGGCAAATTGGTTTAATTCATCTTCACTTGTCGATCTGTGTTCAGTCTGAAACACAACAAATCATTAACCAATCAGAAAAAATAAGGAAAATTTATTCATATCATCCAGACAATTATCTTCTAAGTGTAATGCTATTTGGGGACCCCGGTTCCAATCTTGGTGTTGGCAAAGATTTTGGATGTAGAACCGGGATAGGGCTGACAAGGAACAGCGTGTATTTGTACGGACGGGACGAAAAGAGAGATCTCGTGTGTATAGCAAACTGTATGCCGTATGCCCATCTACATTATCTCAGTTACTGATAGTGAAGAAAATGATGAGCTAAATTTTCATAGCTCGAACATTTTGTGCAGACACATCTTGGAATTAACACCTTTTGTTGGGATGACCTAGTGGTCTACAGTCCCGCGCTTCGACCTCTAGCTGGCCGGTCATCTCTGGCTTGCTGCTGTGGTTTCGAGCCCTGGTGTGAGCGTATGTGACATGGAAATAGGGGCGCCTTCTCAACCTCGTGGGCACTTTCCTACCACTGCAAGCGAATTATTGAAATAAAACTAAAACCATATGTTAGTCCCGAAATGGGCTAGTTGTGTCGAATGGACGTTAAACCCCATTTTTCTCGCTCTCTCTCTCTCTCTCTCTCTCACTCTCTCTCTCTCTCTCTCTCTCTCTCTCTCTCTCTCTCTCTCTCACCTTTTGTTACATTTATAAAATAAATCATTGAACGAAGGAGTAGTAAGTAGTAAACCTGGTGGATAATGCATATATCCCAGACAAGAATATTTGAAGATAATACTATTATTAATAGTCCAAAGCTAATTAAAAAAGTTATTGGATTGAGAGCATCGGATGTTCCAGATTCCTCGCTCTTTTTGCTATAGTTTCCCATTCTGTGTCAAACTAAAGGTGGATTAAATTGAATAGTCAAAAACGAGAATAAGTCATACTTACCATATTGATCAAACTACTTTCTTCACATAAATGTCAGGAATCGACAAAATAATAATTCATATAAACTTGTATGTTGTTATGATTATCATTTTATGGGGATATTTGCCCGAGCATAGTGTATACACGTTAAATAAACTTCCGTAATGTGAACAAACTATACGATATTGAAATCACGAGGAAAAATATTGAAGATTGTTATTCAGGCACTGATATTATTAGTTGGTTTAAAGGAATACAATTTAATCCGCAATTAGATGGCCTGCACACGACCTTTTGTTGTTGTTCTTGGTGTTTTAACGTCCGCTTCCACCGAAGGTGATATCGCAGACAAGTCTTATTTTTGATTTTCATTATCTTAGCGCACGCGCAGGGGTCTTTGCTGTGGGAGGAAACCGGAGTGCCCGGAGGAAACCCACGAGGTTGAGAAGGAGCCCCTATCTCCATGCCACATACGCTCACACCAGGGCTCGAAACCACAGCCGCAAGCCAGAGGTGACCGGCCAGCTAGAGGTCGAAGCGCGGCACTCTAGACCACTAGGCCATCCCAACCCCCCACACGACCTTTTGGCGCCTTTACGGTTAAATAGTGGTGTTTATTAATCATTAACCCATACAATGGTAGATTTAATGTATATGAAATTCTTAGTGGTATTTATCTAAGTTCGTCGGTGATGGTTGTCTACGGTATAGGTCTTATCTGAATAACATAACGTTGCGCGTAATTTACAGTTTACTTCAGACCAAATAGTATTCGTCGGTAATGGAAAATGGCAGACAAATAGATCATGAGAAATAATCCTTTCAAATTCTACAAAAATCAAATTTCAGAATTATCCTACTTACATTGGAACTTATAAAGCGTAGGATGTTTCACCGAGGTATATGACAGAACCCTGTCCTTTCTTAAAAAAAAAATTCCGGTATTTTCACTTTTCACTTTAAAAGCTTTTGAACCACAGATAACGAAATTAATGAAATGGGGTTTAACGTTCTACGATCTCTGTCGAAATTGATTGTTCGCTGGAGCAGAATGGAGCATAACGAAGAACCCTATTGATTTAATGTGGCATTGTGGAAATTTAGATAACGAGCTGGTAGCTCTCACTATAATAGTTAAAAACTCGATCTGCTGAAAATATCTGTCAAATTGCTCCTTTCTCAACCGAGAAATTTTCAATTGAATTTTAAGCCTAGCTTCGATCATTATTTCTAAAGTCGGTAGATAAAAAAATCAAAGTCTCGATTGTCCATTTTGCGATTTTAAAATCATCAATGAACAGCAGATCGGATTCAAATCCAATTATTGTCTTTTCAACCCACCACAAAGCACAAAACACGAAACTTTTGAATATGTATAGGGCATTCAAGCAGCGAACAGTAGAAAGTTAGATTCCATTTCATTTAAAGGTATTTAATTGAGGTAAATGGCTCATTAAATAGAAGGTATCGCGCTCGACCTCGGCTTTGCTCGAGAAAGTGCCTCAGCTGGGTGAGATAATACTACATGTAGTACATTAAAACCTTCTTCATTTCATTCGGTCAATTTTCATACGATGCCTCACAGACTAGGAGTTTTAGTGTTCGGAAAAGCGTGGGCGTATCATGGGGGTTGACAATACTCCGTTTGAGTTTAAAGCATGATCTGTATGGGATTCTCTTATTGACTCAGGATATCACGTGGCTAAGCGGGTAAGGCACTGGCTCGCTAGTCTGGAGCCGGGTGTTCGATCCCTGCATTGGCCGAGAAAGTTCATCTCGATTTTCGGGCTTGGTTTCCCCTTGTCAGTGATGCAGAACAGAGGGCCTGACAAGGACAGCTGTCTAGTCGTTCGGATGGGACAAAAACCCGAGGTTCCGTGAACACATTGGTGTGCACGTAAAAGATCACTTGGTAGTTCGAATTCCATATAAGAGTAGGCCGTAGCGCCGATCCCCGGGCAAAATTTCCCTCATAATAACCTGTATGGTGTATGCCCGTCTTCCATTAGCCCAGGTTAGGTGCAGAAGAGTACGACGTTAAACCCATTTCTCATTGACTCATTAGGCTTATTTCACAATTCTGTCCATCGTTCGTCCTTCCGCCTGTCTGTACATCAATCCTTCGTGGACATTTTACATTGTCGTATGTCTCTACAGATTCGCTTATGTGAATTCAATGATGATATAGTGATGGGAACTTAGATTTGTTCATATAAAGCACTGTCGTACGCCATTCTCTGACAGTTGAAGGGGTAAGGAACCATTGGATCTTCTTCTCTGCTCCGACAATTTTAATGATATCTGGGTCCTAACATGAAGTAATGTTAATCTTACATAATTACCACATATTTCTCACATCGAAATTGTAAAATGTTTGAACCAGAAAAAACAATAATTACCCCTGATTTAGTTTGCCGTTCTTTTTATGATAGTTCAAAAATAGATAATGCAAAATAAATTTATTAAAACTTTAATTCAAATTAACTTTATTGGATATCATTGTCTGGCGTTTTTGACAAGATTTAGTGTGATACTGTCGTAACAACGTTACTTGTTATTAATTTGATACTAAACCTCGATTCGCCATTTTTACATGAAATCATAATAACCACCTATACTAAAATCCGTTTAAATCCACGCCACCTGAAGGTCTAGAGAGCTGAAGAAATGTCTAAATAATAGTTTAAATAATTTTAAATCAAAATAAAGACCAACAATAATACAATTTAGCTCGTACATAATGCATCTTTAATTTTCATTAAAATTATATATACACTGAAAAAATTAAAATGTATTTTTGCCACTCAAAAATGTTCTCATTTCTCTATGTTGTTTTGACAAATGATAAAACCAATACGCCCACCTCGGTGTCCCGAAACAAACGATGGCTAGCGTAGTTCTTTTTGTATTTATGCGTTATCATAGTTTGAGAGCGGAGCGGAGTCCAGGTATTTGTCCTTTTTGGCAGAACTGTGTTTGTTTGCCCCTTATATCGATAGAACATTGGACAGATTCGATCACAGGTATTTATCGATAAAAGATCCACACTGAAATAAGACTGACCTTAAAACAAAAGGAGGAGATGTTACGCACACAAAGAGGGCTACACCATGCGTGATAATCCCAGCTGAACACACGCGAGCATAATCCCGAACAGATTCATATTTATACAATAGAAGACATTGATTTCATTGATGTTATTGGTGCTGAACACACGCGAGCATAATCCCGAACAGATTCATATTTATACGATAGAAGACATTGATTTCATTGATGTTATTGGTGATGTTGGTGTCATATACATTGATGTTGCTTGCATCTCGAATATTGTGAATGTTAACATTGATGTTGAAGCTGTTTCTATCTGGGAGAATGTTGGTGTTACTTAAATTGATATCGTTCCTTGTATGCCTGGTAACATAGATGTCATAATTATGTAAGTAAATGACTTTCCGTGGAACAGAAGAGTAGGTTGCCATTGGTGGTGTTAATGAAACATTGCAATAGAAGAGGGGACCGTCATTGGTGAAAAGGCTGTTTGCATTTGAGACAAAAATGAAGGTGTGGATTAACGGTGATACCGTTCCTTGCCCTTCAGATGACGATGCGGTTTCTTGTGCTACACAAGACGCTACCACTGATGCCGATGTGGCGCCTTGTACTACCGATGAAGTATATTATTGTGTGATAGAAGACAAGATAAATTTTTGCGATACACTAATAGAGGCTGCGGTTGATGGAGAAATCAGAGAATGCCGGTGTGATCGATGCGGACGTGGTTTCTTGTACTCCTTGTAATGAAGATTTCATTGAAGACGGACATGGTTTCTAGTAAAGAAACTGCCATTGGTGATGAAGGGAATGTCGATGTTGTTGATAATGAGGCGGTTGCTTGTAGTTTTGGTGACATGGGTGCCATTGGATACGACATGGTGAATTAAGGCACAGGCGAGGTCACCATTGGTGATAGTGCAATCTGCATACGAGAAGTTTTTGGTGTGAAAGATGCCGATGAACACCCTGTCGATGACATAGTTGTATTTGATGACAACATGGTTTGTTGTTCTACAGAAGAAGCTGGCATTGATGAGGGAGCCATTTGGATCTCAGATGGTAAACTTACTCTTCCGGACACCTGTTACCACTGTTTTGTCGTGAATTGTGTACACGTTGATCAGTCCATTTGCTGATTACACTATTTTGCCTACACCGTTTTTTTATTGAAGACGTGGTTGATGCTGATACGGTTTCTTGTACCATTTAGTGTTAGTGACATAAACATCAAAGATTACGACACACTCTCTTGCGGTTTCCCAAAAGAAACTGTAATTGATGAGGAGGCCATTTGCCTCTAAGATGAACAGGTGATAGAAGCTAGTGCGGTTTCTTGTAATCCTGATAGTACTAGATTATGCTGGGTTTTGCATTTAATTAGATGGGGTTGAGATGGACGCTTCTTTAGTTTCTTGTAGAGCGCCAAGCACGGGGTAGAGCGTCAAAATCTCTTTTGAGAAACACCAGATGCTTTGGCTTGTTCCTATGTCAGAGGACACATATTAAACAATTGTCATTTTTTCTCATGGTACCATAATTTACCCAACCTGCAAAACCCTAGGGTTTGTACAAGGAAAAATGGAAACATTCGTACACTCGAAAATACAAAGAACTTTACCGCTACAAATTCCACACTGAAAAGGGTCCGACCCATTTCCAAAGAAATGAAGGGATGATTGCACTATACGTTCGATTAATTTCTAACCAAACACACACCATAATACCCCAAATCTTCATATCTATACAGTAGAAGACATCGATTTCCTTTGATCCGCCGATGTAGACATTGGTTCTGTGGGTGTCGTAGACATTGTCGTGGATGTAACAATTGAAGATGTTATTACTGACGAGGCCGTTTGCACCTGGGAGAATAAAGGTGTGATTGATGCAGATGTAGTAGATTGTACTCCTGATGAAGATATGCTTCCTTGTACTACATTAGAGGAAGATGGCATAGACGAAGATACCATTTGCATTGAGGAGGATGACGGTGTTATTAATGATGACAAGGTTGCTTGTAATCCAGATAACATATCTGCCATTGAAGACGACATAGTCTGTTGTGCTACACTAAATAAATCTGTCATTGGTGACGAAACCATTTGCATCGGAGTGGATGACGGCGACATTGATACGGGGGCCATTGGAGACGACATGGTCTGCTGTGCTAGACTAGTCGAATCTGCCAATGATGAGGAAACCATTTGCACTGGAGAGGATGGCGATGACATTGATACTGATGCCATTGAAGACGACGTGGTAATTTGTGCTACACTAGAAGAATCTGTCATTGATGACGAAACCATTTGCATTGGAGACGATGACGGTGTCATTGGTGCTGAGGTTGTAGCTTGTAATCCTGCCGACATGGATGCCATTGGAAACGACATGGTCTGTTGTGCTACACTAGATGATTCTGCCATTAATGACAAAACCATTAGCATTGGAGAGGATGACGGTGTCATTGATGCAGAATCCATTGGAAACGCCATGGTCAGTTGTGCTGCACTAGAAAAATCTGTCATTGATGACGGCGTCATTGGTCCTGATGTGGTAAAATAAGCTGTTATTGGTGACGAATCCGTTTGTATCTGAGAAGATGACGGTGTGAAAGATGCCATTGAAGACGGCATGCTTAGTTGTGCTACACTAGAAAAAGCTGTGATTGATGACGAGGCCATTTGACTTGGAGACGAGGACGGTGTGATTGGTGCAGAAGCGGTTTGTTGTAATCCCGACGACACGAATGACATTGAAGTCGACATGGTTTGTTGGCCTTCGTTAGACGAATCTACAATTAATAACGAAACCATTTGCATTGCAGAGGAAGACCACATCATTGGTGCGGAATCCATTGGAAACGGTGTGGTCTGCTGTGCTACACTAGAAGAATCTGTCAATGATGAAAAAAACATTTGCATTGAGGATGGCGTCATTGGTCCTGATGTGGTAAAATAAGCTGTTATTGATGGCGAATACGTTTGCATATGAGAAGATGACGGTGTGATTGATGCCATTGAAGACGACATGATTACTTGTGCTGCACTAGAAGGAGCTATTTGACTTGGAGAAAAGGACGGTGTGATTTGTGCTGAAGCGGTTTGTTGTAATCCTGACGACATGGATGACATTGTTGTTGATATGGAAGCTGGTAATGCTGACGACATGGGTGCCATTGAAGACAACGTTGTCCGTTGTGCTACTCCAGACGAATTTTCAATTAATGACAAAACCATTTGCATTGGAGAGGATGACGGTGTCATTGTTGCAGAATCCATTGGAAAGGCCATGGTCTGTTGTGCTGCACTAGAAGAATCTGCTATTGACGACGAAACCCTCTGATATGGAGACGGCTTCATTGGTCCTGATGTGGTAGAAGAATAAGATGTTATTGACGACGAAGTCATTTGCATCTGAGAAGATGACGGTGTGATAGATGTCATTGAAGACAAATCTGTCGTTGATGACGAGGCCATTTGACTTGGTGTGATTGGTACTGAAGCGGTTTGTTGTAATCCTGACGACACGGATGACTTTGAAGACGACATGGTCTGTTGGTCTACGTTTGACGAATCTACAATTAATGAGGAAACCGTTTGCAATGAAGAGGATGACCACGTCATTGATGCGGAATCGATTGGAAACGGCGTGGTCTGTTGTGCTACACTAGAAGAATCTGCCATTGATGACGAAACCATTTGCACTGGAATCACTGACGGTGTCAAAGACGCGGGAGTCATTTGCGACGACATGGTTTGTTGTGCTACACTAGAAGAATCTGCCATTGATGACCAAACCATTTGCATTGGAGACGATGACGATGTCATTAATGTTGATATGACAGCTTGTAATCCTAGCGACGTGGATGACATTGAAAGCGGTGTGGTCTGTTGTACTACACTAGAAAAATCTACCATTGATGACGAAATCATTTTTATTGGAGATGTTGACGGTGTCATCGATGTGGAAGCCATTATCGACGACATGGTTTGTTGTGCTACTTTTGATAAATCAATCATTGACGACGAAGCCATTTGCATTGGAGATGATGACGGTGTCGTTGATGCTGGTGTGGTAGCTTGTAATCCTAACAAGGGTGACATTGTAGACGTCGGGCTTTCTAGTGATACACTAGAAGAAGATGTTATTGATGATGGGGCCATTTGCATTTGAGAGGGTGGCGGCGTGACTGATGCCATTGAAGACGACATGGTTGCTTGTGCTACAATAGAAGAAGTGGATGAGGACGATGCGATCGATGTTGATCCCGATGGTTGTAATCCAGACGACATGGATACGATTGAAGACATATCTGCTATTGAAGACGACATTATAGAGGATGTCGGCGTCATTGGTGCGGAATCCAATGGAGACGACATGGTCAGTTGTTCTACACTAGAAGAATCTGCCATTGTTGTCGAAACTATTTGCATTGGAGACGATGGAGGTGTTATTGGTCCTGATGAGGTAGCTTGTAATTCTGGCGACAGCGGTGTCATTGAAGACGTTGTGATTTCTGGTGATACATTAGAAGAATCTGTTATTGATGACGAAGCCATTTGCATCTGAGCGGTTGTCAGTGTGATTGATGCCATTAAAGACGACATGGTTGCTTGTGATACACTAGAAGAAGCTGTCGTTGGTGACAAGATCATTTGGTTTGGGGAGGAGGACAGTGTAATTGATGCTGATTCGGTTTGTTGTAATCCTGGCGACATCATTGCCATTGAATACGAAATGGTCTTATGCGCTGCGCTAGAAGAATCTGCCATTGGTGAAGAAACGGTTGCCATTGGAGAGGATGACGATGTCATTGATGCTGGTGTGGTAGCTTGTAATCCTGACGACAAGGGTGTCATTGAAGAGACCGTTCCTTCTAGTGATACACCAGAAGAAGCCGTTCGTGTTATTGGTGACGATACTGGTGCGTGCCCTTGTACTTTTGATGACATAGATACCACTGAAGACGACACGGTTTCTGGGGTTGCACCATAAGAAACCGCCGTTAGTGACGACGCAATAGGCATCTGGGAAGATGGTGTGGTTTGTTGTAACGCGGGAAGTGTAAATGATTCTGTAGGTTGTGGCGTGTTAACTTTAGTTGAGCCACTACTTGGCAATGTGGGGACAAACGTTAATCCTGTATTTTTTGCGTAAGTAAATGTTTTTGGTCCTGTACTTCGTGATATAGGGGCAAATGTGGTTGTGGATTTTATACTTCGTGGCGTACTTGAAGAAGTCATTGATCGTGTATTTTGTGACTTTGGAGTGAAAGTTGTTGATTCTGTACCTCGTGATGTAAACATTTTATGAATAGAGGTTGTGGACTCTGTACTTCTTGGCATACTGGAAGAAGTCGTTAATCCTGTATTTGATGACGTGGGGATGGAATTTATTGATTCTGTAGTTGTAGAGACTGTAGCTGATCCGGTATTTAAAAATGTAGTAACCGTTCTAGTCAGTCTACTTGTTGATGTAGCCATTTTTGGTGTGGATACAGAGATTGATCCTTTATTCGGATGATTGGTAATCGTAGTTAATCCTTTCATTTGTGATGAGAAATTTGGCGACATAGAATTCGGGATTGTATTTTTGTTTTGAGAAACAGTAGTTGATAGATATGATGAAACTGGTGGTTTCGATGAGGCTTGATGCTCTGAAGATGGGGAAGCTGGTTTCGCCAAAACATTTGTAACAATGGCCGTTGTGGCGGCAACACCAATAATGAGTACACGTATTGCTATAAGTAAACAAATATACAGGTACAGTCTCTTCTGTCTTTTCCTGTGTCTTTTCTTTGTGTGTTGTGTCCCATTGTAGTTCGCGTTTATAGGGTTATGAACGGCAGCAAATAGACTTGGCGTTAGTGGGTCGTCATATGTGACGGGATGAGGACGACTGGACACAACACTATTACCGAGGTCTAGTGAATCTGCTGGTCCATACTGGTAACTTTGTCTGGATTTGATCTAAATAAAAAGAAACAAAGTGTATATTTTAAGATTAACAGTAAAATTTACATTAGTATATATCATAAAATAAGGAACTGGTTGTGTCGTGAATGCAATAATCTCTTGAAAATCTACAATCGCGTTAGTCCAGGCATCAAAGCAGCTAGTGAGCTAACCCCCAAACATTTCCTATGGTGGATGTGTTCATATTACCCTTGGGAAAGTCCGAAATCCAGTGTCACAGATCCCAACAACGGCACGAAAAATGGTTTCAGATCAGCTCATCAAAGTGATAAAATGTGGATGTTAAAGCTAGCCACTTTGTCGGCAAGTGATGAAGATGGTACTTAGATGTCTATTAATCTGAGAATATTCAGTACTTTCAGATCGACAGCCTCTACCATCTCTGGATAATAAACGTTGAGTTGAAATTGAATGCTTCAACAAATCCTGTTGCTCATGAATTTGATCATCTAGTTTAATGTGTATTTTAATTGGCTGCATGTTGTCTGGGTAGGAATGTCTCATTTTTTGCTCATCAAAAACATGCGATACATCTTTTCATACTTTTAGATCTAGTCCAACGTAAAGTATGAACATTTTCCAGCTATTTTGGCTGCAATCTTTGGATATCTCATTTTTCCTCGAACACAATATACACGTCTTTTTTAGTGAGAAAAACAAATTTGTATCTTTTCCCCGCCATTTTGGCCGTGATATTTGATTTCTGACTTTCCCCAAGGGTAACACGAACACATCCAAGCTAAAAGGAATTTTTGGAGATTGACAAAAAAGTATATTAGGAAATAATGGGTTAGGTGACTAAATGATCAAACTAGCGGCGTGTTTAGATAACAGATATTTCGCATAATGCTTCGGTCTCCTGCGACCGTGATAACTGGACACGAGGCCAGAATATTTCGGGTTCGGGTGAAAAGTATATTTGAGATATAAAGCGGTCCTCGTCGTGTACAAGACGAAACAAATCGTATACACACATATGGTACTCACTTACACAACCATTCACATTTAAAACTACCAGCGGCTGCCAGGCAAGATACGCTCACATTTTGCAAGAGATGGATGGATAGAGAACAATCTAAAAACAAACACGATTTTTTGGTACAATCGTGGACAATAATCCAGAAAGTTGTGGCCTGAAATGTGCAAATATCAAAAGGGGCTGAGATCTTTGGGATATAAAGATATGTTTAATGTTTCATCAAAATCGCATAACACTTCTACACGATTTGCGTACAAAGAACAGCCATTTTGTCCGGCAGTTTCATTTTGATTTTCTCGAAATTCGAATTCAACCTTCATTATGGTTGACTGGTAATGTATCAAAACGGTTTTTAGTATCGGGAAAAATTGTGACCTCTAAAGAATCCGCAAGCTATAAATGCGATTTTTCGATCAATCAAGGGCCATAACCCAGGAAGTTACGTTTGGTTATCCATGATTATCAAAAGGAAGCAAGATCTAAGCGAGTAACGGTGATATATTCACATGGTTTTTTTTTAAATCGGATACAAAATTGTGACCTCTACAGGGACCGCAAGCTAAATACGTGATTTTTTGTTCAAGTTTCATCGAAATCGGATCAAAATTGTGACCTCTAGATGGTCCACAACCTTGATTTACCAAATGTTTGCACTAATTGCGTATTAGGGGCGGCCATTTTGCCCGGCAGTTTTAATCCGATTTTCGCGAAATTCGAACTCAACAAACATTACGGTGTAACGGTGATATATTTTTTAAGTGGATAATAAATGTGACCTCTAGAAGGACTACAGTCTAAAAAGACGATTTTTCGCACATCGGCCATAATTCAGGAAGTTACAATCTGAGATGCGCGAATATTGAAAGGAACCGAGATCTTTGGGGTATAAACTTTCATTTCAAGAAAGTCCACATCTTTGATATACCCGTTGTTTGCATTATTTGCGTACGATGGCGGCCATTTTGTCCGGCAGTTTTGGTCCAATTTCATGATATTCATACTCAGACAATATTTCGGTGTAACGGTGATATAGTCGAACGGTTTCTTTTTTTTTGTGTGTTTTTTGGGGATTATTTTTATTTTTTTTTAAATCGGATAAACATAGTGACTTCTAGAGGGTCCACATTTTTTTCGTACAATCAAGGCCGTAATTCATATTAAGGACGAAAATCGAAAGGAACCTTGATATTTGGGTTATAAACATGCATTTCAAGTTTCATGAAAATCAGATGAAAATTGCGACCTCCAGGGGGTCCACTACCCTGATACATAATATTTGCGAACGAGGGGCGGTCATTTTGTCAGTCAGTTTTGGTCCGATTTTTACGAAATTCGAAATCAACCACCCTTAGGTTGTTTTAAATCGGATGAAAATTGTGACCTCTATAGGGTCCACAAGCTGAAAACGCGATTTTTCGTACAATCATGGGCCATAATTCAGGATGTTATGGTCCGATATGCGCGAATATTGAATGAAACCTGTGAGTTATATATTTATTCAAGTTTAAACCAAATCAGATAAAACAAAATGTGACCTCTACAGTGTTCACAACCTAAAAACGTGGTTTTTCGTAATCAGGGCCCATAATCCATGAAATTACAGTCCGATACATGCCGATATCGAAAGGAGCCGAGATCTTAGGGTAATAAACCTATATTTCAGACGGACGGACGGATAGAGGCGGCGACAATACACATCCACATGAAAATGTGGGTGTATAATAAAATGGGTGAGTGGACACACCGCTGTACAAGAAAAATACCCTCTTTATGGTCCCGTTCAACCCCATTTCATTTTATTTCCGGGCAAAACCTCTTTTAAGATTGTCCAGGTGACCATAGAAAATAAAATTTAAACCGTGTGTAAGTCTCCAAATGACTGAGTTATTGAGTTAAATTTGATTAATTTCTTTTCTTGCCACAGTTTTATAACTAGTTATTCCACAGTTTTATAACTTGTATATTACGCTCAATGAGAATGCTGATTTTACAATTATAAAAATATTAGTTCAAATGAATGTTCTTCAATTTACTTACACTTCTAAGAACAGATTTATAATTCTCATACGCAGGTTCATCGAAAAAATTCACCCATTGTGGAGTTTCGTTCAATTCTAAAGGTATATCCTGATCTCTGTTACTCCTACGTCCTTGAAACATATTCATTGTCTAACACAGTAATTACTGTAAGGAAACTGATGTGTCAATCAACATATTCCAATGAACAAGACATGCTAGTTTCAACGTTTACAATTTAATAACTAAAAGCCATCTTGCGTCTCTACTTATAGTGCCATAAAAATAGATAGAGTCGGCGATACTGACAACGAAAAAATGCTATTTAGAAACCGTTAATTTTTGACATGGCCCAGTGTAATAAATGATCTGTACCAAGATCTGTGATTTATCAGGTCGCTATCACGCGACATTACTTTTGATAGTTTGGCGATCTACGGTGTGAGTCGGGTCAATGCAAGAAGATCAGCCGAGAAAGCAGAGAATGTTAGTGGGCTTATATGTTGAACACATGATTACATGTTGAGAATCCCGCATCTGTCCAATTTTTGGAACCCTCAATAAACAGAACCCCACCCACCCCTACTTACCCATAAGTTTTACACGGTGTCAAAATTTAATTGAGAATGAGTCTGTGTGAGTAGACTCCAGTGCCTCTAAAGAGGTTTATAGTTCTCGAGTAATTTGCAGGTCCCCGTTTTTCATTTGGGGACCTCTTTTGGTTTGAATTTGGGTCGTTTGTGGTCAGATGGCCGTATGCTAAAGTTGTGCATTTTGTCCTTGTGTCTAACAGTTCCTTTGATGGTATGTATATTAGGTGTAAATCTTGTCACATTAGAAAGAGGTGCTTCAATATTCCATTTCAAACCCACGAGCTCAGTTTTACTTGGTCCACTATAATCACCCAAATGCGCACTAAGATGTGTCTATTAAAATGACAAGGAACCACAATGGTTATATTTTGTATTTTATTAGTATTTTTTATAAAAAAAATATTTGATTTTGTTTATAGTTAAATTTATAATATTTTTTTTTCTATTTATACATATATACATAATTCGTTTGAAATTTCAAAAATGTGTATAAAAGTATATAACATTTTGTAATACATATAATAATACCTGTCTTTATATTTACATTTAAATTGTAAAATGTTTGAACCAGCAAACAGCAATAATAACATAAGAAATACTTTATATACATCAAAAATATACACGCTGTACATATTTACACTGATAAAAATAATACGCAATTTTTGCCATTCACAATCATTATGTTCTCTTTTCTACTTTGTGGAAGGGACATTCTCGAAATTTTGACAAATGAGAAAACAATAATTGAGCCACGAAACATATATTTCTATGTGTTATCATAGTAGTGGAGAGAGTCAAACACGGGGCAGAGCGTCAAAATCACTTTTGCAAAAGCCAGGCGCTATGGTTTGTTCCCCTGTCGGATTTTCAGTTGCCCTTTAGATCGATGGCACCATATTTTACCCAACCCATAAACCCTAGGGCTTGTACAAAGAAAAGTGGAAAGATGCGTGCACTCGAAAATATAAAGAAATTTACCGCACAAAAATCCACCCTGAAATAGGTTCGACCTATTTACAAAGAAATGAAGGAATATAACACACACACAAAGATGATTGCACTATACGTTCGATTAATGTCTAACCAAACACACACTATAATACCCAAAATGTTCATATTTATAAAGTAGATGACATCGATTCCGATTGAATCGCCGAAGGAGACATGGATTCTATAGGCGCCATAGGCATTGCTGTGGATGTTACAACTGAAGATGCCATTACTGACGAGGGGGTTTGCGTCTGAGAGACTGAAGGTGTGATCGCTTGTACTCCTGATGAAGACATGCTTCCTTGCACTAGACTGGAGGAAGCTGGCATGGATATGGATGATGAGGCCGTTTGCATTGAGGAAGATGATGTTGTTATTAATGATGATTGGGTTGTTTGTAATCCAGATGACATATCTGCCATTGAAGACGACGCGGTTTGTTGTGCTACACTAGATGAATCCGACATTGATGACTCTGTCATTGATGCGGACGTCATTGGAGACGTCATGGTCTGCTGTGCTACACTTGACGAATCTTGCACTGGAGAGTGTGATGATGTCATTGATACTGATGCCATTGAAGACGACGTGGTAATTTGTGCTACACTAGATGAATCTGTCATTGATGACGAAACCATTTGCATTGTAGACGATGACGGTGTCATTGATGCTGGTGTGGTAACTTGTAATCCTGACGGTCTCATTGATGAGGACACATCTGCCATTGATGAGGAAACCATTTGCATTGAAGAGGATGATGATGTCATTGATGCAGAACCCATTGACAACGACGTGGTCTGTTGTGCTACACTAGAAGAATCTATCATTGATGACGAAACCATTTGCATTGTAGACGATGACGGTGTCATTGATGCTGGTGTGGTAACTTGTAATCCTGACGAAACCATTTGCATTGGAGATGATGACGGAGTCATTGAAGCTGATATGGCAGATTGTAATCCTGATGACACGGATGTCATTGAAGACGACATGGTCTGTTGTTCTACAGCTGACGAATCTGCCATTGATGACAAAACTATTTGCATTGAGGAGGATGACGGCATCATTGCTGCGGAATCCATAGGCGACGACATGGTCTGTTGAGCTACACTAGAAGAATCTGCCATTGATGACGAAACCGTTTGCACTGGAGACGATGACGGTGTCATTGATCCTGATGTGGTAAAAGAAACTGTTATTGATGAAGAAGCCATTTGTATCTGCGAAGATGACGGTGTGATTGATGCCATCGAAGACATGACTGCTTGGGCTACACTAGACGAAACTGTCGTTGGTGACGAGGCCATTTGATTTGGAGAGGATGACGGTGTGATTGATGAGGACAAGTCTGCCATTGATGAGAAAACCATTTGCATTGAAGAGGATGATGATGTCATTGATGCAGAATCCATTGGCAACGACATGGTCTGTTGTGCTACGCTAGAAGTATCTGCCATTGATGACGAAACCATCTGCACTGGAGACGATGACGGTGTCATTGATGCGGAAGCAATTGGCGACGACGTGGTCTGTTGAGTTTCACTAGACGAATCAGCCATTGATGACGAAACCATTTGCACTGGGGACGATGACGGTGTCATTGAAGCTGGTACCGATGACGAGGCCATCTGCATCTGAGACAATGACGGTGTGTTTGATGTTATTGAAGACGACGTGGTTGCTTGTGCAACACTAGAAGAAGGTGCCGTTGATGACGGGACTATTTGACTTTGAGAGGAGGACGGTGTGATTGATGTTGATCCGGTTGGTTGTAATCCCGATGACATGGGTGCCATTGAGGACGACATGGTCTGTTGTGCTGCACTAGAAGAATCTGGCATTGATGAAGAATCCATTTGTATTGGAGAAGATGGCGGTGTCATTGACGCGGAATCTACTGGAGACTGTGATGCTACACTAGAAGAATCTGCCATTGAAGAGGACATGGTCTGTTGTGCTACACTAGACGCATCTACCATTGATGATGAAACCATCTGCATTGGAGGGGGTGACGATGGCATTGACGCTGATGCCACTGAAGACGACATGACATCTACACTAGAAAAATCTGCCATTGATGACGAAATTATTTGTATGGGAGACGATGACGGCGTCACTGATGTAGAAGCTTGTAACCCTGGCGACATATCTGCCATTGAAGACGACACGCTAGAGGAATCTGCCATTGATGACGAAACCATTTGCATCGGAGAGGATGGTGACGTCATTGGTACGGAAGCCATTGGAGACGACATGGTCTGTTGTGCTACACTAGAAGAATCTATCATTGATGACGAAACCATTTGCATTGTAGACGATGACGGTGTCGTTGATGCTGGTGTGGTAACTTGTAATCCTGACGGTGTGATTGATGAGGACAATTCTGCCATTGATGAGGAAACCATTTGCATTGAAGAGGATGATGATGTCATTGATGCAGAATCCATTGGCAACGACATGGTCTGTTGTGCTACACTAGAAGAATCTATCATTGATGACGAAACCATTTGCATTGTAGACGATGACGGTGTCATTGATGCTGGTGTGGTAACTTGTAATCCTGACGACAAGGGTGTCATTGAACTAGATGTTATTGATGACGACGCAATTTGCATCTGAGAGGACGGCGACGTGATTGGTTCCATTGAAGATGACATGGTTGCTTGTGCTACACTAGTAGAAGCGGCCATTGATGACGTGGGTATTTGCATTGTAGAGGAGGACGATGTGATACCATCGGTTGGTTGTAATCCAGACGACATGGATATCATTGAAGACATATCTGCTTTTGAGGATGACATGGTCTGTTGTGCTACACTAGAGGAATCTGCCATTGATGACGAAACCATTTGCATCGGAGAGGATGACGGCGTCATTGATGAAGAATCTATTGGAGACGACATGATCTGTTGTATTACACTCGAAGAATCTGCCATTGATGATGAAACCATTTGCACTGGAGAGAATGATGATATCGTTGATGATGATGTCACTGAAGACGACATGGTCTCTTGTGCTACACTAGAAGAACCTGCCATTGACGAGTCTATTTGCACTGGAGTGGATGACGATACCATTGATGCGGAATCCATTGGAAACGTCATGGTCTCTTGTGCTAGACTAGAAGAACCTGCCATTGATGATGAAACCATTTGCATTGGAGACGATGACGGGGTCATTGATGCTGATACGGTATCCTGTAACCCTGGCGACATGGGTGCCATTAAAGACGAAATGGTCTGTTGTGCTACACTCGCCGAATCTGCCATTGATGACGAAACCATTTGCATTGCAGAGGATGATGGTGTCATTGATGCGGAATTCATTGGAGATGGCGTGGTCTGTTGTGCTACACTTGAAGAATCTGCCATCGATGACGAAACCATTTGCATTGGAGACGATGACGGTGTGCTAGCTTGTAATTCTGACGACAGGGTTGTCATTGAAGACGTCGTGATTTCTAGTGATACACTAGAAGAAGTTGCTATTGATGACGAAGACATTTGCATCTGAGAGGATGACGGCGTGGTTGTTGTAATTGAAGACGACATAATTGTTTGTGCTACACTAGAAGAAGCTGCCGTTGATGACGGGGCCATTTGGCCTGGAGAGGATGACAGTGTGATTGATATAGATCCGGTTTGTTGTAATTCTGACGACATGGATGCGATTGAAGACGACATGATCTGTTGTGCCACACTAGACGAATCTGCCATTGATGAAGAAACGATTTCCATAGGAGAGGATGACGATGTCGTTGGCACAGAAGCCATTGGCGACGACATGGTCTGTTCTGCTACACTAGAAGAAACTATCATTGATGACGAAACCATTTGCATTGTAGACGATGACGGTGTCATTGATGACGAAACTATTTGCATTGAAGACGATGACGACGTGATTGATGCTGATGCCATTGGAGACATAGTCTGTTGTGCTGTATTAGAAGAATCTGTCATTGGTGACGACACCATTTGCACTGGAGATGATGACGGTGTCATTGATGCGGAAGCCATTGGCGACGATATTGTCTGTTGTGCTGTTATTGATGACGAGGCTACAGTGGATGACGAGGCCATCGACATCTCAGATATTGATTGAGTGATTAATGCTGATGCGGTCCCTTGTACCACTGATGACGTTGGTGTTATTGGTGACGACATGCTTTCTTGAGCTACGCTTGAAGACATTACTATAGAGGACGATGGTGACAAGGATACTAATGATACAGTTTCCACTACTGATGTTGGTGTGGTTGTTGCAGCTGATACTGTAGCTTCCTGTGCAACTGATGACGAAGACGTGACAGATGATGGTGCTTCCACGACTGATGAAGGTGTGGTTGTTTCCTGGGTAGTGGGTGGTGTTGTTGTTTTTGCAACACAAAATTGGGTATTCTCGTCCGTGGTGCCATCCTCTACGGAGCATTCTAATGTTGTATCAATTTGCAATGATCCAATTCTTCCATTTTGAATACTGTTAGATAAATAGGTCTGCATCTCATCTGAGAGTTCATTTTTATCAGTAACGACATTGACTGAAACTCTGATTTCATAAACCACTATAATACTTCCATTCCTAAAATACAAAAGGACAAAAAATAATTTTGCTATTATAGATATCGCTATAAGAATTGATTTAGTAATTCGTCTAAAAGTACAATAACTTCCAACTTTACAATTGGTCAGTGCCCGATTGGAGAGAAGCATCTAAGGGTTCGAAGAAAAAGAAAAGTGTTGTAATCTAAATTTTACTCATTGTCTCATTATCTTGATTTAACTTTTTAGGTCAATGGCGTCTTAGTGAAGATCTCACAAGGATATTGATGCCAGTGTGGTAGCAAAGTATTAATGTTGTCTACTTGAGTAACATTTTCGGCATCCCAATCACACAGATTGTGGAATAACCTACTGGGTGTAGTCAAGACGCCGGTGCAAATTTTGTAAAGAACTTCAAGTTGAAGGCTCATTTTAACTATTTTATATAAAGAGCCATATGCACTTTAGATGATATTTTCTCTTAACTTGTTATGGTTGTTTTACAACATAAAAAAGGGAGCACCTACTTGAGGCTGACAATGAAACACTCAAGCTGCTGCCCAGCCAGTGGTGATCCTGAATTAGCATACTGTTCCTTGATCTGAAATTATTCAAATGCATAATTATAATCAATGGGTATAATATGTAACATCACACATAGATGTAATGACTGTTATTGTACCATTCCATTATGATTGTAAAAGTCTACAAACAGTATATCGTTGGGATAAAGTTGATTCAAATTGGAATGCATCTTAGCGATCACCCAATCTAGGCGTGTAATGGTATACTTTGCTTTGAAATACATGCAGAAGCAGACCTGAGAATCGGTAGCTTCAGGTAAGCCAAATTATATTGAATATGGAATGTGAGTGAATACACATTGCTCACCTGAGTACAAAATTCTTTCTCAAAAGCCGTAAATTCTGGACTTGTTTTATCAAGCAATTCACTCGTAAAGCTTCTATCTAAAATTCTTAAACTGCTTCTGAAATTTGCTGAAATTGAATAAAAAGGTATTATGTGAAATGGAATAATACGAGCGAGTGGCAGTCTCGGGATTTTAGCGGCTAATTCGTCAAAGAGTCGTACTCTCGTCATGAAATGGGGTTTAGCGTCAAAGGCTAGGGAAGACGGACATACGCAATACAGTGGCCTACTCTTATATCAAATTCCAACTGCCAAGGATCTTTTACATGCATGCCAATGATACACGGGACCTCGGTTTTTCCCATCCAAACGACTGGACAAACCAAATCAGAAATTCAAGGGAGAAACCAAATCAATGCAGGGATCGAACACGCGACCTCCAGACTAGCGAACGAGCAACTTACCCACTTAGCCACCGTGGCTCCCCAACACCCTCAAACTTTTCCCCCTTGAAAACTGGAGTAACTGTTCTTTGTCATGAGAACTAATTGCCTTCGGCAAAATGTGTCGGAGTTTGGCATAAATTTTTTGAGAAAACGACGCTGGTTAATATTTTTTCGGAATCCAACTGTTGACTGACCTGCAGCAAGAAGCCCCAGCTAATCGTAACTGAGAATCTAATGGCATTAAGTAACTTAAAGTTTGGCTTTAAGTAAGCTTTTCAGGTCGGTATCTAAATCCCGTTCTTGTTTTGGCGTCAGTTCTTAGGTGCTACTCATTCTCCCTCATTAGCGAACAGCATCGAGTGTGACTTGGCGTATACCCTATGTAATAAATACCGGTATAATTTGATACTTGATTTTTTTTTTTTTTTTGCGGATGTGTCGCTTAATTCTTGTTCGATTGTTGCTAACTGTTAATATCCAGGGCCCTGATTCACGAAATCTTAACTTAAGATAAAATCCAAATTTTAGTAGATACTGCAGTTCTGATTGGCTAAGCACTAAAATCAATCTAATATTATCCAATCATATAACTAAAATCTGGATTTTATCTTAGTTAAAATTTTGTGAATAAGGCCCCAGGACTTAATCATAATCCCTCAACAAAGTGGGAATGCGCGGTATGTCACGGTTCCGATAAAATCAGATTATAACATGTTTCTAACATGTGCCACTACAAATTTCAAGAAGGCGCCGCCCCCAACCCCTTCGTCCCCACTAAATGGTGCACTCTGCCTCTGCTTTTTTATAGTTTGGAGTATACGTATGAACACTAAAAGCAAAGAGCAACAAACGCCACAGACAACATACACATATTGGTGAGATGACTGGTGGGGGAGCGGTGGTATAATACCTTAAAACTTTATTGAAAAATAATCATATGCTCACCTGTTTCACCTGAAGATTTGTCCTTTGTTACTGAAATATAAAATGAACACCACTTAAACATATTATCCACACAACTGATATATTAAAAATTGAATTGGAATTATTTCTTTTAGCCAGTCATTCGATGTAAATATATTGTAATATGGTAGTACCGCAACTTCTGGGGGCATAAGTACGCGTGTAGTAAAAAATATGGTGATTTCGTGGCTAATAATAATCATTCCCCCTGGTTTCCCTGATGTGTGCACCTGAGTGTGTGCACACACGTTTTTCAACCTGCGTTCAACGGAAAATATCCTGGTTTTGTAGAGTGTGTCAAAATTATCATGAAACAATTTCATGTTTACATTTGTGTAAATATTTTGCGCAAGTACTGTTGTCACGAGAATACAATTTGCCTACTCTGAGACTTTAGCGCACATGGACTAGTAAACATTAAAGGGGTGGTACTAATCAGTAGGACCCGTTCCCTTGTTTTACCAAAAGAAAGACGTCCCTGTCGGTTCTTGTGTCTGATTAGTATTATATATGTATCTAGTCACCAAGTTGCTTTCCAGCAGAATAAGAAACCAAAGGTATAATATCTATCAGATTTATAGACATGGGTGTGATATTGTTTATATACTTACATATAACTGCCAGTACAATAGCAGCTATGGCCACGCCAATCAGTGTTAATATCAGAAAGACAAAGAGAAATACTCGGCATGTCGCTCTCTTCTTATATCTCTCTTCCTCGGAGCTCCTCGTCTCGCTCTCGCTGTCTTTACCATACGGCGAGATGGGATAGGGTCTACCACCGTCTTCGGGTTGATAAAAGAATTTGTAGGCACCGTACATTTTATCCGTATGAATGACATTATCGTGGGCAATCATAGGGTCGGGGAACTGGCTTTCGTCATGGAGACGTGATGACGACCCTGATGAATACAGTGTGGTAAGATGTGGCCACTGAAATAAACAACATATATAATTAATAAAAGCATTCACAGATGAATCAATGACAGACCTTATAATACAACGCGCACGCACTAATCATTCGCATCACACCCCAACATATTAGAACCGGGAACCGGTTACCTCATGTCTCTACTCCCACTAAAGAAAACTAAAAAGCTTCTTTATCTCTGAAAATGGTCAACGTTCATTGTTTGATATATTTAGCATTGCCATATTAACGTATTGGGAAACCGATTTATATAAGCATTTCGCTTGTTGCGGTATCCAGTGAATAAAATATTGTTTAAAAAACCTATTTGAAATATCTGAGATGGCGTTAAATCGAACACTATATACATTTTTACTAAAATAATAATTATATTAAGTGATGATAGTCACAAATGAAGAACGGTTTCTCATTAATCATTCTAAATAAATAGTGGTAAGTAAATATGAACAGAAGGATTTTATAAATAATTGGCCATTGTAATTGTGACAGTTTTTACGTTTGCTATATTAAACGACAAATTGCGCTTCTAGCTATTATATATCACAATAACGTCAACTTGCAGGCGTGGTGAAGTAAAGATATCTATCAAGTATCATTGGAAAAAAAAAAAATAATCGAAATATGAAAACAATAACAAGTATGCATATGTTACGTGATTTCATTGTCACTAGAATTGCATACCAGTGTTTAAAGATGAAGTAGGATCACTTTTTGATGTAATTTCATTGATGCAAGGCATTATTTTTTTATGTAGATGAGCAGGGGGGGGACCCAACAACCCCCCCCCCTCCTCTGGATCCGCCCCTGGAACATGATTACATTTTTATATATAAAGGTATTTATTTCTTTTCAGATACTTTACAGATTGACGTGATAGCAGGTTTGGCTCCATTTCTCGTCTGTTTGGCCCCTTATCGTTATGCCACGGTTTCAAAAAAAAATTATATTCCTTGATTATTTCATTGTATCCATAGATTTCGAAATTTAAAAAGAAAGTGTCATCGATATATTATTTATAAGGGGAAAATACGGCCAATGATGATACAATTAGAATAACTCGTTTTAATACAAAGTCGATAAAAGGGGGACAATGTGATGATTTTTGTCCAGAAAGTAGCTTACAGGGAAATCAGAAAAGACGTCATGTACCGTTACAGGCCATGAATAGACGATTGATCATCGGCGATACAATGACCGAACATTCCAAACTGAAACACCAAAGTCCAGTGTGTATCATATTCTTACTATAACTGCTTATTAAAACCGCCCATCAAGCTGATTGACACTAAGGACAGTGGTCAGACAAGGTACAAATGTCCAGTCACCTTGATCGGATTACCCCGCCCGGGGGAAAAATGAGGTTATCGTTTAGATATGAGATTAATGTGGGATTAGTTTTCAATTTTCCGTTCAAATATTTAGCATTCAGTCTTCGGCGTGCCCATTATCGGCCATCTTAACCGGTCATTACCATGCCAACCTTAATTTATTTGGGATTTTGACAATGGAAATGAAAATATGTAAATAATAGAAAATGGAATGGAGTGAAGAATTAAAATGACATTAAATGAGTCAGAGTTTATACATATTTTAAATATTCTCATGATTCAGTGTTGATCTTGGTTCTAAATCAACACAATTTAATTTTCACGAAATAACAAATGGTGGTATTCTTTTGGGCACGGGCAAAGAGCAACATGGTGTAGAGGCCTGCAAACACGGTATTCTTTCTCCTACTTTTTCTAGAAAACGGTTATGTTTTACTTAAATAAACGACCTCCTACGTGTTGGTAAAAAAAAGATGGCATATTAATCTAAAATGACATTTTAATTGAAAGCAGTTTGGACTTTATAATTTCACAGTGGACATGTGGAGAGCATATAACTCATAGACACTGGATCGGGGTGTGAAATAACTTAAATGGTGAGCAAAAAAAGAAATGATTAATTACTTACGAAAAATTGGAAGGAACAGGGAAGTAGACGAGCTTTGGTTCCGACATTTAACGTCGTATCGGCTATAATTTAGTACGCAACCCCAAGAAGTTTTCAAAACAATGAAATTATGATGTTTTAATTTGTTTTGAAGACGGAAAAATATTTTGCCTTTTTGAAAAAAAAACGTTTGTAAGAATTGACGAATCTAGGTTGATATATGAATATGTTACGATTTTTCTTCAAAAGTTACCCGTTTAAAAACTGAATAAGAACAGGAAGAAGATAACAATAATGACTTTGTCGTGACTTTTCAAGATAATCAGTGCCAATGTCGTATTCCATACGTCACCTACCAAACCTCGTGGGTTTTCTCAGTGTCCTCCGGTTTCCTTCCACCACTAAAGACCACTACACGCAAGCAAGTTATTGAAATAAACCATAATTTTTAGTTTGTGTCGAGTGGACGTTAAACCCCATCTCTCTCTCTCTCTTCTCTCTCTCTCCTCTCTCCCTCTCTCTCTCTCGTATCCCATACAATAGCTAGTGATTATAACATATTATCTTATTAAAAATGTTAATTGATTTTAAATAAATTAGTGAAATTTCTCAAAGTCTTTAAAATCTTTTATGTTTCTATAAATCCAAAACAATGCGTACCTTATTAGACATTCTTCTATTTGGAATATACTACCCTGCTATACATATCTCCCGTTAAAGATATTATAACAATGAATTGATATCCTGTCTATAATCGACTCTTACACAGATACATCATTGCCCATTAAAACAATATGGCAGTGTGACGTTTTTAGACATATACACAGATATATGATTTCCATTCATCTTTTTTGACGTCTTGTATTAAGTAGCATCTATGACATACTTTAACATGGTACGTGTGATTTGACTTGACAGATATAACTAGTAGGTGTTGGTGTTGAACGATCATTTGAACGGTTTAAAGGGCAGATAACATGTCTTTTTTTTCTTTTGGTAGACATTGTATTAATTACAATCCTTCTGTTTTGGTGACAACTCCGTACATTATGAAAATAAGTAATGAATAGCATTATATATTGGATCGTCTATACTTAATAGATTGTTTTTTTTACCTAACAATTTTCCACAATCTTGGGGAAGGCATTTTTAATTCAAAATATATACATTACATAGAAACTAGTCACTGCACTTAATCGATCTAAACATCTGATACCACTTATAGGCTTCCTACATAACTTATTTGGCTGTACAGTGCTTTAGCATTAGCATTTTAGTATACGATAGCTCTGTTCCATATTTCTACAGAAACGTGACACTCGACCTTTAAATATTTTTCAAAAAATGTGTTTGACTAGAAATAAAGTGGGAAGTTGTTAGTTTATAAGTCAATGGTAATTTGCAACATAGGTAAAATGTCGGCGATTACCTATCGTGACAAGAAGTGGTACATCTTTTATTTGTTTTAACTAGTCCTTGTTATAACAAGAAAATGAGAAACAGTTTTTAGTGTTTAAACTGGGCTTTTTTCATCGCTTGGTATAAATAAGTACAATGTCACGAGCCTCACTTACGACGGTGGCGTCTGCTATACGTTATACGCGCCATGTTGACATGGAATTACGAGATTATCTACATATAAAAAAACGTTTTGCCTACAAAAATTAGCCTTACTTACATTTTGTTTACTTAACTTAAATTTCAATCTTAACTGGCTTCAAGGCTTTCAGAAACCCCAGTCAAAAGTTGTTACTGGAATCGTTTTATTTCAGACTATTTTACATTAACATGACTTGACATCATCACGTTTGTCAATAAAATAGTACATTTGATGGGTGCGTTTATTGTCCATTGCCCTTGGCGAGTCTCTCGATTGCAAATGAATACATTTCTTGCAGGGCATGAAGAAACACATACCTTTAGTATTTAAGAATTCAATTATTAAAAACTCGTGATATAAAAGTAAACAAACCACGTTGTCGTCGACGTATCTTTGCATATCAGACAGGTGAACATGGGTAAATCTAACATAAATGTTCTAATGTCACTGAAATATTACATGCTACTACTACTTGGTGTTTAACGTCTGCTTCCACATAAGTGATATCGCAGACTAAATATTACATGGGAAGGCCAAAGTATATATAGCTTCAATGGACAACACTTACTCTTGCTGTATTTAAAATGCGGTGCGTGTGATAAAAAGGTGTCTGTGTTTAAGAGTAAAGTCAGGAAAGGTGTCAGTGTTTTATGAGCAAAGACTTAAAGATGGTAAGGGTGTTAGTGTTCGGGTATCAAGGTGTTGATTGAAAGCATTGTTTTATTGGTCCGATAATAGCCTCGTTAACGTCAAGATCTTAGACCCGTCAAGATCACACGATTGCGTCCAATTATCGCGACAAATAAATTTGTAAGCAGATTATACACTTCGCCCTCGGGTGATATCTATCGGCTTATTTTGGGCTTTGTTATTAGTGAATGGCTCCGAAGTTTTAATCTGGAATTAAAGGTGTAACGCAACTTAATATTGACGCACAGGCTTAAACATATACTATAATTTGTCAACAACAAATTGGTCAAGCCTCATTATGTTAACAGCTAAGCTGAAGAGGCAAGGTGTTAGCAGATCCCCTTGAAGACGACCTACTTCAATTTAGAGTTCTATAGGTGTTAATGAAGCCATATGTTTAAATTACCTAAATACCTGGACCGAGATACTAACTTGACAATAGGTATACACCTAATTATGGCATGTTTAGAAAGTGTTGTGGGAAACAAAGAGTATGGGGGTGACAGAGTGTAAAGTAGTTTAATTTTATATTACCAGTAGACAGGTAGCTATCACCCGAGTAACCCATCCTAAAGTGGTAAAATATTATAATTATTGCATACGAATTCTGAAATATCACTTCCTTGTTCATACGAACATTTGTTATTAACTCTGAATGGTAGATGAGACTTTTTGTGGGTATAGAAATCACCAATATAAATCTAATAACCCAAATCTGCTTGTACTTTGACATGGGTGAGGCGAAAATCTTATCGGTTCCAGAAATAATGTACGTGCTTAGACAGATGAGAGATTAGACATGTCAATTATTCTGTGGGTTTGCTCATTTTACAACATACATGCGATATGAATCGTAATAAAAAGGGGGGATTGTTTCGCAAATGTAATCTATACTTAACAAATACTGACTTTTTAAAATATGGTTTTAAAGAGTGAGTTTCGTCCACTCAAAACATTAATGAATGTGGAGAGAGAAAGAATGTAGGATATCGATCATTACATGCACGCACATAAATAATTGAATATAGTAGGCTATATAAATAATTGAATATAGTAGGCCATATAAATAGTACATATATATGTAAATAGTTTAAAAAGTAAATAAATGCACAAGTGGGTAGTCTACGGTTTATTAATGAAGATGTAACTTCTGAAGAAACGTGAAAGGTATGTTCACGGTGCAAAGCGTGTCTGTATCAATGGAATAAAAGCAGGCGTGAGACTATTCTTTAGCTTCTATTAAAATAAACTTCCTCGTATTCGATCTATTCCCCATGAATATTTCATTGTCAGTAAAATTATTAACCAAATATCTAGTCATACAATTAAATACAATTAAATCATGACGAACTGGTATAGGAACATAAAGAATAACGGATGTAGGACAAACTAGACAAAACAAAAATGTTATCTTTTCAACGTGCATATACGAAAATTAGTGGTTTGTTCCCTTGGTGGAGTGTACACCAATTTTTCTCTGTTTTTCAAATTTGTCTTATTCTTATTATGGATTACTGACATTGTCTGTTGAGGATATACACAATTCATAATACTACACCTAAACAAAAATCTACTTAATATATGTCTTCTAACAACATATGACATGTAACATTTATTATATGTATTTAAATGTGACAGTAAAAAAGGTGTAATAACATTCTAAGCTATTTTTGGACTTGTGATGTTACTTCTCTTTTACTATGGTAAAATGGGCATATTATATTGTCGTCTAACTTAACATTAAAAAAAAACTTTGAGAGATTATCGACTACAAATCGAAACCGTTGCGAATTTAAAACATGGAATTCAAACTGGGACAGATTTTATTGTCATCAAATATATTAAGTGTATTTTAGCCGAAAAATATTTAGCCACGGTTTTAGTTGTTGACCAGTTTAAGACAATGATCGGCACTAGCATTTTGAGGACGAAATTGAATTTTTCAAAGCTAAAATTTCAATGTACGCCAATGTATTATTTCACCCCCGACTTCTATTCAATTGAACTAAAAAGTCGTGCATATCTATATAGCATGTATCGTATTGTGAATATTTCATTTCAACACATCATTGTAAATACTGATCATGAACGGAATGTAAACCGTTTCACGATATTGTAGTTACAAAGGGTTTTAAAATCCCCCCTCACCGAACTTTGAACTTGTTAAGAATCGGGTATAATTTGTTTCAGTTCCATTATCCAAATTATAAAGAAAAGTTGAACCCCATTTCATGTCTATAAATAGATTGGAATTGCTTTTTTTTTTTATAAAACCTCGACGTCAGTGTGTAATGGTATTCTATCGATGTAATACATATTTTAATGAATCATTATGTCGTGATATTGCGGTAAACGTATCTTAATCAAATTCCAGGACATCCGTGTGTGTCTAAACTTACATGATTATATTCATTTCAGATGAGTAACAAATTTTCATTATGACTACTGAACCATAACTTTTATTTTATTCAAAAATTGTATTCTGCTAGGTTGTATGAAATTGACTCGGAACAAGGGAAAAGATTTATTTAATTTTCATGTCACGATAAAATAAATTGTATAGGGTTTCAAATTACCTTCGTATATATAAATTCCAATCTATAATAAAGATCAACCTATCCTTCTACAAGTAAAGATCGGGGTCAGGGACCGTAAAACGGTCAATCCATTAATACCCCTGAAAAATATGCTTTTGATCAAATTTCGCCTGACCGCTTTCTAATCATATTGAGGACTGCCAACTGGTCAATGGGAAAGGCTATATAACGCATGGACCGTTATTTGTATGAAGTGGACAATGGTTTGGTTTCTGACCTCTTCTCTGAAGGTTGTCTGGGTATGACAAGGGTTATATTGTTAAACACCTGTAATGTTCATGTATTGATGTCGACAGTTATACAATCTAACATCAACAAACCTCGTATTTACAACATCCCCTACATGTTCTCGACAATAGACGCTTATAGTTAGCTTCAGAGTAAACATAGCCCCATGGCTTATTGAAGTTCATTTTACCAATCAAGACAGGACTGACGTCCAGATCGTACATGAATTACCGTCTCTTAATACACGAGTAATACCATAATACACCCACTGGTAATCTAATGCATATGGAGTCAACGGGGTTACCTTTTGTAAAAGAGACCATGCTACGTTTGAAATGTTTAAAATGTGACCAAGGTTTTTGATAGTCCATAAAACATGATTTTTTGGAAGGGGATTAAGTTGGAAAACAGGCTTCAAAATCTCTTCCTTCCCCTCCCCAACCATCCCTCTATGAATCTATTTCCAGACTTTTCAAAGGAGTTTAAATTAATGGCAGGACTTTAATAATGATTCTCATATCTATTCAGCCTTTTTATAAAGACCACTGTCCTATGGTTCGTAATTTTGTGTCAGCCGTTTTGATGTATAAACAGATAATTGAACTTTGATGTATAAACAGAAGGAATCTGGGCGTCATCTATCTTGTATGATATCTTATCGACATAATAATGTATTGTATTTGATTTTATAATTTACCAGAGGCGATACAGTAGTACGCATATGTCACAGTCAGTTGTTTATACACACGTTACGTTGATTGATAGTGCCTTTCTTCAATATTTTACACGACAGAATCAATTCTAATTTAGAACAAATCTTTTAGCCGTCAATGATTTTGGAATCCTGTTCTGTATACCTATAATTGTCTACAATGTAGGATACTTCCACTCTCTTTAGTTGTCGGTGATGCTTACCCCGTCCAGAACCCTTGGTACTGGTTAATAGGTGCAAATGGGAATGTTTAATTAAAGATTATCTGTAAGATCAAGTACCAGATCTGCTATCGGCCCTTTCAATCTTTCAGCGGCAAATGAAATCAAAACTCGATTAACTTCGTTGTGTCACAGATATGGGTCTCTTGTGTCATTTTTGTCAAATACCTCTTAAATAACGTGTCAATCCACTTACTTTCATTGGCCTGTAACGTGTTTATGCATTTAGCACCTACATTATATTTTTTTGTAAGATAATAAAAACGAAGAAAAAAGTTATCTATTTTGTTTTACATATCTTTATCGTAGGGTGTGGAATATCTGTATGCCTGATTACGCATAAACTCTCTTAAGGAACTACATTATAATCTTATTTTATATAACTGACTATAAAAATGAATGTAATGAATTTAATCTATTTAACGACGAAGCTCATATTATCTACTGGTCGTAATCTCGTATGAAAAGTTTCTTTCATTTATTTATCGTGTTCATTCATGTGTTCATAATCTAAGTACTACGTGATCGAAACTTGTCTTGATCGGTATTACATTTCGTTCATTTACTTACAATCCATTGAAATCTATTCCACGCCCAAATCACGAATAATATATCAAGAATGTTACGCATTGTAATCTTATAATAAACCATATAATTTAATTTATCTGTCATAAGTTAAAGAAATGTTGATTTTATGATTAAAATCCCCCCCCCCCTCCGTGTAATGGAGAATAAAAGCATGATCACATTTTAGTCATCGAGTTTCATTTCAAATTAGTCTGCTGACTTACAATTGCATCCATTACTTTACATACATCAAAAATTTAGTAGAATAGATATGTTTTCTCGTCGTAGAACTCTACGATCATACCATCTTCCAACTTTCAGAAACAAATCTCTTAAACCAACTGTGTTTCCATATTCCATTGCTCATCACTTTCTGATTTTAAGTTTCTAATAAAACCCCGATCTTTCCGACAAATCTTTGGATATTAAGTCTATGTACTGCTTCTGTACTTCAATATTCACAATTACTCTTTTGTTTATATATAGAAAACAGATATCGAACCGTTTTTTTTATCTTGATCTTGAGGTGTTCTATGTATTTTATTTTTATAATATATTATTTTATTCTGTTTATTCTATTGTATATTTATACTGCTGAATATTCATAAAGCGCAACGGGACAGTTACAAAAATGCTGCGTTATATGCGAACAAATTCCTACATCAAATAGTCTTAATTAATCCAGTCCACAAGTGGCCGTAGTCAAACTGTTAATTCCCTATGTCCAGATATAACAATACATTGTGACAAACTGGCATTTTGGCCTCCAAGTTCTCACAAAGATCAATATCAAAAGCTACTTATAGAATCTGTCAGTTATTAAGCATATCAGGTTGTTCAAAGAGCTATATTGGCCTTATGACACAAACCCTTTGATAACTATTGTCCAGTTGGGGAAAAGACAAACAGACTCATAAATGAATATAAATTTCCAAGGATATAAATATATTGGTCAAAGATATCGTATTATATTTCTGTTCAGAAAAAAAAAACCTTTCAAAATTCTCATTAACACGCAATAAAACATTAATACCATACCTTAAATACGAAAATTTTTTTTTCAATAATTGTTTTAATAAAATTGAAATAATAAAACTTACCTTATCGTGAAAACGGGTTCTCCAGCTACTTGACATGTTTAACTTTTGTTTTTATGATTTCCAGAAATACGTAAAATCCGTCCGAAATACTTGAACACCTTCGTCTCTCTCAGCTACTTTTTCCGTCAATGAGAATATTGTGTCCGCCTGGGTGCGCGTCTATCAAAATATGCTTCAGGCGCGCCTTGTTTTCAAGGGGGTGTGACCTGGTTTATGCACAAAACAAACCGTGTACTTGATGGTCAATGATTGTAATTCTCAGTTCAAAGTTGAATCGGGTGTTCGGTGACCTGCACGCTGGTTATTCCGTTTATGGTTAGAAATCTGACGGGGCTCGTCTTTTAAAATGTAGATTTCGCACAATACCAGGTTAATTAGCTGTTGTTGAATGAACGTAAATTACAATGTTTGTTATCGTGTAGGCTTTCTCTAAAGGGATTATAAATATTTTATTATTATGTAACCGACTCTGTTTTCACATTGGCTAAAATCTTGGTTCGCACCTGTAACTCCGCCTTAGGTTGAGTTGCCGAGAAATGTCGATTGGACAATTGTAATGCACACGGATTTCATAATGGGCCGCCTTAATCCGTTTATAAAAGTATGCGACATTAAGGAACCTGAAAGAAATTAAAACAAAAGGAGTGTTATCGAGATAAGATACGATACGCTATCACGTGATTCACATCAATGAAATAGACTACCGTAAGGATAATTCATAGCTTACATTCACTCCAGTTTATTAACCGCATAAAAATAGTCGTGATCTATCAAAAATTAAGATTTTATATAAAAAAAAAAGCAATAAAACAATCTGAATATGTATGCGACAATAAATTTCTCGATTCTTACTTTGATATTAGAAATGACATATCTTTAAAAAAAAATTTGATCGATTTACGGTGTATGTAATTTTAGAAATTTCATCTAGATTAAAACCTTGTCTAATTCTAATTTTGACTTTGCTTGGTGATGCAGTTTGTCAAAATAATCGGTTTGATCCGGTATTTTATATACTTTTAGCTCCATACCATGATATATTTTTAAAAGAAAGTACAGTACCCTGCATGTCGTAAACTGGCAAATAAAGAAGAAAAATATTGTTAGATAGATAGATACAAATAATATTTCACTCCAACCTTGTACCCTATGAACAGGGACAAACCGTATAACGAATGAATGAATGAATGAATGAAGTGCGATTTATTATACATCCCACTTTTCGGTTTCGACAGGAACAATGAAGACGAGAATAAAGACAAACGTCGACCCCTGGACTTGAAAATTCCAGCTGTATTGCAGTAGTTCATTTTGCAAGTGATTTAGGCAATTTTATCTATTTGCATTGGTGACTATTGCCTTGGCATTACGGTTTAGCTTTAGGTTGCTCAAATGAAACCTCCCCACAGAGTGGGATTCTCTAGTATTTGTTTTATAGCTCATAGAAATTATTACTATTCAATATGAGTAAGTTTTCGCTAAGATTTTGATCACCGAGTGGACGAATTCAATATAAAATCTGAAGAGTTTAACACAGCTACTGTAATCACTCGACTGTAATACAAAATCATGAAAATTGTTTACCCTAAACCCAATATAGTGAACTATTTCAAGGTCACCAAAGTCAGCATAACAAACTTAAAGCCCTATAATATCAGAATAAAGATTATATAGAGTTTTAGATCAAACACAACCATAAACACTTTTAAATATTTTAAATATTTTCGACCCAATATTATTCGCAAAATTTATCCCCCTTTGAAAGTTATAGCATTGTGGTCTGTATTAGAATATAATTTGCAATCTTTCAAGTTGCACCGTATGGTCATCGATTGGTTTCGTGGGAATGGGTTCCCCTTATTTAAAAACAAAACAACATATTGGGGTTCAGTGAAACTGTTTGCTCCAGTTGGTGATGGATCTTATAGATAAGTATTTATGCTAACAACATTTATTCTGGATTGATGGGTGTTTTCATTTAAGATTATGCGTTATTTCTAACCCGGATATAATATCTAGTTTCACTCTTAAGTTCGTCGTTTTAAACTAAGATTATATTAGCAGTTTCATTTACATTAAATTATCATATTAAGAATACAATACATGTATGTACACACCTACATGTAGGTAATTGTGAAAAACAGGTCATATTTTATCACGATATGCAATATTAGGTAAAAAAAAATATACATATACAATGTAAATAATACCGGCGTTGCCAAATACGCCAGAAAAATTATCATATTACCACCAATGGTTTTGATGGGTGTGGATGTGTACCTCAAATTTTGAATCGGTACATATAAAACATGCATCTTCCAGCGAACTGTTAAGTATCAAACGATTTCTCGTGATTTGTGAGCCAGATACTTTAGAACATGTCTACAGGAAATTGTTGGGGGGGTGCTATTTTTTAGTTGATTTGGTACTTTCTTTACAAGATAAGTATGAACAGGCCTGATGGAAACGACAGCCTACGTCATATTTCTGGACACAGCGATTTTTCCGGGCAATTGGGAATGGGAGGTTATGTTGCATCCCTTTATTATAGCAAATTTAGGTTCGATTGAGGGACCTGAAAACATGGAACAAAATCACTGTTCAGAGGTTAAGAACTATGTTCACCACATTCATTGGGGCATTAACGGGTTCGATCCCTGCATTGGCCAAGAAAGTTCACCCAGATGTCCCTGCGTGGTATCCATTGTCTGTGATGCAGGACGGGGGGCCTGACAAGGACAGCAGTTTACTCATTCGGATAGGACGAAAAAACGAAATCCCGTGTACACACTGGCAGTTGGAATTTGATATAAGAATAGGTATTTGCCTCATATCACACTGTATGGTGTATGCCCGTTTGCATTAGACCAGGTCGGAACAGAACAGTAGGACGTTACACCCCATTTCATTTCATTAACGTCACGTCATAGATATTGAATCATGAATAATTAGCAAGGAAGATCATTAATATTACGTATATTTGGCAGTGTATTCTGTTTCTGCACTAACATAAAGGAATGATCAACTTGGTGGCCAAAATAAACCACCGTTCCGCGTATTATATAATTAAACAAAAGTATTAATCAAAACGACGTTAATGATTTGATAAGAACGATAATCGGTTTTAGTCGTAAATCGATTATCGATAGTCATTAACGTGATATGTTTTAACACGTTTCTTCGTGTTGTCCACTAGATTACCAAAGTGTTTAATTCCACTGTTTCATCAACATAGTTCGTCTTTAATTTCACACACGGGGGGGGGGTAGGCCAACTAAAAGCAATCTATAGCACTGCCACAAATCGTCCTAAAAGAAATAAGCAAAATCACTACCGGTCCGAGGTTTAAATTTCCCCATAATATAAAATTTAAATCCAAACTGTCTTAATAGGAAAGTTACCGTGTTTTAACATATTACGTATACCGTCTTCGTTTCATCCCAAGTTGTACGTGGCAAGGAGTAGGGTCGCCTGTCCAGCCTCGTGGGTACTCCAATTTCCTCCCACTGCTAAAGACCCCTACGCGCAAGCGAATTATGGAAATAAAATTAAACCATGTTAGTCACTAAATGACCTAGTTTGTGCCTAGTGGACGTTAAACCCCATTTTTCTGTCTTTCTCCGTTTCACTAATCTCGATAATGGATATTTATGATAATATTTTGTGTTGGAAAATGCACAGTGTTGTACAAAGCGAAACAAGGGAAATTAGTCTAGAGGTAATTACCTGTAATTATATGGCTTTCTTGATATAGTGTAGTATTTTATAGAGATCAGGTAATAACTTTCGTTGTTAGTCTTTCGAGCGCCTAAGCTTCTAGAAAGCGATTACCCTAGAAGTAATAAATGCTTCAAATTAAATAGGCTTCTTTGTCTTAGTGATTTAAACGGTATTCATAATTGCAGCCTTCTCATTCTTCCACTAAGGGCGATAACCATAAAAAAAAACTATTAATGGAAATTGCAGAAAATCAATAGGAGTCGTCGATTTACTAATTTCAAAAAAATATATAAATGCAATACAGGTGGTCCGATTGGGTGATAACAAATGTAGTTGGCTTAAAGATACATTATGGGAGATTAGATGACGAGTTGGCAGTTCCCACTATAATAGTTAAAAACTATGAATCGAGAATTAAGCGATTAAAATTTCCACCTAGCCTTGATCATCATTACTAAAGTCGGTACTATGGAAAGCATAATCTCGATTATTCATTTAATGATTAAATCGTGAAGGAAAGTTATGCAGTAAGTCGGATAATAATCTACTAAAGATCGCAGGTTAGCGATGCCATCGAGTGTTGATTATGGTCTGAATAAGTTAATTAATATCTCAAGAAAGACCTGCAATAGATTTAGCTATTGCATAATGCATGTTTAATATTTTGACCTCAACTTTCAGGTAAGGTATTTGGAATGATTTGTATATGCTCAATCCCCAGTTCTATTAACGGATAAACTCTTAATTCCGCAACTCCATAGTTAAGATGCCACATAACTACATACCCCTATGCTAATGTATATTTATTATACTAAAAGGGTCAATAACAAATATATAAAGTGACACACATTGTGCAGACGTTTCCAATTACTTCATTTATAAAGAAGTCATAAATCAAAGTTGGTAATACTTGAAACTATTGCAAAAAATGATCCAGCTTTTAAAATCGTGACCAATCTTAATGGTGTAGTTTGATATTCTATACTGTATAATTTGATGACCACAAGAGGTGACTGTTTTGTTTGTTAGTAAAACTATTTTAATAATATTCATCTACTTTAATAAATATAAAAGAATCGGAGCTTCAGATATCATCTCGATATTCGGTAGTTTAAAGAGACAGAGTACGAACAGTAGATTTTGCCGTCGTTATGACCTAGACACCTTATAGTACGACGGACACTTTCCGTTAACGAGGAGAGGTGGCCCAGTGAGTAACCTGGACGTCCCGTGTTCGAACCCGGTGTTGTCTAGGAAAGTTCATCGGGATTTTCCGGTGGGATTCTCCCTTGTCAGCGGTGCAGAACGGGTGGTGGGGGGGTTTGACAAAGGACAACGTCTGGTCGTTTGCACGGGACAAACACCAATGTACACATTGGTACACATTGACATGCACGTACGAGATCCCATGATATGACGTGGGTAGACCGTAGTGCCGCTGTCCGGGCGAATGCCCGTCAGTGCAAAACAGTAGGACGTTAACACCCCCCCCCCACACACACACACACACACTTCATTTCATTCCCGTTTGGGATTTGGGAGAAATATTCTTTTAAATCCCGTATTACACTGTTTGAAAAGCCATGCACAATACGGGGGATAGCATGCATGGCCTAGTGGTCTATAGTGCCGCGCTTCGACATCTAGCTGGCCGGTCACCTCTGGCTTGCGGCTGTGGTTTCGATCCTTAGTGTGGGCGTATGTGGCATGGGTTTTCTCCGGGCACTCCGATTTCCCCCCACTGCTAAAGACCCATGCGCGCAAGCGAATTATTGAAATAAAATTAAAACCATAGGTTAGTCCCGAAATGACTTAGTTTGTGTCGAGTGGACGTTAACCCCCCCCCCCCAATGCACAATTATATAGACGTGCAGGGTTTTATAGTTTAGTGTCCTAACCTCCAAAGTAAGGACGAGGGACCCTTAATCCCCCCCCCCCATCCTGCTATAAACCTAAAGTTTGGGATATAGGTTTAACACGGCAAGACTATTCATTCTTCACGTTGATACACCCACTCCGTTCGTTTGACACACCCCTCTCTGTTCGGATAAGCTTGTGATTTGGTGACAGACAGTATATGGTCAGCTGTATTTATGTCGACGACCAGTGTCGGAAATACTGCCAGGCTGCATTTCTGGTAGTATATTTCTCAACGTCTCGTCACGAGAATATTCTTTCACCTTGATTCACCCACTCTGTTCGTTTGACACTTCTCTCCAGTCGGATACTGCTTTTCGAGGGCTTCGTTTGACACTTTCTTCTCTGGTCGGATAAACTAGTGAGAGATGGCAGTCTGGTCAGCTCTATTTATCTCGTCATTCGGTGTCTGATTACTGTATGACTGCATATCCCAATATCCGGTTGTCTATTTTTTTTTTTTTATTAAAAATGGGGGAAGTCCCCCATACCCTCCGTTTGAACTCGCTGCTCTGGCGCTTTGTTGAGGTTCGCATGTCTATTCGTTTGACACTTTCCACTATAATCGGCGGGATTTGGTCAAATCTATATCTCGACATTCAGTGCCTGAAATACTACCAGACTGCATTTCCGACAGTTTTTTTTTTTTTCAAAAATGTCTTGCGAGGCCCCCATACCCCTATTACTTTTTAGGAGTTCCAGTTTCAGATTTTGTTCGTACACAACATTTTTATTAACATGGCTATAAAATATAATTAAAAATGAATGTGACCAAAAAGGTTGTATGTTCGAGACTTTCATTGTGCAGATTTTCATTTTGGCGTATTATGTCGTCGCCAATGCCCGTCTACGAGGCAAAATGCGAACATGCACAAAGGTCGTGGAACCTCTAGAGGTAGCAATTTTATCCGAATTAGATGAAACTTAAAATATATATTAAAGCATCAAAACATCTCGGATGAGGGTTTTTTCGTGTAATAAATTGAAAGTATATATGGAATCTGTGGATTATTATCGTTCTCCTTTGGTTGGTCTCTGCCTCAGTGAGAACCGCATCGATACTGCGTATAATTACATTCCGTTGCCCAGTTATACCCTTTTTTGAAAGCATCGTGAGCGCGAATTAGACTTCAGTTTGACCGTTTGAATTTTCGGGGCAATGAGACGATGGGTAATATCGATTGTCACTGTTCCCCGACCCTATCTCTGACAATATCTGGGCCAATCTTGCATGTCAACCACCTGTTTTGGAATGTCTGACATAACCCAGAATTTTAATTTCAAATGTGTTTTTTCACGATTTTTTTGCAGCTGTTTTCTGTTTGACTACGTTTGAACAATGGTGGCGTTCTGAAACTTTTTTGCCGGAAAATATGATGGATATATATTTTGAGTCTATACGAATGTTTTAATATATTTTCTGTTGATGATATCTTTTACACACCTATTTTAAAGAAAAAAAAAACTAAGTATCTTTGACAATGATGGGTCTTTTCTTTTTGAAGTAAATATATACGATGTTTCTGGGATGTCTTAATAAAATGAAATAAAATGAAAAAAATTGTTCAGTCAATAAAGTGTTTGTGTTAAAACGCATTGTGCATCATAGTGGACAATGGTGAGGTTTTTTTTTAAAGTAATGGTGGCCTCATCCTTTATGTCTGTAATAAACAGATTTGTTTATAAAATTGAAAATGATTAAAATGGCGTTTTTAAGGCAAATGCATCAATATTTGGTTTGGTGTGTGTGTGTGTGTGGGGGGGGGAGGGGGGGGGGGGTAATAGGTTTTATTTTTATACGTATCTAAGTGAAAAATGAGAAGCTTCTAATTGGGTAATGTCATTTGTCCAATCTTCAATCTACTACAGCCCCTTGTTCCGGACAACGATTTTGTTACGTCGCTTTATGATGATGGGTTGGGCAGTCTTGATAAATGCACAAATATACCTGATACGTGTATAAATAAGTACATTCAATTTAACTCAATCGTGAGTTTAAATTCAATCGTGATCAGTCGCCTGACGTTTTTCTTTTAAAATAATTGACTATTTTTTTTTACACATGGCCGATTTGATATAAGATGACCCAAATTACTATTCTGTGCCTTTCAAAAGATGATATTGTTCCAGGCTTTAGTCGCTTGACGTGTGAAAAATGTTACCTCTAGCACTAAACACGCACCAAAAAATGTAATAGAAATTCAGATCAAATGTTTTCCATTTATTTTCCTCAAACGGCAACAAGAAGGATAAGTCACACGTCGATCAATTCGTTGAAAGAACCGTTTGTATATTGGTCCGAATTGTGGTGTTCTAAAAGTCGTGAAATTTCATTTATCTTCTCAATCACTGAATATCAGTAAAAATAAATGTATGTCATAAATTCAAATAAGCCAACAACACTTCTCATATTCCTTGTACTAATTCGAAAATAAATAAAATGAATTACGCGTCGAGTAATCGAATTCTGCTGAATCTGAACGGACGATGCTAATTTATCGCGTTTCAATGTATCGACAAACCAAATTGCATACCCCTAATCAGAAAATGTTCATCATCAAACTCATTCTCTACAATCACCTTAAAGTGTGATTAACAATGCCTCGACCAATCAAACAGCTCATAGCTCTTGTTAACCCGAGATGAAAATGCTCAAATTGTTAATATGTTGAAGACTAAAGAATTAGCGTCGCGAATTAGCGTCGCAACTTTACAATGAAAATATCATGTTCCGAAGCACCGTTAAATCAAATATACTATTCAAAAAAAGTAAGGGATATTTGATTTTTAAGTGTTATTAAAGCCACCTAATGAAACTGACGAAGAAACATATGACAAAATGAAATGAAGTTCACATTCATCGATTTATTCCAAATGATCGTTAGACTAAGTAAGGCACAGACTGACCATTATAAGGGTAAAATGATACCCGGGGTCCAACTGCAAAGTTACCACAGCATTACAACAAAGTCAGTAACGGCTAAATCCTCCTCCGTTTGCCAAACAAGCATTGATCCGACGTGGCATACTCCCAATGAGACGTCTAAGGTCATTTTGGTCCAGATTGTCCCATTCCTGTTGCAACGCAGCAGCAAGTTCTTGGACATTGGCAGGACGTTGTTGAGGTTGACGTAACCTCTGTCCAAGCATGTCCCAGACATGCTCGATGGGGGAGAGGTCGGGATTCAGTGCTGGCCAAGGTAATGTGATGATGTTCTGTTGTTGGAGGTAACCTGTAACGATCCTGGCCCTGTGACATCTTGCGTTGTCATCCTGGAAGATGAAACGGCGGCCATGACGTCGTGCGAACGGCACAACATGGACTGCCAAGATGTCCCGGTAGTACTGGCCTGTAACACGCCCTGCAACAACATGTAAAGCCGTTCTTCCAGCAACAGTGATGCCTCCCCACACCATAACAGACCCCCCCCCCCACCCAATCGATCATGTCTGATGACCTTAACGTCTTGGAGGCGCTCGTTTCGACGACGCCACACCCTCCTACGTCTGTCCAAAAAATCAACAGTGAACCTTGACTCATCTGAAAACATCACATTGCTCCAGCGTCGATTATCCCTGTGTTGACGATCCCTACACCAACGACGTCTTGCCAGAATGTGATGTCCTCTCAAACAAGGGATCACGCGAGGACGTCGGGCGCCAAGGTGACCCCTATGCAGTCGATTCCGAATCGTCTGGCCACTCACTCTCACACCAGTGTCTATTTGAAGACGAGCGCTGATCTGATTTGCTGTGATGACACGATTTCTCAAGGCCAAGGTACGGATAAATCGATCCTGGGCTTGAGTTGTCGCCCTTGGTCGAGCGTGGTCTGTCCTGTACAGATTGTGTATCACGGTATCTGGACCATAGCCTGCTTATGACAGACTGAGAAACATTCATCGTCTGCGCCACAACCGCCTGTGTTGTGCCGATCTGTAGCATGCCAAGGGCACGTAACCTTCATTTTGGGTAAGCCGACGCATATCAAAATTTGTTTTCTGGTCACTAAAACAATTAAACTGATGTTTCCACCCTGGAATTCAATGCCACAATGACTGTAACATTCAAAGTCAGAGTCGTGCAAATCTTGGGTTGGACCCCTATAATTATCCCAAGCATCACCTGCATTCCATGCGGTAGCTATTGGTGCGTTTGGGCGTCACATGTAACTGGAAATGTTTCTTCTGTTAGGTTCTATAGTGACTTTTTTCGTAGTCATTTGCATATTTTAGTATCATGCCCCCAAAATCAAATATCCCCTACTTTTTTTGAATAGTATAGTCTAGGTTATTTTTCGAAGACAGGAAATACTTTTTGAACTCAGTTTAGACATTCACCTAATGGTCACAAGTTTTGTCACTATCGCCAAACAGTTCCTTGACGGATCCATGGGGGAGGGGACTGTTTCATTGGCCGTGCCACCACCACCACCACCACCCACCCCCTCCTCATGGATCCGCGCCTTATGATCCAAGTTCAATTTACACATTTTCATTTCCATCAAGGAACTGTTTAGCGACAGTGACAAAACTTGTGACCATTAAGTGAATGTCTAAACTGAGTTCAAAAAGTACGCAATAATGAATTATGTTATAGTTAATGACTGGCTGATCATTTCTATAACGCGGACACTGTCAAACTGACAGAGATATACAGTAACATGCCCACATATATGTATATATACTAGTCTATTTATAGAAATAGGGAAATAGATGTAGAGAAAAAATAAGTATCTCGAAACAAGGGGACACATTGGCTCCTTCGGTAAGAGGACAATGATGCGTGTAGTTTTTTTTTTCACTGTGAATGTTAAGCTATTACATGTATGTAGTAAAGTGTGACTTGTGTTTTTTGTGACTTGTGTTCTTCGGTTGACTCTCTTATTTCGTATCATTATGCTAAACGATTTGTATTATAACCATTATAACCACAATCTGGTGAAAACACGGGTCTATAAGATCGGGAAAAGTTGTTATCATTTACGGGTTCTGGATGATGTGAGAGGTTGACCAATGAAACGGTATGTTACGGCGACTTCTTGGCCTTTTGATGCACGGAACTGTGGGAAAACCACTAGAAACGTTAATGTTGATTGATTAATCAATGGCTGGCGTAATATGGTCAAAAGGCGCTCGTTTGACTTCTGACGTGATCTCCTACTATATAACTTGTTAGATATTCATGTTGTGCAGGTCACTGAAAATATATTTTAATCAGATCGATATAAAGATAAACACTGATAATAAAATACATCCACCACCCCACCCCACTGAAAAGACAGAAACAATGAAAAACTTATAAATTAAATTCTTAAATCAAATATTTTAAATTTTGCATCTAACAAAGCAAACATTATGTAGTGCCCACATTACCGCGATGCTCTAAGTAAGTGCTTATTTTGCTTATTGGTTAATCCAGCACTGTCTCATTCTCAAAACATTGTGAACATGATAGACGTTTTCTTTACGTTTGTTTTATTTTTGGACATATTTTCATCGTTATAATCCTCTTCTGTCTGTTCCAGAGATGCAACAATATATAAGACGTGTGAACTCGGTAGAGATCAGATATCAAGAAGATATAAACAACCCTAATCCATATATGTTGTTTACATTAACGATGTAATATATAATTTGACCACATTGTGAACGCCCTAGCAACAACCTGTTTTATTTTCCAGATTAGCGAATTTCTGGAATTTCAACAATTTTCATAAATAATGACTAGATTTATTGTCCTTATCATAACCTAATCTGTATGTGTTATTCAAATCAGAGAAATAAACAGGGTTATTTGAAGTTCAACAATTATTTTTAATTATTCATGAAGTCATTGCCTTTGGTGGAGGATATATTATTGTAATTGTAAAACAATGTTTATGTAAATATATCAAACAATTAATATATATATATATATATTATTAAACATGCATTATGCAAGAACAAAATCTGCCTATTACAAGTCTTTCTTTAGGCCTGAAATGTTATCTAAATAATCAATTATACATTAATTATCTTATCCACACCATAATAAACACTCAACGTCAAGCAGATTACCTTTACACTATCTTGTTTTTAACTATTATAGTGAGAACTGCCAACTCTTTATCTTATCTCCCATAATGTATCTTTAATTGGTCCGGATCGATATTTCTTTCATTATTAAAAAAAGTTGCAAAATAAAATATACTTTCAGAAAGACTACGTGTCGTTTTCCCCTGCTGGCTCGCTAGCCTGGAGTTCGGATCGCGTGGCTAAGTGGGTAAGAGGCTGGCTCGCTTGCCTGGAGGTCGGGTGTTCGATCCCTGCATTGGCCGAGAAAGTTTCTCCGGCGTGGTTTTCTCCTTGTCAGTGATACAGGACGGAGGGCCTGTCAAGGACAGCTGTCTAGTCGTTCGGATGGGACGAGAAACCGAGGTCCCGTGTACACATTGACACGTAAAAGATCCCTTGGCAGTTGTAAGAAAGTAAGACGTTAAGCCCCATTTCATTTCATTTCCCCTTTAAAAAGAATCGTTGGTGTGGATTCTCCATGAACATGCGTATACACCATTTTCAACGACTAGGACTGTTTATGTAACCTAATGCAATTTTATTTTATGCGTACACCATCATTTTCAACAACCAGATCGTTTCTATTGACTATTAGAGATCTTAAAGAACTTCTTTTAATTTGAAAAATCTTCGGCGAGCGATAGAAAACGACTTTAGGTTTGCCGTGGCTTGACTAATCAGTTATATATCAGGGGTTTTTTCGCACCCTAGACGCCGTAGGCCGCTGGGTCCGTTGGGCCGTTTGCGAAACTGGGTCGTTGTCGGAGGTTAACTAGACCCAGGTAAACCTAATATCCCGCAGGTATATATAGGTGCGGACATACTGATAGACAGAAATACTTAGCCCAAAATCACGATGAAGGTGGTCAGTGACAGTTACAGTGGCAATAATTCATATCTGAGTTTATAAATGACTTTCATTTAAAGGGCCAATCCCGATAACTTTTTGGGGAATAAAACTGCTTAATTTTGTGTTAAAATCCTTTAAAATCCGTAACTCAAGGCCCACCTACTAACCCGATATTTGTGATACGCTTGTAAATAACTTAAACCTGACAGTCTTCATCTGGAAATGGAGACCGTTGTATTATACAGTATCTGGATAAAACCAGACTTTTTTCTGTAAAAGTAATATGTAGGTGAAATTTACCTTTTGTTATCAAGTACAGTGCATGGGTCATTAACTGTATCAAGAAACGTTAATCAATTATCAGGTCACCCAATGAAAAAATTGACCCGAAATATTAAAAGGGTTACGTATCAGGATAAGCAGTGTTGACGTACACGTCCAAACGACTCAATATTTTAAGCTGAAATTTTGAGACAAGGTAAATACACCACGCCACTATATTTTGGTCCATTTTCATAAATACTCGGAAAAATGAAATTTACCCTAGATAGGGAGACCCTAAAGGCAGACAAAAGGGCCCCCCGTATGACAAAAGGGCCTCTATGATCAATGGAAATGGCCCCCGTGCCCGAATCAATCGTTTTCTTTACACTGTTACTGTCGAATCTACTACTGAATGAGAGTGCATTGCATTGCACTGGTATGAAAATCATCAATCAAGACACACACACCCCCGGACCCCCGCGAAAGAGGGCCCTCAAAATAGTATAGCCTCCGCCATGATAAACCTTAAAGTGCCAATCCCGATAACTTTTTGGGGAATAAAACTGCTTCATTTGGTGTTAAAATCATTTAAAATCCATAACCTAAGGCCCACCTACTAACACGAGATATGTGATACGCTTGTAAATAACTTAAACCTGACAGTCTTCATCTGGAAATGGAGAACGTTTTATTATACAGTATCTGGATAAAACCAGACTTTTTTCTATAAAAATAATATGTAGGTGAAATTTACCTTTTGTTATCAAGTACAGGGCATGGGTCATTCACTGTATAGACCTCTCAAGAAACATTAATCGATTATCAGGTCACCCAATGAAAAAATTGACCCGAAATCTTAAAAGGGTTACGTGTCCGGATAAGCAGTGTTGACGTTCACGCCCAAAGGACTCAATATTTTGAGCTGAATTTTTGAGACAAGGTAAATACACCATGTCACTATATTTTGGTCCATAAATTTCATAAATACTCAGACTTTAATTTTTGGGACTCTGTTCTTATCGGGATTGTCCCTTTAAAACGCCCCTGTAAGTGGTGTCATGATGAAAATTCATAGATTTGCAAATTCTGTGAATAGGCAATGAAAAATAAATATATGTTTAAACTTTCATTCAAATCAGTTTATTCTGGCTTCAAATAAGCCCATCGGAGGCGAAAACCAACAACATCTTCTACGTCGTATTTTTCAAAATAAGCCCATTAAGGCGAAGGCCAATAACCTCTTCTGCGTCGTAAATATGGCTGCTAACATACTGGGCCATTTACTCCCGAGAAGCTTTTCCATTCAGCGGATAATGGTAATACACCTGCGTGGTATCTTTTATAAGCTGTACCTTAAAGGGACAATAACATTCTTGCTGGCTTGGTAGCTCCAGAAAATAAATAATACCCTTATTCTAAGTACTGGATGTTTAAGTGTCCTACCTGTTGTGTAAATTATCCATTACAACCTATTTTACTTGTCCAGAGGGTTCGAAAATATTTTAAAATCCAAGTCACATTTGAAAAGGTTTACGTTAGACTTTTCAAATCAATTGGTTGAATTTTTCCAATTTTTTAAAATAGGTGTGTTAAGATGAAATTTATATCATCATTTAATTGGAATACATGTATATAATACGATTTATTGACCAGAATGAAGATTGGGACATATTATTCAGTTACAACAAGAGTGTTATTGGGGCTTTAATAATATATCTTCAAGGCTTTATTTCAACGAACAAATACGTTTTTATACTGTGGCTGGTGTAGGACACGCAGAAATTAAATAATATCTCGAGCGCTCGAGATACGAAATCGAGCGCTTCAGATACGAAGTCGAGCGCTCCAGATACGAAATCGAGCGTTGGGATATTATGTCGAGAGTTCGGGATACCAAGTCGATACCAGAGTGATACCACCGACTCTCAATGTTCGCCATGAATAAAAGGACAACCTACTTTTAATACTTCAAAACATGACGTTAAAATAAGGTCACATTTCTAACACCGCCTCTTTCATACACACTTTCCGATGAATAATTAAAAAATAACTTTAATAAAGATCAAATTTCATTCATGACAAACGTTATGATACGTAATGAAAAGAGTATTAATAAAGTCAAATAAACTGCTGACATTCTTAAATTGTTTTGATCCAGGCGTATTAATACTTCAAATTATTTGAAACCTCTGCTTACTAATTTCTTTGACCATTTTACAGCCATTGCGTGTGTTTATTATTTCCAAACTGTTTCTCTTTTTTCCTCTTTTAGATGATTTTGAAATATGTTTGGGGATGTCCCTAGCTTAAACATAAAGTTAATATTGCTAACTTTATTGCAGGTTAGTGATAATTCACAATGGAGCAATCTGATGTTTTCCACTGTCCAGTACTGTGTAATCGGTGCTATAATGTCAAAGTTCTGGCTTGCTGGCTTTATAGTAAGAAACAAGACGTATACTTGGCAAAACAAATGAACCAAACTAATAAATCAACATATAATTTCCAACGAAATAGAAAAATGTATGTATGACACAAATGAAAGTAAGTATTTTATACAAACTGATTTATAAAACATACATTATGTAAGAGGTAAATCTTTCTAATGCAGGTCTTTTTTTTTCTTTATTAATTCGACTTTAATTAACTTATCCAGGCCATAATCAACTCTCGATGTCAACGCTAACCTGTGGTATTTATGATTTAATCACGAAATGGATAATCGAGTCGTACCGACTTTAGTAATGATGATCGATGCCGGGCTTAAAATTCACCGCTAATTCTCGGTTCGGAGTGGACAAATTTGACTGAAATTTTCTAGTTTTTAACTATTATAGAGAGAACTGCCAGCTCTTAACTAATCTCCCATAATGTATCTTCAACAAGAAATGCTTGTTGATTAAGAATTACAATATTATTATGCGTTCTGTGATCCTTAACAAGAAATGCGTGTTCATTAAAAATAAATTACCGGGAATTATATCCTGAAACGTCAAACTCTATTTATAAAACAAATCGTGTGTAATAAATATTTTTCTATAGTAGGGGTGTAGATTAGCACAAAGATAACTTATCTTACATTACAGTGATGCGAAGTTATCTCAAAACAAACAGATAACACCTATGAAATTTGATATTGTCAAGGTATATCTAACACAGGGTAAAACTGTAGCAGGTATTATTTACTGGATTAGAATCCGATTTGCTGCTCAACACTCATTGATGATTTAATCCAAAAATGGATAACCGAGATTATGTCTTTATCGTACCGACTTTAGTAATGATGATCGAAGCTAGGCCGAAAATTCAAAAGCTAATATTTCGATTCAAAATATTTGACTGAAAGTTTCAGGAATTCCCCATACATTATCTAGTATTTAACTATTATAGTGAGAACTGCCAACTTTTAAACTTCAACTTTGGTACCGAATACATTAATGTTGAATTAAAATGGGTGTTCCCACTGGACTATTGTAGACGCATATACGCCATCCCCATAACATTTTACACATGACAATAGCAAATATGGCTGAATGTATGCATAATTTATAATACTGCCCAGGTTCCATATTACCGACATTCGTCAATAATACTGATTTTAGGGTTGTCAACACAACAAGTCAGGCCATTCACACATTTAACCACAGACAGTATTGTAAAAACCTAATTGGACACATCGGATGAGGATGACTGGCATGTATGGATAATATGACAGATTATTATTTTTCTTTATTTCAAGTCACATACAATCAATTCAAGAGGTAAATTTCTTATTGCAGGTCTTTCTTTAAGCCTCAAATTAACTAGATATTTATTAACATGACAAGATCATAATAAACTCTCGATACTATTGAATGTTCGAAATTGTACCTAGATTAGAACGGTTTGGACATTTAATGACTTAATTTTAAAATAGTGTAGCGAGGCTAAGACTCGAATATACCAGTACCGTGGTTATGATAATAACCAATCAATGCACATATCTTGTCAAAACTATAAAAAGTAATAAATTGGCTCAGAATAAATTGATTTATTTAATGAATTATCCATTATAGGAAGAACGTAGTTCTATACCTAAATCTATAATACATCTTTAAGTCAGAATTAATTAAATGAGACGCTAGAAAATCCAGAAAGTTCTTCCTGACTTATGAAACATTGTAGAGGAAAGGTCATTTCTCCAACCATTCAGCTAATGCCCATGTAATAGAAATACTTTAAGTAATATAGATTTTGTCACAGCGCGTCCTCGGTTGTTCGGCTTGTCATATTATTGATAAGCTCTCATTCGATACAGTTTTCTAGCAGGACGAAGCCTAATTTCAGAGTCACACACCCATTTTATGTGGAGTTACTGACCGTCACGGGAACCATGTAAACACTCTACATATAGGACAGAGTTTTTGGGGAAAATTTCAATCTTGCTTGGGTTATTTAACTAGTGACACTGGGGAATTTATTGCCTGTCACTAAAACCTTATTAATGCTTTTGAGGTCAGAATGTTTGAGAAAAAAAAATTAACTTGATGGGTGTGTTCGGCAGGTGGGTCATTATATATGACTTATTATTAATATAAAATAAAAGTTACCGTTACCGCCACGACATACCCTAGAAATTTTTGTCTGATTGACCCACGTTGATATTTGATATTAAAAATACTTTTACGAAATGTCGAATATTACGACTCCGGACTGCAAAGCCACAAAGCAAAATATACAAAACCTTACGTAAATTGACAACAGACCAATCTAAACTGTTGATACCACCTTCATACATCCACCACGACTGTGCTCTGTCTTAAAAGATATTGTGTGACGAAAGTGTTTGTCGCAGGCCCGGATCCGGGATTTTGTCGAGTTGGGGGTAGGGGATACATTGGAGCTAAGGATAATACGTTGCAACCTTGGATTGCTTGGGCGGAGACAATGCGAAAATCATGTTTATATCATCTATTCGTTTATTTGTTACATGTATATTTGTTGTTTTGTATTAATGTATTTTTTTGTAATTGTATGCTGCATCTCGTGGGCGTTTTTATGCAATACATTTACTTACTTACCTATTAAAGAGCAGATATGTGAACTACAACAGTAACAAAGCAAACGAAAATGAAAATCAACTATGTCCCCTACCTCCTGGATCCGCGCCTATGTCCCATGGTTATTTCCAATAAAAGTATGGCAAATTTGGTATATGGAAAGTCTTAAAAATATACTATATCCGAAAAATGAGCAAACATGTCAGGGTATAGCTTACTGGCAACCCGAGGGCTTATTATTGTATGCTAGCTGAAGGAGCGGTTGTTCTTGATCGGTTGCTTGGGTGGTTTTTTGTACATTGGGGGGTGTTAACGGCGGAATAAGAATTTGACAGAAAATAATTCAATAATTTATTTAGACCTCAATATTTATGGTCAATGGACAGTAATTAATGAAAACTGAATCCTCTCCCAATCAAGTCAGGTGACAAACATGGCTTGTAAAAACAAATTTTTGTTTATAGCTTGGAGTATCTGAGGGGAATTTGAAGCAAATATTTGTAGAATATGTTTTTAGTCCAAATATAGCCTACCATTGTACGTGGGAAAGTATATCTTTAACAATTCAGCTGAGCGCAGCATTCTGGCGAGATCTTTGTCATCGTTATAAAAATGTAAATTTGAACTCACATTTCAAGATACAAGCAAACAGATAAAGTGAAAGAGTGCCAGGTAGTTCACATATAATAATTTCAATATGCAAAAAAAAACTGTACTATTTAATAATATAAAGACCGTTGTTACTATGCAATTAAGCATTTCTGAGCATACAAACATTCCTTCATAACGAAAACGACAGCACAAAAGTGGACTTGCACAGGACCAGCAGACTTTATTTATCTAAAAATATATATAAAAAAAAGACCATAATTTATGTCAAAAATCGCAAGACTTACCTTCTAAAGTATTCTTTTTAAAAACTGTGTTTAATTTATTGTGTAACTATTCTTTTATATAGAAAGACAAATATCGAACAATTGAAGGAATACAGAAAATGATCGTAATAAAGTATTATGTTTATAATGATGATTGATTGGAATGACAATGACTAGTTTATTCACCGGTTGTATTTTCTATTTTTTTTTTTCGATCTATTACAAGCCGGAACTAATGTGGACTAAATTATATTCTTTATACAGTAATCTATATATAGACGATTTCCAAAAGTAATAAAGACTATACTTGAAATTAATTAAACGTAACACACACATACACACACCCGTCACATTCTATGGAACCGGGGGGGGGGGGGGAGTAGATAGATGGCCGAATGAATAGCACGCGCGTGGGTTTTCACCGGGTCTTCCGGTTTCCTCCCACTGGTAAAGACACCTTCGAATTATTGAAATAAATGTATGTTAGTCCCGAAATGACCTAGTTTGTGTTGAGTGGACGTTAACCACCCCTCTCCCACTCTCTCTCTCTCTGGAATCAATAAAATTTTTATTTTTTAGTAAATCGTTCTAAGATTTAATTTTAAGACTTAAAAATGATTTTTTTTTATCCATATATTATGACCGAAACCGAATAGAAGACCAATAAATGTTGATCGCACACCTGCTGATTTACGATAAATTTCAGATAGGACATTTCAACTGAATAAAGATCAAATGAAACAACAAAAATTCCCTATTATATAGTTACTTAACTTCCTGGAATGGGTTAGTTTTTCCCAATTAAACCAGTTTAGAACACTGAAGCACTAGTGCTAAATCGCAAGGCTCAGTTTGCGTATACAAGGGGTATTTTGGACTCCAACGACCGTATCCTTAACGTTTGTGAGAAATTGGTTCATAATTGTCTAGCGTGAATTTTATACATAGTCAGCTACTTGATGTCAAGTATAATGCTGCAAATAGAATGGACGTGAGGCAGTGACAACATTCATCATTTGATAAGAAACTACGAATATTACATTAACGGATACCAGGGGTCTTGTGGACCCCCTTCCCTTTCATTTCAACATTTTGGTGGTTATAGGTGTCTAATTTGTCCTGCAATCGGTGCTAGCTTTGTATTAGGAATTTTTCTTACTGATGATATTGTTTTGGTTATTCTAGTAATCTAGATCTGAAAGCAAATCAAGGTACCCTACCAATCCCACCAAAAGACGATTCTACATGGAGCATGACAATTACGATATTTTTAGATTTGTATGGTTTCAGAAAAATCTTATAATTCATATCGTACCTGAAATATTTTGTTTTAGCCTGATTGATTATTGTTCAGTCTTGATATGAAGCTGTAGTTTGATCGTATTTGAATAAAATTATTCAACCAAAAACCTATTTATGTCTGGGGTCTTAGATTACCCCTAGTAGCCGACAACGCTTTTCGTGCGACATGTACGCACAAGGGTTAAGGCACTTACACCACAACCCTAACACAAGCGTAACCCGGAACTTGAAGTAACCCAGTGTTATATATAGGATAATGCTCGTTACCACTGCGAATACGAAAATGTATTTTAATCAGAATGCAATCCAAATAAAATATTGGTTGTACGGTGAACACTTTTATGTTTGTTCCTCACTTTTTCTGATAACAAATTATTAATGCAAATGGAATGGTGTTTAACGTACTACTGTTTTACTCCGGAACTGGGCAATGAAGACAGTGTACTATACGAAGGAAATTTTGCCCTGGCAGCGGAACTACTGTCTTTTCGAATAACAACTGCTAAGGGATCTTTTACGTGCATGCCAATGTGTACACTGGACCTCGGTTTTTGGTACCGTCCGAACGACTAGACAGCTTTCCTTGTCAGACCCTTTGTTAATGCAACCATTGCATATGAAGTCTTTAATCGTCAACGGATATTATGAGAATAATAATAATATTTTATATTGTTATAATCAGTGACGATCATGCGGTCGCCGGGCCCAGTAATATGATGACACACTGAGGTGGAGAGGGGGGGGGAGCTCTGCTATCGGGGTCTAGAGGGCCCGCCCCCAACCGACAAATGTTTTGAAATTTTGAACTGAAATGGTGATCTGTGGAGTATATATATGACGGGTGGGAAGTCATATTATTAGTTCTAAGCAGATTTAATTCTAAGCAACAGTGGGAAGGGCCCGATGACAACGTTTCGCGATTCGTGTCGTTAAGCGAGGTGGTCGAGTGAGAACAATTAATTATCAAGCTCACAACCTGTGAACTAACAATAATATTTCGGGTTTCGAGTTCTGAGATCAACTTCCCACTGCTAACCCACCCAACGTGTATTCGTTGATATCATTTTTTTTCTGGCCGAATAATTTCATAACTCATCGAAAAAGGCCAGTATGGTTCGCGATTTGTGGGAAATCGCCGGGTCCTGGACATGGTACGTCACTTGTTATAATATAGTGAAGATATTAACACGGTTGACATAGATCCAGAACAATTTCTTTATCGTGACACTCATCAGTGTTACAAATATGTCACTGACCTACGAAATATCATTTACGTCCAAATCCTACGGATAATAACGTCAACGATAATGTCGATCTTTGGCTGGGTGTGGTTTGGGGACTGTCTACTTATTCTCGTTGTTTTCACTGACTAAGCACAGGTTTCGTTATCGTTATCTACAAAAGTACAGGACGAAAAGTTGTATAAAATAAATAGCAACATGATAATAATCCGACGATAAGTCGTCAAATGCGAACACAACAACTGAACCAAGTAGCTTTCACAAGTCACGCCTACATAGCCTACTTCAACCAACAATTTTTCAGATCTACTGAAAACTGGGAGTTCTCCCATAAGAAAATATTTATAAATGGCAGAGACCCTACCCTACCGATACAAAACCATCTCATACAGTATTTGATTTCCACAGAACTGTTGTCTTGTTTGTATTCGATTGCATTATTACCATAACGCGTGTTACGTGAAAAACAAAAACAATGATTGAAGGGGGACTACTCTTGTTTGGCAAATCCCTGAACTATTTTAATAGCAAGACGGGTGAATTCTCTTTCGTTTCCTAGCTTTTCGCTGGGTTGAACGGGGGTGACGACAATATACGACCACCTTTTAATAAGGGGCATACGAAAATTTACGGTATATCTTTATATAAAAAAACTGACTCGCATGCATGGGTATCTAGCAGTGGACGGAAACCAGAGAAAACAGAACATAGTTTGAAATTAGGTAGACAACCATATTCCTTGTCACATACAAGCCTTGGATTGAAACCACAGACACTTGACTCAATGACAGATCTTATGATTTAAAGTAATTTTAAACCACTCAATCACCTAAACCCTTTATAAATTATAAATCGTGCATACATTACTGATTGCTTTTTAAAAATAAAAAAATAACACAAGACAATAAAAATAAACAGTATAATATACAGCTCTATATTATCTATAATGAATATGCATGAAAATGGACAAGCATAGATACAGCAAAATTACTGAAAAGTAAATAAAATAGCATACACTCCTACAACTGTGGACTTGGATTTTGTGTATGTTTTATCGACAAATAACACACTTTATTATTCAGATAATTAAAACAGATGAAAATAAAGATTATAAACTTTTCTATATTTATTTCATATAGATTAACCATACATTATTGCGGGTCTTTCTTTAGGCCTTAAATGTTATGTAAACTATTAAAATAAATTTATAAACAAGACAAGACCATAATCAACTGTCAACTCCATCTGATGGATATGATTTCAAACAGATTTGAATTCAATCTGCAAATCAACAGTTGTTCATGATTAACTGTAAAAATGGATAATCAAGACTTTGTTTATTAGTGTAACATTGGTAATGATGACAATCGAGGCAACAGTGCTTTGGAAATTTGTTTTCCTCAGCTCACAGTGAATTAATTTGACTGAAACTTTCAGCATATTCTCTTTATAATATCTATTTTTTAACTATTATGGCGAGAACTGTTAGCTCTTTATTTTATCTTCCATAATGCCACTTTAAGGTGAACAAAAGTTGGATTGCAGATATATTTCAAAATGATTTTCATATTTTTCTTTGTTTTGACTTGTTGTAGGATTTGCCATATCTTAATCATTTTACATAATAAATAGAGAATCTCCTACGAGTGTTTTTTGATATCAAAAAATATCAACACAAGTTGATAAAGTGAAAAAAACGAGGCTCTGCCGAGTTTTTTTTTACTTTATCAACGAGTGTTGATATTTTTTGATATCAAAAAACACGAGTTGGAGATTTTTTTTATCACCCAATCCTTTCTTACATGCACAAATGAATAAATATAATTATTTGGTATAGATTTCACTTTTAAGAATCTAATTATATTACAGCGTAGTGATACATCAGTTTTTTGACAGCAGTTTAGCTATTGCAAAGTCCTGTATATTGACCCAGTATTTCCATCAAGTTCAATTAAATAAAAACAGTTTCTTTTTAACTAAAAAAAAGTCACTTTTTATTTCAAATAAGTGATTTCTTTAAAATAAAAGAAAGTAGTTCCTTTTTTAATTGACCAATCAAATTCATGTAAAGCGATATCTCCTAAGGAGATATCGCAGTAGATTATGTAATTTATCATACAAGCGATATCTACTGTCAAATGTGTTATTGGGTGATAAACAATAACAAAAGCCATACTGAACAAATAATAGTAAGAAAATATCAATTTGCATTTGAATAATTCAATAATAGACAAATAAACAAATACCATATATAATACTTATATAGGTCTACCACCAACAAAATAAATAACACAGTTTAGATACACATTTTGTTTCTCACAAATACATGATTTTTTTAAAACTACAAACACAGGCTTTTATTTGATAAATTAAAGTAACTTCTTATTATTCATTTTTATAATCTGAAATTTGATATATAAAAGTAAAATTCCAGATGAATCTGAATACTGGTAAACTGTTTTTTTATTCAGTGTCTATTTCACCAAGATATTACTATCTATTTGTTCTATTAATTTTTAAAACAAATCATTGAAAGAAACATTAACAAATAAATAACATAATAATTCCTCAGTAATATAAAGTAAGGGCAATCTGATTAAAATACAGATCTATATTTCGTTTTGTTATAGTGAGAGTTCACATCAGGGGTCAAACGAGCGCCTTTTGACCATATGACATCAGACACTGATTAATCAATCAGCGTTGACATTTCTACTGGTTTACCCACAGTTCCGTGCATCAAAAGGCCAACAACTCGCCATAACAGATCGTTTCATTGGCTAATCCCTCACATAATCCAAAAAACGTCAATGATAACAACTTTCTTCAGATCCTAGTGTAGTAAAGACAAGCAAAACGAAATTAAACAAGCAAAATAGGATCTGTGTTTTAATGAGATTGTTGTAAGAGCTAAATCTGCCTACTGCATTTATTAACACAATAAGCCTATAATCAATTCTTTAGAGCACCGGATGGCCGAGATTTAAATGGATTGAATCAATGGCCACATTCTAACATTTAACGATAAAATAGATAATCACAGCTACGATAGTGAATGATCTAAGCTAAATGTTCAGTCATAACTCACAATAAAGTAATTTGACTGAAATTTTTCATTGTCTTCATTGAACTATTACAGTAATAATCTCCAGCACTTTATCTAAATCTTACATAATGCATCTTGAAATAGGTGACAAAAAGCAGGTCATGTTTATTCACAGTTTAATAATTTTTAGATTTACTGCTAACTTTATATAGAAATTTACTTCTTGTTTACTTTCTGAGTTAACTCAGGTACCTGGGCAGGTTCGTAAAGTCTTTCCCATTTATGACTTCACCGAACAGATCTTTAGGCTTGTATACTCTTTGTTTTTCAACATAGTAACGTAATATCAAACAGCTTTTCTTTACAGTTTGATTTGATATTAAATAATCAAATATGTCAAACACAAACAAATCATAAATGAAGTTACTAAAATAACAATACATATAAATATATACAAGAGATGGAGAAGTGGCCTTTTATTGATATTTTGAATATCATACTAAACAAAACAGGATGTCATATAGTACATAACATGGAATACTATTCAGTGGAATAATACTTAACATATTTATTTATAATAATATGCATTACTGGTAAACAACATATTTACATTTATATACCAACTACAGTTGAAAACACTGAAAATGATTTTTTTTTCACGTTCTGTTCAAGAACACTTTCTGAAATCACCCCCTCTCTTTAATCCACAATTCTAATAAAGATCCCTTAAAAAACATACAGCAACCACAATGAATAGGTTTTATTTACTTTAAAACAATTAAAAGGAGCAATGCGCTAATTTCAGATTCTATCAAGCTTGTGCAATATCAGATAATAAATATGTACATAATAATATATAGTTAGTCAGTCTTCTTATTTAAGATAGAAGATTTTGGACAATGTTCCTCTAACCTAGGATTTCAATCAAATAAAGCTGCTGTGTGAAAATAAAATATATACATAACTATCAAAATATAGAATGTCATTATGAGTATTTCCCCATCACTTGATTTGAATAGGAAAATGTTTGTAAAGTAAGGGAGCCAAAGTATAACAGAGCTACGAAAGGTTTGCTACATTATGAATATACAAATTACCACAAACACACAACAATATAATGGTAAAAGCATTATAGTATATCATTGATCTGAATCTAGGCTCCAATTCGCCTTGTCGATACCAAAATATTAACAACAGATGAGAAGCACAGATTAAAACTATTACACAAGCAAAAAATACATTTACACCATTTGGTTTCCAATTTGGAAAGGCAAAAGCACTTACAAGAGTTATTAAAACAATAATGGAAGTAACTGTTCCTACAATTAGATTTAATACTCGATCGACACGCCTAGGTTCACCAAATAATGGTCGTTCAATGTCTGTGTCCTCGTATGTATTTCTCATCTTCTTTGCTGATAATTAAGACAGGCTACACTTCACAATCATGAGGGTGGCCAAACAAGTTGGTAATCAGAGTTAGATGACAGTTTACAAACTCTTAAAGAACATTACAGTATTGTAATTCTTAGTTGACTTGAGGGTCACAAACTTTACGTTTTAGAACAATCTACTAATGCCGAAAATCCAATCAACCTGACAAAAAGAAAATAATTCTGAATTAAATAGACAGATCGTGAGTAGACATACATGAACATGTACATGTATAAAGTTCCATCTATTGACAAAGAAATGGCCATAATAACATGCAAGTCCAATTTTTCTTTTAAATCTATCCATATACATGTGTGTTAGACATGTGGCCAAGGGGGGCTACACCAGCCATAAATTTGTTTAGAGATATGGGTTTTTTGGGAATAAAAATTATTTACAGTCCCCAAATTACATCATCTGAAACTTTTTATTAATCTTAACTTTCAAACTGCAATTACAACTTTACAAAAGAACTAAAATCAAGAACTATTTTCTGTTCAGAGCAGCCCAATCTTTATTCAGTCCCTTGATATGTCTAACATTGTTTTTATTCCTTTGTTTTTTAATAGATCAGAGAAAAAAACATGAAATAAAATGGGGTTTAACGTGACACTCTGACTGGGCTAATAAGAAAAAAAACATAAATGTTGTCAACGTAGTGATTATTATTATGGTGTCTAACTAATAATTCTCCAAATTAGCCTTAGAACACAGGCTAGGACCGTATTTCCTTAAATTTCATATTGCAACTTAATAAGGATGGACAGTTGAGACTACATGTAGTTCTGATCTATCTGTGTGTGGACGATGTCCACTGACAGTTCCTATCCTACCCTACGGCCATATTGTATGTGGCTGCAATATGAAATTAGGGTAAAATACCGCTCTTCCCCACATCTGTTCTCAGACTGTTTTAGAAACCTAACCTTCTATTTTTCACCCATGTTTCTTTATTTTCTGCCAAAAGGAATCATTTCTCACTATATTTGACACAAATTTGTAATAATTCAATACCATTTTAAAGTAGAATTTAACCATGAAATAAACATCTGGTTGTGCATGTTTGAGTCCTGTGGCTTATCAGGTCAAACATATTTTGTGTATGTTTTTAATTGCAGAATTCTACTTAAAGTAGCTAAGTCTCTAACTCAATTTCATCAAAAATCTTCAACATTGAAAACACGAATTATTTGTCAATTCAAATCAACATTGATGGGCTTCTGATATCCAATATTTAAGAAAAAATAAACATTTTACCATTGGTACGAGAATCGTGTACCATACTGCGTTTAATCCTCAGTTTTACCAAGAGACTCGAGGAACACGACTAGAAACATTGAACCAAATTCAACGGAGTATGTAGACTGGAATAACCAGACGCTAGAAATTTACTTTCTATTGAGAATGCTCGCTTATTTTGCTGGACATAACTGATTTGAAATTAGAGTAAAAACAGAAACCATTGAATGTAAATCAGTTTATATACATTCATATTACAATATTATATGCGTTGCGACCCACTTGTGTCAATTTCTAGGTTCCAAATGTTAGCGATTTAGCTCCTTTAAAGTTAAATGTGAGTCAACTGTACTGTGACAAGAAATGATTCCTTTGGCAAATAAAGTACAATCAAGGTGAAAAAATGTAGGTAAGGATTACCAAAATAGCCTTAGAACAGAGGTGGGAAATACACTGTGGTGGTATTTTCGTACTACAACTATAGAGGGCCAGATAGGAACTGTCTGAGGACATCGTCTGCTCAGAGACAGTTCTTGAAGAACTAAGTTAAAACTTGAGTGCCTTCCTTTGTTACACCAGTTACACCAACAAACCTCTAACGTCCAGCATTGACAAGCCAACAATAATCAAACATGATACCGAATCCTGGACTAGAATTTTAAAAAATTGTGAAAATTGCGACGTATGGCTTAAATATTAAGAAATAAATAAGCACTTGTCACATTCATTCATCATGATCACATGATCGTAAAACCAGTTTTTATCTGCCCCGTCGGCAAACACCCATTTACTACCAAATTAAACCAAAATGTCGCACCAGTAGTAATTGAATTCTGCCTCTTATTGGCAAAAAGATTCCTGTGTCTATTGAATAACTGTTGACATTGCTGGCAACTACTAAGCATAATATAAAATGCCTTAGTTGTTTGAAGTTTTTGTCACAACAAAAATATCTACCTACTTCCTGTGACCCGAAAAATAACTTCCGGTGGACTATTTTATAAGGCCAACTTCAAGTTTGATCAAAGGTCACGAGTAAACTGGGCAGCGCTTATCTTAGTTCAGCCCTGAACGTCGGTCTCATTACACTCACGTGAGTGTAATGAGACCGACGTTCAGAGCTGAACTACGCTTATCTCAACCCTAACCCAAATCCTGGGCATAATAGACATAACACTTGCTCTAACCCTAACCTACAATTCCGCCAAAAATCACATGCCCTGTTTATTGCTACGAATTCGGCATAGAGGAATTTTTGTGAATACTATCTATCCTATTCCCTAGAAAACTTATTCAACCCACCCAAACAGTTGCAAACCCAGTTAGTCCCTTTGTTTTTCATGCAATGAATCTGATGTCATAAAATGTGTAGCCTGTCTCTCTTGTATCAAAATTATTCTCTACATTTCCATATTATATTACTTGATTCACATCATTATCATACATCATATTTCCATGTAATAACTATGCTAAGTCGTCTTGTCATTCAATTATATATTTATAATATATATATATATACCTATGTCTCATAATTGTATTATGCCAATGCCATTATCAAACCCGTTTGAGGTAAATGTGTACATTACATAATGGTGTCCTGTTAGTAAATCTATACGTTATTATTTTCATAAGCTAGATTAAAATGAGCCCAGACCCCCGCCCCCACCCCACCCCACACACACAAATCGAATTAGCCCCCCCCCCCTCAAAAAAAATATTTCGCCCCAAATAGTGATTTCTTAGGAGTGTTCTTAGCCGGCCACGTCCGCAGCCCCTCCAAAACATTCCGTAGCCCCCCCCCCCCAAAAAAAAAAAACATTCCGTAGCTCCCCCCACCACCACCAATTTTATGAGCTGGCTACGGGCCCGATCCTACATCAGTATAAAATGATTTCTCTGTTTAAGAAGCTCAATTTGTATGTATGTCTGTGCAATTTAGAGGCGATGATGGCAAACCCCTTCCTTCAAAAATTCCTGGATGTACATCCCTGTAAACAAGCAAGACGTGTGTGGAGAATGCTCAGTGACCTGGACGAAAATTGAGTTGGCCTTAATAAATAGATCTATCCGTCCATACATTGGTGTTGGATCATCAGCATTGCGGCAGTGAATAAGAATGTTCACCTGGTTAGTTGTAATTATTGAAAAAAGAATATCTTAATATTAAAAACCTAAGTTATATGCCAATAAAGTATTTAACATGATGGATATATTACACGAACGTAAGTAGTCTTAGAAAAAATATAATCGGTTATTTAATTTGCCTCAACACTGTAATCTCTGCCGCCGGAACAGAGTCACGTGTTCCAAGAAACACTGAAAATATGGCACATTTTAATCCTCCTAAAATACAAGAAAACCCCAATGGATGGGGTCCCTGTTCAATTCCAGAGCAGTTCAAAGACATGCCATATCAACCCTTTTCAAAAGATGTAAGATTAGGAAAGGTTTCCGATTGGACCGGTGCAACGTATCAGGATAAAAGATACCTAGGTAAATATTACTCGGCATATGGAGGCGGTCAACAGTATGCTTATTATCACGACGAAGATGAGAGCTCCTTTCATTTGGTTGATACTGCCAAAATACCCAAACCTTTGTATCAACGTGGTCGACGGATGTTTCAACAGAGTAAGCAGAGGAAGGAAAGGGAACGTAAACAAGCAGCTACGCAAGCTCAGCTTCGATCAATGTCGAAGACGATGAAGAACAGAGAGCGGGATCGACAGCGTCTATTGAAAAAGTGGCAGAAACAGTTTGGAAAGCAACAAATGGAGAACCGACATAAGGCTGCCCCAGCAAAAAGCCGTGATTCATCAGTTCAAGTAGAGAAGGAATGGGATGTTGTAGAAGAGATGGATTTTCCTCGGCTTACCAAACTTAGTCTACCTAATGTCGACCCACCAGTGGATCTTGTTACTTGTGGGGCTATGGAATTCTATGAGAAGAGTTATGATCGAGTAACAACAAAAAGCGAGAAGAGGTTAAAACGTGTGAATCGTATTTTTCACAAAGTTACAACAACAGATGATCCCATCATTCGGCAGTTGGTTAAGGGGAAAGCGAATGTTTTTGCCACAGATGCCATCCTTGCTACCTTGATGTGCTGTACACGATCTGTATATTCCTGGGATATCCTGGTGCAAAGGGTTGGCAATAAACTCTTTTTCGATAAACGCGACACATCAGAATTTAATTTATTAACAGTCAGTGAAACAGCTACTGAACCACCACAAGATGAAGCTGTTAGTTTTAACTCCCCGCACAACCTGGCTTTGGAAGCAACCTTTATTAACCATAATTTCTCTCAACAAGTCCTTAGGCAGGGTGAAGAAACATATGATTTTGAAAAACCAAATCCATTTATACAAAATGAAGAAGCTTCAACTGTTGCTTCTGTAGGATACAGATACAGAAAATGGAAATTAGGAAATGATATTGAACTGGTTGCAAGATGTGAACATGATGCAGTCATGCATGGGCCTAATGGAGAATTACAGTTTATTAATATAAAAGCACTGAATGAATGGGATAGTAGATCTTCTGGTGGAGTGGAATGGCGATCCCGACTTGATAATCAGCGAGGTGCTGTATTGGCAACAGAATTAAAGAATAATAGCTGTAAGATGGCCAAGTGGACAGTTGGCGCTTTGTTGGCAGGTTCTGACCAAATCAAATTAGGCTACGTCTCCAGAGTCCATGTCAAAGATTCTTCTAAACATGTCATACTGGGAACTCAACAGTTTAAACCCATTGAGTTCGCTAGCCAGATGAATTTAAATATGGAAAATGCTTGGGGAGTTCTTCGATGCATTATTGATACCTGTCTAAGATTAAAAGAAGGAAAATACCTCATTATGAAAGATCCTAACCGACCCGTTATACGAATATATGACATACCTGATAATACATTTGAATCAGATGATGAAGAATCCGGTAGTGATGAGGATAGTGATTTTGATGAGGATGATGAAAATGCTGACAATTAAACATGAAAACTTTTATCTTATTAATCTCTTTAATGAATCTGGTAACAATGGTGTTACTGATAACTATTTCAACTGTTGAGACTTTTATCTGAATAATCCTTTGTAGGTATAAAATATAATCACTATTTAAATTGTAGATTAAATCAAAAAAGTCATTGCATTGATAACCATATTAATTTGTTAAAAGATACCAAAATAAGTTGTTGAAGAAAGTACAAATTGTTTGCACATCATTTTAGTGCATGATTATAGAAATACAAGTGCTGTATAGTATCTGGAAAATAAAAATTATTCAAATTTCAAATTATATTTCATTTTGTTTGATCCATTATATTTTGCTTAGTCACTGTTTGTGTTTTGCTTTCTGTAATCTTAACCGTAAGACAAACATATGACGAACAACTTCTGTTGCATTCTTTTACCTTCCCCTACACCAGCAGATGTGTGCCTCCATAAAATGAACAGCACAAGCCAGAAAATGTTTGTCAACTCTCCGATAATGTTTTGGGTGAATGTAGCACCAGGGATCTTTTGTCAGAGGTGGGTAGCAGACCACAACTAAAACTGGTCGCTACATCCTACACATGACTGATGCATTTTTTCTTACTACATATCTTTATAGTCTTGTGATCAGCTTCGCCTTCGTGTTGGGGAACATGTGCTAGTCTTGTGATCAGCTTCGCCTTTATGTTGGGGAACACGTGCCTAATTTGGTAAGACGCTGGTTTGCTGTCCTGGAGGTCGGGTGTTTGATCCCCGCATTGACTGAGAAAGTTCATCCAGATTTTCTGGTGTGGTTTAACCTTGTCAGTGATGCAGGGTGGAGGGCCTGACAAGGACAGCTGTCGAGTCGTTCGGATGGGATGGAAAACCAAGGTGCCGTGCCGTGTGCACATTGATATGCATGTAAAAGATCCCTTGGCAGTTGGAATTCGATATAAGAGTAGGCTGTAGCACTTCTGCCCTGGCAAAATTTCCCTCATAGCACACTATATGGCATATGCCGGTCTTCATTAGCCTAATTTAGGAACAGAACAATCAGCTCCATTTCATTCCTACACCATCTTAAAACAGAACTATGGAAGTGTAATGCTGCTAAAAAGAAAACAAGGAAGGTAAAACATAATAATACGGAAAAGAGAATTTGGGAAATATATACAACAATGGTAATGTTTGATTACCCGCCATTACAAATAGAACTACATGTATTTAAATGGAAAGAAATCTGTTTTAACGACCAACTGTTCTATTTAAAAGACAATTGACGTTGGCGGGAAATAATCAGCAATTGCTATAGAATCTGGGAGTACAAAATTATGGGTATCATCATTCGTTTATCCATGGATCTCAGGGGCGGATCCAGGATTTTCAGAAGGGGGGGGGGGGCGTGCTGCCCCCACTTGCGATTGCGAAGCCCGACCCGTGATTTTTGAGTGGACTAAATTGCCCACAAGGACTAATTTCATACTAGTAGGCCTACTGCAAATTACGATTTCCAACCTAAACTGTTTTTGTTCTCCTTTCCCGTGAGAATGTATGGAGCTAAAAATTGTTCGCCACCGCAAAAAAATAGAGGGGGCGTGCGCCCTCCTCTGTATCCGCGCCTGGATCTTATAGTAAGTGGCTTAACTTGGCCGCAAAATAAATATATTATGAGAAATATTTGGTATGTTGAAACTAACGTAACAAGGGAAATAACTCCTCCAACATTCTTCACCATTCTGCACGCAGCGATCCATCTACGTCATACAGGCATCCTAAGTTTGGGATGATTCTTTTCCTGTGCAACAGTGTTTAAATGAAATCATATCATATCCGAACGGAAACGTACGTGGTTTCTATACCTCACCGTCGCCCAGTTCTAGAATTTCACCATAAAATGTTTTAGATAAAATTTTAACTGCCTGGGAATGAGAACTAATAACATTATACAAAACATAAAAAAATAATGTAAAAATAAAACGGATATTCGATCGTCGATAAATTGAACACAGTCTGAGAATGAGAACTAATAAGAATATTTCTATAAAAATTAATGTAAAAGAATCCTACATCAGGAATGTTAATTGTAGTCGAACTTATGGAATCTGAAGCAGTAGGCTGAAGTAATACGGAAAATGAGTGTAAGCCTACACTGTTGTTGTCAAAAAGAATTTACCCATACAACAGTTTGAAATTACTAAACAGACGTATCATTGAGATAAGATTTATTTGAGAATTGGGTGCATTTCCATTTTATAAGACGTAAGAACCACGCTTTGTCATTGTCTTGCAATAAATATATTCTTTTTTAATCGGGTTGAACGAATGGTTCGTCTAAAACAAGGAAATGCCATTTATTCTTCCAAACATAGCAGTGTTATTAAAACATAAATCTCAACTAATTGATTATTAATGCTTGGAACCTCGGATTTCCTTAAAAAAAACATTCCCATCTTATTCTAAAGTGAAGAATATTCCGCATTGAACCTTCATAATAAAAACATTAACAGTATAGCTTGTAAAAAATGTTATAAGAATAACATATCGTGGTTTTCCCGTTTTAGATTTAGAACAGCACAATATGCATATTCAATTTCATTCCATTTTCAATCGAGTCTGTCTGATTCCGTTTTCGAGATATAGGATATCATAATCATTAGACAGTGTAACCATTGTTTGTTGACACATTATGTATTATTATTATTGGAAATTTTGGGCCGTTAAAACGTTCACATTTTCTACCGTATATGACTCAAATGTTTGAAGTTACAGGGGATAAAATGTCCATCCTTGCCATTTCAAAATACAACATTCTTTCGCTCGTAAAACTATATTTGATTTTTTCATATTTTTATTATTATATCATTTATTTGCATTATCATACAAATCGTATGATTCTATATATAGACTATTATTTGACTGTACGTAGGACATAAAAGCAGTATGTTGGTTCAAAATAATGTAAACCATCATGAAGAATTATTATTTTTTGTTTATCTTAGACGTATAAGGATGGCATGTGAAATTGTAAACTTGAAACATCCATAACGTAAGAAGACCTGTTTTATACTGTTTTTGAGGAAATCCAATAAAAGTACAATTGAAGGGTTTCCTGTCAAAACGACCTAAGTCACTTTTTCCAACTTTCCAGGAGAAGCAAAAAACATGATCTTTTAAACTACTCTACCTACCAAACTAAACTGTTATTTTATGCTTAATATGTATAAATTTTGTTAATATTAACCATGAGTGCAGTAATATTGTTTATTTATAAAGGAGAAAATTTTAAAAATCTATTTTGAAGGTAAATAATTCAGAGCAAAATGACCTAAGTCAAATAAAAACTTCCAGGCAAAAAAGCCTAAGTCAAGTTAGGTTTTGGAAAACGACGATAAATAGCTGTAATTGAGGGGTGACAATACACGTGCAACAAAGGGCAGAGATAAAGGAGTAAGAATACAACTCAACACAAGGTTTGCTGCTATTTGAGTAAAACAGTATCGATTAAAGCTTCAATTTAAAGGCACATCAAGCCAGATCGTTCATATATATTTCAAAAATCAAAAATATGTACTGATGAGACTGTTTTTATTGTGTAATGGAGCACATCTGAGAATAAAAAAAAACCTTCACAAAGAATGGGCTTTCTTGAGCTAAACTATAGCACAATCAGTATGATATTTTTCTAAATAAGTTAAAGGTGGCGTTGTGAAATCTACAGAAACCAGAAAAATGACTGTACGGCGTATGTTAAGTAGATTGAGTTGAATAATTTTTAAAAAATAAAAGTAATGTGATTTTGTATGGTTTGAAGCTCTATATCACACCTTTATTCTGACATCTTTGGGCTTTTAATACTTAGTTCAGCAAAATTTCAGGTAACATAAATCCTAGTCTCCATTGCCAGCCCTCCTAAATCCGGCATTCCGACTGCAAATGAAATCTCTGATGTGCCATCTTCTGCTCCTGCATAGCCGATCTCTCATGTTCCACCATACATTCACTGCACAACCCATCGCTCATGATCCACAGACTTCTACATTACAGTCCATCACTAATATTGCATCATCCACTACTGCATAACCCATCTCTGATGTTGCACAAATACTCTATGTAACGTTGCACCCTCTTCTACTGCATAGCACATCTCTGATGTTCCACCTTCTTCCACTGTATGGCCCACCTCTGGCAGTCTTCTACTGTACAACTCATCTCTGATGTTTCACTTTCTTCTCTTGCATGTATACAATATATCTCTAAAATTTCACCTTATTCCACTGTACAAAACATCGTTTATGTTGCACCTTTTTCTACGTGGTAGCCCATCTTTTAATGTTCATTCAAGCACTACTGCATAGTCCATTTCTGGTGTTCCATCTACTTCTACTGTACAACCAATCTCAAATATTACACCCTTGTCTGATGTTCTGCCCCCCCCCCCCTCTACTGCACCATCCCTAATGTGCCAAACGTTTCTACTTTTCAGGTTCATCTACTGTTCTGCCATACTCATCCACCCATCTTTTTCTCCCAACTGTCTGTACTATTTAATAATCCATGTTAACCCTTCTTCTACACTACCACTCATCTCTATCGGTCTGTGTATCTACTGCACCATGTTTCTATACTGTTCCACCCAACAGTCTCTGGCTATTTCATCTCCTTCCACCCCATACCGCACTGCACTGTTTCCTATCACCGATTTGACTTTTAGCTATATCCCTTTTAAGGAGCGCTACTCTCCTAATATAGCCATCTACCGCTAAAAGTGAACAGTTGGTTTAACTGTTACAGACCCACAAAGCTGCCATTTACCAGAAAACATCAAATTAGTACAGAAACAGTACGGGATTCACTAAGAAATGAAAATAATATAGACGGATATGCTAGAAAAGAGATTTGGGGAGTGTGAGCAAATACACTTACAGACAATATTGTATCTGGCATTTCCAGCCGAAACGACCTAAGTCAGCAATGGAGAAACTGAGGAACTATCCAATAATTACACTCTGATTTAAGTAATATTGGTTATTTTGGTGATCTGCAATATTTTTTTCATAAATCTCGAAGGACAAAATATCGAATTTACTCGAAATTACCACAGAAATCGGTTTTAAGGCTTGACCATATGGATTTGACGCAGTGACCTTGAGCCTATTTCGTACACTTATCACCTTCTTTTCCCGAGAGCTACCAAGCAAAGTAACCTAAGTCAAGTGACATCAAGGCAAAACAGCCTTAGTCTGACTTAGGCTATTTTTGCACTGGGTGTCGAACTTTCAACCTAAATATTTAGGTACAAGGAGTTGACGTAGCCCAATATGCTTTTCAATAGAAGATGGAGAACTGCTAGTGCTATTTGGCCATAGTATTATGTCAAAACAAACTAAGTCTGACTTAGGCTGTTTTGGCACGGAACCCTTCAATTGTGATACGTTTTTGATGGAAAGATACTCCCAGTAAAAGTCAAAAGTACATCTTATAAGCTTTTAATAATATTTACACTGGCATGTTGGATTTTTAAGAAAACACGTCTGGAATTTAATTACTGATTGACAATAATTCACGGTAATTAAATTTAGATGCTGTGATCGAAGCTCAAAAGACAACATTGGTGAGAAGTCGTTTCAAAGAGTTCATTATCATAACAATTGATATTGGATCAAGTAAGGGTTTGATGAATTGGGTGTTTTGTCAATCGCCAATTGACACCTACACGTTGAAAGGTTTGTCATACACGCGCAAACACGTTATATTTTGTTACCCGGTCCGACTTCCATAGCAGATGTTATTATAAGCCAATCAGAAGTCGTCGGCTAAAACTGTGCGGAGTTTTCCATTACTCACAATCTAACACAACAGAAGCATAGTGACTTGTCGGCTTATGGCTTTAGGAAGGAATAAATGAACGACGTTTAGTGGAAATACTATATTTCTTGTTTTGTCTTCGAATTATATCATTTATAGTGGATTATACATTTAATTTGGATTTGATATATGTCTAATGTGGCCATGATGGGCGCTCTTAAATGGAATGTGTCGGTTGTCTGTGCTTTTATTTTCAGCTTTTCTTTAGTAGTTTTTCCAGCCAGTGTTCTCTCAAATTTACACCACAACACATGTGCGAATGTTCAAGAGGAGTTTTTGCGATTAAAAATTGGTGTTAGAGATCTTGTCCCAGATAAACCCCACCACGGTATGTATAAATAACACACTACATGTATGTTATAAATGTTAGTGTTTCTGTTTAGCCATAGCGAACAGAAAAAAAGAAACCCTCTGAAAATGTTTTCGGTTTCCTCAGATTACCATCACTACCACCACTGGCACCAGTATTTTGAAACTAGATGTAAATAGTTCTCTCAAAGACACTGTTGTTTCCAGAGTTTTTTTTTAAAAAAAAAATATAACAAACGAGACAGATGGCATTAATTTGTAAAAATTTCAATTAAAAGTCTTAAAACGTAGATTTATATGACTAAATATTACATTAGTAAATATTATTACCGGTACTATACTATATACCATACTGACAACTATGAATATGGAATAGGCCATGATTTCAGAGAAACTATATAATTATTGATCAAATTTGTTTTACATGTATTTTATTCTTATTGCTACTCTTTATTTTAATGTGCTGTTAAAATACTAATACACCAGTATTGGGCACACAATACACATACAATACACATAATATACTACACTATAAAAAAAAGTACCAATACACACAATGTGGAACATTATTACACCTAGTAATTATTGGGTGAATAATGAACTATAAAACAAAAGGTCCTTTATAACCAGATTTGATAGTTTATGCTTAGGAAAGATTGTGACCAAAACATACCAATTTATTTGTATTTTTGGCAATTTATCTTAAATTAACCTTTGTTTTATAGTTGTTATACTGTTGATCCAGTATTTTGTATAGATTTACAGATATGTACTTATGTTGGGTACCTTCAAATCCAGTTCAAATCATCATAAACTTGATAGTTAAAAAATGACTAATCTCATAAAATATTAGACCCAACAAACATATCTTGTATCTACAGATGGAATGTTTAATTTATTTCTTCTAATCCATCATGCTTAGAGTAGTATAAAGCTGTCAGTTTTGTTTATATACACATCTTATGTTACAACATGTAAAATTCATAATCAATGACCATTATTTCAACAGCCTCCCCCCCCCCCAAAAAAAAACCTACAAAAAATACACCAACCCCATATATCTGAATGTCTGTGATATTTCCACAAATTCTTCTTAAAATAACCATTGTTTACTGTTATCTGTACTTAGGTCATGGTATAGATGGCCAAACTGTTTGTCTATATTCCTTATTGAATGACTAGTTATTTTTGAAACCAGGCAACCGACAAAACAAATTTCTTCCCAAACCTTTCTGTATATCTACAGTACTGACTGAAAATGCACAACTTTTACAAAATGGTTAATTGTGAATCTTTTTGATACTGTAGCTCCATGAACACTTTGATCTTGTAATACTGAATATTACAGGTCATCAGATCTCACAATTCTGAATGTAACATCAGATCACAGCAATAACACACTATAGATTGATCAATTCCCTCAAACACCAAAATTTAAATTTATCAGAATGGGAATATTAGAAATATTTATGGTGCAAGACTAAGGAGATATGAGGTATATGTGCCTTTTAGTACAAGTAGTTTAATCCTGTAGAAGACACAATTATATGCCAATCATGTGTTATTGCAATAATTCAAGAGGGCATGAGCGATTGGAAACAGCATTGCAGTAGGGGTGACAAAGGGTCTCACAAAGAACCATTCAAAGGCTTAGTGGCTGGCGGACACAGACTTATGTTACTGACTTTATTTTTTTTACCACTTGTGCCAACGTTTCATTGTAAAAGTAAAATGGTTACATAGTCTTTGTAAATTTTCTAGTCAGTAAATGTCAAGCCAACAATCATGCCAAATGTCTTGCAGGCACTTCCAGTAAACATGGATGCACAGGTATAACCTGGAACTGGAAGTAGCATAACTCCGAAACTAGTAGGCAGTCCATCACTACCAGGCCTATGTTACTCCCCAGTCTCAGTCCTATACACCAAATTTCAGCCTCAGAACTGCCCAGTGTAGCTGACAACACTAGACAGACAAACATACATGATACAGACAAAACAAATGACAGTCTAATATTAGTATAGATTGGCAGCATGATGAATCACTCACCACACAACCCATCTCTCTCTCTCTCTCTCTCTAATACATATGTAGTAAGATGAAGACACAGTAAACTAATAATATATAAATTGTAACATTAAATTTCCAATTGAAGATGACACATTATTACATTGATGCATGCAATACTGAAGGTGTACGATCTCAGAAGTGCCTACTTCACATTGAATTACTACCGGTACTCATGTATTATACTGTATATCATGGAACCAATTGTTTTATGTGTTTCCGGAGTGGTGCTGCAAATTTCCGATACTTTTCACGCTTCACACCATATTTAATGTGTGTCATTGAATGAAAAATAGGTGGCTTATTCATTGAAGTGGCATATCAGGTTTCATAAACCTCTTTATAATCTAAAAACTTAATATGAATTATGTATTATTTTTTCAAATATTGAGTTACGTTAAGTGTTCAAATATGAATGAATTCATGATCTCGGGTCCATATTTGACATTGAGTGCAAATAACACATGTGCATGGAAATCATGATCCCAATATATCAAAATGATGTACTGGAATGTAATTTAAACTGGGTGTTTACCAGTAAGGAACGTAAAATACAGGCTGATAGTATTAACACAAACTTATTAAGAGACTTTTGACATCTACAAAGACTTTTCAAACTGATCATTATTTTTATTCTTTATTGTTCGTGGAGACATATTTAACGACATGTGAACTATGCGTGTATAAATGGTATGCACTTAATTATAATGTAAAAAAATACAGGTGCATATCTATCTACTAGGCTAAATTTGAATTGTCACGACCTTCCAAGAATTATCTAAATAATATGTAAAGTAATTGCCTTTTAAGATGTAAAATGAATGGGGTTTTCTGTGAGGTCAACTACATGTTTCAATCGTGGGTTTTTTTCGGGGCGTACATGTATATATTGTTTTCAGTGACTTTTGATAAATTGACTGTGTCTGTAGTGTCAGAAAAAAATGAAATAGATTATAGGCCTACATTAATGTTTTCTGTATACAGATGCATTCCACTTTAATAAATTTGCCCTCTGAAAATGAATGAAATTAATTATTAACAGACAAAAAAGACCTAACGAGTGTGTCAACCATTTTGTTCTAGACTGAAAACTAAATGAAGTAGAATATAAAGACATTTATTATGTTAGGTAGTTATATGTAAGTTAGAATTTATCAATTTGAATAATATCTGGAGCAGTATCTTATTTGATTATCGTACAATGGATTCATTATTAAATCAGTATGGCTTGATCTCCTTGATTACCTTGTCTAGAAAAATGTTGTGTATTACTTAATACAGTATTGTACATGTATATTCAGTAATACACACATTTTGTATAATATTGCCCTAATGATGTGGATTATGTGCAGTGTTGATATCACTAAGATACCTGTACACATATTTATCCTACAGGTTATGTAGTAAAATTCAGATAATCCAGAATAATTTGTTAGTCTAGTTTTAAAATGAAAATATGTCACATAAGTTGGCTGGAATGGTGCTAGACAAAGAACATATTTTTGACAATGCCTCATAGAACATTTGAGTTCGATAAGCTCTCATTTATTGAAGGATAACTGTATAAAACAGTCTCTTGAATTTGTTTTAGTTGTGTATCCAACCCCCTGGTTCCACGATGTGTCCTATTTGGGAAAACCCATTTTATTGTCAATCTTTTATAACATGGTGATTTTTATTTTTCAGTTGCCCACTTAGCTGTATGTGGGAAGGGTTTGAAACACCCTGGTCAAAGGCTGTGTTGTACCAATGCTACAGTAGAAAAATACCATGTGGCTGCTAATAAATATTTAACCGATAGTCTTCATTCTGGAACTGCTTTTCTCAAGAAATTTCTAATGGATAAACACCAACAATATGAAGGTAATTTTCAGTCTAGCTTGCACGTTATTTATTTTGACATTATATGAGATTCAATAGTATAATTATAGGTTTAAGACAGTATCTATCTGTGAAAATCGGGGTGTGTGAAGTTAGAAACATCCGCTACCCCCCAAACACAAATCAGATATTACTTTACATGTATATTAGTTTAATTTTGTAGGTTTTGGTAAAGCCTTTAATAATGCCTGCTTGTTAAACTTACATCAGGTTTATTTTTATCATGAGAGATGTGTGTGTCTATTAGTATTACACCATTTCTAGTAAGAGATCACATGGTTGTCAAGGGCTAGAAGTCTAAGCCTTTTATCCATGACAATGTTGGTCAGTGTGGCAAAGGTTAACGTCATAATACACTTAATGTATGTTAACTTTCTACCGGTACTCCACATTTCACATAGAGGACAAAGATAAGTCCGCAATGAATAAAGATATGGATTTATGTGATTATTTTATGACACAATTGATTAATTATTGTAATTTTTATAGTCTTTGTTTAAAAACACTCATTTTATGATTACTCCAGAATTGTCAAGTTGTTAAATTATAAAATTTGTTTAAATGCTCATTTTACAATATGTAACAAAAAGCTAATATAGATGGTTTATTGCACTGCACTTGACTATTGCTGAATATATGTAAATATATCATGGTTTATAATTGGAAGAGGTAAAAGGGCAGAGCCAAGGGTAATAAAATCCTCAACAGGGGTAAACTCCTCAAATGGATGTGTATTCAGTAGGTTGGATTAGTATTGGTTTTGATCTGTGAATATAACAGGTAGTAAGCCGTCTAGTCAAGTTATTTATAGATCTATGTAAATGTTACCTGTACTTAGGTTAACATAAGTATAAAGTAGGGCATGGTATTGTAATGCATGTACGTTTCTTCTACTGCTTCAATTCTTTCTCACAATATCCTTTCTTTACTTTTAAATTAAGGGACATTACCTGCCTTGTTTCTTTCCAAAATAATAGTTTTGAGTTCATGACCTAAAAATTATTGGTTTAGTTCAGTAGTTTAAATGAAATACTGAAATTAGATGATCTGAACAGAAAACCTCCCTAGCTTATTTGAAAAGGAGGGAATAAGATTTAAAATACATTAAGCTTATACACATACTTATAACTGACAATGCAGATATCCCAATGATTACTACTGAAGAATTGATACTACTCATTTTGGTTTCTGGAAATCCTACAGCAAATCGAAAAATTATTAGTTCAAATCAATCAGATCGGAATTCAGAAAAACTAAAAATAGAACCATTCAATAACTATAATATATTGTGAAACTTGGTTATGAGAAGGCCATTAGAGTAATTACACCCGCTCATTGTTAACAGACATCAAAACACTCATAAAACGAGACATGTAGATTACCTGCTCATCTTCAAAGATATTTAATTACATATTGCTGTCATTGAAAACAAAGTCTAGAAAGCTATTAGCCTAAAATGCAACAGTTAATGTGCAAAAAATAACACGATTCCCGCATGGCTGAAAAACATTCAGGCTCTCCTAGGGGTGATTTCAATAAAGAAACAAAACACAAAATACAAAGTCAGACCATTATTGTTTGAGATTTATAAACTAAGTGCTAGTTGATAGAGATCTGAGCTCGTTGAGACTGATTAAACCAATTGTATTTTGTTATTGTTTGGAGATTGACTAAGCCTTGGGCATTACCAAGCAGTAACCCCATTATGTAAGAGCTTGTATTGTTTGGTCTTTGGATCACCTGTATAACACCTCTCTGATGAAGAAAATCACACTCCAGCCCACCTACCATGTATTTTGAGAAATCAGTAAACAGAGAGTTACAAAATTCTTTTGAGAAAAAAATCTCAAACAGACCTTGAATGTATAAGTGACATTTGAAAATGCCAGAACGACTGACTAAACTGTACATAAAAGACAGAATGAATTATTATACTAGTGTACAAGTTTACAGTTGACTGATGTTAAACTGCACACAATTATGAATTAAAGTCCATGTTTGAAGTACAATTTGTTATTACACATATTGCTTTTTTGATGTTCATACAGGTACATAATATGTATCTGAGAATTTTACATGACAATGACTTTAGTAGATTCAAATGATTACCCGGTAACCCAACATTTCTATAATATTTGTATTATCTAAGAATGAAATCTGCAGGGTATGCTGAATCAAAGGCCATGAGCATCCTTTTGGAATTTTATTTGGTTTTAGAGATACACATACATGTACGTGCTTAGCAATTTAGAATGCCAGTGCTCCAAATAATTCCATGTTAAAAAGATTGAAAAAGAAGTTTATTTTTTCATTTATTTGAAATCTCCTAGTTTTGAAGATTGAATTGTGAATTAAAGATCATTGAGACACGGTGTAGCCTACCGGAAAGTTATTGATGACTCAGAATGATTTAAATTACATTCAGTCAATGGCTTCATCTGTTACAATCCTAGATAACAGTAAATTTATAATTCATTATATGAATGATAATATTATGATGATATATAATCTATAGTTTACATGTATATATTATTTATCAACAAGTCATTCATTATTGGTTATATTATTCTAAATTTCTGTTGATATTGATTCAGTTTTCATGTAGTCATAGACTTTAAAGAAGAATAATTTACTGTTCTACCATGTACATATTGGCAAACCAATTAAACCTTTGGTTTTAAAAGGCGGTGAGAAATCATTTGACAAGAATGAATTGAGGATAATTTATAAACTAAACTTGAAATATTGGATGCAGATTGGATGAGGTCGTATAACACGAATAGTTTGAATATTTCTGTCTTGCTTATAAAGAAATGCCTCTCCATTTTGATCGGTGTTTTGATTTCAGCTTATATAGTGTCATTATAAATAAATTTCCATATTAACAATATGTTCTATAACTTCCAAAGTATTTTGATATTAAAGTTTTTTAATACATGTACCTAATATGTCTAGTTATGTCTACTCAGTTTATAGACAACTCTCAATATTTCTACCCTGATACTGTCCATATCAACAGAGAAATGACCCTCTTTGACCGCTAAAAATGTTTACCTCTTCCAGGAAACATTGAACTTTGAAAGTGGTCCTTTATCAAGTTCGTTTATAGGCTCCCCTACTTACTAGTTCTGCCACAGCATGCTACTTTAGCACTACATGTACTTGTGTGTTTATGCCCGTGTGAGATGTTTTAATATGGCGCTATAGATGATGAAGTGTGCGTATGTGTGGTATAATAAAGAGTTAGTTGATATTATTGATGTTCTGTACAATAATTATTGATCTACAGGTTTCTTCTATTGTATTGATTATATGAGACGACTTGGTAGACAAAACTACAACCCAATAAAAAAAATATACCTGAAAGCTCATTCCTTATAGTACCATCTTACAAAGAACAAACAATACATGGTGTAAATTTCATTATACAAAAATCCTTGGATCAGGTTTCCAGATTTCCCAATTGAGAACTAATGGATGGTAGGCTAGAATTGTTTATGAAATAACATGTAGGTGGAGGAATAATGTCAGCAAACCTCTTCAATATAATTAATAAATGACAGAGAAATTATTTTTAAGTCGTAGGATGTTCTTATTAAATCAAATATTCATTTGACAAAACTCAACATTTTATATCCCCTCTAAGGAAATGAAATTACGCATGAATCTTTTTCATTTAATACCATATTTGTCTATTTTCTGGTTTATGAAAATAATTTAGACAGCTTAGGAAATCAACAAGTACCTAAATATATTACATGTACTTAACAGCATCCTCCACTCTGAAATTGTATATCTATTTAGCATCTACATGTATATTTCGTATATAAAATGAACAAGTATAAAATGGATTTTTTTCTTTACTCTCCCAGAGGATTATCAGAAGAATTATTGCATTGCAATGGCCTCTTATCTTGTTTATAGAATTAAATACATCCATCACATTATTAAAAATACTTTATGCTCAAAATAATATTAAATATTTATTAACTTCTCCAAATAAAATACATTTACAATCTTAAAACTAATTTAAACGGATATAAACTGTCTAAACTTTCAAAAACCTTCAATTGCTTTTAAAAGTTGAAGTTTTTCTCATTTTCTTCTCTGCATGGCATATTTATTCTATATTCAATAACAGAAATGCGTCAACATTTTAGATCTGGGTCACTTCAAGTTGTTGTACCCAAACAAAGTCAATATTTTCCTTGGCTAATAAACCAAGATCATTAGCTCGGAATTTAACAAAAGGAATTAGAAGAATTTTGCTCTTGCAGTGTTAGTTCTACATGTATAAAAGTTGTCTTAAGTTTCACTCGGAGTTTGTTTAAAGGCCCATGTACATATGTACTTAAGACCGTCAAAAGTTAGCTCCTAAAGAGGAATGAATTAAGTGACTTAATAAAACTACTTAGGGCTTACAAGGCATTTCTGGATTAATTTACCGAGAGTTAATTTAAAAGAGATATTCCTGTACGTGGGATATGTGTTCAGAATCAAACTTCACAAAAATGGGACTTTTCCTGCTAAGTAGGTGTAGGAAGGTTAAAGCAAACAATGTTCTTCATCAAAGTGACCAATATGAAATTGATTGGATAATGACACATTGTGAAATGGAGCCTGTGTCGGCCATATTGGTCCAATCAACTTGTTAATGGCTTTTATTGTAAAACAATATTTACCTTCACAGACCAACACTAAGGTTCAATAATAATTTGTACTAAAGCAAATCTAATCAAATCTTATAGGTCACGGAGACAAGTTTTAATGTGATTACCATCGAGTGAGAGAAAATAGTCCTAATCTCCAACAGAAAGCATAACTCATTTTCTTCGCCTAACTTTTAACTTATCATATTAACACTAAATATTTAACCCCGACTGAGTTTAAATAGTACATATTACACATAGACTTGATTAACTAGTAATAGTCGTGTACGTACAGTGCTCTCGAAATGGTAATTTCATTATGTTATTAAGTGTTAATGCCCCTATGGTTTATGCAGAACGACTGCAAGTTAGTTGCGCCTCACTGAGAACATACGCATTATATATTTGTTGTGTGTAGGTCTTCGCTTCACTGAGTTTTCGTATATATTTAGTCTGGTTTTTAAGACATCATATACGTTTTCTCATGGTGGACTGTTTTCTTGGGGTGTTTTTTAGGGAAAAGTTTTTAATGTTTTTCAGTCACTATAAGTCACACAAGTCATTTATGTATTGAAAATGCAGGCCTTTTCTGAGTAAATAAAAGTTCCATTTTTATGAACGCTTGTAAAGGTTAAAGGAACAGAAATATTTTGATGTCCTTTACAAACTTACCCCTAACGGCACCGTTTTATTTTGAAAATTTCTGCTCGCATTGAATGATTATATTCTCATTGATTCAACCAATGTTGCAATGCTGACTTTTAAGAAAATAACATTGTGTAGTACAATGGACAATCCAGGCATTGGTGTTAATTCCTTTCTGATTATTATAAGTTTGTACAGATATATACACAGTGTCTTTCTAAATTTGTACAGGTCTCAGTTCTGAGAAATATGAACATTTTATAAAACCTGTAATAGTCATGCTTGATTCATGGACATGTATTATCTTCATACAGAACTGTTTGGACAAAATAACTGAGCCTATGCTAATTAATCAGAACAAAAAAGAATGAAAGTCATTTGTTATTTGATGCAAGTCCAGAATAGTTAGTGTTACTGGTTTGGTCTTTAATTTGTACCCAGACATTTACACTGAGACAATAATTTGCGTTTAATTGGGTATTATTTTCAAGAATACTCGGGATATTTTCCGTGTACACTACTTGACCGATTTAGAATATCGTAGAATATCGTGAGTGATTCAACATTTTGCAATGGCGGGCGTATTTAGCACCAAGAAAAGGTTCGAAACAAAAGAAACAAAGGCGGCCGATTTGATGGGACGAGATTGAATGTTCAAAGCTTCATTTAAGCTAATTGTCAGGACTAATAATGATTGACGTACAAGTTAAGAGTCTTGAAGGTTGTTATTTCTGACTTAAATCTCTAACAAAGGAAATTAGTCTAGTGTTGGCACTGGGGATTATTATAGTCTCTCCCTAGTGTAAATTTGTCTGCTCTAAATATCTTGCACTCTTTACTGATATCACCATTTTCCACTTTTTCACTTCCTTTTAATGAGATATTATTACAAAAATATGGACAATGAATCAGAGCTTTATTAGAGCCAGCAGTACTGTAATTCTAAAGAAATTAGTTAAAACTATATTGTAATGTGGTTGGATATTGTCGTTAATCCAGAATTTTAAAAACACTGCATTTGAACATTGCATTAGAATTGTATTTGTTAAATACTGTATTGGAATTGCATTAAATAAACACAACATTTTAAAAACGCTGCATTGAAACTGCATTTTATTTTTTTAAACACTGCATTTTTATATGAATTGCATTTTAAAGGCAATGCAAGCCAAATGCATGTTACTACTTACCATCCAGACGACTGATCTAGCATTTTTATAGTAAACTGCCTACTAAAAGGGTAATTGATAAAAATTGTACTAACAAAAAAACGCTCAACTGAATTTAGGCATGAAATTGTTTGAACTATTTTATACTTTAGTTTAAAGACCACACAAGTAATAGTTGAGGTGATAATTACATGAACATGTACATGGTAGGAGTGTGGCTTTTAGCTCCACTAATGAATATAGACAGGTGTTAGCTATAGAAAAAAAACACATAGAAAATAGAGATTTTTTGGGGGGCGAAGAAAGTTTATTTTTCAGAATTCTTTAAGCACATTGACTGAGGCTCATCATGGTATGGGAAAGGAGTTAAATTATGTAAGGGAAAGGCTACAAAACAAGATCCCCCATTCATGGAAAGGGGATACTTACGCATTGATAACAAAAAGGGCCACCATACTGCTGAATACTTGGTCCTGGGTGGGTTTTTTCTTATTATTAATGTTCCATATAATTTCTGGAAATTATGAATTTCATATTTTGAGTGTTTCAATCCATAATCGAAAAAGATTGGTCATGTTGGGACCATAGATTTCTTGATGATTGTATTGTACATCTGTTTTGCTAAAGAAGCATGAATCATAATTTTTAGAGTCAAGCTGTCAAAAAAACTTTCAAGTTAGTGTGATTTTTAGATCTTTTAGCTGGGATGGCTTTGATGATTCATGTGGCACATGTTTGTGAAGAGTGTGGGTATTCCTATTAGCAAAATATATCAGTTGTGTTCGAGAAAAGGTGTGAACAACCTGTCCCTTTTCATTCTGTAGCCAAATTATCTAGTAAACTATAAACGTCACCTATGACCTCATTCAAGTGAAAAAGACAGCCTAAAAGTATCTATGATGAAATACTTGTGTTTGCGCTCCCCATGTTAAAATTGTCAAGGTAGTTAGAAATTCTAACTGTCAATTCGACACACCTGTTGTGTTTAAACTATAAAAAGTTCAAAAGGTGCATGAAGGCAGGCCATGAGGGTTAAATCCCTCCATCTGTTACTGGACTGAGCAGAAAAACTATAATACATGTATGAATGGTAGAGGTTGATGAAGTAATTAAAAATGGTGGCCAGCTGCTGTCAGTCTGGAAAGCAAGAAGCACAGTCAGTATGGTGGGAGGGGAATATTGACCCGTTTTATCAATATGTCTGGTTTACTGCGCTACAAAACTACATAATAAATACCTTTCTTGTGCTTTCCTTTAATCAAATATTATTTTCTGAAATAGACAGCCAATTTGGAGTTTTATCGAATGTTTTGTCTGTGGGAAGTTAAAGACATTAAGATATAAAAAGATCTGAAAAATTGCACTGTCAATAAAAATATTGACCCTGTTCTTAAATTAAAGTGTTATAAAAAAAGAAGAAAAAAAAAATGCTTGGGCTCTATGCCCTTGCAGGTAGTATTAAGTCCTCTGTACCATGTTACTGTCGGCACATGTAATATATCAAAGACGTGCAAAGCTCTGACGGTTGATCCAAGTCTAAATATCATACATGTATAAACCAGTTAATACCAGTTATTGTGTGAAGAGACTGGATCATAAAGCATTAGGTTGAATTTAACTGTTTTCCTTTTCCGGAGACCTGATTCTATGATTGAAAAAGATTTATTTTTTTATTCAAATATTTCTCAAAAAAAAACCAAGGTTTTCTTTTAAATATTTTAGCAATCGTATAACATATACTAGTCTTGATCTCTCCAGCAACAATTTGCTTCTGGCAAATCTGTATTGAGTGTCAAAGGTCATTCTGAATTGAAAGAACACCTTGAACAAAAATATATAAAAAATTTAATTATTTGGTACTTTTTCCTGGAAATTATTTTCTTGTGGAATGTTTCTGTAAGCCAATATTTTAAATCCTATTGTTATGTATAGCTTTATTATACATTAGCTACACGTATGGACTATTATCACAAGATTAGATTTCTTCTAGAATCCTTATATTCACATTGAGATTTTAATTTGTCCAACCCTAAGCCCCTCAAGCATTTATGTGTAACCAAACACTGAAAAGGTTTGTCCAGGCAATATATAAAGAAGATAAACAGCCTTTCAAAATGTGTTTATAACATTATCTTCTGGCAATAGAAAAGAGAGTATAAAAGTATGTTATGAATTCTTCGCTTGTATGATCGAAAAAAAAAGAGGTCTTGTTTGTTCGTGTGTGTTGTTGGCCTGGTAATAAAGGACCTAGACGTAGAATAGGGGCCTTGGTATGAAGTGTGTGACACACGACTTAGTACAGTCTACACACTACCAGTAGTGTAACATAAGGCTTTGTTCAATAATCTTCATTCATAGTCACTCCACAACCCTACTGAATTAAAGAACCAAGGTATGTGATGTATGCTATGACAACACAACTATGTTGGATCTGTTTGCCTACATTTCTATGGTAGCTTTAATTAATCTACAGGATGAATAGCACTCTATATAAAGCATTGATCATGGAATTTGCTTCAATCAACACTGCTAATAGATATTAATTTTACCTACTCCTTATTTTAATATAATAATTATACAGAGACCATGACTCCAGAAAATATATATACATACATGTATGGACTTATATACAATGGGTGGTCTATGAGGGCTAACCTATATTGATAACTTGGAATTGGTTTAATAAAGTGTTTAATATTTAATCAAATTAATGTTAACTTATGTTCTGTTAGCAGTTGTTAATAGTAATAATTCATTTAGTAAAATTGATACTGTTACCTCTTTATTAATTCAAGGTTTTTACATTCTACCTTTGAACATAAAATTAGGATTTGGTCCATAGCAATATTAGATTTCTTACTGCAAGTACATTTAATTTCTATGTCAAAATGTCATACCGCTCCACTAAGGTTATGCAGATCAATGCACTATTGTATAAGTCTTTTAAGCAAGGCTTATAATATAAAGTATCGTATGGTAATTGATATTTTTCTTTTGTTTTCCTAAAGCAACATATCCATTACTTACGTATGCATTTTTAATTTGTATTGAAAGCTTTTTTATTTGTACAAAACCCTTAATATAATGTTTAACACAAGTCCTAGAATTACCGTGTTATGAAAAATGTATCACCTCCTTTAAATGAACATTTTAATGTTGTATCAAATTATGTTTAATTATTAACAAAAACGTATGGTAATGACTTGATGTTATATTTATGTACAATGGTAGTAGTCTTTCGTACCTGTTCAACATCAAACAGACACATATACAGTTTTATTTTAAAAGCGTAGTCAAGCCGGTTTTTAATGAAGGCTCTAAGATGCAAATATTCAATAGATATTTGAAATGAACTAAGTCACCTTCCCTTAATCTAGTTATTGATGAAAGCAGGATATGCAAATTGAAAACCAGGTCATTTGGATGAGTGCCATCAAGTAATGATGGAAAGAATTAAAAATAGTCTGAGAGTGCATGAAGTTCGAGGTCCTATAAAAGAAATGTTGTTTTTGACACTGTGCAAAGTTTTCTTCTTATTGATCATGTATATAAATGGCACAGTAAGTGTACATGTTGACTGAGAAGGAACATTGTTTGAACATGGATTTCAGATGCTGATCAACTTCTGGTCAGTTGTGTTACATCAAATATTTTCAACCACCCATTACAAGCGCGATGCTACTGTTGTATTTTGACCCAAAGAGTATGCCTGCCAACCCTTGGTGGTTTTCTCAGAACTCTTCACTTTGGTTATTGCAGAATTGGAATCTGGAAATTGAACCTCCTGGGAAAGTTACCTTGGGGCATGAAGAGGCAGCAGTACATGAAGTTGTATCATACACTTTCAAAAACAAGATTCCTTTTCAGGAACAATTGAACGACTTTGTGACAAGTTATAGAATTCCCCCAACCCATGTATATATAGCTATATGGTTGAAATACAAATAAGGGTATCGGTTTTGAATATTATCTAGAATGTTTATTTTTTTAGGTCAAGATTTAAACTTGTATCACCTGTTAATGAATTAAAGGAAATTTTTTATTAATAAACCTGTTTTCACTTGAAACATGTCGGTTACAAGTACATGGTGAAATATCCGTTTTTATGACTAACGGTAAAAGTATGTTTTTTAGGTAGTTATAGGCCACAAATTGAAACAAGATGGTGCCTAGGATGTGTAACTTGTGCTTGTTAATAAACCCTAAACTCAATGACTTCTGGCCTTTATCGCCAGTAAACACAGCTTTCTATTTTTACCCAAAGTTTTTAAATATGAGAAGGGTGTATATTGTTTTATTTTAACAGTATCTTTACTTAATTACCTACCTCTACCTACACACATATCCTAGTCTATTGTTGTTCTCTGTAAACAATTTACAGGCGCTTGGAGCGTTTAGTTCCGATTGTAAAGAATATTTTCCAGATATAATGCCATAGACATTTTTTAATCTTTCGATATCTATTTGGCATTTTTATTCATCATCTTGTAGGGCTTTAAAAATGGTTGGCTAAAAGTGGGTTAAACTGAGACTTTAATGCGAAATTTGTTATAAATTTTCCTTCTGCATCACTTCATTCAATACCCCCATAAAGATTATCTGTTTATTTTATGACCAGATCTTGTGGGTTATCAAAGAAATATGTAAAACAGTTGTATGAATTACTAGCTCACTTTAAACTCTGATAAAAGTGTGAAAATGTTGGGCTCCTCATTTCTTTATAGCAGGGGAAAGGTTAATAAGATGGCTGGAAGATACATATCACTGGTTATCTATTGAAAAAATACAAAGAATTCACATAGCGTGTGCTCCATGAATAATATAACCAGGCTTTACTTTATGGAAATGTGACATGGCTTATAAAAGGCAACCCTCTTATTTAAATTTTATCAGCTAGTTATTTTTGACAAAGGTATCCAAGATCAGAGAATTCTTTGGTGCACTTTAATAGATAATAATCTGTGATCATAATAAAATCATTGTTATAGCCTGACTCTGGTGTTGGATGAAAGAAAGAAAAGAATAACAGGGACCAATATGAAATAAGCAGTTGAGTTTTGTGTCTGGTAATGTTATAATAAATCACAATAAAAAGGTACATGAGTTGGTAGTTGTTAACTATACAAGGTGTCTGATAGGAGATTGATAACCTTTAAGTTCAAGTCCTACTCATGACATCTTGCAACAAGAGGTGTTCTTTCTTAGTAAAAGTGATAACATTTTTCAGTTGAACAACAAGGAAATGTTTAATGTGACTGACTAATGGTCTCTAATTTAAGTCCTGTCAATATTCTTCATTAACCTTGTAGCAGGATTGTCTGAAAGTTGGTATCAGTTGAAGTGTAGCTAGGTTAAATCTCATTTCCTATTTTATGATTGGCAGTGGTTATTATGAATATTTTAGATTGATTGAAAACAATATCCTGTTTTGCTTTAAATCTTAGTCATTTTCTCAAAATTGACTTAACATGATAATTTAAAATACAAAAGTACCAAAAATATGATTAGCTATGTGAATTATCCAAATATACAAGCTGTATCAGGTGTTCCAAAATAGAGCCAACATATACTGCCTCGTCCACAGTACTTTTTGTTACATATAGTTATGATAAGAAAATAATTATTGCTGACATTGATGTATTTTGTTACACGTTTTTATGTACCTTCTATTTGAATGTTCTACATATTTGTTACGTGTACAAACCAAACTCCAGACAATGTTAAATATTCATGCCATCATATATAAAGTTGTATGTTTTACTATGATGAAGAGATTATTTAATGTGATTATTGGCTACCTTCCATACAATAAACACCACTATGATGTGTATATTTTTTGAACTGGTGTAAATGCTACTATTGATATCATAGTTTATTACCTTTATTGTTTCTTAAACCAAGTGATGAACCATGGGGCCTACAGAAAAGAAATATAAAGATAACAATTTGCTTAAATAAATAATAACATTATTATTAAATGTACCCGTGGTTTAATCAAATATAGTCATTAGTATGAAGATACTGTGTTAACCTAAATCTATCTGAACCTTCTTGGTGTAGATTATAATTTGTTTTTTTGAGCCAGGAAGTACATGTAGCCACCAAGTGCTGTGCTACCCACTTGAGTCTTCTTGTTCTTCTTCATGGAGGCAACACTCTTTACTAAAGTTCTAAGGCTGTTACAATTTAACTATAATTGACATGAAACTTGCTTGTTCCTTGGACAATTACATATTGATTGACAGACTACAAGATGGTAGGGATGACATCATACTTGGTTCCTTGTCCATGTTGTACGGCCCTACGTATTTGTTAAACTAGATACCATCTTCAGTTACTGATTTGATGTAGATGTTAGCATGTTTTTCCATGAAAATCATCCTGATGATATTAAAAGTTGAATAAAACTAAGGTTGGATTTCTTGAACTCCCCCTACATTTAGGGATAAATTATGATCCATTCTGGATTATCTCCCAATAAGGAACATGTATGTAGGAGCCAATACACAATTTACAATATTTCACTTATTGTACCATGTTCTGCATGTGAATCAGTCAATACCCATACCTTACCAGAACAATTTCTTAATTTGTTAACCTAAAATCAAAAAGAAAATGAAATAAAGTCATAGATTTGTAATTATTACATGTATGAGTCATGGCAGACATTGATGACAAAGTTTATGGTAAAGTATTTTTGTAAAATTTCATTCCAAATGAAATGGATATTTTTTTCTTTATAAAAACACCATAATGCATTACACTGCTAATCATAATTATGTAGTGTTACAATAATATAATTAATTTGATGCCTTGATTTGATTAAAATTGTGAAAAATGATTATCGGCCTTTCAGACTAAATGTCATCATGCAAAGTTGATTCTTGTTTTTAAAAAAAAAATCCCCAGTTGAATTTGATGTTGTGAGAGTTGCAAAGTTTTTTGTTGGGGTGTCGTCTGCTCATCATGCAGTAACATCAAAAGAAGTGATTAAAACTGGTGTTAGGTTGATAAACTAATTAATCCTGTAAGCTCATTAGATTTAATTAGCCTGCTGAAGGTAGTATGGGTTGTATCTGTGTCACTTGTCATTCATAATTTCACCAGGCTTGAGTTTGAAGAATTTTATTTCCTGTCTGCATTTGTTTCAATCATTAATCAAAGTATTCAAGGGTTTCTGCTAAGGTCATGACAGTTATCTTTCATAATATGTAGATAATGTATGTTTGGCAATTAAAATTTCCAATTTTGAAAATAACCAGTGGTTAATTGCCTGCCAGGCAATCACAATCTGTCATTCTAGGAGGACTATGTATTTGGGGTTGTTATTGGACTGCTCAGCAGAATCTGACAGTGTTTTTGTTCTGGCCAGTCGTACTAGCAATTTTAAGTTTGGCAAAATCAAGCAAGATAACTAAGCTCTAATCAACAGTCATAAATTCTGCAATAAAATTTTTAAAATTTGCATTGTTCAGTTCATGGCATGCCCAAAAGTTTAGATATATAAGTTTATGATGTTACCATATCCTCCTCTTGTTGACTGCAAGAATTTCAACTTTTTGACCTTTTATAAAAAATATCTACAATAACAAGTACCGGTATGTGTTGAAAACATTCTGATAACTAAACAGTGGTTATGATCTTTCTGAAACCCAACTTAATTCTTACTTGCAGCTGCTACTATGTTATATATTGTACATTTCTAGGTTTTGTATTATATAGAAATTTATGAGGGTCAAAAAAAAAAATAACATCAAAAGCTATGACAAACAAAAGTAGAAAGTGTTAATATGATAAAGTCATTTGTTTGATTAGACTTGATAAATGTGTGCAAGAATTAAAAACTGTTGCACCCGGTTAATTTACTTGATGATTAACCTATTATGTTGGCTTTCATCTCAACAATACTCATTTATAATTCATGCCATCCGTCAGTCTGCATATACCAGTGCCTGAATATTTTAACGACAAAAAAATAGATAATGTCGGCATAACGTTTACTTGAACCAAACTTTGGGAGTTCAGATTTCTCGATTGGGGAGCACATACAATAAAGCTACATAGAAGCTGCTGCATTATTTTATCACTTTGCTTAATCTGAAAAACCGGGGAAAAGCTTTGACAGCTGGGAAAGTAGGATCGCACATACTAAATCAATAGTGACTAGTTTTGGTCTGTTAAGGTAGTTAGCTCAGCCTAACCCCCATTTTATAGCTGGCAATTGTCATGCGCTTCACTGATTGTGGAGAAAAAATGTAAAATATTTGACATGTCGAAATGGTGCCAAGAGTTTAGAAGAGTAAATTGTTCTTCCATTTTCCTACCACCATTGTTTGATATTTTGAGTTGTACTACATGGAATTACATCAGGGGGGATGTGCATCATTTATATCAGCATCAATAATAGTGGACGGGTCACTTAAAACAATTGATTATACCCTGCCCTTAAATCAAGACCATGGAAGCACAATTTCTTTATGATTATGTTTGCAGATGGCTAGACATTTTAACTACTCTTTTATGGTTAATAGCTTCAGGGTAAATACTGCTTGATTATATTTCAGTTAATTAGTTTTAACTAATTGTCTAGATTTGGAATTAAATTAAAGTCTTACAATAGACTACCACTGCTCTACTGGTATTTTATTGTGAAGTAAAAACCAAATTGGAAATAAAACCTACAGTTCAGTATTGCCTGGAAATTAATGATGTCTGGGGACATTAAAATTAAAGTTTAGTTAAAAACTAAAACAAAGGATACTTTGTATAATAAAGATGGTTTTGGGGCACTAATAACTAGATTAAATACTCAGTCATGATTTAAAAATAATCTATGTACTAAAAAATCTCTGAGACGTAGTAGATGTGCCGTTAACTTTTTTCATTTCATTTCTTATCAAACTGTCTTTTTTCTTATCATTTTAACAAATTTTATTTCTATTGTGTTACAAGGAACTTTTTTGTCTATAAAAATGATAGTTTAAAAAGTAATTGTATAGAGGACTGCTGGGATGTTTTCAAACACTAGAAACAAGTCTGATGTTAGGCCTGTTTATTGTCTATCAGTGGTAATTTGAGTCCTGATTTTATTATTATTATAAAGTTAACAGCAAGCTATCACTGAATGTGTCTTATTAACATGGCTATTACAAGTAGATTTATTATAAACAATTTACACTAGGTTTCAAACAATTTATATCACACAAGTAATACACTAAACACAAGTTTTCTACGTTATTTCTCAAGGCTTCACTAGACGACTATATAGTTCAACTAACTATGTCTATAGCTTTACTAGAGTAGTTGATCATTGTTAATCTAATAGACAGTGGTGCTGTGCTATTCCAACAAAACATAGAACAAACAGTACATAAGTCAACTTTAAATTTTGTTGAAAAAAATAAATAAAAATATGGATGTTTATGTAACATAACATTATGAGGGAAAGAAGGAGTCACTGATCATTAATATAGACATCTAATAGATAGTGGTGCTGTGCTATTCCAACAAATAGGACACGAGTCAACTTTAAATTATGCTTTTAAAAAAAATGAAAATGGGTTTTAATATAACATAAGGAGGGAAAGAAAGAGTCACTGACTCTATTTTACTGAAGGAACAAGTTGAATTTATCAGAAAAAGATATTAAAAGAAAATAATTTACTTTCAACAGGTTAAACTGCTTATTGAAGATATAGAAAAATGTTGAGCAATTTATTTAAAGGCGGTGCTAAGAAATTCTTTGGTATAAAAACAACTTTAAGCTATTAGTTTGTTGGATTTAATTAATTGAAATAGTGCCAAGTTGAAATTGTTTGCCTAAAGTTAAAGAATGAATTAATGCTGCCATCTTTAAAGTAAATGGTGAGAGATTGATTCTAGTTTGATAGATGTGTTTATCACTTACAGTTAAACATACATAGAGATCTGATAACTTTATATAACCTCTGATGACAGCCATAGACCACCTTACCTTTCATTGAAATACTTGAATATCTTTTAAGCTGGTGAATTCCTGCAATGTTGGCAAATGATTTTAGAGAGATTTAAAGGCTGTTGATGTAAGTCAATCAAGTGTGATTGATATAGAAATTAACGAGTCACTTGACTGAGTCTACATAGGAAGCACTGTACAGCGGTGGCAGTCTGAAAATCAACGGAATGAATAACTATGTTACTGGAACTATTGAAGAGCGACCAGCTTCTAAACTCTGTTACTGCTAATTTAGATGGTTTCAGTCATCCCCACAGTTTAAAACAACTATTTCTACCAAGCTTAAACATGTACTTAACCAGTCATATATACAAACAGTTGTAACACTCCTGGCTGATAAATCATAATACACATCATATAACAGACAAGTTTCACTTTATGAATATAGTTGATTCAGAATATCATTTCTATAAAATAAATTTGCTAGATACTAGAATCTGTCCACAACTCAAATTATTTTGCATTTGCTGTGAACAAGGGTTAGGGATCAGGTTTAGTTTACTTATTAGAACAAATTGGTGGACAGATTCTAACATCACCAATTAACTTATTTATATGTTAGTAAAAATTCAACTGCATACTATATAGAATCATCCCTTTTAGTGGAAATGTATTGGTAAGTGAAATTTAGAGTTAAAGGTGCTTATTGGCCACCAAATATAGAATTGTTAGAATATAATTAGGGATAATTCGAAGATAGATAATGCTAGATCTTGCTACCATTAAGATTACCAGTAAAAATCTAAATTCAAGAAACTAAAAATATCCCAGATTCCTGTTAATCAGAATAATTTGTTAGAGGGGATATTCTAATAGATAGATACCAGTATATCCACATGTACATAAGAATGGGTTGTGGAAATATATTGCATTCACTAAATACTATTATTAAGATAATGAATTAGACAAAAGGCGTTGAATATTCATTAATCTGTTCACAATAGATGGTTTTATATGTAATAAATAAACAGTAGATAGTTGGAATAAATGTAGTGTCTGGTAAGTGGAGACATTGACAGCAACAAGATAGTGATTTTATTCAAATTGAAGGTGTTGGTGTCTGAGGGGTTATATGTAGTGCCAGTGATGGAAATACCGTAGGGAAATCAGCGAGTGCTTGATATATTACCACTACAATGTACTTGCAACATACTTTAATACCTATTTTACTTGATAAGCTTCCATTGCCATCATTCTCTTGACTGACTGGCCGAGTTACTCAGTTATCAAGACACATTCATATGTTGAGTGGCTATAAAGCTGCCCTGATCAATATAAGAGGCTAATTAAAAGCACAAAAAAATGAAAAGCATCGAAGAGATGCTAATGATAAGAGTAAAAAATACTCACTGGGAGAGATGAAAACAGTTAAAGAGGGACATTGACATAAAATAATTAGTTTTAATAAACATAAGTACTCAAGATGTGTTATAGTTCAATTGATTTAATTATAAAACCATTATTACAATCAATAAAAGTTTACGTAGGTAATTATTCTCAATATATAGCTACTTTTCTCTCATTTCAATCATTTTCCATACTTTATTTTAAAGTCTGGCTATTGTTTTCTGAACACAAGAGGTGTTGAGGATTGCAAATATTCTAGTTTAAAATAACACCTCCATACCTGTCTTTGAAAATGCTTTTCTTTCTAATTGGTTTATTTTTGTCCTTTGAACAGGGAAGTTTTTGTACTAAGAACAATTGTCTCAATATTGATGAAAGTTTAGGAGCTTAACATTGGAAAGTGTTAGGCATTATGAAAGTTATAAATGTCTTGTATTGGGATTTTTTGAGCTCTGTTATTACATGAGTTATAAGGGTCTCATATTGGGAAGTTTTAATCACTGTTATTTTAAAGGTTTTAAGTGTCTCATATTGGGATGTTTTAACCACTTGTGTAATAAATGTTGTGTATCCGCCATATTGGGATGTTTTAAACACTGGTATAATAACAGGTATAAGTGTCTCATATTTGGATATTTTAACCACTTGTATAATAAAAGTTTTAAGTGTCTCATATTGGGGACAGTTTTAAATACTGGCATTATAAAAGTTTTAAATGTGTACTGTGGAAATTTCAATTTCAGTTATGGTACTGAATGGAATACAGTATTAATGATTTGTTAAGCCTCACAAAGATTTAGCTCCAATGACAGTTTTCACTGTCTCATGATTTTAACAATTTTATAAAAGACTTCCGTGTATCATACTATGTGTTATATATAGAAAATTTTAACCTTAATGCATTTTCACTTTAAACTTTTAAAATAAATTCTCCCCTAAAATCTTGGATCAACTACGGGTATTGTAATATATGTCTGTTAGTAGACAAATCATGGCATGTAATTTGTAATCTATAGTATTTAATGACAACTACCAGGAATTATACTTGATTTCCATTAGTTGATTAGCATTGAATGACAGTCATTTACATAGACATTTTCTTCACGTCTGTTTCTGTACTAAAAGGAAGAATGGTGGCGCTGTAAATCATTCACATCTGCTAATAATGAAATTGAAGAAGACACTTGAAACTTTATTTGGAGAAAAAAAAGGAAATTTCTTTGCAAAGATCTTTCATGGAGTAAAAATGACAAATATTTGGGTCAGACAGAGCTTAAGTTGAGCATGTGGATGGATTTATCACACATAACAAATCATATGATAGAGTCTATTCAATAGTAGACACTCCCATTGCTTTGTACAGTGTGTCGGTATATACATGACACAAGGGGCAAAGGTAACATCTATTGTCAGTTTTCAAACATCGTTAAATCCTTCTCAGAAATCTGATCAGCTTGAAAAATTATGCGATTTGACCCTTGACTGGATGTAGTCAATTGCATTATTAGCCTTTCCTCAGATTATACGCAATCAGATATGAATATTATAAATGATTGATAATGCTGAAGTTATTTCATTCATGCTAATCCTTTTCATAATAGCTTTTCGTAAGATGATGTAATTAGTTAATACACTATACCTACAGTTTATTTAATAACACAAAAAATTTGAATGTTGTTTTGTTACCAATAATAGATTCTCCTTTAATTGTTGCAGCTCGGGTAAAAGATTACTACACATTCTCAATCTGTTTTAGTTTTTTAGCCCAATTTTTAAAAGATTGAAAGAAAAGTTGAAACAGACATGACACAGAAATGTTTGATAATGGGATTTTTACACTTTTAATAAATATCTTGTAACAAAGATTATTGATCAATATTTAGTTCTGAAACAAGATATGTCATTGGAAAACCAAACCTTCTGTAAAGCTTGGAAAAGCCACAATAAAATCTTTTCTTTTTGCCCAGCATTTATATGGTAAAATTAATGAATCTGTTAGCTGATGACAAAAGCCAGATGAATATAGGAAATTAACAATAACAATAGGTACATGTAGCAGGTGTTATTAATGATGTTAAACACTTGTCATATATACTCTAATATATCACATAAGGCATGTCATATATGTCATGACACTGTGACATATCAGATGATAAGGGGGGCAATATTATCAGTCCCTGAGAGCCAATGCATATGTTATGAAAATAAGGCTATAGATAATATTAATGACATTATAACAGTAAAGATCATTTCTTGCTCTTGTGCAAGAGTTATCCTTATTTCTCAAGGTGGACCTTCACTAAATCTGGATAATTGAATGGATTACAGATTTAATTGATATCTTAGATTTATCGCTTTTATATTTCCTGATCATTTAAATTGCTATAATTTCGGATAAAGATAAGTTTGGGTGTTAAGAATTGGCGACCTGTTTAATCCCAAGGGAACATATTGAAATTTAAAGAGATTTTTAAAGATTTAATTTCTGGAAATTCTAACTTCACTTCAGGACTCAGGATATCACCCTTATGTATTCTAACATTTAGTCTGTTTGGTGCTCTGCTCTATGTCATAATCTACATTTCATTTCATATCTAGATTTTAATTCCTGATATTTAATTAAGCAATATTATGTGAACGTACATTGTATCATACGACAGGTGTTGCTCTTTGAATATTTGTGCTTATTGAGTCTTCTATTGACTACCATGGCTGAGCCCAATAAATGCATTGTTCTTTTATGAAAGTAAGTCGAGCCACATGCATAAACCATTATTCAAGTACTTGTAGCCTTAGTGTTGTTGAAATTGTTGCACTTTCATCTAATTATGTTTTCCTTATTTTTTCAGAACGATCACAACTTTTCTTAGATGAGGCACAGAACAGAACTTCCGTTCTTTTAACTCACATGCACAATATTCCATGGACAAAACACCACGATGCAGTGAAAGACTTTTTTCTCGATTTAGAGAAATATATCATAGGACAGAACGACAATCTGCATGAGAGTGTTAATACTTTCTTTAGTAAACTCTTTCCTTCAGTATTCTATTACACTTTAAATGATCCCTCTTTTATACAAATGGACGACAAATACCATGATTGCCTTTCTATGCATGCCGAACAGATCCGACCCTTTGGTAAAGTGCCTCACGAGTTAAACAAGAAACTACATCATTCCTTAAAACGCTCCAGATCCTTTGTCAGTTTGTTGACCAATATCGTGGAAGCCATGAACACCACTGAAAATATCAACATAGATAAAAATTGTGTGGATGCTGTCACCCGTCTACAGTATTGCTCGCGATGTCACGGACATACAAATGTAAAGCCATGCCACGGTTTCTGTTTAAATGTGATGAGAGGCTGTCTTTCCACTCTATCTGACATCAGTCCAGTTTGGGATACCCTCATTGTTTCCATGGAGAACTTGGTTTCTGATTTAAAAGGAAAAGGTAACCTGAAAAATGCTCTCATGTCTATTGATAAAAGTGTTTTTGATGGAATATTAGAAGCTATGCAAGGTGGTCCTAGAATTCATAGTAAGGTGAGAATTATGCTGTATTTTTATATCTAAGACATTTTCTCAATCCTCTAATGAGCAAATTTGATCTTTTCAAAGTTAGGAAGAGTAATCCATCTTTCGCTTTATACAGCGATGATGAATTTTGTACAAGAGTAGATGAAACTCACACTAAAACCATAATTTTCAACATTGATGACTCGTTCTGTTTTTAAAACATTTATATCCCATCTTGATGATTTTGTTAGTAAAATCATTTTTTGTGGAGATATATGTTCATAATGTAGCAATGTTTTGTGAAGATATGTCTTGCTTAAATGTCAGGAACTTCAGAAATCATAAAATTTAACGGAGACATGATTGATTATGTAAAATCATCGCAAATCCTCTACAAATTTTGATGAAAGGAAAATATGAATTTGAAGATAAGTCTCCAAGGGGAAATGGCATCAAAGGAGTACTAAGCTTTGCAGCTGGACATAAAATGATAGGCTAGAAGCGAAAGTTCAGTTATGATTGATTTATTTTGGAAGTGATCAAGAGACAAGCGGAATATGGGTATCAGTAATACCAGGTTATGATTTTGATAGATATGAGGAATGATATCGACTAGTTTTGTGACTCCAGTAAATATTAGAATAATTTGGTGATTATGATAAATGTGATCACAAGTTCATGTCCATAGAATATGCCGATCATATTGCAAGTTGCAGCTCTGAAGTTGTCTCCTGGCAGATTGATTTACTACTACTAGTTAAATCTGCATGCATGCCATGTACACTGATTTATGTTAGATTATGATTGAATATTTTCTACAGTTAATAATGTCCGGAACATTAAACTTCCGCTATGAAAATATATTTTTTTTAGCTTACTGCATTATTAAAATAATAATGATCAACCCAATTCCAAACTTCATCAGTGGTCTGATATTCTTTACACTTTGTCCATATATTTGTAGGTTGTATTTGTTTGAATTAATATATATATATCTGTAAATTATACTTAACAGGTTATGGAACACTGTGCCAAGACAACCAAAGGTAATACCAAACATCAAAATTATGATCAAAAGATTGACACAACATTGATGATGGCACCAACTAGAGACCTTTCACATCTATCTCTTGAAGAGGTTATAGATTCAGTATCTAAACGACTCAAAGATTCTATGGGCATGTATAACCGCATAGCAGACGGTATTTGTCGCAGTCAGACGGCTTATGAACAAGAAATGACATCATCACAGTGCTGGAATGGAACAGATATTGGACAGTAAGTTTTTTAAATATTTTCCAATCCAATACAAAAATGATACATGCATCTAAAAAAACAAGCATGCATTTTGATGACTCAATTTTAGAAAAGTACAATCAAAAATGTTTAATCATTTGAAATATTCATAGATTTCAGAGGAACAAGTTTGCCCTCCAAATTCTGCACAATATTCTTAATAGTTAAGCATCATTTCCTGCAAAGAAAATAATTGACATGCATTAACACACAGATCTGAAAAATACATTTTTTTCACACCTACATACAACCACTGTAGATAAAAAAAATATCATTATATTATACATCATTGAACCCACTGTAATAAAAGAACTTCTACAAACATTAAACTAAAGGCTTAACCATTTTTATCTGGTGCTCTCTGTAACATTGACATTAAACTCAAAAAATTAGGAGCAAAGGTCAGCTTAAAAACTTGTCATTTTGATGGTATTACAGAATGAAATGTTGATAGATATAATGATAATATTCTACAATTTAAATATAATAAACTTAATCTGGCTCAATAACACTATTTATGGGTTGAGGGGCAACAAAACCACCTGAATTATCTATTAAAATATATCATACTAAAAATTGAACTCAGGTTTCAGCCTTTAAAACAATGTTGTTTTGAATATAAAGATCATTTAAAGACATAAACCACATCCTCCATTTATGTGAATGAACTGAAAACAGTGAAAATATTATCAAAAGCACAAAGGGTGAATAAAGCTTAGAAGCTGTGAACTGCAACACAACACTCTCATGCACATCAACAGAGTTGGCTTTTGGCCGTGGGGATGTTTAATTTTCTTAGGCTTGTCGAAGATTAAAGATGCCGACTTATCACTTCAAGAATGCAGCAGAGACTAAATAGCATGTTTGTTAAAATCCGGGTATGAAATTTCATGACCTGTAAATCAAGGGTAGCTTTCTATTTTTCTTAAATAACCATCTAAGTTTGATAGTAATGGAGAAGGCTGAGGATGAGTTAACATTTGGTTAGCATGGAAATTCAATCCCAATTTCCTCTCATTGAGCTACGTAATTTGATTAGTTAAATTTTCGCAGTTACATGGAGAAGTATGATTTGTTATGGTGCCGAAATTCTTCCCCTCGAGTAATGTGAACTTAAAGAAGAAATTAGATGATTGTTTAGAAAACATGCAAAAGTACTTTGTACTGAGTGATAATGAGCTTATTTTTTATATTTTAAATAACGGTGGCCATTTGCAATATGAAACTAGAAAAAATTATAAATCTCTGGTGTATCGGTTACCTAAGCGTTGTTTAATCAAAGGGGCAACATTTGGAAAAGAGATTTATTGCCTTATAGATTTGACTAGTATCATTGCTAATCTAAGAAATTGATTAGACTGGCATCTTACATGGTTTGTAACAGTTATAGATGATGATATTGATAAATCGACAGCCATACTCATATTGACCATCCCAAGCTCAATTCATATCATTCTATAGTTATCAGGATTAGTCTTCATTTGATCATCATTTTCTGCCTGACTGCATCTACTAAAGATTAAAGGAAATATTTTTATGGTTTTTCCACCGTGACTCATATCCATATAATATCATCTCACTCAATACGCAGTTTTATTACCTAGTGTATTGTATCCCAAGAAACAGTATAATTCTCCATGATTATTGGCTTTAAAAATCAGGAAGATCTTAGATATTTATCATATGAAATTAAACTTAGAAAAAAGGATATTTCATTTTCAAGTTTTTTAAATGTTAATTAAGGGAATTGTGAAATATTAAATATCTTAAAGGGGCATTAACACTTTTGGTTTGATTGTATACAAAAATACATGAAGCAACAAGCAAGTATGAAAAAGTCCCCAAAAACTTAAAACAGTCTACATTGAACATAAGTAATGATATTACACAATAACACTCTATGAACGAGGAACTGTCCATTTTAGAATTGTGACATATATGAAAAAATAAACATTGTTCATGAGCACAACAATGCCATGTTTCATGTTAGTTGCTCTTTGTATGGTGTCTAGGTATTCTTTGAAAGGTGTCAACACAAGAAAAAGAAGAAGATTAGGCGACCAAGTGGATGGAGACCATTCCTGATTAAAAAGTATGGCATTAATTAGGGATCATTATAGAATCATTTAACAAACACTAGTAGGTCATGATTGAAATTTCAATAACAAAATGAATTCTGTGTTATTTTTGATGGATGCTATTAAGAATTTATTTCTTTTCTCTACGAGAGTGATAATGGTTCTTTAACATCAGACATTAACTGTAATTATATTTAAAGAAAAGTAATCAATTTTCAATCTGAAATCAAACAGAAGTAGATACAAGAGGAAAAGTAATGTTTAGAATGTGAGAATAAATAGTATTTTTATTTGGTAGATAATTAGCATTAAGAGTTGTAGTAATTAAAGCACAAGTCTGCTCTTTGTGGTTAACATTGTGAGGTGTTCTTTTGAAGTATTTCTGGGAGCAGACAGAATAAGAGTTTGAAGTTGTAATTGCTACAATATGGTGATAAAGAACAGATGTATGTGATTATTATGTGTTGAAGTTTGTTTAATATTACCTATTTGTGTTGAAGTCTTAGATTACTCCACAGCTTTTAAAACATGAAACCAGTTTTAACACCGGGTATGTACTAGACATAACTGGCATTTTTTTCCTCACAAAACCTATAAGACCTACCTCATTTTTTACTGGTGAGAAAATGAGTAATATAATAGGGATTGGGTTTCTATCATGGAGTGTGGAGTACCCTGCTACTCTATGAATGGTTAGCTGGTGTATAACCATGATAATTGATAAACGCATATGAAAAAGGTTCTTTTATTTAAACCAAACAATAGCATGAAATTATGTTTTTTCTAAAAATGTGTATTTACAGTTTAAAAGTGATTCAGAAATGTTTGGTTAAATGGGGAAAGCCTTCATGAGGATACAGAATTGAAACGAAATTGAGATACTTTCAGATGAATAATCTTATTTTGAATGAACATTGAATTGCAACTAAGTGAAGTTAGCTAGAGAAATGAAACTTGTCAGTTTGCCAAATCATTTATTCTTTAATGAGAATTTTTCGCATGCTTTCAACTATCCAATTGTTCGGTATACATGTAAATGTATTAAAGTTTAATAAGCTAATCTCTATTCTGTATGACCTTGGATCTAACAACATTTGTTACCCTGTAAATCTTTTTGTCAACAGAACTTGATAACCCCCAAATTCTCCTTTCTATTTATCATTTACTTCCTTTCTTTGTTGTTAAAAATTTGATATCATATCAAATATGTGCAGATCTTGAGATTGAAAATCACTGTCTGCATCTACATGTACATCTGGAAGCTGAAATGAAAGAATATTTTGATCAATCATTACAAGTTTTCCCTCCCAGCTGGCTCCATTTTAGAATTGGTATCTGAGAAAACGACGGCCTATTCTGAGTTGTGTTGTAATTTATTTGGTATTAAAGACATGCACTTCACTATCATCTTTCTACAAACTCGAAATACGCATCACGGTTTACTTGCCAAATTACCTTAACAGAAAATATTACACTTAGTGCATTTCTATTGAATTGTGCAACAATTGTAGCCTGGGTTTTTCACATGTACTTGGTTACCCTTCAAAACAATTCTAATGCACAGTCGACTTAATCTTTAATATACAATCTTGACATTTTCGTGGCCGAACGGTATTCAGATTTTCAACATGTTTAACAAAGATATTGTGATTGTGGATTTGGGCAAGGCTTTCAACTACATGTGTAGTATGCAAGACAGTTTTTTTATTCAAAATCTTTTATCTTGATTCATTTTAACTGAACATTCTGTAATGGGTAAAAATACATCCACCTACGTACACGTCAACTTAATTTGATTGATGTGAATTTCAATAGGATTTCATTTGCATAAATAGGAATTTTATTCATAATTTTTATACGCCCACATTGAAATGTGGTCGTATATTGTCGTCGCCCCTGTCCGTCCGTCCGTCCGTCCGTCGGTCCGGCGTCCACAATTGCTTGTGGACGCTCTACAGGCTAAAGTTAATATCCGATTGAGTTTAAATTTATACACAGTGTTTAAGGTCATGAGACAAAGAAGCCTATTGTTTTTCAGCGATTTCCGATAATAACTACCAGAGTTATGGCCCTTGATCACTTCAAAAAATCTTGTGGACGCTCTAGAGGCCAAAGTTAATATCCGATTGACTTTAAACTTATACACAGCGTGTAAGGTCATAAGACAATGAAGCCTATTGATTTTCAGCGATTTCCGATAATTAGTGCCAGAGTTATGGCCCTTGGTCTCTTTAAAATATCTTGTGGACGCTCTAAAGGTCAAAGTTAATATCCGATTGACTTTAAATTTATACACAGTGTTTAAGGTCATAAGACGAAGAAGCCTATTGATTTTCAGCGATTTCCGATAATTAGTGTCAGAGTTATGGCCCTTGATCACTTCAAAAAATCTTGTGGACGCTCTAGAGGCCAAAGTTAATATCCGATTGACTTTAAATTTATACACAGTGTTTAAGGTTATAAGACGAAGACGCCTATTGATTTTCAGTGATTTCCGATAGTTAGTGCCAGAGTTATGGCCCTTGATCCCCTCAAAAAATCTTGTGGACGCTCTGGAGGCCAAAGTTAATATCCGATTGACTTTAGATTTATACACAGTGTTTAAGGTCATGAGACGAAGAAGCCTATTGATTTTCAGCGATTTCAAATAATTACTGCCAGAGTTATCTCCCTTGATAACTTCAAAAATTCTTGTGACGCTATAGAGGCCAAAGTTACCATCCGATTGACTTCAGATTGATACATAGAGTTTAAGGTGTTGAAACGAACAAGTATTATGATTTTCAATGAATTTAGATAACTGAACAGCTAAATCCGTGATATTAAATGTTTCATGATACTAATTGTTAGCTTGGGATAAAACTTTATAAAAAGCAATCAAATTCTAATGATTTTCTGATAATTACATAATGAGTTGTTACTCTTAATCAGTTTTTAGTGTATTACAAATGTTTCATTACCGAAAAAAGTAAAAATATGCGACAACCCTTGTTGACTGCCCGGACGATTTAGCTGCTGTGGGCGTATGTTTCGTTGCCTGGCAACCTATCTTTTATAGTGTATGTGAATGAGGCGTGCATGTAGTCTGATATGCCTCTGCCCAGGTGTGACGTAACCATAGAAAGAAGAAATTGCCATTTTTTAGTCTCAAAATTACATAATATGTCGGTGTAATGTCAAATCCCTTTACATTCCTATTCACATAAAATATTGGTTAAAACGATTTGTTTTTCAAATAAATTCATTTAAATAAAGATATCTTGTTGACTTTGAAAGGAACAGGTTATTTGATTTACTCAATTTTTGACATAATTTCAATAAAGAATTGAAAACAAAAAATAATATAAACCCAGGGTGATGCCTTTTTATACGCCCACATTGAAATGTGGTCGTATATTGTCGCTGCCCCCGTCCGTCCGTCGGTCCATCTGTCTGTCCGGCGTCCACAATTGCTTGTAGACGCTCTAGAGGCTAAAGTTAATATCCGATTGACTTTAAATTTATATACGGTGTTTAAGGTCATGAGACGAAGAAGCCTATTGTTTTCAGCAATTTCCGATAATAACTACCGGAGTTATTGCCCTTGATCCCTTCAAAAAATCTTGTGGACGCTCTAGAGGCCAAAGTTAATATCTGATTGGCTTAAGATTTATACACAGTGTTTAGGGTCATAAGACGAAGAAGCCTATGGATTTTCAGCAATTTCCAATAATTATTGCCAGAGTTATAGCCCTTGAGCACTTCAAAAAATCTTGTGGACACTGTAAAAGCTACTTGTGGACACTGTAAAAGCCAAAGTTAAAATCTAATTGATTTTAATTTATACACAGTGTTTAAGGTCAAGATGAAGAAGCCTATTGATTTTACAGCGATTTCCAATAATTAATTAGTGCCAGAGTTATGGCCCTTGATCACTTCAAAAAAAACTTGTGGATGCTCTAGAGGCCAAAGTTAATTTCTGATTGACTTTAAATTTATACACAGTGTTTAAGGTCATGAGACGAAGAAGCCTATTGATTTTCAGCGATCTCTGATAATTATTGCCAGAGTTATGGCCCTTGATCAAATCAAAAAATCCTGTGGACGCTCTAGAGGCCAAAGTTAGTATCCGATTGACTTTAGATTTATACACAGTGTTTAATGTCATGAGACGAAGAAGCCTACTGATTTTCAGCGATTTAAAATAATTACTCCCAGAGTTATCTCCCTTGATCACTTCAAAAAACCTTGTGACGCTATAGATGCCAAACTTATCATCCGATTGACTTCAGATTGATACACAGAGTTTAAGGTGTTGAAACGAACAAATATTTTGATTTTCAATGAATTTTGATTACTGAACAGCTAAATTAATGATAATAAATGTTTCATGTATATACTAATTGTTAGCGTGGGCTAAAATTTTATAAAAAGCAATCAAATTCTAATGATTTTCCGATAATTACATAATGAGTTGTTACTCTTAATCAGTTTTTAGTGTATTACAAATGTGTCATGACCGAAAAAAGTAAATATATACGACAACCCTTGTTGACTGCCCGGACGATTTAGCTGCTGTGGGCGTATGTTTCATTGCCTGGCAACGTATCTTTCTGATTTAGGGGGTTGGGTGGCTGTATGGTTAGTGTATGCATGCTGCATCATAAGGTCTGTCATTGAATCACCTGGCGAGGTTTTGATGCCCTAGTTGCATGTCCAACCTCGGGAGTTTTCTCTGGGTGCTCCGGTTTCTTCCCACTGCTACAGACCCATACGCGCACTCAGATTATTAAAATAAAATTGAACCATATGTCGCAAAAAGACATAGTTTGTCAAGTGGACCTTAAACCCCATTTCTCTCTCTCTTTCTGATTTAAATCAAAATTGTGTTTTGGAAAATTCTGCAGGATTGTGTTTAACCACCAGTAGTAAATTGTGATCAAACTGTGATAAGAGCAAGTATGGTACACTGTTGAAGATATTGATTATAAATGAAGATCTAAATACAAAACAAGAACTCATTATTAATTTACAACTAATTGGTATAGAGTATGTATATATACTATCTTCAACACTCTTTATACAACTACTCAGCCATACCAATCTATAGTATACTCCTTATTTTGTTGTAGTAAATATCTTTCAAGCATCCTATGGAAACAATAGAAGCTCATCTACATACTCTTATTAAGCTTTTGTTCAATAAACAATTTTCTTGCTTCCCATCAATTAGACATGAAATCGTTCATCATAAATGACAGAAAAGTTAGGCTTCATGAACATTATAGAACTGTAGATTAAGAAATACGGTAGCCAGGCAACATTTGTGATCATTCAATAATCACACTTATACATCCTTTGAAGCTATGTGCTTTTGATTTGGATTTTCCACTGAAAAGTATCAGCTTGATATATATTTAGATGGTCTTTTTACTGGGAATGAGTTAATTCCACTGCAAGATCTAAACGGTTGCTTATATATGAATATAATTCACAGGCCAGAAACATCATAATAGGTTGATAATAATTCCTTTGTTGCAGATTATACCTTTCATCATTATGTTTATTTTTGGATTATTGGGAATAGAAATTCTTTTCAAATGGGAATTAGTATACCATAAATAATAATAATAACAGCAAAAAAAAGAAATGTAAAGATGTTTATTCAGGTTTTGTAATGTTTGAAGTTTGACATTAAAAGATACAACTACCCACGTCTTTTACAGATTTTTTTATCTGGATATAACAAATTACAATCTTTGACGTCAACAAATTTTCAGTATTGGATGCTTTTCGAGGGAAAGTTCATCGTGACTGAAAATAAAATTGGTATCAATTAAACTAGTTACATAATGATTCTTAAATTACATTAATTTGATCTAATTTAGAAAAGATCAAAGAAGTTGAGTTCATTGTCTGTCAGATATTTGGGACCCGTGTCTGTAATTTATTGTTCAACATTATGATAATTATGAAAGGTGCTTCATATTTAGACTGTAAATGTTCATCCATGTGTTTTCTTGTGACAAAAACTTGCTACATTGATGAATTTCATTTTGACATTGGATTGAATAGAAGTTCAGAATAATGGACACAGAAAGTAGAAAGAGATTTGATTAATAGTTAACAATGGTTTCTGTAGAACTTTTTTAGGATTGATTCAAAGAATGTTTTCTCCTCATTTATATTTTACACTTAAGTGCATTGCTTACACAAATGAAAAACTTACAAAATACAAGAGAAGAGATTATATTGTAATGAATAACATGAAATTATAGTTATTAGTAGGTCTACAGAACATTTTGGCATTTAATATATCATTTGAAGAAAAGTTTGCTATGGAGGAATAGATGAATCCGATAATGTTGAATATGATATTAAAAGCTGGCCGTTCAAGTCATGTGAATTCAAAATTACAATTTGTCAAATCTTTGATCTTTAAAAGGTCACATGTTGATCTAAAGGTAATGTTCATTATTTATTAGTTACACCACTGCATACATCTTATCAGTGTATAAATTCCTATTCAAATATTATATCTCTTATAAAGAATTTAATGTGTAAAGATGTAGGTGGGCGATCAAGAATGGATTTGCAAGTCCCATTGGCTGAGTGAAATTTTCTAGAGTGAAAATAAGCTTTAAATCAATACTTGAAAGTAGATAATGTAAAATATATCTCATAATATGATCCTGAAGTATTTTATTTTCGAAATGAAAATATGAAGATTAAGTTCTAGGTTGGTGTTTTAATAGGCACTTAGACCAGAAACTAGTAAATAAGGTTTGAATAAACCCAGATAGACGGTAGCAGTTAACGACCATCAAACTGACCAAGTTTATGTTGATAAATTAGGCTGTGTTATTAAATGTTGCTCGGTGGGTAGTTATTTCACTAAGATCTATGGTATAAATGATATTAAAGTGTGTGTTTAAAGATTACAACTATAATACCATATCTTGGCTAAAGTGTAAATATAGGTGATAAAATAGCCGACACATAAATCCTAGTGTGTAGTCAAGTTTACAGCTTTGTCTTACTTTAAAGGGATTTTTTCACTAAAGACAATGTAAATGGTTAATTTCATGAATTTTTATATAAACTTTGGAAAACGTTTCATACTCTCAGGGAAATGTGAAAATATAAACAGTTTGTCTATATATAGTTGATAGACTTATGAAAGCCAGGGTTTATAACAACAGCTGTATTTCAACTCAATCATAGTCTTTTTTAACTGTCAAAATAATCTCAAATATTTCATGATCAGGTTGAACTGTGAATGATCTCTCTTTAAAATTACAGTCCTATATGGTAAAACCTTCATATAAATAAAACAGTATTTGAAGTTGGTCTATTGACCTGCAGTATTTGGTGAATCTGTTTATCAAGCAAGGTTTATCTATGGTATGTGCTCCTGAATTGATGACTTTTGGCCAAGAGATAAAGTCGTTATAAAAATATTTGACTATTTTCATCTTATGAATTGATTCACAAAATGTGTTGAATAAAGATAAATTATATGTGTCATGTACAAGACAGGGGGTACATATGCCGTTCATGAACACCCAGTATCACTCATCATTTATTATGGAAATTCACTTAGTGATATATTATTGTAAATTTATTTCTATATTTTTTATATTGTGAGCTTTCTTTTGTAAACCCGAGCATCCAGTGTCTCAAATGAAAGTGGGTGGTAGAAGATTGAAGCATACTCTGTCTTTTGCAAAATCCGATTAACTTTCAAATTATATCAAGGAGCTAATAAACTAATAAATAGCTTTTTATGTTTAAACTAAAAATGAATATTTGATCTATCACTTAATATGAAGTTACTGCTGCCACTAAAATTTTGTTTTTATTAATCATCAAAGGGATAAAAAGTCATGTCTTTGTGTTTATGACCATATAAACTTTTATATTATATGGTCTATTAGGTAAAGAGGTATTTTAACATTAAAAAATTGTAACACCTAATTGTTTTCTCAACCCGATACTATTTCTTCACTTCCATTTTTCTATATTTTCACTAACACTAAAATCTTGGTGCATTGTAGGAGCTGTTCATGGACCATATCACCATCAGTTTGTCTTGTTTATTGATAAAACTGAGTGAATGAAGAAAGGCAGACAGGTACCAAAAAAAGGGGTGAAAAGGGGCGCCTTTTCTCTCTTTTCCCTCTCTTTAAATACCATCTAACTCCACAAATGTAGCAATGTGTTAGGTTGAGCCGTCCTTCATTTGTAAATCCTGGGAAAAATGTTACGTATCAGCCAGTGGACAAACAAGAACTGAAAACTTGACGTTTGCTATTGAAATATCTGCAAACAGTCAACTTCTTCATCACTGCATCTTTACATCAGCTCAAACACACGAAATTCAGTGATAAGACCAGATAGGCTGCTTCTCTATCCATACTGCACATAACTATTACAGATTATTTTTGGCTGTAGTTTCTCTGTAATTCTTGAAATGGCAGTCGATTTTGCTTGAATATTATGTATTATTAATGTTTGTTTATGATATATTTACAAGAACAATCATAGAAAAATAACCTGTAGATGTTATTTGCATATCAATGTTACAAAGTTTTTGGCAGTATTTGTGAAGCTGTTGCTGGGAATCTGTAGCCTAAGCTTCTTCAAGGAATGTATTGAAATCATGGAGTTAATGCTCCTATCCAAAATGGTTCAAATTTAGCATTTATGTTACTAGAGGCAGAAATTAGCTTTGTCAACCGCGGTCGGTGAGACAAAACATGGGGTTGTCACCCCCCCCCCCTTCAAAAAAAACCTTGATCCACCACTGGCACGGGGGTTTCAGATTCAGATAAGAAGAGCAACAATTGGGGGGGGGGGGTCTAATGAAAAGATGTGTAAAGTAAAAAAATATTGCTTTTACTTGGCTTGTATTCTCCATGTTCAGTATCCTTTTCTGACATGATTCCTCAAAAAGCATCCAATGTTGGTGCATCATTGGAAACTTAATTTATTACCGTCATATAAAATTGCTAGCTTTGACTGCCATATTGGTGTCTTGTAAGTTGAACATGACATGAAAGCATACCAACCATTCATTGTGATGTTAAAACAATAACACTGTTTGCTTATTTGTGTAGTAGTCCAAAATAAACATAATGCTTTTTCACATACCGCTGTAACGGCATTTTTCCACTGTATACAGAATTACAGATCTATGTGATTGTTAGCTTGCCTGCTTTAAGTCCCGATTTTCAACAAGAGTATTCCATGGGACTGTCACTAAGTGCACATTCTGGTTGGCAGCAAATATCTCAATGTGCAATTCACACCCAGCATTCTTTGCCGAGTTTTTTTTTTTTGTTTCAATTCATGAGTGACTCAACTCATTCATTATGTTGCAGATATTCAAGTCTGTTCATCAATGAACTAGAACTCTTAGTTATTGATATCTAAGGCCATGTTGGAAACCAGGTGAGGTCACCTAGGTCAAATAACAGAAGTGTGGAAGTAGATCCGAGACTCAATAGTCAGACAATATCTGACATTTTCCAAGTTTAAATTGTTGTTGGATCATTATAAATAGATTTTATTCTGTTCAGGGAGAGAAGAAAAGTATTAAGAAATAATGTCTCGACATTCGATTTCTACAGGGACAAAAACTGGATTTCAATTTAATTTAGGAAAAGAAACAAGAAAGTTTATTCAAAAGTAATCAAATTAATTTTGAGATTGATAACAAAAAACTGTTTTGAATGTTTTGCTATGGGTGATTGACGAGACAGGACAAACATTTGGTGACTTATTGATTTGAAGTAGGTTTGAGTGGCGATGAAATAGGAAGTGTACTTTGGCAAAGTTATCATTGTAACTGTTTAGAATTGTTGTAATCAAAGTGTTTTCCATGTCTACCCCGCCCACTTTGTACCCCCAAATATGTTGGGAATGATGAAATAATCAATATTGTTGGAATTTTAGAAATTGCGTGGGACGCATACTGATAAAAAACAAATTCCTCAAAAACGTATTAAAATTGTCTCATTCCATTAATAACTTCAATTCTTCTGAAAGTTTTATCTGATATTTTAAAAAATGATTTAGGCATAGAACCATAGATTATTATGCCATAAATTATTTTAATTTGGTGTCTTCTTTTTTATTTAGTAAACATGAATAAATAGCATTTCAATCCTAACTCTTGGTCCAATCTATAGTTACTACAGGCAAACACAACACATGTTTTTGACAAGATATTTTCACAAATTTAAAAAAAAAAAACCAATGTCATTTAATATGCATCTTTTCTCTAGCAAATATTGGAATGATTTTATAGGAATTATATACTTCATAAGGACCAAATGATCAAATTATAATTTTCATTTACTATATATATAAAACCGTAAAATAGCTTTTCATGCTCATAGTTTGGATGATTCTGCAATTGAATGGTTCTCTTGATTGTATAATGTACCAGACACATGCTTTATGCACAGCCGGAGTAAGAAATCAATAGCTAAAGTAGTTATTTTCCATGATTTAGTTTATGCTTGAATGTTGGTAATTTATCTGTAGAAAAATATTTATGGTCAGATAAATATTTAACAATGAAAAAATAGATATTACTTTGGGAAACATGCCATTTAGAGGGTAATGACGTTTTTAGCGGATATATAAGTGGTTTAAAATTATATGCAGTCTGTAAGTTTTTACTTAGATTGTTAAGTTTATCTGTCGTTGAAAATAGGAAATTCAGAGTGCAGGTTTGAATACAGGTTACAAAAATAGACTGACCATTCAAAAAATGACTCACTCAAAAGTTTCCCATTTTATATGTTTGAATTAAGCCATTGAAAGTAAGCTTTAAATTGTAGTTAATTATTTCCATTTGTTTAATAAGCTATAAATCATGTGATAATTACACATTTCCGCTAAATTTCTCCTATAATATAGTTAATAACATGGGAATTAGATCATTTAATCCTTAACTTGAGCTTTAATTTATGTTTTGAAAGGAACTTATTGGAATTCCGATCATGTATTATGATATAGAGAAAAATGTCAAAGGTCACCAGTTGACAAGACATTGTTAAGAATAGCTATGAGAGAAGGGTAGGAGGTTTGTAGAACTAGGGATTATCCTTGCATAGTCGGATTGCTCGGCCTTCAAGAGCAACCTCTCCAGTCTTTGTCTTTTTGTTTGCTGATTGGTTAGAACAACAGGTTTGGTAAGCACTAAAACCACGTAACCAAACCAAGACCATTTGGACCCAGTTTACGCGAGCATTTTAGCAAGCCTTGTGATTGTTTAGTACAGTGTTAGGCTGCGAGGAAGTTTGATCGAGGATTTGATGTTCGTTTGACAAACATGTTTTTCCCCTCTCACACCTCGAAAACTAGGGGCTTTAGTTCACGACAATTTAGGATTAGTTGTTTTATTTGAAATAATAAAATGTAAGGGGAGTGTGTGGTAAAAGCTAACATGAGTAAATCTTTAAATTGTTCATACCTCAGTTAATCTGTTTTCATAACATTGTTCCACTCCTTTAATAATAGAGTTCTCATTCATTTTACTTCTTTGTGACAATGGAAGAGAATTTGTTCTTTATAATATTTTGATAAGTAATAAAAAACACTGGAATTGTTTGCAATACAGCTGACAGAAAACTTTAGAAGCATGTATAGCAGTCACGTCAGTTTTGATTTTCACCCACAAAATTCTACTTGATAGATATGCCAAATGTGTTAAAATGGCACCCTGCATTTTAGATGATTTATTAATGAATATTGATTGATTACTTTCATTCCTTGCATTTTTATTTCACCGTTATGATATTTATTAAGCTATGATTATTATCAGTTTATGGGAATTGCAGGCACTTTTAAAGGTAGAAATATTGTTAAGAAAACAAGGTTGGTATGACTGAAAATGCAGTGAGATGATTAGACTCTAATATATGATAATTTATATTGACAGTAAGAATCTCTACTTGTAAGATCTAATGAATGAGTACAGAAAAGGTCAAACTTTGATGAAGAATGATATTAAATTGTTCTATGTTAATTACCAACTAATGGTACAGATGTAGTAGTTGATGTCTGGTGTCCATCTGGTCATGGTCAAGTGAGGTCAAACCATTCTAAATCTGGAAGGTCTATTATATTGTAATTGAAGAATGATAATAGCATAAATTAAGTCTGTTAGAACTTAAAAACATTCATTCAATCCTTCTCACAGTTATCAATGCAGTTTATACACCTACTTTAAAATACAGAGACTATGTCATATATGGTAATTTTGAACATTTCAACATTCCTGATCTATTCTTGATGTTAAGGTTAAGACTTGATGTAAGAAGTTCTGTTATTTATGTTGTAAAGTAGATTTTTATGACACAATAAATACATTGTGGTATCTCATACCAGTATATATATATCTAATATGTAAATTTCTATAGTGAATGACAGTGTTGACATACTTTCTTTTTAAATGGCTGTCTTAGTCATTCATAGCATTTCAGCTTGCAAATTCGGTTGACCTTGAGGAGTGTGTCACCATGTGAATTTCTTGAGCTGTTTGAAATTGACAAAAGCAAACCAGATATCCTGAATCCAATAGAGACCACTGTCCCGAGTTTCCGGAGTACAGTCATGCTATTCGTGAATAATTATTGAGGTTGTCACCATATTGTAATAAACCCTTCCTTGTGAACCGTTAAACATTTAGAATAATGAGACTATCATATGTACGATTAAAGAATATCCTAAATTGTTCAGTTTGAATACACAGTTTTAGATTAGGTTTGCCTTTAAATTCATTGCAATTCCTTAATACACAATTTGTGTTTAAGAGCTGCGTAAACATGTCATATGTTTTACTATCTTGACCTACTGAGATTGGGTACCATTATTGATAAGAGTAAATTAATATTAAGTAATTAGAACAATAGAACAGTTTATGATATATGCCATGACAGCTGTTATAACACACAGACCTTATACTTCACTTACACAAAAATCTATTAAATATTCTTTTTACTTGACAGCTGCTTCGTTTCAATGTCTTTAAACAACCTCTATATTATCAAAAATCACTCAGAATTGACAGGTTTGTGACTGTCGAATTCATTACTAGTTATCATTATTAAACTAGTTAGTTTCTTGGCCATCTGGTAAATATCGCCATTTCCTGTCTTAAAGGAAAACTCTAGTGGATTTATAGAGGTGAAAAATTCAAACTTTAGTACTATATGATCATATTCATCAAATATAATACACTTCTTTGATGTGTTTTGAACGATATTTAAAGGAGCTAGATCTCTATTCTATTAAAGGCACTAAATATCCATTCTTTTGCACCTACCAACGAAAAGAATACAAAAATACATGTTTACTTTCTTTCTCAATGTTGATGAGTCTGATTTGCTCTAAAAGAGCTAAATTTGTCAAACATTTTTTTTACTTATTCCTTATGGATATAAGCTTATAAGATAACCCACTTCAGACTGCAATATACAAATAAGGAATTATTAAGAGTTTGATTTAAAATGATCTTTTATTAATCATCTTCCTCTATTCCGTCATCTTTAGATATTATCACGTCATCTGACTTAATTCAGCCATCGGATATAATTAAAGAGGAGATCTATGATGGTACTTAAGTAACATTTCCGTCTTGGTTGATTCAAAATCTATATACCATACATATAATGTTAAGAAGAATATGAAAGAAATTGACAGTATATGAATTCTTTTATAATCTTGTAATCTCTGGCAAGTGATAATACATAAGCAAAAACTAACAGGATTTTTTTCTCCTTAGCTATGTTTACATGGTGTAGTAATACGAAGAGTGTTTGTAAGTAATAAGATCATTTTCGTATCTGGTGTAATAATTTGCCCATGAACATTCACATATATTTTCTATCTTTTTTTTTCTTTGGTACAAATATTCAACATGTAGACGTGTATAATTTATAGGCAGTGAGCTTGATATGGTGCCAAAAACTCATTTCTTCAGGGAGTTCCACCATATCTAATGTATTTGATTATATCTTCTAACAGCATGCTTCATAAAACTTCAAATTATTTTTAGGGAAAAGGTTTTTAGAAAGAGTTATATGGTGTTGATATTGTATGATGGGAAACACTCTGGTTTATCGTTTTTTCCCTTTTGATTTGTCTATCTATACCCAGTGTTTTAGCCTAACATAAAGAAACTATTATCAGTGAGTGGAGATCTAAGAACCCCAGCAACCACTCACTTTAAACTAATAGTTCACTGATATATTGTCGTCAATGAAAATAATTGAGATTTGTAAGGTCTTATCATAACGTGTATTAAACACTTGGATGATAATGATAAGTAGATGTTTGATGGCTTTACAAACAATGATTTTTACATCTGACATAGATTTTGATAGGAAGTTCACAAGTGTTAAACAGTTTTAAAACAACATTAAAACTTAAAAGATTGAAAACACAAACTTTGGAATTCATACACTTAAAACAAATCTTGATTCATGGCCAAAATCTTGAAGTATCTCGAAAATGGTTTGTAAGTTTTCTATTAAGTTAATGTAATTAATGGTATTTTAATTAAAATTCTAGGAAACAATTTAATGAAGAAAGTAGATTTAATGAAGACAGGATGTTAGTATAATACATTAGTGGAGTAAGGCTAGTGTGCATGTAATACATTGAAATTAATAAAAAGAATGATACTTAACCATGACAAGAATTAAGATTCTGTCCACATAAAGGAATAGTTAAAGTGATGGTGTGGCAAACAAATAATCCATTTTCTCAATATGAACATAAAGGTCAATGTAAGCCGCATGACGCCATGAAACTCCATTGTTGTGTTGTGGTTGAGACAAAAAAAAAAAGCATCTCGATGATCCTGCTTAGAGAACTCTGTACTGTAACAGATGATGATTCTACACTTGCTAAACTTTATTTGGCAATTTGAACACAAATTATTATACATTCCATGATTAACTGTAATATTATTACGATCATGATTAACTGTAATCATTGGAGTAATATTACATAATCATGATTAACCGTAATATTGGCATAATCAAAAATAGCTGTAATCATCAGAGTAAAATGTAACCATGTATTAGATTATTAATGTAATCATCAGAGTAATATTTAACAATGATTAAACTTAACAGTAATTGTGAATGTAATATTTTTCCAAGACACAAATGTGTTTTATCATCAAAGTGATATTAAACTGTGACTTGATAACCATCACTTATTGTAACAGTAATTACTATTACTGTATAATATTGAGACTAATATTGAACGATGGCCTGAATTGTTATCTGTGACTTGACGAATCAACTGTTAGTGTCAGAGCTGGAGTTAGTCATGACTTGCAAGTAAAAAGGGTACAATTTATGTGTAGTAATAAGAAGGATAATAGTAAAATGTTTTCCTTGTCTTTGGACTTGATTGACGGTAGTTAAAAAGACTGGTGATTAACGAGAAGACATAATTTAATAATTTATACTTGAGTTACTTGAATGATATTGATTTGTAATAAAATGAGTGAATCATAGTTGTAGTTTGTAGTTGTTATCGCCACAGATTATATATAACATCAATATTAGTTACAACATCTAGTTCTGCTACTTTCAGAAAAGTCATGTTTAATGGAGTGAAAGCCAGTCACATTTATCCAGACCAGTTCGCCATCATTAACAAAAAAAAAATCACAGTTTGACAATGGATGGTACTATTATTAGTATTATCGATCGCGGGTAGCGAAATACTAGAATACACTAACACTATTACTTGAACAATACTCTCGATTGATATCATCTATAGTAGATTATTGTCCATGTGGCACTTTAACTAGACTGATATTCCCTTAGAGACTGAGGTGTTAAAACTCTTACCACTCTCTCAATCTCTACATTATTCTCACATTTTCTCTCTCATATTTCATTATTTTGACAAAAGTGCATCACCTAAAACAATTAAATGTGATGAAGATGAATATTCTGTTCTATTGATGTCATATTAGCAGGATTTTTTTATCTACATGTATGGGTCAGATTGTCTGACTTTGATCAGCAACTGGAGATTTGGATCTCAATTCAGAGATATCACTCGTTAAAGGAATAGTTTAATAGAAAAAGATTTAAATTGTCAAGTTTGGAAATAACAGTTTTAGTTAAACCTAACAAAATAACAGGTGCTACTGAACTGTTCTCTAATATTTTTGTCTTTTTGCTGGGCAGGTATTAATAATATTAACAAAAGTCAAATCTGTCTTGAACCCCGTTTACATTACAAATTTTAAGCGTGCCAGGTACCGTTCCTGGTACGGCACGGTTAATTTTTTTGTAGTGTAAACGGGTAAAACACAGGCGTGCCGTACCGAGTACCGTGCCAATCTGGCCCACTGAAATGAGGTGGTCTCGGAACCGTACTAGGAACGGCTCACTTCAAATTTTCGTAGTGTAAACGCTAACCGGTCTGAGTACGGATTACTGCGCATGCGCCATATGAACCTTGACCTTTTTTCCCTTCAAACCTTGACAGTTCTGTCAAAATGGCTGCTCAAACTAAATCAGTCATCATAATTGTTTTCATCTGGGTAATTTGTACAGGGGTTGAAATTAACTTTACTGTGAAGAGTTCCACATTTGGCACGCTTGGCACGGTTCTGAGACCGGTTATTTTAGAGTAATGTAAACGGGTCCATTTCTTGAAATTTATCGCGGCCTGGTACCGTACCTAGTACGGCACGCTTATCGCGGCCAAATGTAAACGGGGCTTTGGAAATCCTGAATTTTTGACTGACATTGTCTGTTTTTGTACTTGAATACCATTAAGAGATTTGGTTATTTTAAGTATGCAAAATGTTATGTATACTGGTAACACATCTTTTTTTTTTAGTAAATGAAAGAATATATTAATATTCACTCTTTTTTGAAAATATTGGTTAAAAAATGTAAATTCTTTGATCTGATCTTGCATTACCAACAGACTAAAAAATATTGGATTCCTACACATTCATATCTTAGTAGTTTGTACCCAACATTCTAATTGAACTGTAGATTATAGACCAGTAACGTGCTGCCTTGTAATTGATTGTACCTACTGACTTAACGTAATCTTCAAGAAAATTTATTATCAGATCAAAAATCTTTTATGAAGGCTTATGTGTTATGGGGGGAGCTATTGGGAGAATATCAGTTGAGATCAGCCCCCCAGGGCAACCACGGTTTATTGTACTTGGTCAAAATTTATTTAAAATCAAGTGTGTACTACCAGGTACACTGTACATAAACATATTCCATTCCAGAATGATAACACATTTTAAATGAGATTTTGAATAGTGGTCTTCTTATCTTGAATTTGAAATGTATACCTGAATACTGACCTATCATGTGGTTGAAATGTATTTTTAATAGCTTTATGTTATGTTGATTGATATTTAAGATCTACATGTATTCAGAAACCCTTGAAGGGGAGATTTATTTAGAAATCTTTTGATCCTGCCCTGATCAGATTAAACTTAATTAATCAATAGACTGTTTTAGTAAATATATGTCATATTGGAATTCAGTACTCTCTGATATTGCCAATGTTGGAAACTAAATTTTGAACTCGTCATTTGTTTGATGCTAATTTAGATTCCTGCTTCATTCCAGACATTATCTATTTCCAATTCCAGGAATTGAACTGATAAGTCATTATCATTTCGTTTGATGCAAAATTAAACACTGTTTATGTACACAGCACTGTAACTGTTCATTTGCTTAGCTTTGAGATATGTATTGAAAAGATGTACTAATCTACAATATATATTGTTTGTTGTCTTCTCAAGATGATTTATATATGTTTAGATGATTGGACAAATAAAAATATTCCTAGACATATATCATTGTGTTAAGATCTATTGTCAATATGATATACAGCTCATTGTTTTCTCATATAACTAATCAACTTGATGATAATAACATAACTCAATGTACATACTTTGGCATTGACCGGTGTAACTGTTTGACAAGGTATCAAGTTTGGCTCAGTAAATTATTCTTTAATTACAGAAACAACAAAAAATGACTTTTGCTATGACAAAGAAAAATGTGTAAACAAACACGACACCTACGCAAAAATTTATACTATTAACAAACAATTATTTTTTTTAAAGAAAAGCTGTCTAACAGAATGTTTGATAAAGACAAAGAAGTGAAGCATCATGTTAAATCAATTCTTGGTTAATAAAAAAATAGGTTCCATATGAAAACAGCGATTAGATAGTTACAAAACGGAGCCCCATCTACAAGGATCTGAGTCAATCAGGGTACCATGCCAAATCATCACATGAGTTAGTTCATCTTATATTGTACAGCTATCTAGACTTACCATTTGTCTATTAATTCACTTTATGGAGAACAGCCTGTGTGACTTGCTTGGTATTCTTGTGGACAGAGCACGCCATCGGTAAAAATACCAGAGGTAAACGCCAATGATTTGGTTTGATGTTAGCAGGAAATTGGTTAGAGCATTGAGTCACAGATAACATTCACAAGACATGTACCTAATTTATATCTGTCTCTCGCTCCCTGGCTTCTAGGTTATCTACATGTCACTGATCACCTTCCATATATAGTCTGATATTTCTCTCTAGCAGGAAGAATCCGAATAGTCAGTCATTCATTTAATTTCATTCATTAAAGACTGAGGCTTTATAACTCACAGATATAGTGGAAAGATTGTTGAATAAAAATTACTTTGACCGTCTAGCATTACTCCAGATATGACATCCCGATTTGAAAATAAAATCTTTAAAGCCATGGGTAGTCCCAATAATTGACATTTTCTTTAAAAATAATGCTAGTTAGGCCCCTTTAATATCAATTAAACTACATGTAATTCAATAATATTAACCCCTCACCTATAACTCCTTTTGGAAATTCTTTGTTTGTTGCTGCTTTAAAGCTGTACTAAAACCAACTCTTTTTCATGAATGAATGCTATAGATTGATAATGAACACTTGACACAAAGAGATTTACATCAGTAAATTTTAATAAATGTCAATGATAAAAATATCAGGAGAAAGGTTAATGTTTTATTTTTCATCAATATTAAATGATCTATTAAAGTAATGATTTTACATGGAATGTCAATGATTTTCTTTATTTTTCATTACCTTGTATCTGAAATGTCTATCTGTGCCATTCTATCAGCTTGAAATTGAAAAACTAAAGATTCATTGCATTTACTCGATCCATGAGATATAAAACCAAGTGTGCAAGAAAGTAAAAGCATAACCTGTCTCTAGTACAACACCCGTCAAAATGTGTTTGATTGTTATTTGTAGTAGTACATATCTGTTCTATTTATATACGAAGATTGATTACAGTTCATGTCTAGTGCAAAGTGAACCAATTTGAAGCTAGAGATGCAATAAAAAACCAATTTCACGATTTTAAGGTATTACTTATAAGCCTCCAATTTCAATTATTCAGGGTAGAGAAGATACTGATTACGGATTAACACAAATTCCATGTTCGATTTCAGTCCAAGTCACACATTACAACCAATCTCTATTTATTCCACAAGTTTTTTTCCCTAATTGCATTTCCAGATTGAATTTCAGGGAAACATCCAGGAGAAAGAATTTGATCAATAGTACAACAATTTTATCTTTTACTCATTGCTACGGAACTATACTTATGATTGTCCACAGAATGTTGATGGCATACGTCTGCTTCAAGCAATAGAACCATCTGTACAAGTAGCATCAAAGACAGTGTCTAGCCATATATCAATTCTACATAGTCGAAATGGAAATGGGTAGTTTAAACAAGTTTAACTCTCTGTTAGTCATTTCTCAACCATGATGACCATGAAATTTATTTATATGTTTATTCACCATTCAATAAACATCTACATAATTGTAATGAGAATTAACACAACGATGCCTAAAGCTGTGACTAACAAAACTTGATTATGTTTTGATGAGTTTGAATAGTTCTCATATTTTTTATGAGTATGAACAGTTCCCCTACTGAAGGTTACAAATGGTACATGTCTATAGTAGAGCCAAGCAAATTAATTGAAATTAGATCTTTTGTTTAGATGATATAAATTTTGTGTTTTGCACAACATGAAGTCAAATTCTTCTTTACTCTTTATCTATTTTGTTTGAAGTTTGATTTGTGTTGATAGATATATAAAAACTGTTTTTGGTTCAATCTTGTCCAAGATCAGGTCAGTTGTTAATAAAGATGTTAGATCTACAGCCTACAGTACATCACCATTTGCAGCCTCCAAAGCATTACCAAAACCAATGAAAAATTAATAGTCTTTACTTTACATACATTGTTCCACCAAATGTGTAATGAAGGATGAGAAAGGCTTCATGATAGAAATACACTACATAATATTTCATGCAGTTCTTAGCGGTTTACTTAACACACTTTCTGCAGTATGTAATGATTAATGAAGCTTTTAATGACTTTATAATTGTCAGTAATTATCTATTTTCTAATGGTTATTGGGCTACCAATGTACCATCTTCAAATTATCTTGGCAACTGTCAAAATCCTTTGTGCTGATAAAGTTATTAAAGTAATTATTTGGTGCAAAAGTGAAAAGGAAATTGTATTTCTAACAATCATTCATTTTCTAAAATTTTCTGTTAACTTAAAAAACAGCTGAAACAATAGTTCAGTTTCTTCTCATTTGAAGTCCAATAATATCATTATACAAGCTGTGTTACGGATTGAAAATTCTGTGTTTAATAATTTCATAAAGTTATATTAGCTTTTATCAGAAAAGATATAAGAAATACAACAGAATAGACATATACATGTAATTGAACTTTTGAGGACACAACCGCAAGCTCTTAATATTTCATTAGGAACCTTTCATATTCAAGATTTTTGAATCTTAGGATGTCTATAGGTTTTATAATAGGATAAAGTGTTGTCTTTCAAAATGAGTAAATACATACAAGATAATATTATACAAGTAAAAATACATATTTGTTGTGATTAATAGTGAAATATTTAAAAATCTTCAGCAAATTTTCATTCCCAATGAGTCATGGGTATTATGCAATAATATATTAATACCCTGTTTTTCTTTACATATGCTTTTTTATAAAGTCAACGAAAATGCCATCAGATGTAAGGATTTTGCCCCTTTAGTCTACAGATTTGTTTTATTTTTGTGTTTGGAAATGATTGTCTGGTAACCCACATTTTACCTACAATATACTGTATAGCATAATGCCTGATTTAAATCACAACAGCTGTGGTCTTCAATCACTTCATGTAGCATTGAATATTTTGAGCAGGAGGCAGACGCCCTAACTCAACTTGGCAGATGTAATAGAACTAACTATTACCACACATACTTGAGATATAGAATGTACTAAAAGAGTGTCTGGAGGTACCGTTAGTAGAAATACTAATAGCATAGACAGTACACAGGTGGTTACTTTAGGGAAAACTTGCGTAAAAATGTTTCAAAGACGAAACAGCCATATTATCTGATGGGATATTTTGGTTATCAGAATGAGTTTCCAGATAAGTTGGCTTTGGTGAAGTTGATCGACCCTTTAGCGTTAATCTCTGATGATTTACTGGAATTCAACGCTTATTTGTTGTAACATATAAACAGATCAACGTTCAAACAAATAGTTACGCAGAAAATGTACTGATGAAAATACCTTGAACACAAAATTAATGGTTCTAATTCCCAAATTATAATTCAGATGTTAACAGCCAAGTGCACTTACAAAATGTGTGGAAGCTATCTTGGAGGGATCTGCATGTGTGTTTTTTTGTTATATTTTAAATTCAACTTTATTTTTTGCTCATTATAATATAATTCAATATTGTTGTAACACAGGGGTTCATGAAATTAGATGTATTTTCCACACATTTTCTCAAATGATATTTACGTAGTCTGACAGAATGAGATACATCAGCATGTGCGGGGAAAATTCCTCCTTTTTTCTCGATGCAGTTTAAGATCTCGTATATCTGTTCATCGCAACAGGTGGAAGCATGAAAGCACTTCAAATTTTTTTATCTTGCGCCAAGCCCTAAAAGATTAGGCAAAAATCGAAAATATTATGGCAGGTCAACTGTTCTATTTTTTTTTTTCATTGAGAGCCTTATCTCAGTGTACCGGTATTGCAGTCTAGCTGTTTTGCGGGAGATCTGGTATTCAACACAGTACAACTTGTGAATAACCTTTCCATCAAAGAAACGTTAATTCAGCCATGTTGATGAGTGGTAGGAGTAAAACTCTAATATATATACATCCAGTTAATAATATACAATATCACATGTTAAACAGGTGAATGCCCCCTGATACAAAAAGGTTATCACTAACCATATGAAAGAAATGCCTTAGTCTGAGTGATAATTATAGTTGTTTGTCTATTGTTGGACTGTATATCAGATATTAGTTGAGTTATGAAGATGGAAACATAACATAAGTAATACATTTATAACAACAAACAAATCTGTTTATTAATACAAAAAAAAAAAAAATAAGAGCATCTGTCTGATGAAAATTTCATTTCATTTTCTTTATTAAGTCATTCACTTAAAGATATGTTTCCTCAAGTTAAATTACCGTCACATTTTCGACACCAGCTAATTAATTTAATTGTGACATTCAATGTTACATGACCATTATATCAGATTCAGAATGTATATATTAAGAATTTTGTAAAAAAATATTTATTTTTGTCACCCAGCAAAGACAGCATAAGATAATGTGCAGTTTAGTATCTACACTGAGTTTGAAACATGCAAATTGCAATGCTTTGAAACAGTTGACATGAAATCCAAATGACAATGACAAATCTTAGCTTATGAAAAAAGATTTCATTGCAGGGTAAATATATGATTTAATGGATGAATAGTCTAATAGTCCCTGTCCTTATAGAAATATGATTATTGCCCAAATTTTTGTTGACTTGCTCTAAACCATTGTCCAGTTATTTTCTTCAGATAAACTGAATACATAGAGAAATATATTGTAAAAGGTTTTTTTTTTATATCACTCATGTTGAAACTTTCACATCTATAGATAAAGCCAGTGTTGGGCATAGCCAAGTTACTTGATTTTCACTTAATCTTTTGAAATACAAATTTAATAATATACAGCTTGTCCCATCCTTGAACAAAATAACACTTCTGATCAACCCAGTTCAATGCTTTATATTGACCTAAATCAAACAGGATTAGCTCCATTAAAAAAAAATAATACTTATAATAATATTAAATTTGAATATGGGAAATAGGTTTTCAAGAAAATTCTCAGTGATCGGCTGAATTCTATACATTTGAAACAATGAATTTTCGAATCGGAAGGGTAAAAATGGGGATTATTTGATTAACATTTATAATAATAATTCTGTATTTTTTTCTGTCATTATATAATTATATACAGTTTATATGCTGATAATTACCTATAATAAGTATTATTATTACATATCATCTATATTTATGAATTAGTCTGAGTATGTATAAAATATTTATATATCGTATTAGACAGAAGGTCAGCTGTGATTATCTGTCTGCATGACTAATATCGCTAGGGATGGTACAATACAATTACTATACTCACTCACTGCTCTAACAATAATACTCTTGTGTGTTTGAATAATTTCTTGATTTATATCACTACATTAACAACATATGCAGTAGATAGACTTATTATGGAAGGTATTTTAATGTCCTACTGATAACATTCCATAAGAAAGATAGCTTTTATTCAGAGAATTAATGAATGAAGAGTGTTAAAGAGAGTTAATCTCCTGACTTTTCCTAATTATTTTCTAAAAACTTTGACCCACACAGACAAATTTGACTTGTGACTTATGATAGGATGATAATGAGTTTTCCGGAAATAACTTTAATCTTGCCACAAATCTGAATTAAATTGATCTGTAACAGATCAATGCTTTCATTTGGGTCACACAAGAATCTTAATTGCTGAGACAATTTTTTGAAATGGAAATTGGAATTCTGGATAGAAATTCATGTGGTTAAGATCAAATTAGATCTTGTTTAATTATGAATAGATGCATTGTTATTAACTCTTAACTCACTCACCCCCTCCATTTATAGTAATAATTGTTGAAAAAAGGGGATAGTAAATTTGACTAGACTGTGTCATTGTCGTTAGCATTCATGTGTATAGTCGCCATTGTCACTGAAAACAGCATTTGTCTGGTCAAGTGATACAAATGATATACAGCCGCAGGAAAGACATGAATATCTAATAGATCATTTAATGCTAGATTTAACTTGTCCTGTACCTCACCCTTCACTAACCATACCTACGTAAATTCGAACCTACATCCTTCCTTCAAACCAAAAGCTAGACTAAAAGAGGTTTTCTAAATATCATTTTACTTCCACTTTAACAAAATATGTAATTGAAGGGAAACTCGATATACAAATTTTAAAGCTCAGACATTTGCTGAGGTTGCGTAAATTTGCAATTTTTTTTTTCTCAATGATTTTATAGATGTTGAATCCTTGAGGCAATTTGATGTTTAAGAAACAATTGTCTAATCTTAAATATTCCTTGAAAAATTGCTCCATAAAACATGAATAATTTGACTTTTCTGTACGTTGTTGTTTTTTTAATTTAGTACTGAAGTAGCCTACTTGTTACTTTCTTATCATTTTCTTACCTTCGCAAACAATTAACATAAATTTACTGAGTTACAGTTGATAATATACATACTAATAAATTAGTAATCTAATAAAATTAACGGCATGTCCGTACAGGGGTTTATCATCTACTGTAATCTGAAGGAACAGCTGTCTCACTTACGCCTCTATTACAGTTGAAAATTTTACAGCAGACGGGTAATGGCAGACGTGCAATTTGCAGACGCACAAGTCTGCAATTAAAAACATCATAAGTACTTGGTGTAGCTATCAGCTACCTCACTGAGTTTACAGTAATGTTCACAGTTTTACAATATTAGCTTAATGGTCTAAACTTATCACTCTTACATTTCAGCGCTTTGAAGAAAATGTTTTTGATATATTGCATACGTCACATCAGTGCATGAACTTATACAGGATAAATGATGTTGACCTTGATACTAAGGTGCATGAATTTTTCGTGCATGTATCCTGCAGGGTTATGAAAATATTATCATACGTTAATATCATATGATATTTGATGAAATAAACTGAAATAATCATGGTTTTATGGCAAAATATTCATGCTGCACTAAATGTTCCTTGATAGCACAAACTATTTTCCAATATTTGCCAACCACAGAAATTGCAATTCTTGTCAGGACTCTATGTGTTGAATTGATTTGTAATCATTATGTGCCATCAATAAATGTGACTACTTCAGTTACTTCAATTTCTAACCCGTATTTGTATGTCTACGTTAAATAGAATCTCTGATGAAAAAATGTCAACCCGACAGTGTCAAAATCCAAACAAAATTGGAACTTATATCTCTATCTTGCATGTGGCTAAAATATTTTTTAAGAACTTTAAATCTGTCCAGAATATACCCCTCAAAAAGATAGCTTTTATTAGTGATAAAGTCTTTCTAGAACACCTGATACCCCATCTTATTGAGTTCACATAGCCAACATACTTTTGTTGTATTTAAGTAGCAGTATATCATAAAATGATGTTTTAAAAGATACGGATTTACATGTGTCAAGTATATGATATTGATATCATCAAATTCATTGACATCTAGATGTCATTTAATGATAACTGATAGGATTTTTAAATACATACCCCAAAGACAATTTCTTATAATGGATGAGGGTCAAAAGATTAGCTTGCTCGTTCTTTATCACTTGTAAATGTAACTGTGCAGCAGAATGGAAGTAAAGCAGACCGGTTATTATAATGAGTGGAAGGGAATAATGAATGGTGACTTGTTAGTGTGTGACAGATTTATATCTTCTTTTAGTGTCAAAGCCAGCAAAAACAATCCATCTTGTTTCTCTAATTTGTCTTGATTATATTAGAGGATAGAATATTTTAACTGTTGTAATGTGTTCTCATTTTTTAATCAATATTCTTAATAAAGGTTTCACCATCTTATTATAGAGTCCTGCACTGGGGGGAAAAAATGTTATGGTTGACAGGACTGTGACTCAGTCTTCTATTTATTTAAAGAGACTGTGTCCAAATGCTAGGATGGAATAATCCTTTGTTAGAGTTGGTGATCGACAAAATGTTGCACTCCAGCTTTAAGTATGATGAGTCGAGATTTTTTTTTTATAAAAAATGATTTAAGCCGTGGACATGTGTGTTGGGTTAGCATCTCGATCTAGTGCAGAGAAAGGAGTGATGTAGTGGCCCACGGCTAATTGTCTAGTTATTCTTTCTTATCGATCTCACAGTGAGCCAAGCACAAAAGAGGGAGGTTCTTGCAACTGGCATTTCACAAACCGAAACTTTATCCTTAAAGCTCAGACCAAAGAGGCAGTCGTCCATTACTAATTTGATGAAAAAACTTGCTTATTTTCTAATCTCAACCACCCAAACACTCCAAACTGTGATAATAACACCCATAATAGCTTCATCTAATCCTTGAATAATATTTCATAATGAAAATTCTCCAGCATTTAAAGTTAACATACCAGGAGAAAATGTAGCTGTATTTTGTAATAAAAGAAGTTCTGTCTGCTTTACATTTTAGGACTATAGCAGTACTAACCTAGGAAATTTGATAAATATATCGATGACATTTTGTTTCAAAAAGTCATAAATATGTCACCTACTTAAATATAATAAAGCTCAAATTATCATTAATATGGCATTAAAGTAGATTATATCAGGGAACTGATTGTTGAGGAACAAGGGGATATAATCCAGGTAATACCACTCATTCATCGCCATCACCTACCACACAATATTAAACAATAGAATGTTTTGTGTTGATGTTGTCAGGGTAGGGTGTTATCAATGATATGGTATGTCAAGTAGTAGGATGAAGTCTTGTTTAACTACCTTCACAAGGTGTCAATCGTCTCATTATACTCTCCTGTTTGTACAAATGTTGTGAATGACCTTTGGTCATTGGTGGCCTGCTGGTAGGCGGCTATGACTGACCACTTATCTTTTTGGCAGTCACCATACTTTGATCTCTCTCTCATGAAAATCTCCTTAATATAGCTTACTGATGATTATAAGGCTTGTCAGTCAAATTTTAGGATTCTAAAAGAAATAGCCTGCTCTAGAGAGATTAAATAGATGGAAGAGCATCAATTAATTAAATGTCTATTCACGTATATGAACCCACGATTTTGATCATGGACCACCAAATTTGTTTATAATACCTGATTTTGTATTCTTAGATTATTTTATCACCTTGATGCATCATTCATGATTCTAATGTGAATATAAAAAAGTATTTGTGAATCTGTTAGAGAAAGTTATTAATTTCTAGAAAACAATATAGTTATAACTAGATTAAGGACACATATGGTATCCAGCTGATGTCTGACCAAAACAGCGGTTGGAGATATTTGTAAATTACTGTTTCGACTTGTAGAAAAACATAAACTGTTTGAGTTTTTTTTAAACAACTTTTTGATCACAGCTTAAAAGACATTCAGTTATTATAAGCTTACATGCTTAAATAATTATTTAGTCACACAAAATGAAAAATGGGCAGAAATAAAAATGGCATATCCACTAAATCTAGTGATTCTGAATACGGAACGGGGAAACATGTGAGTAAAGAACATCCATATGTTACCTAACAAAAGAAAAACAATTATTTGTTGTAATTTATTCACAAGACATAAATGTCAATGTGATATTGGAAGACTTTTTTTTTAAATGCAATTTCTTTGATGTTTTTGGAGCCAGATGTTTCCTTTCAGCTTAAAGCCATATTGCATAATGTCAATTATCTTGCCTGTGTTCATTGTGTAATTCAACAAATTTCATATAAACAAAATTATATTCAACAATTAGCAGCCATACTGTTTATTTTCATGGTATAAAATATCTGTAGAAGTGACCGATTTTAACTCAGAGTTCAAACAGTGTCATTGGGTTTTGCATGTTACGTTGAAATGTGTCACGCACCTCTCATAATAAACTATGTTTACAGGAAAGAGGTGATTAAAGAATTTTAATGCGTTTTTTAAAACAAAAAGCTTTTACTCTCGAAACACAGTTAACTCTTTTCCAAAATTCCAGATTTGATTCATCCAAGCTGTAGACCGCTAGCTGGTGGGTCACATTTATTTTAAATTATTACCTGACACAATGGCTGAAAAAACTACACCACAGAGCTATCTTTTGTTTTCATTATTTATGATATTATGTTCATCAGGGTGGATATTATATTTAAAGGTCCTAAGTTAAATGCTATGGATAATAATTGTCCTTTCAGGATATTCCACTGACCTCATAATATTTATGTGTGTTATTGCACCATGATTGTATCAGTGGGTACAAACAGCTTTAGTAATAGTTTAAAACTCCCATGACCGACGCTGACGCCTATTCATTAAATGATTTAAACTCTCTCACTGGGAAATAAGCTTAAAACAAGATTTCATTTCAGATTGCCAATTCATATGCTCATAAATTTCAATGTCTGAGAAAAAATCCATCTGATTGGAGATGAGTTTTTTGGTGCAAGATTTATTACTTTATTTAAAACAAAGTTTGTACCAGGATGTTGGTAGTTGAGTTCCTTTAAGTGATTTTCTCTCTGTATGCACGGTGCATGTGCTCAGCATTATTACATTAGATGACTTTGTAAAAACTTTGAAACAGTCTTTTGAACTTGAAATGGTTTGAGCATCTGCTAATAATTATCGTAGCGTTATCTGTTTTTATGTAAAAATTGTAGTTCAAAGCTTTATTAAGCAATTTTAAACTCATTTTTGTCATGTTACAATGTTTTGGATAACTGTTTTTGTGATAATCCGGTGATTATATTCATGGTAAACTGTTTAGAATTTGAACAGTATAAACCAAGAGTTGTTTTTCTTATGAATGTATGTTAACAATCAATTGTGGTGAAGCAGAAATTCAAGTTTCAAGTGAAATTAAATTAGGTGTTACAACAGTTGTATTTTAGCACAAATAAATTCTTCTAAGGTGTTGAAAGAAAATGTTGCCTAATTTGTGTGACAGGTATTATGTAGGATATTGAATTTAGTCATAAAAAAACCTGTCAGTTTTTATATATCAAATGTGGGTTTTTTCATCAAATAAAACATCACTTTTTGTATTAAATTAACAAATTCACAAACACCTATGGCACTAAATTAAAAGATTTACCGCCAGTTTTGTTAAATTGCACATTTTACCATTGTGTTAACAATTTGTGTCAAATTAACAATTTTACCAACAACTTTGTATTAAATGATACATTTTACCACCAGTTTTGTTGCACTACAGATTTTAACATCAGTTTTTGTATTATTAAATTTTTATCATCTGCTTGTGTGAAGGTAAATGTATCTATATTCATGGTGGGAATATAAGCAATTAGAGCATTATTTATACCTATATTGATAAAAAGAAGGGTGTGACCTGTAGTTGACAGGTGTTTATTGAAGGTAGATATAAGGAGGATGGGGGAGGGGTGATGTACCTTTTGTACCTTGTCCTATATTTACCTGATCTCTGGTAGCCGGTGAACATCTTACAGCTGTCACATGACCTTAACACCCACATACCACAAATATCTGTCTGTAGAAGTTCAACTATTAGCCTCTATTGTGTCTTTATATTGGACTGTATTTCTATCTTTAAACATGATGATACCGTTAAATATAGAATTCTATGTGAAGGACATTGGTCCACATTGAGTGGTTTCTCCGTTCTATCTTTAAGCATGACAGCTGCTGATATATCTAGGCTCAAATTGAAATGACTGTATAAATATCATTAAGGAACAAGATTGAACTTTGACTGGAGTTGATGGGAGATTTTTCTTCTTTAGTTACTTTCGAGGCTTCCCAAGTCCATTTGGTAAAAATTGATAAATTAAACTGAAATTGTTATCGATGATTACTTTCAAATCCCAGACTAGATTTGTATCTGTGATTAGTTAAATTAGTATCTGTCTTATATGTTTTAATACATTTGTCTTTATACGCCCACATTAAAATATGCTGCTTCCCCCTTGTATGGCTAGTGATCTGTCTGTCTTTCATAATATTTGGAGACTACATCATTCGATCATTTTAAACATTATATATATGTGTTACCAATAGCGGTGTAAGCTAAAAACGACTTGAATTATTTTTATAACTTCCAGAGTTATTACCCTTGATCACTAGAATTTCAACGATTTCTGTAAATTATTTCTACAGTTATATAACCTTTGTTATTTTGTAAATAAATTTCTCTATCAGATGTTCAACTTGAAATTTGTATTGTTCAAATCATTGAAACAAAAAATCTGCTTGAATTCATGATTATGTTATAGAATTTGAATTTAAGACATTATATAGAACATTATTATAGCTTTTTATCTAAATGTTCACAACTTTTGTTGACAACTTGTGTTGTGAACTTATCTGGTAAACCTATGTTCTTTTAGTCCAAGAGCCAGTGAAATAGAGTTTATCTCCAGTGCTCACACTAGGTAACTTTACATTATGAAATATCTCTATTTAATATAATCGTATGTTTGATAGAAAATGTTAACAAAATGTCATCGTAATAACAGACAATTGAAAGGTCAATATTTAGTTAAAGGTTAAATGCAAATAAATTATTATAAAATGAAGGAATAATTGAATATATTTGTCCCACCCTAGTGTTTCACAGTGTGTGATATATTACCATTCAATTTCACCACTTGTTTAAAAAAAAAAATTAAAAAATAACTTTAGTTGATGCAAACTTCCCATAATTATAATGATATTTATTTGAATATATGATGTTATACAAGTGGCAAAGGTGATATTAAAGTTTAACATTATTTATACACATGAGCAAAAAATATATTAGGAAAATAATCGAGTTCTAAAAAGTATGAGATTGCATTTAAGAATAACTTACTTAGCCTTACATTTAAGAATAACTTACTTAGCCTGCAGGGCTGAAGAGTTAAGTATGGATTTTGTTTGGATGGGATGGTAAAATATCTCCTGGTAGTTGTAATTTCAGATGAAGAGTAGCTATACACAGAGTTAGGAACATGCAATTGGTGAAGAAGCTGTTCAGGCAGAATTATCCCCCTACCCTTAGCATTGCACACATTAACAAAAAAAAATAAATTTACCAGATATTAAAATGACTTAGTAATACATTGAAAAGATATTAAACACAATGTCATTCAGTTATATTCCAGTAAAAAGTTATAGCATTCCAAGCCCTATATGAAAATTCCATTTGATACTGTCTAATCATTTACATAAAAACATTGAGACCAGTACTGGTTTTTAACGTTGAATATATTTTTTGATAATCGATACAATGCCTTCAATACTACACACTTGATTTGGAACCAGTCGAAATATTGATTTTTAATATGAGAATGCAATTGCTTGAAAAAGAAAGTATCTGCTACATTGCACATGAATAAGAAATAAATTTCAAATTAATCGTCACAAACACTCTCTTGATATAAGGTCAAATACGGTAATTTGTTGAGAAAAAGGTGAATAATTAATTTTTGCGATTTGTATCAGTAAGACAAAATATGGTAAATCTGTCCTTCACTTTTGTTCCTGATCGACCTTTTTCTTAATGAGGTCAATTTGCCCCAGAAAACAGACAGTCTCTGGCGGTGAATTAAATAGGAAGAAGTATGGAATCAAGTTACCGATACAGTAAAAGATTTGTGTGTTGATGGTAAAAGATGTTTTCTTCATTAAGGTGTAAATGAGATTAGTAAGGGGCAGATAACTATGATGATAATAGATACAGACGTTAGAGTGATGACTGATGAGACGTTTAACTATAAGCTTAAAGACAAGATAGATTCACAAAACAGTTTTCATTTTGGTTAACCATTTTCTCTATTAGATGATACATTGAACGATTTGTTACCACAATTACAGTTGCTGCTTCTTGTATTTTTTGTTGCTAGGTTATTTAAACTCTCTCCATTTTGGCACCTTCTAGAACCCCATTACATGACTGCCACACGCAATATTGTGCTTAAGCAAATTTGAATTTACGAGAACAATCTTGAATGTATTATGGAGTCTTTACTCTTCTTGATTGCTCAATTTTTTATGAAATAAGCTGCTAAATCGAAAAACAACCAGTTTATGGCGTAAGCTAAATGATTAGTGGACAGAAATTGAGAAAATATAACCAACACTTAAACAGAGTAGCATAATAAATTCTTCATTGACAATACTCTCAGCGTTTTATATCTGATGGTGAACTAGTCACCCTTGTTTTATTAGAGGCAATCCCCAGCATATGTCTTATACACAGATATGTTTATCAGTAAATTAAGCGAGGATCAATATGCCTGTGGCAAGTTAAATATGTAGATGATGATAAGGATTAAATTACCTGTCTGTCCACTAGAAAAATATCCTGTATCCAATATATGATACCTTGAACAGGTCAAACTTATACATCTGTATAAACAGCTTACATATAACCATTTCAAAAATATAGGCTACATATGGTCTTTGTTCAAAGTAGAATATCAATTGGAATCGAAGTTATGAGACTTGTTGGATTCTTTTTAAAAACGTAAAACAAAGGAATCTCAACTTCCGGGTTTTTTTTGGTTTTTTTTTTGGTTTTTTTTTACACAATCCAATATACCGGTATTCTAGGTTCATGATACACTAGACCAAACAAGTACTGTGATAATTGGAAGAAATGTAAGAGAAATCGAAACAGAATTAAAATCGATTATTGTTAATATATATTAATCTATATTTGTGTTTCTAGACAATGTCTGGATAAAGGACAAAAGTTGAGTCTATGTTTGAGCAGACATGAAAGTAGAATAGAGTTACATTAGTACAAATACCAAGTTGTTTTGTTACAGTATCGGAAAATATTTAACATGTAAACCTTAACCGCATCCAGTCATTGATAATTACAGATGGCTTGTGTTTTTTCCATAATTTTATTGAATTGTATGCTTATATGTAATACCAGACCACTTGTGTTTAATGAAATAATCAGTAGATTTCAACTAATTTCCAATGGTTTGGCATAGTGTCAACACCTAACGGCAATAGTTCATATTTTGTTTCATTGATTAAGCTCTTGATTTACAGACGATGAAGAAAAGTCTTTGAATTGATTGTTTTTTTGTGTTTGTCTGGCAAAATAAGCACTTATGCGAATGATCGGATGTATAGACTGTTCAATGAGATGAAAGTAATCTTTAATTATAAACGTGACTATTCTTCACACAAGCATTATTGAATTTGAAGTAATGATAAAAAGAAGGGTGGTAACTGCTGGAAGAGAGGACTCAATATTGGATTAATACACTGATTATGGGAGGTGTTAGGGTGGCATCTGATGGGATCAAATACCAAGTTCTTGGGTACAAATTGATATAATGTATTTAAAAGATCCCTTGACAAGAGACATAGATGGAATCACTGCTGTTGGAGTTAAATTTTTCTCCTCACATTACAAATGTAACCATAGAAATAAATAAACTTATTTGGAATGGAAGTGTTGATGAAATATTACACCCCATTCCTTTCTGTTTCCTCATAGGTTTTCTCCAGGTCCTTTCTATGCCTGAAATGAAATAGAAGGAATGGAATGGTATTTAACATCTTGTCAGCATATTCCCAGAAATTCAATATCACTGTCTTTCTTCATACATTGACTTTCATTATGATTTGGAACCTAATGTAACATGTTTGAGTTATTGAATTCAACAATGGATATTATCAAACGTTTTGGGTTTACTTTTAAAGAAATATAAAATTGACTTGCTCGAGAATCCTAGTTGAAATGTGACCTTAGTAATAAATGGTAATCCTTTATTTAATATACCGGGTACTGAAACATTTGGATATTTTGAAAAGTCAAGATTTTATTAAACGTGAGAGGACACCTTTCCTGGAATGAAGATATACTCAATGAACTTATTATTATTTGGTTGATCAAATTCAGATTCAGGTTTTTAAAGTATTATTTCTATTGATATTGTCATTGATGACAATGACTTAACAATGTGATTGGCACATTCCCTGATGTATTTATTAAATCTTTTGTAGTTTGAATTATGTAAGGATCATGCAGGGTTATAAAATCGTGATTTATCACTAATTTTCTAAATAACAAATCACCACATTCTTTTATTTTTACAAAGAACGTGATCATGAGTCAATATTCCTGTTTCAACTCAACATCATTCAAACTTTATTAATTTAGGAATGAGATTAAGTCTGACATGGGTCTTTATTAAATCAGTGAATGAATAGAGCTGTTTTATTCACTCCAATACCGACTAGTCTTAATACTGTATTCCATCACTGGCTATCCTTTCTTACATAAGACAACAGACAGGGTTGGCATACATATTAATACTAAGACTCACCATTCCAAGAAATCATATTGATTTTGATAGCAATGCGGCGAACTACAAAAAGAATATGAGAAAATCTGGCGTAGTTATATCATTTCCTCTTCGTATAATTGTTAGGGAAATAACTGTTTGTCTACCAGATTATCATCTTCAATAAATTGTCTCTTTACGTCAAATTATATCCTGGATCATACTAGATAACAGCTATATTTATTAATATCTGAAGAATGTAAATAAAAAGAATTAAATTACCTTATCAGATACTGTTATCATATAGAAATATGGAATAAAATTCTGCAGAATTCTACATTTTTATATTTTTAAAATAATGTTCCACATAGGAAGGTGTTTTGATTGTTTAATTAGGGATGTAAATACTGTACAATTACTTTAACTTGGTGACTGTATCATTGCTTGCCAAGATATATGCATGATTTTTTTAAAAAAAAAAACAAAAAAACAAAACAAAACTAAGATAGCAGTTGTCACCTAAAGTAGCATTGCTATAACACTATAACTGTGAGCAGTGTTCTTACTTTTCTCCCAAAGTTACAGAGCAGTGAACACAAGCTAAAAAATAAATTAGAAATTGATTATGTACTCCTACCGGGGAAATTTAACTCTCTTTATACATCATTTTGGAAATATAATTTTGCTTAGAAACTTCAGAGATGACAGCAAGAGGGACTACAAGATTACTTTATAATGAATGGACTTTAGTTGTTCTACAATACAATTTCTACATCTGTGTTGAAAGTCATCATTATAGCTCTAATAGTACACAACAATCCCAGTATCTGGTAAAAGTCATTATAGATAACCTGACCAACTGTTCACAGATCTCATTTAGATTAATTACATATAGCACCTATATTCATTACTGGTGACCATTAAGACCCCCAACTTCTGTAATTGACTCATTAATCTCTTCTTGTTGCATTTACTGTTCATCTACACCTTCTATATGACCACCACAACTGTATCTTATTGATGGCTATCATGATTCGTCATTAATTAAAAACATGGTAAATTGATTCGGAAGAAAAAGGTGGACAAAATGGTGCATGCTTGTAAATTTTGTATTTGAATAAATAATGAAACTATAATGAATGTCTATACCACTTAGTACGGTGTACCTAGTATGATAATTTTCCATGAATGAAAGATTCCTTTTTAGTGATGCAACTAGCTTTTTTTTATCAAAATTTCTTCTTTGATGAAAGAAAAATAGAAAGCTGAACTGGGCATAGAAAGATCTTTTCCACCTTCGATCTAGAAAATGCACTAACAATGATAATTTTGAGTTGTATTAAAATAGAGATCAATATAATCATCAAAGACATATTATTCACATTTATTGGTTTTAAACGATCACTTCAAATCTTGTGGCATTACTGGAACCACTTGGTTTTTGGAAGTAGATTTTTTTTATCTCACTGAAATTGATTTTATCATGTGTAGTGATAAGGGAGATATATACACAGTAGTTGAACTGATGCAGGTGAATGTTGTTGACAGGTTGCTGTGGAAATGATATCACATTCTATTATCCTCTCTATTTGTTCTGACATCTTCAGCAACAAAAAAAAAACATCCAGAAATTTACATATCTCTATCCAAAATAATTTTCTTTGGCATAAACAATGAAAGGAATGAAGAAAATGTTCATATTTTGCCGAATTTTGTTTTGAGGTCTTTGCTGAGGTGTTGGCTTAAAATGTAAAAATTAATTTAATGAAAATAGATTTCTTGTTAAAGACACACATGCTTGAGTTGGCTGGCCATGTAGCATATATACAGAAAAGGAAAGGGCAGGCAAGATCAATAACGCTTGATTTAATAGGAACTGTTTTATTTAGATGAAAACATATGCGCTACTGGTATCTATATAACTATGTTGTGTTTGGCACTGTAGAATTAAACATAAGACTGAGATTGGCAAACTTATATATTCTGTGTGTACAGATGGTGACTAGCCAGCCATATATTTATAATTCTCTATTTATCTTCAACAAAATATCAACTGTATCAACAAAATATGGTGGATGGACCAAATCATTCCATTCACAGAAACAACATCATTTATTTCTTATAAAATATCTATATATATTTACATGTACTAAATCATCTGTAGCTATACATATTATCAACATCCTAACAAATCTTTCAGTTAACACAAAAAAACTCACCCAAATCCGCAGCACTGTCCTGTATGTACTACTTATAAATAGCCAATACAGGGAAACTGCACAACAAAACATAGAGAAATATACAACAAATACAGATCATAAAATACAATCAAAGTGAATGCAAAGCTTTTAACCAAATTAACAAACAGCATTAAGTTAGGCAATTGGCAAAAAAAAGTGTTGGCTTAAGCAGTCTTATGCATGTTGTCCACAACAACTTAGAAATTAGCCAATGCCTTAATGACATTTATTTGGATAGGGTGTAAAAAAGCAGGTTACCATTGGTTTTCTATATGGTAAATATCCTGCATATAATGATTCCATACATCATATGTAAGCTTATATTGAATATCTTGTCTGTATTTAATCGGTCTTACTTTTATTTGTCATTAACTATAATTGTGAGACATGAACTGAAAAAAAAATCCAGTCTTGAAATGAATGGTCACTGTCTACATTCTTTGTCGAGAAAAAAATCAATAGGCCAATGAATGTGTTATATCAGAAATATATACTTTAAAACGATTCTTTTGAAGAGAAATGAAGAATCTTTAGGAAACTTTTGTAAGCATTTTGATTAAAAACTTATCAAATTAAATAGAGTTCAATTTTGATCTATTTCAGATATATAACAGAAGTACCAGAAGCTAATTTTATTAGTCAAGCCAAGTCTAATCGAGAAGTTAGAGTAGCTGTTAATACACTACCTAGTTTACTTGCATTGAAAGATAAACTTACGCAACTACGAGTTGTAAGTATTAATTAATTATTCAAGAGAATCATTGAAGAAATGTCGCTCTGATTAAAATTCAGTAACCTATTTTCCAAAGAACTTTGTCATTGATTTATAGTTAATTTGGATAAAAACATCCCCAGTATGAAGTTGTTACATTCAGTTAGTGAGTTTATATTGTATTTAAAAAAAATCCCCAGCAGATGGTTACAACACTCTGTTAGTTTCTAAAAAGACAAGAAGTGTGCTCTAGCTCCTCTGGTATTAGGCTGGAGTATGGATGGCCGAATGGTTAGCGCGTGTGTGTTGTATTGTAAGGTCTGTCATTGAGTCAACTGGCATGGTTTCAATTCCCAGGTTGTACGTAAGGAGTAGGGTTGCTTCTCCAACCTCATAGGGTTGCTTCTCCAACCTTTTCTGGGTCCTCTAGTTTCCTCCCACTGCTAAAGACCCCTACGCGCAAGCAAATTATTGAAATAAAATTGAATGGTATGTTAGTCCCAAAATGACCTAGTTTCTCTCCAGCTCCGTCTGGTGTTGAAAAATTATTGCTGGTATAAATTTATCCCATATTCTCCAAACTGTACATCAGGATCAAGCGCTACATGATGCAATGAAATCATAAGATCTGTAGCTTGTCATTTATATAGTAATTATATTTAATTGTGGGAAAGTAATCCATGTACTGTAACTACTATACAAATATAAAACATAATTTCTTAATGGAATATTCATGAGACTGATTCTCAATGAACTTATTTTTCCACAGTAGCCTAATGATCATTACAACTAAGTGTAGGCCTACATGATGATAAAAATCACAGTTTTATTAATTAATCAATTTGTATACAAATTTTGGTTCAAGCTGATTTGGGATTCATAACTTAAATCCCTTGACACTCATCGGAAAATGTGTGTAAGTTACAGTTGGATGATTTTGAACAAAACTTCCAGTTTTCCATTACATGAGTATTATTAGTCAGTATAGGTAATTTAGTAAGTGTAACTGTTACTAAGGATACGTTTATAAAGACTGTAAAGAGATAAGAAAGAGATGGCTATTAATGTAATATTGATTCTTTATGTTTTCTTTCCTTTTAAGTTATGAGTTAAACCTGTTATTACTACACTCGATCAACCTGTTACTTCCCTACTTGGATATGGACTGGACCCATTTTCAGGCTATTAGTCTATTGATCACAACAAAAAAAACCCCAAACATCTTTGATGCATATTTATCGGAATGGGTTACAAAGAGAGAGGGGCGTGGATGATGGATATTGTTTGTAAACTGATTGTAAATGGTACTTTCTACAGTATATCCTCAGTACAGTATATCCTCCAGGGGAAATCTTGCTTATCAATTCATCAAAAATGTCATACGGGAGAACGTTAATTTATACCGGTCCAAGGCTCCTCAGTCTCCCACTTCTAAAGCCCCCACGCGCCGGCAAATTATTGAAATAAAATTAAGCCATATGTTAGTCCCAAAATGACCTAGTTTGTGTCGAGTGGACATTAAACCCCATTTCTCTCTCCCTTCCCAGTCCTTAACCTAAGGTATTTGTGTTGTTGAGCCATGATTATGTAATACTGAATGATATTTTATTTTTCAGAATATAAGCAGTATGTTAAGTCATGATATTATGCTTGGTGATGATCCTATAGATTATAAAGATATGACATATAATAGTGGAGATCATCAGACTATATTTATAACTGACGATGAAGATTTATATGGATCATCTGGCAGTGGTAGTGGTTATTCAGTTCCATCTACAGGTATACTACTTTTACTTTCACTTACTATTCAATTTTGTTTTATACAATGAAAACTTCAGGAATACACCATATCAAAAATAAGCGGGGTTAGTCTTGTGCTTGGTTCGTGTTGTTAACTGCTAAATCATTTTGAATTGTCGGTGATGTATTCATTAGCCGTTTCTCCGAAGTTGATTAGTGAATGATGTCTGAATAGTCAAAATGTAACGTTAAACCCATTTACTTTGGGTCCCAATAAATCCACCATAGCTTGTCTGGGTCTGATTCCGATAAAACTGAACCCCATATAGTCTTGCATATTATCTGTATGTTACATCATATGATTTATTATTATTATTATACTATTATTGATGATGAGACAAGGAAAAGATATTATTTATCTAGGTTCTTATCAATAATAGTATATTTCCTTGTGAAGGCTGTCATAATCTAAATTGTATATGTCCCAAAAGATCCTGATCGATGTTTTCAGAACACATAGCATAAAATCTTTAAATCTCATTAATGCATTTCTATAGAATACATCCAATTTGATGGATATTCTGTTTATCTGAGAAACGAACATAATATTCTGAGAATATATCAAGCTTATTGTCGAGGATTTGGGAAACCAGTATGAATAAGTTTACTGAAATGAAAGTTGTTAAAAGAAAAAAAAAATATGATGTCTATCATAATGTGACTTATCACGTTCATTCAGCCATTTAATTTGTCTAATTATCCTATTCCACTGGGTTATTATTATTAATGGTAGCCAGTGTAAACTGTCTGCTTTTTTTTATTAAAGATACCCTCACATTCTGTTGCATGAAAAATAGAAATTACTCAAGCTAACTACCTTTGTTTAATATGTCATTTTTTGAATTTAGGGTTCAAATTGTAGTGAATTTTTATCGGAATTAATGCTCAGTTGCTTTTTTTAAATGAAATTCGGAGTGTTGTAGTTCATTTAAACTAATTCTACAAATCATGTTGTCTTTATTTAACAGATTTAGATTTGGGCTTTGATGTCATTAGGGTAATTGTCAATCACTGGTCATAAATAAGACCATGTGTTCATGCAATAGTATTAGTAGCTAATCTGTGTATATACTAAGAAAGACTATTATGACATAACAATAGAACTGTTGTGTAAACTTGTTAATTAAAGACAACTTTTCTGTATTTATGTTGAGCACGCTTGAAATTATATAGATATATATACTCTAGATTTTAATTAATACTAGAATCTAATAACTGAACCAAATCGGACTTCACCTTTAAAACAGAGCACCCCTCCTTTATATGTGTTGCTGTTACGATATAAGCTTTTTAGGTTGGTTATATAATTCATACACATGTTCTGTGTACCATAGAAGTTAATATTCCTCTTATCTTACATGTCTATGAATATTATTCTACTCATCTCTATTGGCTCTCATTTGATTTGGGGGAAAAAATAGCTAATAATGAATTACTGACTGAAAGACGTTTGTTGCATTAGGGTGACTGAGTTCCAAGGGAAAAGATAAAATGGGGTTATATGTCAAAACGTCATTGCTATAGGGTAACATCAAAAAACAGTACTTTATAGTTTATAGGGTTTTTATCCATGCCTTATAAAACATGCATTAGTCAGGAGGCATGTTCTCATTTCAAAATGATGCCAGTCAGGCTAATTTATTTGAAGACATCAATAAAATTCTCTTTCTTTGTTTTTCAGAATCACCACCTACACCAACAATCTACAAGGATAGAGAAACGAAAAAAAACAAACCAAAAAGTTCAGCTACCATTTTCTCCCCTTCCCTCCTTTTACTTACGATATTGTTGTTTTTCAGCCTACATTAATAGTGATGTGGTATAGTATATATTACAAACTGTCCAACCTGCCTCATACCTTTATTTCATCGAATGTCTGCTGATCTTTACTACACCTTATACAACAGCAATCTGAAAAGTTATTTTTGTCCATTGACCATGTCACTTTGAATTGAGCTTGATGGTATGAAATGTCTGCCAAAATTTTGATTTGCTGAGTTAGAAAGAAATTGAAAGTGATGTGTTTATTAGACAAAATGCCTTTAAATTGTTTTTAAGTTATTGAAAGTGCTAATTTGATGTAGTTGAGCGGTGTAGAGTTAAGCAGTCTTAGTATTTATTTTATATGAAAAAAGAATAATGGGGCGGCACCAATTGAAGTTTAAGGTATAGGGCTATAAAGAAAGGGTAAATATTTGTTAATAGATTGCTGGTTTTTAAAATTGTCTGGACAATATAATTAATGTACATTATCCAGTCCCTCAAGTGATATCTCCACACTCAAAACGGCACCTATATTATACTCTAATCTAGATTTTAAAATGATAAAATGGCTACATGCCAAATGTCCTAGGAAAAAAAAGTCATACCTAAATCATCTAATTGAATATTTCAAATGTATATTGTATATCTTTTTTAAGGTGGTTTGTTTCACACAAAGCACAATATCTTTAGTTTAAAGGTTGTATAGAATCCTCATTGTATTTTATAACAAGGCTACATTTTAAAATCTATCTCTTTTCCTTTTTTTGGCATCGGGGAGTTAGTTCATGTATTTTAACTTATTTAAACTGGTATTTTTTTATTAGGGAATTCATCTATCCAAATATCTTTTAAAATCCATGCATTTAGTCTCATCATTTTAGTCTTATTTTTGTTGTTTTATAACTCGATATACCTCACAGATTACAAGATGTAGAAGTAGTAAACATAGTCATTTTACCGAGCAACAATTCATCTTAGACTTTAATATTTCAACCAATACTTACATTATAATTAGCTTTCATTTATTCAATTGATATGTTAATTTAATTATTGCTATAGGGTTTGATTTTTTTTGGACAAATCATTGCTGATTTTGTTTTTCCTTTCTCAAAGTGGTATTGAAGTCTTTTTTTAGTGTCACTATAACTTTGTAAACATTTTGATGAAAATAGCTCTTTAATTTTTTAAGCTTTATTGTAATGATTTTTTTTTTCTTAAAAAAAAACCTAAACAAGCCAAGGTATTGATGGTGCATAGAACTTAAGATATTTTGATTTCTTCACAAAAAAAAATCAATATTTATGAACGAAGCCCCATGTATTAAGATATGTGCATGTAGTTCTATTTTTTGTGAACATGATCGTATTGAATTTGATATTGATTGATAACTTAGTGACTTTTTTTGAATACCGGTAATTACTTTCTTGGTGTGTTTTTAAAATCAATACAGTGCAAGTTTACATTAAATAGGGCAACAGGGTTAATAATTTCCCATTTGAAAGGATACAAAGAAATACTATTTATGATCCGTTGTGGTTTTTGTGTAGAAATCAAAGTTTTGAAGTTGTGATATAAAATATAAATAATCATTTGTAAATAGTTTTTCATTTTAAAAATGTGATCATTTTGCTTATCAACTCATTTTAGCTAGTATGTGTAAGAGCAATAGATAGCTATTATTATTAGTAGGCTCTTTATCATCGATAATTGTAATTTTCAATCATCAATTTATTCGGGGCAAACCTAGGATAGGAAAGAATAATGTTGAAATGATATTATAAAATAAACACTATATGGAATATTTGGAAATTGTTAAGATATTTTTTTTTTTTTAAATTTTGGAAACAATTGGTATTGTATGTAAATATTTTTAAAAGTTTTCGATACTAAATGAATTTCCTATCCCAGATTTGTCAAATTTAATAAATCAAAACAACAGAATCCTACCAGTGAACAAATTAATGGTTCAAGTTGTATTTAAGTGATGATTATGTTTTATATGTACATTATATCTTATTAATTATATTGTTTTGTGTTTTGAATGGGGCTTTGTGTCATTATTTGAGTTAATTACATTGAGCTCCATGTTATTGAATAAGGGGAGGTAACTCCAAAAGTCTTGAAATTGACCTGAACTTTAATAGGGCGGTATTATTTATTGGAGCTAATTAGTGTTTATTTGTTCTTTAATCCCCCAGAGTTAATCTCTTTTTAGCCTTAATAAGTGTGCAGAAATAGGATGTTTATGTCTACGAAATTGTCGTTTTTTCAGCCCTCATCATTGTTCAGGAATAGGTTAACACTTTCAGAAATATCCTTGTTATTTGAAACTAACATACACTGAAAGAGTAAAATTGTACAGATTTTTGAGCTACAATTATATGATTTTGTAGATAAATTTTTTGTGCATTACTACGATTAAGACAGAATAGAGTGTTTTAAGATTTATCTACATAAATGGTCATGTAGATAAATGTTGGCATTGTCTATTACCTTTGAAATTGAGAGCAGGATTTGATGTGATTGTGGTGCTGAAGAATTGTGAGAAAAACAAAGCTTTTAAAGCTTGTGTAAAAGAATTCTTAGGTACATATAGATTTTATTATTATTATTATATTATTATTATATATATATATATATATATTTGTATAAAATGTATGGAGTCATCTTGTATAAATTAAATTGTGTGTTTACTGTGCCAAGTACTTCGACATCAAAAAAGTTAATTTGAATTCTGTATTGTACGGCATCCTCACTTCCTAAAACAGTTGTTAGTATTTGACATTTAACATTTGTAATTAATTGTTTAAATTTGAATTGCATGAGAATAAGATTGTACATGTAGGTGAAAGAATTATATATGAGTATTTTATCATACAGACATCAGAAAAAGAAAATTAAATAATAAATACAAATTGACCAGATGTTTGTGTAATAAAAGCTAAACTAAGAAGAACTGCATTCTCCTAATAAACCAGTTATCTTGTTAATTTTGACCTAGGCTGAATCAGTTTTATCAAACTTTTAAATTATTCACAATATCCTGAATGAGTGAATAGCATCTGGGTTAGTCAGAGTGTTATGATAACTTTTGGTGAGGATGTTTGAGTTGCAAGGGGAGGGTTGTCTTTTTAATTTTAAAAGGGTTCATTTTATGGAAAGACGACACTCTACTGTTCCGAGAATTTCTTTCAACAGAAATCAAACTGACTTTTTTTCTCTGTGTGTGTTTCATGTTTATATTTTGTAACTCAAAGTTATGTTTTTAATGCTGTACATTTTAAAGCCTATTGTGAATAGATTTAATAATAGTTAGACTCCCTTTAACTTGTATATGATTTTTTTTTTTCTCCAATGCATATAATTGTTCATGTATTAAATATCATTCACTGTGTAAACTATGTATAAATTGGCTTTAATTAGCGATAATAATGTCCCTATAATACTTATTAAATATAGTAATAATTACAACATTTATTACACCCAATTGATAATTTCTTACTTATAAATTATGTCTTAATTCATACCATCATATATATATATGGAAATATATAGGTTTTTAAAATTTTCTGGCCAATTAATTCCCTGGTTTTTAAAAGTTTTAGGTTTTTAATAATGGTTTCCAATTGAAAAAAAATAAAATGCTTATTTAAATAGCAGATTTTAATTTTTAGAGGATTGTAAAAAAAAAATGATGACATATTACTGTATCCTTATTTCCATTATTAATATGTCTTTCATATGGAAATCTAAAAAGATCATTTTTATTTGTTTATCTTTTTGTATAATGTATCTTAATGATATTAAAATATTTCATTATACAAATAAATTTCCTGTTATTTTTGCTCCCTGTTTTTCAAAGAGCTTTTACTAGATCTACGATGGAAAGGCAGTTTAAACCCATGTTGCTATAAATGGATATTTTCATGAGATTTATTTGTATAATTTTGACATGTTACTTGCATTTGATTATTAGGATAATTTTTGGAGGGGTCACTGTAGTTAGATTGGTAAGACACTGGCTCGCTAGTCTGGAGGTCAGTTGTTCAATCCCTGCATTTGGCGAGAAAGTTCATCCACATTTTCTGGCATATATCCCTCCTTATCAGTGGTGCAGGATGGCAGGCTTGACAAGAACAGCTGTTTAGTCGTTCAGATGGTACGAAAAACCGAGGTTCCATGTACAAATTGGCAAAAAATTTCCTTGTAGGGTATGGCACGTGCTAGTTTTCATTAGCCCAGTACAAAGCATAACAATTGGAACACTAACTGGGCATCAAGCATTTTGTTATTCTTCTTAGGGATGACACTCTTGGAAAATAATTCTGCGACATAAAACTAGAGAATGCTTCTGCACTGATTGATAGATTCCACGATAGTGGCGATGTCCTGTTACGTTCATAGTCCATATACTAAGCCGCGAAAGAAACTTCTGAGTTTGTAATGTGTTCTCCATGATTTTCATGGAACTCAAATTGCCCGTGCTGTTCAGACGTATAACAAGCACCCCATACCTGATTGAATCATTCACAAGTCGGAATGAAGACTTGCCACACTGCCCAAGCCATTGCCAATCAAGCCATTTCAATGATCGAACTTTCTACTTGCTTCATCAACGCTTTCGGGCCAATAACACCACAAATGATCGGCCTCAAACTGGCAGACCAAGGGTTACCATAAGGCGATTGGCAGGTGCAGACTCCCTTCACACGGGCATCTGAGACGTGTGTCAACAGACAGAAGACCCATCAGTACCGATACAGTGTACTGTCTCACCAGAGGAACACCCACTGCCGTAGACCTATCCTCACCATCAACATGAACAGTTTGTCCAACCAGAACTGACATCGGACAATTCCAGGGCAAGAAAGCGTCATCTCAGCAGTGCAATACATCGATCAAGCTCTCATACCCCACGTCATACCATATTTTGCATGTCATCAAAACGTTTTCTAGCGTGACCCCACGACCAGAGTTACACAGAACTTTCTGCAGCAGAACTGTGTTATTGACATTATGCACTAGCCAGCTCTTACTAGTCCGTACTTAAAACCCAATTGAACATCTTTGGGATGAAATTTTGACGAGACTTTTTAACATTGTGCAGAGACCAATAGATAGCGCCAAGCTTTTCTCAGTGTGGTTCCCGGTGCCTATGGTATTCATCCATCGTCTGGTCCACTCCATGTACAGATGCTGGATTGTTGTGGACACACCAGATACTGACTAATCCTTCTGGTAATGTCTTGGAATTATGACGATTAAATCACTAATATTATGTCTACATACTGTTCTCCAAAAACTGATGCTGGAGTGTTGTGGACACACCAGATACTGACTAATCCTTCTGGTAATGTCTTGGAATTATGACCATTAAATCACTAATATTATGTCTACATACTGTTCTCCAAAAGCTGCTTTGATCCATTTAGTAAGTCGTTTTCTAGAATGATTTGATTAAAGTGCCTCTCCGATTTTGAAATCACACAGACGTTTGCCTTGCTGTTTTCTCTAGGCTTGTAACCCAGGTCATGCCAAAAATGCATCAGCTTCAACAGTAACATTTTTTGATTGCGTTTCTATCTTATGTCACAAGGAAAATGTTGATGCAATTCTGAACTGTGTATTTTACTTTCAAAACAATCATTTGAAATTTTACTTGATTTAAGTGGTGACAAAACAAAATAGAGCCTTTAAGTAGGCATGTTGTACACAAAAAATTGCTGCGGATTAACACTTTTAATGACAGTCTGCAAGTATCCACAACTTAAGAATATACTGAGTATCTTCAAGTCATCTTCAGGTGATCCAATTATGATTAGACACCAAAAAACCAGTTTAAGATATTTTTTAGTATGATTAACATACCAGGCGCGGATCCAGAGGGGGGGGGGGGGGGCGGACCCCCCCTGCTCAGACCTGAATATTTTTTATGTGATTTTATTGGCGATTTAGACCTGTTATTTTGGAATTTACCTTCCGGAAATACATAAGAATGAACCAAATTGAATCTAATTTACCAAATTATCGGTTGAGCGCAATTAGTTAAGCAATTATCAAACCTAGACCCCCCCCCCCCTGCAAAAAATCCTGGATCCGCACCTGCATACAGATCGGAAGATATGGGTATTTAAGTTATTGAGGCAGTATCAGTCAGTACAAACAAGTAGGATGGAAAACTTCATTTCATTAGCAAATGTGTAAATTCTGTATTCCAGTGTTTCCTACCAGTAGGACTAATCTTATTAAAATACAGATCAATATTTCGTTTCGTTTTTTTTATACTTTTGATGGCCTACACTGCATGAAGATCTGACAAGTTATAGTGAGTTTGCATCAAGTCATACAAGCAGCTTTTGACCCTATGACATTTGATTAACCAATCAACATTGATGTTACTAGTGGATTACCCACAGTTTCATGCAAACCACGCCTAAAGCTCGCCGTAACAGACCATATCATTGGCCAATGCCTCACATCAGAATAGATCAATGATAACAACTGTTCCAGATCCTAGTGTTGTAAAGACAAGTAAAATGAAATTTTGAACAATACAAACAAGACGAAATAGGATCTGTGTTTTTTATCAGATTGAAACTGAATCTCATTTGTGGAATCCATATCAATGGTACAGAAAAGATACTAATAGTCAATAAAACCATTTTAATTACATAAAAATAAAAACATGATGCATATAATACAGTTTGTCAACAAGATTAATCTTAAAATAAGGCAGTAAAGGCATTTTGAACACAGAGGCTAAATGGAGACACAGAAATATGATCATGATTAAAATGCCAGTTTTATCAGATATAAAATTATTAATGATGAAAAAATAGCACTTAGAACAGTAGAATATTGTAAACAATGTTAATTTAGAGAACAATATTGGAAAATGTGTCTGTTACATAACAAATGTGTACAATTTATTTATATGCAAAATAATCTCTGAACAAGACGAACAATTGATTTTAATATGTGTACAATTTATTTATATGCAAAATAATCTCTGAACAAGACGAACAATTGATTTTAATGGAAAAATTAATAAAAGTGTGCAAAGAAATATCCTTGATGTACTGTAACTTAAAAAAGCATTTGGATAAAACACAACTATGTAATTATAGAAACAAAACTTGATAGAACTACACTTGTTTATTGTTTTAATATAACCTGAGCAATTTAACATATATCCAGCAGTTTCATTATAAGATATTCTACAAGAAATCATGATTTATATTTACATACATATAGTATATTTTATCATATTTACAATACTGAAAAAACAACATCTCAATCCAGTCCTTTGTCCTAGCACTATGTTTTTAGACAAATGTTAATTTGGATCGAGCTTGATTGACTTGCCATACATTTAATTCTTCATATTCTTCAATACATTCATCTACAGCATCTGGTTTATAGCCTTTAGATGTACACTGTTCCATTATATCAGCTATCTTTACGGATTTAACTCCCTTATCAGGTGCCATCTCACGTATAACAGCAAATATCTGATCTGTAATATTCTGTGGTCTGTAAAAATTCAAAACATATTTAAGTTGAATCAAGAAAATATTAAGACCAGATACATTATGGGAGATTAGATAAAAGTTGGCAGTTCTTACTACATTGGTTAAAGACTAGCTGATGTAAAGGCAATTTGCTGAAAATTTTAGACAAATTAATCCGTTGTGAACTCTGAAATAAGCGAATGAAAGTTCCGCTTAGCCTCGGTCATCATTTCTAAAGTCAGTAAGACAAAACTGGTAGTCTCGGTTATGTATTTATTTGGTAAATCACAAAGCAAAATTTTATAGTAAATCGAACTTCAATCAAAAAAAAAATCTCATGCTAGCCTTGACACCGAGAGTTGATTAGGGTCTGGTTTTGTGTAATTAATAGTTTTTATAACATTTCAGGCCTAAAGAAAGACCTACAATAGACAGATTTTGCTCTTGCATAATGTATGTTTAAGATCAGCTTAAAATATCAAAAAGTTTAACACCAGACCAGAAATAAAATAACAATGATTATCTTGGCCTCCCATCTGTCATAAATATTGACTGTAATATGTGTTCACTGGCAACTGTGAACAATCTTTTATTATATTACCATACTTTTATTCTTTTTTCCCCTAAAATTTCTAGAATATTATTTGCTTGTAAGAGGAGATCCGAAATACTGTTAGGTAAAATATACTTGTTGCAAAAAGCAGAACATTTTAAATGAAAGAAATATCGATACAGGTTCCACAAGTAGATATGTGCTCTAGCATGAGCTGTGTTAATAAGCATGCACCAATATTAAAATGGTCAAATAGTGGTAAACAGTTTAAAACTCATTTATATTTTGCTGGGTTTATTATGAAATTTTCTAGTCCTTAGAAATATATGTTCAGATAAAATTAGTGGGTTGGAATATATTACTATATTGCACTAAATATCTAACCATAAAATACAACTTTACCTTTTAGTTAGGTCAGTTTGTGAATTCAGTGTATCTCGTGACATCTCCATTAATCTCATAGATTCATTAACATCTTCCTTCTCTACAGCATCAGCTAATCTCAATCTAGCCTATAATAATCAAATATTACATATTGATTTAGGGGCCAATATGTCATAAAAATTCTTGTCACGTGGTATGTCACATAAAAATATCTTATTCAAGAATTTTATCTGCAAGTTCTGGACATGGGTGTTTACCTCAAATAAACTGAGTTTACTCTGCTTATTCAAGAAGTTATTGTTTATTAAACAGTGGTCAGGATTATTTATATGTTATTAGACAAAATATAAATAATAGTCAATATATGACTGGATCATTAAATACATAGTAACGTGTCATGCTGTATTACTTACAAGAGCTGTAGAAAGACGTAATACAGCTAACAAATTTCTAGCACTAGTAAAAGTCATATCTTTATTATTTCTAGCTTCTTTTCTCATCTCAACATAAGCACTAGTTATATATTCAGCTAAACCTTCAGGTACTGTGGGTTGTTTCTTCTTACATAGAGCAATATATCGTCTAAAATATACACATATATATATTACAAACTACAGAAACATAATTTGTTTCAATGGCATTTGGTAAATGAGCTTGAATATGGAATACTGAGTGATGTTTCAACTAGCCTACTATAGTCTTTATCAATGTAGCTCAGTAAAAAGAAGTAATTATATTCCATAGAATTCTGACTTGTACACCACAGAATTATCTTATATACCAACATTTTTTTTTCCTCACAAATTGTAATTTCCTAAAAGACAGTGTATAAAATAACTGATAAAACAAGACAGGTGGATACAGGTGATAACAATACTACTAAATTACTACTATTATCAATAAAAGACATTACCAGAAGACAAACTGAGTCTTTAATATTAAATAGTTTACAGTTAAAAGAACATACCTCATAAGCTTCATATCAAGTGGTGTAAACTGACATGGTGGATGAACATTGTGTTGATGTACATAGGTAATATGCTGAGCCAATCTGAAATTAACAAATTTAAACTAAATATACTGAGATCACTATCAACAAGTGTGAAAATAAATACGGTCTTAGTTCTATAAGTATAAGAGAGCTGCCTACTAAAAAAACTCTATATACAGAAAATTATTTCTATATATCATACAACAAAAACGCACCTCAAATCATTTTCCCTATCTGCTTTATCTTGGATTAACCAGAGAAGATCAAACCTAGATAATAGAGCAGCAGGTAACTGGATGTTCTGTTCTACAGTTTTTTTAGGATTATATCTACCATAAGCTGGATTGGCAGCAGCTAAGATTGACACTCTAGCATTTAAACTTGTCATTATACCAGCCTGTTTAAAAAATATAAATTATGAAACACATGATTCTACATTCATAATAAAATCACATTGATATACATGTAACATTGTAACAAGATATTTAAATTAAAAGCAAAATTATTTTCTTAATTAACATAATTAGTGTTTTCAATCTCTGAATTGAAAATATCAACGAGCCTTTTTTAAATTAATTTGAAATTTTGTTAGCCTTCAATGTTTAACATGTTATATGAATCTGAATTAAAGTTGGTTTTTGTTCACTTATTTTCTATGTAAAGTATTTACCTTAGCAATAGAAATAGTCTGTTGTTCCATTACTTCATGTATAGCTGTTCTATCACTATCCATCATTTTATCAAACTCATCAATACAACAAACACCTTGATCAGCTAATACTAATGCTCCTCCCTCTAATGTCATCTCTCCTGTTAGAGGATCTTTCATTACTGCTGCTGTTAATCCTACTCCTGATGAACCCCGACCTGTTGTATACTGACCTACAAATAAAAAGCGTAACATTTATTTGTGTAAATATTTTTTTGCTTACTTGTTAATTTTTACTTAATAAAACAAATGAAATAAAATCATAACATGTTTGTTGACAAATAAAACAAGAGCATTGTATATCTGACATATGGAGGAATTGGTCATCGAAAGAAAAATTCTAGAGATAACATACAAATATGAATTTAATGCAAATTTCATGTTTGTAACAATCTTGTCTATACTGACTGGGTCAATATCACAGAAATATAACTGAATCCCATCAAAGTACAGTAAACTTTGCATAAGTTGGATTTGTATTAGTCGGATCTTTGCGGGATAAAATCGTTTGGACCCTTTGATCCTGCATGTTTCTCTTATTATTAAATTTCTGTGCTTAAGCAAGTGAAACAAAATTGGAATTTTTGAAAAAATTAATTGGGCTAGTTTATGCGTGTCACCCTTTATTTAGATTACAATGGCATCTGCCAAGACATTTAGCATAAGGCGATGTATTTGGTTAGGTGAGCATGGTGTTATTTTCTCACTTTACAATGCTCAGGCCTTCACAGAGACTGACACACGACAGTTTAGCAGTTAGAAGTTGACCAGTAAAATTAACTGGGAACTGATTTTATTTCGACAAGACGGATCCTGAACGTATAGGGCGGGTTTAATGGAACCTACATTCAGAGCTGAACTAGTTCTCCGGATAAATCAGATCTTCACTTAACTCTGATAAAATTGACCAGACCACTTAGATCTGACTACACAAAAAATTATATAATTCTTAATGCTTGTTTTCTGTGAAAGAATAAGTAGTGTGACTTACTTCTGGGCGCTAATCTATCAATATAAGATAACAGTTGACTTTTAGCCACACCAGGATCTCCCATTAAACAAATATTAATATTTCCTGGAGAAAAATAACAAAATATATCGATATAAATACTGTACAGAACAACCAGTTAGATTAAAGATTATATTTTATCAAGTTATAAACACTTGGTGATCTATAGTTGATTTTATTTATTAAATAAAGTAACATTATTTAATGTATAAGTACTTGATAAGTTTATCGTTATAGTTAGATGACTTACCTCTAATTTTCATGCCTCTAGGTGATTTATCAACACCACCAACTAACAATAACAACAGAGCTTTTTTTACATCTTCATGTCCATAGATTTCAGGTGCTATACTACTTGCCAATTTATCATAGAAATCATCCTCTACAAAATAATCAGCAAACATACTAATAACATCAACAAATATTATATCTACATCCCTGTCCCCCTACAATTTTTCTAAAAATTCATTTTAAAATAAGGCCGATATCGCTAAAACACAATTCAACAAGTTGAAAATGCATTACGTAAGATTTAGATAAAGAGCTGACCATTCTTGTTATAATAGTTCCAAAACAGATAAATATTATATAAAACATTTGAAGCCAACATAAAAACTTGTAATAAACAGACTGAGCTTTTACATAATGCATTTAAGGTTTATTATTTATTGTACCTGCTAACTGTTTGAGTTCATCTTCTGTTAATTCAGCAGCTTCCAATTCATCATCTTCGGTTTTGTTCATTTTGATCAATCTCTGGAATAATCAATGTCCAATTTCAACAAAATGTTTTAACATAAAATTCTATGGCTAAACTAACTACATTAAACAGTGAATAAGAATTGAAATTTACCACCAATGCCAAGAATATAAGAGAGAGTTTACTACTTACATGTGATTCTAGATAAGTATCAGATAACAGTCCTTGTGCCATTCCCTGGAAACCTGTCTTTAACATTGGCATAAAAATCTTTACTAAGTTAAGAAAAGCAAAAATATATAGCATTTGAAATATTAAGGCAGATGATTTTTTTAAAAGATATTTTAAAACAATATGTGTAATACAATCACAAGCGGTTACCATGCAAGATATATGATCATAAATAGCAGGAGATAGACAAAGAACAAACTACAAACACGATTTTATGTAGAATCAGGAGCCATAATTCAGAAGTTTCAGTCCACCATGCACGGGTATCAAAAGGAGTGTGTAATGTATAATATGATATAGGTAAATATTTTATTTTGAAAGGATACACCAGTGACACTGACATGATCACCAGGTTGAACTAGACGGGTTGTTTCACCACGACAAAATAATGTCATACTTCTTGGTATATTTCCTACCGGTACTTGATCACTCTGAAAATTATTCAAAATATCTGTTAAATAACTTCTCAAAAAACATTAAGTATTGTCCACAACATAATGAAATAAAAAAGACAGTAAACTATAAGTGATATAATATACAAAAATCTGTGAAAATAAAAAGAAATTGGTTATTATTCTGTTTATTTATATTTGGTACCCAATGTCAAACATTAATTAGCTCCAGGGTAGCACCATTGTATCTCAAGACTTTTAGAGTTGTACGTTTTATTACTTACATGTTCCTGGATTTTGATTTCCTGGAATTTGACAAACTTTGAACCTCTAGTTTGCAGATATAAACGTCCACCAGATTTATTGGTTGTACAATCTTGACTTGGACACATTATCAATGGCATGAAAGATGGCGAGTTAATCTACAAAATAAATAACATATATTTAACAATTTTATAAATTATGTCAAAGCAAGTTTGCAAATTTAAAATGAATTTCATATTATATGAAGTGCTATGCAAATAATACCCAAGCCAATGAATTGATATGCTTTTGGAAATATTTGAATTGGTTGCAATTGCATATCCTCTCTACAGTTCATTCAACCCCTTTGATTGAAGCAGACTGTCAATATATATTGTTATCAAAGTTGTTTGTAACGCTACTTGAATATTTACTGCACTCCAGTCAGCAATGCCCTTTGAACCAATGGAAACACAAAAAAGATTAAATGACACCATTGTAATTAGTAAAAGCCACTATGACTGGCTGATGGCCGTGTAAAGTGCCATATAGATATCTGGATTGTTTTACGAGATATGGTCTGGATACAAGACTGGGAAAGATGGAGTCTATTTTATTATCTGTGATGTCCTGTAACTCTGAACGCCACAGGATATCAATTATAAAGACTTACCGGTTGGTATGTTTCATTGCCACATATATCACAAGTATATGTAGCAACAACCATCATAGGTTTAACTTCTGTAGCTCTGGTAACAATACCCTTAACACAACATAATTCACCAATATTCTCAGCTTTTACATCTCGTATAGCTACATGTTTCTGATTAGATACAGCTTTAAAATACACTTCACTGTAAAAAATATAACATAATAATCAGTTTACAAAATATAAATATGACATTTATTTTCATTTGTCATTGACAGTAATCTAATCACGAGACCGCAACAGTTCTTCAACTGGAAAGGGCCATTATCACATGTAGTTTAAATAACATATTGGTCTTGGGCAAGGAAAAATAATGGTGGCATGCAGGTAGAACATATAAATCCAAATAATCAGTGGAGGATTGCTAGAATAATTATATTCTCTGATATTTTACTTACTATCTTCTCATTAATTCTGAGGGATATTTATTTTTTGGATCTCTAGTTACTTCTGGTCCATCAGGATGATTTCTTGTCTCCATCAACAATCTATGTTCAATATATACATCTAGTGAATCTTTATAAACAACCTAAAACATAGTTACAATACCATAAATAATTCATAGTAAATACACCTAACATTTTTCTTAATCCATTAAAATATTACCGATGTTGTCCCAAAGCGTTTCTCCAGATTTGCTAACACGGTTTACCCATTGTCAATGTTGTGAGACAGGGAGTGCACAGTGTTTAGTTCTTCAGATGGGATGAGAAACCGAGGTCCTTTGTACACATTGACTGACTGCTGAATAAGATTTCAATATTTACCTCTTTTTCTTTATAATCTGGTAAAATATCAGAAACAGAATCAGCAAAAAGGTTCACATATCGTCGAGCATTTTCTACAACTGCCTCTGCTAAATCTGGATCATGTTCAAAAACATGGTCAAGATCAATAGTTAATGCAACTTGTTCCCTATGGGCAATTTTTGTCTGAAATTTAAAAAAAACAAGACACAGTTACTTACAATTCACTATTGCCAGTTGAGATATTGGCTAAAATATCATTTTCAACTTCAACCTTTTGAAGATAGCTATTGCATTGGAGGAATGGAAAAACAAGGGGAGTAAGTGTAATTGTGTTGTTATTTTACAATGTGAAAGAATTTTTAAGTGTGGAAAATAATGCCTATGATTGTATAATAGTGAGTTGACAACCTATTGAGCAAAAGACATGAAAATATGAAATTCCCTCTTTAAGTTAACAAAATTACTAATTGTTCTTCCACATGTATGTATTACTGTTGACTACAGCACAGGAGTATGACCTATTTGTATGCATACGCCGTACCGAACTAGACAATATGATAAAAAAAAATGAACAGGAATACACTGTCTGTTGAAGCCTTGATATGTTTCTTCCTCAATCCAGTTGATTTGATTTGTTAAAGCCTTGATATGTTTCTTCTTAAATCTAGTAGTAGTTAGATTTGCATAAATACTCCTCACAAAAACATATTTTCATTTTCCAGGATTTTCAAGGAGTGTGTGAACCTTGAATTTATGCCTAACAAAATGACTAGATTGAAAAAAAAAATACCTTGGGGAATCCGCAGAGGTTAATTACTTAACATTGCGAAGTGACCGGAAGCAAAAAAAACCAGATAAAAACGAGGCATTACATTCCTGTTTTTTATTTTGTCTACCTGGGGATGGATATGCATATATATACGGACAGAAGGTAAGACCCCTGTGACTGTGACTAGAGAATCATAAGTGTTTCTTTTACTATGCACCATATTGCTATTTAATCATCAGGAAGGAGAAACAAAACCGATAAAGAATTCATTATAACTTAACTATAACCTAATACTAGTATAATACAAATTGACAAAGGTGGAGAATGGAAATATTCCTTTCTATTTTATGGTGATTGCACATTGCAACAATTATCTTACCAATTGTTGACCGTACACAAAGTCTTTTCCTCCATCTTTGCTGTCTGTGTAAAATTCTCTCAAAAATGTACTAATTTTATCTGCAAAAGAGACATCGGTACAGATTATAATAATTATAATAACTAAACAACACAATTTACAAATAACAGTTCAAGTTTAACTCAAAACTTAAGTTCATTTTTACTGTAGACTATCTTTGCTTAGCTATTTTGAGAACATCTGTGTCATTATTTTCTATGGTTTTTAAGCTATTTTGAGTATTCCAAACATGCCAATTTTTAAAGGAAATAGCTACTCATGGCCATTGATACCCTAAATGCGGGACTAAATTATGGCAAGCCCAATACACTTTCAGCTTTCAACTTAGTTGTGAAACTGTTGTGATTGTATTGAATTAATTCCTCCACTGGCTCCAGAAAAAAAACGAGCACAGAACCGAGAACGTCATGGACACAAAAATCGCCAATGGGTAAAACTATCTGCATAATATAGTCCATAACTTTATTGTTAGCTTGGTGTGGGTTTGTTTCTGTTGATTTATTGGTAAAGCCGGTGAACGGGTGATGGTTGACTGTTGTGTTGGCCTACTTTGAGTTTGATCACACTACTCACAGATCTAATATATAGTTTGGATTTGATTGAAATAAAAATAAAGATTGTGTAGGAAAAAAAAATGGATTACTTACTCTTTTCTTCGGTATAATCTCGGGGAGGCATCTTGTAAAATATACTTATAAATTTAGAGTTGAAAGATTGGAATGAAAGCCTGTTGTGTACAATGAGGTTTTAAAACGGCGGGAAATTAAGTCACGTGACTAGCAAGGGTCATGGGGTCATACGGGTTTTCGGTTTTTATCTTTGATTGGTCAATGTCGTATTTACATTTTATTGACCAATCAGATACCCAATTAACTTAACTATTTAGAAAACACCTGCTTGTCATTTCCGCTTTACCTTAAATGACAATAAAATCTCCTATTACGTAACTTGTAATTTTGTGCAGTATTCCAAATAATCCTAGCATAGTTTTAGCTATATTTACCCCCCTGTAACATGTTTAGATATTATTTATCAAACATCGAACTATCAAATTGAAAACAAAAATCACCAAATATCTAACAGCGCATGTGTAAACGGAAGTGTCGTTAGACATCTGAAAACATGGTGGGTAGATTGTTATGATTTAGACACCTTACCGAATTAACAATCCGTTATGACCACTATATACACTAAAATACCTTTGTTTTATTTTCTAGCACAAGTTAAAGAGTTCACAAAAGGACAAGGTCCGTCAGTTTATTGCCTTTACACAAACTGTAGAAAAAACAGCAATAAATTGTTTAGGGGTACACGACTGGAAATTAGACGTCGCAGTTGATAATTACTTTTCCAATCCAGAAAGATACAACAGCAGTGGCGAATCAAGGACAACGGTAGATCGAAGGAGACTGGATGTACTATGGAATAAATACAAAGGTTTGCATGCTGAGATCAGATTCTATTGTGCCTCAACATCCATTCCATACTACAGTCATTGTAATATTTTATAGCCTAATTAAAAAAAAAAGCCTAAAATTGCTAAAACAAATTAAATGCACACATAATACCCATACCTAGCTATCTATTATATTATAAGATTATTATACATAACCAACACAACGGTAATGTAAAAGGTTGATGTAATATGCCATTCATATAGGCTTATATGTACATGTATATGTTACAATATATGTAGATTTTAAAATATTTGATACATGTATGTATGTCAGTCAGAATGGCCACATTTTCTCCAAAACAGCTTATAAAATATTAATATTTTGCAAAAACGTTAATATTTCTTTGATTGAAATAACAATTGACTCTTTGATCATTTTGAACATGGTTTCAACTAATCACTATAAATACTATAATCCCATTTGGTTTATACTGTATGTCTTTAACCCCAAATATGCAAAAAACATAATAAACAGAACTTGCTATGTGGATGATTAAGACAATGCACATGAAAATAAAAGGATAATCCTGTTACAAGACAAAGATAATCCGCTGTTATGACTGCATGTATGGTACCATCATGAATGTGAGATGTGCAACCCATCACTGTATCACCTTATATTGCAATCTGGGATCATCGCTTTAAGCGTGTATTTGCGATCTTAAAGCATATTGTAAAACATCCAAGTGTACTGCTACAAGTAGATATACATGTATACACTACAATATATTGTAAAATCCATTTTCAGGAGCAATGGTATAAGTTTGAAAATATTATTATTTATGGAATTTCTTCTAATGACATTAAAATATCTGAATGAACTAATAATTTACACAAACACTTGTTGAGTTCTTGTTTACTTGGTTTTTAATTAATTATAATATATGATAGTATGTTTTGGTACAAATGAATTTGAAGAAAAAACCATTGTTGAAAAATCATTTCATAATTAAAATGGAAGGAGTATGAAAATAACAAAATGCCAAATTTCATATTGCAATATGTATTGTGGGGCATCCTTGATTGCAATTTATTAATATCGGTCCTATATACATGTAAATTTTATGTAAGAATTAGGTTTAATGTGCTTAACAACTAATGTTAGGTAGAGAATAACTGTGGATATTTTTAAGTTTTGTATACTTCTCTTCTTTCAGATCCACATGAAGAAGATAAAATGACGGTCGATGGTGTTATGAAATTTTTAGAAGATCTAAATTTAAACCCAGAATCTAGAACTGTTCTTATATTAGCCTGGAGATTTAAAGCAGCCACTCAGTGTGAATTTACTAAAGATGAATTTATTAATGGAATGTTAGAATTAGGGTATGTAACATACCTGAAACAGGCCTATATATTATCAGAGGTGTTAGTTTAGACCTCTGAAATGAATTTACGAAATTTATTAAAGGTATTTGATCAGAAGACATTTTGCAGAGAGTGAGAAAAACTGTTAACTGTTTTTGACTTCACAATCCATTATTTGCAATTTGGGGAATTCTTAGTTAATCAAAAGCAATTTAAATAGAAAAATGAAATTGATTAGTCTGAAATTTGGGTGCCCGTTTTCATTCACAGTATCTAAGTGGACGTAAAACAGCCTCTGAAAATAAAGGCTGAAATAAACACTGTAAATTGCAAACATTGCATTATATACAAGTGTCATTTACCAAAGACCCCTTTATCTCCATAAACCCATCAATAATTGGATTGTGTAATGGATCCTTGATATAATAATTAAAACAATATACATTTAGACAAGAGAAATATGCTAGTTTATGTGACAAGTAGTGATAGCTGGGAATTGATTCAAGTGAATGCCTTCATTGTGAAAGGTTATGCTCACTTAAGACATTGCCCAATTAGCAATATGGGTAGACTGCTGGCTATTTGCTAAAAGTATACACTAAAGGTTTATGACTGACTCTTAGACAACATAACCTATGTTAGGCAGGAAATGACCTAGCTAGTGTCAAGCAGACTTTAATCCACATTTCTCTGTCTCTCTCTTGTCATAACTTTTGGACGGGAAATTTATTCTCCTACTTTCTGGTTTAACCATTCTCCCAGTATGACATTCAATTTTAAATTCAGGCATTTTGGAAAAGACTAGAATTTAATGAGAAATGCTGATTGTCAAAGTTTGCCCCATTAATTCATTTGCCTTTTGATATGATATTAATTAGTGTACCTGCTTTGTATAGGTGTGATTCTGTTGAAAAATTAAGAGTAAAATGTTCAACGATGGAATTTGACATAAGAGATCCAGTGAGATTTAAAGATTTTTATCAATTTACTTTTAACTATGCCAAGAATCCAGGACAGAAAGGTCTAGGTAAGATAAATATTTTTTATGAATGTTAGTAATTATGCGAGAATGGTATGTACATCCTTGTATAATTAATATAATTTATAACTACCTGGGGTGGGTGGGTGGCCGAATGTTTAGCGTGTGCGCGCTGTATCATATGACCTGCCATTGAGTCAACTGGCGTGGTTTGGAAATCCTGGTTGTACGTGGCGATGAGTAGGAGTCACGTGTCCAACCTGGTGAGTTTTCTCCTGGTACTCTGGTACTCCGATTCCTCCCACTCCTAAAGATCCCTAGTACATTGACAATGTCTCAGAAGACCTTGACAGCTAGCATTCATGTTGTGATTATTTTTTTATGTATTTGTAAATTGCATGAGTGGTTACAAATACATAAAAAAATATATATTAGTATAATAATTTATATAATTTGAACAGCTAAGTGCTAATATTGAACTATCTTCACTTTTGTAAATTATATAAACTATTTATGTGTATTGAAAGAGTTAACATAATTAAAACCAGATCTTTATGATAGGATATCAGTAGTTAACAATTACAAGATTTTATTTATGATGGACTAATTACTATATGAATTGGCCATTGTATGGGATGAAAATGTTAACTACATGGAGAAAAATTCTCTGTACAGAAAATTGTGAGGAAACAATACTCCCAAAATAATGCTTTTCTTTTATTTGTTTAGATTTGGAGATGGCCTTAGCATATTGGAATATAGTTTTGGCAGGGAGATTTAAATTTTTGGATTTATGGGTATCATTTTTACAAGTAAGATTTCTGATGTTTTCACTATTTTCAAGTCGTATGGTTAACTGGATTCTTGGGTTTCCCAGGTTATCGGTCACAAGACCTAATAAGATTCATTGTTGTAGGTTGGATGGCTTCTAAACAAAATTATATACTGGGAATATATTGTGCAAGTCATTGTCAAATGTGGCAGGCGAGTGGACCCTGTCAACAGTAACGATCTGTGTCGGAGGATAGTGATGGGATGTCAACCAAACCTTCCAACAATGGCGCTGGTGCTAATGCCCTTCTTGAATTAATGCAATAGTGTGTCAACCTCCTTGCATCTTCCAGAAAATTATAGGAATTATATTGACCCAAGCTTTTTTAAAAAACACATTTTATGTTGTACCATAACCAAGATATTTCGTAATCGGAAGGGAGTTTGATGACCGAATGGTTGGTGTGTCCGCGTTGTTTCATAATTTCTTTCATTGAATCAACGAGTGTGATTTTGATTCTCTGGTTGCACGTCACAAGAAGTAGGGTCGCCTGTCCAACCATGTCAGTTTTCTCTGGAGATCCTGCGGTTCTCTCCCACTGTAAAAGACCCCTACGCTCAAGTGAATTATTGAAATGAAATTGAACAATATGTTAGTTCCGAAATGACCGGGTTTGTGGATGTTAAACCCCTTTTTTCTCGCTGTCTCTCGTAATCTGCTGTTGTCAATCCAGAATTGCAAGATTAAAGTTATCTTCCAAACACATATTACACTCATCCATTTATGAAAGTGATGCATTTTTATTGCATCTCAATATATAATCATGTCAGAAGTCAAAAGTAAGATCTTGCAGCCTGGACATCTTTGATATCTTTGATGACCATACGAGTGCTTATATTTTAGATATTTGGTTAGTTTATGTTTTATTTGGTTTAATTTTAGGAACATCATAAAAGATCTATACCTAAAGATACCTGGAACTTGTTATTAGATTTCTGTAATATGATAAATGATGATATGACAAATTACGATGAAGAAGGTAAGTAACATGGTGTTGATATAGAACTTATTCATCTATATATTTATTTATAAAGTGTTATACAAAAGTTTTTTGTCGCAGGTTTGCTCCTGGTGTTGGAAGGAGGCCTGGCAAGTACTTCCAAGGTCCTGTGTACACATTGGCATCCATGTAAAATTAAGATCTCTTGGTAGTTGGAATTCGCTATAAGATTAGACCATAGTTTGCTGTCCAGGCAAAATTTTCCTCATAGCACACTGTATGGCGAATGTTCGCCTTCATTAGCTAAGACGGATGTTAAACCTCATTTCATTTCACAGAAGTTATTTTTATATTGAGGTCAAAGTAATGTTCTATAATACATCAGGGGGGTTGGGCTGGCATAGTGGTCTAGAGTGCCGCGCTTCGACCTCTAGCTGGCCGGTCACCTCTGGCTTGCGGCTGTGGTTTCGAGCCCTGGTGTGAGCGTATGTGGCATGGAGATAGGGGCGCCTTCTCAACCTCGTGGGTTTCCTCCGGGCACTCCGGTTTCCTCCCACGGCTAAAGACCCCTACGCGCAAGCGAATTATTGAAATAAAATTGAAACCATATGTTAGTCCCGAAATGACCTGGTTGTGTTGAGTGGACGTTAAACCCCATTTCTCTCTCTCTCCCTATAATACATCAATGAAAAAGGGGTGTTAGGTTTGGCAAAATTAGTCTTAGGGGCTCTTGATCCCGTGCCCTGTACCCTTATTTGATTAATTTTTACTGACTTATGCAGCAGCACATATTGTGGTATACCATAAGGGTAATGGCTGATCATAGAAGGATAAAAGAACTATTACAATCAAGGTTTTTATCAATCTACAACAGATATAAATAATTTTTTTAAATTCTGTTGTAAACCAGTATGTACCTTACAAAAGATGTATTTGAAACTCATATAGAGTTAATTGGCAAGCATACCAGTAAAAACAGTATTCTTTTTAGGGAATTGGATTGGGTTTAACCTTTGATCAACACCTACTTAGGTCATTTTGAGACCAACATGGTTATCTGTGCAATGCAAGGGAGAGAATTTTGCTCAGATTGTTGCATTTACACGTCCTCTTCTTTCAATACCAAGTATCTGCCATACTTCACTTGATTATATCATGAATCTTCTCCAGACATGGGATTAGGACTGATGGGACTATTAGTTACAGAAATCAATGTGTTGAAACACTTCGAACTGAAATTCGAATACTGTCTACCATTTTGGTTATCTTATGTTAATTAATTTGCATAATATATGATTTATTTTCTAGGAGCCTGGCCTGTGTTAATAGATGACTTTGTAGAATATGCTAAACCTTTAATTCTAACTGGAGGATCTCGTAGTACAACCGTTTAAAAATATAAACATATACAGATAGTTTTTATTCTTAACAACAGCTATGTTTACCCTAGCAACGTCTGGATAAAACAGCTTTTGAACTATTAAGCTAAAAGACAGTGTAGATATTTTGTATTTATAAACATTGAGTGATATAATTAAACGAAGAGGAATGTTGATGTTGTGAAAAGATCAAATAATTTTTTTACTTGTCATCCAATGAAATCAAGATGTGGAATGTTATAACAGAAAGAACAACAAGCCATTAATCCTATGAATATTTAAGTAATTGTTAAATAATCCATTCAGTTGTTCACTTAGTTATATTTTACACAATGACATTCTGTTGATCTTTAAGGAAAACATTTTACACATTAACCAATGTCATTATATCTTGTTTGATTGTTAACCGTCTTGAGGAAAGTTTATAATGCAACAAGCTCTCTAATTTGATGGAGATGCTATTATAAAGGTGATATGAAGTACTAGTTATAAATGGCTATCTGAACAACGACTGTTTAAGGATGAAATCAATTCCGAAATATGAGGAAATAACTTGTTTACCATTTTGGAAACAAGGAATTTTCTTAGTACAAGTCTGTGTAATAGGGAAGTTTTGCTGTCACCAGGTGCGGTAATTGCTAGTAAAAGAATGTCATCTCCAACTCTGCCTAACTAGTTTGTATTTTAAATACAATTTCTCAAAAAATTTCTAGTGATACAATCTTCACCTGTAATAATATAATAATGGAAATATCAGATTAGCCAAACTGTCTTAAATGAAAGCAGTCATTATCCTATTAAATTATAAGATGAAATGAATCAGCTGCTGTAATGACATTGGTTTGTGAACAATATTTAATACATGATCAGAATTAATGACAGATAGCTTATCATAGATTTCTTTATTATATACCCTGTTGGATGTTTCATCAATTTCATATCCGCTTGTTATTTCTATACAACATAGTGTTTTTATGTTAAATTAATACTATTTATAATAGTAATAAAACCTTCCACTTGAAAATTATGCCATCAATCATTTTGAATTAATTACTTGTTTTGCTTAACTAGTTTTCTTCAATCCGTAGGTCTTCATCCGAAGCTGAGCGGAACGAGCTATATTCTAAGTTTGTACACTACCTGTTATCACTCATCCATTTTTCCTTTAGTTATTTTTTGCTTTTAAGACATAAAATCTATCATTTTATCGGAAAAGACTACCGCTTGGATTGTTTATTTCATTTAATTTTTAAAATGTAGGCCAAATTTAAGTGTAATTGTGGAGTGTTTAAAGTGACTAACATACAAGCTTCAAATATAGTATCTGAAGGATAATAAAAGTTTATAATTCAGGTAAACTTGTTGGTTGTGTCCCTTTCATTTATGTTACCTTACTTTGATTAAAGCTGATGAAATATTATAATTAATATACTTGTTTCAATATGCCTCGTTAGATATTAATTTATGTGAAGGGGAAATCCAAAAAACAATTCTAACATTGTTTGCTGTGGAAGAACTTTACTAATACTAAACATGAAATATGTGTACAGAGAATGGGAGATTTTTTATTTAAGAGCACTGCTAAAATTCTACTTTGTAAACTTTCTGGCTGAGTCAATTGCATTGTACCCATTGATCTTATATACAAATTTATCAGTTTATTTAAGTTTTCTACAGATATATACTGAAACTGTAATACTTAAAATAAATTTGCTCAGTAATTGTTAAAAATAGACTTAATATTTTTATACTTCTAAATTCTTGAACTATATATTACTGTTAAAGGGACTGAATAAGGAGGACAATATCAGAGCTAGTTGTGACATTTATATTTGTTTAATTCATACGAACTCATATATTTGTTAAATGAATAATATTTAAAAGAAAAAAGGCACTATGTTCTCTTATTATTATTGTTTATAAGGCATTTAGTTGTAGGATAGGACTAACATTGAAAATAACACAAACCATCTTTATGGATAATAATCACTAGCAACTTTAATAGTGCAATGTTTCAAGAGGACACGTTGTTGAAATGTTGCACTGTTAAAGATGCTAGTGATTGTTATACATAAATTTGTGTTTGTGTTTTTAACCTCTATAAGTGGTTACCCGATATTACATAATTATATGTACATTCAATTTATAGTAAGATAGATTACCGGTGAGAGTTGATTATTGAATCATGGTAAATAATACACTACATCTTATAGAATGATTAAATAGATCTGTTTTCATACTAAAGGTATGAACTTTGCACCTATGAATCTAAGAGAAATATAAAAATTATGCTCACTGAGTCTCACTAGTGTGGTTTGTCATTTTCGATTATGTTTGAAGTTCTTGCCCTTACGTTCAAATAGGTCCACGAAAACATTCTTTTTACGATAAGAACAATTTGTATTTTTTCGGTTGGTGTTTTAAAATTGTTAATAAAGTGGCCTTTTCCAATGCGAAGCTTTGGTTGTGTGAGAAATTCTCTTTGTAAACAATTTAAAAACACTGTCAAAGATTACAAGAAATGATTAAAGGATATGATCGTGGTTTAATATTTTATTGACCAGATGATATGCAAACATTTTGTCAAAAAAGAGAAGTGAAGAAAGGCTTAAATATATCAGTCTATTTAGAATATTCATATTCCTTAGTTGTAGGTTCAAAATAAAAAGATACTACTATGATGAAAAAAGTATTTGACTGAAATTTATGATGCATTATTAAATGTAATATAACAAAATTGTATGTTATTATCAAATGAATATGCCTTTATTAAAGCTTTTGTTAGACTATTATTAAGATTCAAATCAAAGAGGAATAAAGTAAGAAATCGCTTTAATATGAAGAGCACAACAAACAGACTGCTGATCAAGAAATTAATGCTTCAATATTATTAATGCTAAAATTGTATATTAATCTTGATCATATTAATTTCAAGATGATTTTAAGTTTAATTCAGTGCTGGCCCTAATGCCAATTAGAATTATGTCCAATGTTGTTTTTTTTGTAAACACAATATCTTATTAAAGGTGACCAAGATGTTCACTCTGCATGAAATATGACTGGTCTAAATGGTAGACAATATTTCAAAGCATAGCTTCATGTCAAGAAGAGGCTTTGCCATATAAAATCTCTCATAAAGATGGCTCCATAAAATGAAAATAATAAAATGATAGTAAATAATGAAAATAATGAAATGATGGTAAATAATTTATGTAAAATGATAAGTATATGATATTTTCTGGCATATTTATATAAAGGTTATTATTGTACCACCTTGTGTTGAAATCTGTAGATAAGTTTGTCATGTGTCAATTACTGTTTAAACCCCATTTTATCAGTACATTACACCATTATGGATAACTTCAAATTGTAAAAATAATCATTAAGAAACTTATAAATCTCCGCTACAGATTCATAATTTTTGAGTTAAAGCTGCTAATTATCATATGTGTATTTTTTTCAAACAATATTTAATGGTTCACAGCTTTATCGATGGTAAAATGTACTCAAATTAATTATTTAACATATTATAAAGTAAACAAAACCAAAATGTCAGCAGTAAATAATCGTCCAGATTGGATTAAATTTAAGTCCATAATAAGGTTTTTACCCAACATTTAATAATTATTGTGTTCTTGGAGTATATTATATAGAAATATATTTGTGAAAAAATGTTTTAAGCCATTGATAAGCAAATATTTCCATCAGGTCTCCATGCTGAAGTCTGCTCTTATCATTATTGATTTAATTAAATTGAATAGCATTGGATACTGTAAGTCTTGAGGGCCAGGCTTTAGTTGTAAGTTCAACAGATCCTGCCAAACTTAACATTAACATTTTTTTTTAAAGTCTTAGTCTAAAATTTTAAATTAAGCTCTGCACCAGTCTTAACATTTTTTCGAGAGATGAAACGAAAACAAAACTCCTATGTAGTTATAGTCTAGGTCAACAAGCTGTCTTTTTTGTGTTGTTACAAAAGGTATGATGACCTAGACTACTTAAGTTGTTTTTACTTAAAAGGTTGTTAACCTTTATCTCTACTTTATTTCCTATGATTTGACTGGGTTTTTTCACTTGTTTATTATGAAATAATGAATGAATCATTAAAATAATAATATTGTTAACAATGACTGTTTGTTTGTTCAATCATGAATACAGGCTGTTGGATGGTCGGATGGCTAGAATGTGCACGCTGTGAGTTTTCTCCAGCTCCTCCGGTTTCCTCGCTACGTGCAAGCGATTGTTGGAATAAAATTCAACCATATGTTAGTCCTGAAATGACCTAGTTTGTGTCAAGTAAACATTAAACCCCGTTCCTTTCTCTCTCTCTCTCTCTCACTCATGAATTCATTATTTGTTATAAGGACTATCCCTATTTGAACAGAGTATCAAAAATAAGTCTGTATGTACGAAATTTAAGCGCCAAGAATGGTGTATTTACCTTGTCATTTTCAGCTCCTTTACATGTTTAGCAACACACCTAAACCGTTTGCAATTGGGTCGCCGGGGAGTTCCTCGCAGCAAAAACAGCTGAAGTGCTATGATTTCAATTTTTCTGGTTTCTGTTCTAAACCAGTCTGTAATTATGTACACAAATGTTTGAGATGTTCTAATTTCCATTCGGCAGTTAATTGTACCATGACACCTTCTACTAATTACTTTAATTATAGGCCAGCCAGACCCGTTCAAAGGGGATATAGATTTTATTCACAGCCAATCGGCAGATACAGCCAAACCCGGTTTAATCGACCAAATTCAGGGGAATCAATTCGACGTACATTCCCTCGCCAAAACACCTATCAAAACTGATGTTTTCAAATGTTTATTACAAAACTACCCAAACACTGAGGACGGTAATGAGTTGTTAAAAGGGTTTTCCTATGGGTTTTATTTAGGTTACAATGGGCCGAGAATCGAAACAGATTGTAAGAATTTAATTTCAGTTAAAGAATTTGAGCGGGAAGCATATGAAAAGGTTCAGAAAGAGGTTTACTTAGGCAGAATTTCGGGTCCGTTTACGGAGAGATCGTTACCAAATCTTCGTGTCTCTCCTATCTGTCTTGAACTGTCACCAAAAAGGACGGTGGGTGGAGGCTTATTCACCACCTTTCATATCCATTCAGAGAAGGTGTAAATGACTACTTGGATGTCTCAAAATGTTCCGTTCAGTATACTTCTTTCGACACCGCCCTGGAAATGATAAGTAGGCTTGGGAGGGGGGCCCTTCTTACTAAAATGGATATAAAATCTGCATTCAGGCTTTTACCAGTACATCCACCAGACTTTAATTTGCTTGGTTTCAAACTATTGGGCCTGTATTTCGTAGATAAATCACTTCCAATGGGCTGTTCTTATGCTTGCGCATTGTTTGAAAAATTTTCAAGTTTCCTTGAATGGGTGGTAAAACATACGGCTCAGCGGGATAGTGTCGTGCACTATTTAGACGATTTTTTGTTTGCTGGATCGAAAGAGAGTGATGATTCGAGCTTTCTTGCTTCAACTTTTGCTCGGATTTGCAGTGAATTAGGTGTACCGTTGGCTAATGAAAAAACCGTTGGTCCAACCTCAGTGCTTACTTATTTAGGTCTTGAAATTAATACTGAAAGCATGTCCGTTAGAATCCCCGCGGCAAAATTATTAGAACTCCGTTCAAACATACTGTTGATCTTAAATAAGACAAAGGTAACCCTGAAGGAATTGCAGTCTCTAACGGGTAATTTAAATTTTTGTTCTCGAGCGATACCGGCTGCCAGGGCTTTTAATCGTCGATTTTACGACGCAATGGCCGGCTTAACGAACCCCAGACATCATGTGAGAGTAACATCGGCGTTAAAGGAAGACCTTCGGCTCTGGTTGGTCTTCTTAGACGCCTTTAATGGAACAAGTTTTTTTCCTGAGCAAGCCTGGACGTCCGACAGTACTTTGCATTTGTATACAGATTGGGCTTTTACTGACTTAATGCGTGATATTACGTTCTTGGAGTTAATTCCAATTTTACTGGCTTTCCAAATGTGGACGTCGTTTCTAACACATCGGAAATTAATTTTACATGTTGATAATCAAGCGTTAGTCTGTATTTTAAACACCAAGTCCTCTAAGTCTAAGCGAATCATGCATATTTTACGCCCATTAGTCTTATTAGCCATGCTTCATAATGTTCAATTTAAATCTGTTCATCTTAGCTCATGCAAAAATGCTATATCAGATTCTCTTTCTCGACAGCAATGGTACCGATTCCGAACACTGGTTCCAACCGCAGACGTATATCCATCAGTAATTCCTGCACAGTTCATGAAGCTGGTCTCCGATCCAAAACTAATGAGTTATTAAACGCTTCTATCAGTGGTAACACTAAAGAGGTCTATAGTAATGGTTTGAAATCTTTTGAAACTTTCCGTATTAAACATGGTCGCCAACAGATATGGCCACCAGATGTGCAGCAAATTACAGATTTTGTCGCCTTCCTAGCGATTCAAAATTGTGCCTCTAGTACCGTTCGTAGTTATTTATCAGGGTTAGCTTTTCATTCCAAGCTATTAGGCCACAATGATGTTACATAAAACTTTGTAGTTAAGAAAATGTTGACTGGGATGGCAAGATCATCGCATAGCTTTGATACTAGACACCCAATCACTCCAGACATATTATTGCGGTTAATAAACATCTTACCTATTGTATGTAGTTCAATATTTGAAAGCACTTTATTCCGGGCGGCTTTTTCACTAGCCTTTTAGGGTTTTTTCGGGTTGGCGAACTAGTCATTTGTAAGCCCGGCATAAGTCCTCATGTTCTTGGGGTTGATGGCATCACCTTGGGCGATCGCGGGGAATGTTTAAGGATACTTATATCAAGTTCTAAGACTGATCAAACAGGCAAAGGTGTAACTCTCTGTTTGTCGGAGGTCGGGGGCCCCACTTGCCCTGTAAGTCTTGTGAAAAGGTATATCCATACCCGTCCTTCCCTCCCCGGTCCATTCTTTTGTCATTTCGGAGGAATGTCAGTAACTAGGTACCAGTTTAATGCCATTTTGAAAAAATCACTGAATTTACTAAGGATGATATTCCTTATAGATCTCATTCTTTTCGGATCGGGGCGGCTACCACAGCGTCACTACTCGGTTTCTCTGATGATCAAATCAAAGAACTGGGGCGTTGGGAATCCCGTTCATTCAGTCTTACATCATAATTCCAACAAAGAAAATGAGTAATTATCGGGTGGCTACTTAAATGTGTATCGTATGTATTATATAATTAGAATTTTGTCCGTTTCTTTACCTTGACTTAACCAAGTTTTCTAAAGTTTCAGATGTAAGGTTTCGTATTTGGATTGTTGGTTCGTCGTTAATAAAGGAAGCTTTTCTCAGAGCTAAATCCTCTTACCAAGGCAGTCAGCTAGGCCTGAGTCGTAATCACGCTTTTGTTTGGTGGCAGGGAAAGAAAGGAATGGTCTGGAAACACCTCCTTCGACGCCTTCAATTTTTACTTACGTTGGAAGATGCACCTGAATATCTTGTGATACACTGTGGTGGAAATGACATAGCTCAAGGTAATTTGCTCCAACTTCGTTTTACAATGATGGAAACCATAAGGCAAGTTAACCAGCTTCTTCTGGATACATTTATTGTGTGGTCGCAAATTTTACCACGTCTAATATGGAGGGGTGAGCTTAAACATAAGGCAGTTGAAAAGGCGCGTTTAAGAGTGAATAGTGAGTTGGCTAAATTTGTTTTAAACTTGGGGAGAGGTTATATAAGTGACCCTGAAATATGCCGTTCGAATCCCTACCTTTTCCGCAGCGAATGGTACCCATTTAACACCTTTGGGCTATGATATATTTTTACACGCTATTCACATGTATCTGGACAGCTATTTATCCAGTTATAAGAAGTTTGTTATGTAGGGTCACGGCTGTTAATTGTTTTAATAGAGAGTGGTGTTGGCGGTGTCAAGATCTCCTTTTCTCGATCTTTCCATGTGGCGGATTATGGGCAACACCACTACCGCGTATTTATAGGCGTAATTTAGTTAGTGATAATGATTTTCATTTAATTTGCCTTCATTAAATTTCATTAGGGCATGAACGAACAGCTGTTCCCGGGGTTCGTCATAAACTAACTTATTTTATCTTATCTCAATGAAATTTGAAGTTTGGACGAATTTTCATACGAATTATTTTATGTGAATGGAATTTGTAATTGGGACAATTTTTAGGAAGTTTTAATTTGAATTATTTTTTCGGAAGGAAATATGAAGTTGTGTAAAATTTTTGAAGTTTAACTATATGACTGATTTGATTTAAGATTTGCCCAAAGCCCAAGTTCGGGTGGTAAACTTTCAGTTGATTTATTTTAGGTTTGCCCAAAGCCCAATTTCGGGTGGTAAACTTTCAGTTGATTTATTTGGTTTGCCCAGAGCCCAAGTTCGGGTGGTAAACGTTTGTTGAATTATTTAATATAATTGAATTAATTGAGTTCTTTGGTTACAGTCGTGGCCATTTTATGCCAAAAAATAAATCTTCTCTTAAATATCATTTAATGTGTTGAGTTATCTGTGATAATTAGATTTAATCGCTATTAAGGTTAAATCGTTTTATCACAGTAATCATACAGTGTATTGGGTAAGGGGGGGTAATCGGAATTTAATTTAAGAGTTGTCTCTCTTGAATAGGCCTTTCTTTCGACGCCACGTTGTCACTCACTCAGCAGCATTTAACGTAGAATTTGTATGACCTTTTATTTATTGCAAATTTAATTTCCCCTCCTCCACATTATCCCTATGCTCAAATTTGTGTAATTTGTATATTAAGATTTCGATTCTGCTTTGGTGTTTTTTGTTTATTTTTTGCAGTTTTCCTCTCCTGTTCGGCACCATAATGGTGCGCCTTCCTTTGTCACGGCTGTCTTCCTGAAACATGGTAGAGTACTAAGGTGGGCTGTGAGTTGATACATCGGATTATGGGCAACACCACTACCGCGTATTTATAGGCGTAATTTAGTTAGTGATAATTATTTTCATTTAATTTGCCTTCATTAAATTTCATTAGGGCATGAACGAACAGCTGTTCCCGGGGTTCGTCATAAACTAACTTATTTTATCTTATCTCAATGAAATTTGAAGTTTGGACGAATTTTCATACGAATTATTTTATGTGAATGGAATTTGTAATTGGGACAATTTTTAGGAAGTTTTAATTTGAATTATTTTTTCGGAAGGAAATTTGAATTAATTGAGTTCTTTGGTTACAGCCGTGGCCATTTTATGCCAAAAAATAAATCTTCTCTTAGATATCATTTAATGTGTTGAGTTATCTGTGATAATAAAATACGTATACTACCAAGGAATTTTTTACGTGAATGCCAATGTGTACATAAACCCCGGTTTCTCGTCCCATCTGAACGAATAAACAGCTGTCCTTGGCAGACCCTCCGTCCTGCACCTCTTTCTCGGCTAACACCGTGATGGAACTCTCGACCACGTCTTACCCACTTAGCCACTGTGGCTCCATAATTTTTGATCGTTGTCAAGAATTTATTTATCATGGTCCTTAACGCATTGTATTTTTGGGGAACTAACAGGTAACAAACGTTTTTGTTACACTTGACACCTGAAGTGAAATAGAAACCACTTTTTATCTAGTAAAGCTCATACAGGGGATGTAGTCATATCCTGTATTAATACTCATGTATCATTACAAAACAGTATTATTTCTTTTTAATGTTTCCAGACGTGAATTAATGTGATAGGAAAGCAACAGTAGACAACATCAGTAAATCTAAACCATTGGTGAGTAGAAAATTACAGATATATCATGGTCAATGTTAAATATTAGTATAATATAACACATGGACATTAATCTAATATATAAATATAAATTTATGCGTATTAGTTGAATATAATAAAATAATATCAATTTAATGTATGATTATCAATTTTGTATATGAATGAATATTAATTTTAATTAAAAGTAAATATCAATGTAATATATGAATGGAAATCAATATACAGTATATGAATGAATATCAATTTGGTTAATTTTTAGGTTAATATAATAATATCAATTTAATGTATGAATATCAATTAGGTATATGAATGAATATCAATCAAGAATATGAATGAATATCAATTTAGTATATGAATGAATATCAATTTATGCTTATCAATTTGATACCATATATATGCAATATTATATTCATGTGAATATCAATTTTTAGTCCTTATTTCATAGACAAGTAATTTGTAAATTATAGTTTTATTTTGAAAACCTATATTATTAAGAAAAAAATATTTGTCACACTGATCAGCAGTGAATATTCGCTGGGCCGCGACAATCACTGACAAGGATGACATCGACGCGACTTAATGGGTCCCCGGTATTAACTTTTTTCCTCTGTCAAAATAAATTCTAAAACATTTTTTTGAAGTATAAGAAAAATAAATAAAGACGTTTGAAGTATCTGTAGTTAAAAAGTATTTCCTATTTAATGTAAATGGATATTAAAAGGCATCATTTTGCCCAAAGCAGTTACGTGTTACGTAAACAATGCACGAGCCATTGAGCCAATGACTGACGTCGCGTGAAGTCAATGCGCGTGTTCAAGACAGTCATCTGTGACAGAGATAATTCGCATGTAATTCTCTGTGAAACAGATTGGACTGAAGTATGTTTGCATGGGCCCCTATCTATAGCTGAAAATGTCACTGGGGTCCTTGGATCAATAGTCAAGAAAACGGCTCTTATTGTGGTCATTTTCCATCATACTCACACACATGTCCAGGTGCGGATCCAGGATTTTTTGCAGGGGAGGGGGGCTAGGTTTGATAATTGCTTAACTAATTGCGGTCAACCGATTAACGGGGGGTTTGGGGGCCCTCCCCCAGAAAAAATTGGTAAATTAGATTCAATTTGGTTCATTCTGACGTATTTCAGGAAGGTAAATTCCAAAATTACAGGTCTAAATCGCCAATAAAATCCCATAAAAAAATTTCAAGTCTGAGCAGGGGGGGGGGGGGGCGGACCCCCTGGAACCCCCCTCTGGATCCGCGCCTGATGTCAGTATAGTAGATCGATGGACATATTTGGCACATACAACATAACAAATAAAATCATAAAATTATTTGCTTTATTATTTATAATTTTACAGAGAACTCTCTCAAAGGCCAATTAATTTCGACTTGGAAAATTGTTATTGGCTGATTCATATCTTGATAGAAATAAACCGGAACCTTTACCGAAAATCACATACTGATGTTGTGGTTAGTAATCTGGTCATACGTCCGAGGTGATGATATCATAGACAAGTGATTCGGTTTCTGATGTCGCTTTTTTTTTATACTAATAAAAGACGGTTGCTCATTTTACAAAGTATCTATTTTATAGACTATTGTCAGAGGTTATAGCCGCCTTTTGAGACACGTCGTCAAGATTATCCTATGATTCATCCCCGTCAAGGGTTTATGTTAATTTCTTTCATGAATAATACTGGATTAGACGTTTATATGGGAAAAGAAGGAGCTTCAAGAGATAATTTTCAAGTAGGGCCGTTGTACTTGTTCATATTTAGCGATAACAGGTTAATCCCGAAAAATTGTTACAGGTTGGGAGAACAAAAGATTAATTTATAGGAGTTGAACCACTTTGATTTGGGTAAAAATACAGCGGTTGGGGTCAAATTATAGCTTTGAAATGTTTATCGAAGAAAATAAATGGTGATGTCCAAATTCAAATTTTTATCATTTATTATACCATGAGGTTGAAAGGCTTTTAATCTTATAATCCAATAGAGTTCCATAGCGAGTTTATTGGTAGTAGATTTAGGGATGATACCTACTGTCTGAACCGTCATAAATTTTAAACGGATTTCTTCGAATGTGAACAAACTACTTAAACATACACTATGCAAGTGCTAAATCGGCCCACTTCAGGTCTTTCTTTAGACTTGAAATGTTATCTAAATTACTAATTAGACATTAATTAATTTATCCAGATCATACTCAATTCTCGATGTCATCGCTAGCCTGCGATATTATTTGAAAAAAAAAATAAATAAATAAACGTATAAATGGATTATGATGATCGAGGCAAGTCTAAAATTCAAAAGCTAATATCTCGACTCAGGGTTGACCAATTTGACTGAAATATTGTAGTACCATGCATGGGTCTTTCTGTCAGACGTGGAGAGAGGACGACGCACTATAACTGGTCGCCACTATGCTTATAACCCATGTATCTTTGTAATTGCTCATTGACTTTATAAATGTTCTTTTCACGTTCAGGGGCGGATCCAGAGCCCCCCAACACCCCGCTCCGCTACATAAACAATAATAATGCCTTGCATCAATGAAATTACGCCACAAAGTGATCCTACATCAGTATAAAAATGATTTCTCTGTTTAAAAAAAGCTCAATTTGTATATATGCATATGTAATTTAGAGACGTGATGGCAGATTTCCGTGACAGAAACCTGGCAAGCCCCCTCCTGCAAAATTTCCAGAATCCGCCCCTGACGTTGTGTATTCTCTTCTTCTTATCTATCTCAGTTATGACGTTTGTCTTCTCGGTATAGTTTAAGGAGTTTATCTTACCAGGTATAACAAAACAACAGTTCGTTTTTACATTTTATACACCAACGCAGCGCTTACATTTACATATGGTACAATGCAATAAAGTCATTCTCTCCAACTCCATCCAGCCAGACTCGCTAGGATATTTATTGTGGGATAACACTCAGTCTTCGAGGTTAGTTTTATTTCCGACAGTTTACGCTCCTAAAAAAATTCATTTTGTGATTACAGATATGTTTTCATTGTGTGGTAGTGGAAATGCTGAAGATGGTAAATCAATAACGTTAAGTCACCATGAAGCAGGGCGCTATGCTCATTTAATGGATGGAGGTATAAGACGTGGCAGCACTGACTCGTGTACTCATTTGATACCTATAGGAAACAGAAGTTTCGATATACATAGCATTTCTTCGGACACAGAAAAATCGTGTGGATCATTTCGAGGAAAATTTACTGGTTGGAATGGATGTGTCTGCGCCACCATAATTATTGGAATGGTTTTGTTTGTTTCGACCGGTGTTATTTTAATGGCACCCGCCAATCAAGATTATGGACCATTGTGTCTGAAGCAGTCTGATATGGAAGAAATGAAATTTTACGACGACGACAACCAAATTCAAAAGTTAAATAGAGTGGTAAAGGATGGACAATTCATGTATTGTACCAAGTCTCCAAATCAAATGGAATTGTTGTTGAATGCGGTTAGTCCATATCAGTAAATAATCTAGTTTGTGACATTTATAATAATCGACAATTATTCCCAGTCAAAGTCGTCGATCAAATACGAAAAACAATAGTTGTATGTAACAGAGATGTCGGTATATATATAGTATAGGATCTAATTATTAAAATTATTATAATTAGAAAGAAATGTGTCTCTCATTGATCAGCATTGATCAGTATCGTTTATTATATTCATATATTGTCTCGGTATATTTTATTTTTGATCTTTGACGAATCGTTGATCAGTATTAAATGACTGAGATTTTTACATATACGTACTTATATTTTAGCTTAATTTTATACATTAAATTAATTTGATTTTCCAGGTCATTAATAAGACAAATGAATTCGGATATGAAGGTAAGTTGAGAAATCTGGATTGAACTCATTTCTTCCATACACCCCACCCCGAGCGCTCTACATCACGACAAATATGAAACGCCTAATGTGTATTCTTTTTAAATTCATTTGTTTATATTTTCAGATATGAATAACTTGCCCAAAAAGTTATTTAATGGTAAAGTTGTTAGTGCACATGTTTTAATTTCTGGTTTCATGACACCGATAAACACAGCTATACCTAATCTAGGTAAGGAATGGTGTATTATTCACATTCAGATAATACAAGGAATGTGGTGTGAAACAGGCCTACTGGAACTTGCCTTGGTGCACGTCTGTGCTCTGCGAAAGTTTCAATTTGACCAAAAAGGCGCACCAAGTACCGCTAAAGCGAGGTCCATCATTGTACCAATGGAAGACGGACATACGCCATACAGTGTGCTATGAGGGAAATTTTGCCCGGGCAGCGGCGCTACGGCCCACTCCTATATCGAATTCCAACTGCCAAGGGATCTTTTACGTGCACTCCAATGTGTACACGGGGCCTCGGTTTTTCGCCCCATCCGAATGACTAGGCAGCTGTCCTTGTCAGACCCTCCTTCTGCACCACTGACAAGAGGAAATCACGCCGGAAAATCGAGATGAACTTTCTCGGCCAATGCAGGGATCGAACACCCGACCTCCAGGCTATCGAACCAGCGCCTTGTCCACTTAGCCACCGTGACCCCCCCCCCCTTAATTGTATAGCAAAGGTATGACTGGTACATGCGTTTATATAACACGTACTTGGTTTAAATGAAATGAATGAGCTTATAACGACTATCTTTTCTGCAGTCATCTAGCAGTTATACACTGATGAACGTAGTTTTTGTGCCCCACCCAAAAGACAAGGCGCGTTACACATTATCTTATTACACAGGAAGACGCCAGATAAAGGGTACAAACAAGGCTTGAAGCCCAACAAAAAGAAGCCTCGGTCTATTTCTATCTGTTTAATTACAATTGTTTTAATTTGCCAATGATTTATTTTTATAATGTTCCATATATAATTTCTATTTTAGTCAAACTGTCAGCAGAGAACTCCTTAACCCACCTAGATGGTGTAGGACTGGGTCCTTATCGATTGATCATCAGAACCAAGGGGACGTATTTTGTGTATAGCAAGATCGAGTTCGAGATTCACCCAAGAATCAATTATCACGCGACAAATGACCAAGTTAAAATGTACCATAAGGTTGTGTGGAATAGACGAACACCGAAACTTAAAGGCAAAGACGAACTTCTTTTAAATGAACATATAGACAATTTGGAACATAAAAAGCTTGATTTTTCCAGTTATGTATCTGGAATATTTCAGCTTGACAAAGGCGATGAAATTGGAGTGACAGTGTCAAGTCTCGATTATATATCTCGCATTAAGAAGAAAAATTTTGTTGGACTGTTTATTCTCAGGTAAAACACAATGGACGCAATAATTCATACCATGGGAGTATTATATTTGATTAAAATTGATTATAGGGACTAAGATATTACTTTTATTATCATACGCGAGCAAATTATGATATTACCACTTTTCTTAGTACTAACCTGTATTAACCCTGTATTAACCCTATTTATTGTAATATAAGAACATCTTCAATTCGTAAAGAATTTTTTTATTAAAATGTCACAGAACTGATTGTTTTAAAGTTTTAAAAGATGTTTTAGAATAATTTTACTTCAATTTGTAAAAGTTATTTTATTTTATTGTAACTTTGGTTATTTCTTTATTATACATGTACATGTATTATATAAATTAAAATGCTGATTAGTCTGGACCGTTTGTTGGTCAGGTAGAAATATAATCTTTTTTAACAGAGTACCACCAATATGTATTTTTGGGGGGTTCAGTTTGTGCAATTAGCATACTAATAATGTATGAATTAATTTAATATAAGCACATAGCCGTTTATTAATATATAAGTGGATCTAGGTTGTAACTATCACACTATCAAACAAAACTATAACGGGATGTGGTCATAACGGTCATAGACCACAACGACTAAACGTTTGGTCAAAACGGTCCAAAAGGCAACATTTACATGTTTTTCACATGTACCGTACAGGCTTCATATTGATGTGCACGTGAAAGATCCCTTGACTGTTGGATATCAATATAAGAGTAGGCCGCAATGCCGCTGTTCAAGCAAAGTTTTCCTCACAACCCACTGTATGGCGCATGCCCGTGGTCATTAGCTCAGTAGGACGTTAAACCCCATTTCATTTCATTTCCTTCTTAGTCACATTTTGCGATATTGATAAAAAAAAAAGAAAAACTGCTTTTGAGGGTTCTATTGTCAGTGATATATATAGTTGAACAATTTAGGGAGATTTACTATATTTTACATCCTACGTCCGGATTCGAATGCGTCAGAACTATTTATAGCTTTATGATAATATGCACATAATAAAAGGGGTCACTTGATAACTGTGTATATTAATATGTCACTGCTGTCGTCTAATCATAAATGATGTAAAACAGGCGAAACTTTAGGGCGAATCGATGGGTGAGTAACTCCGGGAAGTAATCAGCAATGATCTAATTTGTTGGAACTATCTTATTATTCTCTAAATATCGTTATATAAGCCCTTATTCTTTAGCTCTATCGCTGCAGAGCTATAATTGGACGTTTAGTCTCATTTCATTATAATGTAGACAAGTAGGTAAAAGATTGTTTGAAGGCCATCCATGCTACACAGCTCGTGACGTTTCGACAAGGAAGGATTTAAGAAATATTAAACCGACTAAAATATATGGAGAAAAGTTGATCATAACCCCCATTTGCATTAAGTTATAGGCTATTAAACCCAGTATTTAGTTTAATGGACTGTCAAAATCAAATTACATGTATAGAAATTCATTATCAACAAACGACCGTTGACTTGTGTTTACATTCTGTACGTTTATCAAGGCCAAAGGCAGAGAGAGAGAGAGAGAGATGGGGTTTAACGTCCACTCGACACAAACTAGGTCATTTCGGGACTAACACATGGTTCAATTTTATTTCAATAATTCGCTTACGCGTAGGGATCTTTAGCAGTGGGAGGAAACCGGAGTGCCCGGAGGAAACCCACGAGGTTGAGAAGGCGCCCCTATCTCCATGCCACATACGCTCACACCAGGGATCGAAACCACAGCCGCAAGCCAGATGTGACCGGCCAGCTAGCGGTAGAAGCGCGGCACTCTAGACCACTAGGCCATCCCAACCCCCCTGGTCAAAGGAAGACAAAACTACCCAGTGAAATACTGTGTTCCGAACGTGTTCTAAAATGAAATCGGGTTTAAATTCCTAGTGTTCTGCTGCGACTGGGCTTATGAAGACGGGCATATGCCATACAGTGTGCTATGATGAGGGAAATGTCCCCCGTACATCCGCACTATACGACCATTCTATTATATCGAATTCCAACTGCCGGGGATCTTTTACTTGCACGCCAATGTGTAGCCTACACAGGACTGGTTTTTCGTCTCATCCGAGCGACTAGACGGGTGTCATTGTCAGGTCCTCTAGCCTGAACTGGTGACTAGAAGATACTACGCCAGAAAATCTCGAGGAACTTTCTCGGCAAACACCGGCAGCGAACCTGCTACCCTGAGACTTGCGAGTCAGACTCTTACTCACTTAGCAAACTTGGCTCCCCGAATGAACCTTGTACGAGCTAGCAAAGATTTAATTAGCATCTCGAATATACGAAAGGCTTGAGACTATAGGAATCAGTATAGATGTGTGATCAAAGGAGAGAGAGAGAGAAATGGGGTTTAACGTCCACTCAACACAAACTAGGTCATTTCGGGACTAACATACTATGGTTTAATTTTATTTCAATAATTGCATTTAGCAGTGGGAGGAAACCGGAGGAAACCCACGAGGTTGAGCAGGCCAAATACGTTCACACCAGGGATCGAAACCACAGCCGCAAGCCAGAGCCAGCTAGGGGTTTAACGTCCACTCAACACAACTAGGTCATTTCGGGACTAACATACTATGGTTTAATTTTATTTCAATAATTCGCTTTAGCAGTGGGAGGAAACCGGAGGAAACCCACGAGGTTGAGCAGGCCACATACGTTCACACCAGGGATCGAAACCACAGCCGCAAGCCAGAGCCAGCTAGGGGTTTAACGTCCACTCAACACAAACTAGGTCATGTCGGGACTAACATACTATGGTTTAATTTTATTTCAATGATTCGCTTTAGCAGTGGGAGGAAACCGGAGTGCCCGGAGGAAACCCACGAGGTTGAGCAGGCCACATACGTTCACACTAGGGATCGAAAGCCAGAGCAAGCTAGAGGCCGAAGCGCGGCACTCTAGTCCACTAGGCCATCCCAACCCCCCGATGTGATCAAGGACCAAGGACCCCAAAACACAACTTGACATCAAGCGACGAGTTTCTGCCCAATTATTCAAAATTTGACTTCCTAAGACACACGTATAAATTATCACGATAATATCGTGTATCGTGATATTTGATAAATTATTATCACGATATTATTTTTCTTTTTGAATTCTCACATCTACTCTGAATGTACGAATAATCGCTTCTTTTTGGGGCTTGTTCTCTGTCCACCTCTTGCAAAAGGTGGGCGTATCTTGCATGTCAACCGATTGTTTTGAAGCTTGTGAACATGAAATAAAAATGAACCAAATGTTAGTTCAGAAATAACCTAGTTTGTGTCGAGTGGACTTTAAACCCACTTCTGCCCCCTCTCCCCTCGCTCTCTCTCTCTTTCTATCTCTCTCTCTCTCGTAACATTCGACCAAACTTGAAATGACCTTATCAAATAGATCTAACCGCAAATATGTTAGAAATTGGAGCATTGTTAAAGTAGTGCAGCTCTGAACGTACACTGTAGGTCTCATTACACCCGCCCTGTCCTGTACGTTCAGGAATAGTGTTATTCAATCCTTATCCAAAAAGTCCCGTTACGTCCCCGTCTTATAACAGACTTGACCCACTTCCTTGAAAAGGTAACGCACAAATTTACGAACTCGGCCATATAAGATGAAATGAAATTTATGTAGGCTTGAGAGAAATTTTTTTTAACTTACAATCCCATTTTTCAATAAACTGGGTCAAGTCAGTTAAAAGACGGGGACGCATTTTTTTTTTAAACTCCGTGTTGTGTCGCTCATACTGGTTCTAGTGAGGTAAGCGAGGTCTCATTTTCCCGTTAAGATTTCCAGTTACATTGGTCAGGCGTTCATGGGGACTGACACGCGACCATTTAGCAGTAAAAAGTTGTCCAGTAAAACGACTGGGAAGCGAGACTTTTTCGACAAGGATTGAATAACACAGCCCCTGAACATACAGGCGAGTGTAATGAGACCTACGTTCAGAGCTGAACTACTGTTAAAGGGGCAATACTCCACAAAATGGGGGGGGGGGGCGTGTAAAAATAGAACATACAATGGACACTGTTAAACAATATTCATCTCAATTATATTTTCAGCTATGTCGAATCACCTGCGAAGTCAAAATTCGATCACTTTATGCCCGGGTCGGCAAGAACGATTTGCTCACTTGGAGCCAGACATAAGGCGATCTACTGGCGAAAAAAGAGAATGTACCCGCTGTGTACTATTAGGAGTGACTGGCTTGGCCATACTTCTGAGTATTTCTGCATCTGTAGTGTCTGGAATAGTTTTTATAAAGCTTAATTTCATTCTACCTGAAAATCAAGATGATGGAAAAATTTGTTTTACAACCACTGATCTGAAACTCTCTCCATTTCGAGACGAAGAAAATGGCATTGAAAAGTTAAGTAAAGAGGTGAACGATAACCAATTTTTGTACTGTGCCAGCACTCCAGAACAAATGCAGATAATATTAAATTGGGTAGGTATTTTACTTCAATTTAATTAATTTCAAAGAATTTGTGACCCCACTTCAACCATGGGCGTCACACATGGACCCCCGCCCCCCAATTGTTTTCCTGGGGGGGGGGGGTCTGAATATACTTGCCCCCCCCCCCCCAAAAAAAAATGGCAAAGTAAAGTGCCCGAAATCTAATAAACACTAATTTTAGGACTAGAATAGCAGTAAAACGCGTTTGTGGCCATCAAATATTCCAAAATTTTCTTGAGGGGGTCGAAGAAAACTGGTCGCAGCCCATAAACCTGTTTCGGGCATTTCTAGTTTTTTTACCCTAACTGTCATCGAGTCCTAATAAAACATTTATTTCACTTTTCTTTTAATTGAATACCACGAATTTGTACTGCGTTGACTATTGATTAAAACATTTTGTCTGGGACCACTCTACTTTGTGAATGCAACTGCAACAGTGTGATTGAATGGTTGGAATTCAGAGTGGGATTTCGGTTACAGAACCTTTAGACTTGCTCACACAGGCTAGAATAGCAGAAAACGCATTTGCGGTGGTTAAATTTTCAAAATTTTCTCCGAGAGGGTGAGTCTCCCATAGCCCGCGACGATTGATTGGTTCTGGGCAGCCAGGTAGGCTATATTGGAACAAATTTAAGTTGTTGTATTCACAGACTACAGGCTGGAATAGCAGGAAAACGTGTATGTGGCATGTCAATTTTCAAAATTTTCTCCCAACGGTCCCGTCTTCGTGGGTGTAAACGAGTGATTGGAATTCGAGTCAGCAAGCCACCTTAATTAGGCTATATCATTCCACTTTGAAATTGCTTTGTTCATGGATTGAAATAGCAGGAAAAAGTGTTTGCAGCCGTCAAATATTCCAAAATTTTCTTAGGTGGGGGTAAGTAAGCCACGCTTCTTCGCCTCTCGGGAAAGACCGGTGCCAATGTCTGTAAACATGATAAACATTGTATTGGTATGATGTTAACAGAAGACTGAGACTTTAAACAAAATTTATGGGGGTACCCCCCACCCCGTTGCGGACCCCCCCCCCCCTCCAATATATATATCACGGCTACGCCCCTGACTTCAACCATTTCAAATGGAGACCTTATGGAGCCAGATGTGGCTTACTAGGCTAAGTGGCTTATCCTTGTCAGTGATGCGTGGCAAAGACAGTATCTAGTCGTTATGTTGCGCGAAGAACACAGGTCCCCTGTACACTTTGGCGCGCACAATTAATTGAGTGAATAAAGCACACTTGGCACTTGGATTTCTACATGTATATGTTAGGCGCAATCTTCACCCCTCGCGCAGATTGCAATCTGCGCTGTCGTGTTGCGCAGATTGCACTCCGCGCGCGCAGATGGCACCTCGCGCGCGCAGAGTACAATCTGCGCTGATGAAGCTGGTGCGCAGATTGCCCACGTTGCGCTGATTACCCCTCGATGTTTTTCGAGATGTTAGTTTAATGAATGGAATGGTATGTTTAACGTCCGCTTCCACTAATGTGATATCGCAGACTAAAGAGATGTTAGTTGTCTGTCAGACGTATATATATTTGCCCACGTTGCGCTGATTACCCCTCGATGTTTTTCGAGATATTAGTTGTCTGTCAGACGTAAATATATATATGACCTGCCCCCTGTCGGCTGACCACGTAACTGAATGAACAAAGTATTTGCTGTAGTTTGTCGTAACTACATATGGTTACAATTTATGTGTTCACAATTAATAGAAAAAAAAAAGATTTTGAAAATATTCACTGATTCAATGTGGTCATCGATTTATTCTTTCTATTATTCATTTTCCATCAAGAGGACATTTTTTTATAAAAATAGGTTGCCAGGAAACGAAACATACGCCCACACAGCAGCCAAATCGTCCGGGCAGTCAACAAGAGTTGTCACATACTAAGGAATTATCAGAAAATCATTAGAATTTGTTTGGTTTTTATAATCAAACCTGTTTTTTTTTTAAATCAGATAATAATTGTGACCTCCAGAGGCACAACAAGCTAAAAAGGGTGATTTTTCGTACAATCAGGGGACATAATTCAGGAAGTAATGACCCGATGGGCGCAAATATCGAAAGGGACCAAGATCTTTGGGTTATAAACATACATGTCAAGTTTCATCAAAATCGATTCAAAATTGTGACCTTTATAGGGTCCACAACCTTGATATAACATATTTTCACACTATTTGTGTACAAACGGCGGCCATTTTGTCCGTCAATTCTAGTCCGATTTTCACGTAATTCGAAATCTCTCTTCATTACCATGTAACGGTGATATAGTCAAACGTTTTTTTAAATCGGATAATAATTTTGACCTCCAGAGGGACCAAAAGCGAACAAAAGCAATTTTTCGGACAATCAGGGGCCATAATTCAGGAAGTTACGATCCGATGGGCGCAAATAGCGAAAGGAACCAAGATCTTTCGGTTATAAACATACATGTCAAGTTTCATCCAAATCGGTTCAAAATTGTGACCTCTATAAGGTCCACAACCTTGACATAACATATTTTCACACTATTCGCGTACAAATAGCGGCCATTTTGTCCGTCAATTTTGGTCCGATTTTCACGAAATTCGGACTCAACCTTCATAACCATGAAACGGTGATATAATCAAACGTTTTTTTAAATCGGATAACAATTTTGACCTCCAGAGGGACCACAAGCTAAAAAGGGCGATTTTTCGGACAATCAGGGGCCATAATTCAGGACGTTACGATCCGATTGGCGCAAATATCTAAAGGAACCAAAATCTTTGGGTTATGAACATGCATGTCAAGTTTCATCCAAATCGGTTCAAAATTGTGACCTCTACACTGTTCACAACCTTGATATAACATATTTTCACACTATTCGCGTACAAATGGCGGCCATTTTGTCCGTCAATTTTGGTCCGATTTTCACGAAATTCGAAATCAACCTTCATAACCATGGCACGGTGATATAATCAAACGGTTTTTTAAATCGGATAACAATTTTGACCTCCAGAGGGACCACAAGCTAAAATGGGCGATTTTTCGGACAATCAGGGGCCATAATTCAGGAAGTTACGATCCAATTGGCGCAAGTATCGAAAGGAACCAAGATCTTTGGTTTATAAACATGCATTTCAAGTTTCATCCAAATCGGTTCAAAATTGTGACCTCTACACTGTTCACAAGCTAAAAAACGTCATTTTTCGTACAATCAGGGGCCATAACCCATGAAGTTACGGTCCGATACATGCCAATATCGAAAGGAACCGAGATCTTAGGGTGATAAACCTATATTTCAAGTTTCATTGAAATCGGATAAAAATTGTGACCTCTAGACTATTCACAAACAATTGTGGACGGACGGACGGACGGACGGACGAACAGGGGCGACGACAATATACGTCCACATGAAAATGTGGGCGTATAAAAATGGCTGACTAAATTACTACGTGCACCAAACAACGATAATTTTTCATTGGTTAGGGCCGTCTAAACGCGGGTAAATGTAGAGTAGCTATTGGCTAACAACACGCATAAACAATCTTGTTTGCATATTGCATACATAATATTTATTGTGTTTTGTGTAGGATGGCATGGAGCCCTAAAGAATGTCCGTCATTTAGATTATATTCTTTGAATGGCTACCACCATATTACAGACGTGTAATTACACCACCGTCGCAAGGAATATACAACAGTCATAAATGCCTGTCGATAGATTCTTTGAATGGCCACTATACCTATTGTTTAATTAATCCCCTAATCCAGACACCGTCCAGGTTAATATGACAAGGATAGTAAATGAAATGATAAGACACTTATGTGGAAGCGGATATTAAATGAAATGATCTGATTGTCTACGATATTACCCTTGGTGGAAGTGGACGTAAATCCCCAAGAACGAACGAAATGATCTGCACCTGTAATCTCCGATTTCTATTATACGTACGCTATAGTATTATCATTGTGCACATAATATGGATTAATCTAGCTGGAAATACACCTGTGGACCATCGACAATGTAAGACAATTTTTCACGAATATAATTGTTTTGTATTATACGGTCCATGGACTTGCGTACTATGTATTATTACAATTCTGTGCTACCCTACTCGACACTATGCAAAAACAACATGGTAAGTTGCTCCTTGAGGCTGTCGACTTGAAAATAATTCCAACCAATAATACTATAAATAGTATGCAATATGCGAAAAGGGTAGTTTATGCGTGCTGTTAGCCAATAGCTACTGTAAATTTCACCCCATTTTTACGACCAATGAAAAATTATCGCTGTTTGGTGCACGCCATTTTTATTAAAAAAATTCCTCTTGTTGGAATATGAATAACAGAAAGAATAAAACGATGACCAAGTTGAACAAGTAAATTTTTCTATAAATTGTAATTATAACCATATATCGTAACCACATAGACGGCTCTCGAGTCGGTAAAGTGGTAATTTGGCGTAATATCTGAACGCCTTGTTTTATAAAACACTCGGTTCATTTCTCGCAAATTTAATTAAAATGACTTATAATACTAAGGCAGTGATCCATGGTGATTACCGATTAAGATTAAGCGGATTATTATCATCTCAGTAACTCATTAAATTGCCCGGACAAAGTTCACTTCGCGCGCTCAAATTGCTCATCGAAAATTAGACGGAGATTCACGCATGCGCAGGGGTAATCTGCGCAAGGAGGGCAATCTGCGCCTAACATATATAAGCGTCAACCGTTGCGCCGCTATAAACATTTTCCTCATTGCACGCTGTATGACGTATACGCCAGTCTTCCTGAGCCTGGATAGAGCAAAGACGTAGAAATAAGCATGTTTCCTAAAACCGAAAAATATTTGTTTGTAATATTGGATGAGTTAGGACAAAATCAAATGTATTCTGATTTTCACTGCCCTCCATGTTCAACTGAAACATGGTATGATACCACGTAAAAATAAAAGCTTGAGGCTTTTAATAATATTAAAGTTTTATTTCTAGGTTATTGATAACAAGACAAAAGCTTCTGTGGACAAATGTAAGTAAAAACAAAATTAGCTGTTTATTAATATATATTTGCCTTCTTCCACACACAAAAAAAACACCGTACATAAATTAAAATTTCGACTCAACATATGAACTAACTTTGTAAACATCCCGTGTTGCCAAAATGTTAAATCAAGCAAAAAGGTTTGCATTGATATTGGCAATTGATATTACCCGCTGGCACATTATATCGCTTTTACCAGAGTGACAGCAGTCGACATTTTGTTAAATTGAAATATTTATAAACCACGTGCTTTGGGTATACAAAGCAGTAGGCCAGTCGATATGTCCGTCCCCAAAATGATCACGTCATCGTTTTATATGCAAGGCATTTATTTTTATGACAGTGATGTATTCTCGAACAGGGGCGGATCCCTGCTCAACTACATAAAAAAAAATAATGCCTTGCATCAATGAAATTACATCACAAAATGATCCTACATCAGTATAAAAATGATTTCTCTGTTTAAAAAGCTCAATTTGTATGTATGCCTATGTAATTTAGAGACGATGATGGCAGATTTCCGTAACGGAAACCTGGCACCCCCCCCCCCCTGCAAAATTTCCTGGATGCATTCCTGTCGAATTATGACGTAGATGGATCGTTGCGTGCAGTATTTATAGTATATGAAACACTTTTTAGGGCAACAATAAATTCTTGACTCTTATTTTAGTTCGATTTTTCCATAATTCTTTATTATTATCTGGCTTTGGCATATTATGTATATCGTATACGGATATTTGTATTCAACGATTACATGGTTTGATTTGAAGTAAAGTCTACATCTATATTAACTTATTCGTTTAATACGACTTTCAATGGTCATGAAAGGATATGAAGCTGTTGTATTTTAAATGAATAGAGAACAAATATTTATATTTTACAGATAATGACCAATTGACGAATAATTTATTGGAGGGACCTGCTGTCAGTGCGCATGTATTAATAGGTTCTGGTAATTCACCAACATATAACAACAATACAACAGGTATTTTCAACTAATCGCGTCTGCCCCCACCCCTATACACTTCACACAGCCGATTCTTAGTTTTAAAAAAAGTAGAAATATAAATATTATACGAAATCGAGTTGACAATAACGAACAAACAGACTGTAACTTTTGTGCCTCAAACCCCACCATATCTTGGTGACATACATGTCATTACGTGACTAGGTATTATTGTCTTTTTTCCGTTCACTGAAATTATCTTCTTATATACGCCATTTTATTTGACATAGGAGGCTACAACAAGGAGTATTAAACTCCTAGGACTACAATATGGCACATTAAGAGACGGGCATAGAGACAGTGACCCTCCAATTGTTAAGACTTCTCTTTGTGTGTACACGAACGAGTAGTCGCGGGGCCTCCATTTTTCGCCCCTGCAGCACCAGAAGTTGTTCCTTGCCAGTCTCTGTTCTGCGCCACTGACAAGAGAGAGATCAAAGAGAATTTAAGCTTTTCTGGCAATGCCGGAATCGAATCCGGCTCCCCCAAACAAATGGAGCTTGTCCCATCGCTCATAGAAACAACACATTCCAATTGATATTGATTAAAGAAGTTTATTCTCTTTATATATCTAATAAATAGTTTTATATTTAGTTACGTATTTTTTTATCTTATTTTTTCTTCTTACAGTGAAACTGTTCAAATCGAGATCGTTATCTCACTATGATGGAATTAACATAGGTCAACATAAAGTCATCATCAAAACTAAGGGCACCTACTTTCTGTATAGTCAAATTTATTTCAAGCTTATTCCTGGTGTTAATTACCATCAACCAATGAACACAAGTTTTAGATTATCACATAAAGTCGTCCGATTTCGACAACGGTCTCCGACAAAGAACGGTCAAGTGGAACTTCTTCGGAACTACCAACAAACATACATCAAGTATGGTGAAAGGTACATGCAAAGCAGCTTTGTTTCCGGTACTTTTGAAATGATTGCCGGGGATGAGATTGGCGTCACGGTGACTAATCTGAATTACATCGCCCGTATACCCGAAACAAATTATATTGGTCTCTTTTTACTCGGAAATGATAGGACTGTGTAAATACAGTGAAAATACATTACAACATTACTGTTCCCGGGATTCTATTCCAGAAGATAAGAGCAAAATAGTTTGAGAATTCCATTCTAAGACATAACAGAATATTTCCTGAATTTCTTAAACATACATTATGCAAGAGCTAAATCTGCATATTACAGGTCTTTCTTTAGGCCTAAAGTGTTTATATAAACTATTAGACAAGACATTTATTAACAAGACCATAATCGACTCTCGATTGCATCGGATATTCGAGTTTTTAACTAGATTAGAACGGATGGCCATTAAAAAATTTAATTTAAAAATGGGGAAGCCAGACTAAGTCTCGAATATACCAGTGCCGTGGTTACCATAATGCACACATCTTGTCAAAACAACAAACAGTGATAACCTGACCCAGAGTGAAGTAATTTGAATGGAATTTTCAATGTTTTCATTTTACATTATCTATTTTTGAGCTATAATACCAAAAATGGTCAGCTCCTTTATCTTAATCTTACACAGTGCCAATAATATGTTGGTTTTCCCATATTTGATAATATATATCTAGAAATGACATTGACAAGAACATCCTCTAACTACATTATTCCCCATCTTATTTAATTTCACCACATTACATAATATGCCGATATAGGTATGTACATCAAATGCCCGCAGATAAGCGAAGGCGTGTCAGTCCACATAATGTCTCAACCAGCAGTAAAATCGCCCGTGTTACCTCTAAAATCATTGTAAACAAATCCCACTGCATAGGTTTTTAAAACAAAACAACATGCTGAATTACGACATGAGATGGCATATATAAGACGAAGGTGTTACTGAGCATATGTTATTTTGCCTGGCAAACTATGTTTATATTAATTTTTGAGGTATAACTTTGGTGGCTGGGAGTTGGGAAGGGCAAGGTCGTAAATGTTGGAAAATCCTAGTTCCTTTTGGAAATGTCCTTGAGCGAACGATATTCGCTGACAGTTCCTATCTTTGTTTATATTTTATTATATGATTTTAGTTAAAGTAGTAATTGACCAAGGTCCGAATTGACATCTCACTAATCTTTCAAGTCTTTTAACTGTTTGAGTTTATACTTAATGTAACGATATATATTACGTAATTATAGTTACCGTAACACGCATTCTTGCTATGTCCATATCTTCTTCTGTATTTAAACATCTGTTTCATATGTTCAATTTAACATCTTATCAATTATTATTATATAATTATTTTAATCCTAAGCTTGTATATATGTTCTATATTCTACTGTAACTTTTAAGTCTGGTGACCGGCTCGCCCTAGTGATACCTATCTCGTTATTGTGACCGTTAGCCAGTTTTGGACACTCGTTTAATAAAAGTACAATTTTAACTATTCATCTGAGTTTTCGTCACCAGTGTTGGATGGAATAAGCTACAACCCCAGTTCGGCAATTGGTGGAGAAAGCGGGCAGAGTATTTAGTTACTCATATTTTCCGGTAAACCCTCAAAGCGAGTCACGTCAAAACGACATGGATATGGAATGCTATTTTCCAGCAGCAGCTTTGGACACCTTGCTAGTAACTTTGAACTTGAGACAGGAGAATGGTTACATACAAAATATGTTTCAAGTGGAATAATTCTATTCATCGTAATCCAGAGAAGAAGCATCGTTCTTCAGTAAAGAAAGAGCGTGATCATTGGCGTCGTCAAGAATTTCGATCTAGGAAAAATGACTTTCAGCAGGTATCGTTAATTTCTCCTAAACGAAGTGATACAAATAGGCCCAGGGTGCCTAACACTATTGAAGTAGCCGTTGAGACCGACTCATTGTCTTTGGTTTCGGTGAGAACAATATGTTCTGTGGAAAGTGAGAATCAAAGTTGTCAAACGGACATCGGAGGACCAGCAGATACAGACAGCGTTTGTCGAAATTTCAACCGATTGACTATGAGCAAAAATATGAATGCTGATGTTAACCCCCTTTGTAAACGGGGCACAGCAACCAAATCAAGTCAAGAAGTTGTCATAGAAAGAATAAAAAGGGACAAACAGGAATATTTTATTCGTTGGAATGGTTTACCGACAATGATGAATTCGTGGGTGCCCGAGGAAGATTTGGATGATCTTGCTAAACATTATATTAATGACCACGCGAAGAAAATACCCGGACCTAAGTTAAGTGACCAGCCTAACGCTCGATATGACCAGCATGTTGCATATGGGCAACATCACCATGCACGAATGCGACATATTATGTGCCACAATGATCGGACTTATCCCTAATTTGATTGAGAATTTGTGTAAATATTATCTTTCATAACTTTTTTTTAATTGTTTTTCTTGCATTTCCATGTAATTTTTGCATTATGTTCCCACCGACACTTTAATACTTCCTTGTTTTGACGATTTTTTAAATCCATATAAATTAAAACAAAATTGTTAGTGAGCTATGATTGGTCTCTCATCTACACAGCAATGTGTATAAGTGCTAGAAATTTCCAGTGATAGCTGCACTTGTTCAACCCAGACTTATCACATCACATTATTTATTTTTTCTAACACAATTCTGCCACAGGCACTTGAAGGGAAGGGATTAAAATAAAACTTCTTACTACTGCTTGACTATAATAATATACATGTAGTATCATAGTATACAAGGTACTGCAGACGACATCTTTGTTATGACTTGTTTATGATATATCGTCTGCTGCCATCTCGCAATACTCACTGGTTCTAACACTTCGTGTCATTTTTATTGCCAACGAGACTTTATCTGATCATTATTCACCTTCCGATGTAATTAAATCGGTCCTTTTACAGCGTTATTAATAGCAAATCAAACTTAAAAAGCTATCACTTATCGATATCCAACTTCGCCAGCCCGGAAGTAGCCCGAAATAAGGTCAAAAGAAGTCTGTATCACCCAGTCCCTTTATAAAGTTATCATTACTCGATATGTTACTAACTTGAAAAATTGAAAATAGAATAATAAAAAAAATGTGGCCCTATTACGCTTCCGTACATTTGTAATAGTGACTGACACCAATATTGTCCTTTAACGCTGATAATTTGATCGGTTTTAAATGGATAAAAATTGTGAACGCTGGAGTGACAACAAGTTAAACACATAATTTTTCGTACAATCCGGGGACATAATCCAGAACGTTACGGTGCGAGCAAATATCGTGGACGGACGGACTGGGGCGACGACAAAGACGTCCACATGAAGAAATGGAAATATAAGCAGCACACTGTATGCCTTATGCCGGTCTTCATTAGTCCAGTCTTGAGCAGAACGTTACTGTAACAGCACACCTCGTTACGCAGACAGCCAAACCATAATGAACAGAGGTGTGATGCTATGCGCAATATTCTGGGATTAAGTCGCAAGTTTCTTACTGGGCTACATGTATACCGAAATAAACAACAAATCCATCATACAAGTTTGAGTTCAATGAATTATCTTTATATCATCATTTCAGTAGTTGGTTGACAGACAATTCTTAAGATATGTATGGTGACACGTTGAATAATCAAATATACACATACACACACCCGTGAAAACTGAAATAACAAAATATTAACAGAATTACTAAACTATACTAATTGGTAGAGATAATAATAGCACAACGTACAAACAACGTAATGTTGTTAGCTAGGAAACGGCGTTTGACAGTGCCTGCCATACGACACATCAGTGCTTGACTACTCCGAGATCAAACACGATAGCAGATGGCGGCCATCTTGTTTACTGTCGCACTACTTTTAAACTGATCTATTTTTAGCTTAAAAGAAAATCTATACTACAAAAACCACGGTAAAAGTTGGAAAATGAGGCTTTTTCCATATCCTGTAGGTAGTATAGCTTTACAATCTTCTCCATTATATAAAGCTTTCAATGTTTCTATTTGTTTATCTTTAAGTTTAATCGTAGTGACGCCTAAATTAGCTTTAGAAAACTGTACAGCTGCTAAAAAACCTTCTTCCATGGGCGCAGCCATCTTGAATTTGTTACTATTTTCATTTCACTCTGTGAAGAGTCTGTGCTATTTTTAGATATAAATAGACTCGTGGGAGTTATGCGGATGTTGCAACGTAGAACTTTGAGTAAATTGGTTGACCCCCCAGTTTCAAATATTTATACTGTTTCTTTTGCAAATTTTTAGCAAATGTTTATGTTTAGAACTATTGTAACCTAACAAAGGTAAATTTTTTTACAATTTATAGCGAATTAAGTTTTCGTCTCTGAGAGACGAGCGTAGTATTAAACATGGCGGCTATCTGCCATCATGAGTATTCTTGAAATAGGTACACATGATGGTAAGCATTTTTTTCCGTCCACCGCAGCCTGGTCTTATGACGTCATATAAGGATTGTGGGTTAGGATAAGGGTTAGGATAAGGGCTGTGGCCTGCAGATTTCGTCACAGTCTCGAGATGTAGACATGGCTTGCCCTAACCCTAACCCTGGGCCAAGCCTAACCCTTATCTAGAGTGGTTCAGGCTAAAAATGTTTTATAACAAACAGACACTATTTCGGGACAGTAAAGACATTATATGATAAGACTTACTATAAAAACTTCATTGATCAACAATGGAAGTCTGACCACTTCTGAATTTTGAGGATATATAATCATTTGGACATATATTATAAATGGTTCAAAATCTTCCCGGCTTCCATAATCAAAGGAGTTATCTCTTAGTGAGAATAAGAGCTATGTCCCTTGGTTGTACTAAAAAAAATATGCTCCAAGCTACGCACGTCCCGGAAACGAAATAACTTGATCGCAGTCGGAAAATATCGTTTATTTCCATACTGCAAAGTAACCGAATACACTCTATGAGACGATTGGATTTGGCATATGTACGCATGCGCGAATGCTTCGTTGTTTTAACAGTAAACCCGCGCCTTCAAATGTCTTTATATTAACCGTGTTTATAATGCTACAGTAGAAATTAAAATACATGTTAAGCTGGAGATGAAAAGATCGGCATTTGACATGAATTATTTCAAGATTAGCCTCATACATAATAAATGAACAGTGCGTTTATTTATTTATACCCAGACACTGGCCTATTTATAACGGCATGTTATACAGAGGGAGCGAGGGAGAGAGAGGGGTCTATAAATCTAATAATGTAACATTTTAATGTTTATCTCAAAGATAACTAAATATTATATTGTGCAGTACGATGTTTGTTATGACAAAATAAATTGCCGGGTAAAGTACGAGGAAAATATAATGACATGTAATACGGAGAGTGAGAGAGAGGGCTAAACACCCCAATAAAACTATTAATTTAAGATTTTATTTTTTGTCCTCAGATAAATAAATTTTTTGTACTGCATGATGTTTGTTATGAAAAAAAAACACATTGCTGGGTAAGTGGCGTATGCGCCGAGCCAGCGATTATTGCGTATGTACCGAATTTAGAGCCAAATTTTGTAGTTTCGTCTGTAGGCCTATATAAAGGGTGGTATTTTTCGCCGACTTCAAGGTTTCCTAAACATGTCGACACCGACGCGCTCACATGATATTCTTTGAACTGTAGATTTTGATGGAGTGTAATTATTTTTTTTTTTTCCGCGAGAGCCAAACATGCGGTTATAACCACTGCTACGTTACCATTGGAAACGTTTAGATTTTTAAGTTTCATGACCAAATTATGGCATCCTGCTGTGTATTTTTGATTGTTGACATCATACTAAATTCCTTCGTTCATCTAAAAAGGTTTGGACTTGCAACCATTCTTTTTACCCGCCAATTGTTTTTTATTTTCATTATTAGCCTTCATGCGAATCATTTCTTTTTTAGTCTTCGGAAGTTGATTTTTTTTAAACTTGGTGATTGTGCTTTTATGACAGTCGCCGCAAATACTTTTCTTTCTAACTAAATCAGTTAAGGTCGCATTGGCAGATGTCCGAGTCTCTCTGTTTATTAAATTAATTTCACTTGTGTCTGCCGATGGAGTAACGTAAACTATCACGGAAAAAATGGGGTGTCAAGAAAATCATCGTATGATTTCATACCTTTTAGTGGACTTAACCTTACTTTTACTCACCTTCCTAGTCTTTGTCGTCAGTCTGAACTCTGACCAGTCTATTTTGAATGTATTTGTCACCAAAAGTCACACAGTCGTCATGTAAAGCAGTCATGATAGACCGATGCTCCGAAGTTGTCGGGAATTTATTAACATTTGTCTAGCATAAAGCCTATTTGTGATTTTTGTCATAGGTAGTTTGTTACAGTTCCCAAATCATAGGGGTACTTGTCCAATCCAATGCTGGATAGCAAATCATCCGTGGACGATATCTTGCAGGGCTCAGTCTCAAATCTAGAATCCGTCGATCAAAGTCTATGGCTACAGGATGGTTAGATAATATACTATGATTATAAAAATAATTTACACCATGTTACCGAAAAGGGTCTGGAAAATAAAGACTACAAATAAAAAGTTTGTTTCGGTTATTTTCCGGTCTCAAATAGTTCTGCGTATTTAGAGCTAACAAATATTTATTTCCTAACCACAATAGACGCCAGCGTAAACCAATAATGTAGCCACTTAATAAAAGTAAATCTCGAAAGGTTGTAGTAAATTTATCTGGGCGCTTTCACCTACTTGAAAGTTAGAAATGAAACGAAGCTATTATAGCTAGCTCTGTATTTAAATCACCAAAATCGCCAAAATCAAAAATCAAATCAAGGAGTGAAATCGAAATTTTTGCTCACGTTCGCTATTAAATAAACACGTAAGTCGAAGCCCGTAATGAGTGTATTTTTTACTCCGCGTTATATACCAATACATGTTTGTAAAAATACCTCATGTGACGTATATTTGCTGCGACTTCCTAAACCACGTGCGCGGCGCTAACTTCTGCTCACTTCAGAAGATTTCTCGACGGAGCAATCACACAGATAAGCGGGCCAGTTTTTATAAGGACAAATACTGTGTCTCTGAACCACCCTACCTTATCCTAACCCACAATCCTTATATGACGTCATAAGACCAGGCTCCGGTGGACGGTAAAAAACGTTTACCACACAGGATGTAATCGTATGAGTGCCTGCATGACAGCTAATAGGGCCGACAATATACAAGATTTTAAACAACTAAAACGCAACTGTACATACCAAATAAGTGTACTGAAATATACTTAGTTATGTGATGGACATATTAATGTACAATTAATACCAAAAATATATGTTTATAACACAATACCTTTTTGACTTCACCCCTTTCCGCAACGCACGAATTTGGCTGCCATGCTTGATCCCAGACGAAAGACCACGATTTACAGGAGTAATCAATCAAGTACACATACAAATTCGAACTAAATAGTTATAATCATAATTTGATTAACTTAATAATTACGTACGTATTTAATATTAACTCTAGGGAAAAGAATATACTAATAAACATATCTTTACTTCGGATATAAAATATAATCAATACATTATAGAATATAAACAATTGATGCTCCCAATAGCTATCTCTCTAGGAAACCAAACGGTCTATACTTTCATCAGTGCAGTGCATGAAATACTGTGAAATTGCATTTCCTGCAGTCTGTTTTTCAAATATTTCTGGGACAGACCCGGCCATACTCCTAGCTGAAGCTCGCTCCTTTGCCTCCTTAGCATTTGACTTTGCCCCGACTTTGCCCATTCAAACACCAATGTTTTGCTGCGCAAAAGCCCACACATACGCATACACACAATTATTTCCCCACAATCAGATAAACATTAAATCAGAAACACGTAAATTGCACTTAAAATATTCAAAAATCTGTCAGCTGTTTGAGTTTGATGAAAGTAAATATTTTCATTTTGCATTATCTATTTGTGAACTATTATCTAGATCTTATATAATGTATTTTTAAGAATTCGCTGTTATGGGAATTCTCGATTTTCTAAATTTGGGTTAATTTACGTCATATATGTCCCAGATAAGGTTTGCATATAATTAAAGTGGAGTCTATTATTTTTGGGGTCACGATAATTGTATTATATATATGTCACCAATGCCGTCTAATCATCATAAATGATGTAGAAGAGTTGAAACTTAAGGAGAGGATTAATCGGTGAGTATCATTGGGAATCAATCAAAAATGATTTGTTGGCGCTATATTATAATTATTCTCTAAATATCCTTATATTATAATATTATAACCTAGTAAAACTACAGTGTACATATCACATGACACTATAATGTGCAGTTTCGATACGGAAGAATTTCAGAAGTATTAACAAACATCACGAAAAATGGAGAAAAGTTTATCATTATTATTTTGCCAATCTCCTCACCCTGTTTACACTAACTTATGAATTATTGATTATTAAACTTGGTCTTTAGTTTAAGGCCGGTCAAAATCAATCTATATACATGTACAGAAATATCATTAGCAACAAACGACAGTGGGCCTATTTGTTTACACTCTATACTAGGTCAAACACAGAGGATACTATCGCGCGAAATGCCGCAGCGAGTCCCGTGTTCAAAATAAGTCGTAGACTTGTACCCAGAGCCTGGAAGTTTGCGATGCCCCTGTGCATCGTGCGATAATTGTTGCCCCTGAAACAATAATACTCATTAATGTTTAGGAGAAATGAGAGCGATTGATGCACAGGCACCTCTCTCATACGAGTGACGCAGCCACGAATGCGAGCTTTTCTATGGGAGTCGGGCGTAATTTCCCCCCGCCGAAATTTTTCAATCTACGTCACAGAAATGTCATTTCCTGGACTTTGGCGAAGGTTTTTGCTGAATTCTGATGGCGAGAAAATCCGTATGATATGAGTAAAATGGAGTACTTCGCATGGGAATACATGTTATTTAAAAACAAATTTTGCAAGAAGGTACAAAGTACTGTGAACCTGTGATAACTTCTGAGAGTGATAATAATTCTTGTTCACTACATGTATATATACTCATATTTTCATCAATTTTGAGCACTGATTGGCGATTTTGACGATGTCCGTCATTGAGTCGTTACTGTTGCATTATTGAACGCATAACAGTTTTTATTAATTCGACCTGGCGCAGTGGCGTGTATTGTGATAACAAATCATGCAATAATATGATTGATACACAGATACATTCATACATATTATGTTAACTACTTGGGATTTTCCTTTCTACCTTGGCCTTTTTTCTTTAGCTAATCGTAATCTAATTGCGACCGACAATGTTGTATCAACATTTTGAATATGACAATAAAACGTCAGACGTCGAATTATACTAAGCAAGACCATAAAGGTCTGCCATCGTGTAAAATGTTTACAGAAGGCTCTCGCATCAAAAAAAAAAAAAAATAAATAAATAAAAAAAATAAAAAAAATAGATAAATAAAAAAAAAAAATAAAAAATACATGAAAATGATAAATTACCCCTAAAATTTGGAACTCATTTACACATATAAATTTTACTGAAACACTAGTCTCGGTCACCTAGAACCCCCTAGTCTTCAACGTAATATTCGTAGAATATTTGTGTGGATGATAGAGAATATTTGTGTGGGTGATAGAAACTACTAAAACACTTGACAAAGACGCGCAAACGGAAAATGAAAATAAAATTCTATAGTTTAAATTTCCGAGAACTCGCAATATGGCTGACTAAAATTTGCCTACATTTAATCTAGCAAATCAGGTATTTTTATTTTTTTTATTTATAGAATTAGATTCTAGGGCTATGTATATTGTATCTTTTCCACTAAACTAAATTAATTGAATAGACTTTATACACAATGGAGGATACTAATACAATATATAAACCATACAGTGGACATTCATGCAACATTATTCTTTTCGTTTTCCTTTCAGTTATGCCGCATTACCATGACCAGAATTCAGATTTACATCGACAGGGTCCAGGCGTAAGGTTATATAGAGGAGAGGCGAGATGTCACAACACACGTTGTGTACTATTGGGGATGACCATATTTTTGAGTATTTCTGCATTTATAATGTCTGGATTAATTTTTATAAAGCCTAATTTCATCCTACCTGAAAATCAAGATGATGGAAAAATTTGTTTTACAACCACTGAGCTGAAACTCTCCCCATTTCGAGACGAAGAAAATGGCGTTGAAAAGTTAAGTAAAGAGGTGAACGATAACCAATTTTTGTACTGTGCCAGCACTCCAGAACAAATGCAGATAATATTAAATTGGGTAAGTATTTTACATCAATCTAATTTAACATGCATTATGCAAGAGCTAAATCTGCCTATTGTTAAATGTACCTCTTAATTCTTTAGGCCTGAAATGTTATCTAAATTATTAATTAGTCATTAATTAACTTATCAAGGCCCAAATCAACCCTAGATGTCATCGCTAGCTTGCGATATTTACTGGATTAGGATCCGATTTGCTGGTTCAACTTTCATTCATGATCAAATCATACCTTTATCCTACCGACTTCAGGAAGGATGATCGGGGCTAGGTCGAAAATTCAGTCGTCAAATTCTCGGTTCAGAATGGATCAATTTGACTGAAATTTTCAGCAAATTCCCTCTACATTTTTTAGCTTTTAAATGGAATGAAATGAAATGCGGTTTAACGTCCTACTCTGTTGCACCTAACCTGGGTTAATGGAAGACGGGATCTAGCTTTTAACTAGCTTTTGGCTATTATAGCGCGCATTGCCAGCTCTTTATCTAAACTCCTATAACTTATCTTTAAGTTAAAAGAATTTGTAACCACACTTCAGTATTTCACAAGAAGACCTAATAGTAGTTTAAAAAGAAGCCATAATGGCCCAGTAACTAAGGTGTTGGCAACCGGGATTTTGTCATTAGGATTTTCCAGCGTTGTTTCCTCCCCACCAATGGTGTGTGACGATGGGAGAGGGAGGGGGTGGCAAGCAACAACGTAAATGGGAAGAAACATTGATGAGCCATGTATAGTTTGACTGCATGTAACAGAACGCTATAGCTTGAATTCGAAATAAAAGTAAGCCATGTAGCAATACATGTAAATTTTCGCTACCCTTCAACTTTAACTGAAACATTGTGTGATGTGACGTACAAACTAACCTATAAAAGCTTGAGGTGTTTAATAATATTAAAGTTTTATTTCTAGGTTATTGATAACAAGACGAAAGCTTATGTGGATAAATGTAAGTAAAAATAAAATAAGCTTCATATTATTCTGCACAGCCGTGCGTGTCCCGTCGCGACTCTTGGCAGACGAAGAGTCCACTTTTAGCTTATATTTGTTGTTAGTCGCTGTCCACTTACCATAAACATCGAAGCCTAAGTATTTTTTGGATTATTTTTCTGCCAACTTATTTTTCCACGGTGTAATCTGCTGGACGTTTAAGTCTCCCAATGTTCTCACAACTGTTGACCATTAGATCAACACATAAGAAACACACCTTGTGTCACTTCAGTAGTAAGTGACATCCTTTCTTGTTTATCTTGCGGGCGCCTTAACTCTAGTTCAATCTTACCACAGATTCCATATTTATTTTCTAGGTTTGGCTATTTTGTATCTCAGATTATAAGGTCAATCTGATTAAAATACATGGGCCTTATTCACGACATTTTAACTAAGATAAAATTCAAATTTTAGTTATTTGATTGGATGATATTAGACTAATTTTAGTGCTTGGCCAATCAAAACTAAAGTATCTACTAAAATTTGGATTTTATCTTTAGTTTAATTATCGTGAATCAGGGCCCAGATCTATATTTGATTAACCAATCAGCGTTGATGTTTCTAGTAGGATATCCACAGTTCCGTGCAGAACTGGCTGCAACAAACCGTTTCATTGGGTAATCCCTCACATCAATCAGAACGTGGGTTACATATAAAAGAAAACTATAAAAAAGAAACGAAATAGAATCTGTGTTTTAATCAGCGAAATAATATTGAAATTTTACAGATTATGACAATGTGACGAATAATTTATTGGAGGGAAATGCTGTCTCTGCGCATGTGTTAATAGGTGCCAGTGATGTCAACCAAAATACAGGTATTGTCAACTAATTGGATTTGCCCTTCCTCTCTTTAGACTTCAAACACAACTTCAAACAATAATGTGAAGTCAAGATGGCAACATCGAGTTAACAAACTTCAACTGCAAAACGATGATGAACCCAATTCAAATTCAGAGCCTCCAGTTAGAAATTCCAGACTTTAATAGGCCCGACACAGTTCACAATGAAAATCACAGAAGTTGTTTTGATGACACTGGCACTGGATACAACTGCATTTAAATGATTCATGACTGTACATTAAATAAGAGTTAATTGAATAGTCCCCGCAATTTTGAAAAAAAAAATGGGCACATTTTAATTTTTTTAGAATCTAAAATCAATGTGAGCTCTTGAGTTACATAAAATTATTGACATATTTTCACAGTTCAACCGAACCGAATTGAGCTTGTCTCAAAGATCGTTGTCCAATGCTTATTGTGACTTGTATCAAAGTGGCAGGGGCGGATCTAGGAATTTTGAAAAGGGGGATAGAGCGCAAAATGAGGGCACTGACCGCGAAGACGGGGCACGCCGCTGATCCGTCATTTCCTTGCATCTGTAGTCAGTCCAATACCTATTTGGCTGATATCTTCGTGTAAGTAAACATTCGGAACGGACATATTTGGGTCTGAGAAAAGGCACTTTCAGCATTAAAAAGGGCACTGTCGAGAATTAGGAGGGGGGGGGGGATGGATGCGCCTCTCGCACCCCCCATTGAATCCGCCTCTGAAGCGGTTTCGCCTCTTTGTGTCTTTTTACAATATTTATTTTATTTTTTCTTCTTTCAGTGAAACTATTGAAATACAGATCGTTATCCCACTCTGATGGAATTAACATAGGTCAACATAAACTCATCATCAAAACTAAGGGCACCTACTTCTTGTATAGTCAAATTTATTTCAAGCTTATTCCTGGTGTTAATTACCTTCAACCAACGAACACAAGTTTTAGATTATCACATAAAGTCGTCCGATTTCGACAATGGTCTCCGACAAAGAACGGTCAAGAGGAACTTCTTCAGAGCGAACACCAAACACACGTCAAGCATGGTGAGGTCGACTTCCGAAACAGCTTTGTTTCTGGTACCTTTGAAATGATTGCAGGAGATGAGATAGGCGTCACGGTGACTAATCTGAATTACATTGCGCGTGAACCCGAAACAAATTTCATTGGTCTCTTTTTACTTGGAAACGGTTCTTAAATACAATTAAAATACATGACAATTATTCCTGGAATTATTTTTTCTACAGCAGATAAGAGCATATTCCTAAATTGTTCCTGTAATCGTATTCTAGTTATAGAAGAATATAGAACATATATATAAGCTCAGGATTACAATAATTATTCAATAATATTTGATAAAATGGAGATGTTAAATTGCACATCCGAAACCGATGTTTAAATACAGAACGTGACATGGACAGAGTATAAGTATCAACCCAAACAGTTAAGAGACATGAAAGATTAGTGAGATATCAACTCGGGCATTGGTCAATTACTATTTTGACTAAAACTAAATAGTAATAAAATATATATACAGAGAGAGAGAGAAATGGGGTTTAACGTCCACTCGACACAAACTAGTTCATTTTGGTACTAACATATGGTTTTAATTTTATTTCAATAATTCGCTTGCGCGTAGGGGTCTTTAGCAGCGAGAGGAAACCCACGAGGTTGAGAAGGCGCCCCTATCTCCATGCCACATACGGTCACACCAGGGCTCGAAACCACAGCCGCAAGCCAGAGGTGACCGGCCAGCTAGAGGTCGAAGGGCGGCACTGTAGTCCACTAGGCCATCCCAACCCCCATATATACAAAGATACACTATAACAATTTAATTCTTAAAGACAAAAGCATATTCACGAGTTTCCTAATACACTGCAATCGAGTTGGTTTGTTTTCTGCTTGAAAAGTTGTTTTAATTTGATAATACGGGGCAAAGATCCCCCTGTGCGGATTTTTTTTTATCCGCATCACGTATCCGTATCGTATACGTGATACGTTGCGTCAATGTAGTTGTAGAGTTTTTGCAGATTTTCACGTTGCGTCCGTATGCGTCGCTGAGTTGAGAATTACGGAAGCCTCCTGGTGCCACGATTTTCTTTTTTTTTTAGCGTAATTGTGACTTTTTATCTCTTAATTAGGACTTTTTATCTCCTAATTAGGACTTTTTATCTCCTAATTAGGACTTTCTATCTCCTAATTAGGACTTTTTATCTCCTAATTAGGACTTTTATTCTCCTAATTAGGACTTTTTATCTCCTAATTACGACTTTTATTCTTCTAATTAGGACTTTTTATCTCCTAATTAAAGGGACAATCCCGATAAGAACAGAGTCTCAAAAATTAAAGTCAGAGTATTTATGAAATTTATGGACCAAAATATAGTGGCATGGTGTATTTACCTTGTCTCAAAATTCCAGCTCAAAATATTGAGTCGTTTGGACGTGAACGTCAACACTGCTTATCCGGACACGTAACCCTTTTAAGATTTCGGGTCAATTTTTTCATTGGGTGACCTGATAATCGATTAATGTTTCTATACAGTGAATGACCCATGCCTTGTACTTGAAAACAAAAGGTAAATTTCACCTACATATTATTTTTATAGAAAAAAGTCTGTTTTTATCCAGATACTGTATAATAAAACGTTCTCCATTTCCAGACGAAGACTGTCAGGTTTAAGTTATTAACAAGCGTATCACAAATATCGGGTTAGTAGGTGGGCCTTAGGTTATGGATTTTAAAGGATTTTAACACAAAATTATAGATCAAAATATAGTGGCATGGTGTATTTACCTTGTCTCAAAATTCCAGCTCAAAATATTGAGTCGTTTGGACGTGAACGTCAACACTGCTTATCCGGACACGTAACCCTTTTAAGATTTCGGGTCAATTTTTTCATTGGGTGACCTGATAATCGATTAATGTTTCTATACAGTGAATGACCCATGCCTTGTACTTGAAAACAAAAGGTAAATTTCACCTACATATTATTTTTATAGAAAAAAGTCTGTTTTTATCCAGATACTGTATAATAAAACGTTCTCCATTTCCAGATGAAGACTGTCAGGTTTAAGTTATTTACAAGCGTATCACAAATATCGGGTTAGTAGGTGGGCCTTAGGTTATGGATTTTAAAGGATTTTAACACAAAATTAATTGTTTTATTCCCCAAAAAGTTATCGGGATTGGCACTTTAAGTAAAATGGTAGAATTTAAGTGAATATCTATAAACAACAGTAAAGTAAAACGGTAGAATTTAAGTGAATATCTATAAACAACACTTATTACTACTATATACTACTATAAACAATACTTAAAACTATCATATACTGCTATAAAAAGCACTTACTACTACCATATACTGCTATAAACAACACTTACTACTATCATATACTGCTATAAACAACACTTACTACTACCATATACTGCTATAAACGACACTTAATACTATCATATACAGCTATAAAGAGAGAGAGAAATGGGGTTTAACGTCCACTCAACACAAACTAGGTCATTTCGGGACATACTGCTATAAACAACACTTACTACTATCATATACTGCTATAAACAACACTTACTACTATTATATACTACTATAAACAACACTTACTACTATCATATACTAGTATTTATAAATGGTAGTTCAGAGTTTTGTGGAGTTTTCGAATGGTAAGTGATGGGTTTTGTGGACATTTCTAAGAGGTGGTGATGCGTTTTGTGGACATTTCTTTACGGTAGTGATGCGTTTTGTGGACATTTCTTTACGGTAGTGATGCGTTTCGCGGACATTTCTAGAGGGTAGTGATGGGTTTTGCGGACATTTGTGAAGGATAGTTATGAGTTGTGTGGAAATTTGTATAAGGTAGTGATGAGTTTTGTGGAAATTGTCTAAAGGGTAGTGATGATTTTTGTGGATATGTCTAAAGGGAAGTGATGATTTTTGTGTATATTTCTAATTGGTAGTGATGAGCATATTTTTTATTTCTGACGAGTAGTGATAGGTTTTTAGTCTATTTCTGGGCGGTTGCGATCAACGAAGAATTTAAGCGTTTCCTCGGTTTTCGTTCTCGACACACGCAAGAACCAATAATGTCGATATCCTCCGACATTTGAACCAAGGAACTCTATACACTGGCATTACAAGTTCATCCATGATTATACCACCAAGCGCGAAGAGATTAAATACTACCGTTTTACTTAATTAGGAGTAAAAAGTACTAATTAGGAGATAAAAAGTCCTAATTAGGAGATAGAAAGTCCTAATTAGGATTTAAAAAGTCCTAATTAGGAGATAAAAAGTCACAATTACGCTAAAAAAAATAAAATCGTGGCACCAGGAGGCTTCCGTAGAGAATGATAGCAGAAGATATTTACCAAGATTACTATCAGTACTAGTCAAGTGCCTATAGCCAACTCTTCCCGGGGAGTGAAGTCACTAGACAGTCGCTGAGCTATTAAAAAAATAATGAGAAACTTATTTTTAAAAAAATCGACTTCGACTCGACTGAAATTTTTGGTCTCACTAATGTATCAATATAATGTTTATACCCCTTTACCATAAAATCATTTACAAATTTGAAGGGTCCCACCGCCATAAATTTAGCACGAAGATCAACCACCATTCAGACAGAGAGGAAAAGTATGAAAATTCCGAGACAAAAAAAAACCCCAAAAAACATCAAAAATAACATATAAATTCCAGTCTTTATCTAGTCTCTATCATCCAAACAAATATTCTACGAATATAAGTCTGGATGGGTCCTCAAAATTTGACGGAAAGCAGGTCATTGTCTGGATTATCCAGTCTTTTAAGTACTGAATCTATCAAAACATCTCACTTGTCAACAATGACACTCTCTAAAATTTTGTTTGTAAAGGTTTTAATTGAAATTTTAATTTTCTCTCATCATGAATCAGACGTATGGCTTCTCACAATCTTCTTAATTCTTCATCGCGATTCATGCTTTATTCCTCGTATCTATTTTGTTTCTAATAATAGATGTGTCAAGTGAATTGTGGGATATATTTCAGACTCGCTTCATAGCATCTAACAAAATCGGCGCGGCTTCATAAGATCTAGCACTTACCGCGACTTTAGCCAAAAGGTTCCATTGCCCATGCGTAACCGGAAGTTTGTTTTTTTATGTGGTAGATTATTCAGTAATTTTCGTCAATAATTGAGAACCGAACCAGACCCTCCGTAAGTTGAAGACTAGAGGGTTCTGGGTGACAGAGACTAGTCTTTATCCCGTATGAGAATTACACGCACATTGATGACGTCATACGCAAAATTCATACGGATACGTGATATACGGACCAGGAATTTACGCTTGCCAAAAGTCCCCACTGTCGAAAACAAGGGGTAATCTAAGAACCCAGACATATATAGGTTTTTGAATGCATAATTTTATTCAAATAGAGTACCTAGATTTGTTTTCAGATCTAGCGGAGGTTACTATAAAATGACCAACACAGTATCATCAATAAGAAATATTCCAAATACAAAACTAGCACCGAATACAGAACAGATTAGACACTTTTAACCAGCAAAATGTTGAAAGTAAAGGGGTTGGGGGTCCACAAGACTCTTGTGGCCGATAATGTAATATACCCGTAGTTTCTTTTCAAAATAAATGATGAATGTTGCCACTGCCCCACTTCCGTTCTATTTGAAGCATTACACTCGACATTGAGTAGCTGACAATGTATACAATTCTTGCTAGACAATTATGAACCAGGTCCTCGCTAACAAGGGTTGAGATTTATACGCAATCTGCCTGGCTAAATTTGTATTGTATCTTATAATTGATGACATGAAGCAAGAAATGAAAATAAAAGCATACAAGACGAAGGTGATGGCAGGTCTATGTTACCTTGTCTGGCAAACTATGTTTCTATTTTTGGGTATAGCTTTGGTGGGTGGCGACTGGGGAGCGTAAGAGCGTAAATGGTATGAAAAACCACATTGCCAAATTTGTTTTTCATACAGTTTTGGGTCACTATGCATCAACCTGGACAGAATGGTAAGAGCTTAAATTAATGGTATGGAAACCCCCAGCATGCGATATTTAATGGGTTTGAAAACGTTCTGTGATGGTGAGTGAAAAAAACCCTAAAAATTAATAGAGACTTTGTTTATTGAAGAAATTTTACTGAAATTTTCAGCATATTATCTTTTCATCAATTATTATTGCGCCAACTGTCAGCTCTTTAGCTAATGTTACCTAATGCCTCTTTAATAGCTTTTATTTCTATTTTATATATATTATATAAAAATATATTTTCAACATATTATCTTTTCATTAATTAGTATAGCGCGAACTGTCAGCTTTTCATCTAGTCTTACCTAACGTTCCTTTTATGGCTTTTATTTTTATTATATTATAAGAATATTGACTTAAATATATTTGAATATTCTTTTTAAGCAAATTGAAACAAATTTTAATAATACAACTTGAATGAAATATTGGAAGATAGCGCACACAGCAGTTAAATATCTCCACTGCACCTTATCTGATACCTTTCAGAAATCCGGGCCCTGATTCACGAAATCTTAACTTGAAATAAAATCCAAATTTTAGTAGATACTTCAGTTTTGATTGGCTTAGCACTAAAATCAATCTAATATTATCCAATCATATAACTAAAATTTGGATTTTATCTTAGTTAAAATTTCGTGAATAAGGCCCCCGTTCTTTATCGTGTTCATAGCTCTGGTACCGAAGGCCACGAAACGCTGAATATGGATATTGTTTGTCCGCCAATATCCACAATGCACACCAAATTTGAGAACAATCCAGGGGGTTGGATGGCCGACTGTATAGCACATGCACGCTTTATCATAAACCCTTTCATTGAGTCAATTGGCGTGGTGTCGAATCACCCGTTGTATGTGACAAGGAGTAGTATCGCCAGTCCAACCTCGTGGGTTTTCTCCAGGTCCCCCGGTTTCCTCCAAATGCTGAAGACCCCTGCGCGTATGTGAATTGTTGAAATAAAATTAAACCATATGTTAGTCTCGTAATGATCTAGTTTGTGTTGAGTGGGCGTTAAACCCCATTCTCTCTTTTTCCCTCTCCCTGAGAACAACCCGGCTGCCTCTATAGCAGTCTCTTTGATAAAGAGAGGTAACTCCGGAAAGGTAAGTTGCACAACGCTTCATATCGATAAGGGTCATGCTCTAATGGCCCCAATGCTTCACACTAAATCTTTAAAAATTATGATCAAAAATAAAACCTCTATCGCTTGGGGTTATGGACGGGGCGCTGAATATTGAGTTCTCGTGCCCACGATGCTTCACAATCCTATTTGCTTACACTATGTATGTTTAAGCCAGACGAAAATATCGATTGAAATATTGTGTTCAGAACCCGAAACTTTGCGATATCCCTGCCTAATGTGCAATAAATATTGAACTTGTTTTTTGTCAAATTACCTAAATGTGAAGACTAAATTTGTACAAAAGATATATTTGAAATTTAGTTCATTTAATTTATTTAATTAAGACAATGGTGACAGTTACATGTTCTGGACGAGTCACGTTTTCTGTAGTATTATTGTATTGTAAAACTCATTTCACGAGCCCACACGACTGAATGGGAATATAACAGAGAAATCTCGACACCATTGTAACCAGAAAATTTTGGGAAACCCCCGGAATGCTTAATATCGATAGGGTGAAAACCCCGGAATGCTTAATATCGTTAGGGTTCGTCTTCTAATGGCCACAAATCGGATGATTAAATTTGAAAAGAATCCGCTCAAAACTGTAGCCTTCATCGCGTCCGTTGGGTTTTCGGTAAAGAAGGGATGACTCCAGATGACAAATTTGAGGAACAACGAATATCCGTTAATAACGATAACCTGTATTGTTTTCGCATACCATAATATCGAAGAACGCTGGATATTGATAGGCTTTATGCTCTCATGACCCCAATTCTTTCTACTTCCACCTCTATTAAGAAAGACTTTAGATGAACAGTTGCGGAACGAAAAAGTAAAAAAAAGAAAAACCAACAGCCAGTACGATTTCAAAATCAGAGAGGCACTTTAATCAAATCATTCTAGAAAACGATGTGGATCAGAGCAATTTTTTGTGAACAATATGTTGATACATTAGTAATTAATTCATCACGATTCCAAGACATTACGAGAAGGCCCACATTCTGCACACAGCCTTTATATCATTATCTGGTGTGTCCAACCCGCGAGTGTCATTAACAGCAGCACAGCATCTGTACATGGAGTGGACCAGGCGATTGATGAACGCCATTGGCACCTGGAATCACACTATCAGAAAAGCCTGGCGCAATCCATCTGCTGTGTTTGTTGGTCTCGGTACGACGTTATTAAGTCTCCTCTGAATTTCATCCCAAAGATGTTCATCGGGTTTAAGTCCGAACTAAGGTCTGGCCAGTGCATAACGTTGACACCGTTCTGTTGTAGAAAGTCCAGAGTTACTATGACGGATGTGGGTACGGGCGTTGTCATGCTGAAAAAAGTTGTTTTGAGGACGTGCGAAATGTGGGGTGTGAGAGCTTCATCGATGTAGCGCACTACTGTGATGCCGCCTCCTCGCCCTGGACCAAGATTTTGGAACACCACAGGACCTACTATCGGGTTCAGGCCGATTCCACCCCAAACCATTATGCTTGGACTCCCCCCACCCATGAGTCTCGTTCCATGACACACTGGTCAGAATGACGCTGGCCACGTCAACAAAAGCGTAGCTGAGGCCTGTAGATGGTCCGAACATTGAGCTGAAATGATTGGTAACGATTTGTGCAGTGTGGCCAGCGACGAGTCTTCAAAGCGCCCGATTCCTCTGAGCTGTCGTGAGCCGTGCTATGCTGCTGACGTTGTAGTGTAAAAGATTCAATCAAGTATGGGGGTACATTTTATAGGGCTGGTCCCGGTGAACAGTACGTGCAGCACGAGTTACAAGAAAATCATGCAGAACACATTACCATCTCAGAAGTCAGGATGCGTTTTTGAGAACATGTCCTGGGTTCAATTCTATGTTTGGGAAGGAGTCTGATTGCTCAGGTAAGGTCATGGATATACAATAAAAACATTTGACAAGTTTTATGCAATGACTTTTCAATTAGCTATGATACCAAAGAATGGGCTGCGAACCGTTCGCTCAATCCCCAAAGTGTTCCTTCAACTTAAGTCCTCAAATCCTTGGCAGAGGTGACCCCCTAATTTTCGACAGTGCCCTTTTTTACTGCTGAAAGTGGCTTTTCTCAGACCCAAATAAAACTTATATCCGTTCCGAACGTTTACGTAGACGAAAATATCAACCAGATAGTTGGAAAGGCTACAGATGCAAGGAAATGACGGATAATGATCTTGTGGGACCCCCCCCCCCCGAAACCCTCTTCTCAGCGGTGTGCCCCGTCTCCACGGTCAGTGCCCGCACTTTACGGCGCCCCCCCCCCCTCTTTCAAAATTCCTTGATCCACCCCTGCTGTGTTACAAATGGGGCTGAAACGTAATGGTAAAATGTTTATTTTTGTCTTAAATATTGCATATCAGAAGCCAATCTTTCTCTGGTGAGATAAGAACATGTGGATTTAAATTGACAAACACTTTAACTCTCATTTTTTCTGTTATTCTTATAAACTTATTGTATGTAATAGTCGACTTCGATTTGGCTATGGCAGGTATATTGTTCAACATAATATATATATATATTACTTGGTGACCCCGGGACACTAAATATTTTATTTTCAATTTACAGTATAAAAAATTTCACAAATTCTTTGAAAATAATAATGATACACTCGAGTAACTTATAAATGTCAACATCAGTGGCAGATATGATGTGTAGAGCATATCTATGTCATATATCTGTCGCTATCGGTTATTTGTTGCAATACTTTGGATGGTATTGACAAAAAATGCTCTTGTCGGTTCTTTTGTCGGAGATAGTTGGACCATTTAGGAAAATTTACCACATTATTTTACAGCCTATATCGGGACGCGGATTTGTCATAACTTATAAAAGCTTCATTGTGTGCACATAATAGAATTGGGCCCATTTGTTATGGAAGGATAACGTTGCAAATATTATTTCAATATTAATGGTGCAAACTGTATAAATGTCAACAGTTCAAAATAACTATTATACTGTATTTTGTATTATTGAATAATGTATTATGTCACATTGTCATTGTGGAGTAATGGGAATTGCAAATTGTAAAACTTAAATTCGTAACTTGAACTGCGATTTGCATCGTGAACATTGGGATAATATTGGCAACGTTGTCCTTCCATAACTTTTGTTGTCATTTAATAGCTGTGACTACCGGTATCTCACTATACTGTCGTCTAATCCTAAATTCGTCGAACAGGTGAAATAAAGGGAGAATTAATCGGTGAGTAGGCCAAAATAATTTTAGTTCGTTCGTTCTTTCCTGTGGTTTAACGTCCACTGCCACTGAGGGTGACATCGTGGACAACAATTCTAATTAGTCGCTAAATTTAATAATATTATAGGCTAGTATAGGTAGAACTACACGTAACGCATCTTTGGAGTGGAGTTTCGTATATAGTTTCGATACGGAAGAATTTAAGAACTACTGAATGGAGAAAAGTTTATCATCAGTGTCATGCTGGTGTCTCCAATAGGCAAGCTAAACTAATGACACTTTTGGACGGGGGCTGTGTACGGTGCCGGGAAATTTTGGGTTTTGTGGCATATCATAGGGCCTACCTTGACACTTGGTTTGTGGATTGTGATTAGGCTATGTCCTGCAGACGGTGTCTCTGATTCGGCGAAAACGGCAGTTCCTGTTGGAACTGTCCTTGAGCGAACGATATAGGCCTATTCGCTGCACAGTTCCTATCCGGCCTTCTATAACTGCAGTATGAAAATGCCGCTCTATCCCACCTCTGTTCTAAGGCTATTTTAGAATCCTTACGTAATATTTTTCACCTTGATTCTACTGTATTCGCCAAAGGAATCATTTCTCTTGCCACGGCGAATACCGACACACCCCCCCACCCATAAGAGGAATAATACGACTTGATGATAAGATTTCTTTATTTCCCGCTTTGTTTTCATTCTGCGTTAAAATACGGAATTGTCGTAGAATTTATAACGAAACGTAAATAATCCGTGCTTCAAACCAAAAGTGAAAGTAAGTAAATCAAGTTTCGTTTTCCCGAAAATTATTTTTGAGCTTTTCGAAATGAAATGAAATGAGGTTTAACGTCCTGCTGCTCTGCCCTAACCTGGGCTAATGAAGACGGGCATACGCCATACAGTGTGCTATGAGGGAAATTTTGCCCGGACAGTGGCGCTACGGCCTACTCTTATATCGATATCGAATTCCTACTAGGGAATTTTTACGTACACGCCAATGTATACACGGGACCTAGGTTTTTCGGACTAGACAGCTGTCCTTGGTCAGGCCCTCCGTCCTACATCACTGACAAGGGGGGACCACGCCGGAAAATCTGGATGAACTTCTCGGCCAATGCAGGGATCGAACACCTGACCCCCAGGCTAGCGATCCAGCGTCTTACCAGCTTTAGCCACGTGCCCCACCTAAGATTTTCGGGGAATAACGATAAACAAGCAGATATTGAAAGTGTCCCTCCAATTTCAGGTCTTCTAAGCGGGCAATCTCAAAACCAGAACAATTTTTGAAGAAATTTCTCTGGTGAATCGGGGTATCCATTTTCCCGGAAAATGACATGTAATTCCTACGCGCGAAATTTCTCGTTTATTTGCGTCGTACGCCCCTGATTTTACGTGCCTGGATGACCGAATCACTTAAAAATATACCCACGACCCAAAAAGATTGACCAATCAGAGGTAGGAATGGGCGGGGCTTAGGTTTGAAAAAAATTGGAAAAAATTGACGGTCTAATGTGCCAGAGGCCTTCGGCTCCGCGGCTGCCTCTGGGAACGAGATTGCTAATCGGGTCAAGTTATGCTGTGGAGCAATCGCACAGCAGACAATCGATTGAGTCGTCCTCTCAGTCACATCTAAACTTAAGAATCCGTTAAAAATATGCCAATATCGAGGAACCGAGATTTTGGGGGATCGAAACCAACCTTTTAAATTCGTAAAAAGAAATGATAAAAGTGACGAAGGACCACAAACTAAAAGTGGACGGGCGTGGACGGGCGTCGACGGACGCACCGATACCCGAAGTAACAGCGGCAACGACATAATTCGTTATGTTACCAGTTAAAACATCATTCTTTTCATTTTTCATTTCAGTTATGTCGTTTTCCCATGATCAGAACTCGATAACATTAGCTTTAGATCGCGAGAGACGCTTTGCTCACTTGGAGGTCGGGAGACGAGAATGCAGATGTCATAACACACGCTGCATACTATTGGGAGTGACCATACTTCTGAGTATTTCTGCATCTGTAATGTCTGGAATAGTTTTTATAAAGCTTAATTTCAGCCCTCTCGAAAATCAAGATGATGGAAAAATTTGTTTTACAACCACTGATCTGAAACTCTCTCCATTTCGAGACAAAGACAGTGACATTGAAAAGTTAAGTAAAGAGGTGAAAGATGACCAATTTGTGTACTGTGCCGGCACTCCAGAACAAATGCAGATTATACTGAATTGGGTGGGTATTTTAAATTAAACATACATTATGCAAGAACTGAATCTACCAATTGCAGGCCTTAAATGTTATCTAAATTATTAATTAGACATTAATTAACTCATCTAGACCGTAAACAATGCTCGATGTCAAGGCTAGCTTGCGATATTTACTGTATAAGGATCCTATATGCTAGGCCGAAAATTCAATCACTAAAATCTCAGTTCAGAGTGGATCAATAATTGATCTGAAATTTTCAGCAAATTACCTTCACATTATTTATGTGAACAGTATGTTGACACATTAGTGATTAATTCTTCGCAATACCAAGTCATTAGGAGAAGGTTTAGGACTATGTACACCGTATATACATTATTAACTGGTGTGTCCACCGCAAGTGTCAATAATAGCAGCGCAGCTTTTAATAATGTTAAAGTTTTATTTCTAGGTTATTGATAACAAGACGAAAGCTTATGTAGATAAATGTAAGTAAAAACAAAGTTAGCTTTATATTGATATTTTGGCCTTCTTTCACCCCCCCCCCCCCCACCGTACATAAATTAAGTTCGACCAATATGAACTAACGTTGTAAATGTCCCATGATGCCTATAATCAAATCTAAAAGTAGATATTAAAGGTTTTAATGGGGTGGTTATTTATCGGGTGGTTATTGCCTATAAAAGTATGACAATTTTAATTTATAAGGAAAGTAGAGATATCAAATCTCACTAGAAAAATACTGGATTTCCTGAAAAACACTCATGGAGCGTATACAGAACAAAAATGTAAGGGTTCCCCTAATCGACAGCCCAACGATTAGGAATATCTGAACGCGTGACGTCGAAGGCTGCACGCGAACATTGGGCGCTTTGTGTACATGTTGATAAACTTTATGAGGAGTTAGACATACAACACTTTCTGAGATAAAAATCACGGGAAAGGAAATGGGCTGTGGATAATCCGAGAATTTATTTAGGATTCGATATAAATAGTCAGCGATGACAGACAACATCGTTGCTATAGGTACGGAGAGAGCTAAGTCACGTGACACAAACATGACCTCTTTTGATCGATTTTTATAGCAGGATATTCCTTGGCAATTGCAATGTCTGAGAAGGATTTGAGGAAATATTATGATAAATTAATAAGTTTGAATATGTTCAAGTCCAAATATATCATCCAATCACCCCGTTTGTACCCGGGAATGTATCTTAAATTGATATATTGAACTAAATATGAGGAATATGCCTCTCCGCGTACATACTGTTTGGACTAAAAACATATAGGCCTACAAACTACTTTATATGTCATAAATTTGCTTCAAAACCACCTCAAAGCATTATATACCCTTGTCGCAAAAATCTATTTTACGCAGACTTTTTTATACGTGACTATTGGGAGAATCGATTGTCAGTAGCAGTCAATTTTCCATTCTTGGATTATCATATGCCAATTTCTGTTGTAATGGCAAAGCCTCTGGGTGTTCTAGTCTTACGATGTGCCTTCAGCCTTTAGCCAGCGACTACATACATAAGACACACTCCTTGCATTTTTGTTTTGTGGGTGCGTCGTGGGTGTTTTCATGTACATCGTCTCTTTCATTTTCCATTTTTCTAGTAGAGTGTCTCTACTTTCAATATACATCAAATTTGACATACTTTCGTATGTGGGAATGAATTCCGTATTTATGTTCTAGCTTTGGCTTATTTGGTATCACAAGTTATCCTGGTGTCAATCAGGGGCGGATCTCGGAATTTTGAAAGGGGGGGGGGGGGGGCGCCGCAAAATGTGGCCACTTACTGAAGAGGGGGGGGGGGCAAGACAATTATCCGTCATTTCCTTGCATCTGACGACATTCCAAGAGCTATTTAGCTGATATTTTCGTCTAAGTAAACGTTAGGAGAGGACATATAAATTTGGGTCTGAAAAAGGCACTTTCAGCAGTTATAAAGGCATTTTCAGCAGTAAAAAAGAGAGAGAGAGAGAGAGAGAGAGAGAGAAATGGGGTTTAACGTCCGCTCAACACAAACTAGGTCATTTCGGGACTAACATATGGTTTAATTTTATTTCAATAATTCGCTTGCGCTTAGGGGTCTTTAGCAGTTGGAGGAAACCGGAGTGCCCGGAGGAAACCCACGAGGTTGAGAAGGCGCCCTATCTCCATGCCACATATGCTCACACCAGGGCTCGAAACCACAGCCGCAAGCCAGAGGTGACCGACCAGCTAGAGGTCGAAGCGCGGCACTCTAGACCACTAGGTCATCCCCCCCCGCTCCAGGCGCCCCTCCCCCCACTGGATCCGCCTCTTTCAACGGTAAATAAGAAAAATAGCAACGAAATAATATTTTTATTTTACAGATTATGACAATGTGACGAATACTTTTTTGGAAGGAAATGCGGTCAGTGCGCATGTATTAATAGATGCTCGGGTTGAATCAAAAGTCAACAAAAATACTGCAGGTATTGTCTACTAATCGGGTACGGTCTTCCGCTCTCAGATTCTTGGCCAAAGGTGCGGTTGAACCCAGATTCAAATTCCGAATCTTCCAGCGTGTCAGAAATCCCTGACTTTAATAACCCGCTAAATAAGTAATGAGCGTCACGGTTCAAAATACAAAGGGGGTCACGTTGGTTCGAAAATCTGAAGGTTCCGAGTTCGATCCCTGATCTCACCCGAGAAATTTGATTGGGATTTCGCGGCTCGCTTTCCCTTTGTTAGTGGTGCAGGACGGAGGTCCAAACAAGGAACAACGTATAACCGTTCGAATGGTCGTGCACGTGAAGGAACCATTGACAGATGGAATTCGATATGAGTATAGGCCGTATAGTACTACTGCAATATCAGGGCAAAATTTCCCTCATAGCATACTTTGCCAGTTGGAGCAGAACAGTCGGACGTTAAAATCCACTTCATTTAATATAAAAATCCTGACTCGGAGAATGAGTACATAGTTTTGTTGACACGGGGGACAACTCTGCATTAAAATGATGCACGAGTGTGCATTCGATAGCTTCCATCCTTAATAAATGAGCGTCATTGAAATAGTTCGAACAGCAAGTAAAGGCTCATTTTAATTTTGATAAAGTGTAACAAAAATCCTGACGTATGGAATCGAAGGAAAATTTACATGGGACGTGATCATCAACTACATAAACCTATTGGCATATTACCTCAGTTCAATCCAATTGAGTTTCCCCATCTCTTAGTCTTAGCCAAATATCAAATATATATAATCAGTTTGTGTCGGCATACCTTTTATCTGTTCATCGTTTACCGTGAAACAAAGTAGTGCAGCTTTACGGTTGTGCTGATTTTTCTGGATATATATATGTATATATATATAATGTAGTCCAGTACTTAATGACTTAGATGAAAGCGGTTTCGCCTCTTTGTGCCTTTTTATAATATTTATTTTATTTTTTCTTCTTACAGTGAAACTGTTCAAATCGAGAATGTTATCTCACTATGATGGAATTAACATAGGTCAACATAAACTCATCATCAAAACTAAGGGCACCTACTTTTTGTATAGTCAAATTTATTTCAAGCTTATTCCTGGTGTTAATTATCAACCAATGAACACAAGTTTTAGATTATCACATAAAGTCGTCCGATTTCGACAACGGTCTCCGACACAGAACGGTCAAGAGGAACTTCTTCAGAACGATCACCAAACCGACGTCAAGCATGGTGAGGTTGACTTCCGAAACAGCTTTGTTTCTGGTACCTTTGAAATGATTGCAGGAGATGAGATTGGCGTCACGGTGACTAATCTGAATTACATTGCGCGCGAACCCGAAACAAATTTCATTGGTCTCTTTTTACTCGGAAGCAATGCGTAAATACAATCTCAAAATACATTACAAAAAAGCATGTGACCTACGTATAAAGCATACAGATTAAATTGAAATATTTCTTTATGCGTTTTGTAAACCGGCCAGGAAAAAGAATATATTAATATACCGACCGATTCGTTTTCCCCTTTGTTCTTCTGTCATATATTATCTACTCTACAAAGATCAATTTCGATTTATAGCGCCCCAAACCCCCTAAATTCGGATCTGGGAGTGGCTTAGTCCCTACCCTTTTCCCGCCAACAATGCCATTATAAATACGCAAAATAGGTGAACTTATGGTCATTTTACACAGTTGTTACAACTTGTAACTGTCCGAAATGGAATCGGTGCCCTAGTAAACATTATATTATGTGCTGACAGCGAAGGCGACTACTTCAAGATGGGATCCCAGCAAAGTATTTATCGAGTAGTTATTCCCAATAAAAGTATGGCAATTTTGGTATGTGGAAAGTAGGGATATCCAGTCTTACTAGAAAAATGCTGGATTCCCTGAAAAACACTCATTGAGCGTATACAGGACAAAAATGTAAGGGTTCCCCTAATCGACAGCACGACGATTAGGGCTATCCCCACGCTTGACGTCGAAGGCTGCACGAGTACATTGAGCGCTTTGTGTACATGTTGATAAACTCTATAAAGAGCTAAACGTACAACACTTTCTGAGATAAAAATCACAGAAAAAGACGCAGGCAGTGGATAATCCGAGAATTTAATTATGAGTGTGTGAAATAGCTTTATTTAACGTCCGCTTCCGCCGAGGTGATATCGCAGACAATTTAATTATGATTCGATATTTGTAATAAATAGTCAGCGATTACAGACAACATCGTCTTGTGTATGCAATGAATTCTCACCCGTCTCCGCCCGCGGTTGCCATAGGGGCGGAGAGGGGTAATCACTTGACGCAAACATGGCTTTTGATCGATTTTCATAGCGGGGTATACTTGGCAATTACAGTGTTTTTAGAAGGATTTGAAGCAAAAAGTGCCCCTGAAAACATATAGACACCAAACACTTCTACTTAATCAAAATCAGCACATCGTCCGACTTTCCCACCAAAAATGTTTGCAATCTTGGATACAGGGGCGGATTGAGACCGAGAACCGGCCCTTGCTAACGTGTCGGAGCGGTCCCTTTTACTAATATGCGATTTGGTGCAATATCTGATTATAATCTCTGTCAAATAATATATGTCATAAGTGGATTAACTTAGGCCAAAACCACGACCTGCAAGTAATTTACAACCATCAACCCGTGAAATTATCATATCGTCATTAATTAACGTATTATATCATTGTATCGTCAAGAGTGAAGAGAATTTAACTGGTTAAAAAATGGGACTAGTTGAGAAAATTTTGACCATTTGATTAACCAGTTAGAAATATTGAATCAGCAGGGATATTTTCATTGAAAAATGTCCAATTTTTGTTGCCGGGAGCGCTAGTTGTTTCCTTCTGTGATGGGACGCCACAAAACACATGTACAGAGTGACGAAAATGAAAATCATAAAAGCTGCTTTTTAATTTTGGATTCTGGCGTATCCCTACAAACAGGGTGCAGGTAACTTAATAATTAGTAAATTTGTGGGAGACAGTGTCGGGTGAATCCGATGAAATTTTCGGTTGAAATCCGTATCCCCATTGCATCAGGATTCCGGATTCCGAATTCTGACCCACACCCAGCCCATTCCAGACTCCAGTGATGGCGTGGCGGCCCGTTAAAGCCACCGGCCACATACAATATGATCATCATGGCTTAATGGTCGGTTCAATACCCCCTCTCCCATATAATGTTCAGCAGAAAAGGGTTGTTTTTTTAGACGAGTTGGACAAAATTATTTTTTTTCATTTTTTGTCCGACCGGCTCGTCGAGCGATCGTCGGCCCAATCTGCCCCTGCTTGGAAAGATCTCCATGAAGTGATGGAAACAATTCTGAAATATAGTCATGAACCCTGTCGATATTAATACATTGCCAAATCACATCTTATATGTCGATAACATTATAAATAAGGTGATAAAATATATAAGGTGGAATATTATCGCAAAATGGCTATCCTATGAAGAGGTACTCTAAAAATGTGATTAAACATAAAAACCTTCAAAATAAAGCTTATTCTACGATTTTACCCGAAAATTCTGTGGGTTGGGGTTGGAATTATGTAACAAAACGAATCGGACAAGAATGTTCAAAAACGTAATTAAGACACTTGCAGATCCACGAAGACCAAGTCTAATTTTAACATTGAACTGTTTAATACTAGTTATTTCCCTTTAATCCGTCCTGTACAACTGAGACACGTGTCTGACGCACCGGGCCATCGTAGCAGACGTTGATTGTAAAACGAATCCCGATTCACTTCAATAAAACATGCCGTATGCATACATAATACGATGAATATGTAACTAATGCTGTGCGCGCAAGATTTAAATGTACGAAAAGGAAAACAATGCTGGATCATAGTACACTGTCAATTATTATTGTGCGGTTTGATAAGAGAAACATACAATCGTTGCTAAATTTGAGCTTTAAAAAATACACCAGGGTACAGGCCCGTAGCCAGCTTGCTGGCTTCGGGGGGGGGGGGGGGGGCGGGGGGCAGTGAAGTTTTTAGGAGGGGCACACCCGTTACAGTCTATAGTAGGTATTTTAGAGTTATGGTTGGCAAATTTTCTTTCGGGGGGGCAAAACATTTTTTCAGGGGGGCATTGCCCCCCCCCCCCTTGCCACCCCCTGGCTACGGGCCTGCCAGGGCATACAAACAGATGACACAGGTTATGATGTAACACGGTGGTAGTTGAATGACAGCTGGCATCACACTTTTATGAAATACTATAATAACATCACAAGGATGGTCGCAATCACCATTACTGTCATTGCTGTCTGCACAATTTCGCTTTCTTTTAAACGTGGGTACCGACGTCTCAATTCGCAAATCATACGACTGTGATTACATTGCCATCGGTTAGCTTACGGCATACAAAAAAGTTTGCTAAGACAGTAAAGTTGCCCATGGTTTCATAGTTTCTTGACAGGAACCTATAGAGGGGGCCGAAGGTACGCTGAATATATTTTTTTTTAAATGTTGGAATAAATTTAAAAAAAAAACATCAATACTAGGCCTACTGGACTGAAATTTTCCGCAAACTTCCTTGGCCGAGAACTCAACATTATGTGATACGTTTTCAAACAACTTAAACCCATCAGTCTACATCTGGAAATGTTGTGTCGGCATAACTGGAAACTCATATTGATGAATTAAAAACTATATAAGCCACCTGCATGGACCTTCGCGCCACTGCATGGCCCCGATCGGTACTCATTCTGCCCGAGGCTTTCGTCACCGCCAAGGCATCTAGACCCCCTTTGGATACAGTTCAACATGATTGGGGTATTGAAAAAAAAATAATAATAAACGAATAGTTTATGTGATGAAAAAAAAAAATCTTTTTGATATATTTGCGCCTGACGAAAACATGAACATCTGATTATTATTCTTACATCATTAAACCTAAAACGTACTACATTATGTCAGTTTTTATTAATCTCAGTTTCAGTATTTTAGCAAAGTGACCTCCAATAAATTATTCCAGTATACGTCAAAATCACGCAAGAGAACATGTAATTTCAAAATTGTTCGAGCCCAGCGGAAAGAACCCCATCCCCACTGCATGCTTGTCGGAGTCAACTGGAATTAACTCCCTTTTCCGAAAACCCTGTGAATATCATTGAGATTACATACAGTTTTTAACGATTATACTTTTCAAAGCACTGCGTTCAGGCGATGACGTAGGCCTGTATTCAACTTTCTGCGACCTGCGCAACATTTCGTTCCGGGGTTAAATCCACTCCGTCCCCATTCCGAAACCCAAACTGATCCCGCAGTGAATATTCGCTTGGCCACAATTCGTAATAAGTAATTCTCTGTGAAACAGATTGTCCTAAACCCCGCAGAGACAATATATTTGAGGTCATGGGGGGAGTAACCCTATATTCAATGTTTCGTACCCTTCTTTCCCAGGACTACCAGCCCCCCCCCCCCCCGTCAGCCCGAGTGACAAAGTTGATTTTCATTTTCGTTTGCTTTGTTACTGTTATAGTTCACATAATCTGCTCTTTAATAGATGATATAAATATGATTTACGCATTGTCTCCGCCCAAGCAATCCAAGGTTGCAACATTATTACCCTTTTCTCCAATGTGTACCCCCCCCCCTCGACAAAATCCTGGATCCGGGCCTGACTACCGCATAATACATGTGCAATTTTTAGAAGTTTTTTTTTTTAAAAAAAAAATTTTGGTGTTTATTGGAGAACGATATGCGCCATCTTCGCCCATCCCCCTCTCCAAATTTGTGAGCAACCGTGCTTTTCTTGTGTCGCTGTGTTCTAGCGACCTATACTGGAACATATTATTATTTTTTCCCGTAAATTGATCAAGTATATAGGTGGTCTAAGCCTGTTAACGTATGGAAACCGGGTCCGTAGCTAGCTCAAAATTGTTGGCGTGGAGACAAGGGCTTCTGGGGGCACTGAAGGGGCTTCTGGAGGCACCGATGGGGCTTCTGGAGGCGCCGATGTGCCTACGGTCCACGGCGAACGGTACCATGGACACACCACCAATCATGGCATTAAGGGGGCCCCTCCGGGATAAGGCACCAAACGGATCAAGCCGTTTTGGGCACCCCATCAATCAAATTGTGGTGTTAATCGTGTGAGTCATATGAGGCGCCTTACCATTTCATGCATAATAACGACATTTTGCATCATGGACGCCCAGTCTGTGTCACTATAACAATGGAAAGGGGGGCGATGGAAAAAACGTTATCTCACCAATTTCTTGGTGATGTTTTAGTGTAATTGTATACAGTATTATTTGAATGGGTTGACAGATTTTAAATTCTAGGAGGGTGGGGGACATTTTCTAATAAACCTACGCTGAAATTTACATTGTTGTATGGGAGGATCTAGGAATTTTGAAATAAGGTGAGGGCGCCGCAAAATGAGGGCACTGATCGCGGAGACGGGGCATGCCGCTGAAAAGGGGGGGGGGGGCAAGAACATTATCCGTCATTTCCTTGCAGCTGTAGCCATACCAAGAGCTATTTGGCTGATATTTTCGTCTAAGTAAACGTTCGGAACGGACATATTTGGGTCTGCGAAGAGGCACTTTTTAGCAGTAAAAAAGCGCACTTCGCTAGACTAGTTTTCTCATGCAGACACATACCCAGCGTTGGTCAGATTTTGGAATGGGATTAAAGTAGCGAAAAACCGGTAGGTCGAAGACTAACGACAGTGATTCTATGACAGAGTCCTGCTAGTTTCCGCTTTGTTTTTTTTTTTGTTTTTTGGGTTTTTTTTGACGATTTTAATGCAAAAACAGTTTTGATACCATAAATCGTTCATAAGTAAATATATTATAGCTTAACAAGTGGCGGGGGGGGGGGGCAGGTTTCGGACATTTCCCGGGTAATGGAAAACTGTAGGTCTGGAGTTGAAGGTCCTCACTACCAAAGCCAACAGGGCCCAGTTTGTTTTTGTGCGAGTTAAATTATGCCAGAGATGCTTTAAAATATTATAACCACATGCAAATTAGTGAGGATGAAGGGAGGGGTGGGTGCGATCTCATGATAATGTATATTAGTCTATACTGATTTGAGCGGTTTGGCTTCTTTTTTTTTAAATAGAAGGAACATCTATAAATAACTCGAAATCCGCCTTTCCCCCCACCCAACATTCATGGAAAAGGGGGGAAAATTTAGAATGAACGAGTTCATTAGATAGGCCTATGGAATACTCTAAAAACGTAGGTGTTTTATTTTGATATCCTGTTCGCCATATAGTAGGTTATAGCGCTGTACCCACTCTGTTATAATCTTTGCATTTCGTTCTTAATTTATTTTTCTTTTTTTTCTTTTTTTTTTTTTGAAAAAATGGAACACTCCAGTCTAATTAAAATGTCAACAGGAAAAGCAAACAAGTAGGCCCACAATAACTGTATTGGTCCGACTAACCTACTTATTAACCCAAAATATAAATGGGCGTTCTGTTTTATGGAGTATGGACAACAAATAACCAAACTATATTTTGTGAAATGGTGGTGAACGGGCTAAGCGCTTATCAACTCTACCCAGAGAACATCGTAAGAAGACAATTCTCGACTATAATTTAGGCGAATGCTTTAGTCTGTGTTCTAGACTGCCTGCTACAAAACGGAGAGTGGGAGGAACGCAATAAACCTGTATGGATTAACACCGACTGTATACGACAAAAATTGGGTAAGTGGTTGTTTCGGATTTTCATTATTGGCGAGTATGGAACACCATAACTATAACCAGACATTCGTTGTACGTGGCTCACACTACTACTGTCAAAACTGTATGGCAATTCCCATAATTCTTCGCTGTATTTCCTTCCAATTATTCATCATGGCGGCATAGTGAATTAAGGTAAAGCAAAATATACCAGATTTTTCCCTATTTCTGACGTTTTTGTCATCAGCTGTGCAATCGTGCATTTGGATTCTTTTACTCGCGATTAAAACATTATGATTCTGCATTTATATGACTGTATTGTAACCCAATTTGAAACTGGAACGGCTTGGTTTTTCGTTCTCTCATCAAGTTTTGGTATTATGATTGCACTTATTATAAACTGACAGCAAGTGGGCCTAATAAATCTAGACACCCCTTTACCCCAACACAGCCAAATACGGTTGCGTTTGCCCTGTGAAAAATATATTATGTGCTGTCAAGTGGTGATGTATGTCTATATGTTATTTATTTGAGTATGCGTTAACATACGTTTTTATTTATTGCATCACTGAGAACTCGGTGTCGGCCTCATCAGGTCCCAAAATTTTGACAGGGACACAACAATGAAATGTTTTTGTTATTGTATGTGTGAGGTTACCTCCCCTCTGATCTGACCCCTTTTATTTAGGGTTTTCATATTTTTAATTTATTTAAAATAAATAACTTATGGAATTAATATATTCAGTCTGTGGGTGTAGAATAAACAGCTGTCAAAATGTCTGAAGTATTCATGAGATTTTCAGCTACAGTAGGACTACGTCTATTGTTAAACCTTTTTATTTCGGACAGTTATCTTGTAAATTGTTTGACTTGATCTTTCAGACAACAGGATTTGTTTTGATTTCAAAGGAAAATGAGTAGATAATTTTGATTGATGTGATTTTATGAAATGAAAGAAAATCTGTGTTGTCATAATTGATTGCATGGGAAGTGAACATATGTTTTTTTGCGTTTGTCTGTAAACAAAACAATGAATTCTTAATAATAAAAAAAAGGTAAATAAATTTGGTAAGGCTGTCAGTCTGACCTGGATTTTACTCTTTATCTTTCAACAATTTCCTTTCAAGATAGTTTTACTGTACTGTAACTTAAAAACCTTAGAATTGCTGACACAGCATTTATCATTGTGGAACAATTTTCAGTAGCAGTTTTGAAATTCCACAGTTAAACTTATTTAGGCCTAGTCAGTTTAATGTATTTTTTTATATCGTGGTACATGTTCTTTTTGAAAAGAAATTTGGCTGGTTGTTTTGTTGTGGAATGTGTAGGACAGTGTTGCATTAATTATACATGTACGGTAACACCATACTGTTGATATATTGCATTATATTACAATGTCGCATTTTAAAGGAGCTAAATCACTAAATATTTGGGACCCAAAAATAGACACAAATTGGTCCCAACTATAATATTGTAATATGAATGTATATAAACTGATTGACATTCAGTCGTTTCCGTTTTTAGTCTAATTTTAAATCATTTATGTCTGATCTTGTTGAAATACGCCATAATTCTCAATCGAATGACAATCTCTAGTGTCTGGTTATTCCACACTTGAGGAATATGTCTAGTCAAAGGAAATTCTTTGATATCCACTACTTTTACACTTAATCTGTGTAAGAAAATCGGTCCTATTTTATAAATTTCATTAAAATTTTGCGATCTTTACTTGATTTCATAGTTTATGGAGATCCGAATATCGATGTACATTGACAAAATTTTCACAGATAAATAACTCATTACCGTATTTCACTTGTTCATCGAGGAAAAATAACTATTGCTTCAATTAAAAAGCAGGGATGAAATTTTATTTGAGATGTTGCTCAGTGTGTATACTATTGCTAATACTATATATATCAAGAAAATCTGTCAAATATCAAGTTTTTTCTCTGCACCTCGTATTGAATAAGCTACGGTAATTGTCATGTGTAACGTAGGAAACAAAATGAATACTAGTTTAATTAAATTAACCATAGGCCTGTTTTATTTAAAATCACTATTACTATTACTTCAAATCTTCAAACTTTAGTGTCAGTATATTCATAGAAATTCTATGAATACCATTGTCATCAATGAAATGTTACTGATGTTAAAATGAAAACCCAGTGTAAAAATGAAAACCCATTTAAGAATTAAAATATACACTACATTTACCAACTGGGGCTTGGAGGGGGAGTGTTTGGAACCAAGTGTGTCCACTGAGATTTTTAATTCACTGACTAGTGGTGGAAGTGCAGATCAAAAGCTGATTGATTATAAAAAGTTATTTTTAAATGTTTCTATAACTTATTCCACTTTAATCAATTGCGAAAGGGAGGTACATGTAGGCCTACCATAGGTGTTGAGCAAAGAATGTTAGAAAAAAATTACTTGCTTTTTTTTAAGGAAAAAAAATCTTGTGGAACTCTTGTACAAAACACCACAGACCAAAAACACTTTATCAAAGTAATTCTTAGACGAAAATATTACAGTAATAAAATTTCTTTAGTTGAAAAATTCGTCACAAAAGCCCCGAAACCTTTCCCTAAGCTTATGCAGACAATTTCCCCGGGGAAAGTTCAAAGTACTTATTTTTGCAAAGATGGGGGATTATAAGGTAAATATTTAGTGAAACACAGAAGAGCCGGATAAACTTGTATTGTGGCCATTCAAAGCCTAACATTGTATACTAACTACAAATGCTGTCAAATAATTATGCAACTCGAACCATCATTTGTGGATGGATCCAATGGTATGTTTTAATTTTCTAATTTACTGAAATGAATAAGCTTATAATCTACTAGATTATAGTAAATAACCAATTCCATAGTCAAAATTTCTAACTTTCTTGGATGGTCTTAAAATACTCATCAAAAATATTTCAGGTTATAGGCCTTCTTATTGAACATACTAAACTAATAAACAAAAAATTTTAATTACCTATGTTTAGAAAATTATTACCTATGTCTAAATTTTAATATTAGTTCTGATTAAGTTTAGATTGCTATTGTTTACCACAAGGGTTTACAGTTACAATTTTGGACTTAAAATTTATTGATGTAACATACATACAGTAACAGCAACATTTTCATCTACCAAGAGACAATGGCAATTGGAAATTTTTTTTCTACATTCTGTATTGATATACATTTTTTAGCTATCCAAAGCCATAAACATTGACTTTCTGCAACTCAATACATTAAAGTTATTAAACTTTGATCGTGTTCAATCGGCTCTAAATATAACATACGTAATACCAGAATCGGCCATTATGGTACATACACGATTCATGTACCAATGTTATGATCACAACATTAATGTTGATCTTAAATTGACAATAATTGAATAATTTGTGTTTTCAATGTGGAAGATTTTGGATGATATTGGGTTAGAGATTTAGCTATTTTAAGTTGGTACCTAGTTTCGGTTGGTTTCTTAGCTTCAGTGTATTCCGTCTTTTTGTATGTAGCTATTCAATTTTACAAAATGTAAAGTTTAGTGATAATACCAAGCTCGCGTGTTACAAGGAGTAGTGTCACAGTGTCCTCCGGTCTTCTTCCAAGTAAATTATTAAAGTAAAAGATAATTATTGATAGTTCCGAAATGACCTAGTTTATATTGAGTTAATGTTAAAGATTATATCTCTCTCTTTTCTATATTTATAATCTTGATTTTATCTCTAATTTTTAGCTTTTCAAGACCAAAAATTGTTAAATTCATTTGCATACATGTACATACTGTGATTAGACAATATGTGTACACTTGTGCATTCTTACAACTATTGTACTAGATGCTTCATTGAATTTACAATACAATACCTTCAAAAAACAGTTCATTACTATACTAGAGAGATGATTATTTTACACAATAGGCGTTTTACAAGTACTTATTATTTATTAATATTAGTTAGAATAGCAAAATCTATTGAATTTCAACAATTCCTGTGAATACAGTTTTTATACGCCCACATTGAAATGTGGTCGTATATTGTCGTCGCCCCCCCGTCCGGCCCGCAGTCCGGCTCTAGAGGCTAAAGTTAATGTCCGATTGACTTTAAATTTATACACAGTGTTTAAGGTCATGAGACGAAGAAGCCTATTGTTTTTCAGCGATTTCCGATAATAACTACCAGAGTTATGGCCCTTGATCACTTCAAAAAATCTTGTGGATGCTCTAGAGGCCAAAGTTAATATCCAATTGACTTTAATTTTATACACAGTGTTTAAGCGTCATGAGACGAAAAAGCCTATTGATTTTCAGCGAATTCCGATAATTAGTGCCAGAGTTATGGGCCATAACTTATGGCTCTTGATCACTTAAAAAAAATCTTGTGGCTGCTCTAGAGGCCAAAGTTAATATCCGGTTGACATTAAATTTATACACAGTGTTAACAGTCATGAGACTAAGACGTCTATCGATTTTCAGTGATTTTCAATAATTACTGCCAGAGTTATGGCCCTTGATCACTTCGAAAAAATCCTGTGGAAGCTCTAGAGGCCAAAGTTAAATGTTTCATGTATACTAATTGTTAGAGTTGGGTAAAACTTTATTAAAAGCAATCAAATTCTAATGATTTTCTGATAATTACATAATGAGTTGTTACTCTTAATCAGTTTTTAGTGTATTGAAAATGTTTCATTACCAAAAAAAGTAAAAATATGCGACAACCCTTGTTGACTGCCCGGACGAATTAGCTGCTGTGGGTGTATCTTTCATTGCCTGGCAACCTATCAACCTATCTGTTGAATTTTGTAGTGACGAAAGTTATCATCTGTTATCTGATCTACTTGAAAATGATATTCGTTATTCAAATTGATGAAACAAAAAAGGGAACCCATCAAATTTCAACAATTTCCGTTATATAGTTACAGGGTTATGGTTACTGTTACACATTGTAAAATCTTGTGAACATTGTACGAATGTAGTGACAAAAATTATCATCTGAGCTTCTTGGAATTTATATGCAATGCTTAGACTAGTGACATGAAGAATCCTGTCATCTATTTCTGATATTTGTTTATTGAATTATTGCCCTTGATAGAATCTTGTCAATGATAGTTCATCATATAAAACTTTTCTTGTGATAATCGTTGTTGATTACTTGGAAGACAGCTGTTGTTGGTGTGTGTATGCTTTGTTGCATTGCAACCCATCATTATTTGCTGCCATTAAGATTCGAAACTATTTTAAAGGGACAATAACATTCTTGATGGCTTGGTAGCTCCAGAAAATAAATAATACCCTTATTCTAAGAACTAGATGTTTAAGTGTCCTACCTGTTGTGTAAATTATCCATTACAACCTATTTTACTTGTCCAGAGGGTTCGAAAATAGTTTAAAACCCATGTCACATTTGAAAAGGTTTACGTTAGACTTTTCAAATCAATTGGTTGAATTTTTCCAATTTTTTAAAATAGGTGTGTTAAGATGAAATTTATATCATCATTTAATTGCAATATTCTAAAATAATACGATTTGTTGACCAGAATGGAGATTGGGACATATTGGGGCTTTAAAATTCTTAATTGATAAATGAATCGTTTTAGACTTAGCAGAACCTATTTGTATGTAAATGGTGAAACAATTTAGATATCGCTGGCATAATTTGAGTTATAATGACAATGTAATGTAGATTAGTTACTTTAATAATGGCGGTGTTAAGAAACCATTTATATTTGTTTGTTTAAACAGTTTAAAGTAAGTTGAATAGTAATGTTATCAGACTCACAGGGAGCATGTGGCTAAGTGGGTAAGATGCTGGCTAACTAGTGTAGAGTTTGGGTGTTCGATCCCTGCATTGGCCGAGAAAGTTCAACCAGATTTTCCGGCGTGGTTTCCCTTTGTCAGTGATCAGTGATGCAGGACGAGGACCTGACAAGGACAGCTGTCTTGTCGTTCGGATGGGACGGAAAACTGAGGTCCTGTGTACACAGTGGCGTGCACGTAATAGATCCCTTGGTAGTTGGAATTCGATATAAGAGTAGTCCATAGCGCAGCTGCCCTTGCAAAATTTCCCCATTATTCACTCACAGCACACTGTATGGCGTATGCCTGTCTTCATTATCCCAGGTTAGGAGCAGTAGGACTAGGACGTTAAACTCCATTTCATTTTATCAGACCCACCTTTTTTAGGTCATGATAATGATGTCACACTCACACTGTTATAAGAAGGCTTTCACATTTAAGCAGTGTGGTATTTTTTATAGTTGCAACAGATTGGAAAATTTGGCTTTGAAAAGACATGTAATTGTGTATCGGTGTCTATCAAATATCTATAATAATGTGGTAACAGGTTGCGGAATCCTCTCACCTGTTATACATATTATCATTTAAATTAAATGTGAGTTATTATGAATTGTTCCTCAGTAGTTTAACGTATCATTTTATTTATGATTTAGAACTTTAAAAGTATAAAATTGCAAGGAAGAATTGAAATGTCTTGTCGTATATTACTGCCATGGGTAGTTTCTGTGTAAAATTTTGGTATTAATTCAATTGTAATCGCAAGACCCCTTTGACCTGGGTTGGAAATAAAATAGTGTATTTTATTGGCTGAATTTTATGTGTTGATATGTATTGTGGCATGATAGCCTGTCTGGATTGAAAATTTTATGTCTATATAAATATTAAGCTAATAAAGCCAGTGATGAGATATAACAGATACTGTGTTCCACTGTGGACACAGTATGCCGGAATTTAAACTAAATTTAGCAAAGTAGACTTCTGTTTAATCTTTCACAACTAGAATTTAATCGACTAGAGCAAACCGCATCACAAAAATGGAATAGAGCATTGGATCAACCCTTATCAATGGTTAATTTTGACCTTAGGCTAAAATCATTTAAGAACCGGTGCATCAGTTAATATTGGATTGTCAGGAATTTTTTTTAAGGATCAGAACTTCTTTTTTGTTAGATATTAAGTCATAATCCCAAATAGCTGTTACGACATGATGCTTTCTTCCGGGTCCATATTACTAGACTCATATATGTTTTGAATCAAATGATTTTGTTTAGAAGAGAGTTTCTTTAAACAGGACTCGAGTGGCAACAGTTTCCTTTTCCTGTCAAAATAATTGAGCTTATTCATATAATTGATATATATATAGATCTAAATTGTTATTTCTGTTTATTTATAACTTGTAAGAATTATATTGTATTATTATTATTTATTTCAGAGAAATATAATTGCAAGGAAAGTGCTAGGGTTATTGGAAAATAAAAATGTCAGACACTAAAGACAGAAATTCAAATTGTAGCTCACAAATTCAACAATCAGAATCAAATGGTTTCGAGACATCTGAAGATGCCTTGCCTTTGAAAAATGGAAAAGGACAGAGTCAGGGTCAGGACAATACAAATAGTGTGCAAGTTACATTAACAAACGGCACATCGTTACAACAGAATGGTAATGTTGGTAACGAGACTCCGCCATCTTTACAATCTTCAACAAACCATACGCCAAATGGTAATTCTGCACAAATAGGAGCAAATATAACAGATACTGGACAGCCAAATAATTCTGCCTCAACTAATCAACATGTTGTACATGTGCATGTTAATCCAGGGGAAACATTTTCTGTACGACTTGGTGATCAGATTCAACATATTCAAGGTATGGTATGTTTTTAAAGGGGCATAACTTGGGTCTTTTGTTAGATTTTTAAAACAGGAACTGGTCCCAAAGCACTACTCATCTTCTTGCCAATCTTGGTATTCTTTGGGGCAGAGGTTTCTTGAATAAAGTCTTATCAACATAATACTTTGCAAACTTGTTCTTTGGACAATTACACGTATATCAACAGACTTTGAATTTTGTTACGTCACATTTCAAAGATAACTGTGATGTCATCACTGTCAGTTCCTTGTCAATATCAGACTTCTTCAAAATTGTAAAACTTAATTAACTCAACTGTGGTGCATCTGTACTCAGATTGATTTTGAATTAAGAAAACAAAATATCAATGCTAGAAAATCTCAAGCTTGAATTCAATCAAGTTAAAAACAGGCCCATCAATTAGATTTAAAAATACATAAAGATGTCGGTCACATGGGCTTGTTATATAATGTTATTAATATCACATGACACCATCTGACAATAAAATGACTTGTAAAGTTTAATACCAGTAATTAACTTTGATTACGAAATGGCTGAAAGTTCAGGTAGAGTCATATAATAAAGATAAAAGATTCAACCAATTATAATTACTGTAGTTTCTAATACACGATGGAGGGTGGATTGCCAAATGGTTAGCGTGTGCTCGACGCATATAACTAAGGTCTGGTCTGTCCTCCAGTCCCTGGTTGTATGTAACAAGGAGTAGGGTCGCCTGTCCAACCTCATGGGTTTTCTCCAGGTATTCCAGCTTCCTCCCCCTACGAGCAAGTGAATTATTGAAATAAAATTGGACCACATGTTAGTCCTGAAATGAACTAGTTTGTGTCAAGTGGTCATTTAACCCATTTCTCTCTCTAAGTAGGGTGACCCACCCCAAATGAATATCTCCAAATATCTCGACAATTACACCACAATACTAATATATTTACCAAACCTTAAATCAGTTTCGCACATTTATAGTCACTAATAAATAAACGGGTCCGTAAATAAAAGGTCATGTTACATCCAGACACTTTTGAGTAAAAGATAGGTTATGTTTCCTTGTTTTGAAATTAGCCTCGCTTAACCACTCTACCGATCATTTTACGTCTAATTGATAGGTCAGGATAATCAAGACTACTTTTTTACGAAACATAACAGAAAGCTGGAACAAGAAATTGAATTTAGAAACCCACACATTAGACAGCTCAACAATACTTTTAAGAAAGTAAAATGAAACTACTGCTAGTATCATGTTCTTGCTTTACAAACGTGATTCAGAGATATTATTTGTACTAAACCAAAATATGCAGCTAAAACAATTCTGTATGTAAAACCCCGGAATATACATGTATTTATAAATTCAAAGGAATAACTTGCCTGTAAAATTATGACAAGATAAGGAGTGTGATGCCATATTACTAATACAAAGACAGCTGTATAGTTATTCGGATGTGAGGAAAAACCAATGTCCCTTGTACACATTGGCGTGCATGTAAAAGATCCCTTGACAGTTAGAATTTGATATAAGAATAGGTCAAAGTGCCGTTGTCCAGGCAGAATTTCTCTCATAGCTCACTGTATGGCGTATGCCTGTCTTCATTAGCCCAGTTCGGAATAAAACAGTAGCACGTTTTCATTTCATTTCTAATAAAACAAATCTATATTAAGTAACTCATTTATCACTTGGTTAAATGACTAGTTCATTGTTGATTTAAAGCTATTAGATATTTTGTCTTTATTTATTTGAAAATGTATTGTTGAAAATTAAAGTTTGCACAGTAAATATTCATTATATATATATATATGTGTATGTACTATTTGTACTCGGTGACAGCCAAACACGTGTTGTACTATGCGGAACACACATGTTGTATAAAATCAATGGATAAAGTAAGTCATAAGCTTAGTGTAACTGTGCTATTCGCTACTCATATTTGTGTCATTTACTACACAAAATGCTTATAATGTGATAAAACAAATTTCTAATCAAGAACTTGTAAGAAATGGTTAGATCTTGTGATCAATTTGGAAACTGTTAATCAATATGTCTGGTACAGACCAAACAAAATTGTGTTTCCAAATAAAAAAATGTATTTGTCCCTTGAAATTCCATCACTTGAGTATATATTAATCTTTGTCATTCTGTCATTATTATTATTTTAATAAAGAAGGCACTTTTCTGTCTAGATTCTAGAATCATTGTTTCCTTACACGCCACACCATATCAGTTGTTTTAGGAAAGCTTAAAGTCAGTTGTATTATGTAGGATATAGGGAATGATAAAGAATAAGCTTACACTATTATAATGTATTTTATTTTCTCGGATGGTAATTGGAAGTGGTGGGTAGTTGAGTAGGAGGGAGAGAGAGAAATGATGTTAAACGTCCACTCAACACAAACTAGGTCATTTCAAGACTAACATTTGTTCTATTTTATTTTAATAATTCGCTTGGAAGCTATAGTGATTGAACGTGTAACATTTCTTCCGTTAACACTTATCCAGTGACATGATTATTCATTGATTTAATGTATAGTTTTACTGACGTTTTAGGAGGGAGGGGGGGATGGACGAATGGTTATGACATGTGCTCTGCATCATAAACTCTGTCATTGGGTCAACTGGTGTGGTTTCGATACCCCGGCTTGTATGTAACAAGGGGTACGGTCCCCTGTCCAACCTCTTGGGTTTTCTCCAGGTCCTCAGGTTTACTCCTACTGCTAAAGACCCTTATGCGCAAGCCTTAATGAAGACTGACAAGAGGCAGATTTAGCTCTTGCATAATGTATGTTTAATTAATGTTAAATAATCAAACTGAATACATTTGAGATAGGTTTCAAGGAAGGTATTTATTGGGTGGTTATTTGCAATAAAAGTATGGCAATTTTGGTATTGAAAGTCGTGATATCCAATCTTACTAGAAAAATACTGCATTTGCTGAAAAACACTAATGGAGCGTATACAGGACAAAAATGTAAGGGTTCCCCTAATCGACAGCCTGACCATAAGGAATATCTGCACGCATGAAGTCAAAGGTTGCAGGCAAAGATTGAGCGCTTGGTGTACATGTTGATAAACTTTATAAAGTTTATCAACATGTTAGACGTACAATACTTTCTAACATACAAATCACAGCAAAAGATGTGGGCAGTGGATAATCCGAGAATTTAATATTTGTAATAAATAGTCAACGATTAAAATTTAAAGACAACTTCGCCTTGTGTATGCAATGAATTCTCCTCCAACCTTGCAAGCGTTGCCATAGGTACTGAGAGTGGTAAGTCCGTGACACAAACATGACCTCTTTTGATCGATTTTTATAGCAGGATATTCCTTGGCAATTAAAATGTTTTGAGAAGGATTTAAAGCAAAATTATGATAAACTAATTAGTTTGAATATGTTTTTAGTCCAAATATATCATCAAATCACCCAGCTTGTACGTGGGAATGTATCTTTAAGCATTGGATCATTATATTTTTTTCTGAAAAATTCAAATGATCAGAGGCTTTAAATATTGTAAAAAATGAAATTAGTGTGTAACATGTGACCGCATTAATTTCCTCATCTATTAAATTATTATTTTCGGCTGTGAAGACGGTTATACTGGTAGTTGTAGAAGTGTGATTATAGAAATTGACCAAAAACTGAATAATAGTCTTTAATACTGTATAGGGTTGTGCTCTCTCTTAACATGAAGCCTTTTATCTTAACAAAACAAAGTTAGACATGGTAGGTTTTTTTTTTACCTAGGATGGGTATGACTCTGTACAAAGACGACAAAAGAATAATAGAGATACAACCATTACAATTTGTAAAAGAGAATAAGTAAACATAGACAGCATTCAATGCAGCAGACGATAAAACATGTCGAATTTTTAAAAAAAAAAATCAAAGAAGAGTAAGGACTCAGATTGTAAATAATGACTCGGGACACATATCAAAAATTAAAGATGCATTACATGTGTATGTTAGAGCGAAATCTTCCTATTGCAGGTCTTTCTTTTGGCTTCAAATATTGATATATAAATTACTATTTAGACATTTATTAACATAAGCCAATAATCAACTCTCTAGACATTGGATGGTCGAGATTTAAATGGATTTAAACATCCGCGAGATATAACAATTTTACATAAAAAATGGACAATCGAGCTTATTATATCATAGCAAGACCATCCAGCTCTTTGTAAATTGCACTTACATGTAATGCATCTTTAACTATATAATATGCCTTTATATTTTATAATTTTCGATTTTGTCATAAAAGATTTCTTTGATATTTACTGTCAGCTTATATATATTTTATGGAAATAATAACTAAGCTTATACTTTATACAACAGTTTCATAGGGTCGCTCACCTTAAAACTTTATAAATAACCCAAAAGTTAAAAATATGTACAGTTACCCAGTTATATTTTACTGTAAAAACTCATTATACCATAATTAAATTATATTTGTATCCGAATACAAAAAAAAAACCCTGGATGAGGTAATGTACTTCAGATGCACGAAGATGGCGACATGAAAATAAAAATAGAAACTACAAGAAAACAGCTTGACTTACAAAATTATCAATTTGAATAATGTTTAGACAAGAGTAAGAATAGTTCTGATTGTGTATCATCTTGGGACTTGTTTGTCTTATTATTTGATGTAAAAAATACACAAAAGAGGAAATGTATGCAGTTTTAAAAGATAATATTGAATATGAAATATTTAATTCTTAATATGATATGTCAATTGAATCCAACACTTGAATTGTGCACCTAACCTGTTCCTGTCTGGTTTATCACAATTTTAATCTCTGCGGTCTTTCCCCAATCCTACAACAATATTGCTTGTTGTCTGACTTATTTGAACTAGGATATAAATTGACATGAATTTTTAAACTTGGTGATTGTCTCCTGTCATATGTGTCTAAAAAAAGAAGTATGAAAGGGAATAACTATAATAAAAAAAACCCCAATGCATATTTTAACATTAGAATAAATTGAGACTTCCAAATCTATATTAAAGTAAAATAATTTTCAAAATTTACATTTTTATCACCGAAAGGCAGGCAAATATATTACACCTGACATCTGATTTTACTATCTATCCATTATCAATTACTGAATAAATTTGAATAATCATTTTGTTTCATTTTGGTTCATTTTGATATTCTTGAAATTTCAAATCGTTTAAACTTTAAATCAATTGATTTTCTTTTATTTGTTTATTTTTTGATCTCATGAATTAATTTTATTAAGAGATGGATATCTTATAGGAGGCAAACTTGGCAAAGCTACAAATTCAGTTAGATTCTGTTATCTGCTTATTTTTGTTCTCATGAATTGATATTATTAAATAACGTCTTACAGGAGACAAACTTGACAAATTCATTTAAAATGGCATTGAATAATGAATATAAAACTATTAAGATTTGAATATTTGTGTGGGCACCAATACGTGTATGTATTTATGTACATGTGTATCTGAATAAAATCTCCTTGTACATGTATCTGAATAAAATCTCCTTGTGTTAAAATTTTGTTTCTTCAGACTTGACACTGGATTTAATCTCTGGATTTAATTTCAAATTATACCATTTCTTATTGCAGTCATAGTTTTTGATAGGAATAAATTCCGCACAGGACTAGTGTGGAGTGGGGCGGAGGTATTTACTGCCTGATTATCATTAGTCCGCCAAATATACCAAAATGTGACTTCCTCATTTTTTCAGAAGGATGAGGATATTGATAATATTATTGTGATTCTTGGTATTTATAGATTCAAATATTGGACTTGAAGATGGTTGTTTGAAATTGACTTTCTCATTCGTGAAATAGATACGTGTAGAAGTGCAAGATTGTCCAATTCCTGTGACCGCGATGATCCCAAATTTTGGTAGGCACTACATGTAAATAATGGTACATGTACATGTATGTCTCAAAATGTTTTACCACTAAAAGTAAAAGAGTTAATTGCTATTTTCTACAGGTCCTGCAACAGTGAGAATGGTTTCTAACAATGGTCCACCTCTACCAATGCCAATGCAAGTTCCACCGGGTCATATGGTACAACAGATAGTAGACGAACATGGAATCTTAACACATGTTATACTATCACCACAACCAGCGGTTCCTGGCAATCCCATTTCGGTAGGATACTATGTATGTATACATATTCTTATAAGCAGATTGTGGCCTGAATATATTACTGTTGATGTGTATGTTGCTATATGTTAGCATGCTCATTAATTGATCAGCAACCATCGTCTGTGTATCGTGGTATGATTTATATCTTTGTTATATACTATATATATATATATATTCTTAGATCTAATCCCTAATTTTAGTAAACAGTAAGAGGATGTGGGACAATTTAACTGTCATACAATAGGCCGTTAGATCATCTAAATCACTATAACACTATAAGGATACTAACTTTGTTAGTCACTGAAATTCTGAGATCTAACATGATACCATCTTTCAATTAGTTTAATTTATCTCTTTAAAATTAGACTCCATGCAAAATCATAGGAATGGAGAATTACAGTGGAACATGTATACAAATTATTTTATTACTAATCTGAGATTAGAATTACCATAACAGCGTCAACTGTCTCTTCGGTTTGTCATCATCATTATAATTATACATGTTGAAGTATATATGAGCATGTCTATCTGTTTACTAAGATTAACTAACTCCCTAACTTGAGTAGAGGAAGGTGTTTTTCTAACAACTGATATTAACTAACCAATTCAGTTTTATTTCAAATATTTGGAGAAATACTGTCAATTATCTTCACATATCAGATTGATCCTGATATAGTGCTGGCTCTGGACTTGTGCTTGGCATTAAAATTGAAACTGGTCACAAATAAAGTAGACATTTCCATGTACATAACGCATATATTAGGAAAAACTCACTTATTACGATGTAAATAAGTTAGGTTTTTTCTCATGGTTGATTAATAAACTACTTTATTGTTAGTGTTAAGTAAATTCTGTGGTATACACAGGAGTAAACCTGCTTCTATTCTTCACTTTAAAGCTATATATATGTGAAAAACCTATGATACATTGACAGCGTATGTGGTCTTGGAGACTAGATTCTGAACTCCCCTGCACTTGGAGTGATGTGTAAAAGCCTTCAGTACTTCCCCAAATCCCAGTATATTATTATAATACATGTTCTCTTTTCTTCAGATTAATTTAGTAGTTTAGCCTATAATTTTGTTTTTAAATTTATCAAATTTGTTTGTTCAGTGACTGCTTCAGATGTACATGTACTTCGATTTTTTTTTACCCATTTTCTTATTTTTTTTTTGCTCCTGTGAAAAACAAAGGGTAAATCCATAAAAACATGTAATATAAATATAAATACACCTCTTGAAGGTTAATTGTTACGCCTACATGGAAATGGGGTTGTATTTTGTCGTTGCCGCCGTCCGTATATCCGTCAATCCGTCCGTGGTCCACTATTTCTTGTGAACAAACTACATTTATCATCTGATAGTTTTGAAATTGATATATGTTGTTAACATTAGTGAAATGAAGAAGCCGATTTAATATCAATGATTCTGTAGTTATGGCCCTTGTGTCACTTTGTTGGATCTTGTGAACGCTCCAATGACAAAAGTTATCATCCGATCTGTATGAAATTTATCAGCATCATTTAGATTGGTGAAACGAAGAAGGGTTGAATTTGAGCAATCTCTGGATATAATGTAGACTCTACTGTCTTGAGTTATGGCCCATTTTTCACTTTGTTGAACCGTGTGAATGCTCTAAATGTTATCATCCAGTCTGGATGAAATTTATATGCATCATTTATATGACCAAAACGAATAAGCCTATTTAATTTGAGCAATTCTGTCAATTACTTCTAGAGGCACAAGTATGACCCTTGTTTTATTTAGTTGGACCTTGTGATTGTTCGAATTACAAAAATTAACATCTGATCTGTACGAATTTTATTGCATTATTTAGAATATAAAAAAAAAAAAGACTGTTGAATTTAAACAATTTTTGTAAATTGCTTCCAGAGTTAAGGCCCATGTTTCAGTTTGTAGAACATTGTGAACTATCAAATGACTAAAATTAAAGTCTAATTTGTATTAAAATGTCTGGTAAAAGCCGTAATTACCTACAACCCTTGTTGTAGCGGCTTTTGGTGTATGTTTCAATGTCTGGCAACCTATCTTTGATCAACAGTAAAATCATTATTGGTGAAAACTAGCAGTCTCTTCTGTACATTTATAAATGCATCTAGAAACTTTCATTAATACAACAGATGACTCACTATCTGTCTTATAAAAAATTTGTGAATTTACATACATGTTCATCATATGTTTCAGATATTAAAATACCACACTGCTAGCATGATTCATTATAATTTGATTTCAACCTACAATAACAAATGCATCACATATGTGACTTCTAATAGAGACCATTAAAGAGCACAATTGAAGCATGATTTTAAAAAAAACAAAAAAAGCCCAAAACATGCCTCAAGTGATTGAGATTAAATGTATTGTGTAAAACCATTGTTATTTTCTTTTGCCTGTCATAATTAATTATTAATATACTAATTATTGAATGACACGTAATACTTATTACATGAATGCATTTGTTAAAAGCGTAAACTTTGTCGATATAAAGATGCATGCTGTCTGTACAACTCCTAGAACATTAACAGTCTATTTGATGTCTTGTTCTTTCAAATATTTTAATTTATTCAATTCAACCGCTGAAGTTTGAAATATTTATTTTATTCTATTTAAAAATCTTGTATAAAATATTATTATATAAGTTATTGAATTGGCCAACTGGTTCATGAGTAATGAGTATTAGAGAAATTATTGATCTATGGTTTTTTATTTGATGATTTTCATTGCTTCAGATTGAGATTGATCAGCATATTTTATTGTACTATTCACTGATGTATGAAGCATTGTTATTATGTGTGAAGTTTTAAGTATTTGATATTAAATTTAAGATTGAATATTAATTGCTTTTTAGGGAGGACCAAACAGTGCTTCTCAGTATTACCAGGCTCCATATGGACCGTCATATTCACCACATCAACAGTTTTCATCACATCATCATGCTCATCCTGGTCAAACAGTACCCCCACATCTTCATTCTGGTGTTACCCAGGTACAGACACCTGCTGGTCACACCTGTTCAACTCATGCTCCTGTTCATTCTCCAGGTAAGCCAACTAAGCTTAGGCTTTAAGGTATTAAGGTGCATGTCACTTGTCCAACGCTTGTTATGTGAAGTTGTATAAATGTGTTTCAAACAGAGTAATCTGTCCCGGGCCTCGCAATCGTCAATATCATTTATTGTATAGACTGACACTGAGACTCTGCTTCTGGTAATTATGATATATTTTGCTCTTTGATAATGTTGACAAGAACAACCCTCAAACAATTGGTGAATTAAAGGCAGCAATCACATCAAAAATCAGGGAAATCCCCAAAGATGAATGTGTTCGAGTAATTGACAATTTTGAGCAACTTGTGCAGGTTTTCCTCCAATGCCGCTGATGCAAAGCCATTAGATTCCTGATAGTGGGTAATTATAATGATCGTACAGAGACTGATTTCAAGAAATTATATTATATATAAAAATTTTATAATTTATTGGTTCTTTTTTTTTATGATCATCCCGTAGTTGAATGAAAATTTAAAAAATAGTTTGTAACCTTTATACATCATTTCATTCACCTTAAAAATAATGTGATCATATTTAATGCATTGAAAAGTGAAGGGTGAGTTCAAGATTCCGTAAGATTATTGAGACAATCTTGTTTTGTTTTTTTACGATGAAGACATTGAGGGTAATTGTGGTTCAGGGTGTATAGACATCTCATTAGGTTACAGATTTACTGTGATATTTGGTATTCTTATGGATTTTACATTGCACATACCAGTAATGAATATTATATTTAAGAAATTATTTGACAAATATTTCATTTGACTATTTTAAGTCTAATTGAAAGGAATTGTTAGCTTTGTTACAACTTATACATGACTGTGCAAGTATTCCACTAGGTTTTATTGATTTTATTACTTATATTTACTTCAGGTCATAAAAATAAATAATAATATATCAATAAATATTGATGTTATATAAACTACCAACAGCTGTAGAATATATTACGCATGTTATATTTTACAGTTTGACGTTGTTCTCTCTACTCAACACATGTTTATCAAATCTTGTGTACATTAATATTTTTATCTCTAGTCAAAATTTCTAAGGTACATGTGATTTCAGATTTGTTAATTGAAAGGGGATTCTTGAATTTTCTATCTTTAAAGGTAGATTGGAAACAGTTGTTATATATAATACAGATAGGTAGAAGATAGATGTGTTAATCAATGAGAAGTTCTTTATGTGACAAAATCTTGTAATAAGTTTTTCATAATGACTGCTTCACTAATTTTGACTTGGTGAATCTGGGTTGACATTTGACATAAGTTTATTTTCTTATTAGCTTGGCTACAGTTAATTTTTGAAATACTTTTTAGGTCCAAGTCCTCCAATGAATGCACCAGATGATCGTGCAGCCAGACAGAGAATCAGAGTGAAGAAAAAATTAGAAAGAAGACGAATAAATGAAGCTAACACGCCTCGTATAGGACCAAGTCGACCAAGACGAGGTAATATCTTTGCATATTAGACATACTTTTCATTTCATTTACATCATGCATCATGGATAGCACAGGGAGGGTTGCTGACTTGCAAGGAACAGTGTCTAGTCATTCAGATGGGACAAAATACGTCTGGTGAATTTGATGAGGAACAGATGGAAAAAATGCTGTCTGGCAAAGTTTCCCTTACAGCACATTGCATGACATGTCTGTCTTCATTACCCTTTGTTGACGCAGAGAAGTAGGACAGTTGTTTCATTTTGTGTGTGGGCTACCTTTATATTATCAAGTATTTTCAGTTGAATCATCTCCCTAACCTGATCAGTCTGTCTGTTGGTTCCCAAGTTCCCTCCCACTGATAGAATCTGTTGCGTGCAAACCACTTATAGAAATACATGACAGCCAAAAATGACATGTTACATTGTTTTATTGATCTAGATAAAGAATACATACAATATATTATTATACTATACCTACATGTATATAGATAAAGAATGCATACAATATATTATACGTACATGTACATAGATAAAGAATACATACAATATATTATACTATGCCTACATGTACATAGATAAAGCTAATAAAATAGTAGATATTGTTACTGATGTCCAACTACAGCTGAACAAACTTATATTTATAGATTTCACTGTCTCTAGTAAAACATTATTATTGACTTCACCATGTTTAAATTATGTATATCGGTAAATCAATAATTTTGTGGGTTTTTTCTTCCAGTCAATGGTGATGTTCATCATCCTACTATGACATGTGGGGGAATTTCACCAACAGAAAATGGACCGATAGACTCAGAAGATGACAACACGTTTATGTTGCAATATTTATCAAATATGCCACTGCCAAAGGTATGCCCCTAGTCTAAACCCAATTCTAATTTTTCGTTGTCGTTCGACGCAAATTTAATGTTTGTGACCAAATACACCAGAAGCATTTTCTCATTAAACAAATGAATTGTTGTTTGCTGTAATTTTATGTGGAGTTGGATAGTCGAATGGTTAGCCTGTTGTTTCGAAACCCTGGTTGTACGTGACCAGGAGTAGATTCGCCTGTACAAACTCATGGATTTTCTGCGGATCCTCCTGTTACCGCCCACTGCTAAAGACCTCTACGCGCAAGAAAATTATTGAAATGAAATTAAACCGTATGTTAGTCCCGAAATGACCTAGTTTGTGTCCAGTGGATGTTAAAGCCCATTTCATTCTGTCTCTCTCGGTAATTTTATATAAGCAATATATCAACTTAACAAATTTTTAGGCCGATACTGTAACAGTAGGTCTAATATGCCAAACAGAATTAAAGTAAGGTGGTTGTTTTACCATCGTCAAGCTTAGTGTCGTACACTTGCTAGTTACTGAGGGGTTGGATGGCTGAATGGTTAGCACGTGTGCGTTATATCGTAAGGTGTGTCATTGAATCAACTGACCTGGTTTTGATTCCCTGGTTGTAAATTTCAACTAGTTATAATTAGATTTTAACATTTGACACTGGGGTGGACAGCCAAAGTGTGAGCGTGTGCTCGCTGCATATAAGATCTGTCACTGAGTCAACTAACGTGGTTTCGAATACCTGGTTGTACGTGACAAGTAGTAGGGTCATCTGTCCAACATCCAACCTCGTCGGTTTTCGCTGGGTCTAGATTCCTGGCACTGCTAAAGACACCTACTCACGAGCAAATTGTTGGAAAAAAATTAAACCATATGTTAGTCCCAAAATGACCTAGGGAACATTAAACCCTGCTTTTTGTTTCTGGATCATTCAGTGTCAAATCACCCAGTTAGTTAAAACGTACCCCTTCGATTCAGCTGAAATATGCCTATTCGAGTAGGAAAAACTGATATTTCAAACGCATGAATTTTGAAGTGTTTTGTTTTTAGAGACATTGTAACCTGCTGCAATTATGTTTACATCTATTATATGTAATTTCAAGGTCTTAATGAAGGTTATTAAACTACTTCCATCATCAATGACCCAGTCTTTGCACTATTCCCATTCCAGAAATTTATACTTATTATAGCAATCTTGACTTATTGATTGCTGAGTAATGGTCAAATGAATAATAGGGACCATGTCATTTTGATCGAAATTCCCAAAATTGAGACAGCCATATCTCGACAACCATTGGTCGGATCAAGTTAAAATTTGAAATATCAGTTTTTCCTGTCCAAATAGGCATATACGACCTACATTTCAACAAAATCAAAGGGGTACAGTTTAACGTTTACATTTTTTGGGTTGGAATGACCCTTCTCTCTCTCTTTACTAGTTACTACATCATTCGATATTCAATTACACATGTTTATTGATACTTCTGTTTTGGCTTGTAGGTATGTGATATTGAAACACGTAGTGCTCTTATACAAGTAGCGGCACCAGAAGAGGATGCTGAGATAGATTTTGATACTACAGATATTAAATATGAACTGCTGCTCTCAGATAAAGGAAGAGAGGCTAAATATAAACCAGTTTACAGGTTAGTCATTTTACAGTCCTCGTTAGCTATATTATGTCAATTTTTTTTACACTGTCAAACCAGAGCGAAAGAAAATGGCCTAATTTGCTTTTGGAAAATCAGTGGTTTTAGTTGGAAGGCTTCTGATAGTTTGAAATTGAAACAAGTGTATGCTGCAATGCAGCTGTCATTGGAAAAATTTCCTTCACATCACACTGCATGGCATTTGCCCATCTCCATTGTGTGGTTGCTGCCTAAAACGAAGATACGTTATATTATTTTATCAACACCCATGACTGTCTCCGAAAAAATACAAGAGCTTTCCATTAATGTCTCTATTTGAATACAATTGCCACTTTCTGTAGAAAATGAATTGCATCCATTACAAACCAAATCTTCTGTCAATGTTGTTAGTGAATCTCATCTGAAGAAAGTTAAGGTGTTTAACATACACAGAATTTGTTTTAATTTTTATTTAAAGAGCTGTTTTCTAAACAATTGAGAATCAGTTTAAAATGAACTGTTAATGTTATATTTTATAGTGGTGATGCTACAGAGATAACTCTAAAGGACTTAAAACCAGCCACAGATTATTTCTTACGGTAAGTTTATTATTGGATAGTCGTCTGCCCTTTACAAAATATCTTGATGATCTGTGTAGAAAATGCTGCTGCCATCAGATCATCTGCTATGTTATCACACAAGATACAGCTTCCGTGCTGACGTGATCATTATTTCTATCTCGACTAAACTATTGTAACAGTTTTCTCACTGGCCTAACCCAAAATCAACTAATCCCAAATCTCACAGCAAGAATGGTCACAAGAGCATGTTTCGTGGATTTGATGCTTTATAAATTGACATATTATTATTATTTTTATGTTAATTATGTAGTTTTATTGTATATGATTAATTATATCTATTTTGTTAAGCAACTAACTATATTCAGTTTCTTGAAGCAATGGTTACAAGTGCTACCATATTGTTATCCTTTATAACATCAAAGTTATTTCCTTGCTCACTAATAAAAACAATGAGAAAATAATAGTCAGAAAAAAAACAATTTTTAATAGTTGAACACATTTCCGTTTATTGATATTATATTTCTACTATTACTTCCTGATGTCATTAAAACTGTAAATCATGCTGAAGGCCATATAAAAAATATATTATGTTCATCAATATCATATTTTTTTCTATTATTAGATATAGTAGTATTAAAACAATGAATTGGTAACATGACTATAGTTCTTAGATATCGCCTCAATACTGATTGTTTTTTTTTTTAACTTAGTAAAACATTCTCATGTGTTCATATTTTTTGCAGTAAAGGGAAATAACTTTTTTAAAGCATTTCAGGTCGAAATAAGAATGGATCCTATTGAGTAATAATGACATTTATGTCTGAATTTTAGATTTAATTATCAAGTATGCAATTTCCCTCAAATGAATGATGTTCAGTGCCATTGACCAACATTTGTTCAAAAGAGATATTGACCCATACATCTTGAGTTGACAAATTGGCGATGTCAGCCATTTCTGTACCTTGTGATTGTTAGCGAAATACTGATTCGATTTCCAAATGAAATGTTTTGCCCTTTGTTGAAATTCAGTGCAAACGAGACCTACACGAACATTTGTTGGTCAAACATTGTTCAGTCAACGAAATCTGACGCTCACCAGCTAATTTTTGTCGAAAAACATTGTTTGGCCAACAAATGTAAGCCAGTCTGCTTCAGGTTTTATTAATTCGAGTTCCTTTCTTCTATTGCTTATTTTTCGATTGTTTTTATTTCTTAGACAAACAATTATTTTTTCTAATCATATGGGTGTCTACAGTACCAATATTAGATTATTTATATATGGGAAAACCCCAAAAGAATTTAGCTTTTCAATATGCTCTTTTAATTGTTTTAGTGTGTGTACTGTGTTAAATGATGATCTAAGGGGATCTTTAACGGAACCTATCACATTCAGAACAGCATCATGTGAACCAGACTCACCACAACCACCTAAACTTGTCTCTAGAACCAAAACTTCTATTATGCTCAAATGGAATGTAAGTTCAAACTATCGTATTTGCAAGGATTTTACAGAAGAAATTGATTTGATCTAGTTTACCTATATTATTGGTATTAAAAAAACTATACCAAAAATATTAATAGGACAGATTACATTGTTTAATGAAAACTAAGATATATTGATAGGACAGATTAAATGAAAACAGTGAGACATTGATAAAGGACAGATTACACTGTTAAATGAAAACTGTGAGCGAGACATTGATATAGGATTGATTATAATGTTAAATAAAAACTGTAAGAGAGACATTGATATAGGACAGATTATAATGTTAAATTAATTAAGAGAGACATTGATAGGATAGATTATGTTTAGGACAATGTAGTGATCAACTACACTCCGTTAATAGAATTAAAATGCTTGGATGAACCAATTAGATATGACAAATTTGTAATGGATCATGAAATGTTGCAGACGGAGAGATGAAGATAGTATAGTCTGAAATTTAATGCTCTTATTTTTTCTATGTATTTTACTATATTAAAGTTACATTATGGGAGATAAGGTAAAGAGATGCCAGTTCTCACTATAATAGTTTAAAACTAGATAGTGTAAAGGTAATTTGCTGAAAATTTCAGTCAAATTGGTCCACTATTAGCCGAGAAAAAAGCGTTTGAAATATTCACATAGCCTCGGTCATCATTACTCAAATCAATAATATAAACAGCTTAGTCTCGATTATCCACTTGATTGATTTGATTATCAACGGCCATTAAGCGGCATATAGGAATTCAATCCGCCAACATCGAAGGCTAGCCTTGACTTTAAGAGTTTATTATGGTCTGGATATGTTAATTAATGTCTAATTGATTATTTAGATAACATCTCAGGCCTAAAGAAAGACCTGTAATAAGCAGATTTTGCTCTTGCATAATGCTATTTTAACATTTTAACATTTTTATATTTTTAGGCTGCTATTGAAAATGGGTCTAAAATTTCAACTTACACATTAGAATATGAACAGGTAATTTTTTCGTACACATTTGTCTACTAGTCTTGATGTGTGGGTGGGGGTAGACTTGCTTTCTCTGGAATGCCTGATACCACTTTGCATAAGAGAGAAATGGTTTTCAACTAATCTGAAGAAAACTGCCAATAGGGTTTTGATAGTCATTCATATATTTGGTAGCTATTGGCTGCCTTGTAGACCATTACAGGAAATAGTAATAATAATTATTGTAATTTTCAGGGAGATAGTTTTGTAGAAATATACAATGGTTTACAGAAACAGTATCGTGTGTCACGTTTACATCCGGCTACAAGATATACATTTAGATTAGCTGCAATCAATGGAATCGGAAAGAGGTGAGATTAAAGAAATGGTGAAGAATTTGAATGTAGACATTAAATATTATCGGAATGTATAACTATAATGGATAAATATGGTCCTTAAACAAAGCCTGCACAGTCAGTTAGCTGCTGACAGCATGCTTCCTGTACTTAATGTTTTTTTTATACAACAAGCTTCAAATGTTTGTTTAGTGTAATAAGTGTTTGCTACTTGGACAATTTAGTGAGCACACTTTTGTATAGTACATTCAATTATCATTATATTTAATATGCTTATATATTGTTGTTGCTGTCCAACTGCTTGCAATCACGGGGGTTGGGATTGCCTAGTGGGCTAGAGTGCCGCGCTTCGACCTCCTCTGGCCGGTCACCTCTGGCTTGCGGCTGTGGTTTCGATTCTTGGTGTGAGCATATGTGGCATGGAGGTAGGGGCCCCTTCTCAATCAACCTCATGGGTTTCCCCCGGGCACTCCGGTTTCCTCCCACTGCTAAAGACCCATACGCGCAAGCGTATTATTGAAATAAGAAACATTGAAACCATATATGTTAGTCCCAAAATGACCTAGTTTGTGTTGAGTGGACGTTAACCCCATTTCTCTCTCTCTCTCTCGCTTGCAATCACTCCACAAAGTTTAGATTTTTATTGTGAACTTTGATTGGCATTCAAATGTCGCTATCAATTTCTTAATCATCCTTCAATTATTTTTTGAGTTATTGCACTGACTCTTGAAACATCGTATGTCAAATCCAAAGTTATTTTTTAGAAATTCATTTGAAAACAAAATTGATTGATGACAACCTTTATAAACTGGTCAGATGACTAAACTGTTGGTTGTGGTAGTTTTGTAGCTTGTTATCAGTCTTTGACTTAATGATTATGTATTACAGTGAGTTTAGTGAACCAGTTAGTTTTTATACTAGTGGTACTGTACCATCACAACCAGATCCACCAATGTTAGGCTCACAGTTTGTTTATGCCTTAACATTATCCTGGATTAAGCGACCCAATGACGATCAGTTTCAATTACAAATGGAAGATGAGTCATCAGTAAGTATGTTTATGATTGAAATAATAAATGTAATTACAATGTCTTTGATAGTTCTCTTCCTTTGACAGTTTTCTTTGATAGTTCAGAGCTGAAATACATAAACCTTTATTAGAAATATATTCAAACTACTACAAAAAATATGTTAGCTTATAATAAAGCTGTGAATGGGAAAACTTATTTGATTTGGTATCTAAACATACTGTCATTGTGGATACATCCTACACTTAATCTCTTGCTAACATTTCCTTCTTACTATATTCATTTTATTGTGCATAAAAAAATCATTCATTTAGTTAATAATAAAGGAACACAAACCATTGATCTGTTTTGGTCAAATTTTATATAAAACATTAAACTTTTATTTACAGGGTCATGGTTTCTTATCTGTTTATAATGGATCAAGTTTGTCTTTCACAATCCGTAATCTGCGACGTAATACAGAATATAAATATAGAGTAAGTTTTATATATCCACAATACAATAAATATTATTTTTATTTATCTTTTACCAGGGAGTCATATTTTTTCCAGTCGTTGATCTGTTAGAATTAAATTTCTTTATATTGCATGCCAAATAGTGGAACATATTTCGACACTATTGTAGTTATCAAGGTATTCAGTATCCCTCAAATGATGATCAGTGGTCTGACTCTGTGATTTTAAATAAGCTTACCATGGTTGTGCTTGTTGTTATGCATGCATTATTTCTTGTAGTTGGCTGCCAAGAATGACGAGGGTCAGAGTAAATGGAGTGATGTTGTGTGTTATAGAACGTTACCAGAGCAACCATCAGTTCCTGCTAAACCTCAAGTCAAAGGTCGATTACAGTCTCACAGCTTCCGTGTTACATGGGGTAAGTAATTGTTTCAACTGAATCTTTTTTGTCAAAGAATAGAACGCTGGTCACCGGTATACAAATGAATCATTAAGATTTAATCATATATCTGATAAATCACAAATTTATTTTGTTTGCAGTGTTGTGGCTAGACAGTTTTTAATACTCTGGGTGCTGACCAATGTGTAAATATTATCTGAACACAGTCTTTGCTCAACAATATGATTTCATTAACTTCCACCTTTTAGGGCCGATTTCCACCCAGCATGACACAATGTAGAGCTTCAATAAGCAAGAAATAAAATATTCAATGAAAGCTGTTCCACTTGTCGTTATGCTCCCTAGTGTGACTACGGTATCTGTATCATCAACAACACATCAATCCCCATCTGTTAATGCAGCAAGATACCGAATAATATTTTGTATAAGAAATAAATTTTCATTTTCCTGAAATTCGATTGAGTCAAATTTGTTTCCAAAATTTGCTCTGATTTCTGTAACATTTTGTGAATGGGAAATCTTACTTTTGGATAAAGTTGGTTGTGATGTCATGTTTGGTGGACATTGGTCATAACTTAACAAAATTATTCAAATATTTCTCGAAATTAGATTATTATTTATTGGTTAATCCTATATTTAAAAGAGCTAAACCTCTTTGATTTAGGTCAAAATAAAATTTTTGCCATAAAACGGTGACACTTAAATGCACAATTGCCGTTAGCTTTAACTTTATTTAAAATCAGTTGCTTTTCTAGTTTTAGTTTCATTTTAGGCATAAAATGGCGAAAATTGCATTGAACACATTAGCTACATCGTCTTACAAAATGAACTTTATTCTCTCCATTTATATTTGGCCCAAATCAAGGAGGTCATGCTATTTAAAACTACTACTAGGCAAGGCAGCTTTTTCTGATAAACCTTCTTTTTTAAACAACTATCATGTCTTTCCTACATCTTTTTGAATTAAATGAAATTCTCTTCATTTCTATCATGCTGCTAAAGATGTACATTCTATTATTGAAGTCATGAAATGTTTCCATTGATATGACACTTTATCTTGCAATGGTGACTGAAAATTTGGAATTCAATAAAGCTTACCCTTTATATAAACTCTGTGGCTTATGAGGGATATAAGATCGCTTTCTAGACTCCTACTTCTATCTAATATCAACACTTAAAGCTTAAGTCTGATATCTCATTTTTAAAAAAAAAAACAACATTATTCATTTATTCTCTGAATCAATTGATTTGAACAAAGAAGATAATTAAAAATTAGACAAATCTGTCTTTTCTAAGTTGCCTTTGGCAATATTAACTTCATATTTCTACTTTATCCAGGTACTTTTTTAACCCCTGCATTTATTTATCACCTTCAGTATACACAGATATAAAGTTGAAAATATTAGTGGTGACGTTAAAGTATCGTCCCATTCTTTCCATTTGTAAATTCATTAGACATATCCATTTGTAAAATGTTATCATATTGTGAAAAGAAATGTCTAGCTGGAACACTGTATGCTATATCGTGGGGGCATGAAATTGTTATGGCCTCTGGCTTTATAATACTATATTGTACTGTCAGATATGAAATCATCATGGTTTGTGTGCATGAACATATTATAAAATGACCTAAAGTTACATATACATGAGTTTCCTGATGTTAAGTAGTATTGCCGGGATTATATTAAACCCTGACAAATAATCCACTGTTTCCTAGGTATTATTATTTTCATATTTTCTGTAATTGTTAGTTTGATGTTGCAATAAATAATATATTGTTTAATATAAGTGATTGAATGCTAAGTGCCATTATTATTATGTACAATGTTTAAATGAAGCATTTTAAGGTTTAAACGAAGCATTTTAATGTTAAATGAAGCATTTTAATGTTGAATGTTTAGATGAAGCAGTTTAATGTTTAAATTAAGCATCATAGTGATGCAATGTTTAAATAAAATGTTTTGATATTTAAATAAGGCATTATGTTTAATATTTAAATTAAACATTGTAATGTTTAGAATAAACATTGTAATGTTTAGAATAAATATAATAAAGTTTGAAATAAGCCCTATATTATTAAAAGTAAGTAATACAATGTTTTAAAGCAAGCATATGATTTATAATTAGTACATAAATATTTGTAGATCCACCAGCAGATGAAGGTGGTGGCAGAATAACAAGATATATATTACAACTACAGTTAGATGATGGCAATGGTAACGGTAAGTTCATACTTATTTTTAATTCCTAACCCCTCCACCAAACTGATAGTACCTAATATCTTTTCAACAAGTAAAAAGTATGCCTTAAAATGCCAGAAGGGAGTAGCTTGTTGTTGACATTGACTGTGTACATTAAAGATTCCTTTGACAGATGAAATTCAGGCAGACAGAAATGTGTCTATGCTGATACAATGCAAACACTGGGTAGTACTGTTGACAACATCTATATACAGTATAACTACCGAAATAGTTATATTCGATACATATTAAAGCAGAAATTTCAAATTTTCTAAGAAATTCAAAACATAATTATTTCTATGTCTTTTGCTCAAATGGTTGTCAACTCATTATTATAGGATTAATAGGATTATTCTTTAACAAGGGAGGACTGTTTATAGATACAATCTATTTTAGGGGTTTATTTTAATATGTTTTAAAAATATAACTAAAAAATATGAAATTGCCGTTTTAAAGTATCCGCAATGTCTAAAAATATATCCCACAGATCTTGTTTGCTTTCGCTACATTGGCGTATATTGGACTGTAAATTACTGGATTATGGTTCCTGATTGTATGAAAATTAGTGTTTTTAGCCAATAGACAGTCCCTCTAGTGGCGACAATTATTAATTTATTTTAAAAACGGTTCAAAACTTCAAATATATCACCATTACACCCTATTAATGGTTGAGCTCGAATTTCATGAAAATGGGACCAAAACTGCCCGACAAAATGGCTACTCCTTGTAAATAGTGTAAAAGTATGTAATACCAAGGTTGTGGAAATTTTGATCCAGATTTTTTTTAAACTTAAAATATATGTTTATATCGCAAAGATAGGTGCATCTATCACATCAGACCCTAACTTCCTGTATTATGAGCCTTGATTGTACGAAAAATCCTTTTTTTTTTTAGCTTGTTCTCTGTCCATATCTTGCAGAATGTGGACGTATCTTGCATGGCAAGTTTATTAAGTTTATAATGATTGATTATTGTTATTTATCCTGTCAGGTTATGAAACCGTATATGAAGGGTTAGAGAGAGAACATTTATTTGAGCATTTGACCCCAGGTCACACATATAGAGTTCGAGTGGCTTGTTATAGTAGCGGAGGTCAGAGTGAGGTTAGTAGTTACTTTATACATTACATATTATTATATACATTTTGGCGCAATTATTGATAACATGAATCTGTTAATATGAATTCTAGTGATATTATTAAATCCATATCTTATCATTAGTAACTGTGCAGAATTAACCAATGGGAAAACATTACCCTAGTTTCGACAGTAGAACCTACTTAAGGTGATTCAAGGTATAAAAGATAACAGAATGACATTCTTTGTTTCCTCTTTATATTACAACGATTTTGCCTGTATAGTTCCATATTGTTGCATGTAGAGAATGGTACAATTTTTAATTTGGTTATATTTTAGTTCTCAGAAGCTGCTGTTGTTACTACATTACCTGTGGTACCTGGACAATGTCCATCACCTAAACTACAAGGAAAACCTAAAGCAACTTCTTTACATCTTCGTTGGAGTAAGTACTTTTAAGTTTTAAAATTAGGTTAAAAAATGTATGATCAATAAATAATTTAAAGTTAGCATCAATTGTCAAGATTTATCAAATCATAGTTTTGGATTTGAAACAAAAATGATTTATCTTGTTTGAAAATAGTAGAAATACAGTAGAACTTGCTCGGGCGTGCACTCCTAATCAGCGAACACTTGCTTCAACGAGCACCAAAAAATCCCCCCGAGCAATTTTTAAGTAAATTAACCTCTACTAAACACGCACCTGTTCAACGCGTGCAACGGGCACCACGATTAATTCCCTCCGTAAAAATTCTATTGTTTCAACGGTCACTCCTCTAACAAAACATCGCCCATTGTTGAATGATACCATCTCGTCGTTCTTTCTTTGTAACACTACCGCTAATCCTGTGAGTAGTAGTTAATTAACTAGACCCCCACTGATCAGGTGTAAATGTAAATGTAAAAATAACAATCAACCCGGGATTATCTGTTAATAATTTTTTTGTTTTATTAAACGACTAACCTGCTAATCGTTTTCACACTTAACGGAACATTATTTGATACTGACTGAATAAAATGAAAGTACCGAGTTTTGTTACGATCATCTAGTATCTTTTCCATTGCAACTTTGTTGTTAGACGTTTTAGCGCCCCCTATAATATTACATACAGAGTTACACCCCCTGTAAATAGGTGATAAAATCAGCGATGGATTTTTTGTTCATGTGCTTTTTTTGATAAAATAAAATTAATACATCGACTTGCTTCACAAAAATGTATAAATATTATCTAATGCATCACAATGGTAGACAAGTTTACAGAAGTTATGTTCGAGATTTGAGTAAAGAATTTTTCGTCGGCGCAAGATTCAGCGACGGCCAAATTTATCGATGCAAGTATTGATGTTCGCTCCCAATGCACCCAATGCGTAATTAATTTATGTCAGCACAAAAAGCACCGAGATTTTATTAAGTGGTCGCGTAATCGCTAAAATAGTTGGGGTGGGAAATTCTCAAATTCACGGCATTTTGAAACGCTTTTAGACGCTATGATGAAAGTAAAAGAAATATTGGGGGGCCAGAGACCCAGTATTACTAAACAAACACGTATACGCGACTACTTTGAATTCACAACTAGATAAAAAGTACATGTATTGTTACTGTTATACTACATGAATAAAACAATATATGCAATCTGCTATATCTTTATTTTTTGTGGTAGGGGTTGGGGCAATATTGTATACCTCTAGTCAAAGAGCACCTCCATTAAGCAAGCATTTTTGAATTTCCCTTGGGTGCTTGCTTAATACAAGTTCTACTGTAGTATGTGTTGAATACATGTAATCTGTACATTCACAAGTCTGGTCATTGTTATACATTAGGCAGTTGGTGTAGAAATGTAGGATGTTAAGCCCCATTTCTTTTCTATGTTTGAGCAGAAAGACATACCTGAACAGGTATTATCTGTAAGCTAGAGCTCAGTGGAAACTTAATGCCCTTACAAATCTACACATGGGGGCGACTACCATCCTTGCTTCTCCACTGATCTAATTAATACCAAATTCACAATATTACATGTATATCTCCCATGTTAAAAATTGTCTTTTCACACCCAATAGGTTATCCTGATGATAATGGTGGAGCACCAGTAAATTGTTTTGCTGTACAGATGATATCACCAGATAATACAATGAGAGAGGTGTATAAAGGACAAGATTTAGATTGTATAGTGGCAGGGTTGTCACCGGGGCGGCCTTATTTGATACAAGTCAGGGCTTTCAACAAAATAGGGGTGAGTCAAATTCTCCTGATGGCTGTCGATAAAGTCTAGTAAGTTGGGATTGCTATATTGAAGGTTCTAGATATCCCATGACAAAGAGTTAGGAGGTGAATCATCAGGTGACCAAGAATATATGAGATGAATATCTATCTGCCCTGTATTCAAAACAATATCTTCTGTTTGTCTTCTTGAGCCGATATTGAGTGTGACTCTATATATTACAAGTGGACTTGGGTTCTTGATGACAAATATTGACTGACTTTACACTTCTACTCCCCTAATGAAGGGCAGATAACTCTGGGCTAAATATCTATTGGTTGATATAGAATATCACTGTTTTGGTTAACATATTTTTATAACTTTTGACAAAATCCTGTTAGATATCATTCCATAGTTACTGTCTATCCACAATCAAGGAAACCCCAATGCATGAAATTGCTGTTCATTGTTGATTTGAAGTGATTTATGAAGGACAATACTTAAATTTTTGTTACCTAGGAGAGTTTAATTAAGGGCGTTGAGTAGTCTAAAATGCAAATTTTAAAGCTAGCACTGTAATTTTTGTTGATAAGATATGACATTTTTTGTTATTTGGGGTGATAAACTACATATTAATCACCAAATAAATACCAATTTTATTTACCAGCTATGTTCCAAACTTGGCCCAAAAGCATGATAAAAAGGGGTATTGATGACAACAAAAGTAGAATTTTCTCAGTTATGCCTGCAGATATTTTCATCAAATTTCGCATGAACAATGCTAATAGCAAGTCCCAAAAATACACTGGTCAATTTTTGGCTATTGGTTATGGTTTGTCTTGTATCCATGGAAACGCAAAAAAACGATGCGTTTTCTTGGAAATTCTATTAGTACAAGCTCAAAAGATTTATTGATAATCCCACCAGTAGATCGAAAGTGGAGGTTATAAGCTACATTTCGACACCAAAAACGTTAAAAAATACCAACTCAAAGTATTTTAAAATTGTTGTTCATTATTTACCTTCAAACGAGATTTTGCGATTTTGGATTAATTCTTTGAATACGTCGACAACAAGTATTAAAATACAACAATTCGGATGTAAAAGTAAATAATTACTTCACTGCACTACTCCACCGCACTCTAAATCATGTTATGCAAAAAAAATAGTAATCTTTGACCATAAAAAAAAAAATCTGTCATGTTGCTTTCGTGATAGATAAGTAGACCTGGATAATCGCGTCATACAGGGAATTCCTTCTGGTCACGTGACATCTTCCAGTCCTGTTGAAGCCACGTTTGTGTTGATCACGTGACTGGCGTGCACGACGTCATAATTTATTCAACACCTGATCTAGGTCGGGGAATCAGTCTCGTTTGCTATAAATAGTTTTATTCCTCCGCCTCGTATCTCCATTGTTACACATAAAACGACGCGACTTTCGAGAGTTTTCTGAGTTATTTTATATGTGGAACAAGTTTGCAAAGACTTAATAAGATTGGCGTTGAAAAGTTAGTGCGAATCTTAGACTGCTCAACGCCCTTAAGTCTATGGTTATATTAATTAAATGTTGTTCAAAATTATTTATATTTATTTTCTTTGTGAGATTGTTAATACTTAATACATGGTTCTTTAACTCTAAGTATAATTTGTTTATATGAAATTTTAAATTTTATTTTTGTGTATTATAGGCTGGACCTTGGTCTGATTCCCTGGAAGTTATAAGTGGCGCCGGTGTACCAGATGCCCCAAAATCCCCGTCAATAGTGTGTAAGTCTCCACATAGTGCAATAATCAGCTGGGAGGAACCTTTTAATAATGGAGCGGCAATAACAGAATACAGATTAGAATGGCAACATCGTACAGATCAGTCCGATTTCTTCCAGGTACATCATTATTTTTCCATAAGATTCTGAATTCTTACTTCACTGATGGAATGATATTATACTTAATGGAGCATTATGCAAGAGCAAAATCTGCTTTTTATAAGTCTTTCTTTAAGCCTGAGATGTTATCTAAATAATCAATTGGACATTAATTAACATATCCAGACCATAATAAACTCTTTATGTCAAGGCTAGCTTTCGATGTTGGCAGATTAAAATCGTATATGCCGCTTAATGGCGGTTGATAATTAAATCAATCAAGTGGATAATTGAGACTATGCTGTTTATATTAATGATTTGAGTAATGATGACCGAGGCTATGAATATTTCAAAAGCTTTTTTCTCGGCTAATAGTTAATCAATTTGACTGAAATTTTCAGCAAATTATATTTACACTATCTAGTTTTTAACTATTATAGTGAGAACTGCCATCTCTTTATCTTATCTCCCATAATGTAACTTTAATATATGCCAGTCTTAGTTTTAAAAAAATACTTAAAGATGTATTTTTGTTCTGTTTTCTGTCAGAAACAGTAAATTTTTATCCAACATTAATAGATAATGTTAATTTGTTTTATTGTAGCTGTATGCAGGACCTAAAACTTGTTATGAAGCTAAGGGTTTGATACCAGCATCATTATATACATTACGAGTTCAGGTAATAAGACTATTATTATTATTATTATCTGTAATGTTTTTAGTCTTCTTACAAAAACATTTTTGTTAAACATTCCAATTTGCAATAGATATATGGAAATTATCTGTATTACTTTCTAAATCAGTACAACTTTTCTGGGAAATCCTGACGCTACAATTGTTTTGATGTCACATACAGTGAATTACTAATAGGCACTTTTTTATACAAGTATATTTTAAAAGAACCATATATATTCCTGCATTATTCCTTATGAATTATGCTATGTAAAACTAGCAACACTTAATATCACAGGTTACGACTTGAGAACTTGTTTATTGCCTTTTTGTTGAGTTGGTGACAAGACAGCAGACAAGTTGTTTGGATTGTACAAAAAACTGGGGTCTTGTGTATACGTGTTTGCACGTAAAAGATCCCTTGACAATTGGAATTTGATAAAAGAGTAGGATTAGTGCCGCTGCAAGGGCAAAATTTCCCTCATAGCACACTGTATGGGGGATGCTTGTCTTCAATATCACAGTTTAGGAGCACAACAGTAGGACGTAAACACCCGTTTCATTTCATTGTATAGTTGTAACCAGCATGATTTACCATTGGTCACCTCTGGCTTGCGGCTGGTGTGAGTGTATGTGGCATGGAGATAGGAACGCCTTTTCAACCTTGTGGGTTTCCTCCGGGCACTCCGGTTTCCTCCCACTGCTAAAGACCCCTATGTGCAAGCGAATTATTGAAATAAAATTAAACCATATGTTAGTCCCAAAATGACCTAGTTTGTGTCGAGTGGATGTTACACCCCATTTCTCTCTCTCTCTCTGATTTACTATTATATTGTTATGATTACAGGCTGTGAACAGTGCAGGCGCTGGCCAGTTTTCAACTCATGCAACCTGTGTTACTCCCCCTTCTAGTCCATCTTCTGTTTCTACAATAAAAACTACCACAACAGCCACATCTATAACTATGACATGGCGAGAGCCGGCCAATAACGGTGCCGAAATCATGGGATATAATATAGATATTGGTGATAAAATAATCAACGTTGATCGTGTTACGGAACATGTTATTGACGATTTACAACCAGAAACTGTCTACAGGTTAGTTACACAATGTTACTCCAGGGATAAAATAATACAGTTGTTTTGGTTACCTACCACAAACCGAAACATAGGAATCTTTTCACATTATCATAATATATTTCGCAAATTTTAAGAAATACAACAAACTTTTACTTGACCTGGATTATTGTGAAAAATTGCAAATTTTAATATCATTAATTTAAATAAACTAGTCTCAAATCCCATTGAGAAATGTTACATGTAGATAAGGACTCTAAATAATTAGACTGCAGATATTAGGTCTGTCACTATTCTGAATTTTGGTTTGATCATATGATTGTAAATAGACGATAAGGTTGTTTACTTCTTAATTTACATACATTGGAGTTCTTTCATGGAGTAGCATATATCTGTATTGCTGACCCAAAAAGGTGTAAAGAGAAGTTCAAAGATCTTTTAAAGCAGAAATTGGAAGCTGATTGGACTATCAGCTACCTGGTGGTCTGACTATAGCCTGTGCACATTGTTTAATAGCAAATCGTGCTTTTTACTTCCATTGAGTCAACTGACATGGTTTTGAATCCCTGGTTGAACATGGCTGTCCAACCTCGTTTGTTTTTGCTGGGTCCTCTGGCTTCCTTCCACTGTTAAAGACCTCTATGCACAAGTGAATTATTGATGTAAAATTGTTAGTCCCAAAATGACCTAATTTGTGTAGAGTGGCCAATAAACCCCATTTCTCTCTCTCTCTCTTGCTTTTTACTTATTCTGTTTCTGATTTATTTTTGTAGAATAAAAATTCAAGCTGTGAATGAGATTGGTGTTGGTGCATTTAGTTCCGTAGCCAAAGTAGTCACTCGATCACTTCCTCCTAGTCCACCTAAATTACAATGCTCTATGGTTGGTTCCAACTTTCTCAAACTTAAATGGGGAGATGGTCGCAATCCTGATTCATTATCTTACACACTGGAAATGGAAAAACCAGACAATAGGTAAGTGATTGTTTAGGTGAGGGTTTGGTTTGGGTGAGAAACAAGGTAGAGTTTCTGAAAAATGGGTTAGGGTTATAAACTTGAAATGGTTCTAATAAGAAGTTATTTTATTTTTCCTTGAAACTTTCAATGAAAGGAGCCTTTACACAGGTGAGCTTTTTGGTCCATCAGTTATATCCCTGACCCAATTTGAAAATTATAAATATAGATATATATATATATTTATGTGGAATTGACTGGTAATGTAACGGTAATGGCTTATGTGGTCATATATACCTACCTTCATACATGTTCTCTTTTGGATTGGATTTGGCAGAAATGCTGCTGTTCGGATAAAATTCTTGTTGTAGAATAACGAAAATAAATGTGTTAAATTTTATTGTATGAAATCTAGGATGGAATTTAAACTGTGACTAAGATTTTTGTATATGTGAGTATAGGTTTCTAGGATTAATTTCAAGATATATAAATATTATTGTGTTCTCTAGTTTCAGTACAGTATACATGGGTCCAGCACAAACCTGTAAAGTCAACAGATTGGCCGAACTTACACCCTATAATTTTCACATTTGTGCCAGTAGTGTAGATGGACACGGACCTTACTCAGAAATATACACATTTTCAACATCAAAGGCCTTGCCTCCTGTATTAAAAGGTAACAATTATAACAGTTTATTATTGAGTTTGTTTTGGGAATTTACTGTCTGTATATATAGTATATTTATATATACCCATCCAACTTTTCACTGTTAATATTATTTGCGAGGAATTCACTGCCCAAACATTGATATTACTATTTTGCATTTGGAAGTGTGGTCATTGTCGTATATGTGGATGATGATGGTGACACACAAATATCTGCTTCCAAAAACATTATTGAACATGCTGGAATTTCATGTTAACAAATCAGGTGACAAAGGCATTAAAACATTGGGGATATAATAAGTACTTTAAGTGTCTGATATTGTTTGCGAGATTTGTTATTAAGTGTAACAGATTCCATAATAAAATAATTATATGTATTTTAGTACCCAAGGTAACGTCAATATGTTTAACTGGGTGTGTAATAGAATGGCAGGGTTGTCGTTCTATGGGAACAGATACTATTGTCTATCAACTACAGATGCAGTGTGTTAATGTACCGGATAGTTTTTATAAACAGGTAATATATATATTAGAACAGTAGCAAGAACTTAATTACTATTATCTCTTACTTTATTGTACTTATTCCTATTCTTTGTTTTATTATAGTTGATTACTAGAATTACTACTATCCCTTATATTATTATAGTTGATTACTATAATCACTGTTATCCTTTATTTTATTGTACTTGATTACTATAATTACTATTTATTTTATTGCAAATGATTACTATAAATACTATTTATTTTATTGCACTTGATTACTATAATTACTATTTCTTTATTTTATCGCACTTGATTACTATAATTACTATTATCCCCTAATTTATTATTCTTATGTAGTTGAATCCTATTTCAGTATTAACTTTATATCTTACTTTATTATAGTTGATTACTAAATTACTATTAACTTTATCTCTTACTTTATTCTACTTGATTACAATAATTACTATTAACTTTATTATTATTACAGATTTACTGTGGACCAAATACATTTTACACATTAGACAACCTGGAACCCAAGACAGAATACAGCGTTAGAGTTTGTGCAATTCGACAAGGACTTACAGATGAAGATAATATTGCTGGCGTATTCAGCCCAGGCTACACATTTTGTACACAGAGTCCGGAACCTGTCAAATGTGTGTCAAATCGTACGTCAGAGACTAAAGTTCCTGTGACAAAACCACTGAGTGACCAACAGAAAGCCATGATAATTGTTGTATTTTTTGTTATCATTTCTATCCTGATTGCCTTTATTATACAAAAAGTTATAACGTAGCTAAACCAAGCCTTGTTGTTGAAAAAAAAAACAGATTTATAAATACAAAAAAAAAAAAAGAGGACTATGTCGACCATGCTAAATATATATATATATAAATATCTAAAAAAAATAGCTCCAAGTGAACTGTTTTGTGTAATATAAAATTGTGTATTGTAATAATCTCAATGTAAACATTTTATTATTATGGATATCCTTATTATGGAATATTCTTATCGTATATATATAAACATATACATATTATATATATATATATATATTATATTATAATATATTTTGCCAATTGTAGACTGTAAATGAAGAGACAAATGTAAAACGCATGCCAAAAAATATGTGCAAGTAATTAAATGATACTGACTGATTATTTCCCCTTCTAAAAGTTTTTTTTGTTCTTGTATAAATGAAATTACTCGTTATATTATTAAAGATATTACTAGTTCTTTATTAATTTTTTTTCATTGGTATCATTTTTATGTAAATATTTGCATGTAATCCGTAGACAAACTTTACTTATTATATTATACAGAATATGTATTCTTATTTACGGAAAAAAAAAAAGCCAATTAATTAATTCATAAAAAAAGATACGCAAATTAATTTTAATGTTTTTAAATTTTATAATACATATTGATTATTACGTACATATTCATGTATGTTACGGTTAAGTATGTAACCATTGCATAAATTTTGACCTCTATGTGTCAAAGCATATCTAAATGTTGATATATAATACAAGAAACTGTGATATTTTAAAGATTAACTGTTAGGTATTATAAACTCGAATTCTCTCTCCAAAAAAACATTTCAAAACCATTACAACTAGAATATTAAGTATGTGTTTTGACAAAACATGGTAATCAGTAAATAAATTTACAATGTACAATTTATCTATGTCATTTTATTTTATTTTATTGTTCAGCTTGAATCCTATTGTTATTTTTGCGCCATGTATTCAGTTCCGGCAATATCAGGTTATTTGACCAAAATTGGTTGGCTTTGCTTACAATATGTAATAAAGATTCTTCTGAATATATGAAAGTAAAAAACAGTATTTCTGATTGCTTATCAAGATGAAGAAATGTCTGATTAGTGAAGATGAACTGAATAATGGAATCTACAGTTGTTACTGTAAGAAATCAGTTAAAGATACGATAAGTTATTTCATTGCTGAAATCAAAATGTAATGGTGTTTTTCTACGTGATCTATTCAAAATTTCAGTTTGATATTTCACAGAATCAGGCATTTTCTAGTCTTATATGCTTCTAAAGGACCATTATATGGCCAAAAACATGGAGATCAAAAATATGTGAATACACTTGGTAAGAGTCTGTCTGTGAAATGCAGATGGGGATGGGCCAATAAAGTAGATATATGCTGCTAGGGTGGGGGCAAGATTTTGTAACTGTGTCTTAGTAGCTGAGACCAAACGACCATGGGTCTGAATGTCGCAAGTAAAACAGGTTGAGCTTGGGAAAGAGGGGATAGGTTGGCCTAGTGGTCTAGAGTGCCGCGCTTCGACCTCTAGCTGTGGTTTCGAGCTGTGGTGTGAGCGTATGTGGCATGGAGATATGGGCGTCTTCTCAACCTCGTGGGTTTCCTCCCACTGCTAAAGACCCCTACGCGCAAGCGAATTATTGAAATAAAATTAAACCATGTTAGTCCCGCAAATGACCTATTTTGTGTTGAGTGGATGTTTAACCCCATTTCTCTCTCTCTCTCTGAGCTTGGGAAGCATTGTAAGCCCTTAAGCAGGTACCGGTCCTCAGGTTGTTTTTTTTATCTCCTCCAAAACTATTCAACGGTTGCTTGCTAGGCCTGTCTTACATCACTGACTAGGAGAAAGTAGGCTGGAAATCCCATGGTGAGTTCTTGGCGAACACCAGAATCTAACACCTGATGTCCTGGTTAATGAGTCGGCGCCAAACTCGATCACTGAATCTCTGTGGCTTCTCAGGAAAATTGCTTAAATTCTATATCTTATTGGCAAATCATGATTTATTTCCTCGGAGCCCTTCTCAAATCTTCTGAAGGAACCAAACATTTATCATTCTATAGTCAATAAGCCCCCTCAATATTTGCTATTATGAACCCATTTTGCTATTAAAATTGTTTATCACTAGCTATCAGACTACTTTTGTCCAGTAGAGATGCCTCAAGTACCTAAATTTGATTAACCAAAGGAGCGAAATATGATTTTTCGAAGGGAAATATACAAAATTTAAACAGTTCTCGTGTTCCCTGCTGATAAATAAACACGCCACTGATCTCCACATGCGATTGTCCCATGAAACTGATTAAATTGAAAAAACATGGCTGCTTTTCTCAATCCTGATCTGGATAACTCTCAGATTACAAGGGTGGTAGTGGTGGCCTTATGGTTTAAAGCTTGCACGTTGGATCGTAAGGACTATCATGGAGTCAAATGGCATGTTTTCGATTCCTCTGGTACGTGACAAGGAGTGGGGTTGCCTTTCCAACCTTGTGGGTTTTCTTTGGATCTTCCTGCGGCTAAATACCCCTATATATGCACAGGTGAATTATTGAAATAAAATTGAACCATGTTAGTTCTGGAATGATCAAATTTATGTGGACACACTCATTTTTCAAGGCCATTACATGTCTCAAAATAATATAGAAACAGTACTAGTAGCACAAGATATTATTCAGCAAAGCCCATGAATTAGACTAAGGGATATTCAGAATGTTGGTTGTTATTAGAAACATGGTGGTAGTGACATCAACACTGTTTATACATTGGAGTTTATTACCTTATGTACACAGAAATGACCAAGGTAATGAAAATGGGCATACACCATACAGTGTGCTATGTGGGAAATTTGACCTGGATTCTACAACTGACCCTTATTTCAGTATCAACTGTTCTTTAACGTGCATGCCAATGTGTGCATGGAACCTCAGGTTTGCATCCCATCCAAATGACTAGACACTGTCTGACCTGTACTACTGACAAGTGGAAATCAGACCAGATATCCTCAGAACTTTCTCAGCTAACATCGGGAGCAAACCTGGGACATCCTGGCTGCAGTCTATTGTTTACACAATTACAAATGATAAAAAAAAAACACTCATAAAACTAATTTTTATTGACACTCTTCATTTTCATTATTACAAGTGAGATTGTTCATGGTAAAACATTTGTTCCTTTCTACTGACTTGTGATGTTATAAAATTAGAAGCATTAAAAGGACTTCAGACTAAAAATTTCATTGATAAATAATAAAATTCAATTGAACATATTAAACAAAACAAGAAATATTGGACCGATATCAGTTAAGAGATAAAAGTGCTCATAATGGCTGTAGTTTTAGAATTGACATTGAATGGGATTCATAGACTGTACAATGTTTTGAATTTAAAATATAGTTTTAAAACTATAGTTTCGATATAGCGCTAGTATCTGACCAGACAGTCGAACATCAAAGGAATATCTTTAAGCCAATAACAGAAGAATCCCAGTCAACAAAAGAGTCAATGGGCTTCATAGCAAACCAATCTGATAAAAATACAGATCTATATTTCGGTTTGTTTTTTCGTTCTCTCAATGGATTCTACTTGATGAAGATCTGACCGGTTGTAGTGGGAGGTCATGTCAGGGATCATACGAAAGGCATTTGACCCTATGACATCAGACATTTGATTAACTAATCAGCGTTGATGTTATCAGTAGGATACCCACAGTTCCATGCATTTGCTATCAACCAAAATGCAGGTTATATATAACAACTTTTCCAAATCCTAGTGTAGTAAACTTAAGTAAAACGAAATTTTGAACGAAATAGGATGTGTGTTTTTATCAGACTGATAGCCTACAGGAATAATAAACAAACAAATCAGATCTAGATGTTTTAACAGTCTCATACATAGGTTGACAGTAGTTGACACGTCTAGAGGTTTTGTGACGCCCGGGGCCAACTGCTTGTATTGAGAAATACGAGATGAAATACACTTTTAACTCAAGTTAAATAGGGTAGCTTATACAACAGCAATAATTTCAAACTGTAAAAACTTGATATTAATTTCAGTCTTTGATTTGATGCCCCCCACCACTTGCCTTGAAATAGACGCTTGTCGTATGCAACTACTTCTCAAATCCCAGTCTTCTCTGTGAATACAGTGATAACTTCAACACATGGAATGTCTTTTATTATTCTATAGAATTATTACACTACTAAAACTTTTGATCTTTTTTCTTGTTAAAATTCAAATATCAAGAGGTTTTTTTTTTACCTATATTAAATACATGTTTATAGATTAAAATGGTCTGTATGTAGTCGGATATTTTGCTAGTAACCCATTCTCAGTAAGTTTCACACAATGGTCCCAGCCAAGACGGGAATAGTTCTGAAATAAAAAGAATGGAATTGAATTAATATTCTTATCATAATAATCTAATATTTACATCAGTAACAATTGAAATCAATTTATTATTTCCACTTTTATATGATATGAGCAGGAAGAAAACAGTTGACTTGAAATGCTGATGAATTTATAATGTGAATTTAACCATTCAAGTTGAGTATAAAATAGCAATAATACCTGGGCTAATAAGATAATAATATGATTATGACACTTTAAACTTTTAAGGCTTTTGTTTATGACTAATATCTTACCTCTATAAGTTTTGTATCAAATTCCTTATTGTCACCTTTATCATCCTTCTGTTTACCTAGAAACTTTAAAACTCTACCATACTGTTTTAATACTAGTGCATGTTTTATACTAAAACATAAAACCTGCAAACATAAAATTATACTGTTTTAATACTAGCGTAGGCTTTATACTAAAACCTGTTAACATAACACTTGTTTTAATACTAGCGTACTTTTATACTTAAACCTATAAACATAAAACCTGTTTCAATACTAGTGTACGTTTTATACTAAAACCTGTACACATGAAAACATAATGTTCTATAAATTACATGATTTACACTAAAACTATGAACATAAAACCAATGTTTTAATACTAGCCTGTTTTATACTAAAATCTTAAGTATGACAAAATACTGATTAATCTTAATGCATGTATTATATTGAAACTTGTAAACGTTAAAAAAAGTTTAATTTTAATTCTATAACAGAACTACAATGTTAAAAGACAAATTGAACACACTAAATGTGTTTATTTATACTAAACATTAAAACCCATCAAAACAGAGGTTTTGTTCACTTGGCAAATGATATTTCAGGACATTTGTATATAATTTGTCACAAACTTTGTTATGTACAAGTATATCAATGGTTTGCGACAATAGATTTGAGGTTGATGATAGATAAGAACATACCTTAGAATCTGTTAATTCAGCAAATTTTAGAATAGAGGTATATGTATTATTTATATCTTCTAGACTGATGTCTGGCAGTTGAACATCTGATTCACTTGGTGATGAGGTAGTTCTATCAAGTAATACATCAGCTTGTGCACAACCTATAGCTACATACGCCTCCACCAGATATGATTTCTGTTTCTCCATTTCACTGTAATGTTAACACCAATATTAAATATATTTTCAATCTTCATAAAAAACAGGGGATTTAGAAAGAAAGAGAAATAGGGCTTAACTGCCACTCGACACAAGCTAGGTCATTTTGTTCAATTTTTTTTCAACAATTCGCTTGCGCATAGGGGTCTTTAACAGTGGGAGGAAACCGGAGGTCCCAGGGAAAACCCACAAAGTTGGACAGGCGAAGGTGATTTAGAAAGAGTCAGCATAATCTGCAGATTGTTTTTACTACTTTACTTGAAAACCACACTACCTTATTGCAACATGATTGAAACCAGTAGAGGTTTTAAAAATATCTAGATATCTCAAAGATACAAACTGATACCAAAAGTACAAGTAAATATATTAACCATCATACTATAAAATCATACAATATGGATACAATAAGGGGAATTAAACAATAAACTGGGCAATTTTGTCTCTATATTTACCTTTTAATAGTGCTAGCATTAGGGCGTATATCTGACTTCATACCAAAGTACTGTAATAAACTATTTTCATCTATTTTAGATAGAATCTTATTACCTAATTCTATTATCTCGGATAAATATTTCTTCTCCTGAAATAAACAAAATACATGATAACAAAACAATTCCAGGGTAGTCAATAGTACATACAAATAACCAAAAATTCACAGCAATGGATGCTGCTTTTCCACAGATCCTACAAATTCTGTCTTGTTCCATGGGTTACATTCTAGCTTTCGATAGAGATACAAGAACTACTTTACCATTGCTGTTTGTAATCTAACTAGATGTATAGATAGACTTACCTTGGTTGTTTCTAGAGCTTGTATTCTAGCTAGATCTACAGGTATATGATCAGGTAAAGTCTGCTTTAATTCATCATATAAACTATGACCAACATCCAACCTATAACAATTATAATCACAATAAAAACATATATCATACACCTCCATTTTTACAATTGTGCGGAAAAAGAAGAGAAATAGAGAGAGAAATGGGGTTTAACGTCCACTCGACACAAACTAGCTCATTTTGGGACTAACATATGGTTTAATTTTATTTCAATAATTCGTTTGCGCATAGAGGTCTTATCAGTGGGAGGAAACCAGAGTACTGGGAGAAAACCCAGGAGGCTGGACAGCCGACCTTACTCCTTGCCATGTACATAAAATTACTCTAAATGTAACTTCTAATAACATTTAAGCATGACTCTATTAATGGAAGTGGGATAAGTTAGATTTCAGAGTGAATATTCTTTAGAATAATTTAGCGTTTTTATTTATATCTTAGGTTTTGCTAAATAGGAACTTGGCATTAAAGTGAAAACATGATGCCATGTTGTGTTCATATAATATAGAAATTAACCTGGTTTACAACATTTTTTTGTTCATCACTGATAATAAATAAACTATTTTTCTAGAAGACAAAGTAGTTTAGTCTTACTTTGATATCCAAGATGTCTGTAAATCTTGTAGTGCTTCTTGATATTCTTCATCTTTTGTTTTATCTTTAGGCTTATCTTTATCTTTATTTTTACCACTGTTAGATTTCTTAGGGCTGTCTGTTAGAACATATTTAAATGGTACGGATGACTGAAAAATAATATTGAAGTAAATAGAAGTGAAATGAGGTTTAATATCCTACTCTTCTGTTCTGGATATAATAGAGCTAGAACAGTCATATAGTCAGAGTAAATAGAACCATACAGTTTCATAATTGAAGTAAATAGAGAGAGAGAAATTGGGTTTAACGGCCACTCGACACAAACAAGGTCATTTCGGGACTAACATATGATTTAATTTTATTTCAATAATTTGCTTGCGGGTGGGGTCTTTAGCAGTGGGAGGAAACCGGAGTACCCTGAGAAAACCAACGAGATTGTACAGGAGACCCTATTCCTTGCCACGTACAACCTGGGATTTGAAACCACACCAGTTGACTCAATGGCAGGCCGTATGATACAGCGCGCACACGCTAACCATTCCGCCATCCAATCCCCGTTGAAGTAAATAGAACTGGTACAATCATATCATTGGAGGAAATAAAACCAGTACAATTATATAATTGCAGTAAATAGAACCAGTACAATTAGATTATTATAGTATTCTATTATTTACAGATACTAGAGGTAAAAATAAATGAATTTACTGCTGAAAACAACACATATTACTACTTCGTCTTATTAATTCTATCTTAAATCAATGCAATAGATCTTTAAACTATATAAGTATGCAAGCCTAGGAGATAACAATTATCTGAATACATACAAGTATTTTCAGCTGTATGTTGATATTTTTTTGGCTCTATCATGCTGCAATAAAGCATGAGTAAATGTGCAAAATTATTCACATGGACAAATGGAGTATTTACCACATGAAATTAGATTAGAAATTAATGGGAAATAACTCCATTTATGAAACGTGCATATCTAGCGATGTTAAAAAATACCTACTGATTTTTTAGCGATATCATCTTTAGATAAAGCAAAAGTTCCTAATAGGTAATTACCTACTGATCCCCCCTTAGGCACCCTGAAAATATAAACAATAAAATATATAAACAGTTATTATTATTAACATGAGACAATATATATTACAAAACTATACAACCGTTATCATGTATGGTATTGTCATAGATGTACATGGTATTGCCATCATTCCAGCTAGCTTATATTAGTGTCAATTGTTAAGCAAATGCCAGGGTATTCTTAAGTTTTCTAGACCACTTCTCATTTCAATAGATCCCATAGCTAGCCATTTTAATGTAAACTGGGACATGTGTGTAATTAGGTAAGAGAAACATAATGAAATATAATATTTCTACTATCAAAGATGTCTGACAATCTTGTATAAGTGGAAATACAGAATGCCAGTCATTTTATTCACAAACTAATTGGATGAAAACGTTATGGAATGAATGAATGAAATTTGGTTTAATAACATGTCATCACCAATTGGGCTATATTGCATGAAAATAAACCATTATGGATGTGACGACTAAATATCAAAAGATCTAGCCACTTCATGTCCTTTTAGATGACAAAACTAGTGTCAATGATCCATGTTTATATAAATAAACTTACTTGTCTTCTGCTAGTGGTGTAATAAATACTGGATTCAATGAACCCTTCCTAATATTCATGTTATTAGATTTTTTCCCACCAGTAATGGCCGTCTGCCAACTACCGTAGATATCTAACTGTACAGAACTTGGTAGTTTATGATGTAATAACATTATCATATCTTTTAATTTCTCTAAACTATCACGTTTCTCATGTCGTACTTGCATCAGTAGTGTATAATCACCCTTCTCTAGTTTTACTGTGTACTACAAAACAAAAATATTGGATGGATATAAATGAAGAAAACTGTTTAACAAGATATAGACAGTACAAACAAACCCTAACTAAACACAGGACAAACATAATACAAATTATAAACAAATGTATTTAGCTTAATTTAAGTCTGAAATAAAAAGCCTTAACCAAATTATCGATTCTTTCAGCTGGGATTTGATTGGATTACAGATTCATCAAAAGTTTCACCTAACTACTATAGGTGCTGCTGGCTTGTTTATATATTCTGCAGAGGATGCAATCTGATTAAAGCACAGATCCTAATTCGTTTTCTGTTTTTATAGTTCAAAAGTTTGTTTTGTCTTCACTCCACCAGGATCTGGCAGAGTTATTATATTACCGGTGTTTTGGTTGAAGTGAGGGATTAGCCAATGAAACGGTCTGTTAGGGATGCTTCTTGGCATTCCATGCACGGAATTATGTGTAAATCACAAGAAATGTCAATGTTTATTGATTAATCAATGTCTGACATCTAAGGGTAAAAAAACACTCGTATAATCCCCTGACACGACATCCCAGTACAATTGGTCAGATCTGCATGGCAGACATAGTCACAACTGGGGTTTGTTTTGTTCAACAACAAGATACTATAATACAAATGAGTATTTACCTGATGAGGGTAAGCATCTCCAGTAGCCATTAATTGTTTATTATTATCAAATATCATCCAGATTTGACTTTCATACTCAGATTCATATAACAAATCTGATAACATAGAACACTCAGGCATCACTTCACTGCTTTTACTCTGAAAATATTCACAATCAATCATTTCAATCAATAATAAGAGACAGAATTCAATAATTTCTAGGAAAAAAATCCCTACCCCCATCAAAATGGTACTGCTATTTTAAAAAAATAGCATTCTTGAAAATAACTAGTGTTCTCAGCATCAGTTTTAAAGCTAACAGAAAAAAAGATGTTATTTAACTAACCTGGTGAAAGTTATAAGTTAGTTCTAAGGCATATATTTGTCTGTTTTCTGGTAGTTGATCTCTAGCTCCTTGTAAGCAAACAACTTTATGTTCTGTTGGTCTACAATATAAACAATCACTCATGGATTACAACATCTTCTGTAAAATGTACTGTGAGCCAGACTACGACGGGACAAATAGAAATGGGGTTTGACGTCCATTTAACAGAAACAAGGTCATTTTGAGACTAACATGTGGTACAATTTTCTTGTATATGTAGCAGGTCTTTAGTAGGGAGGACCCAAAGAAACCTCAAAAGACAGCCGACCCCATCTCCTCACGTACAAGTGTGGACCTAAAACTCAGCCACTTTACTCAATGACAGACCTGTGACTGTGATGTAATATAATTAATAATATACCTGACTGGTTGAACTAATGTTTTTAACTGGATTGATGGTTGAGCATCTTCATGTTTTAATAAACTTCTAATATTATATCTAGCTATACCATCAGCAGCATGCTATAACATATACAATATACAAATGAAATGAAATAAAATGGTGTTTAACTTCCTACTGTTCGGCTCTGAACTGGGCTAATGAAGACGGGCATACGCCATATAGTGTGCTATGAGGGAAATTTTGACCGGACAGTGACACTACCGTCTGTAAAGGGGACTTTTACGTACACACCAATGTGAACACAGGACCTCGGTATTTCATCCCATCCATACGACTAGACAGCCTTCTATCCTGTATCACTGACACGGAGGAACCACGGCGGAAAATCGGGAGGATTGTTCTTAGCAAATGCATTTTTGTAGTATAATATACGCCCAAAACAATTAATTTACAATACAGTGTGCTATGAGGGAAATTTTGCCTGCGTAGTGGCACCACAGCCTACTTCAACTGCCAAGGGATCTTTTACGTGCACATCAATGTATACATACGGGACCTCGGTTTTTCATGTCATCCACTACTAGACAGCTGTTGGGAAACCACAACGGAAAATCCTGATAAACTTTTTCAGCCAATGCAGGGATCGAACACGCGATCTCCAGACTAGCGTGTCAGTGTCATACACACCAGTAATCTAGGCTCCCTGAATAAAACGCTAATTCTTACTAAATAAAACATACGAATTGTTCAAAAGAGATAAAAAAACACTGGTTATATATTTAACCTACCATCACTGGTCTAATAACATCTAATTGAGCACCATAAAATATAACAGAGTAATCTAGAGTTACGGTTCCTAGATTAGCCCACCATTTAGCTAAACATACTTCTAATGTTACTTCTGGCTATAAATATAAACAAATAGGTAGTATTATAGACAAACATCATTACATCTTATAAAGTATTTATATTGCCCAATCTTCACAAACAAACTTTTGTTTCTGAAAGGTTGTACATACTATGTCATCAAATCTGCTTTTGATGAATTTTGATTTGAATGAAAAGTCAAAAGTAAGGACCTGAAACTTTTTTTGTATGATAATATCCTGAATCAAAAGGAAATATGGTACAGTCTACCAAACCTTCTTAACCTATCGGAGCTGGCCAGAATAGTAGAGGGGTATGCTTTACATCATAAGGTCTATCATTAAGTTGAGTGACATGGTTTTGATTCAATGCTTACAAGTACAGTAGTTGTGTTGCCGGTCTAACCTTGTGATTTTTTTTCCAGATTCCTCCCACTGTATGGGAATGAATTATTGAAATAAAGGTAAGCTAATGCCATACATAACTTCTAATTACCAAACATGTTGAAGTCAAATTCTAAACACACAGAATCACAATAAAATTCTAAATCTTGCATCTAATAGAACATTTTTATTCTATTTTGGAGATTTTTGAAGACACTAAAGTCAATTCTTACCAGGACTGAAAATGATTGAGTGGTCTCCCCCTGATCTGTAAGGGTAACAAATTTTTCAAACTCATGTGTTTTATATTGAGTCTGTGGTGATATCTGTAAACAATGGATCATTATTCTACAACTCTTTTCATTGTCTTTAGATTGAATTTTAACAGCTGAAAAAAAACACACCAGTGTTAAAAATACACAAGCTTACACATTAGTCATAACCTAAAACTAATCTTAACAGAATATAAAATCTTCGACCACTAATATGTTTAACTGTGTAAATCATGTTTCTGTCTTAATGGGTAACATATGTTTCTGTATACATGCAGAACTTATATTTCTGCCTAAATGTATAATTTGTATTTCTGTCTAAATGTATAACTTATATTTCTGTCTAAATGTGACTGTGAAGTACTTTAAAGGACAAGAATACTACAAGGTAACAGCAATAGATCATACTGATAATATGGTTAAATGATGTAATAGCAGAATAATTGGTAAGTGATAGCATCATTATATTACATGAATGATGAATATATTGTGACCTTTAATCAAGTACAACCAATTAAAGTACCACCAGTCATTATCTAATTAAATATATCCATTAAATAAATAATATATGATTCACCTGCAAATGAAGCACCAGCAGGAACCTGTATAAAATGACGCTGGATCTGGCCAGGTTTAAAGGTCACTTCTTTATAAGATAAACTATAATTTATGTCATCTGTTATCCTTTAGATAAGATAGAAAAAAATACTTGGTTTAATTCATTCATAAAGGTGTTTAATTCTTTATTAAAGGTGGCTGTATATGAATCTAACCACACCTCAATAACAGAGAGAATAATCAATTTACATGTACACAATATCATCTCTATTCTCAAATATACATCACAAATTACATGAGACTCACAAAAAACAGAAATATGGCATTTTGAGACATATATAAGCTCTAACTGTTTTCTGAAAACATATACCAAGCTAGTTTCAGAGTTAATCTCATTGTAAGTAAATTTTATTGCAAAAGTCCTGTAAATATTTTATCAACAACACTCTCAATGCTAAAGTTTCAAGTAAAATCCTAATTAGTTGAAATACGGGTTATATGTATGTAAATTGTAACGGAATATTACATACTTTTCAGGAACAATAACTGTCACTGGTATTCTGAATAACGGCCCTTTAGCTGCACATTTTATATTATATGCACATACCTACAAGAAAAAATAACAGTATGTTATTTAATTCATGGGAAAAGAAGAAGATGAACAAATTGTATATGTTTTTGTTTTGAACAAAAAATCCTGAAATTATTTTGGGACTAAAAACCAACTCTGAGCGAGTTACAAGCATCTATGGAAAAAACATTACGTTGATTGACAAAATATTTCCAATAATGTGGATGTAGATTCTAAATCCTCACTTCAGACTGTGAGCAAGCAGACGGACCTACAATGGTGGATATATGAAAATAATAGATTACCTCTGTATAGTGTACACCAGCACCAAGACCACTTGAATTAACTCGTATAGAAATAGGTCGAGTTGTATTCATCAATTCTAAATGTTTTGGACATTCAACCCAACTTTCTTCACATAGTAGACTAAGTTGTAGACTCAGCTCTATCTTCTGATCTGGAACTATTACAAAGAAAAAATTTTGCATAAACTGTTTAATTTTAGGACTACATGCAAGTCTGGAATAAGACACTATCACAGACAATCACAGTTACAAATCCTGATTTTCTCCAGCATGATCCTTCTGTTGCCTGACATGTTGTTGTGTACAGATTTGTCTCTTTGCTGTGTTTTTAAATATGTAATTAATAAATGTCAGGTGAAATCATTAGTTCAAAATGTCTTGTACTCCTGATGCGTAGAGGTCTGTAGCAGTGGGAGGAAATTGGAGGGTCTGGGAGAAAACCCATGAGGTTGGACAGGCAGTCCTACTCCTTGTCATGTACAACCAGAAAATGGAAACCATGCCAGTCGACGCAATGACAAACCATATGATGCACAAACCATTCGGCTATCCCCACCAACTAAGTCACAAGGGGATGTTCTGAAAATCAGAATATTTTTTGTATAGTCTAATGTACAACCAACATCATATATGACTATACTATAAGTACTTACCAGTTTTACTTTCTAAGAAGACAGGTTCAATAACAACTGCTGTTTCTATTGGTCTACCATGTCTCTCCATTTCTCTAATATATATACCATGTTTATTACCCTGACAGGTTATATTAAAGTGTACATTATCTTCTATACTACACTCAGTACTACACATATACTCAAACGCCTTCTCTACCTATAATATAAATACACATTTATACTCCAACATCGTTTCTAAATATAATATAAATATATATTTATACTCAAACACTGTTTCTAAATATAATATAATTATAATATAATTATATATATACCATATACTCAAACATGATCTGTTATCTTCTACACCAACAATATAAACATATTTACAATGTATCAAATGCTGATATAACTGAGCATTTGATGCATTGTAAATATGTTATAATGGCATACTAGTTGTCGTGTCATTGTGTCTGTTCTATATATAATTTAAATAATACAACTCTACCTGAACTATTCCATGACCCAAAGCAAACACTTCAACTCCATCAACTTTTTTAGCAGTATTTTCTAAAGCTCTACGTACGCTATATGGTGTATATTCTATATCTTTAGCTTTAAGGGCAGACAGAAGAAGTGCTAAAAAAATCAAAACAAAACAAAACATAACGCTAACGCTACAATATACGTCCACATTCCTGCTTTGATTGATATGGTACTCTGTCAAGAAGGCTAGGCGTTTGGTTTGTTTAGCGTTGAGGGTCGTGCACCAACATTAATAGTTGTCGTCCTTAGAGTGTAAGGAATAACTATACCAAGTTAATCCATTCAGAATTGTGCCTTCCTAACACAAAAGGCAAAAAGTGGGCGTGGCTCTGCCCCTGGGGGTCGGGACATTCATCAAAATCAATAGTGGACGCCCTCAGGCTATAAGGAATACATAAACCAAGTACCACGCTGATTTTAAGAAAATCCAGTTAGAATTGCGACTTCTAGACGACACAGAGACACACAAAAAGAAAATGGGCGTGGCTCTGCCCCTGGGGGTTGGGCATGCACCCCAAACAATAGGGATCATCCTTAGAGTATAAAGAGTAAGTATACAAAGTTTTAAAGAAAATACAATAAGAATTGCGGCCTGTAGGCGACACAAAGACACACGATAAGAAAATGGGTGTGGCTCTGCCCCAGGGGGTTGGGCATGCATCCCAAATGATAGGGATGTTCCTTAGGGTACAAAGAATGTGTATGCTAAGTTTCAAAATTATAAATTAAGAAATGTGGCCTGTAGACGACAAACAAATACATACTAGAAATGGGCGTGGCTCTGTCCCTGGGGGTCGAGCATGCACCAAAAACAATAGAGATCTTCCTTAGGGTATAATGAATACGTATACCAAGTTTGAAGAAAATCCAGTAAGAATTGCGCCCTGTAGGCGACATAAAGACTCATGAAAAGAAAATGGGCGTGGCTCTGCCCCTGGGGGTGGGGCATACACCCCAAACGATAAGGATCATCCTTAGAGTATAAAGAGTAAGTATACAAAGTTTTAAAGAAAATCCAATAAGAATTGCGGCCTGTAGGCGACACAAAGACACACGATAAGAAAATGGGTGTGGCTCTGCCCCAGGGTGTTGGGCATGCACCCCAAATGATAGGGATGTTCCTTAGGGTACAAAGAATGTGTATGCTAAGTTTCAAAATTATAAGTTAAGAAATGTGGCCTGTAGACGACAAACAAATACATACTAGAAATGGGCGTGGCTCTGTCCCTGGGGGTCGGGCATGCACCAAAAACAATAGAGATCTTCCTTAGGGTATAAGGAATACGTGTACCAAGTTTGAAGAAAATCCAGCAAGAATTGCGCCCTGTAGGCGACACAAAGACACACGAAAAAAAAATGGGCGTGGCTCTGCCCCTGGGGGTGGGGCATACACCCCAAACGATAGGGATGTTCCTTAGGGTACAAAGAATATGTATGCAAACTTTCAAGATGATAAGTTAAGAAATGTGGCCTGTAGACGACAAACAAACAAATACTAGAAATGGGCGTGGCTCGGCCCCTGGGGGTCGGGCATGCCCCAAAAACAATAGGGATCTTCCTTGGGGTATAAGGAATAAGTATACCAAGTTTGAAGAAAATCCATGAAGAATTGCGCCCTGTAGGCGAACCACAGACACACACACACACACACACACACACACACACACATACACACACACACACAGACAGGGGCGACGGCATAATACGTTCACATTATGAATGTGGACGTATAAAAATTTGAATTTCAATACTATCAGATATAAAGCTTTCAAAATAAAGTAATAATAAAACTGAAGATAAATTTTGTAGAAAATATGAATATTAAATAATAAACTAACCTATGGCGCCACAAGCATTGGGTGAACTCATACTTGTTCCATTCATTAACTGAGAGCCACGTAAAGTCCAATTAGGAACTGATGCTATAGCACCACCTGGGGCACTTATTGAAACACCCAAAGCACCATCATGGCTGAAAAAGGAACCCATAATGAAATCTAAAAATATATTTTTATCAACAAAAATATGTAGGAAGTTGTGCATTAGAATCAAACTTTCACATGAATATACAGTAATTGTAAACGAAATTTATCAGTGTCCAACTCTTCTGGTAATGATAAATAAATAATGACTTCATCAATCAATAAGTACAATAATCTTAAATAGTAGATTGAAACGGTCTTTGCAAATTGATCTCGAATAATAATTATTTAACAGCGGGAGTGAAGACAAGGTTGCCTTGTTGAAGTCACCAAAACCAAGTTATATTTGTCGAAAATATCAGGACTGAATAAGTAATTAGGTTTCATGTATTATGAAATCTAACAGGAATTTCAATGATTTTGTGTCTTAGTCACAATGTACATGCCATATTGTAGCTTCTTTCCTACTATTTACAAACATAGAAATGTTGGCAGATCTTACCAAGGTCCTCTAGAAGACCATGTATAGTGCATTGATGGTAATTTTTCTCTTAGAGAATATTCTGCTGCCATCATTGATGGAGTAACATGAGCACCAACACCTGTAATTATATCAGAATCATGTAACAAAATTAACTTTTGATATGTGGGAAACTGGTAAAAGGTATAATACAGTTATTGAGATTTTGAGATTGTGTGAGCAGCAGAGAAAAATGGTTTTCATTCCACACTAATGGTTGATGCACCAAGATAAGTCTTACCATACCAGGAAGGGTTTTATGTAAATGCCTTTTGGTAGGGAGGATTCACCATTACATTTTCAAAGTAGGTATTATTTTACGAAAAAGGAAAATGCCTTTACTGATAGTTTGGGGCACAGAATCAAGAATATTGATCAAAAATATTTTGTTCTGTGAACTGTAATTTTCTACAAAAGTGTTATAAGCTGGAAATTATTCTACAAACCTATGATAGCATGAGTGGTGCCACCTGGTGTACCAACAGTAGATAACGCTGGTCCGTTATTACCAGCACTAGATACAAATATCACACCATGTTTAGTTACAACTTCTGATAATATACTACACACTCTCCTGTAATAAAATATAATAATATACTACACACTCTCCTGTAATAAAATATAATATACTACACACTCTCCTGCAAAAAAATATAATAATATACTACACTCTCCTTGAATAAAATATAATAATATATAAAATATAATAATATACTACACTCTCCTGTAATAAAATATAATAATATACCACACTCTCTCCTGTAATAAAATATAATAATATACCACACACCCTCCCTGTAATAAAATATAACAATATATTACATACTCTTCCTGTAATAAAAAAGCAACATATTATAGTCACATAATAAGAAAACATATACAGACAAGCACTCCATATTTGATCAGCTCAAATAAAATTGGCTAACACCATCTCAATAATTAATTTTTATATGACAATTAATAATTTGTGGTTATTATTCAAGGGGATCCTCAAGATTTCCCATCCGTGGACCCTTTTTTCAGAGATGCAGAAGAGAGTGTAGATGGAAACCCTGCTGTTGGGGAAATAATTTTCCTCGTAGAGCATGCGAGTTTTCATTGGCCTGAATGCTGCAGAAAAGTAAATCACCCATTTCATTTTATATAGGGAGAGTTTGTATTTGGGCAGATTATATATTGGGTAGCAAAAGGCAAAAATCGGTTGGAGAGACGGAAAAAGAGAAAAAGGATTTAACATTCATTGAAACAGACTAGGTAATTTCGGGACTAACATATGGTGCAATATTACTTCAATAATTTACTTGCTCGTAGAGTAAATTGGAGGACCTGGAAAAACCAACAAGGTTGGACAGGAGACCCAACTACTTGTCACATTCAAGTAGGGATTTAAAACCACGCCAACTGACTAAATGATAGATTTTGTGATTTCATCTGTACATGTTAAACTACTAGACCACCCTAATCCCCAAATCTGTTAGAGATCTGTTAGAGAAACCTTTAATAGTGTAATAATGAATACCCTGAATTGTTCCAATGTGAGGCTTCCCCATAACTATAGTTGATTAAATCACATTTATGTTCTATAACTTTAATCATCTGAAATAAACAAATATAACTATTTCAATAACATAATCACATCTGGAACATAATCTAGCCTTGTATAGCTTATTAATTAACGATAGAAATAGTGTTTATATCCACGCCGAAAAATCTGGATGAACATTCTTGGCCAATGCAGGGATAGAGAACCCGACCTCCAGGCTAGCGAGCCAGTGTCTTACCCACCGTGTAATTTAAAGCACACACATTAGACTACTTTACCAATCAACTCCGGCTATTAAATAAAGAATTGAAATAAGCATCTTTGATGACTCCTGAAAAGTCTTTGATCATTTCTAGCATTCTGTTTGAAAAAAAAAACCATGGATTTATTAAACCATACTTACAGCTCTGACTAAGGCTGTTCCAGTTTCCATAGAACCTAATCTACTATCACCAATCTTGACACCGATAATCTGGGCACCAGGAGCTAATCCATTTCTCTCTGGTTTATCAGGGAAATAACCAGCTGTTATACATGCTACATGTGTTCCATGGGATCCTACAGACATAACATCAATTGACTTTATTAAACAGATTTCTCACAAAATTCAAAAAGGGGCAAATTTGATAACATTCATATCCTTCTGATCATTATAGAAACAATAATTTTCCAAACAAAAGTAAGTTTTGTGGGTCGAAAAGATGATCTAATTTTGATCTAAGAAACTTATTGTTAAAGGTGTCTACAGCTTAAAATATAATAACTAGATGTTAATTTGATATACAAATAAAAAGACATAATGCTACCTACCTGCATTTGCACAGATCTCCAGAACATTCCCATCATTATGTATATTCACAGAATAATTCAACATGTCTAAAAAATAAATAAAGGTATGCAATTGACATTAAAACTTATCACAGATAGGTTCTGTCTTAATGACATTAGACAGGAACACACATTCAAATATAACGAGCAAACAGAATATTGTAGTATAAAGATGCATTTGCCTAATTGCAGGTCTTGATTTTGGCCTCAAAAGTTACATAATCAATTATGAGACATTTTTTACATGACAAGACCATAATCAACTCTTTATAGCACTGGATGCCAGAGATTTATACGAATTAAAACACGGTCGCCATTTAAAGATTTAATTTAAAAAAAAAAAGTACTGTTGTTACAATAATAAACAATCTATGCCACATCTGTCAAATTGATAAAGTAATTTGAATGAAATTTTCAATATATTGATTTTGAATTATCTATACCAATAACCAACAGCTATTTATCTAAATCTTACATAATGCATCTTTAATACAGTATTTAGAATAACTGGACAATACACAAAAATACAAAGTTATCTTTAAAGTTCATCATTCTACTATTACTACATATACATACCTGAATTATTTATTCGACCAAATTCATGTTCTTCTCTATAACTAGCTAATAATTTACACTGATCTAATTCACCCTTTTCACTTGTATCAATACATGCTCTAAAAAAACATAAAATAAAATACAGTTATATACTGGCATACATGAATAATAACAGAAGAATCGATCAGTAATGCATCATTAGTTAGGTTTTTAACAGATTTTTAACAGATAGGATTCTTGTCTACGATATATCACCCCTGGTGGAAGTGGACCTTAAACTCCAGGAACGAATGAATGAATGAAAAGGATTAGTGCAAAAAGCTATAATTACCTCCAAGTATTTCCGTCATGAAATACAATACAGTCAAAAACTGGTCCAACATCAACTGATTTCTTGTCGAAATTTGTCAATATGTCCACCTGTGCCTGAAGATCTTCACGAATACATTTATCTTCTGGTGACTGCAAATTTATTTGAAAAGAATTTATTATCAATTATAATAGTTTGTATAAAAAAAGAAAAATTCATCAATATATCATTACGAGTTGTACGCTATCACCAACAGTGGTTTTCAAGGAGTTCAGTCGACTCTTGTATGATTTTTGTGATCAAAGTTAGCAATTGCTTGGATTTTAAGTAATTAGAAGAATTTAAGGGATCTTCAATAATAAGGTGAATACAAGGCTATCTGTTATATGGTATTATAATCAAATATATTTAAAAGGGGCATGACCATGTATTATTTGTCTTAATTATTGATCAGCCATCATATAAAAGAATGGTCTTATTTGGATATGTATTAATACTAGCAATACACACTCTATATTTGTAACATTAATATATTCTTACCAAATTAGAATTGCCATTGTGTTTATTATCAAAATTTTCTAATCGTTTAATACTATCAGCCAGTGCTACTCGATGTTGTGGATCCCATTGCTGTTCTTTCCGTTCCTTCAATATACGATCTTTTAGACCTTTAGGGTACAACTCAAATAGAACTTTTGTACCAATATGGTACTGTCCTGTTGGATTCGTCCATGATGCTGGAACCTATAATGAATGATTAATAATCAATATGAATTAAACCCACAGTAAAATAAGTATGATATTACGGAGAACTGTCATCGTTCCACTGCAATCATGTTTTAAGCACTTCATGTATTACTGGTAGCCTGAAATATGCTGTTTATTATAAAGTGTACAGTATTCAGCGTTCGCTATTTGGAATATCTGATTGACAGTTTTTAAATATGACTTTCTGGCATGTTCATATAATTTGTGATCATTCACACACTTAGCAACAGTCTACCTCAAAGACATTCCCTCTGAATATCAGGAACTAGGCATATTAAAAAATTCAGATTTCTGTTAACCCACACTAAGATTTGAACCCATGGTCTTTACCACTCGACTACTGTCAACTTCTTTAAGTTGCACAAGACATAAGTATGGTACCTGAAGATTTCTGCCAGTTAACCCTTTAATAACGCCATTCTGTGCTTCCACAACACATGTTGTGTTAACATCTCCAGAGCCTGTAGCATCAATAAGATCTACAATTTTAGGTTTACCACTTGGAGTTGTCTGTAATATAAGAAACAACATTCTGGAACATTTTTATTTTGGTATATAAATTTCTGAATTTTTTGAGTGATTACAAAATCTGTTGATTGCAACTTTTCCTAAAACTACAGCTTATAACACCCAGGTTTGTCTTGTGATTTTTAGTTTGTGTATCGTGCAGTCCTCCTGTAGGGTCTACTTCTAGGTCTATTTAAACTACATGTAGTTGTGTAGTTTAGTATTTACATGTTCATTTGTAATTTGTATAAATGGTAAATCTAAGCTAACCCTATTATTATATTAGTATTAGTATTAGGCCTACTATTATTAAAAAAAATTAAAAAATTATAAATTATTACTACCAGTTTTGACCCATTAGGCTAGTAATATAACCTGTATTGACATGTTTGCTAGATCAAATATCTCAATAAGTTAATGACATTGTAGATCTGATCCATAAATAATAAAACACACAGCTAGCCTAATATGCTATCTATCCAAACCATATCCTACTACGTACGGCTATCAATTTCAACATTATCAACTTGTCCTCACGAGACGTGCTATTTACCTGTAAACCAGCAGCCCCTGGATCAACACCTGTGTCTAGGATGGCTATCAGGGTCCCATCGCCATTCCATTCAGGATATTTAGTTATGAAGGCATCAGCACAAGTTTCTTTTTTAGGAAGAATACCTTCCACAGGGAAAGAAACGTCAACAAGATCCGCCATGTTGCTATCCGTAGTCTTGATCTATCCAGTCTTATTTCTGTATATCGCGCTTCATCCGCGTTAACCCTTTGAACACTGTCGTTGGTGGTCGGTAACAAGAAACTTACACCTTTTAAGTAATTGTCTATCACCCTTACTAATTATGCGCCACCCCTACATATGAACTCTATATAGAGAGATCTAACAAGTTAAGTTTAGATTAGGCCTAATATGCCGCAAGCCCGCAAGTATAAATAGCAACCCACAATTTAAGAAGCCGAGAAACAGTTTTGCATAGTTAAAAACGTCTGAGGTTAGAGTAAGTCACAATAATATACACCTGGTGTAGAGCTCACAATCAGTGGTCGACAACATGGGCCTACTTCATTATATAACGAAAAATCCTTTGTTTCGGGTATTTACATCTAACCAAACTAACTGTAAAAATGAATGGAAATCGGGACAATGCGGTTATTATACGGTCGACTAACACCATCGCAGAATAACGATCTATTGATTTCAAACAGACAATGTAATGAATGATTTACATATAACAAAGGATTCATATCTTACACAAAACACTATATAAATAGAGCGTCTGCAATTGCGGGGGTGGGGTGGCAATATATAAATCAACCATGGAAATTCATCACCATTGGCATATAGCCCCTACCCCTCCCCTCTCCCCCTCTTCTACTCACCCAACCCGAAAGGAATATATTTTGCCATCGCGAAATTTCCAGATTTTTAGCTGTACGAATATAATAATGGGCTCTGGATACGTGCTAAGATACGTATTGAGATACGTGCTACAAAGGCTGAATATTTATGACGGAAAATAAATCTACATGTCCATAAACTGATCTATAAATCTTTTAAAAAACAGTGAATAAATTAATTGAAGACGCTAAAAAAAACGTATTCTGCTTCTCAGATAACGGTCTATCTAGAGCAGAGCTGTTTGTACGAACCATTTCAAAGTGCTTATAAAAAAATTCACAGTACCGAAACCGCTTTTACCCGGGTTTCCAGTGAAATTTTAATGAAAATTGATAATAGAAAATGTAGGCTACATTTTTAATTTTATTACATTTATCTGCTACGTCGATTTCATTTTAAATTCGGTAGTTGTTGCTCTGCATTAAATCTTTTAGAAAGCTATAGAAAACTGTGTATTTTAGTTATTGTAAATCTGTTTTGTCATCTGGGGTTCCTCAAGGTTCTTTTCTTGGTCCGATTTTAATTACTCTTTATACGTCACCATGACGGGATATCGCTAGAAAATATTTTCCCAGCTTTCATTCGTATGTCGATGATACTCAATTATATATTTCATTTACACCTAATTGTCCATCTTCGTTCCATTTGTCAAAATTTCAACTTGAGAATTGTATAAGTGAAATTAGAAAATGGATGTCAAAGAATTTTATAAAATTGAATGATGATAAAACCGAATATCTATTAAGTTGTCATTGGTACTTTTGATATATTTTCATCTTATTCTGCTCGTAATATTGTCGCAATCTTTGATAGTTTTATGCTAATATTTGTAAATTGTGCTATTTTAATATAAGAAATATAGGTAAATATGTAAATTTGTAACTGTTGAGGTCACCAAATGTCTTATTCATTATCTGGTCACTCATCGATTAGATAACTTTAATTCACTTTTAGTTGGTTTACCTTTAAAGCTTAAAAATAAATTACAAAAAGTACAGAATACTGTAACTAGACTGTTACTTGAACTATAAGAAATGCGATCACATAACCCCTATAATTTTACACTGGTTACCTGTTAAATATCGAACTAGTTTTAAGCTTTTATTACCCATACTTTTAATTGCTTAAATAATTTGGCTCATATTTGTTTTAGTTTACGATGTTGTACATTTCTACATTCTTTTAAAATTACAAGTAAAAAATCATTTATTTTATCGGACTTAAACTGACTCCTTGTGTTGATAATACTATTGTTTCTTTATGGCCGTCATCGTAAGCCTAGACGGAGAACAGTAGGACGTTAAATCCCATTTTATTGCATTTCATTTCCGTTTCTTTATGACTACATTGTCTCTATATAAAGTGCCTCTGGACATGTTATATGCCAGGGTATACTATAAAATTTTATCCTATAATAATTATAAAATGTGGGACAGTAGATCTTTACTTATTGTCTTCCAGTGGCGACAGAAAAATATTGATTTTTTTTGTACCATCTCTGACTGAACATTGAGGTCAATATTGTTACAATACACAGATAAGTACCTATTGTATACCTAGACCAGCTTACCGTGATCAGCTTGAGTACAAATTATTTATAGACCGACTTCCATGATCAATAAATCGATTATTGGACAGATTATACGATTGCCATTGTTTTAAAACAACAAATGTATATTGTTCTTCGTCACAAGTTTCTTAAAACTCTAATCACAACCTGTATCTAGCAGTACGGGTAATCCGTAAAAAAGCAGTGATAGACGTATACGCTTGCATGTACATGAAAGAACCCCGGGCGTATACGCTTGCATGTACATGAAAGAACCCCGAGCGAATACGTTTGCATGTAGATGAAAGAACCCTGGACATAAAGAACTTGTTGGACATTACACAAGTAACCAGAAGTATAGTAAAAAGCACAGAAACATTTATTTGGAAAACAAATTATTTACAACGATAGAAATTAAAACGGACAAATAAGTCCCTCTTGAACAATAAATAAAGGTACATAATGTATTCACAATCTAAAAAATAGTTCCGGAAAGTATTTTAAGCATAAGTCATCGGCAAGTTTATATCATTTTTCTGCGGAATGTCTTTATACGTAAACTGGCAATCAATTTGTCGGTCAAGGGCCTGACTGTCATAAGGTAAAGATGATGCTGGTGGTCCAGGCCAAGCACACGGCGGGGGACTTCCTTGCATCCAGTTTGTGTACCATAAGTAACTCTTGGGTATATTCCATGGTTGCCACGGTGCTGATGATGTCAGTGGAAGATCTGTTGGTTCCGTCTGGTATGAAGACACCGGACTTGTATCAGGAGTTGATTTTCTTTCATCGTCTGAAAAAAGAAAATCATTGATCCCAAAGTCAAGTTATCATTTAACCCAATGTAGACTACCCACAAACCTGTTTTCACCATGGATAACCCAGGCCCATCACATAGTGGGAGGCTGAGGAGGGCATATACCAAGGCGATACCAGGGCCCTCACACAGGGGAGGTGGGGATTGGGGGGGGGGAGGGCATATGCCGGGAGTGACACTTCTTGGTGGCGGCAAGTTATCTAAGTTCATACCAGAAATGTACGTATAATATTTATGGACTACGCTCCTTGGAGGTTAAGATACCAAATTGCCGACCATCGCATCCCCTAAACCTGTTTAAATCAGTTCATATTGGTTATCCATGAAATCCCTATTTTGTAATATTTATGCAGACATTAGGCCTATACTATACCAGTTTGTACGATTTACGGTTATTTTGACAATAGATATTATTAACAATAGACGGTCGAATATTCAAAAATTTTCTTCTTCAGTTATCTTATAATCTTATATCAAGATTCTTCAGTTATCTTATATTCTTATACCAAGATATAAAATTATGTAATTCTCTCACCTTCATCGGTTTGGGGATGAACCTTTGGTGCAACCCCTTTCCGCCATTTAGCTCTTCTATTCTGAAACCAGACCTAAAAGGAACAGTACAAAACTACATGTATTTGCGATGTATAGATGACTATTAGAGATTCCATATTTTATTATATACCGCAAACGGATTTAATATAGCAGAGTAAAATAATTCTATACATTTCATGAAACCTAAGACGTATAGCAAAATAAGCTCCCCATGACTTCCATGGTATTGTATATGAATGAGTTCTATTTCGCAACGCTCGATTGAACTGCATTTTAAAGAATCACCGCTTTCGTTATCTCCGTAACCAGAAAATACATACACATCATAAATTGATACATGTATTTACAACGCCTAGGTATTTTTGTCTCACATTTGGTACATGATCCAAATGGTTACAGACGAAGATATCCTAATAGCTGTTATGTCGCTTTAAAGGGCGTATGGCTTTTTGTGGAAACATAAATAGACATAAAAGTACTTATTAATTTCTAATCAATTATGTTCGGTACTTTTTTATTATCATATTGTGAATCAGCCATTACTATTTACTGTCGCATTGTAATTAGGGGTATGAGTTTCTTTGGTCGTTGATTTTGCATCCGAAATGACATGGTACACAACTCGTGTGCCACATGTTAAAACGTTCATTCAGATGCCACATTTTCAAGGCAACATAACAACATTAATATTGATTGAAATGGATTTAATTGAACTCTAATTTGTGTTTTTAATTTCGAATATTATGGAAAATATTGAATTACAGATTTAGCTCCTTTAAACTAGAAGTGTTGGTTTGACGTTTTTAAAACAAAGTAGTCTCGTATCACCAATTGAAAGAGGGAAAGCTGTGATTCAGAAATGATTATGCGCATATTCTGGATTTACCTGTACTCTTGCCTCTTGTAAACCAAGCCTTTGAGCTAATTCTTCTCGTGTAATAACGTCTGGGTAGGGTGCTCTACGGAAAGCTTTCTCCATTTCTTCTAGTTGATGTGGGGAAAATGTAGTTCTGTGACGTGGTTTCTTATTCAGACACCGATCTAATTTATTAGCCGCCGATACGGAATCAAATCCCCATTCATTTACTCCATTTACGATGAAATCTGAAATAAAAATTACAACTGTATACTGTGCTGATGCCAAGGGCGGGGATGGATCTCCCTCAGTACATTTTCAAAAATCATCGGCACACACGATTTTTATTAAGAAACACAATGAACAGAAATAATTGCAATTTAACTTCGTTAAGAAAGATGGAGAGGTGAGCTGATAGAACTTGAATGTTCGTTATTGTTCATATAAGAGTGATATTTTCTTGGAGACCGGTGTTCAGAACATGTGAACTGTTTAGTCAACCAAATTGTTGGTTAATAGAGGGTGATATTTTATGGTATATTTAAAACCCAAGTGTATAATATGAGTGATTCATATAAGTTTGCGAACATTGGTTTTATAATGTAAGCTGCTCTAGCATTCTCGTGTTTTCATTTTCAGATCTACGATCTCATAGAAGACGGCAAAAAAAAAAAGAAAAAAAAAAAATTGCCTTTAGCGCTGGATATTGGGTATGGATTTAAACTGCGATAACGATATTGCGAATAGAAATTGGGTGCATTCGAAACATCCCTGTTTACAAATGTGACTGAATTCGAATATACACAAATGATATATTATAATTTTAAAAAGTTTAATGGCGTGGATTTTTTTTCTATTTTAAGTAGTTGGCCATTTTATTCAATTAAATATTTTTCTTTTTTTTGCAAACAGTATTTTATTTCAGAAATTCATGAAAAAGGATCAGGGAACAGGCAAAGCCTATAATATCACCTCATATTCCTGAACCAATGGCCCGAGAAATCCTTCTCTGTCCATTGCTGGATTAGTTTCTGATTCTTGAACCTTTGCGAGAGTATGTCTATTCTCCCCGTTCAATCAAAGCTATCACTTAAGTACAGCAACATGACAGTCCTTCGTTTAAAGGTTTCTATAAATATAATCAGATATTGAAGCATCTGGTATCGAAGTATTCGTGTACGATTTTAAAGATGTTGTTAGATGTAGCCTGATTTTTTTATGCCAAAAATAAGTGGGTTAATAATTGATTGCTGGTGTGATGGTAAAAGATGTATTGTAATTTTTGAATGTTTTGCAATAATTAATTGTACTAAACCGTTCATGCCGATCTGACACAAATATTACTTTATCTAAATAAACAGTATATACGATAAAAAAAAATATAATTTTATTACACGGATTTTGTTATTATTATTTATGGCAAATAGACAGAGAAAAGAAAATGTGATATAATTGATTCTAAAAGGAGAATATGGCTGAAAATGGTTTAAGTTTGTATTAAGGGTAAATAATTAAAATCTCACCATTCTTCTGTCATGTTGCTTTTCTTTTTATAGGAATATTTTAATTAATTTCAATGTATTTTTTGTTTTGAAATATTATGCATGGAGACCCAGTATTTCCATGAAACAATCAGAACTTTTTGATCGGATCCGAAGCTATGAGCTGTCCTAAATGTTTGCCCTCCGTGCAATTTCTTGACCTTTTTCACCAAAGTAAGGAAACCAAATCGATTTAAGTCGTTGCAAAATATTGCGTCTCCCGAATCTCCAAGGATCCACTCACTATACCATGAAAGTATAATATCATCCGGACACCTGTTACCACTGTTTGTCGTGTATTTTGTATACGGTGAACAGTCCATTTGCCGATTACATTATTTTGCCTCGACCGTTTTTTCGAATTTTGACTAATGGTTTGGATTGTTCGTACTTGGTTTTATTTCATTTTACTTCAACTTCACTCAAGTATTATCAGAGTTCGAATTTAGCACAATCGAGCACTGACGATATACACAGCAATACGTGTACAATTTAAAGCGCCTCGCAATGGGTGGGCATATTATTGTCTGAAATGTGCATTTCACTTTTTAAATCGTTGACACAATTAAGGCGTATTTCTGCCAATAAAATTACTCCATCAATCCAGACAAGTTTAAACGCCAAAGGATGGGGAAAGTAAATAGCAGAGTATGCATGAAAGAAAATATAGCACAAACGTAGACCATAAAAGTGCATCATTGGACAAACATTTTCACTCCTGCAAAATATTTGACGGAAATTTAAACAATGTGAATAGCGGACGCTTTATAATTTATTATCTATATACGATAAGGGTAATTATTGTTATATGGTTGTAATAATAGGAACTGTAGCGATCAGTGTCACACTAATAGATCCGCTATAGTATTATGAGTCATGGTATAATTGGTTATAATATACCAGATGAACTATTCTCATCATGTTAATAGTTTAATCACGTTTATATTATACCAAGGTATAGTTACAGTTCTACTCACGTATTAATATTTCGTTTCGTTTTAATTTTTAATTCCAATACTTATATTACCTTAAGAACAGTCAATGCAAACGTCAAGATTCTTGTCTATTTCTGTATATTTTGCCCCAGCCCTTTCATACCACCGATTGTATTTTAATCCCGTTTTAAACAGAGTTTCAAAAATAAAAGTCCGAGTACGTATGAAATTTAACCGCCAACCTATCGAAGAATGCTGAATGCTGTATTTACATTGTCTCAAAATTTCAGCTCAAAATATTGAGTCGCTTGGGCGTGAATGTCAAAACTGTTTATCCGGACACGTAACCTTTTTAAGAATTCATTGTCTATTTTTTTGGTCTGGTTTTAGGTATAGATACCACAGAATACAGCTTGGGGCTCTATTTTCCTTTCCAGATGAAGATTTGCGGGTTTAAGTTTTTTAAAAATGAATCACAAATACTGAGTTAGTATCTCTGCAGTTAGGTAGGGGATTTTAAGCGATTTTAACACAAAATTAAGCAGTTTTATTCCCCAAAAAATATCGGGATTGGCCCTTTAAAGATATATTATGTAAGAGCTAAATCTGCCATTTGCAGATCTTTCTGTAATGTTATATTACGAATTATTAATTAGACATTTATTAACATACAAATGCCATAACCAACTTTTGATGCCACCGAGTGCTCGAGATTTTTAACGGATTTAAACACGATGGGTGGTTAATAAATCCATTGCAAAATGGATAATCGGGACTTTGTTTGTAACAACGATAGAGATGATATTCGAGACCCTGCTATTCTCCAAACTGCCTTAACGAATAAAGTAATTTGACTGAAATTTTCAAGATACAATGCCTATTCAGTTTTCATTATCTAGCTTTTAACTACATGCAGAAAGAATTGTCAGCTCTTTATCTAAATTTTACATTATGCAACTTTAAGTAGCGATATACCATGGGCATTTGTCGCCAAGATGTCAAATTTAACACTTTCATTCCACCCTGTGTACTCAGATTGATTTTTTAACATTTAATTCAGAAAACAAAACCAAGAATATGTCCCGATTTGGATCCAATTGGAATTAAAACAGGTCTATCATTAAATGTTTGTTGGGCTTATTGCATAATGAACAGCATAGATTGATGAAATTTCAATTGCACTTATGTTTATAAATACTGAACAGAATTAGATTGATATTTATATTAGAGATTGATCTTTCACAAATGATTCATATTGCTTCCTTGGCGAAGTGGGACTTTAATTTGTTTTATTCGTATGTTGCTAAAGAAAGAGTATAATGATCATCAAAAACACAATGTCTTATTTATACCAAAGTCTCTAACATTCGATAACAGAGCACAGTGGTAAAAGTCTCAAGACTCTTTAAATATTTTCGGTGTTGAAGCATTTGGGAAAAACAATTTCTGTTTTAATAATCTAATAATTCTTTGAATTGAGTAGCATTTATATAAAATTTTGGCTTTTATAATGATATAATGCTACATAGAAACATTGAAACATAGTCAAATAAAAAAAAATACTCATTAGTTTCTGAACTATACTGTTTTCACGAAATGTTGGATAAATCGTATCTTATCTTTCACCTTAATACATACTCGACATAACAGTCAAAATCGAAAGACATAATTTTAGCGAAAAAAATGATGCAATCTATAAGTTAAAAACTGTAACGATTTTCAGTTTTCTTTAATTTAATGAACATTTAATTTACATTTTCTCCCAATTTTCGCCAGCAAGTGTTTTTTTCCCTTCAAAATAATGTTTCGTTCCTATGGTTAATTCAAGATTTTGCTGAATTGTGTTTTCACAACAGTTTATAGAACTGATAAAATACTGTTGACATATTAAAGATAAACATATATATATGGGTTAACAGAATTGTTTATTAAATCTTAGAATTTTCTTAATAGAAAAGAATTTCTTAGGTTAAATGCGAACCCAAACCTATTGCGTGTTATAGTATAGAATGATTCAAAAAGGAACACGGGTCTTATTGATGAATAAGACGAGAAAAGTGATAAGTTTAAAAGGTGTAATGTTAATTTTTACATCGTAGCATGGTGCCTTGCCGATGGATCAAATTATATTTTACAGAAATAAATTTAATATCATATCAATAAGAGTAGGTTAAAACCAATAAAGGATATAAAACCAATTAGGGATGCGTTCAAAACCAATCATGAGTTAAAAAGTGATAAGCTAAAATCAAAAGGAGATAAATTAAAACTGATAAACGCCATGTTAAAATCAATCGATGGTAATTTAGAAAATCCAACTAATAATTGACGAGGTAATTAAAAGCGACCAATTGAAATTAATAACGCATATTCCAAATCAATAAACAATATGATAAAAACAGTAAACGATAAACCAATTAACGATACGACAAAACCAATTAACGATAAGACGAAACAACCAAATGTAAAACGAGATACGTAGAAACTAAAAAAGAAAAGTTAAATTACTTAAATGATAAAACCATGGAATATTAGTTTATTAGTGATAAGCTAAAACCAACAAGCGTTACGATAACGATAAAATTCCATAAACTGTAATCGATAAGCTCCAATCGCATGGCTAAAAAGTGATCAGCTATAAACAAAACCATATACGATTACTTAAAGTCTGTTAGCGGTAAGTTCAAGACAATGAGTTAATATTAATAAGTGAGAACTTCTAATTGTTAAGTGCTTATCAATATAACCAGTCACAGTTGAATTTCGATATGAAATAAGTAACATAAAAGTGTCAACGTTATAATGAAAATACACTTATATTATTCTAGAACGACTAGCTCTAAATGAAATGTGGAACCAACAAATTGATACTAATTAGATAATGATGATCAGCAATTAATAAAAGGATATAACAGTATTAGTAATTGATTGAATTAATTTTGATTGAATTAATTTAAAAAGTTCCTCACCCTTTCTACTGTCCGTATACATTTTTAGGCAAAGTGGAATCTGTGACACAACTTGACTCACTTGCTGGCAACTATCAACAAAAACTTGTCCCACTGAATTGTCAGCTTATTTATATGATGGTGTGGTCGACAGAAGCAATGAAGTCATTTCTAATAACCTTCTATTATGGTCGCTTCATGCACGAGAGAAAAATTCGGCTGAATTTAATTGATCCAAAGTGCTCTATTAATTTCGTCATCAGCGCCAGTGATAACCTTTTCACAATAAAAACTGCCAAATCTTAGACCCCCGCCTTAATTGACAAACTATTTTTGACTACAAATTTAATTGGAGTTTAATTTCGGGCTAGAAATCGGGACCCGGGTTTACATAATATCGGCTTCTGTTTGTTCATATACACTCATGTAGGCAGGAGTCGCGTGGTTGGCGTGTGTGACCTCGGGGGGTCAAACACACTATTCTACGTCTTGTTGAAAGTGGCCTGACTGTCGCCTTCACACGAGCCGATGAGGGAAATTTATGAGCGCTTTTTGTGGTGGGTACTGATCATTAAATTAAAGCTTAAACTGCAAGTTGACCTTTTCCTCTGTTATTTGTCCACTGTTAATGACGGTCACCACGGGCAAGCGGACAAGACACAGGAAGAAGTGGTCACTCAATTGTTTATGTGATGCTTATTACAATAGCTTTTGTTATCGACGTCCATCGCCAGTAAACAAATCGTGTCCACCCCCAAATCGCTGAGACTATAAAATTCTAGGCTTTACCCGCATCGCTCCTAATAGATTGTAATTGTCCTTTCGTTTTTCATGTTCAAGTGGTTAGTTAACGATGCAAGGCAGGTGTTGGGACAGACACTAAAATTAAACCTCAAATATTGTCGTATTTGTATTATTACTAATCATACAAGTTTAAAAGGGTGGAGACAGTTATATGTAACTATAATGATAGATTGCCCCTTGGGTCGAATGTGACTGCAAGTCGTAAAATTGACGGTTTTGGTTTCAGAATCCCTTATTATTTGAAACATATCTTCAGGATCAGCTATCTTTAATAGCAGGGCATATTCTTATACTATCTTATAGTCGTGATAATCATTTGTAAAATGAATAATCCTTATTATGTATTATTATCAAAATTCGTAAAACAACCCTCAACTAATATACTAAGCTTTATTTATTTTGATACACTGATATTTATTATTCTCACTAACTTCGGTTATATTGATAAACTGATATCATGTTTTTTTTTATATTGATACACTAATACTATGCTTTATTATTTATATTGATACACTGATATTTATGTTTCATTTATATTGATACAATAATACTATGCTTTATTTATATTGATGCACTGATATTTATGCTTTATTTATAATGATAAACTAATACTTATGTATTATTTATATTGAAACATTATATACTGTTGATATTTCATATATATGCTGTTAAACTGATATTTATAAGTTGATAATAAACTGAAGCCTATACTTTATTAATACTAAAAAAGAGATAGTGTATGCTCATTTTATATTGATAAAACGACATTTGCAATTAGTAGAAATGAAATCTGAACAAACATTAGTGAATTCACAAGATGTAAGTAGTATGAGGGCTTGTTCAGGGACGCACGTGCGCGCATGCGCGTGCGTGCATGTGCGTGCATGCGCGTGCACGTGACCTTGCACTGGATGACCTTTAGCACGTGCGTGACCTAAATGACCCCCTGACACGTGCGTGACCCCCTGACACGTGCGTGACCCCCTGCACGTGCGTGACCTTGCACGTGAGATTGCACGTACGGAGAGAAAGAGGGCGCGCGCGCGGGAAAAGAGAGAGAGAGAGAGAGAAGAAGGGGAAGAGGAGAAGCAGGGAAGGGGGAAGAAGAAGAAGGGGAAACAACTCTTTTCCATTGATTAAGTTGGCCCTGAAAAGGGCCGTTGGTCCACACAATGTGTGGGTTAGCAGGAGCACTTCGGCTGCTCCCACCGATTCGGCTTCTTGGTGCATTTGACTGCATGCTTTGACCGCCTATGACAGGTGTTCGACACATCTACCCCACACCAGAAACACACCAAGTAATCGGCATCGGGCCGATTCCCCTTAAACATGGGGTAATACCCCCGACAAGTGGCACAAAACCTTTTGTCGTTTCGATCCATTTCGAATGTGACTTCTTTGGGCTTTGACACTCCTATTTATAGCTCGAGACGGGACGAGTCTAAGGTGTTGGGGCGATACCATTTTCCACCAATCAGAATAGCATGACGTCACATGACGTCACAAACAACAGACACGTGATATGTTGTCGACATTTTATTGAACATATTTACAAAGTATTTTATTCAACACAAAATTGAACACAAAGGCATAGAACACAAATTTAATTGAACACAAAAAACATATTTACAGAGCAAAAAAGCATCGACATCGTTGTCCCTTCTTCTGGTCTTTTTGCAAGTCGGGAAAATGATCCCTAGCCCATTGTTCGACGAGTATATCGTTCACACGATACACGTGCCCGAACACCGAAAGGGCGTGCGGGGAGGGAACGTGAAACCGATGACACAAATAATACAAACAATAATGTCCGCAGACGACACTCTCGAGTCCCTGAATCCATCGGGGTTGGTAGTGGAGTTGTAGATCTTGGACGAAACGTCGAAAGGCTTCTCCGTAAACATCAGGGGGACACCCGTAGGAATCAAAGAAGGTAATGTGATCTGGTCCTTCGCACACAAACACGGTCCAGTGTCTACCGGGTTGATCTTCGTCGTCCGTGTTGATGACGTAGGCTTTGGGGTACGAGGTCGGGCGCAGTATATCCAGATGATTACGAGCCCACACACCCCCGAACACGTTAGCGGGGAGATGTTTTTCTAAAGCCCGTGTCAGTTGTCGATTGGAGAGAGCCTCACCAATCTGTGATGACTTGTCGGTTGGCGTCGATTTCCAAGACATTGTCGTATTCGGCAAACAGAACAAGACTGAGGTGATTGGTCGGGGCTGCACCGAACTTGAGTTCCAAAGACAGGTTACCCGCCGCTTTGGGATGAAAGTAGTTACCGTCGGCTCCGTGGTCGTTGGTCAAATCGAAACAATACAAAGTGTACCCATTGATATAGTCGTTGAAAGGGAGGTCCAGGTCTTCTCGGGTGTTTAAGACGGCCACCCGTTTCATCAAATCCAGGTAAGGTGCGATGGCTTGTCGCTGGGGAAAATCGACGTCGTATTCGTCCACAATCTCCCCGTTCTTGGTCAATTTGATGTTTTCCAATTGATTGTGTTCGAATTGGAAGGGATTTCTGTTTTTTCTTCCGTCGTAGGCCGTGTTACGTACCATACCCACGATTAATCTCTTGGGCAGGCTTTCGTTGACAAATAGGTTGTCTAGGACGTGACTGGTACGATTGTCGGGAATGACCATGTCGCGGACCACCACGCGTTTCAGGGGATACTTGGCGTTGGACGATTGAAGTTGCGCAGCCACCCGTGTGTAGGTACTGGGAGCCAGAGTGACGAACGGGATATCCAGGTAGGCTTTGGTGAACTCGACTTTGTAGTCTTCGGCATCGTTGCCTTCGCCGTACATCAGAAAAAATTTCGGGGATTGCTTTTCCAATTTCAACCGCAAGTCCACACCGTCCAGCAGATACCGATCTTGTAAACACATGTCCAAGTGTAGACGCGACTGCAATTCAAAGGTGCGACTGGCAGCAATGGTTTTCTGGCGTTGTTCCAATCCTTTGTTATTCGGAGCCTGTCGTCCACCATCCCCGGCGGTGGCGACAGATTTCGTGGAATTGAACTGCCCGGCGGTATCTTTTTCCCACAGGACTTGTTTCGACAGGTGGTCGTTCTTGGCTCCCTTACCGAAACTCAGCAAATTCTCCAAGTAAGCCCGGTAGGGATAGGTGGGCAGAGAGGTGGTGACCAAAGTTTCGGCATCCTTTCCCAGGCGTAATTTGACGTCTTTAAACAACGAATGAAACAAGTTGTTAATGGGTGCGACTTGACTATCCGCGTCCAGGTCATCCCCGTTGTTCTTGGTCACCTTCAGGGCCACGTGTAGTGTCATGTTGGCCAGATCGATGAAATCGGTGGTGGCATTGGAAATATAAAATTCGATGGGTCCGTCGTGGTTCAAGTCGGGCGTCAGTGGATACTTTCTGATTTTCGTCACCTTGTTTATGGCCGTCTGCGTGTCGGGTACACTGAACAAATCCTGCAATTCGTCTCGCGCGCAGGGACAGGAATCATTGCGCATTACCTGCGTAGCCATGGTCGAAGATATCTAGTTTACGTCGCTTGTGAGAGGTGACCTGTGTCTTCTTCTTCCTCTTCGGACGATGTGAAGTGGACGGGGTTCGTGAGGGGTCTTTTATAGGTTCCAGGTGGGCGACCACGTTCTTGAGTGTGTCGGACATCGTGTTTGACACCGCGGGGCGAAGCGTGTCCTGGGCGACTTTCTTCCAGTTCCATTTTTCACGACCACTGACGGCGTCGAGCACGCTTTGCCCCACTTTGGGTAACACTTGGGCCACATTCTTTTTCACGGCAGCTTTACCGGCCGACCACAAGGTCTTCCCAACCGATTTGACGGCATTCAATAACCCGGACCATCGACCGGCACCCTGTTGTCTCAGAATTCCTCCCCTGTACACCACCAGACCATTGCCAGCCCCTCGCTGTCTGAGCACTCCACCTTTGTACACTCGAATCATCATCGGCGGCGAAAATGAAGTTGGGTCACCACCTTACCGTCGAGAAATGGCACGGCTTTCCCCATTCCGTTCCTTATATAGAGACCAATGGAGCTTAGTCGACTGTACTTCAGAGGTAAGTAGTGAATCCTGGCGGGGCGGTGATACAATCGTCGACTGGGAATCACGTCCGACAAGGTAGCCTTCACGTCGCCCACGGTCTGGGGTTCGATAATGTCCGTGTAGATGTAAAACAGATCGTACTGGATTTGAAGATTTGGGGTGTGGTGGGCGTAGAAATACCGTAGAGTTTGGCCATCGTCGCCGGTCATATCGATTGACTGCAGGGCAACCAACAGTTCGTTTCCAGGCCATCCCAACATGGACACGATGGGTCCACACAGACGAAGTTCGATTTTTGGCAACACGTCAAAATACAAAAGCGCTTGCACGTGATTGATCTTCAGATACACTTTGTCGTTGGTGTTGTCTTTCTTGAAAGACACGAATGAACCTTTTTGTGCGGCCGCTTGGCGCATCGCTTCTCGAGTTTCGTACTCGTCCTGCTCTTGCTTCTCATGGTCGGTCATTTCCTTGTTATTGGGATCCAAACGAACGGGTTTATGGGCCAAATGGTTGTAGATGGGAGGCAGGTACCACAACACCTTCAAGTGTTTGTTTAGGACATCCAGGATATGCCTCAGCGACTCGTAGTCGCCACTCTTGATGTGCGTTTCCATTTCGATAGATCCCTTGATCTCATCACCCTTTACACCTTTGAAACAATGCGACGGGTCGATCTTGTGGGCACTGTAGAAGTCCTGGCATATCTTTACTTCGGGTTCGTCGCTCGGAGGCGACCATGGATGAATGCGTAAGCCGATCGTGTTGTCTCGGTGATCGATGTTTTGCCATTGGTCAGGTAACGTGATCATGGACAGACCCACTTCCCATTCACGGTGATCGACGAGAAGTGGCGGGTCCAGATGTGTATGATACGTGGGGACTTTGTTGTCGGGATACCACGACATGGAACTGTCACTAGGGAGCGTGAGGTAAAAGGGCCGGTCGTTGTTCATTATGTTTGGTTTTCAAGGTTGGAGAAGGTAACAGATAACCCAAGGTACTGGAGAGCAAGGCCGTCCACAACGTGGTCTGCGATCCGTCGGGTTTGAAAGCCAGTTGGGACAAAGAAACTCCCGCCACGACGTACACTAAAATCACTTGACAGAAAAAGACGATTTCCGCTTGTGGCACACGTTTTCCCAAGAGCGACCAATTGTGGGCACTCACGGACGTAGACGTGGTTTCGTCCTGCATGTTGACTGATGTCGGCGTCTCTCGCTCCTATCTATACGTTTTGGAGACTGGTCCTGTCGATCCACGAATTAAAACTCGCCGGATAGCCCAACCATTTCACCAATACTTTGTCTTTCTTTCTTTCGAGTACTCTTTCGATGGGAAAGATCTCATCGTCGTTGACTTGGACCGCTTGCAATTCTTCGGGATAGAAGGTGCCCTGTATGGGTTCGCCCCTTTCGTCCAACAGTTTGTAACCGGGACCGACGTTGGGTGCGACGTTGAACGTTTCCAGAGTCCAGTTGGGCCAGTAACCTTTGTCGAAGGCACCATGTTTCGGTAAAGCCAAACGTACGGTCGTACCAATGTCCATTGATTTTTTCTTTTTCGGGCGACGTGGAGGAGGCATTGTCAACATCCACTCATGTTCGGGGCGAACGTCTTTGGGCGCCATTCCGATGGTCCGATGTCGTCTAGCATTGTAAGCCCGAACCAGGTCGTCTAGCACGTCGATGTACCGTTGTGTTTGTCGATGAGTAAAGTATCGCCACATGCGTTCTTTCAGGGTCCGTTGAAATCGTTCGACCACACTGGCTTTGGTTTCGACGTTGTGTGTCACGAAAAAATGAATCTTTTTCTTCTTCAGGTACGCTTGCATTTTGCGATTGAGGAATTCGGTACCTTTGTCCATTTGAAGTCGCAGGGGTTGTCGACTTTGAAAGATTTGACGAAAGGCCTCCACCAAACTGTCCCCCGTCTTGTTTTTGAGGGGCAACACCCAAGCGTACTTGGAAAACACGTCGATGACGCACAGCAAATACCTGTATCCCTCATTCTGTTTGGCCAAGGCCGACATATCGCTCAAGTCGGCTTGCCACTGATGATCTATGCCGGCCACCACCGTGGGAGACCGCGAGAATTTCTTTTTCAATGGTTTGTGTAAGGTATACGCCCTTTGTTGTTTCAACCATGCCTTGACTTTGTCCAAGGACACGCCGGTGGCTTTGTGAAGTCCCAGAGCGCCACCGAAAGCGGCCGGGTGGTTCGGGTCGTAATACACTTTCTTCAGCTTTCGTTCCATGTTTCAGCAGATGTCCCTATGAACAGGCTATTTATAGTTTTTGCAAGGAGAGCCATCTTCTGGTAGGTATACTAGGGGTATCCGTACTGGAGATTTTCTTCTTTCTCGGGCGTCGCGGCGGAGTTCGTGTCGGTGGTGTGGACAACACGTTCCATCGTTCTTGATTCCCGATGGCTTCGCGCGGTACGTTCGTGGCCTTCAAACTTTGCATCACGCCAAACCATCCCACGGGAGCCTGGGTATTCTTTCGCCGACGAACCAAATCGTTCACAATGTCAATGGCATTGGTGTTGGGTACGGGTACCCCATTCCGAACCAATTCCAAGTTCTCGTTCCACGACCAAGGTGTCTTTTCTTTCATGTGTTTCAACAAAAGGCGAGCTCGGTGTTGATAAGGTCGAGGGACCGACTCCAGGATGGGTGCCTCCGAAGTTTCTTCTTCTTCTCTTGGCTCGGGTATGTTTTCATCCAACAAGGGAACAACCTGTTTTCTTTTCCTTTGCATCGTTTGATAACGATGTAACAACTGTCCGTACCATTGCATTTTATTTTCGTCGGTTAGGGTGGGATCGTTTAGCACGTGTTGCATGTCTTGGTGGACATTTTCGACGGCCTGCTGCAGTGGATCTCGATCGTACACGGGTTCGACTGGCCTGACTTCGACGGGTTTGACGTCGGGGAGTCCCTCGAAGGGTACCAGTTTCATTTTCTTGGCGAATTTCATCTTTGGGAAAGGACCGAAACAATCGAGTGTAGAATCCCCCTTTCTGTTGCTTCAAAAGTCGCCGACGGGTCTTCCAAGATGTTTTAGACGTGCCCAAACGTCGTAACAAGGGGGCGTCCTTTTTCAAGCGCTTGACTTCTTTGTCGGTCACAGGAACGTTGCCGCGAATCAGGTTTCCAATACACTCACACACACCGTCGACAATGGGTTGGGTCTCGAGTAAAAGGGGACGGTCTTTCGGTGCAGTGTTCAAGAGATACCGCAGTGTCTCCATGACTGAGCTCGGGGTCGTTCTCCGGTTCCCTTTTTATACCTTTCTGTTCCCTGGGTTATCCACCAAATAGTTTAGATAGCTCGGCAGCCATAGCGTTCGCTCTATCGTGCCTTCTAAGGAAGGGATGTTTACCACCCTTTTGTCCACCCAATAGATTAGATACCAAGGGGGCCAAAGCCGGGAGGGCCATGGCCAGCAATGCCCCGATGGCACCACCCTGTTGATCGACAAGTCGCCGTTTGACGTCGGGTGGAACATTACTCAGTTTGCGAAGCAACGCTCGATGTTTGTTCAATTCTTCGGTACTCAGTCCCCTTCCGCGCTGTGCGGTCCGTCGAACGAATTGATTTCGTTTCTTGTTTCTTTCCTCTTGCAGCCTTTCCTTCCATCGCAGCAAGATACGAATCAACACACCCCCAAAAAATCCACGTCCCCCAGGTTTCATGATCAGGGAGAGTTTTTCGGTCGTCGGCATGTTTCTCTCCGTCAGTTGGGTCAACACTTGTCGATTTCGTTCCACCCATTTCTTGTGTTGAGCGTGCAGTGGTTGAATGTTACCCTTCAGCAAATGGTTGGCCGCCAACTTGAACCACTGCAACAATCCAATACGTGCCCGGCCCGTATTCTTGACCAACTGCCCATAAGCCATATCGGGAGTCAGATGTTGTAACTTGCGAATGAAGGACTTGAGTCCTTTCATTGAACTCTTCTTTTCTCTTCGTGGTCTGCAAAAGATCGGGGAGAGAGACCGAGCAGGGGAAGGTGGTGACGAGGGACGTGGAGGTGTGACCGGTAAGGTGAAACGTGGTGGTGTGGCCGGTAAGGGAGACATGGGACTCGTGGGTGGTGTCAACGAGGGAGGTGACCACTGTGTTCTGGGGGCCCTCATTCTCGGGCGAGTCTGACTTCGTACCGTAGGATCACGGAGGTCCGGTGCCAACGTCGGGAACGTCGCCCTGGGAAGGGTGGGAGGTGGGTGTTTCCTCTGCGTATTCTTCGTACGAGCCATCGTGACAAACAAGAGTCAATTCGAGGTACAGGTCCCCCTTTTATACTTTTTGGACGTAGACGATGGGTGGTTCCTCTTGGGGTAAAATGTTGGATCTCAGTCGCAAAGCTTCGGGTGTGTCGGGCTTCAAATCAACGAGTAAGTAACTGCGAGGGGTACTCGTCGCATCTTCATAAGCTTCTTGCATATACTTGGAACGGGAAGGGTACATCTGACGGGCCAACACACCAATTTGCGAGGCGTCACGGGGATTTTTGAACAAGACCAGGTAATGAGCATTCAGACTGATGGTACGCTGTTGCTTGTCAAACAAGTTTTGCACAATGTAAATGACACTCGTGTCGTGGTGATGACTCTTTTTCGTGAACCACTTTTGCAATATCTCCGTGTCTTCTCCCATCAAATCGTCCACGACTAAGACTTGTGGACCTTTGACTTGACCCATCACGTCGTCAATATCCGTCAAACCTTTGACATAAGTGTAGGGAAAGCGATCGTAACTCTCTTGCCATTCGCCATAAGCCCACACGATACGTTGGGGAGGGACGTCGAACAGGGACGCTTGAAGAAATTTCTGCACAAAGACCGTCTTTCCAACACCCGTTGGACCACTGACTAACATGGTAAAGGGATGTTTGAACGTCACATCCATCTTGCACTGTTTCCCCCCATTCCCTTTTCCCCTGCCTTTTATACCTTCGCGCCAGAACAACAGACATGGAGTGAAATTAGAACACAATTTATTTACTAAAAATACAAAAAGAACATTCAATGCAACAAACATATCATACAAAGGAAAAGAACATTCAATAGAACATATCATACAAAGGAAAAGAAAAAATTAGTTATCGCGTTCTCTCTTCAGGATCTCTTGTCTCACCCAGGGTACATTTCTCAGGACGCGAGGAATCCAATACACATGTCCCAAAAGCTTCTGCATCGTGTCGTGTGGGTGCCAGTCTTCCACTTCAGCAAACGTGACGACGACGGGTATCCATTCACTCATATCGAAACAAGGGGGATACGACAAGACTTCGGTCATATCTCTCGGACCCGCATATTGGATGAGTGCTCGGGAAAAACTTTCTGCTTCCTTCTCTGCCAACAAGAGGACAGCCGTCTTCGGGATTTCACCGTTCGAAGTTTCACCGTTTTCACTGGTAGTCGGGAGAATAGTCGGTGGAATAGAAAGCTTCGTCAGCTGTTTTCTTTTTTTCTTTGTATCGTCTGTAGAGCTCGAACGCTTCTCCGCACCAGTACCAGTATCGCTGACTGCGGGTGTTGTCTCTGGGCATGTCGATGTTGTTGTCGAACATGCGACTGGCAACGGCTTCAAAGTTGTTTTCTGTTTGGATTTCTTCTTGGCACTCGAGCAGGCCGTGTCCGAGCTGTCCACAGTTGAGGCACTTGTGATTTTCGTCGGTGGGTCTCTTGATTCCGTAACACTTTCTTTTGACAGTTTCTTTTCTTTCTTCATCACTCTTCGCTTTTTGGGCTTCTGTTCGTTTTCCACACTGGGGTGCCCAGTGTCCTGGTTCTCCGCAGAGGTAACAACTTCCATAGGAACCGTAGGCTGGTCTGTCTTGTCTTGGTTTTCGTTGCTGTTGTTGGGAACGAGCAGGGCAGTCTCTATACCAGTGTCCGACATTGTTACAGGAGAAACAAGCTTGACTAGCCATCGAGAGCAGAATGAAATTTCAGTGTGACACTTCGCTTCTTATAGTCTTGGTCGTGACGTCACTCGCTTTTGATTGGTTCTTTCTTTTCCTTCGTTTTGATTGGTTGTTTAGTCTATGATTTCCAGGCTGTCCACGTACTTTTTCACTTTGTCCCAATCGATCAAGGCTTCACTCACGTGACAGGCTTCCAACAACGTCATCAGGTCGGCTCGATTACCGTGCTTTTGTCGCCATTGATTGAACACGGTGAAGATTTGCATGCGCGCGTTGTTGGGATGACTCATCTTGGCTTGACTGATTCGCGCTTCTCTGATCCCCAGATGTCTGCCAATACATTCCCAGTCTTCTCCCATGTTGCCGGACATGACATTGATATCCATTTGATCCAGAGACCATCGTTTCTTTTTCTTCGGCAAACCGTCCATCCACTGGCGTATGGGGTCTTCTTTCTGTTCGACAAACTCGTCTTTGCGTTTGATCAACGCGGTCTTAAAGCCCGGTACCACCGTCCAGAACTTTTTCAAGGCTTTCTCGACGTCTTCTCGCCATCGTTGTTCGTCCTCCCACGTCTTGACTTGATCCCGTGGATCGTCCATCATACTACCTAGCACGTTATCGATGTCTTGCAGTTTCGGCTCGTCCACCCAAAGGTAGTGATTGTAATCGTCCACGGGGTGTGAGGGTTGACCCGTTATGGAAGAAACGCCTAGTCCCAGACACGAGTGGTATCTCTGACTGGGATGTTCGTACTTGCAGCCGATACACTCTTCGTGTTGCCTTTCTTCTATAATGGGCAGGAAACATTTCAACACTCGAAAGTTGAGCCATCGTTGTCTAAGTTTCTCGATCATATTTTCTGCCGGTTCGTCATCTTCTTTGTTTGTTCGCCATCGTCCTGAGACCCGAACTTGACCCTGTGGATCATTCACCATGCTGCCTAGCACGCTATCGATGTCTTTTGATTTCGGCTCGTCCGCCCAGACCCAGGACTTTCTCAAGGTTTGTATGACGTCTTCCTGCCATCGTTGTTCGGTTTCCCACATCTTAACTTGACCCTGTGGATCATTCACCATGCTGCCTAGCACGCTATCGATGTCTTTTGATTTCGGCTCGTCCGCCCAGAGGTAGTCACTGCACGTGCACTTGTGGTATCCGTACGAGCAGCCGATACACTCTCCGTGTTGCCTTTCTTCCATAATGGGTCGGAAACATTTCAACACTCGAAAGTTGAGCCATCGTCTTCTGAGTTTCTCGATCAAATTTTCTGCCGGTTCGTCCTCTTCTCCGTTCGTTCGCCATGTTCCCGAGACCCGCAGGTCAGTATCCATAGGGGTAAGTGTTGCTCGGTTGGCCATCGTCATTGAATTGAACAAACCGCTTGTCATACACAATTTTATATCTTTTGCTCTCGGGGCGTGTCCAAAGACGGCGGTCACGTGATCTGGTAATCTTGAACGGATTGGCTATGACCAGAGGCTCGTTTTGATTGACGTGCCGTACATTCTCCTTCATGATGGCGTAATTCAGCTGCTGGGAGGCACGGTAATTCAAGGTGAATCCCCGGACTTTACATACAGTTTTTCCATCGCTCTGGCGGTACGCGTAATTCTTTGGCCCTCCGCTAACAAATTCTCGAATGGTGACATCTTCGGGCAACTCGTTCTTCCTCTGACCCAAACTAGAACCTTCCGGGGGATTCCATGACGTGGCGTGGTATTGGTAGATGACGCTATCGGTGTCAAAATAGCATACCCTTTCTCCCAACTTTTCCAAGACGGAATAGAGTTTCAAACGGGCCTGGGCAGTGACAAAGGCGGCGATAACCACGTTGGTGATGGGGCAGGGTGCGACGTGTTCTTCTTTTTTCAACGTTTCCATCAAGACCATGTTATCGTTGACTAACTGCACATCTCGTACGGTCTGGGTCACGTCCAACATTTTTTCAAAGTAGACGCTGGGCTCCGTGATGTATTCTGTTTTGGGAAAGTTGTCTCTCTGTCCGAATTTACCCCATGCCGTGTTCAATTGTAACTTGCTAAACGCCCGCATCCCTTTGTTAGGTTTTATCGACGCGGGATCCAGACGAATACCTTCGGTGTCGTACACGTCGTTGACGAAGCGGGTCTTGTCTTCTTCGGTGTGGCAGGTGTCGGGATAACCGCTGCTTTCCATCTTCTTCTTCAGGTAGTGATTGATGTACCCAGTAAACAGACCACCCGTTTTGGCCTCGGGATCGTAAGTGCTGAATTCTTTCCAGTGCCAAACTTCGTAGACTTTCAGTACTTGGTATCCTAGGGTCACCGCTTTCTTGAGTTCCAGGGTGACAAACGTACCCACCCAGGCTCGCTGTTCGTCGGTGTGCTCACACGGTTGGTATTCGGCAATCTCCCCTTGTTGCATGTGTTCGTCGACGCAGCTTCGACACAGGGCAAACACCAATTTCTGTTTGCGGCGAAACGGGAGCACCGGGTGGAACAGGCCACGGGGCGGCAAGACGGAACACTGGATCAACCCTTCGTACTGCTGCCACTGGTCTTGATCGGGTTGTGTGACGATCGTGGGTTCCTTGATGGGAAAGGTACCGTACTTGCAGATGTAAGGGCACAAGGACACCACGTCGATGTAGCGCATGTCTTCCACCGACTCGTCCACCAACAGTTGGATGGCATTGGTTCTTCCGCCGAAGAAAGCGTTGCGGGGCATCAGAGGTTCGGGAGCGGGCCATTGCTGATCTTCCAAGCCTTGTAAAAATTCGTCCATCTCGGGATCGTGGCGTCGTTCTTCCTCCATCTCACACTCCCACATGACGCGGATGGTCTTCATACCGTACTGCTCCTGGAGTCGACGGTGACGTTCTTGGGTCTTCTGGTACAAGTCCCTCATACTGCGAGATGGATCGTAGGGATGTTTATGCTGAAGGTCTTGGACGGGGCCCGGATAACATTTGGGACAACCGTGAAAGGCACACCCGTGAAACTCGTACACCGTACCCGTGGTCTTGTCCATACCATCTAAGCTATAAGGGCCAACTCGGCATTCACTACCGTTACGGGCGTGTCGAATGTTGGGTAGTGGGGTCTGGTTTCGGAATGCAGCCATGGTCTGTTGATGTTGTTCCCATTCCAACCATCGAAGGGCTTTGTTGGACTGTTGTCGAGGCTGGAAGCGGTGCCAGTCCTTACCAGGTTTCGGCTCTTGCATCAGGGCTCGTGGAATGACGACGAGGGTGTCTTTCTTGAGGTAGTGCGTGCGTAACACGCGACTGCAGGCAGAGGCCAGGGTCAAGCTTTTTTCGAAGGGATCGATTCCCGTGTCCATGAGAAATATCTCTCGAAACACGCCACAGCATCGGCGGAGGACATCGACGTCACTTTTACAGTAGGCGAAAATTTCCTGGCGAAAATCAAAGACGTCGTGACTGTGTTGTTGGTACCACTCGTGAAATTTTTCTCGTTCAGTCACACTCATGCCATCCGGATCGTAATCGGTGTCGGGAGGATAGGCGCCCACGTATTCTTCGTTCTCCGGTCTGTTGAAGTGGTGAGGGAAATAACCTTTCTTGAGTTCTTGCAGGCCAAAGGTCTTGGGCATGTCCCGTAAAGCCATCGGTAGAAAGTTGAGGGAATCGATGAATTTTACCGTACCGACAGTGATCGTCATCGCTTTACCACCATTCATAATCACTTCGGGTTGCGCCACGGAATGTTTGTGCAGCGTCTGTAAAATCAGCAGTCCGTCGTAACCTTTGAAGTTGTGAGCCACGGCAATCACGGGACTCGATTCGTGACTGTCATGTTTTCGACCATCTACCACCGTACCGTGTGCAGCGAGTTGTAGAAACCATTTTCCCACATCGTCCAGCGTGTCTGGGCCTTTAAACACAATTTCCCGTTGGTGATTCCAGTACATGTCACAGTGCTCGCAGGGATCTTGATTGTCGATACAAAAGTGACAGCAGGTTTGCAGGACACATAGGTTGGGAATGTGTTCACCGGTATCTTGCTGGCATTCAAAGTCAAAGAAGACGAAGCGGGTCAACGTTGATTTCTGTAGTTTGTCGATTTGGGTCTTTCGGTCTTTATTCATGTCGATGGGTGATTTTAGTGGTTGGATGTAACAAAACTGTTTCTCGGCCGTGTGCCACTCTCGGCAGATGGAACACTCGTATTCTCCGCATCGGTGATCTTCCAAATTACGCTTGGCCTTGATGACGTCCCACTCTTTTTGACATTTCTCGCATTTCTTCCATCGATGACATACACTGCACTTGGCTCTGGAACGGGTGGCGAGATGGTTGTCGAAACACTGGCGGCTCACAAACACACGATGACATCGGTAACACGTCTTTGTGTTGGGATCAGGTGGACAGGGTGGACCCATTGTCTTACATCCTTGACACATCACGTGACACGAATGATTCTCTGCAGCATTGTATCCCACCTGACAGGTCTCACAAAAATACGACCTTTCTACAAAAGCGGGCATGGAGGTAATGACGTCATAATGTCTGTCGTGTAAATACAGGTTCAGATGTTTTGGTGTGCCTGTGACGTGTTTTGTTCCCCGATAAATCGCCTTACCAAAGATGGCCCGAGAGAAAACATTGAGCTGATAACCTTGCTCTCCTAAATACTTGGCGTACAATTCCCAGGTTTCCATCCCCGTACAGGCTTGCCTGGCTCCACCGACGGCATCGATAAGGGCTTCGGTTTTCTTCGTCTGCCACGAGTGGGGTCCTGCCCTCCTCTGTAGTCTGTTCCGCTCTCTTTCCCATTCAGGCGTGTCTTGTTTGTTGGCATAATGGCGGGCGACGACAATGGCTCGCTGGAAACAAAGTTCGTCGGCATTCTTTATGCTGACCAAGCATTTCTTTTTCTTCAAATATTCGTCGAAATTTGCGCAGTGTCTCTTCTTCATGTTTGTTCCACCGCTACCTCGACCATCGGGAGGGGACACGTGACAGATACTCATGGACATTCTTTGATCTAGTCTAAATTCTTCGTTACTCTGTAATACGGCAGCCACTTTCTGCAACACGTCTTCGGCCTTTAACAAACGATGTTCACGGAAGGGTAACCAAATAGGTGTTTTGAGCCCCGGGTGACTGATGGCGATTCTAACATAGTCACTTTCTCTGGCGTCCAAGGTTCGACGAATTTCCTCGATGATGGCCTCAAAAGTGTCGTGTAGTTGTTGTGGTACATCGTTGGCTGGAACGTGGGACCAATCTTCCAAAAAGTCTATCTCCACACACAGTGATTCGGTTCGAAATAATCGGCTGTAGCGTCTATCCACGGGTCGTAATGTAAAACTCATCTTTCTTTGCTCGCTGATCGCTTATCAATGACTGGAGCTGTCGCCTCCCTTCCTTTTATTCCTGTCACCATGAATGGACTCGTCCATGACGTCATACCCTTCAAATGGATTCGTCCGTGACGTCACCCATGAATGGACTCGTCCGTGACGTCATATCAAATGGATTCGTCCTTACGATCATATAACGGTACAACACCAGTCTTTCTATCAGTATCAGAATGGATGCTCCGGTGTTACGCATCGAAGACAACCACAGCACGGATACTCTCGTGTATCTCAGGGGTCACACGCTTGCCGTGATTACCCCTGACGATATCTTTGTCTTACCTGACGAGGTATTAAAAACACCTCCCAGGAAAAGACCTCCTCCTAAATTAGTGGAGGCCATTAGACACAACCGACATAAAGTGCGTCGTACCCTCACATTCTAGTGTTCGCATTCGAGTGAGGACAACGGCCCTTTTCAGGGCCAACTTAATCAATGGAAAAGAGTTGTTTCCCCTTCTTCTTCTTCCCCCTTCCCTGCTTCTCCTCTTCCCCTTCTTCTCTCTCTCTCTCTCTCTCTTTTCCCGCGCGCGCGCCCTCTTTCTCTCCGTACGTGCAATCTCACGTGCAAGGTCACGCACGTGCAGGGGGTCACGCACGTGTCAGGGGGTCACGCACGTGTCAGGGGGTCATTTAGGTCACGCACGTGCTAAAGGTCATCCAGTGCAAGGTCACGTGCACGCGCATGCACGCACATGCACGCACGCGCATGCGCGCACGTGCGTCCCTGAACAAGCCCTCATACTACTATGTATGTGGACCATTTCAAAGATTTGTGGAATTCGATTGTTTTAAATCTTGAAATAACCTAAATTTAAAAAAATGGTAATGAGATACATTATTCATAACATTATTCAGTTAGTTTAGACTGCATCTTTATATCTCGGTAGAAATTTAGATTCAAAAGCGTTCATAGACCCGTGTGCTTGTTAAATTTCATCATCATTGTATAGAAATATAGTAATCTAGAAAGGGAAAGGCTGATGCTATGAGATTTAAATTTCATCATCATAGTATAGAAATCTAGGAAGGGAAAGGCTGGTGCTACAAAGGAGTTGGTAAAGAACACAATGTTTACTTTGTAGTACTGGAGGGTACCCGACGGGACATACCGCCAGTTCTTAACCCAGTGGGTTGAAACTTGATAGGGTTATTCTCTGGAACATTCAAAAGACATTACTGTGGACGAAATTTCGAGTTACGCATCGAGCCCAGAAAGCTACCCATTTGGGCCATTCAGCTTTCATGCACCATTACATGACCGACCAGAATCAGCCGCTCCGTCCTCCCAGAGGCACATATTTTTTTTGATGTAGTTCGCTCAGGGCCGGTTATTGAAAATGCGGGGTCTCAAAGTTACATGATATGAATACATTGCAGGATATTAATAACTTTAAAGATTTACATGTATATTCATTCATCCTGGCCAGATTGCCTGGAAATTTTTGGGAAATTGGTTAAAAACCGGCCCTGAGCTCGCTTTAAAGCTTGGTGAGGTTTCGTACCGGGCTTCAAGTTACTTGTCCAGGCGCTAATGCTGTCTCAGCTGTCAGAATTTTTCGTTGTATGGAAAACTATGTTTAAACCACATACGAGAATATGTGCTTTATACAACGGGAAGTGTGCTAATCTGATTTTGAAGGACGAAACTTTGTTGTCTGACAATACATGATTCTATTGTATGCACACATTTTTTAGGTAAAATCCCAATCCTCCACCTAAACGATAGCGTATGTCTCGTTGCCTGGCAACTGTATTTTCGATATTGCATTTTGTATCTTTCTAGTTTGAAACATATCATGCAATGCACAATTTAATTTTAAACCATTTTAACAATATATGCATTTTATGACCACACCCCTAAACGTTGAAACAAATTATAGAAGATATATGAGTATGGAAAGGAGAATTCATCATTGAATGTGTAATGTGTGAAGAACGTTAATTGGTGATGAGTTATGAATAGCATGACATTTTCCTCGTCGCCCGCCTCGATCTATTATTATTTTGTATAGTTTAGTTAGCATTTAAGTGACAAATCTTTTGGAGGTACCCAGTCTAAATAGCAGACAGAGACCAGTCGGAAATTAAAGCGTATTAAATTTTGAACTATATCGACATTTAATTGTCACGAAAGATCAAATTTGAATTGAAAGGTATAAAAAAATCTTGAACACACCTTCCTAAAATTGCAAGTAAATTTAGGAAGTATTAAATTATATGTTGGTCATTACAATGTATCTCACTGTTCGTTTAACAAAATGTGAATAATGCTATATAATACTCCAGCTAGCATATGATATAATACTAGGAAATAAAATGAAGTGGGGTTTAACGCTCTACTCTGAGCTAATGAAGAAGGACATACGCCATACAGTTTACTGTGAGGGAAATTTTGACCTACTCTTACATCAAATTCGAACTGCCAAGGGATATTTAACGTGCACGCCAATGTGTACACATGATTTTGTTTTTCGTCCGATCCGAAGGGCTATACGAACAGCGGCACTACAACCTACTCTTATATGAAACTCGAACTGCCAAAGGATCGTTAACGTGCACGCCAATATGTATACGGGACTTTGGTTTTCTGTCCCATCCGATGGGCTATACATTGTCCCTTGCCAGACTATCTGTTCTGCACCACTGACAAGAGGAAACCAAATCGGAAATAAAGGTCGACCTGCACGGCCAATGCAGGGATCGAACACGGAACCCCAAGGTTAGCGAGGGTTCTTTCTTAATCTCAATGATCTACTAACCATAATATCTTGGGTTTGTGTTGGCCAGAAATGTTCGTCGGTATTCTTCTGCTTGCTTCCCCTCGCTAGTGGTGGAAGTCGGACGGCACAATGTCTAGTCTTTCGGCTGTACGAAAAACCAAGTGTACGTAAAAGATCCACGGTAGTTGGAATTCGATGAAAATTAGGCGGAAACCTCGTTGCCTGGGCATGTTGTTGTTCGTCTTTATACGACGGTATAGAAAAGTAGGTTGCTAACCCATATCCCGAATGCCCACAGCGAATCAGTATACCAGTACCCGATGATTATCTCGTAGCCTACTCATTTTCCTTACTGGGCGGGTAATGTGAACAGATTTTAAAGTTTAGATTTCAAGGTGAATGTCTTCTGTTTTTGATAGTTGTATATAACCATATCATATCAATCATATTTGTCAACATAACACGAACAGTCACCTTACAACTATTTCTTACCAAACAGGCCATATTTCGCCTAGAACTGCACTGTGAAAATGTAACCATAATTTGACGGGTTGCTGGGTAAATTGGATGCAAGATCGATTAACGACATGTAACGTCGTCTGAATATCATTGAAGTTTCCAAATTGAGATAATAGGCAAAATTGAAATTCATAAGAAATCAAAAGAAAAGTTTATTAACGAATGTATATGTAGATGTTTGTTCTTGGCAACTGAATTTTAGGAGAGATACATTTATTTAATGCGTAACCATGGTCACTATACATTTGAGAACGCATTCCATTTTTGCATGATAGAGTCCCTCGGGCATTCCAAAATTTCGTTTCGTTTGCTTTTGCTTTAATTGAAGACAAGTGGTTAAAAATAATATGCGTGCAGTTTTCAAAATTATATATTGTCTCGTATCCCATAAAACCCACATAAAAATTAAATTTTCAACTATGTCATAACTTACGCGAAAATATCACATAAAAGTCCTAACCCGCATACCTGTAACTTTCGACTGCCTTATAGAAGTATAACACTAAAATACAATACAAATTTATGATTTTGTCGAATATAACAGTATTGTAAATAAACTGCTTTTTTATACGCCCACCTTTCAGAGTTACCAATCTTTTCCACAAATCTCGTGGACTCTAAAGAGGCTATAGTGGTTTTAGCGGATTTATTATCAAATCATGATATGAAGCCCTATCGATTTTCAGCGTTCCACAACAAGTGAACCACCTATTTCGGAGTCACGTGAACCCTGTGAACGTAAAAATGAATCTTATTGCTATAAAGTCAGATGATAAACCCAATTCATTTTCAAATTTAGTGTGAAACATTTGGATCCAAATTGATGAACCATGGTGATTTTCAATCTTCTAAGAATTTCTATTTCAGAGATCTATTACGTCAACATTTCAAGTTTTCCATTGGAATATGCTGCTGTTTATGGCTATGTCATCTTTTTTAGGCATAGCTATTTGTGCCTATTTTCATGCTTTGCGTGTCTATCTTTATATAATTTTTATATATTTTTTGTGAATTTGAACAGTTTTACATATCGAGCCCAGTATTCGTAATTGAATTCTAATTTATTGAATGAGTACGACGGGTTTCTAGAGATTACATCATCTTCAGACCAATTGCTAAGGTGGCTATTTTGATGGTAGGATGGTATTTTGGTGGTAGGATAAGTGGAAGGGTAAATTAAAATTTGTCCTTTTTAGTATCCCACACACGACCAAATAACAGAATGACCGCACGTTAGATGTTAAACACCATTCCTCTCCCATTCTATAATATAATACTGAAAAGCCGTGAGAGCAAAACGAAATGACGATTTGAATTGATTGTAAATTTACAAGACAGTACTTTATAGTGTGTTAATGCCACACATAACAGCTGGATGGTTCACGATAATTAATGATAATTGTCCGCAGTTTAATAATGACTAACCCGAATTATTAAATCATTAATCACCTAATTAATTAATAACATGTAATTAGATGCGTTATAATATATTATAGGTCTATTGTAGATTTGGTGATATGACATCAATGATGCTGGGGGTTTATCTTCATAGTATCTGTATGGGACTTGAAAAGATGGCTCCATAAACTGGAGTTATTAAGTATTTTAAACTATGAAGCCATTTTGCACCGAGCATGATAATTACCGGGAGCGATAAATGTCTTCCCATTTGCTATAGAACAGAGAGAGAGAGAGAGAGAGAGAGAGAGAGAGAGAGTTTGTCCTCGTAATTCTCTATGAAAAGTTTGTAAAGATTTTTCAGAGTTAAAAAGTATTCTTAAGCTATATAACTATTTCAACCTAACTGACGAAATTTTTGTAGAAAGCCACGTTAGAAGACTGCACAGTTTGAGTACAGAAATTTAAAATGTATATTTTTGGCATTTGACAGGCAATAATTTTATAAATATGACAAATGTTGAAATGTTAAAGTATGAAGATAAGTAGAAAGTGTGTATATTTATGTATAAAATAGGTAATTTATAGTCTATATATAAATGTCATTGTTTTATTTATTGAGGAAAGACACGTCTTAATTTTATTCATATGGGGAGTTGACACTGGTCGTATTATTTTAAAGCTGCTGACAAAGCTACATTTTATAGCAAAGCGAATAAACTATAAATAGGCCCTCGAATACTGACCGAATGTTTAAATTCGTAATAAGAAATTTACAAAACTTTTATAGTTGTGTAAATAATAATTCCAAGACATATATAATTACCAATAATTTTTTCTAGAAATTCACCAAATTAAGTTATGGAAATTATGATTTTTCCCCGACCGCTTTAATTATGATAATTCCGCCATAAACCATCGCATCCTCTCCACTTTAAACAGATAACAATTGATGTTAACCCCTCCCCTTTAAACAGCCCCCACATCAAATAAAATTTCTTGCCACACACAGCTGTGGTAGGACGAATAGTGAATTCATATGTAAATCATCGCCTTTATTTATTCTAATTTGAGAAAATTACACCACAACATTAAGGTATCCGAAGTACCATTATACATCCATTGGTCAATTTTATTCGCTTTTGTTGTCAAATAATTATACTCATTTGAATATATTTTTTTTTTGTTTTCCAAATCAAATGTTGTATGAATTAAACTTTGAATAGCGGATGACAGTCTCAGATTTCACTTTCGAGTCTTTCACATAGTGATCATCATATATTTTAGAGATGTTATTAACCAGATGGCTCGGTCATGAAAATCCCGCACCTGTTTGTGTGAGATAAAAGGGATGGTCAGTTCTGCGTTGTTAGCCATACACTAGATTATAATATTAAAGGGTCATTATGTAAGATAAGATAAAGAGCTGGCAGTTCTCGCTAAAATAGTTAACAAATAGATAATGAAAAGATAATGTATTGAAAATTTCAGTCAATTTAATTCACTCTGAAATAATTTGTGTTTACCATCGATTGTCATTACTACCATTGTAACGATAATAAACAAAGTCTCGATTATCCACTTTTACGGGTATTTCATGATGAAATATTCATCAACCGAAAAGCGTATTCAAATCTATTAAATATCGGAGCCATCCGATGGCATTGGCAATTGATTATGGTATTGATAAGTTACTTAATGTCTAATTAATAATTTTGATTACATTTCAGGCCTACAGAAAGGCCCACAGATTTAGATCTTGCATAATGCATGTTTAAATATTATACACGTATTTTAAAAAATGTCTGCTGGACATTGAAGATATAAACTGAGTTGGGTTTACGAGCAGCAACGTTTTCATTACAATATCAATTCTATCAATTCTTTGTATGGATATTCCAAATACAAAGTTGCTTGAAATTGAATCACCACAAAATAAAAAAAAAAATCCTACTTTAGGCACGACTACAATTAATTTGTTGATTTTGTACAAACGGTTTATCCATATATCTTGAACAGTTTTTGAAATATGTCCTTGAGTAAATTTATTTCTAAACTTTAAAAAAATAAAAATTATTCAACTGATAGGAAAATGGATAACTGTGTGTATCAGGTTTATAAAAGTATTGTGGGCGGTTATTCTTCGAAGAAAAAAATTGCACACAACAAATTTGCTAAAATGATTAAATCAATAATATTCAACTATATTCAGTGATGCCTAAGATATGCTCCGTAAACATAATTTAACTGCGTTCGGGGATAATTAACGGTACTACATCGAATTCCAAAAATGAAATATTTGATCAAACCAAAATTCATGTCAGAGTATTTTATTTGCTGTGACACATTGACAACCACAATTGGGATGAATAGAAGTTTAGTATCATGGAAAGGATAGAGACCACAGTCGTAGCTATTCAAATGGACCTATTTCACACTAATACTCCATTTTGTTCTTCCGGTTTCCTCCCACTGCTAAAGACCCCAATGCACATGCGAATTATTGAAATAAAATTAAACCATATGTTAGTCCCGAAATGACGTGGTTTGTGTCGAGTGGACTTTAAACCCCATTTCCCTCTCTCTCTTTCCATTTTATTCACAACCAAAACAACCCGTATATATAACGTACTTAATTTATTGACCCAGGCCTATATACAACATTACGTCTTTGGATATGCTGAAGCCACCTGCAGGCCAGAGACACTAGCATTATCATAATTCTGTATTCTGAATCTTTGTCTTTCTATTGTATAACTACAAGCTCGGTTAGGTTCAGATAAAATACAAATTGTGGAAAGTGCCATATCAAACTCCGGACTACTGCCAATGAAAAATGAACTCATTGGCTTCCATTTACCATCCCATGTAAATGTGAATTCAACCAGGAATGGCTGAAAAAAAAATTAAACAGAAAAGTGTCACACTGGGATTGAAGATCAGCTTATACGTTATCAGTCACCTCATTTAATGCTATTTTTAAAATATAGACCACTAGCAGATAATGGTCTTTATAGTTTTTTTTAGCCCGTTGTGCACTAGAACCATACGAGGTCTAACAGCCACCCGAGTGCTTTTCCCTTCTTCTCTTCCGGAGCGCAGTTCGTTTGTGACCAGAATCAGATCCTCGTGGTCGCAACTTGACAAAGCTACCTGGAAACTACGGAGTTGTTCTAGACAAAGCCGAACTTTTAATATCATCTAATAGTGATTCTAATTTATTTATAAATTGATTACCGTTAATACAGTTTCCAAAATAATGGTTTTAAGCAAATTAATACAACCTTTATTAAATGATATAAAATCAATAATGATTATATATCTTTAACATTAAGATGTGTTTCAGCTTCAGAGATGTAAAACGACAAATTTCAGTAGAAATTATTAATAAACACAAACACATAATATGGAAGACAATTACTGTTAAGCGAGGATTCGTTGTGTTCCATATTAATTTTTTGTGTTTATTACATGTATCAATTGCTAAATGCTACCCAAAGAGGATAGACGTTATTATTTTCTTGTTCCCTAATTCATGTTTGTTTACATCCTTATCTTTCGCCTCAAAGTCATAAAAATTCACCAAACTCTGGCAGAAAATAGGAATTCAAATACTCTTCTCCGATTCTAGACACAGAATTCAACACAAAACACCATGCATAAAGAAAAACGGAGGAGGGGGATAAGGTTGTTTTGCTAAATCATCCGGTCAAAGGAAGCAATTAATAGTCTTACTCCTTATCAGCTTTTGATTCAGTCTTACCTCTTTCTTACTAATATAACCTTTATAATCTATTCTTCCACTCTTCTCTAACTTGTAAAATCTCAACCAGTTGTGAAACCCAGATACAGAAGAACCTTTAAATTCTCCCAAGAAAACATGTTCAAATCCACTGCTACCCTTTGGTCCACCACTGTATCTCGAATAATGGTCAAACCACAATGTCTGAAGTTGATGTTTAAAAGCCGTTTGATCTCCGGTGATATAATCTAAAATCATAAGATTTACACAAGTTGGGATTCGTCGCCAATCGAAATAATCACAGATGGTTTATTACTTTATTTCAAGATAAATACGGGTAGTTTAATAAACACGAGTATTTGACTATATTTGATATCAGTATAAACCAGGGCGACATACTGTCAACCCTTTTATTCATTATGTTTATCAACAGTTTTGAAAATATACGAGAATGAAGAACTTGCATTATTGTTGATGGATGCAACTAAAGTTTAATCTCCACTCCACTCGACACAAACTATGTCATTTTGGGACAAACACATGCAATTTTATTTCTTTAGCAGTGGTCGGAAACAGGGGGTCCGATAAAACCCATGAGTGTGGGAGGGCTAGCCTATTCATTGCCAAATACAAGCTTGAAATCAAAACTACATCACTTGACCCAATGCAAGATCTCATAATCTAAAGCCCCCCCCCCCGACCACCACCGTAATACAAGGACTTACGATTGTCTTTTAAGTAATGATACGTTATCTGCATGACATTTGTTTTCATTACAGCATTCAGAAATGCATTAATTTCCGACTGTTTCTGGAATGTTGTTACTTCATGAGTATACTGACTTGTAGCATAATTATCCCAAAGATTTAAAAGTGCTCTATATGTTGGAGCTGACAATTTAACTTCATTTACATAACTAAACAATCTGTAAAACATTAAAATCATTTAATAAACATGTATATTGTGATAAAATTCTGATCGGAAAGTATAAATCTGATTTGCAATTTCACAGCCATTTCTCAAACTCGTGGGATTAAATGACAAAAACAACATAAAATGTAAATTGCCTCAATTGGTTTTTATTGTCATATTATTCAATTTCATGTTCATCAAAAATTCTGTTTCTCACGATGTCATGTCCATCAACTAGGAACAACCATTCTGATTATTGATTATTCAGTTTACATAATATTTACCATATAACCTATACTGTACACGTGCTGATTACATTAAAACAGTTTTAAAGGGACACATCATTGTAAAAATATATAAGTGCGGAAAGAATGAAATGGGGGTTAACGTCATATTTGTCTGCTATGAGGTATCCGGATAGCATATAAATTACAAGTGTCAAGGGTTCGTTTTCTTTTACGCACACTCCGACCTGTACAAGGAACCACGCCAATATAGAAACCAAGACCTCCAGGCTAGCCATCCAGCGCCCTACTCACTAAGCCCTTATGAAAGATAATGCAGTTATTACATGCAAAATAAATGTATAATGCGAAAGATTATAAAATGGATTTTACATGCATTGGTACATACGGGTAATATGCATGATCACTACTGGGTCCCAGTCCGGTATGACCTTGGTAATTGACTTTTAAATCACCTGCACCGAGTCTGTTAATGTCCGCATCCCATAATACCTGAGCGATGTTATACTGGTTAACATTAACTGGAACATATGGTGCCTGGGTGTGGGGTGCCTGGGTGTGGGCAACTCCTCCGCCTGCTATAAATATAAAAGGGAAGTGTTCGCTTATTTATGACTACGGCAAAGGTTGTAAGTTATACTGGCTAACGTGAACTGGAACTTATGGTGTCTGGATGTGAGGTGGATGGACATGGACATTGGACAACTCCTCCACCTGTTGTACGGAACAAAGTTATAAATATTAGAGGAAAAGTTCCACTTATGACCACAGCATAATATTCTGTGGAGAGATGCAAGCATATTTAAATGGCATGTTCGATAATATGGATCTTTTTTTTATCACAAAACACTGATAAGGGTATATTAAGCTTGTATACCATGTAAAAGGGTATATCATTGGCAAAACTGTGATGTATCAAACACGTTTTACCTTTACATAAAGTCCAATAATCAGAACAACAGTTATTGTGAACTTCACATTCTGTGTTACAGTAACAAGCATAGCCTGGTCCATATCCATCATCGCATCTTGTGTTACAGTCATTCCTGTGAGAAACTGAAAATTATAATAATAAATTAATGACGGGTAGACATGTATTAATTATTATATACTATTCAAAAAAGTAGGGGATATTTGATTTTTAAATGTTATTAAAGTCACCTAATGAAACGGACGAAGAAACAAATGACAAAATGAAATGAAGTTCACATTCATCGATTTATTCCAAATGATCGTTAGACTAAGTAAGGCACAGACTGACCATTATAAGGGTAAAATGATACCCGGGGTCAAACAGCAAAGTTACCACAGCATCACAACAAAGTCAGTAACGGGTAAATCCTCCTCCGTTTGCCAAACAAGCATTGATCCGACGTGGCATACTCCTAATGAGACGTCTAAGGTCATTTTGGTCCAGATTGTCCCATTCCTGTTGCAACGTTGTTGACGTTGACGTAACCTCTGTCCAAGCATATCCCAGACATGCTCGATGGGGGAGAGGTCGGGACTCAGTGTTGGCCAAGGTAATGTGGTGATGTTCTGTTGTTGGAGGTAACCTGTAACGATCCTGGCCCTGTGACATCTTGCGTTGTCATCCGGGAAGATGAAACGGCTGCCATGACGTCGTGCGAACGGCACAACATGGACTGCCAAGATGTTGTCCCGGTAGTACTGGCCTGTAACACGCCCTGCAACAACATGTAAAGCCGTTCTTCCAGCAACAGTTATGCCTCCCCACACCATAACAGAACCACCCCCAAATCGATCATGTCTGATGACGTTAACGTCTTGGAAGCGCTCGTTTCGACGACGCCACACCCTCCTACGTCTGTCCAAAAAATCAACAGTGAACCTTGACTCATCTGAAAACATCACACTGCTCCAGTGTCGGTTATCCCAGTGTTGACGATCACTACACCAACGACGTCTTGCCTGAATGTGATGATCTCTCAAACAAGGGATCACGCGAGGGCGTCGGGCGCGAAGTTGACCCCTATGCAGTCGATTCCGAATCGTCTGGCCACTCACTCTCACACCAGTGTCTGTTTGAAGACGAGCGCTGATCTGATTTGCTGTGATGACATGATTTCTCAAGGCCAAGGTACGGATAAATCGATCCTGGGCTTGAATTGTCGCCCTTGGTCGACCTGAGCGTGGTCTGTCCTGTACAGATTGTGTATCACGGTATCTGGACCATAGCCTGCTTATGACAGACTGAGAAACATTCATCGTCCGCGCCACAACCGACTGTGTTTTTCCGATCTGCAGCATGCCAAGGGCACGTAACCTTTCATTTTGGGTAAGCCGACGCATATCAAAATTTGTTTTCTGGTCACTAAAACAATTAAACTGATGTTTCCACCCTAGAATTCAATGCCACAATGACTGTAACATTCAAAGTCAGAGTCGTGCAAATCTTGGGTTGGACCCCCATGATGATCCCAAACATTACCTGCATTCCACGCGGTAGCTATTGGTGGGTTTGGGCGTCACATGTAACTGGAAATATTTCTTCTGTTAGGTTGTATAGTGACTTTTTTCGTAGTCATTTGCATATTTTAGTATTATGCCCCCAAAATCCAATATCCCCTACTTTTTTTGAATAGTATATAATGAACTCTGAATGGAATGCCTGGAATGACGACCAAGGAAACTAAGACCTGTCAATCATTACGTAATATTCCAACAAAGATCTGATTTCTGTTCTCTATACTGAGCCACCTTTGGTTATATATGGCCACAGATCACTTATTATTTCCCCATTGACTTTAATGTTAATTCTCATCTCTTAGACCGTCTGTAGCTTTTTCTCAAATATTCGTTGGGTAGAACGCTTTCTGCCACAGATGGAGCAACATGTGGCAAAGTCTGGCCCAAAAGCATGTATGAGGTTCACCATGAAAAACTTGAGATACACAGGCTGGAAGTAGAGACAACTAAACAAGCAATTTCTGCCCCTCCCTTAGTGATTTAGTGATCTGTGTCCATATGAGGTATTTGCCCCTGAATCTGATTATCTCCCTTATATATAAGAAAACCAACGCAAAAGACGTTTTGGCAATTAATGGTAAAGGGAATGGTCAAAGTCTCGATATTCCATTTATCTCCAATGGGATGGTGCGGTGTGGACGGTTTGTCAAGGAAAATTGTCTAGTCGTTCGGATGGGACGAAACACGGAAGTACTATCAAAAAATGAGATAAAGGTCTAATTATTGGAATAAGGATACACCAGTTTGTGGAAAATTAACTGAATGAATGTTTCACCGTTCCATATAGCCACCGTTATCATTGATAGGTATTTCTATTTCGGACAATTAACTCATTGATATTGAAATAATTCAAAAATTCTATCATTTTTGGATAATAATAATGTATTTTGTAGTAATGGGTAGTATTGTAAGTTTCATTATAAAAATTATAATCAATCGACCCCAACAATTATTGTTAAAATAAATAACCTAACCCATGACTAATCTTTAACGATATTAAATACACACTTGCCTGAAGAAGAAGCTGATTGACATATTAACAAAATACAGAAGCACAGAGCCAACTGATTTTTGGGGTACGCCATCTTACACGTGTTGCGTACGAACAACTGTTTCGTAACCCGATATGCAAATTCTTATCTTGTAAAGTTTATCAGCAGTTAGATAGTGTTGCATAATTGCGCCATTTGCAAGAGTTGACATGGTTAAAAACATTTCACAGTGAAAACATTGGTGTATAAACAGAAACAAAAGCACCAACCCATTTCAAATCTAAGAGTACAATACGAATAATTATAACAGTCTCGTTTCATGTTATGTTCAATTGAAAATAAAATATATAATATAATTTTGTGGCATATGATGTCATCAAAAATTATGTAAATGGTACCTAAATATGAAATTTCCGGAGAGGCCGGTGCTACCTGAAGACTATGTTTGTTGACATTATCATAATTTTATAAATACGTACCTTTATGAAATACCGAAATTTTCAGATTCAAAATAATATTCTTATACAACAGCATGCTATTTATTTGGTGTTATGGTGTTTCTAAAGTTAAAAAAATATGCCGCTTTGGCTAAAACCAAGGAATTATTTGGTCACATCTTCATTGTAAAGAAATTTCTCATATTTAGTATTTATTGATTTATCGAAAAGCGCTTTCAGACGAGTTGTTTGCCCTTGAATTTGATTATCTCCCTAATATAAACATGGACCGTCTTTCATCTTTTCGAAATAGTTTTCCCATTTTGTAAGGGACTTTGATTAGTATTAATTATATCCAGATAAAGTTCTAATTTGATGGTAGTATCTATTTTATCTTTTTTCCCAACAGCTGGGCAATAGGGGCAAAAATCAGATCGGCGGTGGAATTTTCCATATGATTGATAGACTTATTATAATAGACGTCACTAAAAATATATATAATATCTACACGGGAATCAAGCTTTAAAAAATAAGATAATTACAACGTAGGGCGTAACAAAGTATGTCACGTGTTCGACTTAAGGAAATGTTACCAAGTTCTTCCTATGCTTTCGCTTCTTATCAAGAAAAATCAGAAACTCGGTTAAACTGGTTGGCAAGCCAGTGCATTATTCGCCGAGCTACAGTGACTCCTGTAAGTTGATTTGACTGTGCAACATGTAAGTCAAAATATTGCACACAGTCTATCAAAGGCAGTGAAATCCCGAGTTATAAAGTTTACTTCCTACCCATAGGTTAAACTTCTGAAATCTTCGCCCAAATGATCATGGTTAGATAGTCCCGATTGTCGTACATGAGGCATTACATGATACAAGTATTCACATAAGTCTTGGTCGGATTCGCCATTGCAAAATGCTCACATTAATACGTTTGACTTAACACTAACCCGATTGATGTGGGAAGGGTGTGTATTATGGTTAAGCGTATCAGAATGATTCGTTATGGCTTCTAGACACTTTTTTAAAAATACAATTGTCTGAAATAAATGTTACTCTTCCTGTCAGAAAATCTTCAAGAAAGAAATTTAGTTACATTTCAATCTAATGTAAAAGTAAATCGGAGGAAAACGAAAGGAAATTGGGTGGATTAAAGGGCACTAACTTTGGACTTCTTTCCGTAGACGAAAATGATTCGTGCATGGTTCTAGAAAAAGTAAAGTCGTAATATAATATTGACACTATTCTTTATTTCAATTTTATAGCAAATTTATACAATACACCAAAAACAAATTCAAATTCAAATTTGTTTCTAAACATAGAAAAAATATTCAGCCGATAGAAAAGGGCATACTTGTGTCTATGAAGCTTTGTAAAAGTATCATGGATGGTTATTCTTCGGAAAATATTTGGTGCCAAATTGGTTAAAAATGATCAAAGCAACAAAGTTTTGTTAATATATTCAGTGGTTCCTAAGTGTTGCTCCGTAAACATAATTTAACTGCGTTTGTGGATAAGTAACGGTACTACATCAAATTCTAAAATTAAATATTTGAACAATATAATGCCTGTATCGAATTTGGCTGTGACATCAATAAGTTATTAGAAAAATTATATGCTGAGATCCATTGAAAATGTACTTAGTTTATTGACCCAGGCCTATATACAACATTACATCTCTGGATATGCCGAAGCCACCTGCAGTCCGTGAACATTAGCATTGTCATAATTCTGTATTCTGAATCTTTGTCCTTCTATTGTATAACTACAAGATCGGTTAGGTCCAGACAAAATACAAATAGTGGAAAGTGCCATATCAAACTCTGGACTACTTCCAATGAAAAATGAACTTATTGGCTTCCATTTACCATCCCATGTAAATGTGAATTCAATCAGGAATGGCTAAAAATATAAAACAAGAAATAAATGTCGCACTGGGATTGAAGTGCTCTTCTCTTTTGTTTCTTTTTGGAGGTAGTTCGTTTGTGACCAGAATCAGATCCTCGTGGTCGCAACTTGACAAAGCTACCTGGAAATTACGGAGTTGTTCTGGACAAAGCCGAACTTTTTAATATCAGCTAAGAGTATTTCTAATTTATTTATAAATTGATTACCGTAAATAAAGTTTCCATAATAATGGTTTTAAGCTTATTTAAAATACAACTAAATCAATAATTTCATTTTTATATACAAGCATTATTGATTCTATATCTCTAACACCAAGGTGTGTTTTAGCTTCAGAGATTTAAATCGAAGCGATTTCCCTAATTCATATATGTTTTCCCTAATTCATATATGTTTACTTCCTGACATTTCGTCTCAGACTCATGGGTATTCACCAAACCCTGGCAGAAAATAGGAATTCAAGCACTCTTCTTCGATAGACCAAATATTCAACACCTAGCACCATGCATAAAGAAGAAATGGTGGGGTGAATTGCTATATTATGCGACCAGGGGAAGCAATTAATAGCCTTATTCCTTGTTAGCTTTTAACTCAACTTCAGTATTCACTCTTACCTCTTTCTTATTAATATAACCTTTGTAATCTATTCTTCCACTTTTCTCTAACTTATAAAATCTTAACCAGTTGTGAAACCCAGATACAGAAGAACCTTTAAATTCTCCCAAGAAAACATGTTCAAATCCGCAGCTACTCTTCGGTCCACCACTTGATCTTGAATACAAGTCAAACCACAATGTCTGAAGTTGATGTTTAAAAGCCGTTTGATCTCCAGAGATATAATCTAAAATCATACGATTTGAACATGTTGTGTTGTCTTTGACGTTTTACTTTATTTCAAGATAAATACGAATATTTTAATAAACACGAGTATTTGACTATAGTCGATATCAGTATATACCAGGGCGACATACTGACACCCCTTTTATTCATTATGTTTATCAACATTATTGAAAATATACGAGAATGAAGAACTTGCATTATTGTTCATGATTCAGTTATCACCAGCGAATGGTAATTAATTTGTCAAATGAGGTTTAACGTCCACACAAAGTAGGTCATTTTGGGACAAACCCATGGTACGATTTTATTTCTTAAGATGTGGGCGGAAACCGGGTAACCCGGCGAAAATCCACGGGTTGGGCAGGCGAGCCAATTCATTGTATATACAGGTTTGGAATCGAAACCACACCACTCGCCGAATGTCAGACCTTATAATCAAAAGCGATCACTCTATCGTGGTACGATGACTTATGGTTGTCTTTTAAGTAATTATATGTTATCTTGGAGGCTGGGGAAGCTAGCCTATCCATTGTCACATACACCACTTGACCCAATGCTAGACCTTATAATCTAAAGCCCCCGCCCCCGACCACCACCGTAATACAAGGACTTACGATTGTCTTTTAAGTAATGATAGGTTATCTGCATGACATTTGTTTTCATTACAGCATTCAGAAATGCATCAATTTCCGATTGTTTCTGGAATGTTGTTGTTTCATGAGTAAACTGACTTGTAGCATAATTATCCCAAAGATTTAAAAGTGCTCTATATGTTGGAGCTGACAATTTAACTTCATTTACATAACTAAACAATCTGTAAAACATTAAAATCATTTAATAAACATGTATATTGTGATAAAATTCTGATCGGAAAGTAAAAATCTGATTTGCAATGTCACCGGCGTTTATCAAACTGGTGGAACTAAATGACAAAAACAACATAAAATGTAAATGGGGTTTAACGTCATACTTTTCTTCACTGCATACATAATACAGTATGTTGCAAGGCATCTGGACAATACATGAATTTCAAGTTTTGAGAGTTCTTTTTCTTTTACACACACCTCAAGGTGTACAAGGGACCACGAGTTTTGTCCCACCCGAACGAGTAGGCGTTGTTCTTGTCGCGCCCCCCCCCCCCCTCCGTCCTGCACTTTTGACAAGGAACCACACCGGAAAATCACGAGCTACATGTATCTTAGTGGACAATAATTGGTAAATTATAGCTATAACTATGCATGTATAAGGCGAGTCAGGCGTCGTTTCCGTGTGCAAGGTAACGTAAATATGACACGCAAATTATAATGCTAAATTGCAGATGTCTTTGCATGATTGAAGATGGAATTTATATGAATTGGTACTTACGGGTTATTTGCATGATCACTACTGGGTCCCTGTCCGGTATGGCCTTGATAATTGACTTTTAAGTCTCCGGGACCGAGTCTGTTAAAGTCTGCATCCCATAATACCTGAGCGATGTTATACTGATTAACATTAACTGGAACATATGGTGCCTGGGTGTGAGGTGGGTGGGTATGGACAACTCCTCCACCTGTTATGCGGAACAAAAGGAAAGGATTCGCTTATTTATGACAACAAAAACAATTCCATGTTATACTGGTTAACTGGAACTGATGGTGCTTGGGGGTGAGGTGGATGGGTAAGGACAACTCCTCCACCTGCTTATTATGGTGCCTGGGTGTGAGGTGGATGAGCATGGACAATGCTCCCACCTACTATATGGGCATAGTTATCAACATTAGAGGAAAAGTTTCATTTATGACCACAGCATAATATTCTATGGAGAGACAAAGACCATATTTAAAGGACACGTCTTTATCACAAAACATTGATAAGAGTATATATTTAGCTTGTATTTCATGTCACAAGTAGAAAATCAAGATGAACAGGACTGTGTGATTCCGAATTTCATCCGAAAAGTTAATCGAATTAACCCGACACTGTCGCCCGCAAGTTTACTATTTATTAAGTCACTTGCATCGCATATTTGGGCTCAGCGGTCAGTAAGCGGGGCCGCTCTGACACGGTAGCCCGGACCGGTTCCCGGCTCCAATCCTCCCCTAATAAACTGTTTACCTTTACATATAGTCCAATAATCAGAACAACAATTATTGTGAACTTCACATTCTGTGTTACAGAAACAATCATACCCTGGTCCATATCCATCGCCACATTTAGTGTTACACCTATCTCTGTGAGAAACTGAAAATGATAATAATAAATCAATGACGGGTAGACATTTGTTATCATACTGAAAAATATAAACATAATATTCCATCAAAGATCTGGTTTATGTTCTTACTGAGCCGTCTTTGGAAAAAAGATTATAGACACTACCAACTTAGATCATTATCGAGGGATAACCAATAGTATCCACAGACTCTTGTAAAATTTTAAATTACTTTTCGAAATATAAGATTATTTGTTATGTCCATATTTATATAAGAGGGATAATCAAGTTCATGGGGCGAACAACTTGTCTGGAACCGCTTCTCTATCAAGCAATAAATACTGTATTTCAGAAAGATATCTACGATGTCTTTAATTTTCTCAATTTGTACATTCTAACAAGTCGGTTCGTAGAACGTCAATCGAAACTCATTTTTATTTGAATGAAGGTTGTAGACTCGATTGACTAACAATATCGTGAATGTATGGTTCATATCCAGTTCGCGGTTATTTAGTGGATTCAGACGAGTTATTTTGAATCTGATTATCTCCCTTACATAAAAAGACCATACTGGACGTTTGGCAATTGCATTGTAGTGACGAATATTTTCGGGAAAGAATCAGCCTTTGGTACATGCAATAAGATGAATTGTCTTCCCCATTCAAACAAATTCATTGACAAAATTCCTCTCATTTCTCGAAAATTTTAAGGATTTGCCCAATATTATTGCGAAAAAATGACCGAATACTTCTATTATATGAATAAAGACTGTGCGAATTCGCAGAAAGTTGCGAAAACGCGTGGAAAAGGTAATGGTCAATGTCTCGCAATTCAAGTTATCTCCTATGATCTCACAATACTATCAAAGTCATCTTTTTTTTGTAAAGTAATGAGCCAATATTATCAAAAAATTAGAAAAAGTATAATTAATGAATTAGAATGCGCCAGTTTGTGGACAATTAACTGGTCAAATGTTTCGCCGTCATTGATATTGAAATAATTGAAGAATTCTATCATTTTTGGATAATATTAAAATATTTTGTAGCAATAATATATGGTGTAGCATTGTAGATGTCGTTACAAAAATTATAAGCAATTGTCGTGCAAGATACGCCCATATTTTGCAAGAGATGGACAGAAAACAAGACAAAAAGAGTTTTCGTACAATCAGGATGCTATAGTTCGATATGCACGAATATCGAAAGGAATCGAAATCTCGGTGATATAAACATACAATTTATGTTTCATCAAAATCAGATAAAAATAAATCGGACCTCTAAAGGGTCCACAATCTTGGTATTACATACTTTTACTCTATTTGCGTTCGCGGAACAGCCATTTTGGCGGCCAATCATCGTTATGGTGTAACGGTGATATGTTAGAACGATTTTTTAAATCAGACAAAAAAAAAAATGGTTACCTGTTAAGGGGTTAACAAGAACGATTTTTCGCACCATCAGTGCCAATAATCCAGGACATTGAGTTCCGGTGTTGGCGTATATTGAAAGGAGCCAAAATCTTTAGATTATAAACATACATGTCAAGTTTCATCTAAATCGGATAAAACATTGTGATATCTAGAGCAATTTGGGGTTAATAGTCCTTGCCGTTACGATCCGATACATGCCAGTATCGCAAGGAACCGACATCATCTTTGGAATAAAAACCCATGTCTCAAGTTTCATCATAGTCGGATAAAATATTGTGACCCGTAGAGTGTCCACAAACAAATGGAAATGTGTGCTTATAAAAAATCAATCGATCCCAAACACTAGTGAACACAATTATTATTGCTAAAATAAATAAACCAATCCATGACCAACTGTTGATATATTTAAAAAAAAACTTGCCTGAAGAAGCGGATTGACATAATAACAAAATACAGAAGCACAGAGTCAGCGCATTTTTTTGGGACGCCATCTTACACGTACTCCGGCCGAAGAACTGTTTCATAACTCGATATAAAAATTCTTATCTTATAAAGCTTTATCATCAATTAGATAGTGTTACAGATGGCGTCACTTGAAATAGTGGACATGGTCGAAGAAATTTCACATTGTAAACATTGGTATATTAACAGTGTTACAACGTTAACAAATTCATGGTATTCGCCGAATAACAAGTGAAAATAAATTTGAATGCTACCTTATTAGCTACGGAAATGGCGTGAGACAACACATGTGCCCACACTTTTATATTTTTGAAACCATTACACGAAGCCATTTCTAATTTAACTATGTACTTTAAAATGAAATAATTTTCTGATCGTTTTCGTTTTCTTATAGAATTACGGTAAAAACACAGTGGCCAGAAATAAAAACACCATCGCATTCGGAAGATGGACACAGTTTATTTCAAATCTAAGAGTAAAATACGAATAATTATAACAGTCTCATTTCATGTTATGTTTAATTGAAAATAAAATATATAATATGATCTTGTGGCAGTGATGGCATCAAATATTTTGTAAATGGTGCCGAAGTTTGAAATCACATTTCCGGATGGGCCGATGCTACCTGATGACCATTTTTGTTGGGATTATCATAATTTCCCGATTCAAAATAGTATTGTTATACAACAGTATAATATTTTTTTTGCGTTTATACAAACTGGGTGTTTAAACAGTTTTTTTTTTTAAAAAAAAATATGCCGCTTCGGTTAAAACCATGGAATTATTTAGTCACAAGTTCGCAGTAGAGAGATTTCGTTTCTCACATTTAGCATTTATTTGACTGATTAAAAAGTGGTTTCAGGCGAGTTGTTTCCCCCCGAATTTGATTATCTCCCTTATATAAATACTGACCTTTATGAAATACCGAAACTTTCAGATTCAAAATAATATTCTTATACCAACAGCATACTATTTTTTGGTGTTAGGGTGTTTCTAACGTTAAAAAATATACCGCTTCGACTATAAGGAATTATTTGTTTACATCTTCGTTGTAAAGAGGCAGTCACGGTGAATAAGTGGATAAGGCGCTGGTTCGCTAGCCTGGACGTCGGGTGTTCGATCCCTGCATTGGCCGAGAAAGTTCATCCTGATTTTCCGGCGTGATTTCCCCTTGTCAGTGATGCAGAAGTAGGGCCTGACAAGGACAGCTGCCTAGTCGTTCGGATGGGACGAAAAACCGAGGTCCGGTGTACACATTGGAGTGCACGTAAAAGATACCTCGGCAGTTGGAATTCGATATCAGAGTAGGCCGTAGCGCCGCTGCCCGGGCAAAAATTCCCTCATAGCACACTGTATGGCGGATGCCCGTCTTCCATTAGCCCAGGTTAGGTGCAAAAGAGTAGGACGTTAAACCCCATTTCATTTCATTTCGTTGTAAAGAAATTTCGTTTCTCACATTTAGTATTAATTGACTTATGAAAAGCGCTTTCAGACGAGTTTTTTGCCCTTGAATTTGATTATCTCCCTTATATAAACATGGACCTGCTCTCATCTTTTCGAAATAGTTTTTCCATTTTGTAAGGGGCCGTGAATAGTGTTAGTTATATCTCGATAAAGTTCTAATTTGATGGCATTTTTTGTTTATCTTTATCAGATTTACGATGACATTTTGATATGACAGATCAGGTTCATGTTGATAAAAAGAATCTATTCAAGAAACGGCATGCATTTAGCAACCTAGACAATAATAAGACGGCGCTAGAAAATATATATAATATCTTCGCGGGAATCTAGCATTAAAAATGAAATAATTACAACATAAGGAAAACAAGAGAAACAAAGTGTGTCACGTGTTCGACTTATCAAGGAAATGTTACCAAGTTCTTGTTTCCACTTCTTATCAAGACAAATCAGAAACTCGGTTAAACTGAGTGTTGAAGAGTCCATACAATAATTATCTACCAGATTCACAAACAAATCACATCAAATCTTGCTCCGTAAAACCCCAAAATTCGTGCATAGTCTGTCATTGAGAATCCAACAATGAGCAGCGTCTTTCCAGTCAACATTATTTCACTCTACACTGGAACGACAAAAAAAAAACAGCCCAACTCGCCGCTACTACTAAATAAGAGTCATAGTTTGGATCTTAATTTACTGAGCACAAAGTAAGCTTATGATAAAGACCACCAGTCCAAGGCATACGACCGTTGGACTGAGATTACCAAATAGCTCCTTAAGCTTATAGAATCCAATACCTTTTAGCTCGAACAGGCGACGATCTGTTTAAAAATTATAAAAACCGGAAAGAAAGAGGATATTATATATTTTAATCAGAAGGTACACGTAACAGTCTTGAAGATGACAGTCTTGTACATCGAATACACGTACAAGCTAAATATACCCATACCAATGTTATTTTTGTCTGCGCATTACTCACTGAGACACAGCTTGCTTGGGTCATGTTGTTTTTTCTAGGTATAATTTGTAGACGGGTAATACAGCTTTAATGATGTTATCTCTATGGCAATTTACCGGCTGTTTTTTTTAACATAATAATACAGACATGAACTGATTAAATGGTATCCATGTATAGAGAGCAATCACGTTTTTCAAAATATATTTCATTTTGTTTTTACATTGTATACAAACATTTACAGTCGCTGTTCGTCATTGATAGAATAATGAAATGTGGTTTAACGCCCTACTTTTCTGCGCCGACTGGGCTACTGGAGATGGGCATACGCTATTGAACGTGTTGTAGGGGAAATTTTGTGCGGATGGCGGCTTTACAGCCTACTCTGTCATGGGTACTTTTACGTGTTCTCTAATGTGTACACGGGACCTCAGTTTTTGGCTTGCCAGGCCTTCATTCCTGCTCCACTGTCACGCTGAAATCACAACACAGGATGTCCTGGTTAGCCTGTCAGTGCCTTATTCACCGAGCTACAATCAGGCCCGGATCCAGGATTTTGTTGAGGGGTAGGGTCATACATTGGAGCAAAGAGTAATAGTTGAAACCGTAAGAATGCGAAAATCATGTTTATATCATCTATTAAAGAGAAGATATGTGAAATACAACAGTAACAAAGGAAACGAAAATGAAAATCAACTATGTCGCGGGAGTTGAGGGGGTACGCCCCCCCCCCACCATGGATCCGTGCCTGACAATGGATCCTTTTAGTTGATTTGACTGTAAATCAAAATATTGCACACAGTCTATCAACTACAATGAAAATCCAGTTATAAACATTACTTCCTACTCATATGTTAGACTTCTGAAATCTTCGCCCAAATGATCATGGTTAGATAGTCCTGATTGTCGTACACGAGGCATTACATGCTTATTTTGTTCTTTTACGCTTACCCAGTCACTTTGGGTAACGATTATATTGACCAAAAAACTAATACTGGTATCCACATGCTTCCAAGAATTCGTTTGGGCTCTAGACACTTAAATACAATTGTCTGAAATAAGTGTTACTGTTCCTGGCAGAACATCGCCATGATAGAAATTTATTTACATTTCAGTCTAACGTAGAAAAAAATCAGGAATTCAAAAGGAAATTGGGTGAACTAAACGGCACACACTTTGGACTTGTTTCCGTAGACGAAAATGATTCGTGAATGGTTCTTGAAAAGGCAAAGTCATAATATAATATTGGCACTATTCTTTACTTCAATTTTATAGTGAATTTATACAATTACTTTAATATCAATTATACAATTTTTTGTTGTTTACCCTTTATTCTGATAAATAAAACCATCAAATACGATGGATAACATTGACAACACAACTTTGCCTATATCAATCTAAACTATTTACCCTACAACAGATAATCACTGGAGCGAATTTATTGAGATTCACAACATTTTACGTAGACTTATCAACTTTTAACCACTTACAAAATTCGCTTGGAAACGAACATGACATCTAAAAGATTTTGGAAGTCATTACCCGTACTAAAGTTTTACGGAACAGCTTGGTTTGAAATCATATTTCGTATTGATAATCTTTTCCAAGCTAGCTATATGCCATTCTGTTCTCAATATTAAATTGGTTTTAAGACCACTCAGCACAAACTAGGTCATTTCGGGACTAACATATGGTTTAATTATATTTCAATAATTCGCTTGCGCTTAGGGGTCTTAGCACTGGGAGGAAACCGGAGTACCCGGAGAAAACCCACGATGTTGGACCAATATTATATTGATATGCGGTCTTAGTGACAAGACGAAGGCAATCCAAAATATATTTGTACATAAAGTTAACAATTAATACTATAATTAAAATATCAAATTACAACCCTGATTATCAAATAAAGAGATACAGTATGTACTATTATTCTACTGGAATAATCTATTACAATTTATCTTACTTACAGCAAAATCTCCCCAGTAATACATATGGTTTAATGGTCCACAGCGAGACATTAAGTAATATTACGCAATGTCTTAAGCTCGAGACCATTAAACCACAACTTAAAAAAAAAGACACACCGCACGTGCTTTTACAATTAAATACGTCACACTAGTCCAACATTTCACAGGTATAAATAATGTACGATTGACAAGTTGCCCGTACGATTATTTGAAATAATGGTACGCCAACATCAAAGGGCGACGTCACATCTGTATTTTAATTATTTATATTTGAAAGTGTGATGTTTATATGACCCCGATTATATAAATGACCGCAATTCTGGTAGTGGCATAGCTTTTTTCATTGCGTGCATTAATTCAAACGCTGTTAAACGTGCATTATACAAGATCTTTTGGGGGGATTTAAATGTTATCTAAATCATTATTAGACATTCATTAACTTATCAAGACCATAAACAACTATGATGCCATCGTTAGCCTGTGGTGTTTAATGGATTTGAATACGTTTTGTGATGGATAATAGAAACTTTGTTGATTATTGTACCAACGGATGCTAGCCTAAAATTGAATTGCTAATATATGGGTTTAGAGTAAAGCAATTTGACTGAAATTTTCAGCATATTCTGTTTTCATTATCTCTTTCTAACTATTATAGCCTGAACATTCACCTCTTTATCTAATCTAACCTAGTGTCCCTTTAATGACCGCTACATAAAATGTGTAGAGTATAGTATGAGTTTCGCTTTAAGTACGTCATAAGCTATAATCTTGTTGATAACAAATGTATTTTACCCCAGTCGATGGCATAACGCGTTTCGCGACTGTCCAAGAAACACATCTTTCATGTAACAAATATATAAAACAAATATATAAAACAAATATATAAAAAGAAGCTATAGTATGTCTACCTAAATAATAATACTGGCATTAAAAATCAATGCAAATGACATGCGTTTTATATAATATACCCAATATCCAGAAGCCAGCATATCTGCAGACACGGTCAAAATAATAGAACATGAATTAAAAAATATGGCACTTTTAGTTATATTGAAAAACATTTTCACATTTTCCCAATAGTAATTCACAGTTATGTATGAACCAGTGCTAAAATTATGATTTTTTTTAAGACTGATCAATGGTGACTTTTATCACATCAGTAATATCAGATTGTTCTTTCGGGCTAATACTGTTTTGTTCATCTTCTCTAGCAGTGTCAATATCCTTTTCTGTAATGAAGAATTGTTCATCCTCGTTGTCTGAAGGAATGTTTATGACTTGAGAAAGATTTGGGGAAGAATTGACTGTCTTTAAGGTACACTCCGATGGTTCATTATTTACGGAAGTCGAACAATTAACAGTTTCATCCTTTTTATCAGCAGTAGCTGCATCGGTTTCATTACAATTTGGGTTTTCTAAAATGACGTCAAAATTTTCCTGTTCAATGATCTCTTCGTTTACGTCATTTGGATAAATAAGATTTCCTTCTGTATCGACCGAAGGAGCTTTGACCGAACGGTCGACTAATACCGGTCGCGCTTTTGTATCTCGTGGATGATTGGGGACAATTTCTTTATCTTGCACATTTATTCTTTTCGAAGGAGGTGCTGAGATATTCTCGCGAATGATACGTTGCCTTCCTACTTTAGAGACAGATATGCCTTGGACAGTTGGTAACCCGGCTCCTGTAGAAAATCTGTTGCTTCCCATTCCTTAAAAAAAAATGAATGAGTAAAATGAAATCGATATTTAAATTCATGAAAGCAAAAAACACTATTGTAACACCATGAGTGACGGTAGACAACTCTTTTTAACTTAAAGGATACAGACCACCAATGGTTTTAATGTTCATTCTGGTCTCTTTTCCCGGCTCTGACATTTGGACAAAATTTTGTTGGGCTGAACGCATCCAACTACATTTGTGGTACCGAGATGGTGGAACGGAATTGTGGTCTACCTTTGAACGGAACCGTAGACAACCGTAACAAATTTAGTAAATATTACTGTTTTCTGAATAAAAATACTAATGTTTTGTTTCATTTTGGATGATTGGAGATAAGTAAATGTGAACCTAGGTTCACAGAAAACTTAACAACGTGTCTACATTCAACCAAGCATGACCCAAATTTCCAGAAGAAACAAAGTCAAAAATACACACAAGAGGTCATTTACCGTTCTAAAAGCCAATAACTTATCAGTTAATAATGCCATTTGGTTTAATCAACTCACCCGCAATTTTTGGAGGTTTTCTGAATTCATTTGCTGTACTTTCAATGTGATCAATATTGTCGACTTCTATTGGTAATTCTTCCATTTCGTCAGTGTCTGCCCATGCTTGGCAAGGCCTTCTTTGCGTTGGCGTCGGCATTCTTTTACCATATCCTGGCGCCGTCATTGGTCGACGCCGAAAAGGTGTATTTATTCCAAATCCACGATCGGATCTTGGCGAATCTGAAGTCAATCACAAAAGAGTAATTAAAGGAAGAACTCAATTTGATTATAAATGACTGAACGATAATAGCATCACTGATCACATCGTTGTTGGTGATTTTATGTGGTATATAAATGACTTATTTCATTACTTTAAAATTTATGCTGTTATTAACTATTAATTGTCAATAACTATTTATATGAAAATTAACTATTTATATGAAAATTATAGCTGTACCTGGTGGACCCGCAGGACTTTCCTTAAAACTGGAAGCTTTATTTATAAAATACCTGGTTGGATCGGTACGGGGCATGTAGATACCGTATAATGACAGGCTTCTTATGTCAACACAATGTGCTCTGAAAAACAAAGAACATGGAAATTTTCCGTCATGCGGTATATCTATGAAATGCATTGTGGCATCAATTCTGATCATTGATTGATTGATGTAAACAAATTTGACAATCAAGAGCATTCTCTTACCTACATGTATAAGGCACATGCATTTACTCTCACCTAATATAGCTATTTCTGTATTGTAGCCACACAGGACTGGTTGTGGAAAATGTGGGGCCCAATTTGGGAGGCCCGAACTAAGCGAACTTACAGGATACGAATACATTGCAGCAGCAGGATATAAAACATTCCTGCTTTGGTTGACATGGTACTTTGTCAAGAAGGCTAGGCGTTTGGTTTGTTTAGCGTTGAGGGTCGTGCACCAACATTAATAGTTGCCGTCCTTAGAGTATAAGGAATAACTATACCAAGATAATCCATTCAGAATTGTGCCTTCCTAACACTAAAGGCAAAAAGTGGGCGTGGCTCTGCCCCTGGGGGTCGGGACATTCATCAAAATCAATAGTGGACGCCCTCAGGCTATAAGGAATACATAAACCAAGTACCAAGCTGATTCATTCAGAATTGCGGCCTGTAAACGACAAACACAAAAATTGGTCGTGTCTTGCCTGTGTGAGTCGGGACATGCAGTTGACGTCCTTAGGCTATATGGAATACATATCCCAAGTTTAAAGACGATCCATTAAGAATCGTGGCCTGTAGACAACACACATAGACACGAAGTAAAAATGGGCATGGCTCTGCCCCTGGGGGTTAGGAAATCACCAAAAACAATAGGGGTCATCTTTAGGGTATAAGGAATAGGTTTGTAAAGTTTTAAAAGGATCTGTTAAGAATTGCATCCTGTAGGCGAACACAAGACACAAAAGCATTGGGCGTGGCTCTGTCCCAGGGGGTCCGTCATGCACCAAAAATAATAGTGGTCAGCCTTAGGGTATAAGGAATAAGTATAAAAAAAGTTTTCAAGACGATCGATTAAGAATTGTGGGCTGTAGGTGACACACAGACAAGAAATGCAGCCTGTAGACGACAGACAAACAAATACACGAAATGGGTGTTGCTGTCCCATGGGGGTCGGGCATGCACCCAAAACAAAAGGGGTCATCCTTAGGGTATAAGGAATAAGTATTTTAAGTTTCAAGATGACCGATTAAGAATTATGGCCTGTAGGCGACACACAAAAAGAAAATGGGCGTGACTCTGCCCCTGGGGGTTGGACATGCACCCCAAATGATAGAAATGTTCCTTAGAGTACAAAGAATAATCATTCAAAGTTTCAAGATAATACGTTAAGAAATGTGGCTTGTAGACGACAAACAAATAAATACAAGGAATGGGCGTGGCTCTGCCATTGGGGGTCGGGCATGCACCAAAAAACAATACGGATCATCCTTAGGGTAAGTATACAAAGTTTTTAAGAAAATACAGTTAGAATTGCGGCTTCTAGGCGACACAGAGACACACAAAAAGAAAATGGGCGTGGCTCTGCCCCTGGGGCGTTGGGCATGCACCCCAAACGATAGGGATCATCCTTAGAGTATAAAGAGTAAGTATACAAAGTTTTAAAGAAAATCCAATAAGAATTGTGGCCTGTAGGCGACACAAAGACACATGATAAGAAAATGGGTGTGGCTCTGCCCCAGGGGGTTGGGCATGCACCCCAAATGATAGGGATGTTCCTTAGGGTACAAAGAATGTGTATGTTAAGTTTCAAAATTATAAGTTAAGAAATGTGGCCTGTAGACGACAAACAAATACATACTAGAAATGGGCGTGCCTCTGTCCCTGGGGGTCGGGCATGCACCAAAAACAATAGAGATCTTCCTTAGGGTAAAAGGAATACGTATACCAAGTTTGAAGAAAATCCAGTAAGAATTGCGCCCTGTAGGCGACACAAAGACACACGAAAAGAAAATGGGCGTGGCTCTGCCCCTGGGGGTGGGGCATACACCCCAAACGATAGGGATGTTCCTTAGGGTACAAAGAATGTGTATGCAAAGTTTCAAGATTATAAGTTAAGAAATGTGGCCTGTAGACCACAAACAAACAAATACTAGAAATGGGCGTGGCTCGGCCCCTGAGGGTCGGGCATGCCCCAAAAAACAATAGGGATCTTCCTTGGGGTATAAGGAATAAGTATACCAAGTTTGAAGAAAATCCATGAAGAATTGCGCCCTGTAGGCGACACACACACACACACACACACACACACACACACACACACACACACAGACAGGGGCGACGGCATAATACGTTCACATTATGAATGTGGACGTATAAAAATAGCCACATGCCGCCAGATTGCGAGGAACAATTTAGGGAAATTGGTCAAATTTGCTAAAAATACGGCCCTATAGCCACAAGGTTGATTTGTTTAATTTTCAAGAGAATCACATCAAACGAAAAATACATCTCACCCGTTATAACGTGCGCCCGTTAAAAATGAATGAAGAGATTCGCTGTCGTTTCTATAAGATTCCTTTACCGATGATAATATACTTGAATTTTTCAATTCATCAGCACCTGCAAACAGTGATATCAAAATAAATATACGATTTTAACTTGCAATTTATACACCAGAATAAACTATCAAGTATAAGAGATGACGATTATCCGGTAAAGTCAAATGCTATATAACAGTGACTATATATGAACCATAACGTTTACGAATTCAATAACTGTGCGGTTAACCTAATACCAAATGATAAACTACTAGGACAATGAACCATTAGAATTGGCCATAATGTGGTAAAAGCAATGTCAAAAAATGCTATAAACAATTGAGATTATGAACATATCTTTTAAAAATGTGCGATTATGTTGTAAAAGCAATGCCAAATGATAATACCACGAATAATCACAACGGTAAATATCTGAAATGTGACTATTGTGTATCCTGTGATATACAGATTAAACAAGTATAGTTAATCCAAATATGTGTGTCAGTCAGAGTTGTATTCTGAAGTCAATAAAAATAAATTGATTCTAGATTGCTATTATTTTGCATGGAAATGAAATAAGCTGAAATGAGGTTTAACGTCCAGCTATTCTGCACTGGCTGGTCTAATGAAAACCGTACATGGTAAATTCAATATTATAGTTTTTAACTTACGTTTCATTTGTTCCTTTCTCTCGTCATAGGCATTAACTGTCGGAGTATTCCCTCTTTGTCTAGCCCGTAACAATCTACAGAAAAGATGTATGCTATACATATTACTAAACAAAATTTAGATTTTTAAATTTCGAGTTATTTCATATAGCCCTTAGAACACAATCAGATATAAATGGCCGTTTAGATAGATAGACCCATTCTCAATAGAATGTCTTTTAATGCAACGAAATAACACAGGAAGTTCATACTGTGCTTCCAATATACTAGTGATGATAGCTGGAGTTTTCATTGGATACTTCTAGTATTTTGATCAAAATCCGACAGAATTTATAACAATTTGTGTGCGGTGTTATGCAGGTATAATGTTTTCAGCTATTCCGCTGTTGCCCTACAACTGGTTCCCAGTGATTTTCGCAGCAAATGGTAATATTGTAACTTACGTCGTTCTAGTAGGTCGTCCATATTTGAGATTAACATCATCTAAAGATTGGTCTCTAAGCTCGGTTTGCGAGAGATATTGATGGGTGCGATTAGGACGGTAATATAATTCCGTATCACTGGTTATTGTCCTCGTTCCACTGGCGGAAGCTGCGCGTTTTATTTTATTCTGATTACTCTGAGCAGACTGAAAAATATAAATCATTTTTTTAAGACCTTCGAAAGGTAAATATTATCCTTTAAAAAATGAAAATGTACTGAATATACACATTGTGCACTCTTTTTCTTAGATTATGACATTATACATATGATAGATTTAAGTAGGATTAATTTAAAAACAACCCTGACCAATCATTGAACCTCTATACGTGTAGGTCTACAAACCTTGCGAGGGGAGAGCAATCTATGTAAAAATAATGGCGATTCTCCACTATTCGTCGATTCTTTATGAACTTCTTCTACCCACGTTGGGGAGCCACGAACCAATAGAATTTCTTCTTTAAAAAGTCTATCTATGTCCTCAGCTAACTTCTTCTGATATTCACCACCTTTCTCAAATGAATGAATACTTAAAGGGTATTTCTTACTACCTGAAATAAAGAATATCAAAACATTAATACAATTACAAATTACCAACCGCATGCAGGTACTAGAATGACTAAATGGCGAGATCTTGGACTTGGATTCCATACGTTATAGCTACATAAATACAAATCTAAAGTTTGAATCATTTCGTTTTTTGATATGTTTGCTGCCATGCACTTACTTTAGATCAGATCGGCTTGGGGGGGTGGGGGGGGGGGAAGTCGAGGTTCGTATAGATGAAATTAACTGAATGGCTTAGACTATTTATATTTTTAAAAACGTCTGGTTTGTTTAGTTCTCTTTTGCTTTAAAAATGTCTCCCATAATTCCGTTCACAACTAACGTGTAGCTTGATTAAACAGACAATTTCATCGGATAACTTCTCTTATCAAATCTAAACTACTTCTTCTTACTTAAGTCTTTACGTCTGCTTTCAACTTAGTTAGGGGATAACGTAATAAATGGGCTAAACTGGACTAATGAAGACGGGCATACGCATAGAAGTGTGCTACGAGGGAAATATTGCCCGGACAGCGGCGCTAAAGCCTACTCTTATATCGGATTTCAACTACCCAGGGGTCTTTTGCATACACGCCAATGTGTACACGGGACTTCGGTTTTTCGTACCATCCAAGCGACAAGACAGCTGTCCTTGATCAGGCCCTCGGCCCAACATCACTAACAAGGGTAAACCTCGATGGAAAACTTTCTCGGCCAATGCAGTGATCGAACACGCGACCTCCAGGTTAGCGAGCCAGCTTCGTACCCACTCAGCCACATTGATACCCAGATAACGTAATATAATCTGGCTTAGTATGTTAATATCTAGTGGGTGGAGTGGGGTAGCGTAACTACGCTTCGGTGGGTCGCAAACAACGAAATAAAAAGAGATGGTAATTTGCTGCTGGGAATATAAATGGGGAGCGTAGAAACTGGCTAAAATCTGAATGTCTACTTCTATCTGAGACTTTTAGCCCATCTTGAGGGTCGAAATAAATTACAAATCTACCGTTATATACGGCATTTAGTGATAGGACTAACATTGAAAAATCACAAATACAACTTTATGAATAACAATCACTAGCAACTTTAATAGTGCAATATTTCAACAAGTGTCCTTGTCGTTATCAAACACATGGTAAAGAGACAAGAGGACACCTTGTTGAAACGTTGCACTATTTAAGTTGCTACAGTGATTGTTATCCATAAAGTTGTGTATGTGTTTTTTTCAAAATCTACCGTTAATTACTCTGTGAACATCACGTAAATGACATTCAATAATACCCCCAACGACGAGTTGTCATAAAAACAGACTCCAGGGGACAAACAAATTATACAATATCGTGTGGTTCAATTGTAGTTATTATAACCAAGTATAGTGAAGATGTACGTGGGTTGTCCTGATTATAATCTAAGATTAAACAGATTTATGTATGTAATTTTAGTTAATCGAATAACCGAGATAAACACGGTGTTAAGGAGATTAATATCCCATAGAGTGTGTCACGTTTCAAGAGATAACAGAGATATATTCACAAGTCCTATCTAATCCTTTATTTAAAATTTAATCTCTATTCTATTAAATGGTATCATGTCGATTTAAAACAGAACGTCTTAAGATCTTTCAATTAAATACATTGCAAATCTTGACTTAAAGCGCTCAGAGATTCCAAATATTGACATGCCGCTCACTATTGTTTATTAGATTTTGTGATCTGAGTATCAGATTTTATATTTGTAATCGGGTGGTGTTTGATTTTAATCATGAAATATTGTCGTTGTTTGGATCCAATGTAAGGTTTTATTATTTCATCATGTTTCGAAGATTTATATTTTGTGTGGGTGACGTATTGTAGGCGTAATCTTTTATATGACGTAAATGTTACGTAATCTATCTTTTAATCGTTTTATAAGTTCACAACAAAAATATCCCATCAAATTAAGTAATTTAATATTGGCTTACATATCAATTTTATTCATTAATTATGAGTTAGTTCATAGTGGTTTTTATCAAACACATTTTAATTAACGTTGTGTTTTTTTACACAGGCAGTTTTATTAAATTTAATCGCATACATCTAAGATTATACTTAACAGCTGGATGGGAATGCCCAATACATCAGCCTGTATATTTCTATTTCTGGCATCCATAGGCCTACTTTGTATAGCTCAAGAGCTTAAAGGAGCTAAACCTCTTTGGATTATCTGCTTTATTATTTCGATTAGTGATGGAGCAAACTCTGTGCGATTAATCTCTTGTTTCTGAAGATTAAACGAAAAATAGATCGGGTTACTAAATTTGGTTAACTTTTTCGTTTCGTTTTCTTTGTCAGTAGTGAAACACCAAATCGGTAATATATGCAACAGTGACACTTTATCCATGTAACATTTTAAAAAGTCATATCTACATTATACAAAACCAACTGACAAATAAAATTTACTGAACTTACAAATTAAAGAAATTTAGGCAGCGTTTGTACAGCAGAACCGTTTGTCAAGATAGATTACCCCCCCCCCTCTAATTTGATAGTTATATGGAACGAAAATGACACACACGACAGACACTGAAAAACATGTGTTAGTTGGTATAAGAAACCATTGTACAAAATGATTTTCCGATCCATAAAATGGCTATCAATAATGTTACGTAATATGTTTACCGTTTTGACCACTGTGTGATCGACTTCCATATTCCTTTGATTTTTCTTCAGCGTCGTCTGTGTCGAATGATAAATCCACACTTCGCAGACGTGGCTTTTTGGCGCTGTAACTCTTATTGGTCATAATTGCTAGCTGTCCAACTAGTTTCAGATTATAAACGATAATGATTATGTATCTTCGTCCATTTTTGATCGACCGTTAATCTCCTACTTACGTGTTAGAGCCTGTGCTCTTTTCTAACTATACATGCCGTCCGCCATATTGTTTAGCGGTTGTCAATGACAGTCAATTGTCAAGTCTTCAATATGATATCGTCTGCTACTCGTTGTGTTTACCCTTTTCAAGAGGCTTCTGTATACATGTGTAAAATACCAGGGTAAAGGTCGTTAGTATTCACGTTAATCCTACACCAATAAACAAACAATTCAAACCGATCCAGATGAATTAAAATATAAATGCATGATAATGGATTTGACCTTGGGTGCTCTCTAATTCATTGAAATCAAGACAGTGGGTGGCGGGTAGACTGACATTACGTCGGAGACGAGGACATTAAGTTGAATATTAAGCTCACATAGGATATCTTAATATTCCATTCTTTGATAAAAATGCCATCTTGAAATGAGTGTTCGGGGACGTCCTCCACCCTGCCCCTCTTTCTACACGCTAGTACATTCTTAATACCGAGTAAAACCTTCACTAAAAGTTAGTTTAAATATAAAATTCCACAGCTAAGATGGGAATATATGTTCAATTTACAGTGTTTGAAAATAATTTCAAACTTAATTTGAATAAGTGACCCCATAATCACGGCAATAGCTTACTGGTACTAATATAACAACGGTACATGGTTGTCCAGCACTTACACAGCGTGGAATTTGGTGACTTATCAGTAACCCCACATGGATACATAGAGTTTGTATTTCTTCGAAATGGTATTATAAAGCTTCAATTGTTTTAACATTGAGAAATCCGAGCTATATTTCAGGGAAGAGATTCTGAGCACTTTTCTTTTTTTCTGAGAGTGCGGTGACTCAGCGAGTAAGACGCTAACTTGCTAACCAGGGGTTCCCAGAATCAACCCCGTTGTTGGCCGAGACAGTTCTCTTCAAGTATCCAGCGTGGATTCCCCTTTCAGAAGTAGTAGTCGGCCGGGTGGAACAAAAAAACAGTTTTCATTAGCCCAGTCGACACAGAAAAGTAGGATGTTAAACTTCATTTGATTTGATTTCAATTCATTTTCCATCTTTTCTTCTGTGAAACCAGTCTGTACCCTGTGTAGTATATTGTTACTTTTACAAACCCACATCAATTTGAAAAAAAAATGTTGCAAATTTACCTTTGCGTTCACGTATAATTTCAGTAATCAAAAATACATGTACAACATGATTAGTTTCATTTTCTATCTTCCTGTCGTCATTTTTTTCTATTAGATACAAACATTTATTATTATTAAATAACAGAAGTTGAAAAAGATACATTTCGTACATTTTTAACATCACATCTGCCATTCAGTTCAAATCGTGTTTATCTGGTCTCTTTATGTAAACAATTGATCTATTTTTAAAAATCTTAGAAATAGAGTACAACCAGCAACGCTACGGGGTTATGTAAAGGTCAGATCAAAAGAGGAGAATTAATATTTTCCGAGCCCTTTATTGTTGTCTGATTAGACTCTGAAAGAGAGTTACCTCCCTTTACACTACACATTTCATCCAATGACCCAGGTCGTTACGTCAAATCATATCGAAGTGTACTCTGGAAATGAAATGGATATAGGGCGAAAGTTATATTTAGTCTTTCTCTCCCTTACCCGTTTTCCCCTTTTTGTTGACTTTTTGGTGTAGAATCGAAGAAAAGGGTTTAAAAATACATTTTCTGCCAGGTTTCGGCGAATATTCATGATTTTGAGGCGGAAGGATGCAAGGGTTATGGGGTTGGTTACGTTGAAAGGTAAGGCCGAAATTTGCTTCTTTAGTTGTCTCTACTTCAAGCCTGTGTATCTCAAGTTTTTCATGGTGAACCTCATACATGCTTTTGGACAAGAGTTTGCCAAATGTTGCTCAATCTGTGGTAGAAAGCGTTCTACCCAACCTACCCAACGAATATTTGGGAAAAAGTTACAGTCGGCCTAAGAGACGAGAATCAACATTAAAGTCAACGGGGAAATAGTTAGTGATCTGTGGCCAAATGAAACGGGATGGGATTCAAGGTCCTACATTTCCCCATCACAAACCAATAATGAGTAGAATTTTGACCCAACAGCGGTAAAATGATTCCAACATTCAAAGTTTATTTTACATACACGCCAACGTGTACATTTGACCTCGGCATTTTCGTTCCATTTGAAATACTACACATACCAAGCCCTCCCTATAATTAGCCGACGAAATAACGTGATTATGATTAGTCAATATTAGGATCTTCAAACAAAAAGTAGACATAGACTCGATATGTGCCGAAAAAGGCTTCTTCTTCTTCTTCTTCTGTATTTTTCACGTGGATGGCTAATGACTGTCAAATTTGACAATAGAAAGACCCTTTCCCCATATAACCAGCAAGAATCTCGTAATATGTGACCTTTATTGTGTCTTTTATATGGTCAACACGGGTTCATTTCTGTATGTTTATTTTCAAATTGCCACGGTACTGTATTTCGCTAGCAGTGGACACAAGACAATACTCACATGATACCTTAGACAGGCTTATCTTTGCTCATACGATTACATCATGTGTACCTATTTCAAGAATACTCATGATGGCAGATAGCCGCCATGTTTAATACTACGCTCGTCTCTCAGAGACGAAAACTTAATTCGCTATAAATTGTAAAAAAAAATTACCTTTGTTAGGTTACAATATTTGAAACTGGGGGGTCAACCAATTTACTCAAAGTTCTACGTTGCAACATCCGCATAACTCCCACGAGTCTATTTATATCTAAAAATAGCACAGACTCTTCACAGAGTGAAATGAAAATAGTAACAAATTCAAGATGGCTGCGCCCATGGAAGAAGGTTTTTTAGCAGCTGTACAGTTTTCTAAAGCTAATTTAGGCGTCACTACGATTAAACTTAAAGATAAACAAATAGAAACATTGAAAGCTTTATATAATGGAGAAGATTGTATAGCTATACTACCTACAGGATATGGAAAAAGCCTCATTTTCCAACTTTTACCGTGGTCTTTTAAGCTAAAAATAGATCAGTTTAAAAGTAGTGCGACAGTAAACAAGATGGCCGCCATCTGCTATCGTGTTTGATCTCGGAGTAGTCAAGCACTGATGTGTCGTATGATCTTTGCTTTGACTCGAAATTACCTTGTCAAACATTGACTGTAATGGTTCTCTTTCTAGAGTATTCTCTGGCGTTTTAGCTTATGCATAGATCTTTACAATTAATCAATGATAATTTATAAATTATTTGACAGTTATGTAAAGAAAAAAAATTCAGTTTTATCCAATGATTATTTATTGTTAGGTCACGTAGAAAGATATGGTGTTAAAACGTGTTACAGACTTCCGTATTTCATGGTATACCTCATGTTCCTGAAGCAGCGACTGTGAGGGTCCTACAGGTTGTAGACCATATTAAATGTTGTTTAAATGTGTATTTCAGGAACTGTGTATGTACATGTAGATAGATTATTATACTAAAGGTCCGTATGTATAGAAAATAAGATTTTCTGTGAATTAGGTTTCCCAGAAACAAATGGGTTCACTAACATTAAATATCTGGTTCTACAGATCGGATTTGTTCCTCCTAAGCCAATTCCTGGGCAAAATAAACCTATCGGTTTCATCGCAAGTTCTAATGGATAATTCATTTTTAGTTCGAGGGGAAGGTGCTAAGGTAGTAGGGTATAATTAAATATTGTTTAAATGTGTATTTTCTTAAATGAATGGCGGGGGGGGGGGGGGGGCTAGTAGTCTAGAGTGCAGCGCTTCGACCTCTAGCTGGCCGGTCACCTCTGGCTCGCGGCTGTGGTTTCGATCCCTGATGTGTGCGTATGTGGTATGGAGATGGGGGCGCCTTCTCAACCCCGTGGGATTCCTACGGGCACCCCGGTTCCTTCCCACTGCTAAAAGACCCCTACGTGCAAGCCAATTATTGAAATGAAATTAAACCATATGTTAGTCCCGAAATGACCTAGTTTGTGTCGATTGGACATTAAACCCCATTCCCTTCCCTTCCCTTAAATGAATGTGTTGGTTACTATTGGTCTATAAGATACAGGAAGCGGGCTACATAGAGGTCATGATCCTTGCTCCGTTAGGGCCTTCCGCACTATGGGGAATGGAGGTTCTCTCCAAACAGGTGAGAAATGTTTTTGAAAAATTTTATGTAACACGTTTGGCATTATTAACATCCGTGTTTAACACGGGACCCTAAACTACGTAAGAACATTAACCTTTTTCAGAGATCTCTTGGCAGTTGGAATTCGATATAAGAGTAGGCCGTAGCGCCGCTGCCCGGGCAAAATTTCTCTCATAGCACTCTGTATGGCGTATGCCCGTCTTGATTAGTACAGTTTAGGTGCAGAACAGTAGGACGTTAACTCCCATTTCATATCATTTATTTATAGCCTATTAAACTATGTTAAATAAAGGGAAAAAAAGACTTAATTAAAATCTACCCTAGAGCGGAAGTTTAAATCCGATAACTCATCTGGAAGAATTAATTCTTTTATAAAATATGATTTTAATCACTCTTTATGTAAGAGCTAAATATGCATTATGTAAACGCTAAATCTGCATATTACAGGCCTTCTTTCTGGCTTCATATATTATATAAACTAGTATTTAGACATTTATTTGTTCACATGGCAAGTCTAAAATCAATTCTCCATAACATCGGATGACTGAGATATTCGGTGGATTAAACGCTTGACATTTATAACTTCGCCTCGAATAAAGTAATATGATTGAAATTTTAAATACATGTATTTTGATTTCCCCCCCCCCCTAAACAGTCAGCTCTATATTTAATCTTATACATAATGTTTTTTATATTTTCGATCGTGCTCTCTAGCCTTTTGTCTGTATGCTGGAATGATCGGGCTGCCTAAGCTTAAGCGCGAAACCAAAATACAGAAGGAATGTATAATTCTACCAGTAAATTAGCTAGTAAGTCAAATCGACCTCAAAATTGACTGTTTGTTGTTTTTTATAAATAAATCGCCAGCTTAACCCTTAACTCAATATTTTCCACAATATTCGAAATAAAAAACACGAATTAGAATTGAATATTCTTCCGTTTGAATCAATATTAATGCTGTTATCTTGTGACAAAATGCTATCTTAATATCCATCAAATATTTAAGACACAGTGGACATTTTACACATTTACACAATGGTTTCGGGTGCCATTTGTAATGAAATGTTAAGGGGTGGGGCGTTAACGTCCTACTCCGACTGAGTGAATGAATACACCATAAAGTAAGCTACGAGAAAAGTTTTGACCGGGTAACGGCACAACGGCCTAGTCTTAAATAGAATTCCAACTGCAAAGTGATGTTTTGCGTGCACACCAATACACGAAGCCTCGGTTTTCGAGCCATCCAAAAGACTATACCAGACACCCTTTCCTGCACCAATGACAAGAAGGTAACACGTCGTACTCACTGAGCCGTCGTGGTCCTCATTTGTAACAGACACACACAAAAAAAACATATCAAATAAAACAATTGAAAAGTGATTAGCAATGGTCGGTTCACAAACAACAAAATAATAATCAAATGTCATTCAGTTTGGACATAACTGATTAGAAATAACACGATTTTTTCAAAAAATGAATGTAAATCACTTTAGATACATTAATATTACATTAATGTTTGCTTTTAGACACATTTTCGTCTGTTTTAAGGTTCAAAATCATAGAGTCTCTCACCCTGTAAATCAATTTAACGTTGTGAGTTAAATCAATGGGGCGCCTACACTGAAGTTAATTGGACTATAAACGCAAGTGTTTGGTTTATCACCATTCGTCAATAACACACGTATTTTTTATTCTGAATTTTAAATAAATGCAGCATAAAATAGACTGTTGTATTTATCACGAGACATTTTATTCAAAATAATACGTATGCGTGGTGGAAATAATCACGTTTCTCCGAGGAGATTTACCCTAAAGTAAGGTTAGTAATTATTATTTATCACCCCATTCCATTGTCTTTTTTTAAAATTTTCCGATAATTTTAACCCCCAACATGTCACAATTTGATAATTAAAAAGATTGGCCGTCTCGAATGTTCATACTCGTGGTCAAATGAGTTATTTGGCAGTGGCACCATTTTCCTAATTCATGCTTGATAACATCCTACTCATTTCGTCTAAAAGTCACGAATATACCCCAAAATAGCATATCCAATCACTTTTCCTTCATTTTAGACCCAAACATCAATGCCATATGCAATTGCAATAAACTTGTGAAATTGAGATTTGAATACAGATCCAGTACATCGACCTCGTAATTGATGTCGTATACGAAGCAAGGTATACGTCCTCTTTGTAAAATACAAGATACTAATTTATATTTGACAACATCCCTGGATTAACCGTTAAGCAAAATAATAGTAAAATACATGTATAAATGAACAACAATGGCAAGATACATTAAATAATAAAATCTATTCATTAATCTGCATTGGTAACCAGAAAATCTAGCAAAAGGTTGCTTGTGTATCAGCATGAGAGAGAGAGAGAAACCAGGTCATTCGGAACCAACATGGAATAATTTTATTTCAATAATTCGCTTGCGCTTAAGGGTCTTTAGAAGTGCGAGGAACCCGGAGGACCCGGGCAAAACCCACGAGATTGGACAAGCGACACTACGCCTTGGCGAAACCACGTCAGTTGATTCATCGGCAGACCTTATGATACTGATACAAAGCGCACCCTCTAGCCATTCGGTTTATTCCCGCGAAGGCGCAGTTATTGACCATAACGGATTAAGAGAGGTCGGTTTCGACGACTTCGCGGGAATCCAACTCCTAGGAATTCAAATGGATTAAAATGGATTAAAAACGTAACAATGGTGTTACAGATTGTTATGATAAGAATTTACACTTTCATAATCCCCACTGTAACTCATTAACCCACATTTTAGCATCATTTTTAGCACAAGTATTAAAAACATAGCTAAACTAAAACAAAAATTAATTGAATTCTATACTATAACAAATTTCGCCAAATTAGTAATAAAAAAATTACCATAACAAATTTTGCCAAATAAGTAAAAACATAACTATACTAAAAAAAATTAGTTCAATTTCGCCAAATAAGACACCCTGTGTAAATACTCGATTACATTCTTCCTCGTGTCCTCCTTTTGATTCCTGGAGCTGGCTTTGGATTTGGATATATTTATGCCACTTCCTTGGTGGTTCCTGTCCCCCTGCATCATTTTAAGTATTAGTTGCCAATTGGTGAATAAAATTGAGAGTGAACTCTTTAACACCGTTAATTGGGTCCTAATAACAACATGTCTCTCTTCAAACGAAAGCCGACAAGTCGCTATCTGCGCCTTCGCGGGAAGGATTAATTTTGGTCACTCTCTGTATCTGCGCCTTCGCGGGAATACCAGCCATTTGGCCATCAAAATCCAAACCATCGCTCCAATCAGCTATAAGTAGTAACGTGTATTGTATATGGGATAGGATGTGCTTCATCTTGGAATACAACTTCCCTCTTAGATTTAGTTTTTATATGTGAATACCATGGTAATGGCTAGTTTATATACCCGAAGCGACGAATTATAGACCAATTCTTAAACATTCTCTCCGTGTTAATCGGTCTTTATTAAATGGAAGTTGTTCTGTGATCGGGGACATAAATATAATCGTCGATTTCACTGTTTTTCTACATTGATTACTCTCGTAGGATAACAAACTGTCACCTTTAACAAAATATATGTATGTCCTGTCACGTTTTTGAGCGGTTTTATTCGGTTCATCTATATAAAGAACAAGACACTTAGCGTTCTTTCATCTTTATTGATATGATATATAATAATAATATGGCCTTTCAATTTCCCGTACTGAAATCTATGTCTCATAGTTCAGTATAGGTCACATCATGTAGGTAAATATATCAAAATAAATATGTAATTTTTAGATAATAGCTGTCGTAGTGTCACTTTTGAAATATGTATATATATACATGATTAATATGACATTTTAGTGATTGTAAAATACACCGTGCTATCAAGCTAGTCAGAAATAACTATGAAGGAAGTTTCGCCCTTTATTTTGTTGTTAATTTGAAATTTTCAGGATTACGTAATAATTTACGATCGATTTAAAACGCATTTATAATGTCCTACTTTTCATTTTCCGATCTTTGTTCATGAATTCATTACATGTCAGTAAAAATACAACTGTTTATTGTTTGTAAGTATTAAATTTTATATACATTTTCCTTTGTTTGAAAGGATGTCACCCCATTAATACTTAGAGCTCAGTAAAACCATGATGGGCATGCCGATACATTTTACACTGATTGGTTTCAAGGGTAGTATAATAAGAAACTGTACTGAATTGTCTAAAGTATTATTTCCCTTCGTTTGATTCCACCGCAAGAGAACGCTACAAATTGTTTTATGGAAAGACATAACCCGAAAAAGTGAGAACGCTGTATAATGACCATTAACCGAACATGATGTCATCGCCGCTATCATAGAATTGTGACGTCATATCAAAAATCGATGCGCAATTGTCCGAAAAAAAACCCAACAAAAAACAAACATGCCAAGTCTTCATGTCGACCGTATTTGAATTGATTGTGAAAGGCGTAAGCACACGACAAACCTCAGCAGATTCCGGTACACGCTAGATGTGGGGTATCGGAACCGACTGAGGTTTGACGAGTGAGGCGTAAGCGAGCAGAATGACAGAAAATACATCTGCTTCTATTCAGAACAAGAGGCTTTAAAACAGGATATTCACGGCTAAATAATGTTGTCTATTCCTATGTATGTCTAATATACTTTTAATTTGAAAATCCAACGAAATGCCACTTTAAATAACCATGCCGAGATAACACTTTAAATAACCATGCCGAGATAACACTTTTAATTGGTCTATTAAGATAGGTCAGATCAAATCATGAACAAAAGATGTGTCTCGAATATACGTGTACGATATTCTCTATAGCACAAGGCACTTGTTAGTAGGTTCAATAGCCGCGAACACTAAGCTGAGTAAACAGCCTATAGCGATGTGCCCTATTATAAGATCAAACAAAAACAACTTGTTTTGATGAAAAGGGATCAACACTTGATGAACATTGAAGAGTTTATTGAGTCTCGATCGTATAATAAAATAAAATTATAGTAAACGAGAAAATTTGATGAAGATATATGATGGAAAACTAACACGTGTTTTAGTTCAGCGAGATACACCACAGACATTGATACGCACAAGCAGCTGTGAGAGTATTCTAAAAACGTAATATGTCATGACATTTACTAATAGCCAAAGGTGAAAGACCTTTCACAAGCTACGCTAATCTTTGCTTTTCTCGGAAGATTTGGTTCGGCACTGAATTGGAAATCTAGAAACAAATGCTTCGCTAAAAAGGCGTAAATTCTTCTAGTAAGTGAATTATTGTTGTTACATGACGTGCAAAGAGAGCGAGAGAGAGAGAGAGAGAGAGGGGGGGGGAGAGGTTTAACGCCCACTCGACAAATTAGATCATTTCGGGACTAACATCTTGTTTAATTTTATTTCAAGATGTTAGGGATCTTTAGCAGTGGGGAGGAAACCGGAGGACCCAGAGAAAACCCACGAGGTTGGACAGGTGGGTGGCCGAATGGTTAGCACACGTGTGCTGTATCATGAGGTCTGTCATTGAGACAACTGGCGTGGTTTCGATTCCCTGCGGTTGTACGTGACAAGGCGTAGGATCGCCTGTCCAACCTCGTGGGTTGTCTCCGGTTTCACCCCACTGCTAAACCCCTACGCGCAAACGAATTATTGAAAAAAAAATTGAACCATGTGTGAGTCCCCAAATGACCTAGTTTGTGTCGAGTGGGCGTTAAAGTCTCTCTCTCTCTCTCTGTCTCTCTCTCTCTCTCTCTCTCTTCGATGATAATTTTTCCGAGGATGACATGTTTCATTATTGCCCTATTGACTTTAATGTTAATTCTCGTCTCGTAGACCGGTTGTAACTTTCTCCCAAATATTCGTTGGGTAAAACGCCTTCTGGCACAGACGGAGCAACATGTGGCAGAATCTTGCCCAAAAGAATGTGTGAAGTTCTTCATGAAAAACTTGAGATAGACAAGCTGGAAGTAGAGACAGCTAACCTTGCAATTTTCGGCCCTCCCTTTCAACGGAACCAACCTCACAACTCTTGTATCCTTCCGCCTCAGAATCATGAATATTCACCAAAACCTGGCAGAAAATGTATTTTCAAACACTTTTCTTCGATTCTACACCAAAAATTTAACAAAAATCGCCATGCAAAAGGGGGAAAAAAGGAAAGGGAGAGAAGGACTAAAAATAACTTTCGCCCTTGTTCCGTGCCCATGAATATTTGGTGATCTGTGTCCATATATCTGGGATTTTTTGTTGACTACCGCTTATATCAGCTCTTCGTGCTTTTAATTATACCCGTCTTGTGTGACTGGAATAATTGTTAATAATCATTCCACCGTTTTCTGATAAATTGGGTTTTAATTATACGTATGTTGTTTTCGTGCCGTCTGGTCTGATCTCATTATAGTAGTCTGTATAGTATACAATTTCAAGACTCTCATAACGCACCGTGGTCAGTTGCTTGGCCCAACATATGCAAATTATCTGAAGACCTAATACATTAATACCCATGTTTGTGGTTTCTTGACCCCAAGTACTGACATAGGCACTTATATAACCTTTATGGTAGCTTAATTACTGAGTAATTATTGTTATTTGTTTCCTTGTCGTTGGTCGACGTAACAAATCTGGGTTTGTAGAGTGAATATGGCAAGTTGGTGCAAATGGTCTATTTTCCGTCGTTCTATCTCTAATCTTTTTATCAGACCGCTCTTCTGTGACAAATTCTATACAGGGCCATTACAAGCCTATGTGGCACCCAAGGGCGAAAGTTTCTTTGATGTACCGCATACGGTAACGGCTCTGTTAAACCTGCGCTGAGTTGACGTAAAAGGATTAAAGAAATTTTAAAATACAGTTGTTGTTTTTTTTATCCTTTTAACACTATTCATTAAATCAACTTATATGTAAAAAAAAAATATGTTTATTGTCCCTTCGATCGATAACCCCTATCATCCTTAAACATAATCTGGTTTACGCAGGTTTAGGGGAAGCGCTGGTCCGTGATTTGCTATCTCAAACTCCAAGTAGGCTAGTCCATAAATGTTTCTGGTATGCTCTCAGGTAGTTTGCCGTTCCCAAGAAATGTCGCCCCGGGCATATGACCCCCGCCCTCCCTATGTGAGACCCCCGATTATATTCAAAGAAAATATTAGTTACACTTAACGTGGTGCAATTAACACTTTTACGATTTCCATACTTACTCTTTTAGAACACTCGATGCCAATTATCATTTAGAAGTTTCACGCCTAAACAAACGGAACTTTTATAATGTAAATAAGTGCAATGGTAAGCTGCTTTAACACATCTATATGCTCGTGTTGCTTGTTTTGATTTTATAAAAGCTAATCACGATTTCCATACATATTCATTATCTCGATCAATAATAATCTATGAAAGATACATAATGTAAGATTTAGATAAAGAGCTGGCCGTTCTTGCTATAATAGTTCAAAAATAAATAATGTAAAATGAATATATTGAAAATTTCGTTCAAATTATTCTGAAGGAAGTTATCACTGTATGTAGTTTTATCAATATGTGAGTATTGATTCTGTATTATCGTAACCACGATATATTCGAGACTTTGGCTCGCTTCCTTATTTTTAAATTAAATTATTACTGGACTGAAACCTTCTATATAACCTAGTTAAAATCTCGAGTATCCGATGGTATCGAGAGTTTATCGTGGTCTTTTCATGCTAATAAATGTCGATTCGATATTTTATAATACCATTTTAGCCTATAAAGGAAGGCGTGCAATAGGCAAATTTAGCTCTTGAATAGTGTATCTTTAAAATTCCAATTTCTTTCATCGTGTCATATTATATAAAAAGCTGAGAGTAATATTAATCTCTTTGTAAATCAAAACTACGTATAGGCTTTCTTATCTTTGAAATTTCAAAGCAAAACACACTTCCTGAAACTAAAGGCAAACAATAACGATACTGGTTTCTTTCACAATTCTGTGGCTTTGATCAGGAATGGTAACTAAAATTATGAAGTTCACATCAACCTAATTCCGTCAAAAGTAGTACACAAATTTTCACTTCCGTCTTCTTTTTGTTTCTTTCAGTATGATTGAAGGGGGCTCGACTTCATTGCACTTTCTTCATCCATTTTTTGTTCTATCCGTTTTCTAGCTTTTACATCATTTTTTCCCCGATTTATTTTATTACTCAGTTTTGAGCGTACGTTCTTATTCATATAAAGGAGATAATCGAATTCAGGGGCGAATAACTCGTCCGAAAGCGCTTCTCTATCAGTAGAAATATTGAAAAGTGAGAAACAACATCATAGTAGTTTCTAATAACATAATGAAGAGGTGAAATAACCTCTTTGACTAAAAGGTGTAGTTTTTAAATGTTTTACAGAGAAGGGCACGATCAAAGAATTTGAAGGAAAGACAGAAACGTTACTCTATCAAGTTAGATTCGTAACCATATTAAATAGATAAACGAGGCGTTGAACCCTAGACAATAACCCCACTTGTTCGGAATATTCTAACCCACGCAGGGAACGACTATGTAATGTACTTCCTTTATTTAACCAATACTGTCGTTTTATTGGATAAAAATAAACGTAAATCTTGGAGTCATAGCATGTGATTTCTTCTTAAGATAAACCATGACACTTTACATTTCGATCAAAGAGACATCCAGAAATAAAGCTAATGACGTCAATTGTTTTAAAATATCAAATACGTCAAGCCAGATATATATATAATATATATAAACTTTAATGTAGAATGTAAAATAGCCACGAGGGCTTACTTTTTATAGTTATGGATCGGACCACTTTTTACTGGATAGATTCAAGGGCGTTGAGCAGTGTAAAATTCACATTTTAAAGCTATCATTTTGTTGATAAGATATGACATTTTTGTTATTTGGGTGATAAACAATGGCCAATTTGTTTACAATGTATGTCCCAAATATGACGCAAATGCTTGATAATATAGGATGTTTATGTCGACAATAGTTGAATTTTGTCAGTTATGTCTGCATGGATTTTCATCAAACATAAACAATGCTAACTGCAAGTCCACAACGGCCACTGGTCAATTTTTAGCTATAAACTGTGTTTTGTCTGGTATCCATGGAAACGCCAAAAACGATGAGTTTTCTTGGAAATTTTATTATAAGTAGGCCTACATGCTAATAAGATTTATCGATAATCCCACCAGTAGATCGAAAGTAGAGGTTATGCATAACAATAGGACGTTTTCATTTCATTTAGTGGCGATATACCTTTTGCGAGGTTTGACGCCATATCATTATCAGCCTTTAAGAATTTCTGGTTATATTAAAGATAATTTAAATTAGCAGCAATTGAATTGTGAAGACCATGAAGTTGCCCAAACCGCCTTCCATAGAAAATGTATGACGACCTGTGTCCCACTCATTCACCTTTTCAGGTGGATATACCTGCAGTAACTGATAACAGTCATACCGCGAACGATTTATTTAATCGAGTGGGGTACCATTATCTATCTATTGTTAGTACACAGAAAAAAACGGTTTTAGATATTAACATCAAACAATGCATTAAAGATCACGCAAAAGTTTATAAAAATGGACTAACGTGCATAGCAACCGCATATAGTCATTTATACAGTGTTCGCGTACTGAAAGTAAGTCAAATAGGCAAAAAATGACATATGGACGTTACGACATTACTTTCCGGTTCGTCATAAATTTGTTATTGTATTACAAGAATTGTTATTCTATTACGAGCAGTGTAAAAGAGAGGGGAATCATTATATATGAGACAGGGCGGATTCGGGAAGTTTTGCACGAAGGGGTTTGGCGGGCTCTTGCTATCTGAATTTTTATCCGAACTGGTTGAAAAGTATGTTTATATACCACAGATCTAGGTTCCTGTCGATATTCGCGAATATGGGACAATAACTTCCCGAATTATGGCCCCTGATTCTACAAAAAATCGCGTTTGGCTTTAGCTTATTCTCTATCCATCTTTTGCAGAAGGTGAGCGTATCCTGGCTGGCAGCCGCTAGTTCAAGTGAGAAATCCAAAGTTTGACGTCAAGCTTAATAATGAATTAATAGCATTACAGTGTGATTCAATTTCATTGATGCAAAGCATTAAAGATACATTATGGGAGATTTGATAAGGAGTTGGTAGTTAGTTAAAAACTAAATAATGTAAAGACAAATTGTTGAATATTTCAGTCAAATTGATCCACTGTGAGTCGCGAATTAAGCGATTGAAATTTCCGCCTAGCAGTAAATTGGATCATAATCCACTAAAGATCGCAAGCTAGTGATGCTATCGAGAGTTGATTATGGAATGGATAAGTTAATTAATGTCTGATTAATAATTTAGATAACATTTCAGGCTTAAAGAAAGATTTAGCTCTTCCATAATATATGTTTTATTGTGATATCACACATATCATTATTGGAGTTTTGAATGCCAATCTCATACGACGATCTGATGACAAAGGATAAAACACACCACCGTTACACTTTTTTTTCAAACTATTTTTTGAGATTGCCGAGCAGGGTGGGTCCTGAAATGACCTATTTGAGGGACTTACAGTACCATGCAATGTGCCGTGGGCGACCATAGACGGGTCTTCTGTTTCCCTTTCCATTCGAACTATAGACAATTTAAAGTCCAGCACCACTGACAGGGAAAAACCGCGCCAGTAAACCTTAGCGTACCAGTCAGTATCCTACTTACTGGACCATAGTGGCTCCCGAGTGGAGGATAAAACCCCAAGGTCTCATAATTTACATGTAAATTTTCTATAAAATAGTCGATTTATTCCAAAGAGCAATGACGTGTAGCAAGGAAAATAATGACGTATTATCAAAATAATAACTCTATTACACAATAGCATGTTACGATTACGCTTTGCACAAACAAACAAGCGTAATCGTATTATTATCGGAAATATTTCGATAACACAGACTAATTTTCTTAATGGTTTCGTAGTTTGATCTGTTCTAGATGCATGGGAGACTGACATTTTTTTTCCTGTTAATGAGTTTTCATAAAATGTATTAAACAACAGGCTGTCACATAGATTAACATACAGTGATAAATCTGAAAAGCAGGAAGTGAGAGATATTTAATAAGAGGACGTTATATTGTATCTAATAGAGCTTCCAATCTCGTGCATAGAGAAATACATAACATAAAATTATCGATCGAATTTAGCAAGCCGACACATCTATCTTGACAACATCTCGATCTAAATTTCTTTCCACCAGTCTTCGCCTTTAAACAATCTTACGTACGCCAAAAGACCGGTGTTGAAATTTACGAGACAGCGTCATAAATTAGTATCGCTTGTGGTAGAAACGGCGTCTTTAAAAAACCAAATCGTAAAGCTAAACGGTCACCATGTGGTCAGCCGCGCGATCGGGTGCCGACTGACTGCGCTGATGACGAAAGAGCGAGAGAGATGGTAGTATCATCTGACTACTGAAGCGATTAATCAAAACCTGGTTGAATGACAAGCCTCGGGCTACTCACTGATTCTAAACTAAAGGATAAGATTGTTGTTATTTGTTCAAGTTCATGGCGTTATCGGTGACTAAACTATTCCTAGCAGAAGTCGGCATCTGTGAGAGAGCATCATGGCGGGTTGTTTACTGTTTGAACTAAATGCGCGACATAGGAATTGATTTTGTCCGTGGAGCTACCCCTGTCAAATATTTTTGTATTGCTAATGATTTATTAGACGAGGGACTGGATTATTATTATAAACGCTAACAACTGGACAGCGATAGAAAGGATGTATGTCCGGCAAACAACAGACAAAATGGCGGCGTCGGAGGTAAGAAATATTATATAGTTTACTGGCTAAATTGAAAGGCTGCGGTGTGGCGTTGTCGTGGTATTTATACCGTTATAACTGGCGAGTGTATAGTGTGAGAGAGTGTGTAGCAGCCATTTTACGATAGGGCATTATATTGACCTAGTTTCGGCTTAAGTATCAACACGCTATTTGAGGCATAACGGTCTGTTTGAAGTTGCTTTCAAAATGAGGAAATATGTCGCCGAATACCTAATCTAATGCTAGGCATGTGTGAATGAAGTGGACAATTCTATCACTCCGTTTATGTATTTAGTTTAGGGATATATTCTATGGCATCTATTATAGTTTAAAACGTGGTAAAGACAACGTATTGCAAAATAGGTATGTGTATATTATTTTTATTTCCCACGTATGTATTTGGCTATTAAAGATATATAGCCCAGGTCCAACATTTATGCGATCTACCTACATACCGAGTCAAGGCCTAGATTTATAATTTATATCCGTAGTTGGTTGAAAAGTATCGGGAACATAATAAAAGTACAGCTTGTCAGAACTGTTTTATATTGTCATGATATTTGAGAATTAACGCTATACATCCCGGTAGAAAAATAATAGCTGATAAGTCACACACGATTTTGATCACGTATCGAGATTAAAGCATGCTGTAATGGTTTCAAATACGTTAAAAATTACGCTTTAAATTCGTTTAAATGTTAGTCGTGAACTAATTATAATCCTTTGACAATAGGGGTCATGGACACATGATGGCTCATTTAAACAATTAACAGGTCCTGGGCGCCATCCCGTTGTTAGCCGGGAAAGGTCCCCGGGATTTTTAGTATGCCCCACCCAATTGGCCCGTTTGGTCGATAGAAATACTGAAATAGGACGTAATAAACCCCATTTCATTAATTTTTTATTAAGCCAATTATTGCACGAAAAAAAGTTAAGTATGCAATTATTTGTTCTATGTATTATTAATGATACGGCAATGAATACTTAATATATTTGCGTACGTTGCTGATTTTATGTTTTGTTTTATCCTAAAATCATAAGGTAGTAATCGGTTCACATTAAGGGCTCATGTACTGTTATTCACACATGTTTATTGTGTATTTTCAAATCTTTAATTTAATGGGTATATGTATCGTTATATTAATTTTTTCAGATGTGTGTATCGTTATATTAAATTAATAGATTATGTATATCGTTCGTTATATTAAATTAATGATATGGTATGTATCGTTATATTAGATTAATAGAAGCATGCACCGTTATTTTAATTAAAAGAATTACAAGCCTATACATTAAATTAATATCACGGTGTTTTAAATCAACACATAATATTGATTGAACTACTCGATTTGCCGTTCTATTAAATTTTATTGAAATTATAGATTTATACGCCGCTATGTTGAGTTACATATCTATAAAAAAAATTAATATAATATACACCGTTATATGGAATTAATAATATATACAACGTTATATTGAACAATAGTATAACAAGGTTTAATTTTCAATTAAAAATATATACACATCGTTATATTGGATTAACAGTATACACCGTTATATTGAATTAATATAATTACACACCGTTATATTGAATTAATTGAGTTACATCGTTATATTGAATTAATTGAATGATACACCGTTATTTTGAATTATAAGAATTATCCATAGTATTACTTCATTACTACATCTATAACAAATTATATTAGTCAACGTATTAGTAATCCGAACATTTGTTCGCAAGCACATTCATGCATTTTAACGAATAACGTATGATTCGATACTGATGTCGTTTGGATAAAATGCGTTTTTATGGACCCAGACTGAAGTGTGACCGGATATTGTTACCCCGCCCACGCGTTCGTTGATCCGTCGTCCACAATTAATTGCGGTTCATCCGATTGACTTTGAAATTAATACACTGTGTACGCGTACTACGTGATATACGTTAAACCCAATTTCATTTCCTATTTATGTGAAGAAGCTAATCGATTTTCAACGATTTACAATAATTCGAGCAGCTAAATTTATCACCTGATTACTGATAGGCCACCACGTTTTGTATACCCCATCCTAGTAGCACCAGAAAGAACTTTTAATTATTTTTGATAATCAAGTAATAGGTTTTTACTCTTGATCAGTTCACAGTGTCTCGAAAATTCCCCAATACCTAGCTGTTTTAGGAAATACATTTCATTTCTTGGCGACCTAACTTTATTTAAGAATTCAAAATACTTAAAAATCATCCGCCCCCTTTCGGTTTCGATCAACACCAGTGCACCAAGAGCAAGGAAATGAAAGAGGTTTAAAAAGTTTGTTGGGTTATCGGACTTAAGGGAATAATTAAGATCTTGTCATGGGATATAACTACAGCTGTTTTCTCTAACCTAAATATTTTTAATATCATGACACATCTGGCTCACGTGGTCGGGTTTTCACCTCTAATGTTGGCAATTCGATTAGTATATATTTATAGTTTTACCAGCGTGATATCTACAGCACTAAGTCCATAACTCAAACATTTTAATTTAATTATTTGTTATAATACTCACTTTACTCAAAATACTATCATATCTAGCTTCATACGTTATTTAAACGTTAAAGGAGATGTCCCAGATTTGAAACGAAATAAGGTTTAACGTCCTACTGTTTTGCACCTATTGAGCTAATATTGATATAGTAAGTAGCACACGACTAATAGTTTATAATGCTGTTCAGACGACTATATACAATGTATAGAGAGAGAGTGGGGGGGAGAGAGAGAGAGAGAGAGAGAGAGAGAGAGATGGTTTAATTTTATTTCAATAATTCGCCTGCGCGCGAAGGGGTCTTTAGCAGTGGGAGAAAACTGGGGGACCCGGAGAAAAACCACGAGGTAGGACAGGCGACGTACAACCGGGGATTCGAAACCACGCCAGTTGACTCATTGACAGGCAACTTAAGCTACATGTATGATGACTATACTATTAATAAAATAAAACCAAGTACGAACAATTCAAACCATTAGTCAAAATTCGAAGTCCAATAAAAACGGTCGAGGCAAAGCACTCTAATCAGCAGATGGACTGGTCACCGTGTACAAAATACACGACACGAATACAGCTTAGGTGTTCTGACAGCCACAGGCATACTTGTAAGTTATAATGAATTACAAACTCGTATATCCTACTTGAAATCGTAATATTCCACATGAACTAAACTAGCTTAAGAGGACAGTTTTCAGCCAAGCGTTGTCGTTCAATCAGTCAAGATAAACCAGCTTAGGAAATAGTCTAGACGAGTAGCGAGCTGGATTTTGGTGTTTATTTATTTTAAAAGAAAACGGGTTTGTTTTTTTTCAACACGTTTGGATGACAGTCTTAAGCTGGCTACATGTAGCTTGACTAACACCAGCATTTCTATACCAGTTTAACCCCACGTATTTAAACAGAATTGTTACTTCCACAGCCCTGAATTTCAAAAGTGCTCTAGCAATTTCAGCAAAATTCAAAAAAAAACATTTTATACCTTTATCCCATTTGCCCAAAAGCGTGATGGCTGACACACATAAGTATGTTATTTTAAGCCGACCCCTGCGACCTGTTGTCAAGCCGTGTATATTTAACATCGTGTATCTTGTACTTTATATCGATTCATTCCCAACTTTCAACATTTTTACTGTTTAGAAGTACAATATTAATTGTGTGGACCGAACAATTTAATCCCATAGAAATATAATAAGTATCTATTTTCCAATATATTTATTTAATGATATACACTATTATAGAAAATAGTTAAGAGCAAGAATATAGTTTGTTTTATTAACTTTATTGTGAACATCCCATTAAAGGGCTCAAAAACACAACTGAAACTGTGGTTACTCGGTAATCAGGACTAACCACGATGAAATGTGATATGAAAACCCAAATGCGCAATTTATGTACGCCCACATATTGCATTCGCCGCGTTGGTCCGTCGTCCACAATTTCGACCAATTATGTCATATATGTATGAACGCCACAAAGATATCGTTATACAGTTTAAAGATTTTGCTTTTTATTTACATGAATATTCACAATGCGTTTATGAACGTCTCGACAGCAGATAAATCGAAGGATTGTCTCATATTTTACATGGAATTAGTTGATATAAGTCGACAGATCAAACGTCAATACGCGAATAAATAGCTCAGTTACCTATGCCTCAGTGTTGCAAATCAGAATAATATTCGAAAATGCTATCTAATTCATTTAAAGGAGAACTTTAAACGTGGTGGATGTGTACCATACTCATTTAAAGGAGAGATTTTACTGTGACAGACTGTATTACGGCGCATCCTAACTTTAACCACAGCCGATTAGGTTATACCTTTATTAAGATAGTTGCACAACCCAATATGCAACTGAAGGGGGGCATTAGTTAAAGGAGCTAAATCGCTAACATTTTGGACAGAGAAATTGACGCAACGCATTAAATACTGTAAAATGAATGTATCTTAACCGATTTACATTCAATGGTTTCCGTTTTTACGCAATATTAGCGATTCAGTTTTAGGCTAGCGTCGATCGTCATTAATACCGTTGGTGCTATAATAAACAAATTATATCCACTGTTACGTCAAATCATCCATCACAAAACGTATTCAAATCCACTAAATATCACAGGCTAACAAGGCATTGATTAGTTAAATAATGCCTAATTAATAATTTAGATACCATGTAAGGCCCCAAGAAAGACCTGTAATAGGCAGATTTAGAGTCTTGCATAAAGTATATTTAACACTGTCCGTTTATTAAGGCCCCAAGAAAGACCTATAACAGACAGATTAAGAGTCTTGCATAAAGTATATTTAACACTGTCCGTTTATTATCACGCGTAAATAAACAAAGATTACATGATAGTCTTTGACCCAATAACGTTCTTATCGTGTATGTACCGACAATCACGAATTTACAAGACTCTACTGCTGGTTTTCATTGCTTGAATTGTATACGTCACTTTCTAATCACGACCGTTAAAGCGTGGGATTTGGGTGCTTATCGCAAATCACAAGGAAACTGAAAGATTGTTTTTCTTCCAAAACGGTACACGGGAGTACGGTAAAGACTTCTAATATAAGAGAATTTCACGCATAAGTAACTTGTTTTATTTTCCAAAATATATCAAAGACTCCTGGTTTAATATTATTGGAAAGACCCCATTTTCTTACAAACAATAAACATACCCTTACCAGGTTTCAATGTGGCTTTAGTTGAATTTTTAGAATCGTTTGTTGAACTATAAACATGTAACGTCTAAAGAACCGAATCCTTTCCGCGTTAATTTATTTATTTGTATTTGTCTATGATAAATTGTAACATGCTCACGGCTAAATCTTGCCTTTTTTCTTGGCCAATTAGACAATGCAGTCTATTGGACAATGACACTCCCCTATTTTAGTAATTTCATTTAAAATCCTAAAATCTAAAATAGGATGTTGCAATGTCGATAAACACTTCCTGTTCGCATTTAGAGGGGTGTTATTGAGATTTTACCATAGTAAAATGTTCTGAGAAGGATTTGGAGCAAAATTTTGATAGATTAATTAGTTTGAATATATTTTTAGTCCAAATAGATCATCCAATCACCTGGGAACTTACCTTTAAGACACTGTAATGGCGTGACACCGACCCTATATTTTATAAACAACCAATTAATAAACATGGGGAAAAAAGCAGTTAATATCAGCACAGGCCTATTACCGATTTCTTATTTTTAACAAAATGATCACATTAATTTAGCCGTAGCCCAAATTGGACATGCGGTAACTAAAGAAGGACAGATGTACTAAACAATGTACTATATAGATGACGACTAATCCTCCAGGGCATTGTAAAATTAGATAATGATACATTACATGAATAGATCTATTTCGTTATAATTACGCATACATATTTCCGGTTGAAATTATGCCTTTGACGTCATGCAATGGTCGCCGCCATTTCTACATGGTTTTCAGTGTGCTATAAAATCTATAAAATGTCAAATTACTTCCTGTCTTCATGTGACTCCACAGATCCTTATTTAATAAATAGGCCAATAAACGCGTCACGCGCTCATATCCTATTTTAATAATAATTCACAAAAGATATGATATATTTTCAATTATCCTTTTACCCTCGTTTAACATAGTGATGTGATTTCTGTGATCGGCTCGTTCTGCTAAATAGCCCTGTGCGGAAGTGAATTAGTGAAAAAGAAATATATACCTAAATATATGTTATTCCCGAAATGGCTTGGTTTGTGTTGAGTGTACGTTACACTTCAAATAACTTGTGTATCTATAGCGTCGCGGTAAATCTAAATCTATACTAATATTTGTGACTGTCGTTTGTTTGTCTGTCTGTCTGTCCAGGGTTGGCGGCAACAATAAGAACTGCCCTACATTTGGTGTATAGGGAAAGCTCGGATCGGGGAGTAACTTAGGCCTGGTAGCGATGGCTACCACTTCCAGTTTTGGAGTTGTGCTACTTCCGGTTCAAGGATATACCCGTGCTACGTACGCCGGGTCAATCGTTAGTGTCATAAAATCATCCTTATTAACACAACAATATGATTAAACCACATATCCTATTTCGTTTCGTTTTTTATTCAAGAAAAAATTTCGTTTTACTTGGATGTGGAATAGTTTTTATATTACTGGCGTTTTGGTTGAAGTGAGTGATAAGGTAATGAAACGGTCATGCACGGAACTGGGTAAATCACTGGCAACATCAACGCTAATTGATCAAGCAATGTCTGACGTCATAGGATCAAAAGTCGCTCATACGACCCCTGACACGACCTTAGATTACAACTTGTCAGATCTTCATGCAGAATAGACCATCGAAAGTATAAACCACGAAACGATATATAGGTGTGTATTGTTATCAGATTGTTAAAGTTCCAATAGCATATTTTCTAATAAAGTCAAAACATAATTATTTCTATTTCTTTTGCTCAAAATGTTGTCAACTCACTATTATACGATCATGGGCAAAATTTCATGGGGGTTAAAATGGTTGAGACAGGCTGATTGAGGAGATAGTAACTCAATTACCTCCCTTGTTTTCCCATTCCTCTCCATGGACGGCCATCTTCAAACGTTTGAATTTGAAGTTGAAAATGATATTTGTGCCAATTTCTCAACTGGCAATAGTGAATTATAGGATTAATAGGATTATTCTTTAACAAGGTAGGACTGTTTATAGGTACAATCTATTTTAGGGCTTTATTTTAATACATTTTAAAAATATAACCTAAAAATATGCTATTGGAACTTTAACACACAAACCGTACCGTTCGTGACCTTTGTCATTGACAATGCGACAGACTGACATTTAACTATTCATAATGATGAGATAAGAAATATAATTTTTATTATTCATGACCAAAGTGTTAATTTAAAAAGCACGATGTTCCACGCGTTTTATGTAATTCTAGTTTATAGAGCATTTTGTACGAACCTTATCATTTTGTAGATTTCGTGGACTCGGTTGACCTAAATAACAAAAGACTTTGTTTATGGTTAGCTGATCGAACCTGTATTTTTTAAAACATAAATTGAATTTATTTTCGACAAATTAACCTTATTTTTTGGAGGCCAAGTAAGCGTAAAAACAGATATGTTCTTCGTAGCCTTAGATAAAAAAACCCAGAAACAATTAAATTCACACAACATAAAATCAGATTTAGGAGACCCCCCCTCCCCTCACCTTTACTCCACCTCCACTCTCTGACTGACAATGTGTTTCTGATTGGTCGACAGCGAATGACATATATATTTATCTATAGATATTTGTAACTGATATCGTGGACGTGTTCCTATAACTTCGTCACGAATAAACAATTTATACAAGATTAAACAAACGTTGAAATGGCAAATAATCGACGTCAACCACGTGCGTCACTTTTTTTTAATGCCAAGTTTATTGACGAACATACTTTATTGGATAACGGTCTACACAATCACCAGTCTTGAAAAAAACGAAGCGAAATAAAACGGGTATTAGTCAAATAAACCACTTGGGAAATATGATTTGTCATTTAAAAATACTGATTTGATTCATGTTAAAGGAGATCTTACACGTACTTGGAAAAAAATGGTCAAATATCCATTTAACATTTATCTGATGTTGTGCGAGTCCTTTTGAACCAACTTCATCTATTTATTCACTGCTCTATAGTGGTTATTTACATTTATACATAGCGACTTCATTAAATCATTTTGTGTTCACCCTAGTCGTTACATTCCCCCCCCCCCCGATTCCGGCAAGTAGGTATATCAACCTACACTGCTGTAATAGGTAAAGTTCTACTGGCCAATCAAATATAGTGCTTCACATTGACTTTCTTATTAATCAAATGCGATGAGGTATATCGTGGCTCTTGATTTGTTTCGTTGTAACTGACTGGTGGTCAAAATGTTTGTTAACTAAACCATAATTTGACACAGACAACGCAGCATATTGGAAAATGTCTTGTATACCTGTGCTATGTAATGGTTACGATGTTTTATATGGTGAAATATGTGGCAGGCCCAAAATTATTTGACGTTGTATTTGCACAAGACAATCAATGACGAAATCATATAAACATCTAGGCTTTCTCGGCATACCCTGTGTATTGTTGTGACTTTAATCGTAGCTCATGCTGATTTATCTCGTTCGAGTTATATGCTACCTAATATTTTTATTATTTAAATTTGTGAAATTGAGTGGGTTTTGATTATCGCACTACGAAGCTGATCGAGGGTTTGGGTTAAAACAGGAAGTGGCCAACCGAATCGTGTGCCAATGTTTCATTGTACATTTATAGGTGCCGCTAAACTATTTGAAGTAGTTCAAGTATTTTGTGGTCTCAAGGTTGTCCCAAAGAGGATCAATGAAAAGGCGCGTTGGTATTATTTACAAGACAACCCGGATGTACGCAGTACGCATCATTGTTCACATATTGATGAGATGTCTCAGAAATAAATCGCTCAAGCATACATTTTACAATAAATGGACCTTCTCTTGGAGATTTAAAACTACACAATAGACCAACCTACTATTTTAACTTTTGAATGTGTTTGTTTCCCCTGATAAAAAGACGAAATCAGAAGAAACACCACATAAGCTTAAGGACTTTTTTGTGACCAACAGTTGAATAATTCAGTGTTTTGAACCGTTATATAGGTCATAAATTAATTGTACATCATAAATTGTCTGTAGACACAATAAAACATTTGTCTAAGTTAAACTGTTTATATTATGGCTGGCTGTTCATGACAGCTAGATTTGTTTCGGGGAGAACATGTTTTCATGTTCTTTTGTGAAGACTACGCCATATTTCAGTTTTGATTGATTTAAATGGTGTCCATTTCAAAATCATTTAAACCGAGTGATTCGTGTCACTTTATTCTTTTTTACGCCTTAAAATGTTGATTTGTTAAATAATTTAATTTAAAATGCACTTCATTAAACTTTAATTCTTGTATCGTGGTTGATCCAGGGCCGTATCTAGCGGGGGTACAGGGGGAACATTGCACCCCTGTCCCATCCAAAATAAAATAAAATTTGTCAATCTTGCAATTATAAAATAATACACTTGATATGATCACACAGTGATGCTCTTAAGGCACTGGTCAGACGACCGGTTTTAAGGGCACCCACATGCCAATGGGTTCGTTTGCCCTGGTCCAAAATTTCTTATATATCACTTACGTGGAGGCTATTGCGCCCCACCACTCTGATGCACCCCTACTTTTAAAATCCCACATACGGCCCTGGGTTGATCTGCATGTTAACAGGAGAACAACCTCGTACAATCTGAAAGAAACAATGACCGTTGCTTTGACCGATATGGCTAAACCATTGATTTGATATCAGAGAAGGAAAATCGATGGTTCCAGACATTGATTGCACAGTACGGTACAGATCGGAGATTCAGTGTCAATCAAAACTATCTAATTAAGTCGGCGATCTTATCGAATCCATTTTATGGCCGCCTTCCCATTTAAGTTGTCGCTGGTAATGTCCGCATACACTTTATAATAGAATGTTTGAACTTGAAGAATATCTGTAACCTTCATCAACTTAGAAATGAAACATTGAAACGGGGTTTTTACGTCTTACTGTTCTGCTCCGAGCTAATGAAGACGACGGACCCTTGTCATACAGTGTGCTAAGAGTGAACTTCTGCCCGGACAGCGACGCTGCGACCTATTCTTACATCGAATTCCAACTGCAAAGGTTATTTTACGTGCATGACACCATACCTCGGTTCCCTTGGTAATTGAAATTCGATATAAGAGTAGGTCATAGTACCACTGCCTGGGCAGAAACTACTCTAAAGCACATTGTATGCCCGTCTCCATTAGCTCATTTCTAGGTTAGTAAGCCATCGTGGGTCCACTGACTAAGAAGATAAAAAAGTATTTGTACGTACGGCGTTTTGACATTGTCTTGAAACTGCGTCCAATTTTTGCAACCAATTGGAAGTAATTAGATCGAACAATCATCTAACTAAACCCGTGTAATTGATAAGGTTAAGGTTTCACCAGGCCTCATACTATACACATCTAAATTATATATATTATAAATTATAATACACGTATCTATTACCTTAGGTAAAATAAACTAGATAAAATAATTTGACTGTTCTTTATAACGGTTTTTATGACAAACACAATGTTTGTGGAGAAGAGGCGTTAAATTATACGCTCACGAGTGAAAAACAGCCCACGGATAACGTCAACATATGTGACACAGATACAACGACTCTTCTTTAGAAGTAGATCAAATCATCAAATCATGTGTTCTTTTGTTTTAATGACATACAACATTAGATAGGACCAGATTTCCCCTCTAATATTAAACTAGAAATTAAATATCGGTATGTTTGCTGTATCTGGAACGATCGTAGACGATTATGTACTTTTGGCGATTTCGATGTATCTAGACTGATGTGCACGTAAAGGAATTCGAATAAGAGTAGCCCATGACGCCGGGCAAAATTTCCTATATCGCACACTGCATGGCCAACGCCCTCGTGTAGCCCCAATGTGTCACTTAACTATAGCAGTATACCCGTATTCGCCCAGGGTCCAAATTCGCACATTCACGGGATCATGCTGGTTAACCTGATATCACATGTGGGATGGAGCGCGGCAACGAATTTTTATTCGCTCGGACCAAGGCCCAATCCCCACCCCACCCCCGGGCAAAAATTCGATAGACTAAAACATTTATTATGCGGGAGTGGATCGCGGCAACGAAGCGTTATTCACGCATACATACATATATACATACATACATACATGATATATATATTTATAAAAGATAATGTCTCGTTCTCGACCATTAAACCACATATATTTGTCGCTCGTGTCATAACTTGTGGTATTGTGAAAGTGTGTAATTAAAACTAGCTCAGTGCAATATCCATTTTAAAACATGAACATTTCTGAATATTTTAAGCTCAATTTTTATTAGTTTGAGGAAATTAAATACGCTTTTAAAGCCCCAATACCACTCTTGTTGTAACTGAATAATATGTCCCAATCTCAACAAATTGTATTATTTTACAATATTCCAATTAAATGATGATATAAATTTCATTTTAACACACCTAATCTAAAAAATTTGAAAAATTCAACTTATTGATTTGAAAAGTCTAACGTAAACCTTTTCAAATGTTACTTGGATTTTAAAATATTTTCGAACACACTGGAATAGTAAAATAGGATGTAATGGATAATTTACGAACTGGAAGGACACTTCAACATCTAGAACTTAGAATAAGGGTATTATTTATTTTCTGGAGCTACCAAGCCAGCAAGAGTGTTATTGTCCCTTTAAAGGCCAATCCTTCTATATAACTACTGTAGTGTTGGTGGATTTATCGTTTTCTGGTCATATCGAAAATGAATAGGAACTCTTTGTCATATAGCTCGCCATTTTGGACATAGAACCGCCCCTTTATGATCTTACATTCTTGGAACCAGGAACATGCACATTATTTTTTATTGGTAACAAATTGCATTTCATTAAGATAGCAAATTGATCATAGTCGGTCCCCGTGAATTTTACTCGATGTAGATATAATTTCCGATTTCGAGTTGGTTTAAGATTTAAATTTGTTTTATTAAAATTCAACTGAAATAACCAATGATTTTAGTTTCCAACAAATGTATTAAATATTTTGTTAAATATTTTTTTTCCTAAATTTTCATTACGCTGAACATTTGGCTCAGCAAATTTTATCTACAGTACAGGTGGGCCTTTATCGATGGCAATGCTGTATGTATATATATTTCCTCTTCATATTTAAAGCTAGAAAATTGCTTGGGATAAAATTAAACTCGTTCAAGCCTCTAACTCGCCTGAATCCGTGTGTATTGTAAGTTTACACCTTTCATGTGTCGCCGTTTAAATACATGTAGCTCGACGACAAGGAGGTAATTTTAACAAATTTTACAAATCAGTTAACTCTTCAGACAGTCTCACAAACGAAGACAATCGGGTGAAATATGTAGGCGTATGTTTGAGATGATTATCAAAAAAGAAAAAAAAAAGGATTCTAAAATATTTAAATTCAATTTCCGCATCTTCTATACAATCTTTTAGCAGACGTCTTCTCGTGTAGTAATTAAATAACTTAGACATATGGTAAGTACGTCACAAAAATGTTCACCTTTAGCGTGTTTATTTATAACGGTAAAGATTTATAACTGTTACCAACAAGCTGTAGATGTTAGACTAACCTTATAAATAAACTCACTGATATAAACACACCACTTGAACTATTTAACACTAGTGACGTAATTTCCTAAGGTGGGACTTGACAAAACGTCTCGCTGATATAGGATAATATGGTGTTTTAACACGAACCGGGGGTAAGTGTTGATGTTTTTCACAAATATTTATACTTTCTTCACTCGTTTTGGTCTCGGGATATTTTGTCTATAAAATTTTTGAATTGGAGTGGACGTTTGTATCGGGTCATGATATTACCATGGTGATTTTGAGACTGACATACGGTTGTTTTTTTTTATTCCTCTGAAATATGCAAGAAATCGTCACCCAAGAGTTATATTGTTCTATGTCCATTTTTTCAAGTTTAGAGAAAAATGCGATTGAAAAGGTGATGTTTTAATGCCGAGAAATTTACATGCGTATTTATGTCAAATTTTGCTTAATGACAGACAATATTAACACAACGATTGTTTATGGTGTAATTTTAATCTATCATCTTTTTTTTAACAATGGGGGCCACATTCAATTTATGGTAAAATGGAGATAGAACAAAAAAATTTTGAAATTTTAACAAAAATTTAGTTCAGATGAGAAAAATTGTTCTATGTCCAAGGGAAATTTTTCATTTAACACTGGAATAGAATCGTATGTGCTTTTATTACACATACCGGTATAAATAAAGAACGTTCATGGACCTGACAATGTTCAAACAAATGTTATCCTATAAGATAGTCTTTCTGGGCATGGTAACACCCCCATGTTTGCAGATTTGGTCTAATTAACAAAGCCAAACAGTATGAAAATAAGCACAATTTAAACCGTTCTAACCTTAATTCCAAGTTATAGATCAGAGAGAGAACTTAACGTCCATTCCCCGTCTCATAAAACCTTGGGTCACTTGATTAAATGCCAGACCTTATGATGTAAAGCACACGTAAAGCAAAACTCTGATGTCAATGACTTTCTGTGTAATACAAGCACTTAACCCTTATTACTGAATTTGTCAAAACAACTCACTCCTGTCTTTTTGTTTCCAAGGTAATAAAGTTAATTTGTCATAATAATGTTGAAATACCATGAACAGGTTATACAAGATGAAGTAAGCCAACAGCAAAGTCTTTATTATTGATAAAATATTTACATCTAGAAATATTCATAATCTAGAGAGAGAAAAACGTGTTTAATGTCCACTCAACAAACTGTGGCATCATTATCACATACATGTCATAGAATTGGTAAAGCACAATCCAAATATAATTTTAACACAAAGATCATTGCTACGATAGATGGGTAAAAAAAAGTTTGATGAAACGGGAGTGACGAACGCCAAAGGAAACCCCGAGTTATCCATCTATATAACTGACTGAAGTGGCGCGTGAAACAGATACACGGCCTAATTTCTGTTCACTTATAATTTCTTCGAAGAACAAAAGTTGTTGTATGGGACTGCAAGAGGATATCTGAGTGTCATCAGATAAAACAACACAAGAAAAATAGATTCCGTTTTTTTATTCCTTCTATACCTTAACAAAAACATGGTAATGTACTGACTTTTTCGTATTCTCTTATCTAGTGGCAGTCAATTCTTTCGATAAATTGTCAGGTATTCTCTCACATTCTCATACAACCATTTTTGATCTTCGAAGAAATTATAAGTGAGCAGAAATTCGCCCATTTATCTGTTATAACTCGTGATGTCAGTTATATAGAGGGATAACTTGTGTCACTTACAATTGTTGAAACCTTTATTACTCATCTATAGTAGCAAATGTCTCTGTGTTAGAATTATATTTGGAAAGTGTTTAACAAGTTTTATCACATATGTGATAATAACTGACACCGATATTGTCATTTAACTTCAAAGGTAGGGTCAGCTACCTCATCATCAATGTCCGAATTTGTATCAGATGAACTATTGGACTATACCATTACTTGGGGTGTAAGCTGAATTTCAATAGGAATAAATCTAACAGTAGCAGACCTTAAATGAAACAGTGTATAAAATTTGACATACACCCATGAATCACAACACGCTGATCAACAGTGAATATTCCCTAGGCCGCTACAATCACTGATAAGGATGACATCGAGGTCACTTTATTATACCCTCATGTTAACTTTTTTCTTTCGAAAAATTAAATTCTAAAAGATTTTTTGTGTGTATTAGAAAAATAAGTAAAGACGTTTGAAGTATTTGTAGGTAAAATGTATTTCCTATTTAGTGTAAATGGGTATTATAATGAGTAAAAGGCATCATTTTGCCCTCAGCAGTTACATCTTATGTAAACAATGCACGAGCCATTGAGCCAATGATTGTCGCCACGTTGTGTTACTGCAAGCGTTGAAGACAGTCATCTGTGACAGAGATAATTCCTAAGTAATTCTCTGTGAAACAAATTGGAATCAGAAATAAGAAGAGAATTAAAAACCTATGTCTACGCCCCAAATTCAAAATAAGATGAAATTAGATTTAGATTGTTCTATCTCCAAGGCCACACTAACCAGAGTGTTTTTGGTATATTTTAATGTCTTAATTGTTTCTACCTTTACATTTTTATTGATATAATTTTTATTTTTCAAAAGTACTCGCTGTTTCTTGTTCATAACCATCATCTTCACCTTCAAAACTTCATCAATGACCTTAGTTAGACAAGCCAAGCCTAGGAGACGCCATTTTGGAAAAGGATCACGTGACCATTATTGGGCAGTTTCATTGGATATTGGACATAGAACATTATAACTGTAAATTTTGCTTTTATTAATGAGATAGAACAATTAAATTTTGCATTTTACTCGTATAATTCTTTAAAATCTGCCCTGGTAATTTGTTTTCTCTAAAATATTGAAGTTATTTTAATTACTGGATATAATAACTCCATTTCTTATAAAAGTGGAGATAGAACACTTTAATTCTGAGGTGACGAAATGTGAATTTTGTCAGAATCGTGGCATTGCACTTATCGGCTACCAATTAAAGCTTCCGAGGGATTTAAGCTATGCTTATGCGGAAAACGTTTTAAGTAGAAGTTACGGTGGCTCAACGAGTAAGATGCTTGCGACGAACAGTATCTAATCTTTCGAATGGAACGAAAAATATAGGACCCATATTCACACTGCCTTGCTCGTAAAGGAACCCTATGCAGCTCGAATTCGAAGAAGAGTTGGCAAATTTTCATTTGCCCGGATTTTGCAGAAAAGTAGTACGATAGATGAATCCATCGATGCTTAAGAGTATCAAAGTAAAGAACTATATTCTACTTTATCATTGGGAGGATACCAAGATAAAACGGTGTTATCATTTGTGATCAAATATAGATTGTATTTATGAAGAGAGATAATTGTGTGGATCGGGAATTGTTGCTCGTTCGTTACTCGTCTAGTTGTCCTCATTCCGTGGGTTACGCTCTTCGAAAAAAAGAGAGTTTGGCCCCGATTATTCAAGTACGATGAACACGGAACGTGACATGCTTGTTCCTTGAACAATTGTACATCTGTAGACGGACTTCAATTTTTGATACCACGTACTTATTCCAAGATGGCGGTGATGACGTCATACTCGGTTCCTTGTCATATTGTACTATTGTACTTTTTTTGTACTCTTCATTATCACTTAATAACCTTCATATAATCTCTTTTTTAAAATGTGAACATGTATATAGATAGCTATATTTAGCTTTTAATCAACAATATTAATCAAAATCAAAGTCTAATATTAATTTTGTTTGTTGTTGACACGACCTTTAATCGTGTTTTTGTATCTAATTGAATTATTAGAAGGATAAAACTACCCAACCAAATCAAATTAAAGTAGTCCTCTTACAATTACTCCTATTTGGTTTCAGTTATTTACGATACTTCTCGGTTCCGCCCCCGTTGTACATTTTCTAATTATTCGCTAGGATAATGTTTCATATCGTTTTAAGTTGTTCATTACATTACACTTGCAAACGTATGTCATGATGACGCAAGAATCCTTTGATATTTTAAAGTCTATTATTAGGTAACAATAAGCAGTTTTGTAAACGGGGCTGTGTTTAGAACTACACATAGTTTATGTTGGGCAAGTTCTAGAATGATCTAATTAGAAGCCCTCGTGGTTGTTTGGAAGGATTATGTCACCATTACTCGGTAGTCTTTTCTATTAACACGTACGAGTTTACTATGAACCAGGGGTCGAGCATGGCATAATCATTGCGATCTTGAAATTGTGACATTATGTCGAAATCGATGCACAGTAATTGTTCAAGAAACATGCATACCAAGCTTCAAGACGAAGCCTTGGTTTTTTTCGGAGAGCGTTGCTCCATTGGCCAAGAACAACATTATGGATAGTGTTTGGGACCCGGTTCTAAGGCGAAAAAATGAATTGCATTTAGTTTCTTTGTACATAATTATTTGTTACTTGAATAAAGCTTTTGGGTGATATATTGACCTAGTAATGAGTACAGTAAGTTTAAATATATTTCTATCCTTATGTTATGTTTCACAGCTGTTGCCGATCATTGAACTTGTTATTTAAACAACATTATATTAGTAAGGGCTAAATCTGCCTATTACAGGTCTTTATTTGAGCCTTAAATGTTATATGAATTATTATGTAGACATGACATTTACTAATATGACCAGACCATAATCAACTCTCAATGTCATCAGATGGCAATGATTTTAAGTAGATTAGAACAGTTTGGCCATTGTGATTGACTTTAAAAATAGAGAAGCGAATAACTACTACAGCGGTTGTTACAATCAATGCACACATATTTCAAGACTATAACTGTTGATAACTTAGCTCTAAATTTTAATGAGATTTTTAATATATTCATTTTTCATTATCGTTTTTTGAAATATTATATAGCGAACGGTCAGCCCTTTATCTAAATTCTACATATTGTCCCTTTATGATTTTAGTCTACGGTCTACCGTTTGGTCAGGTATGTTGCAATTGTATTATTTCACGTCCAACGCGATTTCAGAAAAAATAGAGTTTGAATCATACGAAAATTACTAGTTCTGAAATTATTCATCTAAAATTTTGTTTATGAAAAATGAACGGTAGGTGTGGAATTCGTCTGGACACAACGTCCACTTTACACTGTCTGTGACCTTGTCTATGTATGAAATTAGTTTATTGAGAAGGCGATAATGTTTAGATTGGGGTTTTCAGACGTTAACAGTTAGATCAGGTTAGGAATTGCCGTAAAAATGACTAGACAGTTCTAATCACCACAGAAATTAAATCTGTTCGATACCAATCTATAATATCAAAGCTAACTAAGGCCACTTTATTAATGTCTGCTGTAATTCCTTATACGACCCCTGGATGACCAAGTTGTAGTCATTATTAACAAGACATACATTATATATTACACGAGCGTGTCTCTGTAATAATTGATTGGCCGGATGTATTGCTTGACCCCCCTTCCCGTGAATTCGTAATGTTTACAGGAAAAGAGTATAACATAATATTAATTCAAACGGATGTCTCTTGTGAAAGGAACTACTGCAGAGGAATTTATATTTTGTAATAGTAAGTGCGCGAGGACTACGCTGTACGCAGAACCAAACCGACAAGACAGACCTGTGAACATGATAGACTACAAAGACATTGAAAGAAATAAACAACAGATATCAAATCAAGGGAATGGATCCGGAGCCAGTATTAAGTGTTCCATGTGCTGTGCAGTCGTGGGCCTGTAATGATACAGGCTTCACTAAAAAAATATGATTTACAATTAGGCATCCTTGGAACATTTTCCATTCCTTGGCCTCAAAAGTTAATTCGAAAACAGCCAATGTTAGTGAGACGGTGAAATTTCTGAAGAAACGCGAGTTTGAGCCGTCATCTTTGATCTTTGTGACACACACCCTCAGATTCAAAATGACCGGCGCCATTACCCAGAGAGAAACGAACGGTAAATGTCTCTCTCTGGGAACCAAGATTGGAACCATTCCTGTTATAGTTTCAAGAGAGTCCAATTCACATATTACGCATCAAAAGCAATTCGATTGGTAAATAATTGGGAAGTGGGTTCGAACTTTTCACTTTGATATGGCCTGTTAGATTCTTGAAAGTCAATGCTGCAGTTATTTTGAAAGGTCATGTGCTGGCCAATATGTGCTACGATATTGTGCAGTATGAAGGCACTTCAACATTTAGGCTTGTCTGTCATTATTTTAATCATGTCATGTATGTAGGGGATAGAGTTATATAAATACATTTAAATGGTATCCATGTTTTGTTTGGACAGTAAAGTTGGAGTAAATACACACTGAGTATACGATATCATAATATTAAGGACTCTTTTTAAACTAGATGTGTAAACATAAGATGATCAAGCGATTTTTTTTTATTCTTATAAATATGATCTGTAATGTAACCACGATTATTTCAATCTCTGTTTTCACGTTTCACATTTTCATTAAGGAAGTCTGGAAGTAATTCACACCTCTTCTAAGTTCATAATTATTTTTTTATTAATTTGGACAGCTAATCTATCATATGCTTCCACGGACTCTTTTGGTCTTATGCAGAGCTCAGCCTACGGACCTGTAAGAACTAACGAATCGCGTTACAGAAAAAAACCAGTTCGATTTCTCATATCGGATTATAATAGCACTATTAGTAGGTTGGTTCCCTAGCGCTCACCCTGTGATTAATAAACACAGTTGATAGTGAATATCAATCCACTTGGTGTAAGGGAATGCAGATACTTCGAGCAACTACTTTGTACAGAAAGTATTACTTTAATCGAAAACTACGGTTAATTCAATACACATGATAAACGTAATGACTGACTAATCCTCTTTGGAGGGTGTGTCATTTTCTTGCGAAAATATCGCGGGACCATATTTTGACACCGTCTTTCTTTAGTCTTGTGCCTGATCACGTGAGATAATTGCACCGCAACCAGACGAACAAATCCCTTTCGTCTGCCTACACGATTTAAACCTATTTGGTTTAGTTAATTTCCTCTGGATGAAGGGAGCCATGGTGGCTCAGTGAGTAAGTATTTGCTCGCTAACCTGGTGATCGATACCGATGTTGGCCGATAAAGTTCATCGGGATTTTCCAGCGTTGATCCCCCTGGTCCGTGAACCAAGACAGAGGGCCTAGAAAGAACTACGTATTATCGTTTGGATGGGACAGAAAACCCAGGTCCGTGTACATATTGGCCTGCACGTAAAAGAACCCCCTAGGCCGCAGTCCTGACACAATTTACCTCAAGCACATTGTAGGTATGCCCGTCTTTATTGTCCCCCGCCTTTCGAAGAAAGTTGGGGGACTATTAAAATGGGTTCGTCCGTCCGTCTGTCTGTCTGTCTGTCTGTCTGCCCGTCTGTCCGTCTGTCCGTCACACTTTTTGGGACACAATAACTCTTTTCCTAATTGAGCTAGAATGTTCAAACTTGGTGTATGTGTTTATTTGGTCAATGCCTTGATGGAGTTCGAAGATGAGCATTTTCCGCTTAGGGTAAGCAGAGATAAGCAATTTGATTGGTTGATGCTTTGGGACACAATAACTTTAGTTCTAATTAAGTGAGAATAATGAAACTTGGTGTATAGTTTCATTACAGTAATACCTTGACTAAGTTCGAAAATGAGCATTTTCTGCCCAGGGTAAGCAGATCAATTTGATTGGTCGAGACTTTGGAACACAATAACTCTCCTTCTAATTGAGTTAAAATGTTCAAACTTGGTGTATATGCTTATTAGGTCAATGCCTCGATGGAGTTCGATAATGAGCATTTTCTGCTCAGGGTAAGCAGAGCGATACGCAATTTGATTGGTCGAGACTTTGGAACACAATAACTCTCCTTCTAATTGAATTAAAATGTTCAAACTTGGGGTATATGCTTATTAGGTCAATGCCTTGATGGAGTTCGAAGATGAGCATTTTCCGCTTAGGGTAAGCAGAGATAAGCAATTTGATTGGTTGATGCTTTGGGACACAATAACTTTAGTTCTAATTAAGTGAGAGTGATGAAACTTGGTGTATAGTTTCATTACAGTAATACCTTGACTAAGTTCGATAATGAGAATTTTCTGCTCAGGGTAAGCAGAGCGATACGCAATTTGATTGGTCGAGACTTTGGAACACAATAACTCTTCTTCTAATTGAGTTAAAATGTTCAAACTTGGTGTATATGCTTATAAGGTCAATGCCTTGATGGAGTTGGAAGATGAGTATTTTCCGCTTAGGGTAAGCAGAGATAAGAAATTTGATTGGTTGATGCTTTGGGACACGATAACTTTAGTTCTAATTAAGTGAGAGTGATGAAACTTGGCGTATAGTTTCATTACAGTAATACCTTGACTAAGTTCGATAATGAGCATTTTCTGCTCAGGGTAAGCAGAGCGATACGCAATTTGATTGGTCGAGAGTAGCCGAGACTTTGGAACACAATAACTCTCCTTCTAACTGAGTTAAAATGTTCAAACTTGGTGTATATGCTTATTAGGCCAATGCCTTGATGGAGTTCGAAGATGAGCATTTTCCGCTCAGGGTAAGCAGAGATAAAAAATTTGATTTGTTGATACTTTGGGACAAGATAACTTAGGTTCATCTTGATTGATGATTTTTATGCCAATACAATGACTGCATTCTCATTTAGTAATGGATTCGACAGTAACAGTGTATAGAAACGATTGACTTGGACACAAGCGCTCTTTCCCTTGGCCAGAGGGGCCCTTTTGTCTGCCTTTAGGGTCCCCCTAACTAGGGTACATTTTCATTTTTCTCGTCGGTTTTAGCATTTTTCTTTATAAAACACTTTTGGATGACACTTCGTGAACAGTTTGATTGGTCGATACGTTTGAAAAAAATAAATGTGCGATTAATTGATATGTGTCTTCTATTTATTTTGGGATTTCGGCGGGGGACATCAGCCTCACTGTTGGCTTGTTAGATCAAATGGTGCATAACTTTACGAAGCTGAATCCCATTTCATTTCTTTAGTGATATGAATGTGAACCTAGGACACATATAGATACACACCCGGACAAGTAAAAGATGTAATGTGACACACATCATTATATGATGTTTATTCAGATTATAATCTACACCCACACGTGCGTGTAGTTTCAACAAACAAAATATGAAATCTAAAAAAAAAAGTATTCATAAAACTGCAGTGAGCGTATCATAGCAATATCTATTTGCATTAACAAAAAGTCACGCTCTTCTTCGGTGAAATGTATTTGCGGCAAGCGTTTACGTCAAGACTCACAAAAACGTGTGTGTTGTGGTTATTGTCACAGATGCAAATAAAAAAAAAGAAGAAAAAAAAAGACCAACATTAAATTTAATTCATATTACACGGCTTGGTTTTAAGAAATCCATTAAATCTTTACGAAGATAAGAATGCTGACACGATCTTATTCTGGTGAATGTTTATCAGTATAAAATGAAGATTAGCGGGGATTGATATTGCAAGTAGACGTAGATCCGTAGTAAGCGACATATAAATCTATTTATAAACGCAGACCACGTCATGGCAGTCAGCAGGCTCGACTAGATCGCCATTTTACGATGTAATGTACACGATGTGGATCTTATTATTTATATAGTTTAGTTTAATGTCAGTAGAAATTCACTAGATACATTCTAATATTGACAGGCTTTGGATATACGTGATCAACAAAAGGTATGTGCACAGGTTATATATAACGAGTAATTGGGAATAACGGTGACCTATTTATAAACTAAAGGCGTAAAGCGGTATATATGTATGTATGTGTATATAATTTTGTAGTAAAGGAGACGACAAGCAGTGTATTAGGATTTTAAAGGGATAACAACAGTTCATAAGAATAGTTTGTTAAAGTGACGGTTCTAGTAGTTTCGTGAAATATTCTTTGATTTCAAGAATCAAAATTAAAATAGTAACGTGTTGTGATCTTAACAGCTTTGGGTATTGAACAAATCAATTTCGAATCATGGATGTGGTATAAGGGTAACTATTTCGATATCCTCAACACCGAATCTGTATTACATTTTGATTTATATGTTGGTTTGACGTACCTAGCTGTCTGTTATTGGATGAACTATTGTAGAAACGCTCTCACTTTAAATTTCGTTTACAAATAGATAGGATGGCATTCTTTAGTTGGTGTATTATAGGTCTATGTTACACATGTGCCGAACAGTCCAAGGATGGTTTAAATAAATACGACGTGAATATTGTTTTCATGAATCTTTTGAGAATAGAGAATTGCTGCGAACAATTCTAGGCCATTGCCATCGTTAACAGATCACGAAGATCCCAAGGGTCTGTAATAATTAGGTATGTCAAGATTGGCAGCTATACGAGATGAAGTGAGTCTTTAATCAATTTTCAGCACAGAATTCACGAAAATTCGACAATTCACCTTTAAATATTTATAGAATTTATTTTACCACTTCTGTCTCTTACTTGTTAGAAGTAACTAGATCTGAACTGCCCGTTAACCCCTTTCTAAGTTGGCGATCGCACTTTCTCGTTTCAAAAAAGTAATTTTTGATTTGGCATAATTGAATATATTCAGTTACTCCGGACACGTAAACATTACAGTTCTCTATGTGACACCCATTTCACTAATATGTAGATGTTAGCAGGGTGTTTGGACCTTCGACAATTAATTTATTTTTCGTTGTGTGTGAAGAGGACGTGGAAGGAGCAAAATTTGAAAATAATCATATTTCTTGTCAAAAGATAGCTCAAAGAGGTAGTGGGAGAGGGGGAGCCAACACACCCTCAGGCGTTTGGTCGCCAAACAATATGTCACAGGTTATTTAATTCTGTCAATAGAGACTTTTGGCAAGTGGAATTTTCCGCATCCGTATCACGTATCCGTATCACCACGTGATGCGTTGCGTCAATGTAGTTTTAGAGTTTTGGCAGATTATCGCGGCGTGTACATATGATTAACTGGGCTAGCTTAGTTCTATTTACAGCATGATGTCAGTTATCTACCAAGATCTTCAGTACTAGTCAAGTGTCTACTATGATACAACATTTCAGCGTCTAAAAGTAGCAAAAAGTATGGTAAAAAGACGACGATGTTATATGGACCTTTTCCGTATGAAAGCTGTTCGATACGTGCTGCCGTATCCGTGTGCCGTATCACGTATGAGAAATACACAAGCATTGTTGACGTCACACACAAAATCGATACGGGTACGCGATACGGACCAGAAATTTACGCTTGCCAAAAGTCTCTACTATTTGCATTTACTTTCGTAGGCTTATGCGGCAAACCCGAGAACAGAACGAATTATACCGGAATGCTATTAATCATGTTAATACAGGTCGTATTATGCATGTTGTTGTAGTGCGTAATATGAACTGATTTGGCTAGTAATAGGATTGTTACAAGGATAAATATATTATCACGTTGTTGGCCCGATTATTATTAGATGGGTGTTTAACACCGTATTACAATTATAACAACGTTTCCATATGTTACACATTCCGAATGTAATCTGTTGTTCTTATTTTGTTCATTGCCTTACGAGCAAAGCATAGGATTAAAAATGGTTTCGTACGTTCGTCTGCCTGCCTGTCGGTCTGTCGATGACACCTTTTGGGATACCAAAACTAGAATACTGTGCATTAGTTGAATGCCTTGACTGAGTTCGATCATAAGATTTTTTCTGTCTCTACTAAACAGATATAAGCAATTTGATTTGTCATTTCTTTAGGACATAAAACTTTGATTCTAATGGAGTGAGAGTGATGGTATATAGTTTCATTACACCAATGCCTATTGATTGATTGAAATTGTGGAACGCAGTAACTTGGTTTCTATTTGATTCTATCTTGGTTTCATTACGTCGATACCTTTACTAAGTTCGATAGTGTACATTATCTGCTTAGGCAAATTAAATATAATCAATTTGATTGGCCGAGACTTTCGAAAACAATACCTCTATTCCGAATTGAAGTAGAATCTTAAAACTGGTTTTTATTATAGAATATATGGGCGTATGTTGACTGATGGTCATTTCCAGTACAGATGCTCATTTGGATTGGTTGAGGCGTTTGTTGGCCACGATAATTTTGAATCGTATTGGCCGAGAGTGACAATACTTGGTATATAGTTTCATTATAATGACCATTTTCTGCTTAGGTTAAGCAGACTGGTAAACAGTTTGGTTGACGATTGCTTTAAATAAAGATAAATGGGCAAGTGAATGATGAATGTGATATAAGAGATTAGGACCGGGGACATCAGCATCACTGATTCACTGTTGATTTGTTTAAAAGGTTATTGATGGGTCCAGACATCGATTCGAAATAAATTTGCATGTTGTTTGTATAACTATATCACGAAATCGATTCACATATTTTTAGTAATCTATTAGTTCGTTTTGGAATAAACCTTTTTCTTATCCGGATGTTACGTGCTAGGGTAGTTTACTTTTATTGTCAATTCCAATCACCTTTTACTTATATCATAATGTTTATGTTGCACGAACTTCCAATAGAAACCTTAGCAAATAGCCATAACAAAATGTTACCAATATCTTTACAGACATGAATAAAAACAAATAGACACGCAAATATATTATTTTCTTTTAACGATTTTTTTTATATACATAGTGTTAATAATTGAACAGAAAAATAATAGCTATATTTGTGTAGGCGAAAGAGATACACGATCGATTAGGATTCTGTTTTCAAACAAAGCAAATATTTGTCTTTAATTCGAAATTCAGATATGTTATGTCAAAGAATGGGGTCGATGTATTTAGTTGTTCGTTTAATGGTAGATTAGATATTCCATCGATTTTGCTCAGTAAAGACAGTTTATTGTGGATGTACTACTTTCCAGATCACAGAGGGGGGTCAGGTATTATTGACCTGTTATCTTGTAACCTGTCATGCGTCGAGATAAACCGGTCTATTGATTTATCGACCGTTCTTTAAGTACGAATAATCAGTTTGTTAGACATATCCATTTCATCAACAGATCAAAGGTTTACGTACTGTTGAGAACATGTTTTCAATCCATCCATCCACCCATCCATTCATTCACTTCTTGCTAAGAATTTAAAGGTCTTTCTTTATCTTTTCAGTATTCACGGATGATGAATATCCAGAAAACAGCTAATAGAATGAATCACCTACATCCCCAGATGTCATTTCCAGGTGGACAACAGATAGCTTATCATGCAACACCTAGAGGTTCAATTCAAACGGGTATTTCAGCAGCCTATGGCAGTGGCATTCCCATGGCTCAGCATCCACAACAGAATTCTAAGGTTGTGACACAACAGGAACTACAAGCCTCACAGGGAACAGTTGGTTTCCCATCCAGACAACACCATGTTCAAAAAGCCGGCTATCCACATCATGGTTATCCATCCCCTGTTCAACCCACCTATTCAGCTGTGGGTAAAAGTGAACAATCCTCGTTTCAAAGAGATCATGCCATGACCCTAGCGTCGTACGCCCATTCCGCCATTCATAATCCACCTGCAGGACATAGACCGGACAGTCAACAATTTATTCCTAAAAACTATGAAAACTCTAGTGCTCGCTATGTGGGACATAATCAAACACACGATTCAGTTCATGCCACTGGACATTTAATGGCTCAACCTGAAACAGTCAAAGTATCATCTAGTCAACGTGAACATTCGATACACTCCAAGGAATATCACCATAATATACGTTCGACGCAACCGCCTACATCATCTGCTCAAACACAAATGCATCTGTATCATCACGGCGAAGTTAGTGCACAGAAAGCTGCGTCATTCCCACACGGATATTTACCAACAGCAGACAGGCGAACAGACACTCGTGTGGGGCATCGCGTTTCTATGGAATCTCACCGTATGTCTAGTGAACCTCATCGTGTTGTAAGTGAACCCCATCGAGCTGTTAGCGATCCTCACCGTATTGGTACTGAACCTCATCGTGTTATTAGTGAATCCCATCGAGTTGTAAATGAATCCCATCGTACTGTAAGTGAATTACATCGGGCAGTTGGCGAATCACATATGAGACATCCACAAAGTATACGAGGGTTAGTCGAAGCCAAAGCTCACCAACAACCTATTAAGCATTCAATACATCATAATATCGCCTCTTCCAGTATTCATAAAGAGCATAATAATGCAACCTTCTCCCAGAGGTCAGGCAATCACGGACATTCAAACCCCAATTACTCTTCACAGATTCATACCCAAAGAATTATCCCTGGAGTCAGGGCCATTGTTGCTGAAACTCCTTCAGGGCAGGGCTCAATTCAAACGGGTGTGCCTCTTGACCTCTCGCGAGTTTCCGAAAAATCACAACCTGTGAGTGAAAAAAGCGATCGGGAGGCAGATTCACCTCTTGATTTATCAATTAAAACAAGGAAGAGGTGTGCGGATACCACAATTGCTCAGCATAGTAATGAGGGACATGAACCTAGTTATAAAAGACCACGACTTGAAACTCCACAACTCTCCGTAAATCATGTGAATCAGCACTACAGAAATCATTTACAAGAATCTATGGAAGCTACTGGTAAAATGGGACTTTCACAATCACTGTATCAAAATCATTCCCCATCTCTGCAACAACAGCAGCACCATCAGCATCCACAACAACACAGTCATCATCAGCATCAACAACAACAACACCACCAACAACAGGTCAATAAACACCAATCTCCACGTTCACACTTTAAACATGTGGATGTATTTAAATCAGAACACACTGCAGCTACAATTGCACCTCAGGTATCTAATTTACCATCCACAAAAGTTGCAACAGCTGCCGAGCAAAATGCCGCCCATCGCCATCTTCAGAAAACTCACGGAACGCATTTTCTGCCACCTAATGTGAAGTCAGTCCGAGACACTAAAGTAGATCTATCACCGTATCCTTACAGTGTATATCCTGCAAGTAATCAAGCATCGGTAGTCAGGTGCAGTCCTGATAGTACTATAGGACAGAATCACATGAATTCTAAACATGCAACACAGCATATGTACAGACGTAGTGTAGACAGCTCAAATATAAATATGAAACACGAACATGTAAAACAAACAAATGTAAGTAAACCTAATTCTCCCAGAGGACATGTGCATGCTGTAGAAAAGCAAATACCAAGTGCTCAAATCAAAAATAATGCGAAAACTTCCCCTGTGGTGAACGATTCAAAGCATGGAAGTAAATCAGCTCAACCGAGATGCCAACCCACGGCACAACAACCGCCCAGTCAGCATAATATTTCTCAGCAGCGGCAGGATTACACAAAAGCGCAACCAGGGAATGCTGACGTTCGAACCAGCCCTGCACAAGTCAAGTCAGAACCTCACATGCAGCTATTCCCCAGCTATAACAAACAATCTTTGACGGGACCTTTGCCACCTACTTTAGTCCCAACAGAAACAAAAAGCAGGTCTGCTTCTCAAACTCCGGCTATTTACAAAACTCATGTAAAACCACCAGAACTTATGGGTATGCCGAAAAGTGAAAATGAGAAATCCATAAGCACAATTCAGCCTATAATTAAACTGGAGGATAATCAAGCCAAAGTTGACCAACCCCAACCAGAAAAACAACCAAATGAAAATGCATCTAAATCCACAGAATCTACAAATGATTCGTCGACATGTGATAATTATTTGGAACCATTATCTATTGCCATTCCTTCTACTAAGAACAATAATACAGATACGAAGTCCCAGAAAATAATTACCCCTAAGATAGAGCCCAAACCAATGCCCTCAACAACTCCTGCACCACCTAAAATCCTCTCCAGAAAACAGATGATCATGAACGCCGTGATCAAGGATGAAAACTTGAAGAAGTACGCAACAAATATAGCCACACACACGTCCAGAAAACCTCGCCATGGTAGTGAATTCAAGACACCAGGGGGCTCACCGGCTAGTCCACCTTCTCCAAAGATGCCTATTCTTAGTCCACAGCAAAAGACTCTCCCGTCTGTTTCCCCACTTCACAATGACCCTCCCACACTAGATCTTCCCGATTACCCTTCAAAGCAAAAACTTAAAGGACGAATTCCACATTCAATTCCAAAACGAGCGATAGAGAAAGGCAAAATTAATTCAACAAAGACTCCACAACCACCGCAAGTTGAGATTACTAAGGCATCTACTGACGTAAACAAGGATCAAATCGGAACAACATATGCTCGACCCGAAGCGATACGTCGGAATTCTTTACCCGAAAAAACATGGATGTACCAGAAAAATATTCCAGTTGCCAATGTTGCCCCTTTCGTCCATTCTGAAAATAAACAGGAACCTAACCTGCAGACAGACGTGGTTCGTACCAGTCAACCGGTAACAGGAAATCTTGACCAAACTGTAAAATCGGACGATATCAACACAGACGATATCGAACATAAACCGGATGTCATTACCGATATCAGTAGAGAAACTTCTAAAATTAAACCAAAAACAAATAAATCTAAGAAACAAAAGAGACAAAGTGATAAAGTACATGTAGTGTCAAAAGATAAGCTTAAAAGGGTACAAAAACAGCAAAGTTCGACGGATACTAAAATTAACCACCCAGCTCCCGAGAAAAAAGTACAACGAAGTGTAGATGTGCACATCCGTTTTTCTAAACTACCCTCCAAAGCTAGAAAACGTGCTCGTGATGGCAAACGTGTAAGGAAAATAAATCATGTTACGGAGGAGAAGAACTCGGAAGAGAAGAGATCGGAGGAGAAAGTGGTTCATGAATCTGATATGAAAGAGGGGGAGCTCTTGGACAAAGATGGTGAAGCTAAAACAAGTTCGCCTGGTAACCTTATGTCCGATCCAGCATTACTGGATAGGGAAGAACGAGCTCTTAGGGTATGTTATTATCTTCTATTATGTTCATTAATTAAAATTAGTATAGCTATTTGCTTTTTATAAGCCCACATGGAAATGTGGACGTATATTGCCGTCGCCTCCGTCCGTCCGTCCATCGTTTCTTGTGAACGCACTAGAGGCTAGAGTTGATATCCGTTTGACTTTAAATTTATGCACATGGTTTAAGTTCGCCCGATGAAGAATCCTATTGATTTTCAGCGACTTCCGATAATTAATGCCAGAGTTATGACCCTTGATCACTTTGAAAAATCTTGTGAACGCTGTAAAGGCCAAAGTTAATATTTGATTGACTTTAAATTTATACACAGTGTTTATGAGACAAAGACGCCTATTGATTTTAAGCAATTTCCGGTAATTACTGCCAGAGTTATGGCCCTTGATCGCTTGATTGATTTTCAGCATTTTTCGGTAATTACTGCCAGAGTTATGGCCCTTGATCACTTCAAAAAATCTTGTGGACGCTCTAGAGGCTAAAGTTAATATCCGATTGACTTTAAATGTATACACAGTGTTTAGGGGCATGAGGCGAAGAAGCCCAATGATTTTCGGTGATTTCCTGTAATTACTGCCAGAGTAATAGCCCTTGATCACATTGAAAAACCTTGTGGGTGGTCTAGAGGCCAAAGTTAATAACCGATTGACTTTAAATTTCTACACAGTGTTTAAGGTCATGAGACGTAGAATCCTATTGATTTTCAGAGATATCCGATAACTACTGCCAGAGTTATGGCCCTTGATCACTTCAAAAAGTCTTGTGGACGCCCTAGAGGCCAAAGTTGATATAAAATTGACTTAAGATTGATACACAGTGTTAAAGGTCATGAGGCAGAGAAGCCTATTGATTTTCAACGATTTCCCATAATTACTTCCAAAGTTATCTTCCTTGATCACTTTGAAAAATCTTGTGATGCTTTAGGGGCCAAACTTATTATCCGATTGACTTCAAAGTGATACACGGTGTTTAAGGCCTTGAGAAGAACAAGTATATTAATTTTCAATGAATTTTGATAACTGAACAGCTAAATACATGATATTAAATGTTTTGTATACCATACTACATGTATATGTTAGCATGGGCCAGAACTTTATAAAAACCAAACAAATTCTAATGATTTTCTGAGTTGTTACTCTTAACCGAATTTAAGTGTAACATAAATGTTTCATTATCGAAATAAGTAAAAATATGCAACAACTCTTGTTGACTGCCCGGACGATTTAGCTGCTGTGGGCGTATGTTTCGTTGCCTGGCAACCTATCTTTACAGATGATATAGCTATCGGTTCGTGAATGTTTGGTTTTATTATTCTGTGGAGTTTACTTGTTGTATGGTATGATGAAAACAAGTACATGTATATTTAAGTCATATCCCTTTGGACACACCCATAAGAACTTCAAAGAGTCTACTAGTGGTAGTTAGATTGCCAATTATTAATATCGATAGCACTAAATGATTGGTTAAATATATATAGTATAATCCATAATGCTTGCTGGAGGCTGTTGATCAAATTTTGTGCTAGTATTCAAAGCTGATCCTAATCAACGATGCTGTCAGTCGAGCGGGGGGTTGTTTACCCTCTTAAAATTAATAAGAAGTATGTACATGCGACCTTTATACACTTTCCATTACTTTCTGTCACTATTTTATGACTTCTTCACATTTACAGAGGGCAATTGATCAGTTTACAAAGATGGAGAATGGAAGCAAGTATCAACATAGTCAGGGCAGACACAGACGAATGTCTAATACAAATAAACGAGTAAGATGGGGTTTCATTATCAAACTAGACAAAATGACCTTAAAGGGATACTCCCAGGTCGGTGGTGGTAACGGCATTGTTATTCAGGTCAACAATATCAGAACATATCCATTAAAATAGAGTACTCCAGACTATCCTGAGATATTTCTTTTGAATCGCCTAAACAAATATGTCAGAAAGATGCTTGTTCAATTTTAAAAATGGAAGGTAGAAAATCTGTGCAATAAGTATGGGTTGGTGGTTATTTCTTTTCATGAAGTAAATGATTCTATTGAGCTCTGAACTCTTGAAAGAAAAATCGATTATATTTAGATACTGTCCTAATGTGGACATAAAAGTGCTAATGTTGAAATTTATCCATCTGACAAATTAAATGACGCCAGATGTAATAAAATCGATGATTTAGTTTTCCACACAGTTGAAAGAGATTCTTTAATCCCTTTGTATACGGCCACATTGAAATGTGGCCGTATATTGTCGTCGCCCCCGTTGGTCCGTCGGTCCGCCGGTTCGGCGTCCACAATTGCTTGTGGAAGCTCAAGAGTCCAAAGTTAATATCCTATTGACTTTATACACAGTGTTTAAGGTCTTGAGACGAAGAAGCCTGTTGGTTGTCAGCGATATCCGACACTTACTGCCAGAGTTACCTCCCTTGATCACTTTGAAAAATCTTGTGATGCTCTAGAGGCCAAAATTATCATCTGATTGACTTCTGATTGATATACGGAGTTTAAGGTCTTGAGACGAACAAGTATATTGATTTTCAATGAATTTTGATAATTGAACAGCTAAATCCATGGTATTAAATATTCAGTATACTCAACGTTAGCATGGGGAAGAACTTTATGAATATGCGACAACTCTTGTTGACTGTCCGGGCGATTAAGCTGCTGTGGGCGTATGTTTCGTTGACTGGAAACCCATCTTTATTACTAAGTAAATTGATATTATCATGGGGAGAGTATCCCTTTAAGTAGAAAAACCAGTAAACATATTTGTTGGTTTGCTTTAACCTATATTTCACCGATATATTTTACGTTATGGGAGAATTGGTGTTTTTTTTGTAAGAATACACAATTTCTAGACAAATTGGCTCAATCTGCTTTTGATAATGGGAGAAAACATTTTTGGAAAAGAATCGACTTGCTTTACGAGCAGATGTTACTCTTAATTAAACTGACAGATACATGCAAAGATTTATCGATGTGCATTACATCATTTGACACCCCTAAGCTCTTTTTCGTGTGATAGTAATTGGAATCTATAGTAATGATTGTGTGGCATGTTCAATTTATTATTTGTATTTTCCTTTTTGTTATTTTAAAGGCACAAGAATTAAAGCGGAAAGCCATCGGCAGGAATAAAGTTCAGGGTAATTATTTGTTATTTATTCAGAATTCCAAAAGAGTTCAGGTTTACAGACATTTATCCAAACATATAAGAAACGTCTGGTCTTTTCATCGCGACAAGACTGTATAAATTGGGCGTTTTTCCATGTAGCTCGATACACTTTACTGTACGCCATTTGGAGCAAGATGAGCTTATATAATCTATGATCGACATTTGTGGGACTCTTACAATAAATATTAATCTAAAGGTGGTTCAGGTCCGTTCAGATATGATTAAGCTCAAATTTGTCCATATTCGGCCAATTCGGCATCATCTGCAGGCAATATAAACGGGAAATGGTAAAAATAAGCCACCAGTAGTCTTCACGAAAAAGCGTTTCTTTAATCTGACAGAATCCAAGTCAGAAGATTGTGTTTGTGATAATTGAATGTTAAGTAATCAGTCTGAGTACATCTGTATTAAAACGCGAAAAATCAAATATTTTCCGAAATTTGCAAATGACGACCGGTGACTTTAAAGGCGCACGTTGGTATCATTGATACTCCACGACGAGGTCAGTACAAACTACATTTCACAGACAGAGTGCTGTTCCTGATAGTGTCGTGGATCGTGATGGAATTACTTTACAACCACATGACTATTAGCGTCTTTACAGACACACTGGGTAACGTGGCGATAAGATTGGCTTTATTCATAGTAAGTCCACCTGAACTTACGATTTTATAAACTGGGGTTGGGAGATTCAAAATTTATTTTAAGTTCCCCTGCACTTACAATTGTATAAATTGTGGGTTGGGAGGTCGAGTGGTCTAATGCATGCGCTTTAGATCATAAGTTCGGCCATTGAATCAAGTGGCGTGGTTTGGATCCCAGTCTTTTATGTGACAAAGAGTATGTTCGGCTGCCAAACCTCGAGGATTTTCTCCTGGTCTCCTGTTAGTCCCGAAATGGCCTAGTTTGTGTCCAGTAAAGGATAAACACCATTTTACCCATTTCTCTTTTACAATGTTATCGTCTTCTTTTGAGTAGAGGTCAAGTATGAAAATTGACCTTTAAATATGTTTGTAATCCGGCCAGCTGATAAAGTAATAGCCCCGTGTTAATCGATTCACTATCATAAGATAACATAAAAATGTCAACAGCCGGTCATTGACATAAACATATATAATATATATCTGTAACTTCGTATAATCACACATACGTTTGTATTATATTTTAGCGTGATCATTCCCAAAAGCCGATAGTACTTTGACCTGACGTTCACGGATTCTCCCACGCGGTGTGTAGTTGATATCTTTACTTAGTAAAGCAAACACACAATTCAACGCAAATTCAGTTTCCAGCTAAAGCTAAAACACAAGTCTCCAACCCAAAATATTAGGCGTTTTCCCCAAAGCCGTGGGATACTTTGAACTGGTGGTGTAGTAAACCCCCCACTCCACCCCTAGATTTTAATTGCCTAACCGTAACAAACTAAAATAAACTCATCATACCCCACTGGAGAACTCGACCTGACACTGGATTTAGCAGACCCATACTGGTGCGGATTTCGTTCGTTACCATTAGTAAATACGCCCCGTGCACGTAAAAGATCCCTTGGTAGCTGGAATTCGATATACGAGAAGGGTGTAGCGCTGCTGCCCGGGAAGATTCTCCTCATAGCACACGTATGCCCGTCTTTATTAGCCCAGTTTAGGAGCAGAATAGTAGGACGTTAAACCCAATTCCATTTCATTTCACCTTTTTTTAGAACTGAATGCAACCACAAATATCAACACACACAACATGGAAATCAATTTAGAATTTATTTGCCAAACACTAATGAGTAATAAAAGTCTTGGTTTGTAACACAATCATGGTTAAATGATTATTGACGTTACACCATCACGTATATTTTCATAATACTTGATACGTCGACTAATGTGGTAAATTATCATGTTAAAAACAATATTTTATTACGTGGTAATTGATCTAAATCGAATTTAATTCCAAGTATCCCCTAGTGCAGGAATACAAATACACATTGTTATGTCCTCTTTGTCTTATTTATCCATAAACAAGACTTTTTTTTTCAAAATGGCCTCATATATTTTGTCATTGCGTAATATTTGGTTTCATAAAGTTTAATGATATCTAGATATTCATAGAATTATGTTATATGATTTACATTTCAATTAATATTAATAGAATTATGTTTTATAATTTACATTTCAATAATTATAAATTTGTGAACATGGTAAACCCAAAATAAACTGTAAACGTAAGCATTTTATATCGAGATGACATGACATGACTACATTTACATCGGGCAGGTTCAAATGAGATCGTATACAAAGCCATTGCCGAGATAAACACGTTTCAACACTGAAGATTTTTTTATATGTTTATTAAGAGTATGAGTATTTCAAAGGCATATATTTAAAATGTCAACATTGTCTGGGACTACTTGGGATTTATGGCATAAATTTCGTGTACATTGTACTTCATAATCAATAAAACTGTATCTCAAAACACAATTACATATATTGATTGTAACTTACTTATAACATTATTAAAATGTTACTTATCTAATTCTGTGATCGATAAAATAAAAATCGTTCACACCATGTTTCATTACTTATATATGAAGCGATTATAGGCCTACAGTATTCCACGAATAGCAAATTAATTGTGACATATTTGTGTTAGAAAATGTCAGACAATAGTATACTAGTTAGAAGTACTATGTCATAAACTAGATCGTATTGTTATATTATCTATCATTTACGTATTTACATTTAGTCTTGTAATAAAACTCGTGCGTTTGTCTACATGAGGTAAATCCTTTCATGTCGGAATGTAAATCACAGATTATGTTTATCAACCAAACACTGATTAACGAAAAATGTTTATTTTTATTGGCATTCACACATACAACGTTTAATAATTGATTATCAAGTTGTCAGAAGCTAAACAATAGAATATATTTTTGGACCAGAACTTGGTGTTCTTCTTCGGGCGATGTTTGTTGAAAAAAAAGCATAAGGCTTGTTCCTTGGATTGTTTAATAGGACGTCACAGTTTCAAGATGGCGACGTTGACGTCATGATCGGTTACTAATAATATTACTCTTTCTCGTACTTTTTCTGTAGAGTTGTAGGGATATCATCGCTTCATTAATGTCTACTATATATCATCTGATGTATTATTCTTTCTTTAGGTCGCAGTTGCAAGAATACATTCAGGGGACGTCCAGGTCTAAGGCCACGTGGGTTTATTGATTTTAAACCGGAAGTATTGAATTCACGAACGAGGCGTTCAGGTAGGTTTATGGTTAAGCGAACCCACGTCATACGTGGACTGTTAAGAGTTTCTACATTTCGCGAAAACTCTATGGCTACCCAGCCAGACAAAACAAAAACAAAATTGATGCAGGTGACAGTGTCGATTTTTGTTTGTCAGGCATTTCAAATGTGTGATAGTTATTTTTGACAGCTTGACTGGGAGCAATTTGTTGCGTGACTATATTTTTTATTTTGTAAACAAACTGTGTTGAAATATTGAAATGAAAAGTATCAATATGTGAAGAATTTAACAATATTTCCTTCTATGTAGTCTACTATCCGGTACCAGATCAGATGTGTAGTATCATCAACGACTACTGATGACCCCCAATCCCCTTACGTCCTTTTGGTCTCTTGTCCCTGTCGGCACCAGTGCCATTTGTATGATCAGTGTGCTATTGATTGTAATATTTGCTATTATATATTTTTATTGTAGGCAGAAGACGCATTCCGCGCTTTAACCGTAACGCCGCATTCGAAAACCAGTTACAGCGCCATCAATCTCGTAAGCTTTCCAGGCGACTTCGACGAGCCAATAGACGTCAAAGAATCGAATCAGACACAGAATTTGAGAACGATGATGAGGACGACGAAGAAGCTGATGAGGACGATGATGCTACTGAATATGAATTTGATACTGATGACTTTAATCAAGATCGTGTGCTACGGAAACGAGTGTCTTTACGTACCCGCAAACGTCCTACAAGACGCCAAATCATAGATGATTCAGATAGCGACCAAGAGAATGGTACACCAAGCGACGACTTTTCTACGGACCACAGTTTCTTGAGTAGCACCAGAAGGTGTAAACCAAGTCGCGCATCTCGAAACAGAAAGAAAACTCGTTCTACAGTCAATAAAGATGTCGGCACACCGGTCATACAATCAGAGGTAGGCATCAGCAGATTTTTTTCTGCTGATTTATAGGGTATACTTCGTTTGTGTTTTTAACTTGAGGGATCATGTACGAACATTCCTTATACATCTCAGCACAATACTAGCATTAAAAACCACTTAAACCTACAGGCATGGCGCAAAATAGAGAATTAATGGAAATTCTTATCGTTTACCCGGAATCGAATCTGTGTACTCTAACTTCCGTTATTTAAAACTATTTATTCGAGATAATGATCTCTTATTAATGTATCCGTGTATACAAAATTAATCAAATCTCAACGGTATTAAGACGAAATGAATACTTAATTTTGTATAAGCCCGCATAAACATTCTGTACTGTTTTCAGGAATCCACCGATGAGGAATTCGATGCGGCGTTCTGTTATCTTGGAGACGACGTTCCACAGCACGTTCCAGCGGAGGTGAAGAAGCTAACGATCAATAAAACAACTGGAGAAACGGGGCTACACAGAGCTGTTCGTCTCAGTTATCAGGTAATCTTTTTCATAACCGCTCTCAATTACTCCCTTAGAAAATCCATTCACATTAGCGCTGTGTCAGTGTAACCCATCTGGACTATAAATCTTTTTAACATGACAAATACTTGGTGGGGGATCGATAGATGCAACTCGACTGTTAAAAGCAACTAGATATTATTACTACTAATGTTACTAAAAGCCCAGGCATGTTTTTAGAAAATATTGATCCTATTAAGATCGTCTAAAGTAAAGAGATTCTAAAATATAACAGGTGGAATTAATTTTTTAAAATCAACGATTTCTGGTAAAAAAAAATATATCCGTAAATAATGTAGGAAACCCCTCAAAAACAAAGTAGATATTAAATCTAAATTTCAGATTGAACCCGAAACCATTATCTACGAGAACTGAAAAACATGATTTTAGTACATTTCAATCGATGCAATACATTGTGTAATCTTTTCAAGCGTGATCAAAATTGATCTGTTTTCTCTGAGGGCAGCAGATATCAATTAGACATTGATTTGATCGTAGAGAAATTAATGTATTTTTATCTTTTATGGATACAAAGTACACAGTATTAAATTTGGTCATTGACCAAATATGGCCACAACTGTGAATTACAAAAAAAAAGCCAATTTAATTTTTTACGTTGCAAGGATGAATCATCTGCAACTAGTGTGAATAGTGTATGATATCATTATTTGCAGCTCATAAGATTGTGAATATTAATATCCTGAACTAATTGAACTCAACGTGCTTAAAGTGACATTTCAACTTATGTTTATTAGTATCCTGAACGAATTACACTCAAAATGCTTGAAGTGACATTTCAACATATGTTTTATTCATTTCATAACGAAAGTTGCTAAGACCATAAGATTATTTGTCTCTTTAAAAAAGGCGGTTAATAGAAAATTGTTATTCAATGTCAAATCAAGCCAGCTTAACATTCCTTCTTAAAATAAACACTTAATGCAAATTATTAAAACACAAATACCAGAATATTCGACCTTTAAATAAAGATAAAAGGAAATGAATTTTTCGATATAATTATAAATCCATTATTTATATAGCGAGTATATAATGACTATGAGATGACAAGAGCCAGTGTTATAATGAATTCTATAATTGAATATCTATATTAAGAACATTAAATGACTTCCTGGTTATAATGATAGGCTAAATGATGTTTATCGTAATTCAATATTCCCACCAATAATAACCAAGTTTCACGAGAAGTGTAATTAATGTTGGTGAATACTTACATCCTCGACCATATAAACTAATTAAAGATAAAATCAGTCATTTTATAAGAGCATCGCCCCTGTGCGTTCTTCCATCGTCCAGGATTCCTTATGAGCACCCTAGATGTTGTATTTGTTATCGAGTGGTTTATATTAATATATCCAAATATTTTTGGCGGGAGAGAGAAAGTTGGTTTAACGTCCACTCGATAATTGGACTTGGGCGTGGGTATCACTAGCTTGCGGGAGAAAACCAACGAGGTTAGACAGGCGATCCAGCCCCTTGTCACCTACATGCTGGAAATAGAATGACTCATTGACAGTCCTTATTATCTAACACTCACGCCTTAGATCATCTGGCCACCCAACCCAACATTGGTGTATAGCGAAGTAGGCTTTGAATTTCAGCGATTTCGTTATGTCCCACTGCCCTTTCATCGATCCTTAATTTCCCGTATTCCGAATTGCCTATGGCCTCTATTCAGGCTACAATTGTAATCCGGTTGTTTTGAAATTCATAACACCAGGACATCAATGGAGTTCCCATTACGTAGAACATAATAAATATGCGACAACCTTTGTAAACTGCCCGGATAACTTAGCTGCTGAGGTCTGCTGTTTAGTAACCTTTTGTGTATGATGCATCTGTATTAATTTACGTATTCTTCCTTACCTGACAACCTTTTTTTTCAAAATTAGTTTTGAATACGTTTTAGTAGACATGTAAAACAGCTTTATATGTGTCGTTATTAAATTTGCTATTGTTAACCATTCTTCCGGCTTGTGATTCAGCATACTGTGAATTTGCATATGTGTGGCAGATGAGAATGCTGTATTTACATATATGTACGTGTGTTAAATTTTACGCAAATAAAACAAATATCTAATGCTTGTATGACACACTGGCAAGGTCTTTCTCGTGAACGTAATATACGTAAATAAGAAAACTCGTTCTAGCGGTATATGATACAGTTGGCCTACTTACTATGTAGATAATATATATTATTGAAGCTGTACTAACAACAATACGCTATAATACCAGTCGATATTATAACCTTTAACCTAAATATTTAATAACCATAAAATCAGTGAAGGGAACAAAAATGTTTAAAGCGACAGTATAAAACAAGTTAACAAAACACGATTGTTTAAAGTGGCAGTATAAAACCAGTTAGCAAAACAAGATTATTTAAAGTGACAGTGTAATGCCAGTATACAAAAATGGTATATTTATTTAACGTGGCAGTATAGTATAGAGCCAGTCGGTTAAACAGGATTGTTAAAGTGGAACTAAAATTAGAATAATCCAGCAAACTCAGAATGCTTAAAAAGGGACGATAAGACCAGCCAAGAACACAAGGTGGTTACATGGACACTATAAAAAGAATAAAAATTTTAAAGAGGAACAAAACAATATGTCTACAAAATAATGATAATCAAAGTTTGAACAAGCCAACAAAATTAGAATATATCAGGATGTTTAAAGTGACATGATAATATTAAAACTGACACTGTTCAAATCAAAATGTTTAAAGTGACATGGACCTCTCTTTCTTTTCATGTACTGTTGCTAGAACATGCCGTGTGATAACTAGTCTTGAAGACAAGGCTGAGCACTGATTATTTTTGACTCGTATATAAGAATAATTACCCTTCTTTTAATAGATGGTATTTTTCTCGCGAGAAACGCCCACGTGTCTAGACCCCATCATTTACAATTTGATAACATTTGCGGTTCTATACACAGACCTAATGGCACATACAATATTCCGCTCAGAGACTTGGGTATAATTACTGTGGTTAAAAAAATAACCGATGATCATTAAACCAGCCTAACTTTGTCATATGGACCCAAAGATGGGGCAAATAACCCAGTTTAAAATAAAACCGCGGTTCACTACTTGTTTTTGAGAAAGCTTTTTTCTTAAGCCCACATGGAAATTAGGTCATGTTGCCGTACCGCCGTCCACTATTTCTCGCGAACTCTCTACAGAATTATCCGATCTTTGTTTTAAAAAAATGTATGTGATTTCGACATTTCTAAAATAAACAGCAACTATTTTTTCTTTTTAATAGCTTCACTTTAAGCTCCAATCTTCAAACATCATAATATTGGCAGTGGATTTAATCAAGTGTAATAATTCGCCGACAAAGAAATAACACGATGTCTGTGATCAATTTACCTAGCTTAAAGGTTAAGGGTTCGCTTGTAAGATACAAGCTGTTTATGGCCGTAAACTAACAACATGGGCGGTATTCAAATATCTCTTAAAGTTATAATGCTTAGTTCATTGCTAGCATTCTTATAGTGGATGTTGACAAAGATGACCCACAATACCAAGTAGTAGACCGGTCTCCTGCGGCCAGAGTGTGGGTAAAAAAATTAGTTGGGGTCGTAACTTCGCTTATATGTCACCAGCGTGTGTCCAAGTTACTTCAGTCATAGTTGAAAGCATTCTCTCCGAAACTTCGTCCAAATGTTGATAGCTGTTTTCCAGTATAGTTTATTTCAGCCACTTTGACCTGCCCAACCTCGTGGGTTGTCCCCGGTTTCCTCCCACTGTTAAAGACACCTATGCGCAAGCGAATTACTGAAATAAAATTAAACCAAATGTTATTCCCGAAATGATTGTCCTAGTTGCCATCGGACAAAACACCAGTTTTAAATAGAGTCTTGTTGTATCCGAACAATTCTCGTGGTTCAAAGAAACTGATATTGTCCCATCAAAATGAATACTTGATTTATTGAACAATCAATGTTCATACGATGGAATAACGTGACTTTCATATACCTGAAGCAAAATATATTGCCTTTAAACTTAATGATATTTCTGTAACTGGATATAAATTTAATACTTTTCTGACGCTTTCATATTAAGTTGATATTTTTTACGCAGCTGTTAGCGTTACTGTAATGCTTATCACGAGTTTATATTAGTCTGTTTGTTTTTTTGTACGAATTTATTTTCTACTCGTGTTCTGGTGTAAGCCGAGAGTTGAATGATAATGCGATATCTCCAGTTTAAAGAGACGGTCGACAGACATATTATAAAATATGTACGTTGTCGGCGGTTGTTCTCTGGACTACGTAGGCTATTTAGAGCATCTCATTGATTTGATGTTTTATGTTTCGTTATGTTCATTCATGGAATGGGTTTTCGGATATATTTTAGTCTTGTGTGCAATGCCCCCCCCCCCCCAAAAAAAAACAAAAAAAAACCCCGAATATGTTACCATAAGAAGCGATTTGCCGACGATTTGTCTTGAAAATGGATTTTTTTTACATGTGTGCGTGCGAGATCTATTACCTCGCTTGTGTATGTAAAATGTACCCTGAATATTCAATTATTCAGTTTTATAATATGTACACACGTCAGCTGAACATTAAACAAAACCCGGCACATTCCCTTTAAAACGTAACACCGTTCCTTCACAGCCCGACGTCGCCCCTTTAAAACCTGACACCGTCGCTTTAACACGTCAGATAGCTAGGTAAACCAGCACGCCGTGTAATGTTTACACTACGTGCTCGTTTACACATTGTCAATGTCGGTAAGGTCAATGTCGCCCAAATTATTTACTTTAGTTGCCGCGCCTAGCTAATACTGGTTTAGCCGACTGGTGAGCTCTCAGATATGTGCGAATGTATATACGTAGGTGTCTTGACCCCAAAACCACCCGCCATTCGCAGATTAGCTCCAACTAATGCTCTCATTAAGCTGCCACACCACGCGATATTTTTTTTTTATTTTAGTTAGAAACGCCTGCGTAAGCAATTTGCGTTATTTATTTCTACAAATAAAATCGTGAGCAATTTGATTTTAATAGCCAAACAACGTCGTCTTGTAAAAATGAGCTATGGTGAAGAATTCAATAGGAAATGTTATTTTTATGTACGGCTCTTTTGTAGATGGCTGATCGAAGTGATAATGCGTTTTATAAAAAGAATAAAATGTACGTCATGGACTTTTTAAAAACACCATTGTTTAAAATTTTAAAGTTGAAGAAACCAAAGGTATTGACAGTGGAAATAAAGTGAACTCCCCACTCTAACAATCCGCTTTCCTCCCAAGCGAATTACTGAAATAAAATTAAACCATGATATGTTAGTCCCGAAATGACCTAGTTTGTGTCGAGTGGACACACACACACACACTAACAAGCTTTATTAAGTATGGTTTAGTTCGAGAAAATACGCCAAGAAACTACTACGACTGCGATACCCGATAATGATGACCTTAATGAGAATCCAGTGTTTGATTATAATGACTCTAATGAGAATTCAGTTTTTGGACCGACTGGACTAATGAAGACGGACATACGTCATACAGGAACATTTCGAATTCCAATTGTAAAGGGATTTTTTACGCACACGCCCATGTGTACACGTACTCGGGTTTCCGTCCCTTCGGAACGACTATATGTTGTCCGTTGACAGTGACCAGCCCTTCACCGGGATCAAACACGATACTCACTAATTTTTAAAACATTGAATTGGCTAAAAGGCGTAGCGAGAAGGGCGGAGGGGACATGTTAAGCCAACGCCCCCTTTATATAACATTGGCATGAATCACAAGAGGTCCACAGACAGCCGAAAACGACGAAAATTCAACGAATCCTGTCATCCGGCGTGGTACACATTATTTGTTTACTGATCAGTTTGTGTCCTGTCCGTGGGCTTATCTTTTTGGTTATGTTTGTGTGTAGTGCGGTCCTCCTGCACTTAATGCTAGAGTTTCAAAATGGATTATTTGTGAGGAAACATAGAATGTTAATTGGAAAACCAGTTGTGTATATGCACTGACAAATCTCTTTAATAAACAAAAGTACCACAGCGTGACGAATGACTTATTCGGATCCCACCCTATGGGAATATTATGTATTCTGAATGATCAAGTCTTTGTCTTGTGTAATGTGATAGATTAATTTACATTCATAAGATATGTCAATGCTATATCTCATCTCATAATATATCTAACAGAATGGTCTCTTAGGACATCTGAACTCATACCTTTAATGGGAGGAACGAGTGAGACATTGACTCGTTAACCTGGATTTGCCGAGTAAATCTATCTGGACTTCCCGGTGTGGTTCACCCTGTCAGTAGTGTAGGGTGGAGGACCCGATGAGAAACAACGCATAGTAGTTCGGATGGGGCGATCAACCGTGTCCCGTGTATATATTAGCGTACATAAGAGTAGGCCGTAGCGCCGCTGCCGGGCACAATTCCCTTATAGCACACTGCATGGCATATGCCCGTCTTCATAAGCCCAACCGGAGCAGAACAGTAGGACGTTAGACTCCCTTCCATTTCGTAAATTTAATGTAGTATACTGGTATCATGAAGACATAATGGTAGATTTTTGTCTTCCTAGATTATCGATTGTTAATGACTCCTGATAACTGACCCGATAACAAATACAGCCGGTTAAAATATCAGCTCTGAAAGTCAATTAGCCTGGCATTGATAAAAAGACCTATAGTTTTTGTCTTCCCTAAGTAATAGATTTGCACCGATTGTTTACCAGGTGCGGCTAATTATGAACCGTCGTAGAACTTAATCACTTTCAAGACTTGAGTACCAGGGATTTCGTAGCTTCATTAAATTTTTTTATTGATAATCGTTACATTTCTTCTTAGTGCAAAAAAACGTTATTTATAAAAGTACAGGTATGCACGTATATAATATACGTGGTGAAATGTGAAACAAACGGGGCCGCGGTAATCGAGTGCACTACTGTGCTCTTGTCTCGTCTAAAATGCCTCGGATTCGACTCCCGACATCTTCACAAAAGAATCCGAATTGAATGATGTGTTGTTGATAAGTGTTGCCAAGGGGACAGTAAACGTTGGAGTGCAAGCTAAAATAAGCACCGAGAAGAGTAGACGGAAACGCCACTGCCTGGACAAAATTAGATTCCAGCCCCTTTCCTATCCTTGAAAATATAAGGGGTGGGGGCGGTTGGTGGTTATCACGTGCGCACTGTAGGATATGTCATGGTTTCGATTCCCCGGTTGTAGGGGACAAAGAGTAGGGTCGCCTGTCCAACCTCGTTGGTTTTCTCCTGGTCCTCCGGTTTCCTCCCACAGCTAAAGACTCGTACGCACAAGCGAATTAATGAAACAAAACTGAACTATATGTTAGTCCAGAAATGACCTAGCCTGTGTCGAGTGGACGTTAAACCCAAACAAGTTGAAAACAAATTTTTAGACTGTTTTGTCATACAATACATATTATCAATTCATTGATATTCATCGCATAACGACGACATGTATAGACAAACCTATACTTAACGGGAAACGTGTTTTTTCTTTCTAGCTGACGTTTAATAACAGTGTCTCGAGGGTAATCAATTATAGAGTCATGTTTACTGTCTCCATATAAAACATAACATTGACCATTCTACCTTAAAATAGCTGACAAACAGTGTAAATAGGCTTCCATGGATATACTACCAGTTAATTATATTTACCAGCGATGTTTCTAATGTTATTTATAGCCCCAGGTTTGATTTATTATCAAGATAAATAACTTCCTCGTATCTCCTTGAAACTGTTTTTAATACAGGACTCTAATGACATGCACTTAATGGCGTCTACTTTTCCAAATTCAAACATTCAAAGTAATGTAGTTTATTTTACAATATTTCGGACTTCCAAAAGTTATTACAGTTGATAGCTGGGGGATAAACGGCAGTACTACATACGTTGGAGTTGTAACTTCTGTTCTAACAGTAGATTGCAGCCCGGAAAGTGCAAATGGCCTATTTGAAGAAGTACTATAGTACTATATAAATCACAATTTTCAGACAGAATTTACTCAAAATCGTTCGCCTTATGTTAAGTAAGATAATATAGCCCTTTTAAAACGTTTGTTGTTTTAATGTGTCAAACACATCAAGAAAATGTGTGCAAAAATGTGGATCAAGATATTTCTCATAAACAGTTATCGAAAGTTGAGTAAATTCTCAGCTGAAGTCTAAGAATGCTTCGTGAACTTGGGACCGGGAACAGAATATGACGTCATCTTCGCCATCTTAAAATTGTGATTTCATATCAAAAATCGAAGTCCGTCAACCGATAAGCCATTGTCCCGGGAAAAATCATGCCTTTATCATGTCTGTGGTACTTTTGTTGGCAGGTTATTATTTTTTTGTGAAGAACGTCGTCATCGAGAGTCCAAGAAGGACAAGACAATCAGTTGCGCTTTGGAAACAAAAATTCGCTGCTGGAACAAATCCGCACTCAAGAATTGATTTGGGAATTCCTTTATTGGGACGCCCCTCTATGAACATTGACTGAACCGTTATTATTTTCTGTTTCTGGTGTGTATACGATTTTGTTTATAGACTTACTAATTCTTCTTTATTGTTTTTGCAGGAGGCAATCTCATATTATTTAAAAAGTGGAACAGTTGATGTGAATGCTCGAGATAATGCTGGATATTCTGCTTTACACGAGGCATGTGTAGTAGGAAAATTGAATGTTGTACGAAGTCTTCTGGAGCATGGTGCAGACGTCAATGCGTCATCACATGACGGTATTAGGTTAGTTAGAATTTCATATCGGATATAATAATGCTCCACGTTATGCATTCTCAACATCCTTGATATTCTTTGCCGACGATGAAGAGTAATAGTAACCAATCACGCAGAATAAATTCGAAACATACGTCATTTGTAGGCATTACATTTCAGCTTTAGATACCAAATTGTGGCCATCACTTATAATACACCGCAAGAAGTTGGACTAGCAAAATATGTCAGGGAAAAATAGTGGCCAGATACTGAAGTCGGTCCAAAACTGCACCCAGTTCCGTTAAGAAATATTTGGGGTGATTTACTCTGCACCCAAGAAATACTCTATGTACCGAATGAACGGAACATATCACAAAGCACTTGCTTGCCAAGAGGTTTAAGTAAGCATTCCTGGTTTATTGGCAGCATAATATTTTCTAGCATCACGGGGTATGAGGTTGATGGTCTGGGCTTGATCAGCCTGTCGAATCTTATTAGCGCTATATCATTTTGAATGCTCGGGGGTTTATTTATCGTGAGTGATAGGTTTTAGTGGAAGATAATACCGGTTGGGTATAGCTATTTTAATCGCATTTGTGGGAACAGGTTGTAGTGACCTCTAACATGTATTACAGATTAAACTGTTGTGCGTGGAAGAGGCGTGTGTGGGGGTAGTAGACCTTTCGTAACCCTACTTAATTAAGAGAATTGTATATCTAAGGATATTTATAGATTCCATTTATTTTGATTGAAATGTAATATGAAATCATTCGAAGTCAAATACCTCCCTGAAAGTCCATGATGGCATCTACATTTATATAGTAAATATTGGAAGGAGGCAAGGAGGTCTTCATTTTTGGAAGCCTGGCATATAGTTTCTCGTACACTTAGGTCATTAGTAGATGATCGAAACTAACAATCTCATATATGATTCTGGTATGGAATTTATCGAAAACTTATTTTCGTGATGCTTTCTAGGACGACGAAGTTAAAGTCGTAAATAACGCATTAAAACGTCAAGGTGTCCAAAGATAAATTCGTTTTTCTCACATTTCCCAACTGTGGAATACCAATTGCGCGAAACAAATACAGAATTATGAAAACAATTCTGAACGAGCGTAGTATGGACCAGAAACCGAGCATGACGCCATCGCCGCCAACGTGGAATTGTGACGTCATATCAAAAATGGATACCCAATTATTGTACTAGAAACACACGTCAATTTTTATGTTGATCGTACGTGAATTTAAAAGAATCATGGGCTTTTTTCGTAAAGCGTCGGCTTCAAAAACATGAAGAATAAAATGAGTAGACGGCCATGCTACTATCCCTGTATTTAATGGATTACAGGGCTTATTGTCACGTATAAAGATGCGATTTAAAACAGTAAGTGACCTTATATTGAGCCGTGCTCTCAAGTCCCGCCTTTCACACCGGAGCACTAGAATTAACTTCCGGCTTGAGTCCGCTTGACACTAACGAGCGTCTGTCACGTGGGTTTTCATTTGGACTGTCTTTTCTCGATACCAGTGCCCGTTTCGTAGTTTTATATGTTTGGCTAGTTTCAGCAATATATCAAGAATTAATGGCGTGATTAAGAGAGTATATTTGACAATCGTGTCATCAATTTCTAAAGTGGACTTAATCGCCCATGATTTTATTTTCTCTCAAGGCCCGTATTTTTCTTCTCTGTGAACTTAGGTTAATTGGGTTTCTTATAAAACCAGACGAATTGAAATGGAAAATGTATCGATTGTTCGCCTGACATTTTACGTTCAAAGTATTAAGCAGAGAACGTGTAGGGCTTATTCAACTTAGTTACCGTATTGATTTGTGACTCGGAAGCGACAGACTTGGCCTACTTTATGTGCATGTATTCGCCGATGATCGAGGCACGATAGTTAAAAGACTTGGCTCATTTCCAAGTTTTAAATTGGGTAGACCTTTTCAAGCAGCACACAGCTATTGTAGTTACGTCAGAACAACGACCCTATTTTTTTGGTACTACAGGCGACATAGTTTAATAAAAGGTCAAAAGTTCTTTAGTTTTTAAAACAAAAATAAAATGGTTGGAGTGCCCCAGTTTAGATTTGTTGTTGATTCCATAAAATAGATATTTTTTATAACGTTAAATACTGTGTAATTCGACATGTCGCATGAAGGGTCTAATATTATATAGGTTCGAATTGGAACCAAATAAACCATTTGGTACCAATTTGTACCTATATGATATTAGACCTCCGGTGGAAGTGGACGTTAAACTCCAGAAACGAACGAACGTGAGTCCAATGAGTTTCAAGAGTTGAATACGGACAAAACTAAACACTGACACTCGGGATAACCAGGTCTTCGTAGCCACTCTCATCACTTATTCTTTAGTTATGTATATTTTTATTTATTTGATTGACATTGATGTGAGTGATTAATTAAAGCAGTTAGGGAGATAAATATCTATGTCTCGGGTTATTGCGTTTAGTTTGTTCCTAAATCTCAATTTTAGGAGGGGAGAGGTGTTTAAGAAAGCGCCCCAATGTTCACTGGATTTCAAAGATTTATATCCTTTATTTTGATATTAATGTCAACACGTGAGTCGTCTTGGTGGATTTATTGTTCTTTGTATGTGGAATATTATTGTTATATTGTCACGCATAGAGAGACATGGAGTTTGCCATCCACTCGACTCAAAATAGGTCATTTCAGAACTAATATATATTTTTTTAGCAGTGGTAAGAAACCTGACGACCCGGATAAAACCCACGAACCGGGGAATCGAAACCGTGCCGGTTGACTCAATGAGAGATCTCATCATACAGCGTGCACGTGCTTATAATTCGGCCGTCCCACGTCACCCCTATTTAATTTGATGTAAACGTTGTTTATGACTTTCAATGGCTGTGCAGTTTGTGTATCTTGTGGGTTTTCTTTGTGCGTTGTGCAGTCCGCCTGCACCTACTATTAGCACATAATGTGGTCATTACTTACGACGTTACCGCACACATTTTATATAATTTCTTGCTTGTTTTTATTATGATAGTTATTTAAAATATCTTCTTTTATATTTTAGACCTATCCATGATGCTGTGGAATCCAACCATATTGAAATTGTCAGGTTGTTGATCGCCTGTGGGGCTGACCCCACGTCAAAAACTCATACCGGAAAATCCTTATCGGGTATATCTGTGACGTCATCGATGAGCCGTTTTATACAGGGTATGTAACTTTAACCACACTGTATCATTATTTGTTTAGAAGGTTGACATTTCAGAGCAAGGAAAAAAGTTTTTGTAACCTAGAACTTGAAACACGTCAATTTGTCGTGTATTGGCGTCACTAAGAAGTCCTAATGGCGACCAGTACAAGTGTGCACTAAGACGCAAACACGGATATCTTAATAGTGTAGGAAAGCATTCATTTAAAACAGCAATTTTCTTTTTTAAAAATCATCAAGAGCAGACACGTTGATTTTTCCTGCGCAACACCCGTCCTAATTGGTTAACTCATACTTCGGCCATTTTGGTTTGCTCCATATTGATAAAATCGACGTTAAGGTCCAATTAACGATAAACTAATGACAGTAATGACCTTGTATAAATCAGTTAGCCTGGACTCGTCTGATTAATTTAATAATCTCTGTTTCCAGATTATTATCGCTTCCTTGGGCGATCTGGTCTTGATGACACCATATTGATTTATAATCCTTTCAGATCGTAGTCAGAGGGACTGATTCGATTCACCTCATCTCATAAATTTTCTCTGAGTTTTATGATTCTACTAAAAGTACATTTCGAATTTGATTTAGTATAAAAGTTCAATCTAGATATGTTATATAAGCGCCTTAAGCGAAAAAGACAAAAGGTCGTCTAGTTTGACGAACTGAATTGTGGATGTAAAAGATTACTTTCATCTCGATTCTTAGTCGCATCAGTCGAATGAAATATTATTACATAGAGCGGAATTCTGATTTCCGAACCATTCTATTATTCTTTAGTCCAACTTAATACCACCAGATGCGTCCTTCATCAATCAGAATATTCGATTATAACACAAATTTCATTACGATGATGCCAATTGAAATCGCACTTTTTTGTTTGCGACCACCGTTCGACTCATTATTTAACACCATGGAATCTGGTATTGGAGAAGTATTGTTCACCATTTCCATAAAAGGTGATGGCGTGTTTAGTAGACAATTAAAAATGGAACTCCAATTATTGACGCACGAATTGGTGTGTTGCGTGGGGTTAAAAACACATTTTTAGTAACATTTAGATAAATAAGGAACATTTTGTACCGCGGGCGTTGATGACAGATCTTTGATTTTGTAGAATCGAATTATTTGGATAACGATGGTGTTTTAAATAACGCTTAGAGTTATTGATTTCACAATTCTGCGTATTTTCATCACAACCCTTACTATGCTGATGAAATCGATGTTTATTATAGACCCATATCTGGCAAACGATCACCAAGGATTATAACAACAACTCACAAAGCTCGACAAGAGATCCCTGGTCAGTGCCCATGCTCGTAAGCTAGACCGTTGTTAGAACGGTTTCTTTAAACGCCATGTGTGACTGGCAGCTACGATGGGTGACTGGCCGAGATCTGCCGTGCGGGGTGGCTCGTGTGCAAGCGGTTCAGTGAGACCCAGGCACGCCGTAAGAGTGTGATAACAGGTTTAGTCTACCGTCGACGCCGCCCACCCGAACGACTGGAACTTGAGTAAGAGCTAATACAGTACAAGACATACTAAGGGGAATCGGCACTTACGACGTACCGGACTGGCTTTCCCCGTAGGTTAGATCTATCAATGAGTGACGACCAAGAAATGATCTCGGTAGTTTCGATCTTCCAGTAAAAGAGAAAAAGTTCCATAGGAATTGTTGTGGTATTTTTAATTCGTGTCCTGTTCGCGCAGGTCGGACACAGACTCGATGGCATGCTCTTTATCGAGTACAGTACCAATAAAATTTGTTTTTAAAGTTATCAACCGTATTTTATACTTGCTTTAACAATGATTTTTTTTTATAGTGTTATATACTTTAACAAAAGCTACACTAATGTCATTGTAACTGGAAACCAGTAAACAGGAAAATGCCAATGACTTCGGTCGCGTGCCTCAAGCAAATAATGTGACAAAACTGTCTACGCTAAGGAAAAGTAATGATTTATTCAACCCACACATAAATCGTATTATATAGTAACAATACATTTTATACACGATCTGTATTAAAGTGGCTATATTTAATTAGAGACCGACTTAATTAGCCCACTGGAAGTAGTACATTAAGTCCCTATTTCATACCTTTAAGACCTATTGCAAGTCCCTTTTCTGGCTTCATTTATGCACATGGCATACATACCCATATCAACTCAACAGACCATCGCATGGCTTGGTTATTGAGTGGATTGACAATGCCCTGCAATGCCCGCCATATCTACGTTAAACAATAACAAGATGACCTAGACGATGAACGTCGATTGAATGACTTAAAAAACAGACTTTGTTTGTTATGGTGGCTATATGGTACTTGACAACTGACAATATGAACTGGTAATCGTCGAGCACAACTTCAAAACTTCAAACATCCATAACTTCGTTTATAATAGATTAATATAATTGAAATTTTCAATATATTCATTATATATTTTTGATATATTGTAATAAGAACAACACGCCATTTATCTATATCTTACATAATGCTTGTTTTCAAACACTAGACCTTAATATTGCCCCGAAGTTCGAAAGCCATGTGAGTGCTTCTACTAGAGCGCAATACACGAAGGAAGCACTAAGCTTGTTGTTTCTAGAATAAATATAGTGTATCTAAGGTTTTCTGTCGTGGTCACAAATTTGTACTTGAAAAGAACTGTATTGTTAGATGCCAGGTTCCTAATCTGAATTTCTGAATTTCTTACACTAGAAAAATGTTTGGCGTTGACCTATTTATTCCTATTTTTGAATATTTTTTCAGGATATTTTGGTGATATCAATGGATTTGATTCGGATGCTGAAGATAATCCCTGGCAGTTTTCTGGAACCTTTGACATGGGTAAGCAAATCCATTTTAAATATAGAGCCCTGGATTCTTTGGAACAATATCACATTTAACAGAAGGGATGACGTGTTTGGTTTTGAGACTCAATGAGATATATGGGGAAATCTTAATGATTTAAATAAATGATACAAATTGAAGAATTGATTGCAATTTATCAGGATACCAACGATTTGGTTTATCGCCTCCCCAATCATGCCATGCGTAAGGCCATAATTATTGTGTTGACGAGACCTTAAAATACATTCCATACATTTACCATAATCTACCTAGAGTCATATAGACACCAATTAATTGTCTGGCTTTCTTCTCTCAATGTAATTTCTTCAGCCACAACATGTAAATCAAGAAATCATAGACTAATTTTGGCACTTTTCTCCCTGATTGTTCCCCATAGGTCCTTGAACACGGCTTTCTAATATTTATCTTTTCATACCAATGACGTAGTTATGTCTGGAGATCGCACGAGCTCTTTGACATGCTGATGAACTCTGCGGAAGCTTGGCATCGATTTAACGTGTTCATTTATTGGTTAGTTTTTCCCTCAGCAACTGCCAGCTAAGTAAAAGTCGATGAGGACCTCACGCACTTTATACTTAGCAATTACCCCGGTTTATAAGGCGATATATTAAAGGTTGGAAGCTGCCTTTCTATATCACGCTAGTTTAGTTAATAAGGAGTAATCATTTTAACATGACAACGTCGGTATTGGTCAGTACTTGGTCAGTTGTTTGGTTATTATATAATTACTTATAAATGAGGTTAATGATATACAGTGACCTAGTTACCTAGTTCCGTCAGTGCTTGCGATTTGATGGACTTATAAGCCAGGAATAAATACCGTTGTCTAACTTGTCAATTTAGTTCCGACACTCTCAACAAAATATCGTGGGTTTATTCTTTCTAAGTCTTCCTTTAATTGTCAGTTTTATTTATCTCTTTCTTCGCTTCTATCTTGACAATAGCCTCTGGGGATTTATTAAATTTAAAGAGCACGCGTCATGTCTATGGAGATCTATGGCTTGAGTTTACGACGCAGATTTCAAAATTTAATTAACAAAATAGAGAGCGAAAACGATGCAGGAATACAATGGTCATAACAATCAGATATTCGGTCTTCCTTCTCTTACTAGAAAACAATATTCAACACTGAACTGAGGAAACAGCCGGCAAACTTTATTTTCCACCACAAATTGTCATGACAAAATTAAGACTTGAATCTTTGATGGGTATGGTAGCTGGGGTCGTCTCCCTAACTGCGTGGGTTTTCTCTCGGTCCCCTGGTTACCTTCCACTACTACAGATCGCTAAGCGAAAGCGAACTATTGAGTCGAGTGAACGTTGACGTTAAACATAATCTCTCTCCGTCTATCTTGTGAAACAGTTTCAGGCAGTTTACAACGGTAGACTTCCACAGATAGAAGTAGGTCGTTAACCCCCCCCCCCCCCCCCTCTCTCTCTCTCTCTCTCTCTCTCTCTCTCTCTCTCTCTCTCTCTCTCTCTCTCTCTCAAATATAGAATACGCGCTATAAATTCAATTGATTTTATAATATTACAAGTTACCATGTCCTCAAGGATCCCAGCTGTCGCAATGAAATGTTAGTAAATCAATACGGTTATATAAATGTTGTGGAAATTGTTATATTATAAAGATTATTAAATAATTGAAAACGATATGCCTCACTGATTGTTATTTTTATGTAATACATACAGGTACATACGATGTCTCACGTGTATATAATTAAGGGTATAAACTACCATTATATGGTAATGCTTTTTTGAAATACTAAAAAATCCTTTTATTGTAGGAATGTACCTTTAAATAATTTACATATAATGATAGTCGAACGAGCTCATCTCCACGTATCAAGCTGTATCTAGCGAATGTAATGTGTTGTGATTTGACTGTGTTCTACGTAGACTTCAAGAAACCCCATGACGATTAACTATCAATAGACTCTATTAAAAATGGATATTCGTGCGTTTGAAAATGGTACTCTAGAGACAAATTCACGACACTGATGGATGATTTTATTGCTTTTTTTGTTCTTCCGCTTAGGAGAAATATTGGGCAATCACAATTTTCTAGAGATTGGATTCAGTTTTTTTTTATATAAACTTCAACGTGGCATGAGGGTGTGGGGGTGTCTTAGACTCAGCTACTTTTTTCCCTTACATTTGGAATTGTTAACGTCTTATAACCCATGATGCCAACTGGCAGACTATCGCATTATTTTTGTTCAGTCATGTAAATCATATTTATTTTGAGTTTAACCTGTTTCGTGACAGGTCCAGGACTTTACAGTACAGTGAACGCTCCCGGATGCCCCCCCCCACCCCCGACCCATTCACTTGAACTGCTGTTAGTTGCTTATTTCTTACAATGTGTAATTTGTCTTGTTCGCAGGGTTGTCTTGTCGGTTTTGTGTTAGAAGGTTCTCCTGCACTATTATTACAGTACATGAGTCCTACTAATCCCAAATAAAAACATTTTGGCCAATGGCGTCTGAAGTTCGCGCTGTATGATAAGACCTGTCACTGAGTCAATTGGCGTGAGTTCGATTCCCCAGTTGTACCTGACAAGGAGTGGGGTCGCCTGTCCAGCCTTGCTTATCTAACTTCATGTCGTATGTTTTATTTCAGAAACGAAGAAAGAAACCGGATTTGATATTTTCTCAGAAATACCTAGCGATCCAGAAGAAGATGATGAAAATGATTTGTTCGATGATGAAATTTCCTCTTCCATCAGGGTGTTCGATCTTGATCTTTATAACATAGGAAGGTAATATACGAATTCATACACTAACTAATCGCACACAAAAAATGTGTTATCTTTTTCCTGACCTGTAACGGAACCATTTTACACAATATAAACTAGAACAGCTGGACTGACATATCAAGTAAACGCTGAGAGAATCAGGGTTCCTCTGAGGTTTCCGTAAACTCAACAGTACTCTGGGAGGAATACGGGTTCATTACTCTCGGGCAAGTAGTCGAGAAGCCGGTTCAGACTGTTCACTATGGTAGCAGGTTCTAGGGTCTCTTAAAACCTACATTTGATATTCGCGGCTAGACATCGGGAAACAGATTCGATGTGGTAGTCCTCAGCATTGATAATAAAATAGCTAAATATGATTGCCACAGAGCCGTTAGAATACGAAACAGTGAAAATAACATTCGGTCAGAACAACGACCAAAACAGAGCAAAACATTCGAGCAGAAGAGGATCTGGGTACAGGTTCGCGAACTCGAAGCATAGATAGTTCGATGACCTTCGATGACCGCAAAGTAAAATCTATAATCAACACCCCACGCACATATAAATAGTTCTGACTTGATCTTGTCCAAGACTACTTTGTAACAAATAATCTACTGTTCCTAACTTTATGTGCATTGATGTATGTGTATAATGATCTCATTTTATGATTTTAATATTTTACAGATCCGAAAGTTATGTATATGGTGAAGATATTCAGGCACAATTTAACTGTAACGAAACACGTTTACGGAAATTATGTACGCCGGAAATGGATGTTATAAAAATGCCCTTCTTGAAATTTAAGAGTTGCTTTGATAGTTCCGTTGTTCGATGTCCGCAGTCCCCCAACCCAACAATTTGTCTTATCAAGTACGCGTATTTTAAATCTTTAAAGGACAAGCTTACACCTACGACCAAGTGCAGTAACGTATCGGAACTGATATCGTACAGAAACAAAGCTACGGAGAAGAAACTCATTGGAAAACTAGAAGATTCATCAAGAGGTTGTGATAGTCCATCCCGAAGTAATAAAAAACCCAGCAGATCCCAGTGTGTGAAGTCTTTGTCGGAACGTGACATGAAACAATCGGAGAAAGGGGCAAATGTAAAGAATCAGACACTTTTCAAATCTCAAAGTTGTTCGTCTGCTTTTGCGACGTCATCCAGAAGTGCCGAGAGTTCAAGTGCGGGATTAAACAATAATAATAATAATAATAACGTTATGAATAATAATATAAAGAATGGTACTAGTAATCTGTTCCATAAAAAACATCAATCTAGTCTCAATTCGTTACCAAAAGTTGTTATTAAGAAAAATGGAACTGTAGGCTCCGATAAACAAATTAAAAAAGACAAACAATTGAATAAGGACAAATTACATAAGGATAAAATGAATAAACATCCAAGTAAACACTCGACTAAGGACGATACAAGGAAATTCAAAACAAGCAGTTCGTCGGATACGAAAACAACTAATTCAATTCATGCGACAGCTGCCGCGTTATCAAAATTTGCATTTGAAGACGAATGTGATTCGAATTAATGATTGTACTTTGTAAATAGGTCTCTGTGTGCTGTGATATTTATTCAACGGTGTTGCTTCTGCTTTATGATTCTGTGGTTGGTAAATGGTGTGATCGTCATGAATATGCCACGTGTTATTATAAACGTTATGTGGAGTAAAACTGGTGTATTGGGAACGAATGGCGTGATTGTGAATATGTATATCAAACCGTAGTGGTCAAGTCATAAATGTTTTTGAATAAATGTGTAAATATTGTTGGACATTTGAACTATAGAATTTTTACCGTGTGACATTTTTAATGGCAACAAAAATACGAACACAAAATTGCTGAAGTATTTTAACATTTGGATCTTATTTTAAGCAGTTTGTGTCTGGCTTTAGATTTGTTGAATGCTTTAAGGATGCGATGTCTAACAATGTAGCTTAGAATATAGCCCCCCCACCTTTTAACAAGAGGTTTATTTTGACCTACCGAAAAGCAATCAGAGTGCCTAATTGTGATCATTTAATGTTTAGAAACCAACGTTCTCGAATCATGACGAGATTGGTCTCTAAAGTCTTTTATTGTTTTAATTTGTTCATGAAAGAAAATGATTCCTACAGCAGAGTGTTTTGTTTGTGAACCGGTCAATATCGGGGAGGTGGAATAAACATTGTTTTGTTTTGAGGCCATCTAGCGGTATCATCTATATTTTTAATTTTAAGATAAAAACTTTATTTGTTATTGGTGTGAGAATCAAGTGAAAGTGCATGTATAATGTGAATCATTATTAGGACTTTGAATTTGTTGAGCCATATTATGTATAGCAAGTTCGACACTTGTTTTTATTGACTAATTTTTGGAAGAATTTTAGTGCTGTTGTTAGATTAATGATGTTAGCTTTCTTATTAGTCATCCATCTTTGTTACGTTACTATATTGTTATAATTGAAAGATTCATATATAATTAAACATTGTTGTTCCATTTATAGTCGGTAATACAAACCTAGGAAACGCTAATTTTACTGTAGGACACATGACGTTTACAGTGAAGCTAAGACAAAACGATATACCAATAGATCAGCGTCTCGTCCATGGCATACAATCTTCGTTGTTTTTCCGGTCATTAAATTAGCAGTAACCGCTTGGTTACCCGGAAGCAATCTAATTGGCTGAAACAATTCAAATTTCAGCCAATCATGTACAGATAATACTCGTCTAGTTTAACCAAATAAGGAAACCGAAAGCGGATTATTAAAGGCGTCCTATCCGGCTACCAGACTTGAGTCGAGACAAGTCCGTCTCACCTAAATGACGCTACGGAACATTACTGCAACTCGATTTTTGTCAGATTTAAGGGTTCTTCGGAAGAGCAGTAAAATGTGAAACAATGTTTCTAGGTTTATATTACCCCCATGCCGTACTTGTGATATCATAATAATCTTGTACTTTATCAAAATACATACCTCTGTTATTCATCGTAATATTCAAGGGTTAGTCCACGATTTCCAGCTTAGCTCAAGTCAGTATCTATTGACTTGGCAAAGAACGTAGCTTCTAAATTATGTTCAAACTCGATTGGACGAAACTCATGTTAATACGGTGAAGCATCATAGGATTGTGTTTTGATAGCTTATATTATAAGAGCTTTGAGTCCTTGTGACTACAAGTCATCGTGAAGTGATTGTCATTATTTTACTGTTATTTGGATACATGTATTATATGAAATAAAACAATCATGAAAAATATCCCAATAAAAAAGAAATATAAATTTATTCAGTGTTTACTTCATTAATGGAATCGTTCTCCTTAAATGAAAAATGAAACGAATTTGGGGTTAATTTCCTACACGTCTGCTCCGACTGGGCTAATGAAGACGGACATACGCCATACATTGTGCTATGGGTGACGTTTTGCCCGGGCAGCGGCTCTATGACCTACTCTTATATTGAATTCCATTTACGTGCACCGTAATATGCACACGGGCCTCGGTTTTTCGTAACATCCGAATGACTAGACAGCTGTCCTTGTCAGGTTCATCATTCTGCACCACTGACGAGGAGCAACCACACGGGCAAAAAACAGAGTACGTTCCCGACAAATTCAGGGATCGAACAATTTTCCGTTAATGACAATATTGGTGCCAGGTATTATCACAATACAAAAGGAAAACAGTCTCGGCATAAAGAAACAACGGTGACACTACTGTCCAGTCTCTTTTCACGTCTGATCCACGTTTAAAGATGCACTTGGACTAAAAACATAAAATTTGTCCATCAAAGAATTGTTTCAAATCCCTCTCAACACACTGTAATAGCAAGAATCTATCCCACTGTCCAAAACAGTAAAAAGTTTCACTTGGCAAACCTTGGCAGATTCCGTAACCTACGGAACCTGCATCTAACCTCGGCTGTATGACGAATCCCGCCATATTTGAACTACTTTAAAGGTCCCGGATGAAACATAGCTGCGCCCATACCGAACACAAATTGGCGATCTATTTGGCTAGCGACCTACTCGACCGATCCAGCTGTAAGATAATGACAAAATTACACTTCTATATTCTACTTTCATTTGATAGACATAACGTTGGATTTTATTGGTTGATAAATAGATGAGTTAATTCGACTGTTGTCTTTATTCTAAATAGGTTTCCAACGAACAGGTTGCAGCTCGATCGGTCGAATAGGTTGCTAGCCGAATAGGTCCCCAATTTGTGTAATAGCGCCATGTTTTCCTGTTAAAGTAAACCGGTAGCCGCATCGCAAATGTATGGGCGTAGGTACATATCACTTACTGTCATACATCCGAGACTAGATGTAGTTTACGGAATCAGTCGAGATTTGCCGAGTGTAAAAAGTTTAAGTAGAGTAGCCCTGTTTGTGACGTGTTTCACAAATGATCTATTTAGACTGTATATTGTTTTAGTCGCTGTCTATTTACTATAAATATCAAAGTCTATTTAAATTCTTGGTTTTATCGTAGACTCTGCTTGATAAGTTTATACCTCCCGTTGTTCTCACGACATTCAAACATGCAAAATGCTATCGACGTCACTCGAGCGGTCAAAAAAAAACCAAATTGTCAAGTTGCTAGTGAGTTATGCCCTTACATTTCTTCCCGATGCTTCATATTTAGATCTGCATATACTTCGTGATATTATAGACTATAATAATGGTTTCATGACGAAGACATTCTAAAATAAATAAAGCACGTACATACATATGAAGATAAATACATGATAATGACAAAGCAAGACACCAATAGCTTAAATCAATGACTTAATGTTATTTAAGTTTGTAAATTAATTTAGTATTTCATAACAATAATAACTCGGATCTGTCAGCTATAAGCCCCAAGGACAAAAAGTTGGACGTCTGATCTGATTAGAGCCTCTGCGCCACTCACGTCTGTTATCGACGGAATTTGTTTAACCTTAAAGGAGGTAGTCCGTCTGCTTTTTTATACGCCCACATTGAAATGTGGTCGTATATTGTCGTCGCCCCCGTCCGTCCGTCCGTCCGTCGGTCCGTCCGTCCGTCCGTCCGTCCGTCGGTCCGGCGTCCACAATTGCTTGTGGACGCTCTAGAGGCTAAAGTTAATATCCGATTGACTTTAAATTTATACACAGTGTTTAAGGTCATGAGACGAAGAAGCCTATTGTTTTTCAGCGATTTCCGATAATAACTACTAGAGTTATGGCCCTTGATCACTTCAAAAAATCTTGTGGACGCTCTAGAGGCCAAAGTTAATATCCGATTGGCTTTAAATTTATACACAGTGTTTAAGGTCACGAGACGAAGAAGCCTATTGATTTTCATCGATTTCCGATAATTAGTGCCAGAGTTATGGCCCTTGATCACTTCAAAAAATCTTGTGGACGCTATAGAGGCCAAAGTTAATATCCGATTGGCTTTAAATTTATACACAGTGTTTAAGGTCATGAGACGAAGAAGCCTATTGATTTTCAGCGATTTCCGATAATTAGTGCCAGAGTTATGGTCCTTGATCACTTCAAAAAATCTTGTGGACGCTATAGAGGCCAAAGTTAATATCCGATTGGCTTTAAATTTATACACAGTGTTTAAGGTCATGAGACGAAGAAGCCTATTGATTTTCAGCGATGTCCGATAATTAGTGCCAGAGTTATGGCCCTTGATCACTTCAAAAAATCTTGTGGACGCTATAGAGGCCAAAGTAAATATCCGATTGGCTTTAAATTTATACACAGTGTTTAAGGTCATGAGACGAAGAAGCCTATTGATTTTCAGCGATTTCCGATAAATAGTGCCAGAGTTATGGCCCTTGATCACTTCAAAAAATCTTGTGGACGCTTTAAAGGCCAAACTTATCATCTGATTGACTTCAGATTGATACACAGAGTTTAAGGTGTTGAAACGAACAAGTATATCGATTTTCAATGAATTTTGATAACTGAACACTACTACTACTACTACTTAGTGTTTAACGTCTGCTTCCACATAAGTGATATCGCAGACAACTTATAACTGAACAGCTAAATCCATGATTTTAAATGTTTCATGTATATATACTAATTCAATTGTTAGCGTGGGGTAAAACTTTATAAAAAGCAATCAAATTCTAATGATTTTCTGATAATTACATAATGAGTTGTTACTCTTAATCAGTTTTTAGAGTATTACAAATGTTTCATTACCGAAAAAAGTAAAAATATGCGACAACCCTTGTTGACTGCCCGGACGATTTAGCTGCTGTGGGCGTATGTTTCGTTGCCTGGCAACCTATCTTTGTTCTATTAAACGATATTTTTTAAAACAAAACAACTGCCCGAATGAACATTTATGAAAATTCGGCCAGTCCCATTTCACAGAGAGAGAACGAGAGAGAAATGGGGTTTAATGTCCACGTGACACTAACTAGGTAAATTCATAACTAACATATCATGTTTGATTTTATTTCAATAATTTGTTTGCGCGTAGAGGTCTTTAGCAGTGAGAGGAAAACGGAGGATCCGGAGAAAAACCAAGAAAGGAGATCCTATTCCTTGTCACGTACAACCGGTATTCGAAACCACGCCAGTTGACTCAATGGCAGTTTTATAATACAGTGCGCACGAGCTAACCATGTCCCAGTTCACGAGTTACCCCGTATTACATTTTGCCTAAGTAACATCATCAACTTTTTCACATGTTTCATAATGGCACTCCAGGCTTTAAATATTGCTATATTTTAGTAAATTGGTCAAATTTGTTTTTATATAATGCCGAATAGTAACCTGCAAATCCTGTGTCTGCCCTTTCGAAATGGCAATTTCTATTTCCGATTATTTAGTTGTAGCTATAATCGACATATTTATACAAAGAGGTGACTCATATTCGTTGATGTCTTTTGACGTCAATTTTGTGTACATTCGGAGCCAAGGTGAAAGTAGAACGTTAAACTCCATTAATTGTGTCACAATGAAACACAGTCAGCCATTACAGCCCTGATTTACTGATATGGCAAGTACCATAATTATACCAAGATGCAAATCTATATTTTTTAAATTGTAGGATTCTTTTTAAACCACGAACCGCTCCCAAATTCCTATTGATCTTGTTCTTGCTCTGCTTATTCCCGGTCTTCTTCTCCTTGGGGCGACACTCTTCGACAATGGGATCTTCTTTGAACTTGGCATGTATGGACAATTACGCGTCGATAGAACCGTCGAAAGTATAACAAATAAACGAAATGAACCTTAGATCTGAATTTTGATATGATGGCAATATGGCCTACCAGGTGCGCGCCGCCCCGCCCCACCTACATATTTTTTTTGTAAAACAACACTTTTGAATAAGATGGAAATTATAAGGCAACGTCGCAAATTTTCCTTTGAGTCCGTCTTCATAAGCCCAGTCGGAGCAAAACAGTAGGATGTTAAACGTCATTTCATTTCATTAGTACGTTTGGTGCAGAAAATTACGTTAAACCCAATTTAAGTTAATTCCGTTTCGTTTGCCTTCCTCTGTTCTGAATTGTCTTGATGTCTTGATATTTTGATATTTTCTCCCTTAAAGTTGTCTTGTTTTATCAAAATGACCCTCGTTTACCCCATGTATTTCTCAAAAATTTTCAAGCTGGGGGGGGGGGGCACGTTCTCCACCCCTCAAAGATGTTTTGTCTCAAGATCTTGGAAAACCACCATCTGCAAAAATTATTGGATCCACCCTTGCATGATATTGCATCTTTTAGACATATACAATATATTAGAATATTTAAAGATGTATAAGTGTATAAACATGAAGTTCGGCATGATGACCAATATATACACCTCATTATCATTATTAACATGATTATAAGGTTGTCATTACAATCAGGTGAAACTTTGTTATTCGTTGGTAAGTAAACTGTTTTGTTTTTTTTAATTAAAGATTCATTATACATTATATTTAGACATGTATTAATATGTCAAGTCCATAATCACCTCTCTGAACTATCGGATGACAGAGATTTAAATGGATTAGAATGACCGCGAGACAAAAATAGATAACGGTAGAATGTATATTTATAATCAAGACACAGCCTTGTTTGTTCTGTACGGTTGCTGCACTTATCAACAGCTTCAAACAGCCATAACATTACATAGAATAAAGTTATTCAAATTACGTTTTCTTTATTTAATTTTGAACTATTAAAGCAAAAAAGACCCTGCCCGTTCGTTATCTAAATCTTACATAATGCATCTTTAAAAATCAAATAAAGGAAAAAAGGATTATACACTTGTTAGAAGATAAGTCATTCGTGACCCTTTGACTGTGTGTAATAATTAACCTATTATTTTTTTATGGCAAGTTCTCTTTTTTTCCAATCTGATTAAAGTACAGAGCTATCTTTCTTTTCCTTTTTTAAATATTATTATATACTTTCGATGAGCTATTCAACCAAAACGCCATTAATATGACAACTGTTCCAGATCCTAGTGTGGTAAAAACAAGAAAAGCGAAATTTTGAATTATAAAAAACGAAACGAAATAGGATCTGTGTGTTTTAATCAGATTGCTTTTTGTCTTTTTTGGAAGGGTGGGGTGGGGTGGTTAACGCCTTCTGTCATTGAGTAAAGTCGCGTGGTTTAGATTCCAAGGTTGTACCTGACAAGGAGTAGGATCGCCTGTTTAACCTCGTGAGGTTTCTCCAGTTCCTCCAGTTTTCTCTCACTGCTAAAGACTCCTACCAGCAAGCGAATTATTGAAATAAAATTAAACCATTATGTTAGTCCCGAAATGACAGTACTATAAACCACATCTCTCTCTTTCTCTATTAATCGCATTAATCTGTATATCCACTTATAAACACCTTTACATTTACTGCAGATGTTGGTTTCAACAAATCCACAAAAATGGTGAACAAACTCCATCACTTCCATGCTGCCGATTTTGTAATCTTCTGTGTCACAATGGCTATTTCTATTGGAATTGGAATCTACTACGCTTTATCTGGAGGCCGACTGAGAACCACGTCTGAGTATTTAGTAGGAGGACGTAAAATGACATTTTTACCGGTGGCGATATCGTTATTGGTATCGTTCGAATCGTCTATTATGATGTTAGGGGTTCCAGCCGAATCTTATGTATATGGAATACAGTGGTGGATATGTACATGGGGATACCTTGTTGCTCAAATGATCTCTATTTTTCTTGTTGTGCCGCTGATTCATCCATTGAAGATAACCAGTATATTTGAGGTAATTTTAATAATATACTATTCAAAAAAAGTAGGGGATATTTGATTTTGGGGGCATAATACTAAAATATGCAAATGACTACGAAAAAAGTCACTATAGAACCTAACAGAAGAAACATTTCCAGTTACATGTGACGCCCAAACGCACCAATAGCTACCGCATGGAATGCAGGTGATGCTTGGGATCATCATGGGGGTCCAACCCAAGATTTGCACGACTCTGACTTTGAATGTTACAGTCATTGTGGCATTGAATTCCAGGGTGGAAACATCAGTTTAATTGTTTTAGTGACTAGAAAACAAATTTTGATATGCGTCGGCGTACCCAAAATGAAAGGTTACGTGCCCTTGGCATGCTACAGATCGGCACAACACAGGCAGTTGTGGCGCGGACGATGAATGTTTCTCAGTCTGTCATAAGCAGGCTATGGTCCAGATACCGTGATGCAAAATCTGTACAGGACAGACCACGCTCAGGTCGACCAAGTCGACAACTCAAGCCCAGGATCGATTTATCCGTATCTTGGCCTTGAGAAATCAGATCAGCGCTCGTCTTCAAACAGACACTGGTGTGAGAGTGAGTGGCCAGACGATTAGGAATCGACTGCATAGGGGTCACCTTCGCGCCCGACGTCCTCGCGTGATCCCTTGTTTGAGAGATCATCACATCCAGGCAAGACGTCGTTGGTGTAGGGATCGTCAACACTGGGATAATCGACGCTGGAGCAATGTGATGTTTTCAGATGAGTCAAGGTTCACTGTTGATTTTTTGGACAGACGTAGGAGGGTGTAGCAACGTCGAAACGAGCGCTTCCAAGACGTTAACGTCATCAGACATGATCGATTTGGGGGTGGTTCTGTTATGGTGTGGGGAGGCATTACTGTTGCTGGAAGAACGGCTTTACATGTTGTTGCAGGGCGTGTTACAGGCCAGTACTACCGGGACAACATCTTGGCAGTCCATGTTGTGCCGTTCGCACGACGTCATGGCCACCGTTTCATCTTCCAGGATGACAACGCAAGATGTCACAGGGCCAGGATCGTTACAGGTTACCTCCAACAACAGAACAACACCACATTACCTTGGCCAGCACTGAGTCCCGACCTCTCCCCCATCGAGCATGTCTGGGACATGCTTGGACAGAGGTTACATCAACGTCAACAACGTCCTGCCAATGTCCAAGAACTTGCTGCTGCGTTGCAACAGGAATGGGACAATCTGGACCAAAATGACCTTAGACGTCTCATTAGGAGTATGCCACGTCGGATCAATGCTTGTTTGGCAAACAGAGGAGGATTTACCCGTTACTGACTATGTTGTGATGCTGTGGTATCTTTGCTGTTGACCCCGGGTATCATTTTACCCTTATAATGGTCAGTCTGTGCCTTACTTAGTCTAACGATCATTTGGAATAAATCGATGAATGTGAACTTCATTTCATTTTGTCATTTGTTTCTTCGTCAGTTTCATTAGGTGACTTTAATAACACTTAAAAATCAAATATCCCCTACTTTTTTTGAATAGTATATGAATAAAACGGTATAATGAACACAACCATTGATTGACCTATCGTATATAATAACATAAACCCCATATTCTTCCTTATGTTTAAAACAACAGTGAGCATTCAGAACAAGGATCTTAGATCCCCCCCCCCCCCACGTTCTTAAACAAGGACTTGATATTGCTGAGCCAAGGATCCAGTTACACAGTCGTACAAGACTATTACATTTTACGAGGGCAGAGGTTCGGGTGTTCGAATTTCTTTATTTTCACCCGGATGTCACGAGATACCGATTTGGTTACATATTCCAATGGGTAACTTAAAAATATATTAAGAGCTAAATCTACCTATTGTAGGCGAATCTTTAGACTTTTATTAACTTATCAAGACCATAATCAACTCTCAATGCCATCGTTGATGGATAATTTAGCATAAAAATGGATAATCGGGACTTTGTTTATTATCGTAACAACGTTAATAATGATGATCGAGGCTCGTCTAAAATTGAATCGCTAATATCACGTTTCAGAATGAAGAAATTTGACTGAAATCTTCAGTATATTTTTGTTTTCATTATCTATATTAACTATTATGACAGGAACTGCCAGCTCTTTATACAATCTGACCTAATGTCTCTTTAAACAGTTGTATGCAAGCATATAAATATTGATGATATTAGTGGTATTCGTGTTACCGCTTGCTCAAACTTCCAGACAACACGTCGTGAAAATTCTGTGAGACTTTTGTTTATCATAAATCTTTTCACAGCTTTCATAAAAAGCCCATATTAAAATGTGGCGACAAATGCTAGACATTTGTGGAGGTGGCGCGGGATGTGTTATTCTGAAATAAGATATTAAAAACTAATTTGAAGTGTTTTCCAAACATAGGTCACAGACAATAACTCATGATTTATTTCGTACTATAGTGCGACATCACAGAAACGTGTATTTAGAATCGATAAATAAATACCCCTGCTTTAAAGCGAAATTAAGAAATTTGGAGAAAAAAACATGTTGCAATTGTATTGCTTTTCCCTTTATGCTAGTCGTCATACAGTACCTTATCGAGCACAACAAATTAAGTATTGTTTAATGGCCTAGAGCGAGACATTAAGTAATATATTGTAACAATTAAGTAATCTATTGTTTTTACAATTAAGTAATATATTGTTTTTACAATTAAGTAATATGTTGTTTTTACAAGTAATATATTGTTTTTACAAGTAATATATTGTTTTTATAAGTAATATATTGATTTTACAATATATTACGCAATGCCGTAAGCTCGAGACCATTAAACATCTTAAACACTGACACTCCGCGCGAGATTTTACAGTGAAATACGTCACACTAGTCCAATATTTCACTGTATGTTAAGTCTATATATTAGTTATTTTTGATGCTCCACAGTATAGTCGTATATCTTGGAGTAATTGAGTACCCTGGGTTTTAATCACTACATGTTCTGTGTTATGGATTTATGTTTTCAATAAATGTTTCTATTTCTGTATCAAAATTACGGCCATAAGCGGATAACGATCTCACAAAGCATTTAAACAGAAAACACACGAAGCTTAATAAATCAATAATTTATCAATACGCATGAGGATTTTATAATACGGATTTCGTTATTTTTAATATTTATATATCCTTATATGCCCCACGCAATCAGTACGTTTACATCATAATTGTATGGCGACGGGGCGATTTAACCATTACCACCTAATACTATCCATTACCAACCAATACTATCCAGTACAACCCAATACTATTCAGTACCACAAAATACTATCCAGTGCCACCCACTATTAACTAAATACTGCAAAATACAACCACTTAATACAACCACTTAACCTGAATATTGTGAAACAGTAACACAATGCTTGGTTTCTACACAAAAAAAAGAGCAAAGTTTTTACGGAAAAGTCTATATTTAGTATTAATACCCAGGGGCTCAGGCCCAATATTGGCACTGTAAAGTGTCGCCTACCTCTATAAATTCAATTCTGATTTTGTATTATCGATTTTTTTTTGTAATTCAGTGGGTCAGTAAGTTTAATATGGCGACGTACCTGCGGTCTCGGCACATTTGATAGGACATTAACACTGAAAATCAACTTGCATTCAATAAGTATATCAAACACACTTTAGTTCAATGGCTGTTTTAAAATCAGTCGTGTACTGAACAAGAGTAAAGCTGTGTGTAGCCTGAATGTATGTCAATATTGGGTAATTGTATTTAATTACACGACGTAAAGATCAATAAAGTAATAATTTGGATTTTGTACAACAGCTGTTGATAACAGCATCTTACATAAAACAAAATATAAAGCAATTTTTCCGTATTGTATTTCAATATTTTTGTTGTGTGATATTTTCGATCTGATGATAAATATCCGTAATCTAGATTGTTATGTGAATATGTGTTACTCTAAAACGTCGATTTCCTCCTTTCTGACCAGTTTGGGTGAATTTAAGCTAAATTGCATAGGATATTCATATGTATTATCAACTGTTGTTCTGTTACTGTTTGCTACTGCTATGTGGGTCAGAATTCCATGAATATCTCGAAAAAAATTAAACTAAACATGCCATTCCATTTTCTAAATCCCCGACATTAAATAGTATGGGGATAAATTCTTTTACTGTATGTCCTCGCTTCAAGCAATTAGCAATAAACAACTTGAACACCCATTAGTAGCAGACATTTATGGTCTGCTACTACCAAACGAGTTCATCAGCAAGGACATTGTCCTTTGCTGGCTCCCCAGTCATACGGATATAAAAGGGAATGAATGATCAAGCAGACTCGGCTGCCAAGTTTGCTTCAGATCTTCCTTTGTCCGAATTTTTAACGTCACATAAAGATTTTAAATCGTCCATAAATAAATGTATATTTGACCGTTGGCAACGGTCTTGGGATCTTGCAGACACAAACAAACTTCATCACATCAAGCCTCTCTTAGGAGAATGGCCAAGCTCCTATCGTACGAGCAGGAGAGATGAAGTTGTCCCGTGTCGCTCTCGCATAGGTCATACTTTTTTAACACATATTTTCATTTTAAAGCGAGAGCCTTAACCAGAATGTGAATACTGTCATGTCCCTTTGACAGTTAAGCACATTTTGATTGAGTGCAAGGATCTTTTACGTTCACGCCAATGTTTACACGGGACCTCACATTTTCGTCACATCCGAACGACTAGACAGCTGTCCTTCCCAGGCTTTCATCCTGCACCTTTTACAATGGGAACCACGTCGGAAAATCCCCGATGAACTTTTTCGGCAAATGCAAGGATTTTACACGCAACCTCTAAGTTAGGGACCCATCGTCTTACCCACTCAATCACCGTTGCTCCCCCATAACAGTAGATTTTTTTTCAACTTAATTTGCTACCTTATCCTTTAAATGGGATAACACACGAAAACCCAGCATTTTACAAACGGAATGATTTCCCGGTAGTTGGAATACACATCCCTTATCCAAAGCCACGTACAAATTTCTGCTCAAAAGCTTCTAAATAATTCGTAAAAGTCTCAAATGATAAAACTTGTTGTATTGTTATTGCGATATTCAGCAGAATGCCAATATTATATATTATTAAAAACAAATTAGTTTAATATTCACAGAATTACACTGTAACAGCTGTTTCTTTATAACAATATTGGGTTTTAAATATTTAGTTTAATAAAATTAAAGATACACACTTTATGTAAGAGATAAATCGGCCTATTGTAGGTCTTTATTTTGGCTTCAAATTTTCACGAGACGACCCTTTAATCAACGCTCTGGTGCGTCGGTGTCACCAAGATTTAAAATATCAACGATAAAATGGATACTCGATACTTACTCTTGTACCTTTGATGCGAAAGTAAACGATCTACGTTACATTTTCAAACATCCACAATACTATACAGAACAAAGTCAATTGGCTGAAGTTTCAAAATATTTATTTTATTTTTTTCATTGTCTATTTTTGAACTCTTTATCTAAATCTTACATAACGCACCTTTAAAATTCAAATATCCAGTCAACAGGAAATAAGAAGTTTCAACATTAAGATGATAAACATGGAACCAATTATGATCGTTTAAAATTTTATAATACCACTTTATTTCTTGCAATTAAAATAAATAAATTTGATTTATGGGCGTATATAATCAGCAAATTTGCATGAAGGGTATAACTTCCAAATTGTTACCATGTTTCAATTATTCAATTACTGACCATTTTAAATTCAGAATATCGAACGAGATGGAGTTTTAGAAATTAGTGAAGGCATTAAATAGGCCTTGTCACGCTAACCTTGAATGCCGCAGACTGCTGTCTATTTTTCTTATGCAATAAACACACGGCTGTTGAGATAAAAGGGACTTAACTCCATGCTTGTATGTTCAAATTGGTTGGTTGCTCACAGCCGAAAGGCTAGTATTTTATCCAACTTGATTACGCCCTGATAAAGTTTCAGTCTATATTCTTTTACGAAAATCTTAATAATAATACTTACAAATAGCCCAACATGGCACAATTATTTGGTAAAAATCTCGCAATGGGTAGAGTTCACCATCTCAACTTTTCTGCTGTGTAGAGCCGCGTCAATCTGTTCGAAGAGCATTTATTTCACTATCACATGCCTGCTTATGCAATGATCGTTCAACGTGAATGTGACGGATTATTTCTAAAACTGACCGAAAGATTATTCTTTCTGATGATTTATGGTCAATAAGTTTTTATTTAAAAAAAACGATCTCATGGCAAAGCGTAGATAAACAAGACTCGGGATGGTATTCTCTCCACACTTATTTCGATATTAAATCCGTGACAATACCCACCACCCAAAAATTGGAAAAATTCAACTAAATGATTTGAAAAGGTTAACGTAAACCTTTTCAAATGTGACTTAGATTTTAAAATATTTTCGAAGCCTCTGGAAAAGTAAAATATGATGTAATTGATAATTTGCACAACAGGTAAGTCACTTAAACATCTAGTACTTAGAATAAGGCTATTATGTTTTCTGGAGCTGTCAAGCCAGCAAGAGTGTTATTGTCCCTTTAAAGATACATAACAAAATGTCGGGCACTAATGGATTAGTACCTGACATTTTTAACTTGGTTGCAGACCTGTATTAATGATTTCAATAAACAGTTCGGACAAAATGACAGGCACCAGAGGTTTTGTGTCTGACAAAGCCCGAATCTGTGTCCGACAATGTCTTATTTCCAGGCTTACGTGATAACGCAGACAAATCTTATTTTATTATTTTAGCGAAGGGGTCTTTTCTGTGTAGGAACCCAGAGTCCAGAGAGTAAACACACAAGGTTGTGAGAAGACGTTCCCCATCTCCAAGCCAAATACATCCACACTAGTGATCGAAACACGACCGTGACACCCAGGTCACTGGGCCACCCCCAACCCCCATCCATGGCCTGTTAGATAATCCGATAATCTTACTCTTTATAACCGCAAAGAGCCTGACATGTCACAAACATCTAATAGGGATATTGAATGGAGTTGACCGTTTTTGATTAGGGACACGTTCTATGTGACTATATTATAAATATTTTTGATTTTGATTTGTTGTGTTTAAACAGGTACACACAATAGCTTATATCCCAACATTGGTTTTATTCTTGGGCGTATAACTGTCAACCAAGATCCACCTGTCATTTCACGAAATATATCAGCATATAAAAGCCAACAAATATGCCGATTTCAAGTTTTAATCTCAACCAATCTCAATGTCAATCAGTGTGTTTGGGTATTTGTGTTTTAGTTATGGTATATGGGTATAGTTTTGTTTGGACCAGGAATAGCTCTAGAAGCAGGTACAATATTGTTGTAAATATCAAACCCTAAGACATAAACAATGTACATAACCCCCATAATTGTATATCATTTATTGGTGTTCAACTTGCTCCTTGAGAAATACTTTGAAAAGTTTAAAAACAGTATTGTAAATGGGTTGATCTTAAATACAAATGAAACATAGCATACCCTTACTAGAAGTTTAACTATTGAGTAAACAAAGCAAATCAAATGATCCTAAAATGCTATTAAAATAAATTTTTCAATCGTTTCAGTAACCGGATTTCCACAATGGGCTTCCATATCAGCAGTAGCTTTAGCAGCTGTTATATACACAACTATAGTAAGTCTGCACACTATCAACCTTAATTACCCGTAAAAAACATTATTTTTCAACGATGATTTATTGCCAAGTAGATTTAAGATTAGTTAGTTTGTTATTATCCATCAATTACTTCAGTCATTCTCATTTTTTTTATCCATTTCAGGGAGGTATAAAAGCTGTTATATGGACTGATGTATTCCAGTCTTTAGTTATGTATTCTGGGATGGCTGCCATTTTAATTAAGGTAGGGATTTATAGACTACAGAAATGTCGGACGAAACCCAAGTTCACACGACAAGGCATAACAGTCCACGGACTTGACCACTATGAGTTCAGCAAAGTAGCACCGTGTGTCCAAGCACAGAACAACACCATAAAAAAATATTTACTTTTACAACATAATTCTATATTTATACCAGGGAACCATAGATGCTGGTGGAGCAGATGCTGTCTGGAACAAAGCTATGGATGGTGGAAGATTTAATTTATTTAAGTAAGGTTTAGCTGTACTATCAAAGTAATATTTACAAATGTTATTAATCGTGTCGAATGTAAGAGGTAACCTTGTAGCATACCTGATATAACTTAACCATATTGTTGCCAAATGCAAGGTAAAACTTACCACTTACCAAGTGGCACATTTAAAATACAAACTAGCCCCTGTTTAATTAATATTAACGACCGTGTTTAATTAACATTTCGGGTATTTTTAGCTTTGATCCCGACCCAACAGTAAGACATACATTTTGGAGTTTATTTTTTGGATCTTTAGTAAGAGGATTAGGTTTCGGTTTCAATCAGCCAACATGCCAGAGAATAAGTTCAACTAAGAGTTTAAAAGATGCTTACAAGTAAGTCGAAGATTCACGCCAGAGCTATTTCATAACTGTGTATTTTCTTCAAATAGTTCCAGCAATGTATAATGTGCTAAAATCAATTTAACGCACTAAATACATCTTGACAGAATTTCATCACAAACATTTCGTCGATTTAACAAGCTTCCGTCTCAGAGCTAAACAAAATATTTAAGTTTACACTAAAATTATTCGGATGCAGTTGAAACAACAACGATGATTTGTACCGTTATTTGATGATAAAACCCCTAAATCCAAAGGCAAACGAATATATAATAACGTGGTCGAGATGTTTGGTTTTTATTTTTCCAATAAGTTTGATGTTCATTAATTATTTTCTATTAATAATTTAGGGTTATGTTGTTGACAGCTCCCCTTTTTACTCTAACAATGTCTCTGGCTTGTTATGAAGGGATTGTAGCTTATGCTTATTATCAGACAGTGGAATGTGACCCCCTACAATCCGATCAAATTACAAATCCAAACCAGGTAAGAAACAAAAGGTTCTGAAAACTCCTCTTTAATAGAACGTTATATCATAATTTGATCCTGGTTTTATCTTGTTATATACATTTTTATAGCCCTTTATATATTTGTTTTCTATGCATTCTAAATTTCGTTGGAGCATTATTGCTTCTCAAAAGAGTCATCGAGCATACAAGTTTTCATCGGTGTAATGTACTGAAAATTTGAAATTTGTGAGATTGCGTTCCATTTCATATACATCGGTTCATCCAGGATTATCAGCAGGGGTATCTAGGAATTTAAAATCTCCATATTGAAGTGTTGTAGTGACAATCGGTCGAGGGTATAGTTGGGGTGGCCTACCTCAGTAAACGGAACGCTATGAATGCCATTTAGGATTACTTCGATCTCCTTAACCCTTAAATAAAAAATGGAGGGGGGGGCTGTTATATGTAGTACGGTTGATGTTCATAATTAGTTTATTTTATTTGTTGAAGCATCGTTGCCTCTAATAGAAATTCAATTGGTGAAAATGTACAAGCGATATGGTTGTAAATCAGTTTTGTTGCCGTGTATTAAAGGGGTGGGTGGGTGGCGGGTAACCACTACTGATTTTTAAAGTACACACGACACATTTTGTTGATTTTTATGTCAAAGTTATAGTTCTATTTTCCACGAAAGAGCTCACGTTACAGTGTCGCTAAGTTTGTTTCACGGCAATTTAACGACAGTTTTGAGCCAGTTTGTGCACGTGCGCTTGTCATATTTCATGAGCTAAATGTGAGGGCGGAAGGACGAGCGTCGTGGTTTTGAGTTTTTCCAACCCCTTGAGTTTCTATGCCCCCTCGCAAATGACAAAAAAATTACGGACATTCAATACGGTTTTCAACATTATAAACATAATGCTTAACTTGTACTGTCTAATATATACCGTGGATCGGATATACTATAAATAGTCTCCAGCGTGTTCCGCTCATCCTAATATTACCCAATGGCACCGGGAGCCACTACCACCGCACACGCATATAAATATTGCTTTTTGAGGTCCCGGACGGGACCTTGTTCCCTCGCCCCAGCCGCATTGACCATACCAAGAAGATGCGATAGTGAGCAAAGGATTTGGACTTGGACTGACTGAAAAATACTAAAATTATCAATATTCATATCCTTCGAATCTCAATTTAGGTTAACCAAAAACAGAATGTGCGTGATAATTAAACTATCACGTTTTATATCCTTTTAACTATTAGAGAATATTAAATATGATAATTAATGATAAATACTTGTATCAATATCCTTTCACTTTTTCAAATTATACCATATATGGTGATGGATATCTTCAAATACCTTCCAGGAATGCCTGGATTGTTTATTGCGTCTTTATTTAGCGCTTCCTTGAGGTTAGTTCCTGATATTGTAAAGCACGTATTGCTATAATCAGCTATAGACATCGTGATCTATAAAACGGTAAAATAAGACATGATGACGGCGATACAATTTCCTTCCTATATGGGCTAATTGCAACTTAAAAGGCTTTCTTTATTTCGCCGAAGGGTTTCCATAAACAGAAGCTGTAACTAATGCGTTCGTGTTGGTCTGTTCTTGTTTCACTAACGTATCGTGATAAAAGTATAATGCTTTAGGGTATATTATTATAATATATATTAAACATACATTATGCAAGAGCTAAATTTTCCTATTGAAATTTTTTGTTTATGCCTGAGATGTTATCTAAATTATTAATTAGACATTTATTAAATTATCCAGACCATAATCAACTCTCGGTGTCACCACTAGCCTGTGATGTTTACTGGATTAGGATCCGAATTACTGCCCAACTTTCATTCATGATTTAATCATGAAATATAATCGAGACTATGTTTTTATCGCACAAACTTTAGTAATGATTATCGAGACTAGGTCGAAAATTCAATCACTAAATTCTCGGTTGATGTGGATCAATTTGACTGAAATTTTCAACAAATTTTCATTACATTATCTACATTTTTCTCTCGGTTGTTTTGGAGAAAACATATTTAAAATTAGTCAAGCAACCAATGGGATGATACGCCTTTTGAGGTTAGAGGGTCAATCGATCTTAGGCCAATGTGTGGTATGATCTTATTTGTGATTATTGATTTAATTTTGAAGCTCATTTTGAATGTTAATAAGACCTACATATATATCAATATTTGTTAGAATGATTTAGTTTGATAGGATGGGAGTGTATTTACAATGGCCAATGTTATAAATTGTATCATATCATGGGTATATATTCTCTGATCCAACAGCATACGCAATTTGTAGGGGGTTGGGGTGGCCTAGTGGTCTAGAGTGCCGCGCTTCGACCTCTAGCTGGTCGGTCACCTCTGGCTTGCGGCTGTGGTTTCGGTCCCCGGTGTGAGCATATGTGGCATGGAGATAGGGGCGCCTTCGTGGGTTTCCTCCGGGCACTCCGGTTTTCCTCCCACTGCTAAAGACCCCTACGCGCATGCGAATTATTAAAATAAAAATTGAACCATATGTTAGTCCCGAAATGACCTAGTTTGTGTTGAGCGGACGTTAAACCCCATTTCTCTCTCTCTCACGCAATTTGTAAAATAAATTCCAATTGTTTGTATTTTAGCACACTCTCTACGGGACTGAGCAGTATGTCAGCCATTTTTCTTCAAGACATTGTGAAGAAAATTTATAGAAATGATATATCTGAGATGAAAGGAACAGTTATAGCAAAACTTTCAGGTAAGTAATCCGATCATGTCGAGTCAATTGTACTTTAAAACAAAAGATATATACTTTTAAAATAGTGTTTTTTTTTTGTATTTGATGATTTGGGTCATCTAGGGCAAGCCATTTTACACTGAATATATTTGATGACAAGGAATATTACGAAATTAAGCTGAAAGTAATTAAAAGTGTTAAATGTGTGTGACCGAGCAGTGTATCTTATCTTTGATGATTTAGCTTTCTACCCATCGGACATAACTAATGCCCCCCGTCACAGTCCACTGACACAGTCTTACGCGGTAGTCCATTGGAATTACTCCATTTTAATTAGCTATGTGTTCAGATTTGTTAAAATGAAGTTGAGAGAACAAGCAAAAAGATCAAATTTAGACATTTTCGACTTCTTCTCAGAAAACACTTTAATAGAATTTGATAGGTTTGTGACTTGGTAGGGTCCATTGAAGTTGAAGTTGGCTCGTCTGATATGATTGGATGGAGAACCTAGAAGCGGGATATTTAGACATTTTCACACATCTTTGACTTCTTCTCCCAAACCATCAGATTGATTTCATCCAAATATGGTAGTCATGATGTTTATGTAATACATGTTCAGATTTCTTGACGTGTAGGCCTAGCATGACAAATCAAATATGTAAGCTTAACCTGTTCACCAAAAAGAATATGTCACATCATCGATTCTGTGTCACATCTCTTAAAATCCCTGACTTCACGTTGTGTACTTTTAGTATTAAAACTCAGGGAAATCTTGCTGTTCAAACACGCGTGTTTATTGATCAGAATACCTCACAAATAAGTAACAAACAGCTACGCTATTACATATTAAGCAGCAGTCTAAACATCAGCAACTTCGCTAAACAATAATATGCCGCCCTTTCACCTAATTTAAAAAACCCTAACGTGAACACATCATATAGGTACGAATTATTTGACATCTGCTAGATATATGATATTTATAGAATTTTAGGAATAATTGCAACCCAGATTTCCAGGACATTCGCTATCCACACATGGATACATGGTGTTTATCTTAATGTGCAGTATTAACTGTGATAGTTTTGTATCTATATGTTATTATTATTATGTGATTACAGTTGTTGTCAGTGGTATTTTGGCGTGCGGTATTGCTATGTTAATAGCACAACACTGATACAGGTAAATACGTGATATTCATAAATCTAGAATCATTCTCTTTAAATGGAACATTGATACAGGTAAAATGTATTCTAAATTACCTCAAATTTATTGCCATTCTCTAAAAATAGATGGAACATTAATTTCGTTAAAATGACATGGGGTTTAACGTTCTACTTTTCCGTTTTGACTAGTCTAATGAAAACAGGAATATTCTATGCAGTGTATTGTGGGGGAATTGTGCAGGGACAGCGGACCTACGGCCTACTATTATTTAAATTTCCAAATGCCAAGGGTTCTTTTACGTGCACATGTACCTCGATTTTCCACACATCCGTACAACTAGAAACTGTTCCGTGCCAGACCATACTTGTAGTAATCTCTTACAATTGGGGAAATTTCATATTGCAAAAATATATTGTTATAAATCGACCATAGCTGCACAGTACAGCTGAATACTTGAAATTACGCCGAGGCTGTATTTTAGAAGGTTAGTTTGGCTTCCCAAATACAAGTCCACACTAGTGTTTTAATATTAGTTAAAGGTCACTGACATTGAATATGCATACCAATTCAATATCAACTCATACCACCTTTAATTTATTTATATAATTAAATAAACGTGTGGTTTTATCACAAATGACGTCTTTTTACAGATAACTGGAACTGCGTTATCAGCATTCGGCGGACCTCTTGCTGGTCTCTTTTTATTGTCATCATTATTTCCCTGGGCAAACAAAAAGGTAAATATATTATATAGTACCAAATAAAGCGTCTGTACTTTTCTACTTTACGTTAGCTGACCCCTGTAGATAGATGGATATTAGTTGCTTCGATTTTGATTCTGGTAACAAAGCTTAGTGTGAGACAATAATTGATCTATTGAAAGTATTATTATTTTCATTGTAGGGAGCTTTAGTAGGAACTCTCATTAGTCTGGGTTTATGTTCATGGCTTGGTATGGGATCTAGCTTCTCCAAGACACTGAAGAAAACCCCATGGCTACCACCAGCTTCAACAGATCATTGTCCGGTTGATAATTTAACATTCTGGATTGAGAATAATAATAATACGATTGTTATCAATTATACAACTACAGAATTTACACCGACAACAATAGAAACAACTTTATTAGATCAACAACCGTAAGATATGGTTAGACTAGCACTAATCGAATGATTTAATATGCAATAAGTGTACGGGCGGCTAGCGGTGAAACTTCATTTGTCTGCCACGCGGGATTTTCTTCTGGTTGACGGGAACACACCCAAGGGTCTCGTTGGTCGATGACACCAAATCTAATCATTGTAACATATTTTAGTTATTAGAGAGCCAGGTTCGTAATTATATGGTTTATTTCCATCGGGAACAGAATTTCAACAAATACACAAATAGGTCTACATCTACACTACAGGAACTAGTCTATATATACTGGAACATATCTAACCACATTGTAACATCTATTCTACACCGCTGCCAATGCAGCGTATGGACTCCGGCGAGTCCACACGCCGGTCTCTGCCGCCTGCTCTCTCTCCCTCTCTCTCTGGCTGTCTTGTCTTTCACTCATCTACTGTGAGTATACACTACTGTATATAAAGCCTCCAACACTTCGGGAAGGTGGACAGGAGGGATCATCAAATAAGGAAGTTCTATGGCGTTTGTACATATCGTATGTAGCTAGTAAATAACATATGGAATAAATTATGTAGTTAACAAGATCGTGCCTTAAATAAGTTTAGACAGTAAAAGAAACGTCCACTATAATAAATATCAACATTAACAGAGGTCATACAGTTCTTTGCACCTAAATGAATGTTCAGACAACTTTGTTACATAAGAAACTATGTTCAAAGGTTTGTGTTTCTGGATGAACGAAATTTCTTATAAACAGCGATTCTCTCATCCTATAATATTATGCGTACACGAAGTCAATATAATGATCAGACTGTAATAACCACGATAAATATATTTGTGAATTGTTTATTTAATTACAGTGAAGGTTTAGATAGAATGTATTCTTTATCGTATTTGTGGTTTGGTGGCATAGGTGTTGTAACTGTACTTGTTGTTGGTTCTTATAGTCAGTTTACTAACAGGTACGTATTATATAGCTAATGTCATTTAAACTCATAAGCACAGCATTTAGCTAATTGTACTCCTGAGATAAGTGAGACATGGTGTTCATAAATAACTAAACATACCTTGCCCCGTGCACGACATCCTTAACTACTTACAATTCTAAACTACCATTTGGCTACAGAAGCTACAGTACCTACTACCTTTGGTACCCATAAACTATATGAGGCTGGTTGGAAATATATTAGATTTTCATGTAACGTGGCTTGGAGAACGTGTGTGCTCTGGTAAGTGAGAAAGTATCAAATTCGACAAAAAGGCGCGCCAGGTGTCACTGAAGAGAGACCAATCATTGTACCAAATCCATTTTTTGAGATTTGAATTTGGGTAAATATTTGTTGTTTTGTCGCGGTTTACGGTGCGTCGAGCGTGTGACCAATCTCTTCCAGTCTCCCATAAACCTCTAGCTCGCTAGAATTTGTCTGGTCTCCAGTTTGCCAAATTCGCTTTCTTTATCACATAGTCGCCATTTGTGAAAAATTTGATTGTGTGTTTCGTTTATTTCGAAGCTTTCTTGACTTAACGGAATTTATTATTTCTCGGTACACGCTAGAGATTCTACTTTTCAGGGGTTATTATATTTCAAAATATTTCAGTTGCATCAGTTATCGGTATGAGTTAATATAATTATGGACCATAGGATCCTCCTGCACATTCTAATTTGCCGGTTTCTGTGTTTTGGCAGTGACATTGTCAAGTTTCCGTAGATATATGAAAAAATGAAGTTAGAGAGTATGTATTTTTAAAAAGATTTTCTAATCCGGGGGGGGGAGGGGGTTAAACACCTCTTCGTTATCGATTTTGTCATTTTGTCATTACGATATTCTAGAAAAACCTATTAACAGTGTATTATGTTATCTTTCTTTTACAGGAGTTGAAGACGTGGATCCAAAATACATTGTTCCTATATATTCTCAGCTATGTGGATGTTTACCAAAACCTGCACAAGAATATTTGCAATGTCGAATGATTCCCGAAAAATTGGTAAGCCTACTATTTAAAAAAAATCTCTTGATACATTCTTAAAAGTTAAAAGGAATGTTCTCGCTAGGATTGCACTAAGTTTTAAACGCCAATAAGGTATGCCATGGCTGTTCACTATGCTTTGGTGCTTATGAAGAAAACATTTAGGAACCACAGTTCCATAATCCATAACTTTTTATTTTTAATGAAGCACCATTAAAAAAGAATCACAATTTTTGCACTAATATTAGACTATCGTGGGGAAGCAATTTATGGCACTGGTATTTATTCTTTTCACAGGAAACTAATGGCGACATATATAAGAAACCACGGGTAGATAACATGGAAGTGATTATTTCCTACAAAGATGAAAAGTTGACCAAAAAAGGCGAAGAAGAACTGGCAAAACTTTTGAATTCGAAGAGTTGAATCTAATTTAGTCTTTATTCTTCATCATCGAATGTTTAACTGTATATGTCTGCTTTGTTAAACAGTTATTAGTAAATAAAATTGTTCGCTTTTTTTATAAATTGATGAACTTGAATGGGATATAACATATCACAGTGTTTTAGCTCCGTAGCCCATTTGCAAAACAGATTGGTCAATTCAATAATGTAATGCTCATAATTACAGCTTTTCTTCAAACTCCGTGCTATTAAAGAATCGCATATAACAGACAGATAAAGTATCCTAGTTGGGGCCATATTTTGGGTGTCTGGTAGGGGTAAACCATGATTCAGCATTTTTGTGTTGGTACTGAACAACTACAACGCAGTTTTAGGTGGCACATATTTCAGCTAATCTAGCCCAGAGGTCGCCTGGATATTAGTAGATAACTCTTGTCAGAGAGGAGTCACAGAGGCTAAGTGGGTAAGGTGCTGGCTCACCAACCGGGAGTTCTGGTGTTCGATCCCTGCATTGGCCGAGAAAGTTTAAAGGGAATTTCCGTGGTGGTTTTCCTTTGGCAGTGATGCTTGACAACGACAGCTGTCTAGTCATTCGGGTGGGATGAAAACCGATGTCCAGTATATTCATTGGCATTCACTTAAAAAAAGATCGTTTGGCAATCACCGTTGCCAGGAAAGTTGGTAATCAAGACGTATACTATACGGGCGCAATAAGGGATCTCAAGTTAATTGGTCTCGAATGTTCATAGGATGACCTGCATACGAACATCGTGGCTGACGTGTACTCACAATTAAATAGACAAAACCAGTTTCTGTAAGTTAGTTAACTTTACGACCTTGTGTTTACGACTGATAAGTCTATAAGCCCTTAGTTGCCAGTTGTCGTCGCTGAATCCGCGACAGAATAAAATCCGAAATTAAGAAAATAATTTGGATATCCTGGACAGAGCGAAACTTGCGTGGAGAATGGACACAGATCACTAAATATCTCTACGCCGTCACCCAAGAATGTAGGGCTAAAGTTATTTTTAGTCTTTCTCTCCCTTTCCCACCCTTTGTTGACTTTTTGGTGTACAATCGAAAAAGGGGTTTGAAAATACATTTTCTGTCCGGTTTTGGTGAATATTCACGATTTTGAGGCGGAAGTATACTAGAGTTGTGGGGTTGGTTACTTTAAGGCCGGGAATTGCATGTTTACTTGTCTTTACTTCCAGCTTGTGTATCTCAAGTTTTTCACGGTGAACCTCATACATGCTTTTGGGCAAGCGGTTGCCACCGTCTGTGGCAGAAAGCGTTCTACCCAAGGAAAATTTGGGGAAAAGTTAGAGCCGACTTAAGAGACGAGAATTAACATTAAAGTCAATGGAGAAATATTTAGTGATCTCTCGCCAGAATGATCATAGTGTAGTAAAGAAAAGTAAAAAGAAATTTTGAACTGTAAAAAACGAAACGAAATAGGATATGTGTTTTAATCAGATTGGGCCTATAACTAAGATAACTCTAGATCAAATTTCGATCTTCATTTCAACAAATGCAATCAAATTTTAAAGTATCATGCTTAGAAGTAGCACCAACAATAGGACCGATCATGTAAAAGGCCAAAAGGCATCATTTATTACAAAAATAGCGAACAGAAATACTCGCTATGTGGAGCCAAGCGTCCACGGGTACTCACTGTTGATACGGTGACCCACCAAATGAATAACTCGAAATATCTCGACAATTACACCACAGTGCTTATATATATATACACCAAGTCTTAAATCGGTTTCGCATATTCATAGTCACTAAATAAACGGTCATGTTTGTACTTAATAAGCTATGACCATCCATAAATAATAGACTGAAAAATGGTTCCGAGTGTCGTCCATAACATCCAGACACTTGGAAGTAAAAGAAAGGTTACGTGCCTTTATTTTGAAATTAGTGTCGTTTAACCAGTCTACCGACCATTTTGTCTGATTGACACGTCGGGATAATAATCAAAACTACCCTTTTTACGAAAAATTACAGAAAGTGGAACAATAAATTGAATTTAGAAATACGCACATTAGACAGTTCAACAATTGTTTTAAGAACCATGTAAAAGTAAAATGAAACTACTGCTAGTATCATGTTCTTGCTAATGAAAGTGATTCAGAGATATTATTTGTACTAAACCAAAAGATGCCGCTCCTAACGGTACAGTTATTGATAAAGCAATTTAGAAAATAAAACGAACGTAATTTCTAAAGCTGCTGTAATAAACAAGAAGCTAAATTTTACTGCTATTCAAAATCGCCAACAATAGATTTTATAGGACTGTAATAGTTGATAGACTTGTAGAGAAGTGCACGTGCAGTGGTTACTCATAGACTCCACCCCCTGATAATTATAATACTGCGGTGTAACCGAGAAATCAGTTGAGATAAGCGTGCACATTCGCCGTGTCGAGACCAACTTTCCGTAGAGAAATTTTCGTGTCCCACCGTATCTTTCAAGGAATACACTGAAATCATTTATTATGTTGTGCGATGAGTAGAAGATAGTAAACGAATGATATATTGGCAGAGAACGTATTAAGAGCTCATCGCCAAGCTATTGTGTAGTACTCACTGGAAGATTGGAATCCACCGGAAGTTTATCTGGAACAGTATTTCGAGGAGAAGGATACTAAATTGAGCACATTACAACCAGCCAACTTTCTCCAGCTCATGTGGCTCATCAGATGTGGATGCAAGAGTGACAGCTAATGCAGTACGTGTGCTTGTAGCTGCATTAGGCATGGCTTAGGATATTCAATATTTTGCGCTTGTGCTATCACAGGTTGAAGCCAGAAACGCGACTTAAGTATTAAACTAGATATTATCTGGTTTTGTGGAAGCTATGTTTCTGTTTTGCCGGTAGAATTTGTTGCTTTTAAATGTTCAAAAATTAGCTTATTCCCTTTTCAAGAACGACCCATGTGGCCCTAGATCCCCTGGGAGGGTTGTATGTGGTGTTATCCTTTCACTCATACGCTCTTATGTCCAGAAATATATAGCTTGTCTCTAGATTTAGTTTGGTTCGGAAAAATAATCGCCCACAACCGCCGCTAACGAGTTAAAGGGTCATATTGTCTGGCATGTTTGATTTGACTATCGTCTGCTCATCCCAAAACATAATAAATGATTTCAGTGTAAACCTTGACCCCAGAAACCTTGACCCAAAATAATCATCCTAGAATAAATGCTGTGGGAGCTATATGGGAATATCTGATGTTGCGGCCATCTTGGACGCCATCTTGAATTTCTCAAAATGCTCATGGGTGACCGAGGTTCACCTGACAGATTCTGAAAGAAGATACTCTAGGCTACTAAAATCAATCATAAAAAAAAACTTTGTATATAATTTCCAGGTTCACTCGAAAAATTGGGTTTGGCGACCGGACTTAACTTCATACTTCGAGAAACGGGACTAACTGTAGACGTCTAAGTTTGGGATGCACCGTTCGGGGCAAATAACCTATTAAATAGACACACGAGGCATTTCATACAATCTTTGTCGGTTTTTTTTTTTACTTCTGTAGACTTCTATACGTTGAGAGAAAAGAGATTGAAACTATCTGATTTATTTTCACGATTCGTTTACCATGGCGTATCATTTATGCACATACATGTATATGCGTATAATGCTGAAACATTCACTATTTCTCACAAATCATTGTCTTCCATGTCATAAAATCTAAACGTACGCTTCCTCATTATTTACACCGTTCATATTTAGTAGCGAATGAATGTAAATATGGAAAGTTTTTTGGGGAGCCACATAAAATTGAAAGGTATATCTCTGAAGGTAGAATGACGTACATATTTTAGATATATGCACAGCATGAAGTAATATCTGTAAAATTATTAGTTGTTTGGAGTATAAACACGAAATGAGGCATGATAGCCAATTTATATATCTTATCAGTATTAAAATTATTGTTTAACAGTGTTTGCTCTAAGTTAAGTTTATCACTTGTGCAGGCACTGTGGTATAAAGAAATTTGTTCATTTAGGGTAAGTTAAACATAAGTAAAATCTGCCTCTATTGCAAGTCTTTCTTAAGGCCTGAATTATCGTATAAATTATTAATTAGACATTAATTAACTTATCCTGGCCATAATTAACTCCTGATCCCATCGTTAGCATGTAATACCAAATGGATCTGAATACATTTTGTGATGGATGATTTAACGTAAAAGTGGATAATTGAGACTTTGATTATTATGCTACCAACTTTAATAATGACGATCGAGACACGCTTAATATTGGATTGTTCTCGGTTCAGGGGAAAGCAATTTGGCTGAAATTATTAGCATATCCTGATTTATTATATATTTTTAACTATTATAGCGAGAACTGTCAACTCTGTATCAAATCTTACCAAATGCCCCTTAACATGTTTAATACCAAGTCTATAATTATATGCAAAGAATTAAAGGGGATGGTTACAATTAATAAATTGGGCAGAAAACGTCGTATACGTTTGTTTTTAGAGCAAAGTTATTGTACCGACAACGCCTTCCAAATAACTAAGAAATTACTTATTACCGTACGGGGAATCCATTATGTGGTCTTCTTAAAATAGTCTCTGAAGTCAAAACAGTTCCATTTCGTTTGTTGGTTAGATTAATACATTAATGTTTCTATGTTTATCAATGTAGAAATTTGGCTGACAGATCAACAAAATGGTGAACGAACTCCATCACTTCCATGTGGCCGATTACATAATATTCAGCATCACAATGGTTATTTCTGTTGGAATTGGAATCTACTACGCTTTGTCTGGAGGCCGACAAAGAACCACGTCTGAATATTTAGTCGGTGAACGTAAAATGACATTTTTACCGGTGGCGATATCGTTATTGGTATCGTTCGAATCCTCTATAATGATGTTAGGGGTTCCAGCCGAATCTTATGTATATGGAATACAGTGGTGGATATGTACTTGGGGATACCTTTTGTCTAAGATCGTTTCCATTTTTGTTGTTGTGCCTTTGGTTCATCCATTAAAGATCACCAGTATATTTGAGGTAATTTGTTTAATGACATAAAACCACCATTGAAAGATGTTTGAATTGTATTTTCTGGCAGGTTTTTTGTTAATCTTTGTCCAGTTTGGGTATCCGACGACTTCTATGTTGAACCTTACGCCTGTGCACACTTTTGAGGTTTGCTACGTGGCTTATTCGCCATTAGAAGGTATCAACAAAATAAACAAAAATATCACAATTTCACTAAATTTTGAATAAAAATCAGTACAAAATCAGCGCCCCCCCCCATCCGATGTCATATTGAACTTATTGGAGATTTATAAGTTTGTCAAATTTGAAAATTTAAATAGCAATAATTGAAATTTGCGTTGCATAAAAACTAAGAATGTTATATTCTACCAATAATTTTCACTTTCTATTTTCCTACATTTTTATAAATTTGTACATTATTTCAAGGATTTCAGGATCTCATTTTCAATTCTGGGGCACTTCTGACAGCAATTCTGCGGCACTTCTGATAGCATGACGAAATGACGCCAAATATTTAACTGTCAAGGGTTTTTTGTTTGTTGTTTGTTGGGTTTTTTTTGTTTTAAGTGAGAAATTTGTCTTTTCCATATTTATCAATGAAGACTACTTATAGGTAAAACATGTTCATAATATTATAACTATACTATGATTGTATATTTATTTTGTAGTACATAAAATCCTTTATTCTATAATAAAAACGTTGAAATCGATCAATTATTATTTTGTTATTGGACGTAAAAGCTGTTGACAACTTGTTACCAGAAACATATCGTTCTCCCTCAAACCAGAAACATATCGTCCTCTTTCAAACAATAGTTAAGTTTGTTCAAAATTCAGTTTAAAAATTATTATTGGCGAATTAATCCTTTATAAATTCACACCCAATTAAAAAGCCCTCCTCGAACTACCATATAATATATATATCATTGCACGTACTTTAAAAGGTAAGTTAAGCTTGTAAGGACCCAATTTGGTATAGAATAGAATTTAAATGAATGAATTTAATTGTGTTATGTTGTATACTAATGATAATTAGCCAATCTTTATTTCAGTATTTAGAGATGCGATATAAATCATGGTACATTAGATTGATAGGTACTATATTGGGATTACTCGGAACGGTAAGTAAGCATGGCATCCTTTATTTCAATATTTAGAGATGCGGTATAAATCATGGTATGTTAGATTGATAGGTACTATATTAGGATTACTCGGAACGGTAAGATAGAATGACATCCTATATTTCAGTATTTTGTAAATCAAGGCATGTTCGACTGATAGGTACTATACAAGGATTACTCGAAACAGTAAGTAATCACGACATCCCTATTTTAATATACTATTCAAAAAAAGTAGGGGATATTTGATTTTGGGGGGCATAATACTAAAATATGCAAACGACTACGAAAAAAGTCACTATAGAACCTAACAGAAGAAACATTTCCAATTACATGTGACGCCCAAACGCACCAATAGCTACCGCATGGAATGCAGGTGATGCTTGGGATCATCATGGGGGTCCAACCCAAGATTTGCACGACTCTGACTTTGAATGTTACAGTCATTGTGGCATTGAATTCAAGGGTGGAAACATCAGTTTAATTGTTTTAGTGACCAGAAAACAAATTTTGATATGCGTCGGCTTACCCAAAATGAAAAGTTACGTGCCCTTGTCATGCTACAGATCGGCACAACACAGGCGGTTGTGGCGCGGACGATGAATGTTTTTCAGTCTGTCATAAGCAGGCTATGGTCCAGATACCGTGATACACAATCTGTACAGGACAGACCACGCTCAGGTCGACCAAGGGCGACAACTGAAGCCCAGGATCGATTTATCCGAGAAATCGTGTCATCACAGCAAATCAGATCAGCGCTCGTCTTCAAACAGACACTGGTGTGAGAGTGAGTGGCCAGACGATTCGGAATCGACTGCAGAGGGGTCACCTTCGCGCCCGACGTCATCGCGTGATTCCTTGTTTGAGAGATCATCACATTCAGGCAAGACGTCGTTGGTGTAGGGATCGTCAACACTGGGATAATCGACGCTGGAGCAATGTGATGTTTTCAGATGAGTCAAGGGATTCACTGTTGATTTTTTGGACAGACGTAGGAGGGTGTGGCGTCGTCGAAACGAGCGCTTCCAAGACGTTAACGTCATCAGACTTGATCGATTTGGGGGTGGTTCTGTTATGGTGTGGGGAGGCATCACTGTTGCTGGAAGAACGGCTTTACATGTTGTTGCAGGGCGTGTTACAGGCCAGTACTACCGGGACAACATCTTGGCAGTCCATGTTGTGCCGTTCGCACGACGTCATGGCCGCCGTTTCATCTTCCAGGATGACAACGCAAGATGTCACAGGGCCAGGATCGTTACAGGTTACCTCCAACAACAGAACATCACCACATTACTTTGGCCAGCACTGAGTCCCGACCTCTCCCCCATCGAGCATGTCTGGGACATGCTTGGACAGAGGTTACGTCAACGTCAACAACGTCCTGCCAATGTCCAAGAACTCACTGGTCGTTCACAAATTGTCCAGGTCTTAAATACCAATTCTGATCCCATAACACCGACGAACGGTGTTCCCCAAGGTTCGGTCCTGGGACCAGTGCTGTTTACCCTCTACTCTGTGAGTGTAGCAAATATTTTAAATCGTCACAATCTCCAGTACCTTTGTTATGCAGATGATACGCAGTTAATCGACAAGTTTAAAGCTCGTGATCACATGGAATCATTTCAAAGAACAACAAACTGTTGTATTGATATTAAATCCTGGATGACTGACAATATGTTAAAGCTCAACACCGATAAAACAGAAGTCATGCTGTGTGGAACTAGACATCAGCTCAAAGTCATTAATCAAACATCATTAATGATTGCGGATTCTTCAATCGAAATTGTTGATTGTGTCAAGGATCTTGGGGTGTATTTGGATTCGGAATTAAGTATGGAAAGTCAGGTTAACCAGCTATGCAGAATTTGCTATTTCCACTTACGATCAATACGTCAAATACGCCACTTGATATCGAAAGAATCTGCCCACGCATTAGTCCGCTCTTTAATACTTTCAAGGCTAGATTATTGTAATAGCTTACTTTTCGGGATAAACAAGAGCCTTATTTCTAAATTACAACTTGTGCAAAATACAGCTGCCAGAATTGTGTCTCTTAGAAGAAGAAACTATCATATCACTCCACACTTGAAAGACCTGCATTGGCTACCAGTAGAGAGCAGGATTCAGTTCAAGTTAATGTGTATTACCTTTAAATGTCTACGGGGAGCTGCACCTATTTACCTATCATCAAACATCTCTCCATATGCGCCATCCAGATCTTTAAGATCCCAAAATGAACAAAAACTTGCAGTTTCAACTTTCAGGCTTAAATCATTTGGACACCGATGTTTTTCTCACTGTGCCCCCCAATTATGGAACTCGTTACCATACAACATTAGGAACTCAAAAAGTCTAGAACGTTTTAAGTCACAGTTAAGGACACACCTATTTTTAACAGCCTATGATTAAATTATAAGATAAACTCAGTCTGAGAGTGGAGAGCCAAATATGCGCCATGAGCATTACTTTACGTAATGGAATGAGCGCTTAATAAAAACTCACATTATTATTATTATATCTTGCTGCTGCGTTGCAACAGGAATGGGACAATCTGGACCAAAATGACCTTAGACGTCTCATTAGGAGTATGCCACGTCGGATCAATGCTTGTTTGGCAAACAGAGGAGGATTTACCCGTTACTGACTTTGTTGTGATGCTGTGGTAACTTTGCTGTTTGACCCCGGGTATCATTTTACCCTTATAATGGTCAGTCTGTGCCTTACTTAGTCTAACGATCATTTGGAATAAATCGATGAATGTGAACTTCATTTCATTTTGTCATTTGTTTCTTCGTCAGTTTCATTAGGTGACTTTAATAACACTTAAAAATCAAATATCCCCAACTTTTTTTGAATATGTTTGACTGATAGGTACTCTACTAGATTACTCGGAACGGTAAGTAATCGTGCCATCCTCCAAATAAACGAGTAATCTATATGTTGTGTGTGACTGTCGACAAATATCGAAAGGCTATATTCAGATTGGAGGTTGGATGGTCGAATGGTTAGCATAAGGTCTGCCATTGAGTCAAATGGCGTTGTCCATGAAAAGGGGTAGAGTCACCTGTCCAACCTTGTGGGTTTTCTCGGGGTCCTCCGGTTTCCTGCCACTGCTAAAGCGAATTATTGAACAGAAATTTAACCATATGTTAATTTCGAAATGGCTTAGTTTGTTTTGGGTGGACGCTAAGCTAAACCTCATCTCTCTCTCTCTTTCTCTCCAAAACGTCGAAGTATTTCACAATATGTATGTTATCAAATCTCCATGCCATCGGATAGGTTCTATTTTATGTAGATTAGAAAGGTTTAGCCATTTACTGATTTAATTTAAAAATGGTGATAAACTAGTACAATTGTTTAAATCAGTGCACACATCTTGCCAAACCTTCAAATGTTAATATTTTCGCCCAAAATGAGTTAATTTGAGTGAAATTTTCAATATATTCATTTTGAATTGTCTACTTTTGAACTATTATAGCAAGAATTCCCAGCTCTTTATCTTTATCTTACATAACGTACCTTTAAGTGTTTGGATCCCTCTAAACCCCATACACTTATTTAGAGATGAAAAGTACGAGGAATTAATGTTTACCGTACTAATCTATAAGATGATCATCATTTTGTTTTATTTGAACAATACCGCCTGTTTAAGCTCCACCCCGTATCTGCATTTTTATTTATTTGTTTTAGTTATGGTATATGGGTATTGTTTTGTTTGGACCAGGAATAGCTCTAGAAGCAGGTAACATATTGTTGTAAATATTATAAAATCTAGTTCTTATATCGATACACTATTGACTAATGAGGGAGTGTAACACTATTTTAGTGATAACGGAGATCAGTTTAGTAAATACAACATTTATTTACAACGGGAACAGAATATCAAATAGATAAATCAAGTCCACACTACTTTGGTAACTATAGATACAATAGGAACACATCTAACAATATTAATTCCACCATTTCGCCTCTCTGCCGAGGTAGCGACTGAAGTCGGCGGAAGAGTCGATGCACTTGTCTAAGCCTCTCGTCTCTGCCTGTCTGCGGTCGTCTTGTCTTAACTGTCAGTAAACTCATGTTTATATATAGCGCCCAACAAATAGGGAAGATGGATGCGAGTGATCAGATACGGTATTGTTTATTTATAAATTATGGTATCTGTAATTACATTGCGTATTTCCTTGGAAGTCATTATCAGGACAAGGTATAATGCACTGACCACTACTTCATTCTCTTTGATGTTCTGCCGAGTTTTGTTCACAGATCATGTAGAGAACATATTGAAGATCGTGCCTTAACAGAAGTTTATACCCGAGTTGAAACGCCAATATCTTATATTATCAAAACCAGCAGAGGTCATAAAGTTCTATGCACATAAATGATCATTCAATTTGATGAAAGGTATAGATCACTTTGTAACAGGAGGTTCATGTTCAAATTTAAATCCACTCAACACGTACTGCATGCCACCCAATATTAATCGATATGTTACCATTATTTTATATCCCAAGTTTGTAGTTACATTTTTGATCGGCGTCATGGCAGCTATTTATGTCTTATGGTTCGGGACTAAACAATTTTCAATGTCAAGCAGACCAAGCGATAGTACGTTAAACCCCATTCTTTTTATTTCCTTCGAAATCCGTCGGTTCGAGACTATTCTACAATAATCGCAGTGAACAAGCCTTGTCTAACTCATTGGGGAATATTACGAAAAGCGATTCACATTTACTGAACGAAAAGGTAATCCTATATACATTTAGCAGATATATGGTTATTGTTTATAAGATTCAATTTGAAATATTTCCCACTTTAATCTATCATATTTAAGGTTTTATCTTAAGTAATTAACATACATTATGCTAGAGCAGATCTTTTCTTAATTATTCATTAGACATTAATTAACTGATCCAGCCCATAATCAACTTTCGATAGCATATGATTTCTCCTTTTATTAAAGATTATAGCTATTCAGCCATATTTTGATTGATCTAAAAATGGAGGTGCGAGACGTAGCTTCGACAAACAAAGACGCCGGTTGAAATTATTGCACACGTCTTGTCAAACCTTCAAAGGCTAATAGCATCGCCCGCAAGAGTAATTTGAATGAAATTTTAACATTATTCACCTACGTTCGAACTATCATAATAAGAATAGCTAACTCTTTATCCATATCTTACATAATGTATCTTTAACCTTTTAATCGTTTCAGTTAGTGGATTTCCACAGTGGATTTCGATATCGGCAGTAGCTTTAGCAGCTGTAATATACACTTCCATAGTGAGTTTTTGATACATACCAATTTTTTTCAATTCTTGGAAACTGTATGTTTTTCATATTTTATTTTAAATTGTCCTTCAAAGTGAGAGTACATGGGCCAGCATTTATTGTTTCATTGGTTAACAAATTATTTATTTCAGGGAGGTATAAAAGCTGTTATATGGACTGATGTATTCCAATCTTTAGTTATGTTCGCGGGGATGGCTGCCATTTTGATTAAGGTAGGTATATAGACTAAATTTGGGACTATACTCATGTTCAGAATAAAATACATAACAGTCTATATGGATTTGAGCACAAGAACCATGTACACGTGACTAAAGTTCCAATAACAAAATAAAATCGAGTGTTCGTGCATTTAATAAGAACACAAGCACTGTTTAGTTTTACAACCTAATTTTCCCGTCTTCATTAGTACATTCGGGGTATAGCAGTAGTAAACCTCATTTCATTTATAACATAATTATATACTTTTACCAGGGAACCATAGATGCTGGAGGTGCTGATGCTGTCTGGAACAAAGCCATGAGTGGTGGAAGATTTAATTTATTTAAGTAAGTACAAGTATCCGCTGAAATTTTTTTTACACATATGATAAACTATAGTGGACGTAATAGGCAGCCTTGTAGCAACCCTGGCTATTTTGTCACAATGTAGTGAGTCGCGATTAGAACTAAAGTCTCATGAATAAATACATCTCTGTATCTTTTTTTTTTATTTCTGATGTTTTTCAGCTTTGATACCGACCCAACAATAAGGCATACGTTTTGGAGTTTATTTTTTGGCTCATTTATTAGAGGATTAGGATTCGGTTTCAATCAGCCAACATGCCAAAGAATAAGCTCTACGAAAAGTTTAAGAGATGCTTACAAGTAAGTTATGCTGTGTTCTTACTATCTCCTTTTATATATTGTGTATTTGTAAATTTGATTTGACACGTTTCGTGGCAAATTATAGAAATATGCATGTTATGGATAACCAACCGTGATAAGTGAACAATAGGTTTTTTGATTTTATTTTTTGTGGGGTTTTGGGGGGTTTTTTTTGTTTTGTTTTTTTTTTGTTCTGTTGTTTCTTTTTTTTGGGGGGGGGGGGGGCTGTGTATTACGTTATAGTTTGCACAACTAAAAATACATTATGTATAGTTTGACACAACTAAAAAATATATGCACCGTGGCATGACAAGTTAGGAATTATTATAAAACGTGGAGAGTGAACAATATTATATTTTAGGGTTGCTGTGGATTCATCTTCATTTCCAACAGGATGTTAAACCTCATTTCATCTTCAATAGTGAATCGTACTACATCATTGATTGTACTTTTGTATAGATAATTATATTCTAATTGTCATTATTAATATTTTAGGGTTATTCTCTTGACTGCTCCTCTATTTTTTCTAACAATATCTGTGGCTTGTTATGAAGGTATCGTAGCTTTTGCTTATTATCAGACAGTGGAATGCGACCCTTTGGAATCCGATCAAATAACAAATCCAAACCAGGTAAAAATCAAATTAATAAATTGAACTTGTATTTGTCGTTTTATTTTAGGGAGTTTTGGTGTATTTTTTGTTGGGTGTGTTTGTGGTGTCATGGATATTTTAGCTTCATTGCTGCAATATAGCCAGGATTTGCATGATCCATATGTTATGATCCATATTTATGCCATAGAATACCATAGATATAATAATATTATTTATTGTCATTAGGTCATACCATATATGGTGATGGACATCTTCAGGTACCTCCCAGGAATGCCAGGATTGTTTATTGCGTCTCTTTTCAGTGCTTCCTTGAGGTATGTTACTAATGCTATAGACTCGGTTTTTAGGGGTTTCTTTATATTTAAGTGGTCGAGATCACATATGTTAAAATTCAGCATGACCTACTAACCAGAAAATGTCCCATGGCGGCCATCTTTAATATTTCAATTTCCTCATCAATTTAATCCTGATTCTGGATCTACCCATTATCCTTTTCCACGACAAGGCTTAAAGTGGGGTTTGGTTGTCGTGCTAATTTGTATGTTCCGCATGCTCATGTTTTTGTATTTTAGCACACTCTCTACGGGACTGAGCAGTATGTCAGCTATTTTTCTTCAAGACATTGTGAAGAAAATTTATAGAAATGATATATCCGAGATGAAAGGAACAATTATAGCTAAACTTTCAGGTAAGTTTTTATTTAATTGAGGTTCATTTGAGCCATGGTATGTAATGTAGTTTGTATATGTTATTCTGGTGTGCATATTCTTAACTAGGGTTATGTGTATATCCCATTGTTTTGTATGGTTACATTTTTTTGTGTCTTTGTCTTTATTGGTGAATATCTTTTTTTGTGTTGTGTATTATATTCCAATTCTGGTTTGTTAATTATTTTGTTGTGCAGTATGTTGTTTTTCTAGTTTGTTAATATTTTAAATCATGGTTATGTGTAAATTCCATTGTTTTGTATGGTAACATTAATTTATATTTTGTTGTGCAGTATATTGTAAGTTTAATTTGTGCATATTGTAAATTATGGTTATGTGTATATTCCAATATTTTGTATTGTAACATTTTTTTTTATATTCGTGATGGTCTGACTATATTAGTTATTATTAATATTTTATGGTTATTCTCTTGACTGCTCCTCTATTTTTTCTAACAATATCTTTATTTTATTATTTATTGTATTGTAAGTTTAGTTTGTGCACATTTTAAACTTATTTTGTTTTTATTTTTACAATGTAAATACTCTAAAGATACCGAAGTATCATGGTTGCCCAACAATATAAAGATAAGTAACAAACTAATGGTTAACGTATGTGCATTGCATCATTTGGTCAGGTGGCATGGTTTCAATTCCCCGTTTGTACATGACAACCTCGGGGGTTTTCTCTAGGAGCCCCCCCCCCCTCTAAAGCAAATTAAAGAAATAAAATTTTGACCATATGCAAGTCCCAAAATGACCCAGTTTGTGATGAGTGTATTAAAGCCCCCCCCCCCTCTCCCTCTCTGTATCATATTTATTATATTATGTAATTACAGTTGTTGCTAGTGGTATTTTAGCGTGTGGTGTTGCTATGTTAATAGCACAAATAGGTGGAACATTGATACAGGTATAATATACGCAATGTAATATTACCACCAATGTAGTATTATTCTCTGTAAATATTATACAGTTTAATATTACCGCCCATCTAGTATCATTCTGTTTAAATAGATGGGACATTGATACAAGAAATTAATATTTTGGGTATAAATATTACCTCAAATTTAGTGCTTATGGAACAATAGTTTAAATAAAATATAAGCTATACTTATGATTTCTGGTGAGATTGGGAACATGATCTTTTTTCCAGATAACAGGGACAGTCTTGTCAGCATTTAGTGGACCTCTGTCTGGCCTATTTTTATTGTCTTCATTATGTCCGTGGGCAAACAAAAAGGTACGTCGTTTTATTTTATTTGTATTTGTAGAAGAACACACGATAGTAACCAAACCGGAATCTTGAATAAAAATTTCTTCCATAACTTTTCAGTAACAAAGGTGTGCATTTTGATATTTTTTTTCATTACTGTAGGGGGCTTTAGTAGGAACTCTCATTAGTCTGTGTTTATGTACATGGCTTGGTATGGGATCTAGCTTTTCTAAGACATTGAGAAAAACACCATGGTTACCACCGGCATCAACAGATCATTGTCCGGTTGATAATTTAACATCCTGGATTGAGAATAATAATAATACGATTGTTATAAATTATACAACTACAGAATTTACATCAACAACAATAGAATCAACTTTATTAGATCAACAACCGTAAGTTTAAGATGAGTTAATTATTGTATGTTGACCTTCAATTTGTTATCACTGTATTATATCTTTATTCTTATACTACTGAACATAAGACATATAAACACACGTCATCAGACGTAACCCCGTCTAACTCTATGTAAATGTCCGCACGAGTCTTTTGCATTGATTCCCCACTGACGCCCCCTAATACCCTGTTAATGCCCCCTTATCGCAAGCGAATTATTGTAAGAAATTAGTCCCGAAATGACCTAGTTTATGTCGAATGGGCGTTAAATGTGGTTGGATTTGGTCATCTATAGCTTGTGTTTATAGTTTGCTTTAAATGAAGTTCACCCATGTGTCCGTAAATCTATACTTAAATTCAGAATAAAGCAAGCACCATATATAACTATCGACAGGACAGCGATGTAATCCCTATACCCTAAGTAGCCATTTTCAGTTACTTGAATACCGGGATTTTCAGGCCCGGTTTTACATCAATAATCAGAAACAAATGTGACAATCCTGGCCCCAGTCTATATTTTTGACCAAATTCTCAACCCTTTTTTGCCCCGTTAGAATTTTACATTGTTATTATGTATAATTTTAGAGAAGGTTTAGATAGATTTTATTCTATATCGTATATGTGGTTTGGTAGCATAGGTGTTGTTACTGTACTTGTTGTTGGTTCTATAGTCAGTTTACTAACAGGTACGTATTATAGATATTGAAATCGAATTAACTTATTAGTTTAAATACCATATAATAATGTATTATGATTGATACAATGCCGGTAGCATAAACAAGATAAAAGAACTTATATTTAGGGCTTATTGGTGTTCTACAATTAGAAAGAATACACTGCTCCATGCTTGTCAACCATCACGACTTGTTTAACTCGTAGGACCAACACCCATGAAATCATTGTATATATTAGTCATATTGTATGGTATTTTTGTAAAATGACACAGCTAACAACTGTGTTATTCCTCAAGCTGGCGCGGCCGCGAATACCGTTAAAGACTAGCCAATACATAACTGATACAAATTTTTAAAATTTTATGGTAATTTTTTAGGTGTTGAGGACGTGGATCCAAAGTATATCTTTCCAGCGTATTCATCACTTTGTGGATGTTTACCCAAAACTGCTCGTGAATATTTACAATGCCGAATGATTCCTGAAACAAAGGTACGTGTTAGAGGCAAAGTCCCAGAAATATTTTAGTAGTTATCTGAAGCCACACAAAATACACAATCCTCCAAATTCTACGCGTGTAAACCGATTATGCTAGCTGCAAGAGATTATCAAGTCACGTAAATCAAAGCTTGTGATCTTTTCCGGAACCCGTCAATAATACTATTGTGATTGATGCATCTGAAACCGTAAAAATTGTGTCACAATCCGTTGGTTATTAAATTATGGATTATTGTACGGAGACATTTATGGCTCAACACCAGCTATTATGACTCATACGAACAGTAAAAAGGCAAATGAGAATGTTTTTATTCTTTTCACAGGAAACTAATGGCGACATATATAAGAAACCCAAGGTGGATAATATGGAACTGATCATTTCCAACGATGACGAAAAATTGACCAAAAATGGCGAAGAAGAACTGAAACAACTTTTAAATTCCCAGAGCCAAGGAAACTGATGAAATATAAATTTTGTTTTAATAATTTCTACTTCAAATTTTATTCTTCTTTCTAGATCGTCGGAGACGCTTTCTGAGCCATTGATCTCACTAATAAAATTAGTCAACAGTGAAGTGAAATTTTATTTCTTTTTTTAACTCCCTCACCATAAAAACATAATCTATGGTGGTTTAATCCCGTGATGCTGAACTGGACAAAGAAGTGCATAATAAAACCAAGGTTCTGGACAATCTAGAAGTCACAATTTTGGACCGATTTTGATGACACTTACATGTACAATGTAATGTTTATTACCGCAAGATCTCGGCTATGGCGCATATAGGACCCTCGCTCCCTAGATTATGGCCCCTGATTAAACGAACAATCACATTGTTGTTTGAGGACCCAGTGGAAGTAACAGTTTCTATTGAAATCACGTTTTGAAGAGGTTACAATTTTCATCCAATTTTGACGAAACTTGAAATGTACATGTTTATGTATATTTTTATCCAATTTCGATGAAACTTGAGATGTATATTTGGTTCCTTTCCATGTTCGCGTAACTTGCTGAATTATGGCCCCTATTTATACGAAAAATCGCGTTTCTTGTGATCCCTCTAGTGGTTACAAGGTTCGAATTTATCACAGTTACACCTTAATTACAGTTGAGTTCACATTTCCTGAAAATGGGACTGAGCTGCACGACAGAATGATCGCTCACCTAAACGCATGTATAATAACGAGGTAGATCCCTTAGATTATCACTGGGCCTTCCCATGAGTCTCATTCCATGACACATTGGTCAGAATAACGCTGGCCACATCGACGCCATATTCAGGTCCAGTCATCTGCAGTTGATACACAATACCGACTGTGAACAGAACAGTTCTCCATTGCCCGTATCGACAGTTCTGGCGTTGTTTGGCAAACCAATGGCGAGGGGTGAGGATCGGTCCACGGTAAGGTCTACGACGATGGATGTTCTCCCTGGTGAGACGTCGGCGCACTGTATCGGTACTGATGTGTCTTCCATGTTTTCTCATTGTCTGACATGCTGTCTCAGATGTCCGTGTGAAGGGATTCTGCGCGCGCTATTGCACAACACGGCGGTCTTGTCGCCTTGTGGTAACCCATGGTCTACCAGCTCTGGGGCGAATATCCGTTTTGTTGTTGACCCGAAAGCGTTGCTGAAGCCTGTAGATGTCCAAACATTGACCTAGAAGTGATTGGCAACACACACACCCTGAAATTCTAGGGTGGGATTGAACTCTCGGGAATATTTATATATATTATATTATAGCCATTCTGCACCCAGCGATCCAGCTACGTCATACTTCAAGTCAGGTGGACAGGCAGTCTAAGTTTGGGATGACACCGAGTAAAAATAACATCTGCATATTTTTTTTACGTCAGTTAACATTTGATTTACCAGACGTTGAATGCCATCTAACCCGAAATATTAACTGGATAACTATGACTATGTCAATTGTGACGTCATAATGATATGACGTCATAGCTATAGCCATTCTTTGGAATTAAGCTACGTTTAATATTATATCTAGCTAAAAACTTGTATTTTTCCTGCTTTTTACCAGAAAAATTGTTATTTCAACTAACAGGTGAGTTGTTAATATTACAAGTTAAATATTTCACATTTCTTTATATTTTTTCATTCATTTTGTCGTAGACTTGAGAAAATAATCATCACAATGATCATCAATAGATCAGTGAAATCCATATACAAATTAATTGTATTAAAATTATAATTTGATCTTTTATTATATTGTGTAAAACATGTCTATCTCATATTTCATATTATTTTGTGTAAAATAAATCTATATTATAATTTATACTGTTATTTTGTATATTTACAGTAGATATTATAAGAGAACATAATGAGGTTATCTGTAAGAGAGGAAATCATGTACCAGCGAAAAGGTAATTATTATTAATCATATTGATATTATTCATTGAAATAAGTTAAACACATGGAATACAGTTAGCTGTCTTTTAGCATCGATTATACGGTTTCTTTTACTTTTTTAATTACTGTTGTAAATAAGGTGGAAAATATACGACATCTATAATATTATTAAATTTTTTCACAATTTCATTCCTCTTGTTTAAATTTTATTTTTAGCCTATGAACTGTCGGAAATGATCATTGATACTGTTTGTGCAGAATTAGAGGAAGAGAAAACTGTCCAAATGATGTTAGACGAAATAGAGAATTATAATTTGAGCATATGTTGTAGAATATTGAAATGGTTCTCTTAAGAGTTTAGTAATTGAAGGGAGATAACTCCAGTTAAAACTCTCTTATCTTACTCTTCTTAGTCTGAGATTAGTTTTAGTTAGAAAAGTCAGTTCTTCCTGTTTGTTTGAGTGTAGAAAAAGCACATGTTCAGAGTACAGAATATAAAATTCCTTTCATAACTGAGTGTTAGTTCGTTAATAATTTACATGGTCCGACGAGACGGATACTGAAGACTTGTTTATGTGTGTAAAGAAGATTATTTATATTATGTAGAAAATGTCTCAGAGTAAAGCTCAAGATACTAATACTACAGCTGGGTCAGCCAGTGCTTCGAATAGTGACACTGCAAGTAGAAATAAAAGAGTTCGCGGTGGCCACAGGGCATTTGCGAAAAGAACTGTACAGAATGCAGTTAATATTTTGGACAACCAGGAACGATCTTCAAAAGATTTAGAACAATTGAATACTTATAAAGAAACATTGATTGATAAGAAGAGAGTTCTTGAACGTTATGATCATATGGTGTTAGATACATTTGACGATGAAGAAGACATAATTCATGACATTTTTGAATCCGGTGAGCTAAATGAACTCATAAATACAACTTTGTCTAAAATTAATAGTTTAATTACTCCAAAGGGGTCTGACGCAGTTGCACATAGTAAGAATGAAATAGTTCCTACGAGTACTGTTAATAGAACGAAGCTTCCTGAATTAACTCTTTGTAAATATAACGGAGATCCAAAACAGTGGCAGTCTTTTTGGGACTGTTTTCAAGCAGCTGTACATAGCAATAATAGTATATCAAAGGTAGATAAATTTAATTATCTTAAAAGTCTTTTGGATGGTCCGGCTTCTTCCTGTATTGCTGGGATGTCTTTGACTGAAGATAATTATGACTCTGCGGTTAAAATGTTGACCGATCGTTTTGCTAACAAACAAATAATGATTTCAAGTCATATGGACGCCCTTTTGAATTTACCTGCTGCAACCAATTCCAGTGATATTAAACGTATTAGAAGTTTATATGATTCGATTGAAGTTAATATTAGAAGCCTGAAGACATTAGGCATCGATTCAGACAGTTACGGTACAGTGCTTATTCCCATCATATTGAATAAAATTCCAGACGAATTTCGTCTTCTTGTTAGCCGTAGATCTGACAAAGACAGTTGGAATATAGATGATCTTTTATCGGTGTTAAAAGATGAGATAGAAGCTCGAGAAAGAATTAGTTTAATAAATCCCACAGGGACCAGTAACAGTCATTCAACGAGTCAGTCAAGAAGGTATGAGTTCAGTAAATACAAACCACAACCGCACACAGCGTCAACATTGTTTACAAATAAGGAATCCAGTCAGACCAGTTCTTCAAAGATATATTGTGTTTTTTGTACCCAACAACATTCTTCAGCTGATTGTAGTGTAGTAACAAATAAAGCTGCTCGAAGGGGAATTCTTAGACGTAAAGGCAAATGTTTCATCTGTCTCCGATCAGGTCACCTAATGAGAGATTGTACGTTAAATTATAAATGTTATGACTGTGGTGCAAGACATAATAGAGCAATATGTGATGCTAACCCGAATCGGAGTACATTTTCAAATCCCAATCAACCCCAGACACATACGGAAAGTGCAACATGTACGCCATCTTCGAAATCCAGTTCTACAATGTGCGAGAATAGTTCTGCGTCTATATTACTACAGACAGCCATTACACGTGTCAGTAATCCAGATTTACCGGAGGGTGTAAATGCTAATCTGATATTTGATTCCTGCAGTCAGAGAACGTACATAACAGTAAAACTTAGAAAACGTTTAAATTTAAAATCAATTGGAAATGAAAATTTATTAGTCAAAGCTTTTGGTGATGAAACTCCTAGGTTGAGATTTTGTGATATCGTTCAGATTTCCGTTGCATGTTTAGATGGTATGCAGGTGTATATTAAGGCCTATTGTATCCCTTTGATTTGTAGTCCAATCAGTGACCAACCTATACAGATAGCTGTTAACCAGTATCGTCACTTACAAGGTTTACAACTGGCAAATACGTCACAGAGTTTAGAATTTGAAGTAGATATTCTGATTGGGGCTGATTTTTACTGGAGTTTTTTTAATGGTGTTATCAGACGGGGGGAGACCAATGGTCCTGTTGCCTTACTAAGTAGACTTGGCTGGGTGCTTTCCGGTCCCATATTGAATTATTCAAAGAGTGAAGAATGTACAGTAAATCTTAGTTCCACGCATGTTCTGCACATTGATGCTGTACCAGAGTCAAGACGAGAAAATTACCTAAAAGATGAACTAAATAAATTTTGGGATCTTGAGACGTTAGGAATAAGGAAAGACGAGTCTTCAGTATACACAGATTTTTTACAAGAGATTAGCTTTGATAAATTCTCTCAAAGATATGAAGCAAAACTTCCGTTCAAAGAAAATCATCCCGTGTTGTCCGATGGTTATTCGCATTCCGTCAACCGTTTGGGTTCATTACTACGACGCCTTCAGAATAAACCAGATGTCTTGCGTGAATATGATCGAATAATACAAGAACAGGTAAACGAAGATATTGTAGAAATTGTCGACATCGATTTGTCTGCTAACCCAGGTGAAATTCATTATCTTCCTCATCATGAAGTCTTACGAATGGAAAAGGATACTACAAAATTACGTGTGGTATATGGCGCTTCTGCTAAGATTCATGGTCCCAGTTTAAATAATTGCTTATACACCGGACCATCGTTAAACCCCCTCATATTTGACATTTTAATTAGATTTAGAATAAACTCTGTTGCTGTTATGGCTGATATACAAAAAGCGTTTCTAAATATTTCCATTGTGCCCGAACACAGAGATTATTTAAGATTTTTGTGGGTAGATGATCCCTTTAAGAAAAATCCAATAATTAGAACAATGAGATTCAAACGTGTTGTTTTTGGTGTTACCTCTAGTCCCTTTATTCTCAACGCGACTATCAGACATCATTTAAATGAACATTTTTCAGATGACTTAGAATTTGTTGATAAACTAATAAAATCGTTGTATGTTGACGATTTTGCATCGGGTTCAAATAATGATGAAACTACATTCGATTTGTGTAAAAGAGTAAAGCTTGGTTTACAAACGGGTGGTTTTAATATGCGTAAATGGAATAGTAATTCACAAAGTCTTATGCAAATGTTAAGAGATAGTGACGTTTTTCCAGAAGTTGAATCCAGTACACAGAGTAAATCTTTACAAGTCGTAACAGAAGAAGATAACAGTTACAGTTCATTTCTCCACCAGAGTAATTTTGAAGCGTCAAGTGTATTAGGCCAGAAATGGAACTCATTGTCTGATAATTTTGAATTTGAATTCACGAAAATAATTTCAAGTGTTGATTTAAAATACCCTTTAACTAAACGAGTAATTTTGAGTACAACCGCAAAGTTCTATGATCCTGTTGGTCTTATTTCTCCAGTGGTGTTGTCATTTAAAATAGCATTTCAAAGTTTGTGTAAAAGAAAGCTCGAGTGGGACGATCCGTTAGATGACAATTTTTGTGACTGGTGGAAAGAACTCTTGAATAGTTTGAATGAGGTTAAATCTATATCATTTCCAAGATGTGTATGTAACAAACTCTACGCCGATACAGTTATTCAACTTCACATATTTGGGGATGCCTCCGAAAGAGCTTATGGGTCCTGTGTTTACCTTCGTTGCATACATCCTTCTGGAGAAATTCACTGTAATTTAATAGCATCTAAAACAAGAGTTGTTCCTTTAAGCAAACTTACGATTCCGAGACTAGAGTTGTTGGCCTGTTTAGTTTCGGTTCGCTTAGCCTCCAGTGTAATAGAATCATTAAAGGACAGTCTAGATGTAACTGTTTATTATTGGACTGATTCAACAGTCGCACTTAATTGGATTAAAAACGTAAATAAAGAATATAAGCAGTTTGTTCAAAATCGAGTTTTAGAAATTCGAAGATCATCTTCAACGAACCAGTGGCACTACTGTAAAACTAAAGATAATCCAGCAGATATATGTTCGCGTGGCTGCAAAGCAAACGATTTGATTAATAACGAGTTATGGTGGAATGGTCCTAAATTCATGTTTCAAGATTTAAATATACAATTTCAAATTCCTGAACCCGAGTTTGTAGAAATAGAGCCCGAAGTAAAGACGTCAGTTTGTTTAAGTAGTACAAGTGCATATTGTAACATTGAACAATTGGTGGATGTTTCTAAGTGTAGTAAATTCCAAAAAGTATTGCGTGTAACAGCCTATGTATTGCGATTTATATTTAATATCAAAGCACGTTTAAACCAAAATGAAGTTAAGAGCGGTGAATTGTCTAATGATGAGTTGAGGTGCTCAGAAACAATATGGTTAAGAGATATTCAGAATCAAATACCTAATGATGAGAAATTCAAGCAATGCAAATTATCTCTTAATACCAAAGAAGATGAAAACAAACTTTTACGCTGTTACGGTCGGATACAAAATGCAAGTGTTCCATACGACACCAAATTTCCTGTTTTTCTTCCTGAAAATCATGCGTTAACAAAGCTGATTATTGCACAATGCCATGAAGATGTTTTTCATAATGGTACTCAAGAAACGTTGGTTCAGCTTCGCACAAAATATTGGGTGTGTCGCGGTCGTCAGAAAGTTCGCCAGATTATTAAACGATGTGTAGTGTGTAGAAAACTGGAAGGAAAATCCTATGGTGTTCCTTTACCTCCTCCTCTTCCCGAATTTAGATTGTCGAGTGATTTTGCATTCTCGAGTATTGGCGTCGATTACGCGGGTCCACTTTATGTCAAAGATATTTATTCCAAGAGCGATGATATGTATAAAGTGTTTATCGTAATTTATACGTGTGCGAGTTCTCGTGCTGTCCATTTAGATCTAGTTCCCGATGCTAGCTCATCTACGTTTATCAGAAGTTTTCAAAGATTTATCGGCAGACGTGGAATTCCTTCGTTTGTCATTTCTGATAATGGCAAAACTTTCAAGAGTGAAGAGTTGCGAGTCTTTGTTAATTCTAAAAACATTAAATGGTCTTATAATGTTGAGCGGTCCCCATGGTGGGGCGGATTTTTTGAACGAATGGTTCGCTCCGTTAAACGATGCTTAAAGAAAACACTTGGTAGTGCGCGGTTAACCTATGAAGAACTGTTAACTTTATTAGTTCAAATTGAAGGGGTTATAAATTCAAGGCCTCTCACTTATGTAGATGAATATTGTGTTAATCCACTTACTCCTTCCCATCTTGTAATAGGAAGACGACTTTTAACGGAACCAACCTCTGTTATTGATGAACAGCCCACATGTAGTAATAGTGAACAAGAAGGTGTGAAGCGCAAACGTTATTTGTGCAAGGTATTGGAACATTTCTGGAAACGCTGGAAATTTGAATATGTTACAGAACTTCGTGAGCATCATCGCGTTCGTGCTAAACGTGGTCCTATTATTCGAGAGGGGGACGTCGTACTTGTTTTTGAGGATAAAGTGCCACGTATGAATTGGAATATGGCGCGAGTAGTGAAACCATTAATAGGACGAGATAACAATATTCGTTCCGCGGTAGTCCGAGTACCTAATAAACTTGGTAAAATGATTGAAATGAATCGTCCTATCCAAAAACTCTTTCCAGTCGAACTTGTGAGTGACAGTAATTAATGTGTATTGTCCATAGACTGATTTTGTTACATGTGTATTTTTGATTTTCTTTTACTGAGTATAGTTTATAGAATCATTGAGATAAGAAACATTTCTTAAGTTTTTGGCGTAAAACTTGTCCATTTCAATTCGGTTATTTTATTGACTCTCCCTAGTCAATAGGGGGGAGTGTGTTGTAGAATATTGAAATGGTTCTCTTAAGAGTTTAGTAATTGAAGGGAGATAACTCCAGTTAAAACTCTCTTATCTTACTCTTCTTAGTCTGAGATTAGTTTTAGTTAGAAAAGTCAGTTCTTCCTGTTTGTTTGAGTGTAGAAAAAGCACATGTTCAGAGTACAGAATATAAAATTCCTTTCATAACTGAGTGTTAGTTCGTTAATAATTTACAGCATACAAGCTGAACAAGTTTCTGAAGATACTCTCCAAGTTACAGAAGCTGTAAAAACAATAACAGTACCAGAAAATGAAAATGACAAAATTATATCAGATATGCTGGACGAATTGGAAAGAGAATTGGAAGGTAGAGACGGGCAAGCTACAGAAAGAAAACAACAGTCAGCTACATTAAAGATTGATGACGATGTAATGAAGACTTCCTGTTTTGGAGTTGCCCGAGCAAAATTCAACGAAACACATAAACTACGATCAATTTTTGAAGATGATAAAATAATACAAAAAGAAAAATGTATAGAAGCTGAAAAGATTGAAGATAATATCATAGATGGAGGGTATTGTTGTCTGTTTGAAGGTTTTGGTGGGTACGAGGAGGTCGATTTTAGCTTGAAAAGATTGAATCACATTACTACAGAAGATTCAGAGTGTCACGTAAGGCAAGATCCTTTAAAGAAATTTTACGATCTATTCAATTATAACCATGGAAAACCTGTGATTCGTGACCACAAAAATACTCAGCATTAACGACAACAAAAAAAGACGGCAATTTAAATGGCGAGTAAAACAAAGATTTATTAAAGTTATAACATCCCAGGTAATAATCTATAGCTATAACATCCCAGGTAATACATATCAAGCAGATATTAAACTGATGATGCAGGACTTTAGGATAAATAGCTCCTTGGGTGGTTTTATTTTAATATAATGTCTTTGTATAATATTTATATTTTAAATTTCAGACAAAGTAACAAAATCCAGAAGATCATTTGCCGCAAGATTTGTATCATTGTTCCGCTGTGGAAGAAAAGAGGACTGAAAGATTGTTATAGTGATTGTCAAAAAGTGCAATTTTAGATTTTTGTATACATGCAATTAGTATATTTTATATAAACTCAAATGTTGTCTGTTTCTCCGTCCGTAAATATGTATTTTTTAAAAACATGTTGGGATATTTATTTTGAGAGATGTGTTAAATTTATTTTTTATAATATATCTCTAATTATTTTGAAAACTATGATGTGACCACATAATATATTGCATATTGCGATATATTCGTGCATGTCTATATAAAGATAGATTATAATATATTTTATAATCAATAAAACAAAAGAAAACTATTTTAATTCACCTTAGAAAAATTATGATGCCTTTATACGTCATATTACAATATATTCTATAATTAATAGAAAAGAAAACTATTTGAACTGATAAAATAATAACCTGTATTGTAATATGCGGACTTAATATTAATATGATGCATTTATATAAATATATTATAATCATTTTGTATATATCTGACTAGCTATTTTTCAAGTATCATGAAATGAAAATTATAACATTTTTAAATGGCATCTTTCATTCTTAAAGCGATATTGTTTGTAAGAAATGTTCATGGCTGTGATCTGATGAAATTCAAGAACGCGGATGATCGGGATCGAACGTAACAAAATATTACCTGACTGATTATGTCGTTTTAAGACTAAGGCCGGGATTCCATGTGTACGCAGTGCGTGTGGAATGCGTGTTACGTGATGCGTATTGTCAGTTTCCATGTGTACGTGAGTGGCGTATAATATGTGGATGAGAACCAATATTGCCATCGGAAAACCCCTGGGGAATCCCCGTTTCCGGTGTCCATATACACGCGTATTGCGTATTCGGATACTCTTGTGAGCGTCCTGAGAAACAAGTACTACGCGCCGCGCATCACGTGTACATGGAATCAACTCCTACCATTTTAGTGCAAAGTGTTAAATACGCATTACGTACTACGCATTCCGCAGTACGTACACATGGAATCTCGGCTTAACACTACTAATTATATTTATTGAATAATTATTAAATCGACACGATCTGGGTATTTGTGCGTTTATACCTTTTACGCCTGTAACGGGACTGTCTTTTGTGGCTGCTAAAGAGCTCAGAACAATCCTAGTGGGTTCTACTCAGTAACTAGCATTTGACCGAAAGAAAGACACAAGACATTAATTAATAATCAATATAAGTTTTATTTATATCAACAGGCCACATACACAGAAACTGTAATAATAAATAAGTAAGACTAAGAAGAGTAAGACTGCTACAGTATTACTAAGTCTAAAGTAAAATATAAATTACTAACATTTCTTATGCCAAGGATACCGCGGATACGGTAATATTAACAATACGTTATTAAAATATTTAATTATAATTATGACAATAGTATAGAATAGTTTAGTCTTAGGACTAAATCAAGACTTGGCTAAGTTAGCTTAGTCAAGTTAATGTTAATAATGCTAGTCAATATGTGGCTAAATAGTCGGAATAGGACTAGGCTATCGCAGTAAACGGTAGACTTGACTCGTAAGCGCCGCGAATAATGATTAACCGGCTATAAAATATATAATGTCTTAATATTCAGACTGACTCGTTTCTTACCATTAAATCTTCCGTGGTTTGGTATGCTTAGTCTTAAATAGACTAAATGTTCTACTGTTGATCACTGTCTAATAAATAGCAGACGTGAAAATGAGCCAGGGCATAGGGCGCCGAACAACCTATCGCGTGACTATATTAACCAATCCCGGCATGGGATTTCCTGTCGTCCAATAGGAACGCTTGACGTGGCACATGCTCGTCTTCCAACAGTTAACATTGCGGTAAAAGGAAGCGGTGAATCTTGACCTGTATCTAGTACTAAATATGTAAGTACAATACACTATAATGTAAGTAATTAATGTACAAGGAATTCATTAAATACATTACTAATCACTGACAATATATACTTATGATGAAAATAAGACTAAATTCCACCATGGAAGTGCACTTCCGATTTAACGTGACAACGAGACCAGCGAAAGGCCTAGATGTAAACAAAAACAAAGCGAGTAAAATGACAGCTAACTATGTCTAATCATTCGTAGAAATACAGTCTATTTCTATGGTCTAATATAATAACCAGTACCAATTAATACGAAATATTTGGATAATAAATGTATGTATAATGTATACAATAATGTTGTCATTAATTTATGAGCTCAATTATTCATAACATTACCCCCTTACCGGTACCTGAAAAACATTCGTCCCAAATGACGATACATTACCATAACTTATAAAAACGCAAATGCAGAAAATAAATTATAACGACTATGTCCGTAAGCAATTAATTATTACAATAATTAACTTTCAGTGTGACTAATGATATTATTTATAATTATACCTTAGGATATGAAAAGGACTCAACCATTCAATTAGCCATTAAACAATAACAACAAAAACAAACAGGAGGGCCTTGGCCCTCGACAAGGCAAGTTAACAATAACAGTTGAACAGTAGAATGCCGCAAGGTAAGTTAACAATTCTTTTTAACTAAATAATTCTACAATAGCGCTACGGTACTAGAAATTCCTAGTCGAAACGTCACAAAGTAATATACTGACTAACATTGTTCAATATAATTTCTAATTGTACCTGTGTATCAAACTAAGAGTGCATCCGCGAGAAAACCATGCAAAAGGTGCTAAGATGGGGGGGGGGGGGGTCAGAAGTTTCTGCTCAAACTTTTGCTATAACACCCCCTAGGGGCCACAACTCACATGCCGAAGTGGTTTCACCCTGAAGTTGCTGTGCGGGGCTGAGCTGGAAATTGTTATTTTGAGGTGAAAATGGCGTTTTTTTCATGTAATTTAAGCACTATTTCAAGCACGGATTGCATGCTACAGTGCAACTCTAGCATTCTGGTTTTTGCCTGTCTGATAAAACTGGTGGTTGACATCTACCCCAGCACAAATTTGAAAAAAAGTAATCATTACATACTACTTCCTTGTAGACTTTTATTAACATACCCTATTCGTATTCTTTATATAGTGCCGAACAAGATATACTGTAAATAGTTCTTTCCTGGCCGCAAGTAAAATTACTTATGATGGTTCAGCAGCGTTAAAGACAGAGTATCAATCAGCGTTGAAAAAGTGACCGGAACCAAGTCCACTAAAAATTTACAGCTTATTGAAAGGTACTGAAAATCACCCTTTTTGGTACATTATTGTTCTACCTTCATTAGAGAAATACGACTATCCAGTGTGGGAATCATCCATTATATGAAGGGGAAACCACTGCTGTACCACTTATCTCTTGCGAAAAAGGCATTTCGGGTCATATAAGAAGGGTACACCTACCAAAACAGAACATTTCTACTGAATATGAGCTCATACGCTACAGGATTGGTCAATTTTCTCCCCTAAATATACCTCTTCAGTCTATGAGCATATGTCCTGCACACAGATACAAGCTTGGGTTATGCTGGCGGAGACCAACCACGTGTCAGCATCCTTTACATCCCGAAAGTTCTAAGATGAAACCAGATCGACTTGGCGTGAAGTTGTCACTATCGCAAGACATATATCAAAGATGGAATATTCTCGTGCCTGTTGACTCAGGAGTCTTCAGGGCTTGCTATGAGAAACACCGAGCACTAAGTGAACCAGTACCCTCCGTACCTATTCCACAAAGTGCTGTACAAGTACCCTCTGTGCATATATCAGAAGCTGTTGTATAAGTTTCCTCCGTGGCTGTACCACAGTCTGTGGTACAAGTACCCTTTTACGAAACTACACCTTCGGGGCCTGCAAGTACAAGTAGTTCTTTAGTTTTTCTGCTGAAACTCCATCAACTTCTTTTGACGCTCCTCTTCTACAGCCAAGATTTGAATCTTACCAAATGGAAACTAGTAGCGCTCAGAAGCATCGGTGGAAATCAACCAGCAAACCACATCACATACTTCTAATGAATCAGATATTCTGCCTGATGAAAAATCTTGGGCGCCTACACCAGCTCCTGCTAAAAGTGAACTTGCGACACTGAACAATTTCTTGAAATGTGCTTGACGTAAACCATTAAGAATACAGTTGAAAATGCCTCTGCAAGATGTAGCCCTTTCTACACTTAGATACTACAAAAACAAGACCGAAGATACCATATCTCTGGTTTTAAACATGATAGCTCCTACACAAGAAAAGAAACTGATGGACTTAATAGTAAAGTCTGCAGACCATGGACTACTAGATCAGTTGATTTCCTGTTACAACTCAGCTCCATCTTGCCAAACAAAGCGACAAATATTATCAATTTTTGTCCAAAGTCACACCAAAATAGAGCTACTAAGACTTGTACCAGATTTGACAATACACCGAATTGACCAGGCTCGTAAACGTGCGGAAAACCCTGGGCAAGCCCAGTCTGTAGAATATCAGCCAAAATCAAGGACTAGACCCGATGATACTAAAGTGGATCACTTTTTGGATTTCATATCGAGACCTGAATTTACCCAAGATGTGGCGTACGGCACCAAGATCTTGAAACTTAGCCACGGAGAAGCACTGGAAATCCCAAATGTATTACGAACAGTAATAGGATCACAATTAATTAATTTGTATGAAAGTTATTGCAGTGATCTAGATTTTCAATCTCTTGGTCGTACTACACTGTACAATATTTTACAGCATCAAAAAAAGTTTCTCTGGCAAGCCTTGACAACATTGCGGCTGATGGAGCAAATGGTTTTCAGACATTACTTGCTATAGTGAAAACATTGTTAGAAATTGGAGTGACAACTTCATGGGTACAAGAAGTTTCGAAGACTTTACTTGAAAACAGATTTCAAGTTGAACTTGGACATAAGGTCACAATGTCCAGATCATTGCATGACATTTGCATGGCCTGACTCTAATCAATGTTCTCATAGACACAACAATGGCTGCTCAAATTGCGAAAATTTGAAACTAGCTATAGGAACAATTGAAACTGCATTTTCTGATCCAACAGTGGAATATAGTTATGAAGGACAAAATGATGAACTAGTTTACGATTTTGAACATGCAAAACTTGACGTAGAAAACCTGAAGGCCCACATTTTACGTGCTATCAATAAAGAACGGGCGAAAAGTGATGTATTAGATACATTACAACCAGGTGAATGTTTTGTAACAATGGACTGGGCCACGAAATTCTTGCCCACATGGTTCAGTCACAACAGGGCTGGTTTGGAAAGAAAGGTATAAGTTGGCACGTAACTGCAATTGTAGTCAAATCTAGTGACAATTCGAGATTTACAGCTTTGTGCATTTGATTGACAGATGCAGCCAGAAAGGTACAGCGTGTTGTGTGTATTAGAAGCATAGAGGAGATGAAGAGACTAGTACCTTCGGTAAACAAGGTTTATCTGAAAAGCGACAATGCTGGTTGTTACCACTGCGTTCCCTTAATATTAGCAATACCAGCTCTGTCTAAACGTCAAGATGTACAAATACAGAATTATGACTTTTCCGAGGCACAGGCTGGAAAAGACTTGTGTGAAAGGAAATCGCTTCCTTGAAAACTCATGTTCAACGCTATATTAACGAACGCCATAACGTAACCTCTGCACAAGACTTATATAATGCTTGTAAATCGCACAGTGGGTACGAGGTTGTTACGTCAGCGTGACTCTGCGTTTCTGTCGTATGTCCGGGGCAACTGTTTGTCGCAAATACCCAACTTCCGAGAGCAGCTGCTTAGTATTAAGTCCATGAGCCATTCATGATCGAACGCCTCTCGTGGACTGGCATTAGTAGCATGACCAACTTTCAATTTGAGGAGGACCGTGTATTGAAGACATACGGAATCGGAAATAGAAGTCTGTACGAGTTTAACAATAGGGATGGGATAATGACAAAACTTTTTAAACGCAAAGTGGTTTCCGAAGCGATATAAACTGAAAAAAACGAATTTGGCTTTAACAAATTTCCAAAATGGATTTTTCACTTGGTGCCGGCCATTTTTTTTAAATGGCCACTGAAATTTGACGAAAAATGAGTTTTTCGATAGAATAATTGATTATCACGTATTATATGGCTTCCAATATGTCAATTAAACAGTTTTCCGGGTCGCTAGATTCAATTGTGGGTGAAAAAGTTTATTTTGAAAATCCAAGATGGCGAAAATTAAAAATGGCCGCCAAATATTCCCCAAAATAGGCTTTTTGTCAGATAATTGTCAGTTTTCTTCCTAGATATGGCTTCTAACATTCCATTCTTATGGTTTTCGGTGTCACTTAACATGAAAATAACCATTAAAATTAATTTTGAAAATCCAAGATGGCAGATATTAAAAATGGCGGGTCAAAATGACGGATATTGAAGATATTCGTCATTTCTTTCTTAGATATGACTTGTAACATGTCAGTTCAAGGGATTTCGGTGTCAACCTAGAATAATGATATACATGTCCATATTGATATACTTTATTGTCCCCCGCCTTTTCGAAGAAAGTTGGGGGACTATTAAAATGGGTTCGTCCGTCTGTCTGTCTGTCTGTCCTTCTGTCTGTCCGTCTGTCTGTCCGTCACACTTTTTGGGACACAATAACTCTCTTCCTAATTGAGCTAGAATGTTCAAACTTGGTGTAATTGTTTATTAGGTCAATGCCTTGATGGAGTTCGAAGATGAGCATTTTCCGCTTAGGGTAAGCAGAGATAAGCAATTTGATTGGTTGATGCTTTGGGACACGATAACTTTAGTTCTAATTAAGTGAGATTGATGAAACTTGGTGTATAGTTTCATTATAGTAATACCTTGACTAAGTTCGATAATGAGCATTTTCTGCTCAGGGTAAGCAGAGCTATACGCAATTTGATTGGTCGAGAATTTGGAACACAATAACTCTCCTTCTAATTGAGTTAAAATGTTCAAATTTGGTGTATATACTTATTAGGTCAATGCCTTGATGGAGTTCGAAGATGAGCATTTTCCGCTTAGGGTAAGCAGAGATAAGCAATTTGATTGGTTGATGCTTTGGGACACGATAACTTTAGTTCTAATTAAGTGAGAGTGATGAAACTTGGTGTATAGTTTCATTATAGTAATACCTTGACTAAGATCGATAATGAGCATTTTCTGGTCAGGGTAAGCAGAGCGATACGCAATTTGATTGGTCGAGACTTTGGAACACGATAACTCTCCTTTTAATTTAGTTGAAATGTTCAAACTTGGTGTATGTGCTTAATAGGTCAATGCCTTGATGGAGTTCGAAGATGAGCATTTTCCGCTTAGGGTAAGCAGAGATAAGCAATTTGATTGGTTGATGCTTTGGGACACGATAACTTTAGTTCTAATTAAGTGAGATTGATGAAACTTGGTGTATAGTTTCATTATAGTAATACCTTGACTAAGTTTGATAATGAGTATTTTCTGCTCAGGGTAAGCAGAGCTATACGTAATTTGATTGGTCGAGAATTTGGAACACAATAACTCTCCTTCTAATTGAGTTAAAATGTTCAAACTTGGTGTATATGCTTATTAGGTCAATGCCTTGATGGAGTTCGAAGATGAGCATTTTCCGCTTAGGGTAAGCAGAGATAAGCAATTTGATTGGTTGATGCTTTGGGACACGATAACATTAGTTCTAATTAAGTGAGAGTGATGAAACTTGGTGTATAGTTTCATTATAGTGATACCTTGACTAAGTTCGATAATGAGCATTTTCTGCTCAGGGTAAGCAGAGCGATACGCAATTTGATTGGTCGAGACTTTGGAACACAATAACTCTCCTTCTAATTTAGTTAAAATGTTCAAACTTGGTGTATATGCTTATTAGGTCAATGCCTTGATGGAGTTCGAAGATAAGCATTTTCCGCTGAGGGTAAGCAGAGAAAAGCAATTTGATTGGTTGATGCTTTGGGACACGATAACTTTAGTTCTAATTAAGTGAGAGTGATGAAACTTGGTGTATAGTTTCATTACAGTAATACCTTGACTAAGTTCGATAATGAGCATTTTCTGCTCAGGGTAAGCAGAGCGATACGCAATTTGATTGGTCGAGACTTTGGAACACAATAACTCTCCTTCTAATTTAGTTAAAATGTTCAAACTTGGTGTATATGCTTATTACGTCAATGCCTTGATGGAGTTCGAAGATGAGCATTTTCCACTTAGAGTAGGCAGAGATAAGCAATTTGATTGGTTGATGCTTTGAGATACGATAACTTTAGTTCTAATTAAGTGAGAGTGATGAAACTTGGTGTATAGTTTCATTACAGTAATACCTTGACTATGATCGATAATGAGCATTTTCTGCTCAGGGTAAGCAGAGCGATAAGCAATTTGATTTGCCGAGACTTTGGAACACAATAACTCTCCTTCGAATTGAGTTAAAATGTTCAAAATTGGTGTGTATGCTTCTTAGGTCAATGCCTTGATGGAGTTCGAAGATGAGCATTTTCTTTTTACGGTAGGCTGAGATAAGCAATTTTTGGATGACACTTCGTGTTCAGTTTGATTGGTCGATACGTTTGAAAAAAATAAATGTGCGATTAATTAATATGTGTCATCTATTTATTTTGGGATTTCGGCGGGGGACATCAGCCTCACTGTTGGCTTGTTGTTATTACATTGCATGTTCAATATATTTTTATTTTATTGCATATTCAGTAATAATTTATACAAATAAACTTTATAGTCTTATATACTTATCACACATGTTTCTTATGCATTTTTTTTTATTATACCTTTAAGTGCAATACAGTTTTTCTGTACATAACAAATCGTATGTTTTGATATACATGTACTTAAGACTTCATTCATTCCAAAACAGTATGGACAATACGAGCACCAGATGTAATTTATTAAGCGATGTGTGGGGACAAAGCTATTTTGATGAGTTCATCTATATCATCTGTTACTTCATTTCCAGGCTTGAGTACTGACTTTATTGAATGTTTCAATTCAATTGATAAATTTGTAGTTATTGGCACATCTGACTCTGCGTTTCTGTCGTATGTCCGGGGCAACTGTTTGTCGCAAATCACATACTTCTAATGAATCAGATATTCTGCCTGATGAAAAATCTTGGGCGCCTACACCAGCTCCTGCTAAAAGTGAACTTGCGACACTGAACAATTTCTTGAAATGTGCTGGACGTAAACCATTAAGAATACAGTTGAAAATGCCTCTGCAAGATGTAGCCCTTTCTACACTTAGATACTACAAAAACAAGACCGAAGATACCATATCTCTGGTTTTAAACATGATAGCTCCTACACAAGAAAAGAAACTGATGGACTTAATAGTAAAGTCTGCAGACCATGGACTACTAGATCAGTTGATTTCCTGTTACAACTCAGCTCCATCTTGCCAAACAAAGCGACAAATATTATCAATTTTTGTCCAAAGTCACACCAAAATAGAGCTACTAAGACTTGTACCAGATTTGACAATACACCGAATTGACCAGGCTCGTAAACGTGCGGAAAACCCTGGGCAAGCCCAGTCTGTAGAATATCAGCCAAAATCAAGGACTAGACCCGATGATACTAAAGTGGATCACTTTTTGGATTTCATATCGAGACCTGAATTTACCCAAGATGTGGCGTACGGCACCAAGATCTTGAAACTTAGCCACGGAGAAGCACTGGAAATCCCAAATGTATTACGAACAGTAATAGGATCACAATTAATTAATTTGTATGAAAGTTATTGCAGTGATCTAGATTTTCAATCTCTTGGTCGTACTACACTGTACAATATTTTACAGCATCAAAAAAAGTTTCTCTGGCAAGCCTTGACAACATTGCGGCTGATGGAGCAAATGGTTTTCAGACATTACTTGCTATAGTGAAAACATTGTTAGAAATTGGAGTGACAACTTCATGGGTACAAGAAGTTTCGAAGACTTTACTTGAAAACAGATTTCAAGTTGAACTTGGACATAAGGTCACAATGTCCAGATCATTGCATGACATTTGCATGGCCTGACTCTAATCAATGTTCTCATAGACACAACAATGGCTGCTCAAATTGCGAAAATTTGAAACTAGCTATAGGAACAATTGAAACTGCATTTTCTGATCCAACAGTGGAATATAGTTATGAAGGACAAAATGATGAACTAGTTTACGATTTTGAACATGCAAAACTTGACGTAGAAAACCTGAAGGCCCACATTTTACGTGCTATCAATAAAGAACGGGCGAAAAGTGATGTATTAGATACATTACAACCAGGTGAATGTTTTGTAACAATGGACTGGGCCACGAAATTCTTGCCCACATGGTTCAGTCACAACAGGGCTGGTTTGGAAAGAAAGGTATAAGTTGGCACGTAACTGCAATTGTAGTCAAATCTAGTGACAATTCGAGATTTACAGCTTTGTGCATTTGATTGACAGATGCAGCCAGAAAGGTACAGCGTGTTGTGTGTATTAGAAGCATAGAGGAGATGAAGAGACTAGTACCTTCGGTAAACAAGGTTTATCTGAAAAGCGACAATGCTGGTTGTTACCACTGCGTTCCCTTAATATTAGCAATACCAGCTCTGTCTAAACGTCAAGATGTACAAATACAGAATTATGACTTTTCCGAGGCACAGGCTGGAAAAGACTTGTGTGAAAGGAAATCGCTTCCTTGAAAACTCATGTTCAACGCTATATTAACGAACGCCATAACGTAACCTCTGCACAAGACTTATATAATGCTTGTAAATCGCACAGTGGGTACGAGGTTGTTACGTCAGCGTGACTCTGCGTTTCTGTCGTATGTCCGGGGCAACTGTTTGTCGCAAATACCCAACTTCCGAGAGCAGCTGCTTAGTATTAAGTCTATCTAATGAGTCAATACTTTGAGGGGTTACAGGACCTCCATGAGATTTACATACTTCTAATAGGTTTAACACTTTTTTGCACTTTTTGCGTTTGAACTCCTCCTTTTTCATCAACGACAGCTGCTTTGTAGCCTTTACTGTAGCCAGAAAGTCATCTTCTAACTGTCTGATCTCTTTCACCTGGTCAGAAGTTCTTGCCCATTTCCATCGTGCTCGTTTTTCCGACTCCTCCAGATCAACGAAACTAGAATCAACTAGCAAACCATTAGTTGATACTACATTCTTTTTCGCATGCGTAGCGATTGATGTCATACCTCAAGCAATTTTTATTCTGTTGTTCAATTTGGCAAATTCAGATTCGCATCCAAGGTTAGTCAATGGAGCACGTTGAATCTTGTCAATGTCCAGGCTACATTCAGTTGATGATCCGAAATAGTCCATAGAGGATAACTGTCGCCGAAGTGCAATAAGTACTTCTTCGAGAATAGTATTTGCAAAGTTATTTCTCAGTTTCTCTAGTTCTGGTAGTTTAGCATCAACAAATTCTTTCACATTTTCCCAATTACGTTTACGATCACCCCCTCTTCCATCTATCCCTAATAGGTCCATTAGAGGATATATGAGAATTTCACCAATTAGTGAGTAGACTTCATTACAGCAAATAAACCAAGGATTCGATATGAATGTATGAACTGCTAATACCAGCTTGTTCGAATTTTCATCGACTACAGCATCAAAAAAAGCCATTAGAGCATCACGATTCTTGAGAAATTCTCTAGCCAGCCCGACAATCCTACCAAATCGATTAGAATCAAATCCTGTGAATGATGCTGAATCATATCCATTAACAGACATCCATTCCTTGAATTCGTTGTACATTGACACAGAGTGTGATGAATGACTGGGAGATACTAACTTAGCCAATGCAACTAAACCCAACGAATGAACACTGGATGAGTTTGAACGGAGTATTTTGTTGGCTTGGATAAGTTTATCAAATCCCATCTTCAGTTCAGTCTCTTTAAATGTTTTATCTACAGCATAGTCAATACATAGTATCAGATGTGCGCAGCATTTCAATATTTTGTCATTTGCGATTTGTAAATTGTGGAACAAAGCTGTGCAGTCCGCCGCTCGATCACTTATCCAGAAGTCAATCTGTGATTTAATATCCTCCACGTTTGTTTCCGCCAAAATCGCAAGGCATTTTAATTTCATCTCGTATGCCCTTGCACCATCCTCCTCGGAGTGAGAAGCGTTTTCGATATATCCAGTTGTTAAGAATTTACGCTCTCCTGTTTGTTTAGAAATGGTAATGTGATCCGTTTTTACATCGAAGACTCTATGTCCGGCAGCCTTTGTGGTGTCATCTAGACCGATGGTAACCACAGATTCATTTTTGTCAGCTATGCATTTCGCAACAAGTTCTAAGTTTAAAAATGAAGCGTCGCGAAGATAATTTGAAATGCATTTACGAGTAGGGATCACGAAAGTCTTGTCACACGATTTCCTCTTTCGGTTTAGTCAGTCATCGGATTCAGTGTCATCATCATTGTCGCTGCTGAGGTCTTCGTCTGTTTCTTCTTGTGCTTTGGCAATTGTCCACTGCTGATGAAAAACAGTATTTGCGATTGCAACAGTAATTCCAATGAGGTCGTTGGTTGTGACTTTATAATCCGCAAGATTCCGTACCAGACAACGCATGAGAGATTCATTCATTGTTCTGTGACCATTTAGTATTTTAATTTGTGGAAAATCTGTGGGCACATCATCATCAAGTTCATATCCATTCAAAGCTGGACTAGACCTGCTCTTCTTCGGCGGGATAATTTCTTCTAAAGATAACAGTTCTTGTTCCATATATTCTCGTTCCATCTCTGCCGACCGTTTCTTTTGCTGTGCATAGTCTCTTTCTTCATTTCGTTTTTGTTGTTTTGCCCAATTTCGTGGTACGGTTTTGGTACAAGTGCCAACATAATCTCCGTGGCAGTTATCCTTATAAAATGCTTCGTCTTCAGATGTCATACTGACACAGTAACGCGAGGCCAAAGCTTTATCGTAGGTTGTTTGTTTTGCTCTGATATCGTATGCTCGTTTAGTCATTCTTTGATTAATTAAATTCTTCTACTTTTGAGAACCATGTTTCAGTACGATTTTCTGTTTTTCTCAAATCTCTAAATGTTTCATAGTCCTTTTGAATATACGAGGCGACAGTTCGTTCGTCAGCTGGATATACGTTCTTTCTAATCCAATCGTCACATAATTCACGTGCAACAACCAAGCTTGCCTCTTCTTTATTCCGTCTCACAGTTACTTTGTCTTTATCTATTCTGCATAACGCTAACATTCTACCAATGACAAATTGCCCTTTTTGTAGTTTAAGTTTATGAACAAACATAGGTTCCTCTCTGTAAATCTCACCCGAGAGCACTTTCTTGACATCACTGCTACGCATAGAGAGATCCATTTTGCGATTCAATAATCACCAGTTGGTAAAATGTTTTAGAAACTCCAATATTCCCAAATTGTGTCTAGATAAACGAACAGACTGTAGATGAGCGAACAATGATTGCAGATTAACAAACAATGCCTGTATTTTGTTGAAACAACATCAAAAAATCTATATGTCAGTTGCTAGGGAAATGATGTCATAAAAATTGTGACATCATTAAATTGATATGCCATTTTTCTACAGACAAATATGAAAAGATCATGACGTTTTCCCGGAAAATTCGCCAGTTTTAATTTCCGCCATCTTGATGATTAATTTCAAGTCCGTCATTTGGGAGCCACTTTTGGTCGCCATATTGAATTTCCGCTATCTTGGATTATCGAAATTCATTTTTCAGACCTGAATTGAATTCAGAGACCACAAAAACCATATAATAGACATATTAGAAGTCATATCCAACAGAAAAAATGATGATTAATTGAAAATCCGTCATTTTGGAGACACTTTTGGCCGCCATTTTGAATTTCCGCCATCTTGGATTATCAAAATTCATTTTTGAGATCAGAATTGAATTCAGAGACCACGAAAACCATATACAACACATATTAGAAGGTATATCTTACAAGATATTGATTAGTTATATGAGGCAATGCCCTTTTTTTTACTGAATTTGGCGGCCATTTTTTAAAAAAAATGGCCGGCACCAAGTGAAAAATTCAATTTTCGACAAAATTTTGGTCAAAATAGTTATTTTCGGTACATTTCGCCTATAAAACCACATTGCATTTAAAGAATTTAAAAAAAAACGTATTTATTATCCCATCCCTAATAACAAACTTCTCAAAAAGACAGACCCTGAAATAAGACCAAGCTTTACTGTTACTGACAAGCCAACAGTGAGGCTGATGTCCCCCGCCGAAATCCCAAAATAATAGATGACACATATTAATTAATCGCACATTTATTTTTTTCAAACGTCTCGAGCAATCAAACTGTACACGAAGTGTCATCCAAAAATGTTTTATAAAGAAAAATGCTAAAACCGACGAGAAAAATGAAAATGTACCCTAGTTAGGGGGACCCTAAAGGGCCCATCTGGCCAAGGGAAAGGGGTCTTGTGTCCGAGTAAATCGTTTCTATACACTGTTACCGTCGAATCGATTACTGAATGAGAATGCAGTCATTGTATTGGCATAAAAATCATCAATCAAGGTGAACCTAAATTATCTTGTCCCAAAGTATCAACCAATCAAATTGCTTATCTCTGCCTACCCTAAGCAGAAAATGCTCATCTTCGAACTCCATCAAGGCATTGACCTAATAAGCATTTACACCAATTTTGAACATTTTAACTCAATTAGAAGGAGAGTTATTGTGTTCCAAAGTCTCGACCAATTAAAATGCGCATCGCTCTGCTTACCCTGAGCGGAAAATGCTTATTATCGAACTTAGTCAAGGTATTACTGTAATGAAACTATACACCAAGTTTCATCACTCTCACTTAATTAGAACTAAAGTTATCGTGTCCCAAAGCATCAACCAATAAAATTGCTTATCTCTGCTTACCCTAAGCGGAAAATGCTCTCGAACTCCATCAAGGCATTGACCTAATAAGCATATACACCAAGTTTGAACATTTTAACTCAATTAGAAAGAGAGTTATTGTGTTCCAAAGTCTCGACCAATTAAAATGCGCATCGCTCTGCTTACCCTGAGCGGAAAATGCTTATTATCGAACTTAGTCAAGGTATTACTGTAATGAAACTATACACCAAGTTTCATCACTCTCACTTAATTAGAACTAAAGTTATCGTGTCCCAAAGCATCAACCAATAAAATTGCTTATCTCTGCTTACCCTAAGCGGAAAATGCTCATCTTCGAACTCCTTCAAGGCATTGGCCTAATAAACACATACACCAAGTTTGAACATTCTAGCTCAATTAGGAAGAGAGTTATTGTGTCCCAAAAAGTGTGACGGACAGACGGACGAACCCATTTTAAGAGTCCAACTTTCTTCGAAAGGCGGGGGACAAATATACAACACCACTCATTCTTCCCCAATTAAAGACTTTGGTTCCACTGATGCTTCGCTAGATCTTGTATTTGTAACTGCTGACTGGGCTCTCAAAACGTCTTCTAAACGTAGCACATATTCTAAAGACATGAAACAGTATTTATTGAACAATTCATGGTGGGTGTATCAACTGGAAAGAAAGAGGACCCGTCATCAGTAGCCAAACGTATCAAGTCCAAGTTTTCCAAAGAAGACTGGCTCAATCCTCGTCAAATTGCAAGTTATTTCTCACGTTTAGCCACAATTCAGAAATGTGGACGTTTGAATTTAAACGTAGGCGACTCTTGTGTCGAAGTGGATGATGTTGAACGGTGTAACATGGTGGGTACCGTTCTTGAACGCCGCCAACTACGCCGTAGAAATATTTCAGACTTGGATGAATAGATCTTCTCTTGTATATTTTTAACCGATACAGATAGAATTTACATTTATGAAGAAGAATTTCATGGATACTATCTTGAAGAATACCAAATTATGACGTCATGTTACTTACCTAATTCAAGTGAACTCAGTGTATTGACCAATTTGGTCCATTTTTTATTTAAGATATTGCTTTTTTGGGTGTAACAATTACAGATAGATTTGTTCAGATCATTTCATAAAGTGCACCGCACAGACGCTCCAGGAAGCCAATTCCCGTTGGTACCGGGTGAAACATGAATGGCTATAGGCTTCATAAACTGTTTCCTACAAGACTTTTTGTTTTGATGAAACGGATAATGATTGTATCTTAGAACAGGTAGTTGACCTCTGTAGTATCAAAAAAATAACTGTTTGTGATCTACCACCGCTGATTCTGTCAAAATAGCTTAATTTAGGGTTAATTTCATGGTTATTGTTTCTTTTACCCTGGTTTCGTTATGTCGATTCCGGTCATTTTTATTTTTGATATCAATACAAGTGATATTGCTTTTTCACATGAGCATAATTTTTCTGGACCCACCCCATGAACGGGATAAAGGAATTTAGATAGACTTTGATATCCAGTCTGTATACACCACTCATTCGACCTAATGGCCTGAAATTAATTTTGTCTTGAGAGCACTAGGTCATCTATACACTCTATAAATATCGTATATTTTCTACGTCTAGTAAAGGTACAATGGCTTACCAAAGTTGGTGTAAAGAAAAGATGGTTTTTGGCACTATTCACCATGTGAAAAATGTTTTTTTCAATTTTCTCAGGCAGGAATGGGAATATATTTCTTATATTGCACATTTATGTGTTTTGGGACTATACCTGCTTATAAACAAAATTTGGACAAAATCCGTGATTGAAGTCTTAGCACCTTCTGCATGGTGTTCTCGCGGACACGCTCTTAATTCTTTAAATGGATTTACATTAAGAACAACAATAAACGAAATATTGGGAAGTAGGTAGGTTTATAAAATATAAATTATTTACTAGGGCTTAAATTACAATCAATTAAAAATACGTTTATATTGACCAGCAGCATCGTTCTCTCATTCCGGAGCGTATAACTGTCTGTAATTCAGAAAGTTCATAGTATAGAGCCTCGAATAGTAGTTGCTGCAGATGATGTTGTTGGTGGGGCAGTATTCTGTTAACGCCACTGTTGTCTTTATTTATGAAGTAGTCGAGAATAATCATGAAATGGCGTGGGTTTCTGTCTAGTCTGTAGGTAAATATTCCATCAATAATTTCTGGCTTTACAGGCGAATCTTCTTTTATTAACTCGGCCAGTAAGGAGTTTGGATCTGCTTTTAATGTGAATTTTGAGGTTGTAAACGGGACCCCCCAACAATCAGGACGACTGGTGATTGTTGTTCTTTAATGCTTACTAGCTTTAATTCTGTTCTAACACGGTTGGATGACCTGGTGATTGTGCACGGGATACAGATAATGATGTGGAGGATGGTGCAAGTGAGATTGTTTCAGTTTCTAACGAAAGTGGAGATGATGGCCGAGGTGCTGATGACGAGGTAAAGATGCAGGTGGGTTCTTGGATGTCTCTCTTGATCTTTATTGCTCTCAGTCCTGGACTTGTTGGGTTGTCAGTTATTCCAACCAGAATTTTCCGTTTCCTCTGGGCTTTTTCTTTCTTGACTGTATCTATAATATTATTATTCTCTTATTCAGTGGCTATTGGTGCTGTTATTTTCCTCCTGGCCTCTTACCTCTCCTGTTCCGAGACAGGTCGTCTCTAGAACGTACAAATATTATTTCTCCTGTTATGTCTAAAGAGTCTGTATTCTCTTTGTTCATCTGGTCCAAACTTCATATTTTGATGATTTATGAGGTTCATGTTGGAACCGGGACATCTTTGGTGCCCCAACCCCCTATTGCAAAGACCACTGCAAGATGACCATTGATATTTAAAACCAGAATGTGCAGCAGACAAGTGCCTTTCTACTGCTTGTAGGGTAACACATTCTCTCCCGTTCTGTGGACAAATTTTGCATCTGTATCTGGTGACCTGAAGAATACATTGTAATAAAGAATGTAAGATTTTTATTTTAAAAAATTACTTATGTCTGCATTTTACTGACGCTGTTTTATATAACTAGTGTTCGATTCGAAAATTATATTATCAATGCTTATATTATCACTGTTTTATTTGCACATTTTTAGAGATTTTAAGTTTATAATTTTCTTTATTTTATCATTAAAATTTTAATTTTCGCCTCTTACTCCAACATATGGTTTTAAGTAATTGTGGTGAAGAATCTTAATTTGTGTACATCCGTCTCCTTTTATTTTATAAACAATTGAGTCTTTTTATAATACGAAATCGGCCTTCCCAGGGACAACTCAACTTCGCCCCACTGTTTCGCCTACGAAGGTTATACCACCAGACATGGTCGCCTATGTTATATTTATTAAGCTGTATACTACGGTCATGATCTTTCGTCACGACATTAGCGGATAATTTCAGCCACTCACGAACAAAGTTATGTATTTGATTTAAATTTTCAGAAAGTTTTGATACATATTCTGATTTGCTTTTATTCTACTTTCAGGTTCAACCTTTCCTAAGATCAGATCAACAGGAAGTTTAATATTTTTACCGAACACAATCTCATTAGGTGTAACTCTGGTCGATTCATGAACTGATGCACGATAAGCTGTCATAAGAAGATGAATGTTTTGATTCCAGTCTTTTTTATTTTTGGAGATAAAAGCAATATCTGCTCGATTGTCCTATTGGCCCTCTCAACCATACCTTTTGACCCTCCTCGACGGGCTTCGCGCCTACTGCGCTCGCGGTGACCCGCTTCGCCGGCCACGGCTCCGGGGTCAGTAACATCCTCAAAACTCTGGGGGTGAATTGGTTGGTTGAGAATTCATTTAGGGGTGAGCGGTGAGAAAAGGTTGAGAAACGTGGTTCTATATGTATACGAACACTTGAATTTTTTTCTGACACAGCAGCTCTATCAGAACTAAATTGGGGTCTGTTACAACCTTTAAAAGCAGGCATATGAAGTTGAACTCCCATATCACTTAATATTCCTTTAACGAGGAAACCTCTATCGGTCATAACCGAACCTTTTCCAACTTCTAAGTTATATAATAAATTTTCTGAATCTGATGTAATAACTTTATCAGATGCCCTACCACCATACATTTTACTTACAAAAGTTATACCTAATTGTGGTGAAATGCCAATCAAAAATTTATATGTCATATGATGCTTATAATTTGAAAAAAAAATGGTTTTTTACGTCTAACTTGGTTGGATTTTGAATAAAAAGTTCTGTGCAGTCAAGAATAACTTGTACATCATTAAAAGAACCAATAGCATGTGACTGGGTTTCACGTGTGACCTCATTTGATGGTAATTCACAAATAAGTTTTAAATCAGAATATAATAAATGAATCCAAGATGTAAATATTGACGAAACTGTCCCCAAAGAAATACCAAACCTGTCTGACAAATCATCAGTTAAAAGTCCAACTTTTAATCGTATTAAAGTAAAAAAAAAAAATCATCTATCAGTTTCAGTTTTCTTTGTGGACCAGGTTTATTGTGATGTGATTTTGAAAAGTGCTCATTATTAGACAAGGCACTACCTCTCCAATACTTCATGTTCCTTGCACGTGGTTCTAAAAATGTAAATAGAGCCAATAGAGTAGCATAATTAGGAAATCCAGTCCAGAATGGAATTTGCTTTGGATTTTCCATAATGTTTTCAAGATCTAAAATTTTACTCCCAAAAATCTCATTGTCCTGAACAGCATCTTCAAGTTGTTTCATTTTTTTCAGTTATTTCTGCTAGATATGTTTGTATTTCCTCACAGTTTTCTGTTTCAGTTTCCAGATAGTCATGATTGTTTATTATCATAGTAGAGCTTTGAATTGCAGCATGATCCAAATTAAGAGGTGTCTCTAATTTCTCTTTGCACCCTATCGATGCACTTGAATGCTTAAGTGGGGATATAACAACAGTTTGACCTGAAGTCCTGCTTTGTCGTTTATTTACCTTTTTTATACGCCCACATTTTCATGTGGACGTATATTGTCGTCGCCCCTGTTCGTCCGTCCGTCCGGACGTCCGTCCGTCCACAATTGTTTGTGAACAGTCTACAGGTCACAATTTTTATCCGATTTCAATGAAACTTAAAATATAGGTTTATCACCCTAAGATCTCGGTTCCTTTCGATATTGGCATGTATCGGACCGTAACTTCATGGGTTATGGCCCCTGATTGTACGAAAAATCACGTTTTTTAGCTTGTGAACAGTGTAGAGGTCACAATTTTGAACCGATTTGGATGAAACTTGAAATGCATGTTTATAAACCAAAGATCTTGGTTCCTTTCGATATTTGCGCCAATGGAATCGTAACTTCCTGAATTATGGCCCCTGATTGTCCGAAAAATCGCCCTTTTTAGCTTGTGGTCCCTCTGGAGGTCAAAATTGTTATCCGATTTAAAAAACCGTCTGATTATATCACCGTTACATGGTTACGAAGGTTGAGTTCAAATTTCGTGAAAATCGGACCAAAATTGACGGACAAAATGGCCGCCACTTGTACGCGAATAGTGTGAAAATATGTTATATCAAGGTTGTGAACAGTGTAGAGGTCACAATTGTGAACCGATTTGGATGAAACTTGAAATGCATGTTTATAACCCAAAGATCTTGGTTCCTTTCGATATTTGCGCCAATCGGATCGTAACTTCCTGAATTATGGCCCCTGATTGTCCGAAAAATCGCCCTTTTTAGCTTGTGGTCCCTCTGGAGGTCAAAATTGTTATCCGATTTAAAAAAACGTTTGATTATATCACCGTTCCATGGTTATGAAGGTTGGATTCGAATTTCGTGAAAATCGGACCAAAATTGACGGACAAAATGGCCGCCGTTTGTACGCGAATAGTGTGAAAATATGTTATATCAAGGTTGTGGACCTTATAGAGGTCACAATTTTGAACCAATTTTGATGAAACTTGACATGCATGTTTATAACCCAAAGATCTTGGTTCCTTTCGATATTTGCGCCAATCGGATCGTAACTTCCTGAATTATGGCCCCTGATTGTCCAAAAAAATCGCCCTTTTTAGTTTGTGGTCCCTCTGGAGGTCAAAATTGTTATCCGATTTAAAAAAACGTTTGATTATATCACCATTTCATGGTTATGAAGGTTGAGTATGAATTTTGTGAAAATCGGACCAAAATTGACGGACAAAATGGCCGCCGTTTATACGCGAATAGTGTGAAAATATGTTATATAAAGGTTGTGGACCTTATAGAGGTCACAATTTTGAACCGATTTTGATGAAACTTGACATGTATGTTTATAACCCAAAGATCTTGGTTCCTTTCGATATTTGCACCCATTGGATCATAACTTCCTGAATTATGTCCCCGGATTGTCCGAAAAATCGCTTTTGTTCGCTTTTGGTCCCTCTGGAGGTCAAAATTATTATCCGATTTAAAAAAAACGTTTGACTATATCACCGTTACATGGTAATGAAGAGAGAGTTTGAATTACGTGAAAATCGGACTAGAATTGACGGACAAAATGGCCGCCGTTTGTACACGAGTAGTGTGAAAATATGTTATATCAAGGTTGTGGACCCTATAGAGGTCACAATTTTGAATCGATTTTGATGAAACTTGACATGTATGTTTATAACCCAAAGATCTTGGTTCCTTTCGATATTTGCGCCCATCGGGTCATTACTTCCTGAATTATGTCCCCTGATTGTACGAAAAATCACCCTTTTTAGCTTGTTGTGCCTCTGGAGGTCACAATTATTATCTGATTTAAAAAAAAAAACGTTTGATTATAAAAACCAAACAAATTCTAATGATTTTCTGATAATTCCTTAATATGCAACAACTCTTGTTGACTGCCCGGACGATTTGGCTGCTGTGTGGGCGTATGTTTCGTTGCCTGGCAACCTATTTTTTGAAATGGAAATAAAATAGGGACATATCCAACATCTGTGGGAGAATGGCCTTTTATATCTGCAAGAAAAATAAATTAAATTATTGTCCTATGTTACTAAGGAGGGTGGGGAGGGGAGGCAAAAAATATTGTAATAATACTATTAACAATATCCTTTGACTGATAATACTATCATGTGCAGATACCCAGGAAATAAAGTGATAATCTATATTACATTTTATATTCTACTTGCCTAACCAAAAAAGAATATTAAAAATAGTAAAAAAGATCAATATTTAAGCTTTTATATTTCATATTAAAGCTTATTGTTTTCGTTAAATTTATTATTACGCTTTCATGTATTACATATGAAAGCTTATTGTTTCTGTTACGATTATTATAATTTTTTTTTTGTGTGTATTTTCTGCAAATCGAATTTTTCAGAATCTGACCTTAGAATCTTTCTGAAACTTTGACCTACCCCCCCCCCCCAAAAAAAAAAAAAATATTTAATTATTGATTACAATTGTTAATGGAATTAGAACTATTTCTTTCTACATTTCTTTGTAATTTATTAACTGCTGAATTTACAATAAGCCTATTTATTTATTTATTTATTATAATTTGTTAATAGAACCAGAACTTGTTTGTAATTTATTAACTGTTGTTGAATTACATTTACAATTATAAGTCTTTTCAGTTATAAATTATTGATTAATGAGAATGGAATCAGAACCATTTAATAGGGCCTACCCTGTACTACATGTACATTTGTTTGTAATTTAAAAATTGTTGAATTTGTGCCAAAAAAAATAGGTTGCCAGGCAACGAAACATACGTCCACACAGCAGCCAAATCGTCCGGGCAGTCAACAAGAGTTGTTGCATTTTAAGTAATCATCAGAAAATCATAATAACTCAAACTCACCCATAACTACGGTGTAACTGTGATATAATCAAACGTTTTTTTAAATCAGATAACAATTGTGAGATCCAGAGGGACCACAAGCTAAAAAGGGTGATTTTTCGTACAATCAGGGGCCATAATTCAGGAAGTTATGATCCGATATGGGCAAATATGCAATGGAACCAAGATCATTAGGTTATAAACATGTATTTTAAGTTTCATCAAAATCAGTTCAAAATTGTGACCTCTATAGGGTCCACAACCTTGATATAACATATTTTCACACGATTCGCGTACAGATGGCGGCCATTTTATCCGTCAAGTCTGGTCCGATTTTACGAAATTCAAATTCTCTCTTCATTACCATGTAACTGTGATATAATCAAACGGTTTTTTTAAAATCGGATAATAATTTTGACCTCCAGAGGGACCAAAAGCTAACAAAAGCGATTTTTCGGACAATCAGGGGCCATAATTCAGGAAGTTACGATCCGATGGGCGCAAATATCGAAAGGAACCAAGATCGGTGAGTTATAAACATACATGTCAAGTTTCAGCAAAATCGGTTCAAAATTGTGACCTCTATAAGGTCCACAACCTTGATATAACATATTTTCACACTATTCGCGTACAAATTGCGGCCATTTTGTCCGTCAATATTGGTCCGAGTTTCACGAAATTCGAACTCCACCTTCATAACCATGGAACGGTGATATAATCAAACGGTTTTTTAAATCGGATAACAATTTTGACCTCCAGAGAGACCACAAGCTTAAAAGGGCGATTTTTGGGACAATCAGGGGCCATAATTCAGGAAGTTACGATCCGATTGGTGCAAATATCGAAATGAACCAAGATCTTTGGGTTATAAACATGCATTTCAAGTTTCATCCAAATCGGGTCAAAATTGCGACCTCTACACTGTTCACAAGCTAAAAAAACGTGATTTTTCGTACAATCAGGGGCCATAACCCATGAAGTTACAGTGCGATACATGCCAATATCGAAAGGAACCGAGATCGTAGGGTGATAAACCCATATTTTAAGTTTCATTGAAATCAGACAAAAATTGTGACCTGTAGACTGTTCACAAACAATTGTGGACGGACGGACGACCAGGGGCGACGACAATATACGTCCACATGAAAATGTGGGCGTATAAAAAAGCCTGTTTATTTTTTAATTTTAAATTGTTTAAATTTTCAAACGAAAATGGTTTGGATGTATGTTTAAATGCATAAAATTATTAAAATATAACTGTTTGATCTGTGAAAGGAAATTGTTTAAATTCGTAAAATAAAATATTAAAATTAATAGAATACAAAATGTGTTGACAATCATTGAAAAGGGCTGTTTTGATTTGTATTGATCTACTGATCTAGGCTTGGCCTGACTAGGCCTAAACATACTGTGCCCACAAATGGACATTCCTCCAGCTACATGATGTACTTTCTTTTAGGGTTAGGGTCAGAATAAGTAAGATTAGAATAAGTAAGATTAAAATCTATAACTAATCTTTAACACAAAAATGGAAGTCACATCAACCATCAATGCCGATTACTTGCCGAATGAAAAATACTTAGGCCGTAATATTTATTAAATTATGCAAAAAAATATTACCACTTTTGAAATGGTCGGAACAAATCCGATGCCAATCTCTGTACTCAAAATTGTCCCGTCTTATGGCAGCAAGCCACAGCTTAAACTGCTTGCTATTCTGTGGGGGAAACCTGTAGTACTTCCTTTTGATTTTATCACAACAAAAACTACCACCGCCACTCTTTTTTATAAATGAACGCGGCGATTTATTTACAGTACTAGCATTAGACCTATCAACGGAAGCCATAACCACATTGAAGACGCTGTGAACCGGAACCACTACACGGTTCATCGCGTTGCATTATGGGGGACTATGAAAGCCCGTATACATAGTCCGAATATTCGACACTTTGTTGAATTATTATATTAATATGTGAAATGGGGTTTACTTTTCTGTGCGGATTGTGTTCTATTAAGACATCAGAATTGTCTTTGTGATATCTTCAAACGCTCGGAAGGGCACCTTTGGAACATTTAGTAAAAGTTGCACAAAAAAGTATATAATTTCAGGAAAGTCTACCATTACAAAAAATTTTCTAAAACGTCATTATAGAATTATAAGTATGAATATGTCCGACATATATGCAAGGTACATTTTATTTTCTAACGGTCGTGGTGGAATTTGTCAGAGATAAACTAAGCTTTAGTTGTATGAGAACAGGCGAGTTGCGTCCCTTTCTGCATTTCCATGATGACATACGTTTGAACGAACAACTTGACGTTTGATACATTGGCTGCTCAGACCGGCATAGAACCTGTCATTGCTGGGTCAATTGTTCAACCTCGTGGGTTTTCTCCGGGTCCAATCTGTTTATAAAAAAAAAAAACCTTTCTGCTGCTGAACATTATATGTGTGTGTGTGTGGGGGGGGGGGGGGGGTATTGGATCGGCCATTGAGCGATCATGTTGTATGTGGCCGGTGGCTTTAACGGGCCGCATGCCATCACTGGAGTCTGGAATGGGCTGGTATAACTACTATAAAAGACTTTCTGGGCCGAGTGTGCTGGGTGTGAGTCGGAATTCGGTATCCTGCAATGAGGATTTCGAATTTCCTCCGAAAATTTCAGCGGATTCAACCGACACTGTGGCCCACAAATCTACTAATTATTAAAAGTTTGCTTCTAGTTTGCGTATCACAAAGATTTCTATGTTGAAGCGTATTCATGTACGTGCTTTTGAGTTCAGTTGCGGTGTGAAGTTAGCTGTATTTTTGTTTTTCGGTTTTCGATATGGGCGAATAAAGAAAAACAACTAGCTCGTTTTCCCATATCACTAGCTTTTCTGAGATTCAAGTTTGAATATAGAAAAATGAGTAGCTCGTTTTTCGATGTTCGCCAATATCTAAAAAGAAGGAGAAAATGCCTTTTTTTTAATGTGAATCCATTGCTCGGGCATCCTCATTTGTGACATCTTTGGTTCGTTTTAGAACACTGATTTAATCAAATGTGTTTTGGAGACATTCTGTAGATATATTTACATGATTAAAATATGATTCATATTAAGCCTGCATATCGAAAAGCGAGTAGCTCGTTTTTCGGCATTCGACAATATCAAAATAAAAACAAGTAGAAAGAGCAGTTTTATGTAAATCCACCGCCCAGGCTTCCTCATTTATAATATGTTTAGTTCATTTTTGAATACTGATTTAATCGAATATGTTTTGGAGACACTCTGTAGATATACATGATTAAAATCTGTATTTTTGAGATTCAAACCTGACATTCGATAATATCAAAAAAACAAGTAGAAAGAGCAGTTTTCATGTGAATCCACTGCTCAGGCATCCTCATTTATGATATGGTTAGTTCATTTTACAAAACTGTTTTAATCAAATGTGTTTTGGAGACATTTTTTAGATATACATCCATTAAATCCGTTTTTTTGGGAGGGGGATTCAAATTCGCAAGTATCTCGTTTTTCGACATCTACCAATATCGATAAACGAGCTAGTTGTTTTCGCCAATATCGATAAACGACTGACTCGTTTTTCGATATTACCAACATCAAAAAAACGAAAATCGAGCTAATTTTACACTGCCATGTCAATTGCGTTTCTTTTTATCTTTGATGTTATACAACATTACATTTTGAACTACCGGTTTTGTAAACAGTGTTTAGATAACGTGAATCTATAGAACAATCATATTTCTATTTTAGGACACGGGGGTTCTTTTTGCTGTGAATTATGGGAAAATGTAAATCTGGTGTATCTGGCGTGTTTGGGTTGAAGGGCAGACAACTGTCACTGGCAAACATGTGTATGTCACATTTGTAAACTTTATTAAAAATATATTGCTTTCGAACCGAAACTAGCTTGAAATTTGAAGTAGAAATAATTTGAACAAATTTAGGTTTCATCATTTCCTGGGCTCTGGGAATTTAAAAGTTGTTTCAGTTCTTCTTCGCCATTTTTGGTCAATTTTTTGTCATTGTTGGAAATGATCAGTTCCATATTATCTACATTCGGTTTCTTATAAATATTCCCATTAGTATCCTGCGAAAAGAATAAAAAAAAAACATTCTTATTTGCGTGCTTACTGTCCATGCACATTATGACTCATAATATTTGATGGTGAACCATAAATGTTTCCGTATATTACGCCATTATTAAGTAACCAGCGGATTGTGAATAATTTGTTCGGTTTCTGATGCATCAATCAAAAGAGTATTATTGACGTGTTCGGAAAAGATCACCAGCTTTGATTTACGTGACTTGATGATGTGGAATTAGGAGAATTTTGTATTTTTTGGATTCCAGATAGCTGCTCAGGGCAAGTGGAATGTTTGCAAGAATCTTCACCCAAATTTAACCACTAAAATATTTCTGGGACCGTCCCTTTAACATTAATACACGTACCTGTGTTTCAGGAATCATTCGGCATTGTAAATATTCACGAGCAGGTTTTGGCAAACATCCACATAACCATGAATACGCTGGAAAAATATACTTTGGGTCCACGTCCTCAACACCTACAAAAATTACCATATACATTTTAAAATTGTTATGCATTTGCAAGCCTGTAACGTCATTCACGACCACTTCTGCTTAACGAATATCACGCGACATGACTAATATATAAACAATGATTTCATGGCTGTTGACCCTACCAGCTTAACAAATATCGTGCAACATGTCTAATATATAAACACTAATTTCATGGTTGTTGACCCTACCAGTTTAACGAATTCCGTGCAACGCGCAGTCTGTAATACGTAAATAATAATCTCTAGGGTATTTTTCTTTATTCTACCAGCTTCCGACATCCAACTATCGACATCCCGACTAATACCCCCGTCAGGCCCGGGTTGCATCCTTACTCCGCTTCTACTGCGACAAAAATTGGTCTGAGAGCGAGTCAAGATCGCCATAAGCATGGTAACAGCGCGGTGGAAACACTAGATATCGTGCTGTGGTCTCCATGGTCGACAATGATCGCCGAGCCACGACGTTTGTTTTGAACATGCTCATGATCTGGAAAGCTGCGAGAACGTGATGGGGTCGCAAAGGTCCTCACTGCGCTGCTAGAAGCGCAGTAAGGACACAATCCCGGTCTGACAGGGGTATTAGTAAACTGACTATAGAACCAGCAATAGGTACAGTAACAACACCCAAACCTTAATACAATAACACGTCAATATCAATAATACGTACCAGTTAGTAAACTGACTATAGAACCAACAACAAGTACACTAACAACACCTATGCCACCAAACCACATATACGATATAGAATAAAATCTATCTAAACCTTTACTAAAATTATACATAATAAACAATTCATACATTATTGCATACTGTTGGAAATACATTATAAAATTCTAACGGGACAAAAGGGGTTGGGATTTAAGCCAAAAATATAGTATGGGGCATATGTTTTCTGATTATTGATGTACAGCCGGGCCTGAAAATTCCTGGTATTCAAGTAACTGAAAAACGCTACGTAGGGTATAGGGATTACATTGCTGTCCTGTCGATAGCTATGGTGCTTGCTTTATTCTAAATTGAACTATCGGTTTATGGACACATGGGTAAACTTCATTTATAGCAAACTATAAACACAAGCTATAGATGACCAAATCCAATCACATTTAACGCCCATTCGAAACTAAGTCATTTCAGGACTAATTTGTTACAATAATTCGCTTACGCTAAGGGGCCATAAATAGTGTATTAGGGGGCGTCGGTGGGGAATCAATGCAAAAGACTCGTGCGGGCATTGACATAGAGTAAGACCTGGGCCCGATTCCTAGAAAATTGTTAAGCACGTTCTTGTGCTTACATTTCAAGTAGACTTTGAATATAAGTAAACTTATCGCATTTTGTGTTCCTAGAGAATTCTTAAGAACGTCCTTGTGCTTAGATTTAAAAAGTAGACTTCAGTGTAAGCACAAGTACGTTATTATGTGTTCCTAGAAAAAACTTAAGCGCAACTTTGTTCTTATCTAAGCACAAGTCTCAAGCAAGGTATTGGCTTCCTTACCAACCTTAAGTCTGTTTCTGGTTCAAACAAGATGACTGACAGTTAGTTATACCACGGCATTTCCTACATCTTTTGATACATAGGAGACAGTTTAAAGGCATAGAAAATCATTTAGAAACGTATTCTCGAGAAGTATGCTATAAATAATTTCGCTTCTGCCCTGAAACCATTTTTTTTATTATTTACCAAGTAAGATCAGGCGCTTGCGCAATTTTTCAGGGTGCTTGGGGTTTTTTTTATCTTTTATTTTTATTCTTTTTTTTTTTAGCTTGTGTCAAATTTCATATGTGTATAAGGGACATGTCAAATGCATCTAAATCGACCATTTGCCGCGAAGCAGACGACAAATTTATGACTAATTCGCATCCCAAAACTGTTTTTATGACGCTATAGAGCACCATAGTCTCATTTTACCAATCACTTACGTAAGAAAAAGTGAAGCATTACTTTGCAGGTGCGGATCCAGAGGGGGGCGCACGCCCCCTCTATTTTTTGAGGTGGCGAACAATTTTTAGCTCCATATATTCTCACGAGAAAGGAGAACAAAACTAGTTTAGGTTGGAAATCCTAATTTACAGTGTTAGTATGAAATTAGTCCCTGTGGGCATTTTTTCCACTCAAAAATTACTATTCCGCGCTTCGCACTCCCAAGTGGGTGCAGCACGCCCCCTCTTTCTGAAAATCCTGAATCCGCCTCTGCTTTGTGCTTACTTTAAGAATTTTCGAGGAACCGGGCCCTGGTTACGTCTGATGACGTGTATGTCGATGTGTCTTATGTGCAGTAACATAAGAATAAAGATATAATACAGTAATAACAAATTGAAGGTCAGCATACAATAATTAACTCAGCTTAAACTTACGGTTGTTGATCTAATAAAGTTGTTTCTATTGTTGTTGAGGTAAATTTCGTAGTTGTATAGTTGATAACAATCGTATTATTATTATCAACCCAGGATGTTAAATTATCAAACGGACAATGATCTGTTGATGCTGGTGGTAGCCATGGTGTTTTCTTCAATGTCTTAGAGAAGCTAGACCCCATGCCAAGCCATGTACATAAACCCAGACTAATCAGAGTTCCTACTAAAGCTCCCTAAAGTAATATAAATATCAAAAGGCCCACCTTTATTACCGAAAAGCTACTTTAAATAAAAGTTCATTCAAGATTCCATTTAGTCAACTCAACTTGTATTATAAGTTACTAATGTGCCTCTTCTTCAAGTAGCATAAAATATAACGATGTACCTTTTTGTTTGCCCATGGACATAATGAAGACAATAAAAATAGGCCAGATAGAGGTCCACCGAATGCTGATAAGACAGTACTAGTTATCTGGAAAAAAAGACCATGATCATGATCAGCATACATCATAAGTATAGCTCTTCTCCGAATGTATTTTATTTATATTAATGTTCAACAAATTATAAAGAATGTGGCACTAAATTGGCGGTAATAATACATTTTACTTGTATTAGTGTTCCATCTATTTACAGAGAATAGTAGTTACTCTGAATATGGTTTACTTACAAAGAGAATGATTCTAGATTGATGAATATCACGTATTTACCTGTATCAGTGTTCCACCTATTTGTGCTATTAACATAGCAATACCGCACGCCAAAATACCACTGACAACAACTGTAATCACATAATATAATAAATATAATATAGAGAGAGAGGGAGGGAGACTCAACACAATTTCGGGACCAATATATGCGTTCAATTTTATTTCGTCAATTCGCTTTAGTAAAAGTGTGTGTGTATGTGCTTAAGGGGGGGGGGGGCTGTAGGTCCCGGAAAAACCCCACAAGGCTGGACTCTGATCCTAGTCATATACAATTCGGGAATCGCAACAACGGCACATGACTCAATGACAGACCTTGTGATGCAACGCACATACATTAACCATCCGACCACCTCCTCACCACTTTAAACCTTACCATCTCTAAACCAACCAGAATATAAAAAAATGTCACAATACAAAACAATGGAATATACATATAAACATAATTCAAAATATTCACAAACAACTCAATACACAGCTCGATAAAAATAATTGCCAATATAAACAAAGAAACAAAACGAAAATAACAATACAAAGCAATGGAAAATACACATAACCGTATAATACACAGCGTTATTCCGCAATATAGACAAACAAACACACGAAGATAAACAAATAAATGTCAACTGAGACACCGATGCACATATATATACAAAAATATATACAAACTAAATTTACATACGGGGAATGAACATAATGTCATCATAGTTGTACCCCTTAGCCATAGAATATAGAAATGTCAAGCACTTTGAAAGTTTTAATTAAATAAAAACTTACCTGAAAGTTTAGCTATAATTGTTCCTTTCATCTCGGATATATCATTTCTATAAATTTTCTTCACAATGTCTTGAAGAAAAATAGCTGACATACTGCTCAGTCCCGTAGACAGTGTGCTAAAAGACAAAAAATGAGTATGCGAAACATCAAATATCGCACAAATCAGCACGACATGGAAAGAATCAGGATTAAATTCAGGAAAATGAAATATCAAAGATGGCCGTCATGAATCAATTTATGTCACGCGGAATCGTCGCATGTACGATCTCGATCACTTTAACGACCTAAAAAAAACCAGCAACACTTTAACTACCTAAAAAAAAAAAACAGTAACATACCTCAAGGAAGCGCTGAAAAGAGATGCAATAAACAATCCGGGCATTCCTGGAAGGTATCTGAAGATATCCATCACCATATATGGTATGACCTAATAAATAATAGTATTGTATTGTATGGCATAATATAGACCATATCATATGATATGTTCTCATGCAAATTGAAGCAATAAAGCTAAAATACCCATGACACCCCGAACCCACCTAACAAAAATACCCCCCCCCCCCTCAAAAAAAAAGAAAAAAACCCCACAAACCGGTGATTGTTATACATATTTAATGTGTTGTGTTTTTAAACGTGCCTCACTACTAAATGTCAATCAAGGATTATACCGCAAAAACATGCTGTGCTATCCATTGAATTATTGAATTGACAATTGAATTTTTACCTGGTTTGGATTTGTAATTTGATCGGATTCCAGGGGGTCACATTCCACTGTCTGATAATAAGCAAAAGCTACAATACCTTCATAACAAGCCACAGATATTGTTAGAAAAAACAGCGGAGCTGTCAAGAGAATAACCCTAAAATATTAATAATAACAATTAGAATATGGTAATCTAAACAAAAGTACAATCAATAATACAATACGATTCACTATTAAAGAAGAAATGGGGTTTAACGTCCTGCTGATGATGAGGTTTTATAATAATTCTATCTTTTGTAACAATATATTATTGTTAGGTTTGTCAAACAAAAATTACAAAACAAATATACAATATAAAAACAAAATAGTAACAAAACAGCATAACTTACTTGTAAGCATCTCTTAAACTTTTAGTAGAGCTAATTCTTTGGCATGTTGGCTGATTGAAACCGAATCCTAATCCTCTAATAAATGACCCAAAAAATAAACTCCAAAACGTATGCCTTATTGTTGGGTCGGTATCAAAGCTGAAAAACACCAGAAATAAAAAAAGGGATTAAAAGATGTATTTATTCATGAGACTTCAGTTCTAATCGTGACTTATTTTGAAGTCATACCGGCGTTGCTACAAGGCTGTCTATTACGTCCACTACAGTTTATCTTATGTGTACAAAACATTGTAATTTTGGCGGATACTTACTTAAATAAATTAAATCTTCCACCATTCATGGCTTTGTTCCAGACAGCATCAGCACCGCCAGCATCTATGGTTCCCTAGTATAAAATTATGTTATAAATGAAATGAAATGGGGTTTAACGTCCTACTGTTCTGCCACGAGAAAATTAAGTTGTAAAACTAAACAGTGCGTTTGTTCTTGTTCAATGCTTGGACACCCGATGTTATTTTATTTTATCCACGTCTGTGGTCACGTTCATAGACTGTTATGCATTTTATTCTGAACATGAGTTTAGTTCGAAATTTAGTCTGTACATCACTACCTTAATTAAAATGGCAGCCATCCCAGAAAACATAACTATAGATTGGAATACATCAGTCCATATAACAGCTTTGATACCTCCCTGAAATACATGTAAATAATTTGTTAACCAATGAAATCATAAATAAATGTTGGCCTAAGTTATCTCACTTTGGAGGACAATGTAAAATAAAGTATGAAACACATATAGTTTCCAAGAATTAAAAAAAAACTGATGTATCAATCAAAAACTTACTATGGAAGTGTAAATTACAGCTGCTAAAGCTACTGCCGATATCGAAATCCACTGTGGAAATCCACTAACTGAAACAATTTCATAGTGTGAAGAGATGAAACCTTAGATATCATAGATTCAAATAGGAAATATTTCTAATTTAATCGTATAACAATAACTATACATCCGCCAATGTATTGGTGCAGAGTGATCCATGTAGGGTTAATTTTTCGTTCAGTAAATGTGAATAGCTTTTCGTAATATTAACCAATGAGTTAGACATGGACTTGTTGACTGAGAATATTTTAGAATAGTCTCGAACTACTTGTGATAAATGTGAGTAATGACACTGGCGGATTTCCAAGGACATGAAAAGAAATGGGGTTTAACGTCATATCGTGTTGTCTGCTTGACCGTGAATATTATATAGCCCCGAACGATTAGACATAAATAGCTGCCATGACGCCGATCACAAATCCAACAAGAAACTTGGGAGATAAAATAATAGTTGTATTTCTAGTTATATTGGATGACGTGGTATGTGGATTTAAATTTGAACATGAACCTCCCTCAATAGTGCATCGATGTAAAGGCTTGATTTTATGATATTTACAACAATATGTTGTTACCTGCTTCTAGAGCTATTCCTGGTCCAAACAAAACAATACCCATATACCATAACTAAAACACAAATAATATCAAATGTATTATCTTTAAAAATGCAACAATATACATTAAGACACGAGAATGAAATGGTTTTAGTTTATTTATATGGCGATAGATGAAGGAAGAGTATAGAAACAGTTTTTCCAGCGTATTTTTTGTGTAGCTTTCGATAAGAGGGTGATCAACCGTTGTGATGGTTTTTCCGAGATTAAGGTTGATCGGGTGGGGTGGGTGGGGTGGTGCTTAAACTGGTGGTATTGTCCAAATAAAACAAAATGATGATCATCTTATAGATTAGTACGGTAAACATTAATTCCTCGTGCTGTACATCTCTAAATACGTTTATAGGATGCCCTTTGGATACCTGTCCTGCTTTGCGCACGGATGTAGAGGAGTCCAAACACTTAAGTTCATTATGCAAGATTGGGATGAGGGACTATCCATTCTTGTTATAAAAGTTCAAAAATTGATAATTCAAAAAAAATATATTGAAAATTTCATTCAAATTACCACAGTCTGTGTGAAAATATTAGTCTTTGAAGGTTGACAAGATATGTGCACTGATTCTTACTACCGTGCTGGTTGTTCGAAGCATAACCTCGCTTCACCATTTTGAATTGAATCATTAAATGGCTGGATCGTTCTATTAATCTACTTAAAATCGAACCTTTTCGTGTTAAAACAAATAACGGGGGGTTGGGATGGCCGGGTGCCGAGCTTCGACCTCTAGCTCGCCGGTCACCTCTGGCTTGCGGCTGTGATTTCGAGCCCTGGTGTGAGCGTATGTGACATGGAGATAGGGGCGCCTTCTCAACTTCGTGGGTTTCCTCCCACTGCTAAAGACCCCTAGGCGCAAGCGAATTATTGAAATAAAAAATGAAACCATATGTTAGTCCAAAAATGACCTAGTTTGTGTCAAGTGGACGTTAAACCCCATTTCTCTCTCTCTCTAAAACAAATAACGCATGTGTGTAGGCTTTATATGTGTAGAGAAATGAGGTTTAACGTCCATTCAACACAAACTAGGTCTTTTCGGTTTTAACATATGGTTCAATTTTATTTTAATAATTCGCGTGCGCGTAAGGGTCTTTAGAAGTAGGAGGAAACCGGGGGACCCAGAGAAAATCCACGAGGTTGGACAGGGGACCATACTTCTTGTTACGTACAACCGAGGAATCGAAACCGCGTCAGTTGACTCAACTGCTCATCTGAATACAGCCTTTCCATATCTGTCGACTGTCACACACAACAAAAGATTACCCGTTTAATTGGAGGGAGTCATGATTTACTAAATACTGGAAAAAGGATACCATGCTTACATACTGTGGAGAGTAATCCTAGTATAGTACCTATCAATCTAACGTACCATGATTTATATCGCATCTCTAAATACTGAAATAAAGATTGATTAATTATCATCAGTATACAACATTGCACAATTAAATTCATTCATTTAAATTTTATTTATTCCAAATTGGGTCCTCTTAAGCTTATTTTTCGTTTGCTACCAATTTCATGTCTATACGTTCCGGGGTAAATGACCTATTAAAGTACGTTCAATGATATACATGTATATTGTTAAACTGTATTTTGAATAAAGTTAGCTATTGTTTGATATATATTGTTGAACTATTGTTTGAGACAGAACGATATGTTTCTGGTAACAAGTTGTCAACATCTAATAGCAAAATAATAATTTATCGATTTAAACGTTTTTATTATTAAATAAAGTACATCTAATAACAAAATAATAATTGATCGATTTCAACGTTTTTATTATAAAATAAAGTATTTTATGTACTACAAAATAAATATACAATCATAGTATAGGTATTATATTTTATATAGGTTTAACCTATAAATCTGTCATTGATAAATATGCAAATTTCTCAAAAAAAAAAAAAAAACCATAAAAAAAAAACTAAAAACACAAAAATCTTGGCAGTAAAATATTACGACATTAGAAGAGCCGTCATTATGATTTCATCATGCTGTCGGAACTTCCCCAAAATTGAAAATTGGACCCTGAAATTCTTGACCTAATGTAAAAAATTTTTGAAAAATGTAGGATAAAAGAAAGTGAAAATTATTGATAGAATATAACATTCTTAGCTTTTATGCAACGCAAATTTTAATTACTGCTATTTAAATTTTCAAATTTGACAAACTTATAAATCTCCAATAACTTGAACATGAAATCGTGGGGGTGGGGCTGATTTTGTCTTGCTTTTTATACAAGATTTAGTGAAATTGCGATATTGTTAATTTTGTCTCACCGTTCTAATGGAGAATAAGCCACGTGGTGGCACTCAAAAGCACGTAAATACGTACGTTTCAACGAAGAATACATTGCGATACCCAAACTGGAAGCAAACATTTACAAAAACCTATCAGAAATGTAAATTCAAAAATGTTCTTCATTGGTGGTCTTTAACCATAATAATATTGGAAATAGTTCTTCATTGGTGGTCTTTAACCATAATAATATTGGAAATAGTTGGTTTATTATAAGTGTTTTAAGTACAAGACATAGTTGTGACTGTAACAAAATATTATTATTATTATTGAAATTATTTCATGATTTATGTCATTAAACAAAATTACCTCAAATATACTGGTGATCTTTAATGGATGGATCAAAGGCACAACAACAAAAATGGAAACGACTTCAGAAAAGAGGTATCCCCAATTACATATCCACCACTGTATTCCATATACATAAGATTCGGCTGGAACCCCTAACATCATTATAGACGATTCGAACGATACCAATAACGATATCGCCACCGGTAAAAAAGCCATTTTACGTTCCCCGACTAAATATTCTGACGTGGTTCTTTGTCGGCCTCCAGACAAAGCGTAGTAGATTCCAATTCCAACAGAAATAACCATTGTGATGCTGAATATTATGTAATCGGCCACATGGAAGTGATGGAGTTCGTTCACCATTTTGTTGATCTGTCAGCCAAATTTCTACATTAATAAACATAGAAATGTTAATGTATTAATCTAACGAACAAACAAACTGGAACTGTTTTGACTTCAGAGACTATTTTAAGAAGACCACATATCGATTCCCCGTATGGTAAAAAGTATTTCCTTAGTTATTTGCAAGGCGTTGCCGGTACAATAACTTTGCTCTAAAAACAAACGTATACGACGTTTTCTGCCCATTTTATTAATTTTAACCATCCCTTTGTTTCTTTGCATAATAAGTATAGACTTGGTATTAAACATGTTATGGGAGCATTTGGTAAGATTTGATACAGAGTTGACAGTTCTCGCTATAATAGTTAAAAATATATAATAACTCTGGATATGCTGAAAATTTCAATCAAATTGCTTCACTCTAACCCGAGAGCATAAGTTTTTTTATAAACTTACCTCTAAATGAACAAATTTCTTTTTACCACAGTGCATGCCACTATCTTCACAAGTGATAAACTTAACATAGAGCAAACAATATTAAACAATAAATGTAACCCTGATGAGGTATATAAATTGGCCATCATGCCCCAATCCGTGTTTATACTTCAAACAACTAATAATTTTTCAGATATTACCTCTATATCATATTATGTAATTATAAAAAACAACGGGGTATAGTTTTATTTATACTCACTCCACACGAGGAAAGAATACAACAAATCTTATCCATCAAATAATTTACTGCTATTAGTTACGGCCACTTAAAACAAGCGGTTGCTAAGCAAGGTATGCCTGCAAGATGGTTTATCCTCTCATTCAAGATTTCTTGATCCTTACCATATTAAGATTCAACAGAATGGGACAGCAATAGTAAGCCCCCCCCCCACACTTCCTGAAAGGGCCTATAAAATCAGGGGTTATAGCTCTAGAATGTAAGGTCGGATGCTACCAAAGTCATCCAAGATCTTTTGATCTTTAATAAACAGTTTAAATTTCATCGTGAAACGTCCACTAACTTCATTCATGTAAAAGGTAAGGGCAGATGCACACGAAAATTGAAGTCACCCAAATCGAGTATAGAATTATGACCTCTTGATGCTCCATCCACAACCTGGGTGCTACATGCTTTTATCATACCATTTTCCACCGCTTCCGCAGGCGCTCGCCCGGTTCCAGCTAGGCCGGTCACCGCTACGCGCACAATAAATCGAACATTATATTTGCGCCCGAACACTTTGCTGCACCCTTACTTTTACAATCCTACATACGGCCCTGGCTCCACAACCTGGATGCTGCATGCTTTTATCATACTATTTTCGTTAAGGGGTGTGGATATTTGACGGGGGAAGTTTCGGAAATGAGGAAATAATTATGGTGCAACAGTGATATATTTGAACATTTTTGAAAATAAGATACAAATTGTGACTTCTGGAAGGCCCATAACATAAAAACGTGATATTTCGTACAATCAGGGGGTCATAATCCAGAAAGTTACCGCCCAATACACGTCAATATTAAAAGGAATCCAGATCTTTGGGATATAAATATACATTCTTTAAGTTTCATCAAAATTGAATTAAAAATCGAACCATCTGGTATTACGGTCCGATCTAAATATCAAAGCCACCGGCAGATTTTGTCAAGATCACGAGATGTAATGGGGACTAGATTACGTGATAGTTGTCGGGGATTGTGGGTTAGGATAAGGGCTAGATCATGGATTACGATTGATGCTATCCCTGTCTACACCTTGTGACCGCAGTGTAACCTCTAAAGGAACCACAAGCTAAAACGCGATTTTTCGTACAGTAGCGCCGCAAAGTCTCGTGACGATTTCTTCGGTAATTTACTTCCAGTGACATGCAGACGTCAAAATGGTGCTATGTTTTGTGCACGGTTGTAGCCACCGAAGTGATGGGGAGAGTTGAAAAGTTTCTTCCGCCCCCTTCCCCAAGTCAAAAAAAAGGGTTGTGGGTTCGTTTATCACGGTATGTTACTTTTAGAATTAACAGTAATAATTGTAATATAACTATTTAAATGAAAAGGCAATACTCCCCCGCCTGTGTCAAATGGGCCTGTACGAGGCTGTTGCTACTTATTTTGTTTAGTGTTTGGGGGGGGGGGGGATGGCCGAATGGTAAGCAAGTGCGTGCTGTATCATAAAGCCTGTCATTGGGTCAACTGGCGTGTTTTCGAATCCCCGGTTGTATGTGACAAGGAGTAGGGTCGCCTGTCCAACCGCGTGGGTTTTCTCCGGGCCCTCCCACTGCTAAAGACCGACGAATCTCTAACAGTTTAACAAGTACCATATAACATCTCTAGCAGTTTAACAAATACCATACAACATCTCTAGCAGTTTAACAAATACCATACAAAATGACCAATATCTAACCAGTGATTTCATGGCTGTTGATCCGATCCGACCTGTGCAACATGTCTAATATAAATATAAGCACCAAGTCCATGGTTGTTGAGCCTACCATGTTAACAAATACCACGCCACATGTCTCATATATAAACAATAAGTTCATGGTTGTTGATCCTACCAGCAACAAATACCATGTAACATGTATATACAATAATTCATAGTTGTTAGTCCAATAGCAGTTTAACAAATACCGTGCAACATAATAATAAACAATAATCTCATGGGTATCTTTTACCCTACCAGTTATCATCGTCACGAGGTTATAATTTCTACCAATAAAAGGCAACTTCTGAAATCCAACTACCCCCCTTCCCATGTCGTGCTAAATTTCTACATTAATAAACATAGAAACATTAATGAATTAATGAACGGACAAACAAACTGTTTTAAGAAGGGACATTTGGTAATACTAGATAAAGAACAGAGAGTTCCCGCTAAAATAGTTAAGCAATAGATAATAAAACCAGATATGCTGAAAATTTCAGTCAAATTGCTTCACTCCAATATTAGGCTAGCTGCGATCGTCATTACCAAAGTTGGTACGATAATAAACAAAGTCTCGATTATCCACTTTTACGTTAAATTATTCATCACAAAACGTGTTCAAATCCAATAAATATCACAGGCTAACGATGGCACCGGGAGTTGTTAATGGTCAGGATAAGTTAATTAATGCCTAAGCCTACAATAGGAAGATTTAGCTCCTGCATAATTTTTGTTTAACTTACCTCTAATAGAACAAATTTCTTTTTACCACAGTGTATGTAACTATCTGCACAAGTGATAAACTTAACAGAGAGCAAACAATATCAGACAATAATTTTAATACTGATGAGGTATATAAATTGACCATCATGCATCCTTTCGTGTTTATGCTTCAAACACATTGTAAGCCCAATAATTTGGCCCCAAGTACTCTTTTCTCCGGTTATTGCACGCCCGTACTTATTCAATAAAAAACAAAAAAGCTTGATTTTAACATTAAAGTGAGACGTCTACTACGTAGACTTCCAGAAGAAGAACACCCTGTGCTCTTTTCTCATCTCTGGGTTAAGAGACCTACGGTTGTGAGGATCACGATTCGATAACTTAACAGTCAACAGAATAAAAGAGTACGACAAAGATTGTATGAAAGTCCCGTTTCTCGAAGTATGAAGTAGATGGTCCGCTACGTCCAGTATGTATTCTCAATGTGTCGAACGGCGGATCTGGTCAACAGTTAGCTACGAGAATGTAGCTATAAACGTTGAGATATACTGATGTGTTTGTTTTTAGCTAAGATTTGATGCCTTTAGTTTCATCTTGCAAACTCGATTTCTTTATTAATGAATGTAACTTTAAAATAAGATAAGTTCATGCTACTATGACTAACTAAACCTACAGAAGCCAATTTAGTGGCACAACTATCGCCTAACTCCAAATATTCGCGTTTAAATTAATGAAGCGTGATTCGCCGATCGAACATGTGGATTCCATTTTGTTTCCCCACTGGCGATTGCCTTTTTGATTGGCTGTTATAACAGCCTTATATTTAGCCCCGCCTTCATGATAACACCGTCTCATACGTCTCCCGTCTAAAAAAACGGCGTTCTTCGTAACGACCTAACGCCTCGATTTTAAATACGATGATTTATACCCGTTTTAAGTAGGATTATATGCTTGATTGTAGTAGGATGTGGCAGAAATATTATAAATAACAATAATCAATTGTTGTTTTGATGAAAAATATTTTCAATTTTGCGTAGTAATGCCCGTTGTGATTCACGTTGGGCTTTGCTACGCGAACTATATAGGACCAATTCTTATCTCGGAACACGGAGGGTTGAGAGATGAGGTTTGTTATCTTGTCAACAGTATATACCTCTGGACACCTGGCCCCACATAGCGAGTATCTATAGTTGCGCAGCTACTCCGCCCTCGATTATGAAAGTTCCTGATTATTAAAGAAGCGTTCTCGTTTGGTTTACCTTTTATTTCCTGGGCTCTGGGAATTTAAAAGTTGTTTTAGTCCTTCTTCGCCATTTTTGGTCAATTTTTCGTCATTGTTGGATGACTAGTTCCATATTATCTACCTCGGCTTTCTTATACAATATCGCCATTATTCTCCCGCGAAAAGAATAAAAAAAAAACATTCTTATTTGCGTACTTACTATCCATACCCTGCACATTATGACTCAAAATATTTGATGGTGAGCCATAAATGTTTCCGTACATTAAGCCAATATTAAGTAACCAACTGTATGTGACATAATTTGTCCGGTTTCAGATGCATCAATCACTAGAGATTTTTGAGAGGATCGGAAAAGATCACCAGCTTTGATTTACGTGACTTGATAATCACTACTATAAACAATTACCGAAGGGTTTACACGCGTGGAATTTGGAGAATTTTGTATAATTTTGATAATCACTACTATAAACAATTACCAAAGGATTTAAACGCGTGGAATTTGGAGAATTATGTATTTTGTGGGGCCTCAGATAACTACTAATATTTTAAAATATTTCTGGGACTGTGCCTTTAACATTGATACACATACCTGTGTTTCTGGAATCATTCGGCATTGTAAATATTCACCAGCAGGTTTTGGTAAACATCCACATAGCCATGAATACGCGGGAAAAATATACTTTTGATCCACGTCCTCAACACCTATAAAATTACCATATAAAGTTTTAAATTTGTAACAGTGATTTATTGACTAGCCTTCAACGACATTCACGAGCGTGTCAGCATGAGGGGATAACATGGTTGTTAGCTGTGCCAGTTTAAAAATACCATGCAACGATTTCGTGGTTGTTCACCCTACTAGCTAAACAAATATCTTGCAACATGTCTAATATAAATATAAGCACCAATTCCATGGATGTTGACGCTGCAACGTGTCTAAAATATATAAACAATAACTTCATGGTTGCTGACCCTACCAGTTTAACTAATACTATGCAATGTATAATATAATATAAACAATAACTTCATATCCTATCATCGTCATGAGGTTATAATTTCTACCAATAAAAGGCAACTTCTGAAATCCAACTACCTGACATTCACCCCTCCCCCAGCTATAGGTCTAAGTCGTGATGGTTAACAAGCATGAAGCAGAGTATGCTTACCCATCGTAGAATACCAATAAGGGAGAGAAGGGGTGTTTAACGTACATTCGACAGTAACACGGGGGCATTTACATGATTGGTGGGGGAACCTATGCAAGCGATATAACACTATAGGCTTACTTTAGTTCTAAGAAAGGTTTTCTGTTTAATATAGGAATTCTTTACCTACATTATGTATGACGAAAACTAGAATAATGAAGTAGCTTGCATTATTTTACTACTATTTTAGACTTACTCAACGACAGTTATGTCAGTAGCCATTTTCATAAAGTAGGGTATTATCGTTCGGTTCTCTCGTGTACGAATTAGTCCATTTAAATATAATAATGTTGACGATAAACGTTGTCAATATGAAACACTTATCAATAAAATCAATAATAGATGATGCATTATACATTCGAAAGATCCAAGGGGAAGATCATACCGTGAGCTGCCCGGCTTACGGGCCATGGTGAACAGATCATCCTAGTGCGAACGTTATGTAGAATTACCAAGAAGTACGAGGCTCTTGCAACGTTTAGGCCACTAGGTCTGAGTTAGAAAGGATATTAAACTCAGATATTGTAGTTTCCTGTATGCAACCTTTGTAGTTTGCTGTATTCCATATATAAACACAGTAACAACAAAAATGGTGTTCCAGATTGAAATAATTATGACAGCGTGAAGTCCAAAAAGGCCTAGACGACAGTCACACTAGACACTGTAGTGTTACCGCGACACCAACGGGCATTGACCGGGAGTTAGACGGGGTTACGTCTTATGACGTCAATATGTTCAGTAGTTGTATAAATTAACGATAAAGAGACCGAAGATGTGATAAAAAATTAAAGGTCCACAAACCTAATTTCTCTTAAAGGAGCTAAAGTGCTTATATTTGGGACCTAGAAATTGGGGCGCCTTCTCAACCTCGTGGGTTTCCTCCGGGCACTCCGGTTTCCATCCACTGCTTAAGCCCCCTACGCGCAAGCGAATTATTGAAATAAAATTAAACCATATGTTAGTCCCGAAATGACCTAGTTTGTGTCGATTGGACGTTAAACCCCACCTCTCTCTCTCTCTCTCTCTCTCTCGCTCTCTCTCTGAAACACCGTTGGAATCGCTTAAATCAATGAAGGCGGACTCGCGCGGATTTCGCAGGATGTCGTCCATCTTGGTTGTGATTAATGACATCTTTTCTCGTCGGTTAAAATTAGAAAGTGCAAATCCAGGAATATATAACAAAAATAATTAGTGATAAAAGCTTTTAAGTAAGGACATAAGAGACTAGAAAGGATCAGTCGAAGCGTGTGCCCTTCCTGTCCTTTTCTTTCTCGGATAAGGAAACGCTTCATTTAGTCTTTTTTCCTTCGTATCCGCCTTGACACCGGTATCTATCAAGTTCTAACACTGTGTTAGTGTGGCTTAGGATAAGCCAGTTTAAAGAGTTTTAGTGAATTAACATTCGGGCCGGGGATTAGAACCTAATTAAACATTTTCACGGAATATACTTTGTGGGTTCACTCCATCTAGGTAATTACAAGAGTCATCTCCCTTTGAATGCCACTCGCTAGACTAGATCACGCGATCCAATCTGTTGATTTCTTTAACCAAATTGTCAATTTATGGGAACAATATAAGAAAATAACCTCTTGTAGCCCATTGATAAAAACCCGGAGTTTAAGACAGACAAAATCAGGAGACAATTGGTTGGTAAAACGTTATCATGTCTATTGTCTGTGCAGCTGTGGCACCGTCAGTTACTGGTACTGCTTTACAATGATAGTCATGTCCATCACATGCTGTACATACAACTATGCCACAGCACATGCCATTCATATTCTTAGTACATTTTCCGTGCACAAGCAAGCACAGTGAGCTGCAAATCAAGGGTAATGTTCGGATTTATTTCATATTCGCCAGACATTTCTAATCCTAAACCCTTGCTTGAGTAAAATGCGGTGGTGGAAATGAATGAAATGAAATGAAGTAGGATTTAACGTCCACTTTCCTTTCCGATTGGGGTAATTATGAAGACAAGTATACATCATACCGTGCCGTAGTGCCGCTGTCCGGGCAAAATTTTCATCCAAGCACACTGTATGGCGTATATCCCCGTCTTCATTAGCTCACTTCGGAGTAGTACGTTAAACCCCATTTCATTTTATTTCTCTAGTTTAGAATCATGGAACTGATATAAAATTGTAAAAAACAATCTTTATACTAATTTATGACTTTCCTTCAAGCGCTGTCATTGTGACTTTCAAGAAGATATATTCAGAGCACGCTAGTCGGGAAGTGAGGGCATGCCACGATAACACCAATGCGTGAAAATGCCTAATTGTCTGCTGTTGGCATGGGAACAATTTATTGATTATTTGTCTATCGTAGGGGTGTGCGTGTTGGCAGTATAAACTATTAGACTGAATGACGTGCAATCTACAGCATGTATATAGATATCACTTATCATCGATATGTAGATTACAATACATGATTGACAGGTGGTGAAGGCTATTCATGTCAAGTAAAGTGGAAGGGTCAGATAAATTGTTAGATGCTAACCAATGAGATGAGATAACACATGCTTCAACTCTTATCACTAAATGTCTTATTATATTTGATTGACGTATCACCATGACATTACTAAATTCTGTCCGTTTATGTAGAGACTTAGTTCAATGTGTGATCTGATTCACATGCCGAACGTTCAACATTCCGGAAGTGCTGTCTTGGGCCCCATTACAATGTGATGTGTTTCAGCTTTCGAAATGTTGTCAATTAATATGACATTCACATGTATCCGGCATCATTTATCATGAATGGCTGACCTGGTTCTGAATTATACTTTTTTCCCCCTTTTCCAAGTGAATTGGCATTCTGAATACACGATCACAACCCTAGACTGAGAAACGGGAGTTTACTTTCTTCTACCAAACGAGTTACCGGAGACAGGAATCAAGACTCACAAACACAATCCAAACGTTTGTCAATTATTTTCAATCACCTTTGGAATAATCATTGGTCTGCTGTAAACTATACTTCCCGTTGGTCAGTTATATGTGTGCTTCTGCTACTAGTAAACAATACATCGCCCACAAACCATCGGGGTCGATGAATCCATTAGGTGTCCCGTTGTCATTATCCCAGTTGGTGCAGAAAGTAGCACCTTACACCACATTTCATTTGATTTTTTTTTATTAGGGGGTGTGGTCTAGCGCGATAGCGTATGGATGCTCCCATGGAGTTGAGTGGTGTGTTTAACCTCTCGAGGTTTCACAGGTCCATAATAACCCTGTTGGTGTTCGATAGATGTTAAATCCTATTGATCTCTCTCGTGCCTTCTCAGTTCACAACATCAGACACATCTGTTGGTGGAACCTACCCAGGTGTGTGTTGTTAAGAACAATAAAACATATCATTCGAACAATAGTCTGCTGGATGTTCTTAATGTTTATAATAAATCAGGATGAGACCCGGACAACATCTTGTCTATAAACTTCATTTCCTATAAGATGTACTTCACTGTCAATATACATACAGAACCCAGACAAATAAATTACTCGTATGGAGTCTAACTATAATGTATAGTTTTCTTTAAAATGATGCAAGTGTTGTCTTCGTGAAAGGCAGTTAAATCGCACTATGCTTTAGAGTAAATTCACAACTCTGAAAGGATACAATAACTGTGAGGCAGTTCCATTATTTTGATATGACAATAGGGTCACCGCCTTATATCCCCAGAGAGTTTGCTTCCATTTAGTCTTTTAATTGAGCTTTGACATAGCTATATGAAACGTAATATAGATGGTACTGTGTGTTTAACATTTTGGTGGACATTGTCGAATGATAGTCCGTCAGTTTGTTGTTCAGAACAATAGAATTTATAATTAGACCATCAATTTCGTTTAAGCTACTAAGATTCTGCTTTGAGTCTTAGGGCAGGGGGGTTGGGGGCACCAAAGTGGTAAAATCTTTCAAGTCTGGATACAGGCATTAACATTTTTAGTAGGTATGTTTAGGGTCATATTTTACATCCCCATTTTACGATGGACATATTACATTTGTTGGTCGACGATCCAGAGGTCACAATTTTTTTTTATCAAATTTTAATGAAACTTAATAACACGTATGTCTATGTCCAACATATCTCGGTTAGGTTCGATTTGTGTGCGTCTCGAGTGGCATAATGGTTCCCTGCCGTTTACGTATAATTTTAAATATGTACGGAGTTTGTGGGTCCTACAGATCTCACAATTTTTATCCGTGTTTGGTCTGCATTGGACCGCACGTCTTGGGTTATGTACAAAGTCTGTTGACCCTCCAGAGTTTACAAGCTTTTGTTCGATTTACACGATACATGTCATCTTAGTTCAGTGGTTAAAAACAGACGCAACTGCTTAGGTAATCGCCCTTGCCTTTTATTAGACTTCTGCACAAAGTCTGTGGAGCCGTTAGAGCCCCAGTTAATTTATATGTTAAGGATGAACGCAATATGACACTTTGGTGAGAAATGATATGATTTCGTTGCCGGAAAGTTGATCTTGACAATGGATTTCGGGTAGCTAATGTACCTTGGAGGAGTAGCTATGCTAATTTTGGTACTTGTGTCCACATTTGAACGATTTCCCTGTTTTTATGCTTTATGCAGTTATCTACTGTACTATGAATGTTAAAAGCCTGTCATCGTTCAATCTAATTAAAATTCAGATCTATATTTCGTTTCGGTTTCTATAAATTCGATGGCCTACACAACATGTAGTAAAGACAAGTAAAATGAAATTTTGAACTGTAAAAACGAAACGAAATAGGATCTGTGTTTTAATCAGATTGGTCATCGTTCGGATGGGATTAAACATTATAACCTATGCTGTGTGCCCCACTGTCGACATAGTAAGCCAATTAATGTAATCTTTCGAAACAAGTAAAATATCATATCAACCCAATTCAATGCTTTATTTTGACCTAACTAAAATTGCTCAGATCGTTTACGACATCAAATAATATAAGGCGAACATTGGGTAGATTTGACACTTGTTGGCAACTGATGACTTTCCCCACGCTATATAATACACAAGTAACTTTCTTTTGTCAAATACCAGCTAAAGCTTAGCTCAGTGGAAAATATTGTTCAATCAAGCTTAAATCTGCTGAAACATCCATTTTGCAACACACAAGATGGACGTCAGAACAAAATGAGATGAAAGAACGACTACATATTAAGAAACATTTCAGAAAGTTAATTTCTAACAGAAGACTCCATGTCGAGCGAAATCTGTGGGGAATACAACTCATTTGCAAATTAGAAACAATTCTGTCTTCAATTCTTTCAGCCGTAATAATTTGACACTAACTGTATGTGCAACGATTTGCAATTTCTTCCCTTGTGGCAGTTTAATCACAAGTAAAACTCATGGAGTTCGGTCGTTCTGAAATTAATCAATTTCAACAACTTCACACGGATTAAATCTTTGTCGTGTATATAATTTATTCCAGCTGTACAAAAGAATCATTTCGAGATGGCACTCACTTCCAATTCCTACAACTGTAGATTTAAAATGATTTATTGTATACATGGTGGTTTAAATCACAAATTTGTATTATTTTTATGTAATGCGGAATCCCCCGGAGATACGATTCAGTATCAAAATTAAATGACTGTGCTAATTAAGACAGGGACTCTAGTATCTCCACCCAGACAAATTAGCTAGGCGCTTTACATTAAAAACAAAGAACAGGCCAATTCCACATGGTTAGTTTGAAAGGGATTTTACTTCATTTTGTTTGCTAAATCTTATTTATTCCAAAAATACTGACTAATGCCAATACTGCACTTCCTTTTCATTGGGGTGATTATAAAAGTATGCTCTAAGTCTCGTCAATAATATTTACCCTTAGATTATAAACCCAGACCAAGACTGTGGTCTAGACTTTGTGACTACTTCCGGAGAATATTGCACGTTCTAATTACTGATGATTTTCTATTCAGCAGCCCTGTGTTCGAACTGTAGAAGCGAACGTAACGTATGTAATATGACGCAGTGTAACGTAGCGAAAGTTTAATAAAGTTTTATACCATGATCAATCTCCGTTCAACAAACAATCTGCTGGATGCGGGATTGATTTCTTGATGTCGCTGCAGATTTTACTCAAAAAACATTTTACAGCAGAATTGTCTATATAGACCAGACCAGGTTTGGTTATGGACAATTGTTTTCAGATTCAAGTCACAATACGTCTTGTGACCAATTTTTTGCAAACGTATGACAATGAATACTGTATACACGTCAATGGTGGGTTCACAAATTAATGATTCCTACTTTAGATTTAAAAGTTAAGACCGAAAATAATATTTTGAATTTATAACTGCATATTTCATTCGATGGTAGTGTGTGACAGTCGGTATACAGTGGACAACGAAACTGGTATCTCCAGAGGTTTGGGGTAAAGACTGCAATGTCTATTTTCAATGAAGTCTACCATAATAATTGTCGTCTTGTTTATCAATAGATAAATCTACCTGTTGTGACTTCAATGTCTATTTGAGATTGCGTACGTACGATAATTAAACTCGCTAGCCTTTAGGTCGGGTGTTCGATCCCTGCATTGACCGAGCAAGTTCATCCAGATTTTCCGGTGTGGTTTTCACTTGTCAGTGATGCAAGACGGAGGGTCTGACAAGGACAATTGTCTGGTCGTTCGGATGGTACGAAAAACCGAGGTACATGTACACATTGGCGTTCACGTAGAAGATCCCTTGGCAGTTGGAATTCGATATAAGAGTAGTCCGTAGCGCCGCTGCCCGGGCGAAATTTCCCTCATAGCATACTGTATGGCGTATGGCCGTCTTCCATTAGCCCAGTTTAGGTGCAGAACAGTAAGATGTTAAACCCTTCAGACGGAATCGAATAATTCATTTTCATTCCTTTTTCTTATCTTTTATGGCTGCTGTTGTAGTCAGTGGGTACTATTAATTATTAAATGAAAACCCATTGAATCTTTATCTCGGACTTATAGATGTGGTGCCTTAGATGGCAATCCTAGAGATAAGCAAACATCCCAGCTGAATGGAATGATATCGGATGATGGAAACTTCATCTTCTTACTTTTATGAAAATGAGACAATCTTTGTGACAACATAATAAGAATATAATAGAAATTTTAAATTCTAATGAATTAAAGTATTTGCTATGACTTATCCTTTCCAATCTTATGGTATCGCAGCTCTACTTTTTAGGATCTTGTCAATCACCATTGGTCTATTTATATCCACCATTCATGTCTAAATGAAAGGAGGGTTTATTTTAAATACCTAAACGTCAATATCCTTAAGAAGGAAAGAAGAAAAAAAAATAAAAGCTTTTATTTTCGAGCAAGGAAAAGGAGAAATCAGATAAGGAATTAAACTTATAAATAAAATAATATTATTGATTTCTTATTAAGAATGGTTTCTTTTTGAGTTTATCAGTTTCAACACATTTCAATAATTTTAATGCTCATTGACCTCTACTGAAACTGGTATAAAATAGATGTTTTAGAGTACATTTAATTTTTAGAATGTATATTTTAGGTCAATTTCTTTATTATCACAACAAGTTTATACAAAACAAGGTTTTAATTTAGAAAATATTTTTAAAGACAGGTAAGCTAAAGCCTCAACAAATCTTTTTATTGTTTATTTTCTTTTTTTGTGAGCGTGCACGCAATATTATTCTAAGTAATACTTACTATTTATAGTAAGCATTAATTTTATAGAATCTTCCTTTTCTGTCAATAGAATGTATATATTTGATCTTTGTCAGAGCAATTCATTGACAGTAACGAAAAACAAAGCCCTGATAAAACCGAGAACGGATCTATTTCAAGGCATGTAATCATAGTAACGAAAATAAAAACCATAATTCGTCATTTTATTTCAAGCTCATTTAATACTTAAATCTAATCCTTGTTGTTCCTTTAGATCCGTTTTCCATGTGCACGTATTCGCCGGCAAAAAGACGAAGTCGATTTAATACAAAGGTAATTCGTGTAACCAGCGCAAGCATGCGCAGAATCGGGCTTAACTCGGCGGGTGCGAATTTCCCAAACCATTCTGAAACCAGACTCTCCCTATAAGGGTAGTCTTGATAGTATGCTCGAATAGTATAAAGATTGGTTCAACCAATGTTTTCTTGAAAAGACAACTATCTTAGAAAGTAACATTTAACAGTCCATCGATTTGTACAAATCTAATAACCAAGTCTACGCGACTTTGTGCAAAGGCCAAAATATTTAATATATAACAAACTGCCGATTTAGCGAATAATTCCTAGCGTCGTCACCCTTTTTGTTTCAATTTCTCTTCAGATTACTTGGTCAGACTCCGGTAACTGCCGCAAAAGTTCGCCGGCATAATTTACCAACATGGTTTCTCCATCCCTGGGGCGAAGGACGGAGGGTGAGACAAGAAACAACATCTAGGCATACAAATTGGACGAAACGCTACTGCCCGAGCAGTGTATCCCATTGCGCATTACGTGACGTATGTCTTTCTTTATTATCCTCTTTTTATTTGCAGAACATCGGGACGTTAAACCCCATTTAATTTCATCTCAAAATACCGACCGCCCTTTCCAATGACCAAATCTATGTGGCCTGCAACCTGGTGACTAGGGTTTAACATTCTTATTAGATTACTTGACCTCTTTCCTTTGCACCTTTCTTATAATCAGTTGTTTCACCAGAAACGACGGGCAATGAAATACTTCGCCCCCTGCAGTAATATCACGAATCCGTGGCCAGTTTCAGATGATATTGTTGAACGGTATTTTCTACATAAGATATGCACTGGACCAATTGTGATTGCAGGGTGCTGATTATTTCGCTGTTTGCCCTATTTATGAGAAGCCATCAAGCCCAATTTGTTCAGCACATTTTGCTGAATTTAAAAACACCTTTGAAACAAGTTCTGCTGAAATTGTAGTCACGGACTCCTAGTAGTTACCTCTCTACCATTCTGGTTTTTGTACTCGAGGAAATGTATTTTTCTTGAACCATTGTTACACATTTTCCATATTCACGCCATTTCGAATATGTCAAACCGTCCCGTCCTTACGTGTCAGATATAATCTACAGTACACCATTTGAAAATCGTGAGTTGATGCCTATAGCCATTTTAATGTAAAGTTCACCTGATCAGTCTTCACAATAATTACAGAAAGTCATGAAATATACCCATTTAATAACCAACGTCTTAAACAATCGGTCTTCTATTTTATAAATAAACATGGAAAATATATACATAAATGATATGTGATACATCAAACAGTATATTGTTAATAATATGATATATGTGAAAATATCCATTCGACACGAGAGAAGGTAAATCTACGATGTGGGCTGATATGATTAATACATTTATAGCATGACCAAATAATATTACATCTACTATTTTGACGTAACACCAGGTCCATAACATAGAATTTAACATATTATACGAACTGGAGTTCTGCTAAGATGGATTGGAAATAATCTGATTAAAATACAGATCCTATTTCGTTTTGTTTCTTATAGTTCAAAATTTCCATTTACTTGTCTTTACAACACGAGGATCTGAAAGAGTTGTTATATAACTGGGGTCCTACTAGATGTGAGGAAATAGCCAATGAAACGGTCTGTTACGGCGTTATCTGCACGGAACTGTCGTTGTAAACCTCTAGAAACATCAACGCTGATTGATTAATCAATGTCTGACGTCATAGAGTCAAAAGCCGCTCGTCCTGATGCGACCTCCCAATACAACTGGTCAGATCACATGTAGTGTAGACCATTGAATGTATTAAAAAAGCGAATTATAGAGCTGTATTGATATCATATTGGATTGGAAATGTAATTTTTAACACAGAAGTAACATGAAATTTCCATCTTCGTACACATCAATATAGACTGAGAAATATGTATTATCAAACACATACTTTCCTTTATATTCCTGTCTATAACTGTCTAAGTAATAGTTTATAAACATTTAAGGCCTAAAGAAAGACCTCCAATAGACAAATTCTGTATCTTAAAGATGCCATATGTCTCACTATTATTATGGTTGTCCATATACTTTAGTAGCTTGGTATTCAGGGAATTATGGTCAACCGTACATCTAAAGTCAAAGTTAATATTTAAGTTAATATGGTAAAAGTTTGAGAAAACTTCAGATAGTTATGCAGTACTCGTGTAAAGTTTCCAATAGTCGTTGATACACTTGCCTCCATCAACATAGATCTGAGAGGCGTCCTTATAATAAATTCTGATATTGTAGAAGATTACAATTTCTAGATCAGACACTTTATTGGAATATAGCCTCTGATTTGGGTTTGATATGCTTTTATGTCTAGGCTAATATGCCCTATGAAACGATATTAGTCATACACAAAAATATAATGATCAGTTAAAATGTTAAATCCTTGAAAGCTCTTGTCCAGACAAAATCATATTTTATCTACACATGACATCATTGTTATGATCCCTACAGACATTATTGTCTCTGACAAATCAGATTTTTTTTTCAAATAGATTTCCATGGATTTGAACGTTCATCCCATTAAACCATAAGTTATATTTCCTGTGAGACATTCATTATACTGGCGTGACATGTTTTCATAGATTACAGTTATGCCGCAATGAGTGTTCTACACAGAGAAGAGATATAGACATATAAACGACTGGGAGTTTCATGTAATTACTATAGTATCAAACAATTGCTAGAGTTACAATTAATGACTAGATGCTGACTATAGTTTCAAATACTAACTACAGCTCCAAATACTGACTAGAGTTTTTCAAGTAATGACTGGAGTATGAAATACTGACTATAGTGTCAAATACTGACTAGAAGTTCCATGCATAGACAAGAGTTTCAAATACTGACAAGAGTTTCAAATACTAGAGCGCCTGGTGATAACCATTAGCGTTACAGAAGTTATCAGTTTTTCAAATGATACTGATGATATTATTGATATTAAATAATTATATTATATTTATGTTTTAAACAATAATATGGATATTAAATAATTTAATATATATTATATTTATGTTATAAACAATAACAATAAGGCCTTAAGTGGGGATATTCGGATTGGATACATTCTGGGTCGGAACCATATCTGTTAATACGACTTATCTCTTTTTCACTAACGGTGATTTCACTCGTATTAAGCGAATGTCTCACGGTCATTTCAAAATGGCCGTTTCCTGGTGTCGTCAAAAATGTTATTTGGTAATAATTTTCATCACCTTTAGTCCGGCTAGACAAATCTGCCACTCGACCATCATGATCAGAACTGGATTTAAATTTCAAAATATTTGAATTAGTAGCATATTTCACAGATCTAGTCACACGCGATAGTTTCAAAAGAGCACATTTATGACGATGTAGTTCCGTGTAATCGTTAATAGTTGCGACGGCAGTAGAAATAGCTTGCTGTATCACAGTGTCCGATTGATTCACACTTTTCCATTGCAGACATGCGCACCAGTGTGGCTCGATTCCAGCATCTGAACATGATCTTTCTTTTGGTATTTCTTGAAATAAACTTATTCCTCGCTTAGATAAATCCCCCATTCTTGAACCTGTATAGTTTAAGATATCGTGGAATGTTTCATGGATGTCGAAAGGTGTTGTTAAACGACGAGAATTAGTTCTGAATGTTTTAACAATTTCTGGATACTGAGTTTCAAACCAAGGGGGAAACCGGAAAGCGAAATATGGCATCCTTTCTTCCTCCTTACCCTGAGCCGTTTGCCGAATCTCGGCAAATCTCGCACCGTGATCACTCATAAGGATTAAAATAGTTCTATTTAGGTAATTTTTTTCTTCTAAATATTTCAAAAACTCGACCGCATCTTCGTCCACAATTTGCACCTTATTATTATCGTTGTGACTAGCTTCCGCATGAAATCCGAACACAAATTTACGTTTTTTAGTGTACATCAAAAATATGTCTCTAAGCCAGTTAAAGAAGTTTTTGTGTCTTGGTTTGGAACCTAAACAAAATGGTTTATTTCTTCCATACATTCGTTCAGCGGATAGATAAAATGGCCGCATGCTGTGGTCGGTAGGTGGATGCTTGAAACCTAACATCCGGTACTGAAAGGTACCTATAAAAGCCATGTCCTCCGCCCAACCTGTAACGTAGCCAGCTTTTTGAAAATCTCTCCAAATCCACGGATGATCATCGACGGGCTTTGCGCCCTCCTGTCCCCTCCGCGCTTCCGGAAGTTCTTCCTCTGTTTTACCCGTGAGGATCGGCAGCAAGGCTTGAGGAGTTCCATCTCCTACAATATTATATCCTTCTAATTCTATTCCCTTTAAAGTTTTGAGAAAATACTCTCTTGTTTTGGGTAATTTCCGGATCCACGTCATTCGAGATAAAGAATCAAATCCAAACATTAAAACATCTAGCCCTAAAGCAGTTTTTGGCAACTTGACCTTTTCCGCTCTTTTGTGCAATGTTTCATTATAGGCGATACCCGAATGAATATTAAAATAGCGTTTGGCATTTATGGACACACACGCTGCTTTGAAGAAGTCGGACACCATTGCCGCGCCGTCGGGCATAGGTTTAATATGCTCCATGTGCCGAGCTGAATAATCATTCGGACCGCGCACTACTGGTGCATATTCACACGTAATTTTACCATATTTTCGCGTAGCTCGACGAGATATATGGAACGTACCGTTAACAACATAAACCCAATCGTCTTCTGTGTTACACGTCACCTTCGGATAATCATGAAAGAAGTTAACAACAGAGGGATGAAACGGATCTAATTGAGGATGAACACATTTTTGTCCTGATTGCTTTTCCAAATTTTCTTTAAACCTGGCGATGTAATTTGGATCAACTCCATAGTCATCGTCTTGATGAGTTGCTTCTCTGGGAATTAAGTTAATAAACAACAAAATAACAGAACAAATAAAACACAGCCATATGGCTTTCCGTCTTCTTGTCCGGTAAATATAACCCGGTACAACGTTACAACCCATTCTTAACATGTAATACTGTTTACTGACGAATCACTGCACAGCTCAGTCTAAAATATAACACTGTTTACTGACGGATCACTACATAATTCTAAATCCCGTTACAACATGTCTTTTCATCACAATTTTTCTTTAAACACGTCATTCTTGTGTATAAATCACAGTTGACAAGCAGTGTAAAGATGTTCACAAAGACCATGATATTTAATCCATTTCCAACATTTAATATTGACAATTCTATCCTGTTTTATGCACTTATCGGAATTCTGTCTTCTTTTTTCTGCGATCTTTATGTAAATCCACGGTTCCAATCAGATTTCATCTATTTACAAACACTGCGTTCTGGATATCAAAATATTTAAGCACACGAGAACGAAAATATCCGAGATTAAAAAAAATTCCATTCCCAGAATAGCATTTGAATTTCATTAATACCGAGTTCCCGCAGTGTACACAGTTTGCACTAGGCGACTATACGAATTAACATACCTACTCTCGATGCCGGTTTAATGTGTTTCATTTTGTCTTAGCATCTGGAGTTTTAGTGAGCAGGCACCATCTGTTTGCTAGGAATTACTTTCACCGGCGTAAGTGGCTTGGCTGTAATTGTTATTATATAGCTCATCACTCGTGACGACTTTCTTCAGATCTACCCCCTGAAGCTAACAAACACACCACCTACATTTGACTTATATAACATCAGAAAGGGGAAGTTAACGGTACTATATGTATATTCGTAGACTATACAGCTAATCATGTAGAATACATATCAACGCATTGCCAGGAACCCTGCTTCTATAAAAGATAAGAATACCGGTATATTCCGTCTGGAATGCTTATATGTATCATTTGTTACTCGGTACCGATACCATTTTTCTTTGATTTATAAACAGATAATGGTACGCTTATAAATTATTCATTTAATTTATATATCATTGATGAATAATCAGGCAGAATAGTTTCCCATAATTAAGTAATGTAATCGGCGTGTTACACCATTGATATTAAGCCCTGTAAAATTGTATATTCCGTGACCTTTAGGTTGAGATTCGCCTTTAAGAAACTAACTGTTTAGTCATCATAACACGAAAGGTGGTTTCTATCACACATAAATATACGTACACCTTTATTCAATATGTTTGTATTTGATATGTAACACAAACGGTCTGTATATCACACTGTAGACTTGATAAGTATACTGGTATATAATAGAAGCTTCCTTGTATTACCTACAAAACATACAAACAAATATATACATATATTACTATAATACAGTGACCGTCAAAAAGACAATGCAATATAATTGTTAACAAAACGGAAACCAGGCAATATTCTATATGGGAGAATGCAAGTAATCCATACGGCGAAGGTAAATAAATTTGTTCGTTATGTAAACACACCAGAACACACCAGACAACAACGTTCCAGAAAGTATACTCTATATTAAGTATAAGAGCCGACCGTGGAAAATTACCATTTGGGGCTTGCGCGCTGGTATTCATTAACCCAGTCGATACCAATAAGTAGGACGTTAGTTTAACCCATTTGATGTCATACCATTTCTCTCTCTCTCTCTCTCTCTCTCTCTCTCACACACACACACTCAGAATTCTTTTTTAAAATTTAGATATATTGGTATTGATATTAGGAATGTCACTGATATAGACATCGCATGTACAGATGAATATAACTATGAATATAACGTCGCCAATGTGAATATACATGAGATGATATAGAATTACAACATAAAACGTAACATTGTTAAACTATACATCATGTTTCTAATAGAATTGGATATGTTGGCGCCACCCGATGGAAAATTATATATAATACTGTATAAAATTCGGGAAATAATCCAACCGTATACAAAAAGTAATTCAACACGAAACTGTCTGTTCTCAGACCAACCCCCACTCTTATCTTTACAATCCAGTTTTTGTTTTACATTGTCTCCTTCACTGTTTATATTAACGATAATTTACTGTTTACATGGTCATTAAAACACGTTACAACTGGTGAACAAAATACCCAGGACCTTACAAAATACATACAATGATATATCCAGAAGGTGGTTGAAAGCACGCTTCTACAGTAGGTGATACCGCATACTTAGCGTACGCGCAGTAGTATTTTGTTGGGGTGGGGCAGGAGAAGAGAACCGCGTCTCCAAGCCACACACGCTCACACCAGGGATTGAAACCTCGACCTTAGGACACCGGAGTCGAAATCCACGAATCTATATTTCGTTTCGTTTTTTTATACTTTCGAATATACATGAAGATCTTGCTGGTTGAAAAGGTAATATGACCAGTTGTACTGGAAGGTCTCGTCAAGGGTCATACGATCGGCTTTTGACATTATGACGTCAGATATTGATTAATCAATCAGCGTTGACGTTTATAGGGGTTTACCAAGAGTTCCGCGCACAGTACACCAGAAACTCGTCGTAACATCAACTAGAAAGCCTGTTATATAAGACAAGCAAAAAAACAAAACGAAAAAGGATCTGCGGTTAATCAGATTGCGACCCAGAGGTGTCAGGCCCACTAGAGCTCGAAGCGCAACACCCTACAGCAATGTGCCACTACCCCCCACCCCCATCTTAAGAAGGTTTAAGGTTAGATACTGTTCAGAAAGATCTGTGAGATTTTTTTCTACAAACAGGTGAGGTGTCCAGTTGAAAACAATATCTATTTTATTATACTTCAATGGCTTAATTGAAATTTATTTATTTCTATGTCAACGTCATAAAGCCTCTCATTGGGTCAGCGTGGGTGGGTGGGATTGCCTAGTGGTCTAGAGTGCCGCGCTTCGACCTCTTGCTGGCCGGTCACCTCTGGCTTGCGGCTGTGGTTTCGAGCCCTGATGTGAGCGTATGTGGCATGGAGATAGGGGCGCCTTCTCAACCTCGTGGGTTTCCTCCGGGCACTCCGGTTTCCTCCCACTTATTGAATTATTGAAATAAAATTAAACCCTATGTTAGTCCCGAAATAACCTAGTTTGTGTCGAGTGGACGTTAATCTCCATTTCTCTCTCAATATGAGATTCAAAGAATTGCCAGTTTTATTAATTTATCATCAATTCGGTCGCAGTACACAATTTTATCGCTGTTAGACATATAGATTGGTATTTCTATATCATATCATCTGGCGATAAAAGTACCTCGAGTGATATTTAGACAAATGAAATGAAATAGAGGTTCAACGTCCTACTTTTATACTACAACTGGAATAATGACGGTCAGCATACCTATATCATAGTATATCCATATGTCGAAATCAAACTGTCAAGGGTTCTTTAACACGGGTTTATCCCATTGGAACGACTTGTTTTTAGACACTGAATACAAATTGAAATTTGTGTCGTGTTTTTTTTATTATACTATACTGTCAACGAGGAGGCAGAAATATATATTTGCGAACATTTACATCATTGGAAGACATGACGTGGCGTACAAACGTTTCCCATTAAAACTTTCGGATGGAGAAGGAGAGGGTGGGGGGGGCAGCTTTTCTCATAATATCCAGGGTATACGTATTATCGCTAGAAGCACCATTCATATAGCTATACACTAATATTACTTTCCTATTAAGTTTCATATATTGGCAAGTGGAGCTCATAAAGAATTTTATTATTTCCGTTCGGAACATCCATTATTATTGCTAGAGGGTATCTTGTGGACTAGATTCATGGATATTACGATATCTGTATTGAAGGACTTCTCCTGGGATTCAACCAAATACTTTATTACACACAATTCAAACATATTACTACAAACAAATATGATGATCGACAGTTCTATTTATATATATTTGTTACCCGGGTATTAAATTATCTATCCGTATTATATAATGCATGATGGGAAGGCGGTGCGAGAATTTCTCAAGGCTATTGCTGTGAATAACGAGTACCCCTTTGTAGCACGTTAGAACGAGTCGATCTGAAAGATTTTTAGCGAGGAAAATAATTAGATTTTACGGTTTTAGAATTAAGTCGAGGAATTTGATCATTTTCTCTTGTGTCGTGAACGAATCTAATTTCACATCTGGCGTCTCCTTATAAGCTGAACGCCGCAAGGGATGTTTCCATCGGTATAATAAAGCCAACCTAATCAATGAGGTATGTGGAGTCTCATCCTCACTAAGACAGATAATTCCTTAATTTGATACGCGGTGTCGTTCTCGTCCAACCGTAGGTTTCAAGCTGACAAATCTCCCTAGTTGCTAGCTGAAAGATAATTTGCTGTATTATAACGAACGGGTACTTTCCCAAAAATAATAAGATTTTGATAAATACAGTTATACGCTGCCGTGTCCATAATTATGTTTAAGAAACAAATTTATGATGTCATTTGAGATGAAAGATTGTATAAAAGGGTAGAAAAAAAACAAGGATATTGTCGGAAATGAAATATGAAATGGTGTGTAACGTCCTACTGTTCTGTTCCAATTGGGTTAATGAAGACGGGAATCCTACAGAGTTGTATGAGGGAAATATTGCCTATCGAACTTAAACTGCTGGGGTTGGTTGGGGTTCTTTTATGTGCACGCCAAAATGTACACGGGACCTGGTTTCTCGTCCCATCCGAACGACTATACACTGTCCATTACCAGGCCCTTCGTCCTGCACTACCGGCAAGGTTAACTTTCTCAGTCAGCGCAGGGATCGAACACGAGACCTCCAGGTTAGCAGATTAACGTCTTACAACTGAGCTACCGTGGCTCACAGAAATAGTCAAATTATCCAATTTAAACACCGGATAATTTGTTATATCATACAGAGACACAAAAGACATTTCTGGAACAACCTTTAGTTCAGTTGTATTCCAATAACTCATTTGCGCATATTGACCTGTGGACCCGGAGAAAACCTGAGGAAATTGAAACTAAAGCGCACGGGCCTCAGCAAGTATTGTAGAATAATGTAAGCTAATACAAACGGGTTTGGGATTAAACATTTGTAAGAATAAGTGTCTGTTGTTATTTCATACTTCACTGGTATTAGATCCATATAATGAAATGAAATGAAATGAGGTTTAACGTCCTACTCTTTTGCACCTTACCTGGGCTAATGGAAGACTCGAATACGCCATACAGTGTGCTATGAGAAAAAATTTTCCCCGGGCAGCGGCGCTAGGGCCTACTCTTATATCGAATTCCAACTGCCAAGGGATCTTTTACGTGCACTCCAATGTGTACGCGGGACCTCGGTTTTTTGTCCCATCCGAACGACTAGGCAGCCGTCCTTGTCAGGCCCTCCTTCTGCATCACTGACAAGAGGAAATCACGCCGGAAAATCAAGATGAAATTTCTCGGCCAATGCAGGGATCGAACACCCGACCTCCTGGCTAGCGAACCAGCGCCTTATCCACTTAGCCACAGATCTATATAACCCTCGCAGATACTTCTATCTATTTATTTTGAGAACACTAACACTTATTCTTTTTTAAGAAAGCGAATATCCATACATTTTCAGTCCATCTTTTTTAACACTGCTCTTTCATGTTTTTGTGTGCTCGGAATGCCAATACTTTTTAAACTCCCTTTATGTAGATAGTGTAAGATATATAATACGGTAGTCTACGGCACTGACAACAAGGTTTATCTATTAGTGTTATCATTACCAGATGATATTTACATCTGACAACAGTTCACGATTTATACCACTTGTATTACCATCTCCGGTGTAAAGAGCCGCCATTTTTTCCCTTTGAAAGTCGCTGTTCTGAACCTGTTTAAGATAAGAGAGCCGGGAATTCCAACTCATGGTTAGCATCCCTCGCATCAGTTAAGAATCTTAATGGACACTGATGTTAAATCGTTAGTATGTCCATCAAGTACTGCCATAAACTAGACAAAATAATTCTCGAAAGTCTCGATAATGTGTGGAATACTTTCATTATTACTTTGCACTCTGTCTCCAGAAGTTCCTAAGTCAGTCTGATGACGTGCGGTGGTTTAAAGAGATCCTCGACCTTTTCTCTTAAAGAATCTATAAATAAAAATCATGCGAAACCGATCCTAACCTATGGCCCCAGTAAAAATACAATTCCAGTGGAACAATTATAGGCAACATCGTGCCCCAATAAGCCGTTGGAACCATCATATACCAGAAAGACGATACCCCCAAAATCATTAACAGATTCAATAATGATTGATCGTGTTACTAGTGGCATCTCACAATGGTAACTTTGGCTGTAACATTTGTTTATTTATGTCACTATACATGTACACGGGGAGAGAGGGGGGAGGGGGTGATGAATGGAGAGAGAGGGAGAGAAGAGGGGGCAGGGACGTCCACTCGACACAAAACAGAAACATGGTTCAATTTCATTTAAAAAATTCGCTTGCACGTAGGGGTCTTTAGCAGTTGGAGGAAACCGGCCCGGGGGACACGGAGAAAACCCACGAGGTTGGACAGGCGACCATACTCCTTGGCAAGAAGACCCTACTCATTGTCACATACAAGTTACAACAGGGGAATCGAGACCACACTAATTGACTCAATGACAGACCAAATGATACAACGCGCTCGCGCTCACCTTTCGGCCATCGCCCCCCCCCCCATGTCTTTATAAAGGGACTTATTTGTGTTGTTTTTATGATCATAACTCTTTAAAAACAGGAACCTTTATATTAAGGACCAGGCATAAATAGCATGGGTTTTTTAATAAGAATTTAAGATATCCAATACGATATCAAAATATTCCAACAAATTAGCTATCTGACTCTACTTGCTATAAAATTCCAAATTAACTTGTGGGCTAGATAAAGAATGAAATGCTTTTTTCGGACATGGCTATGAGTTGTGATTCAACGTTCATTGACAATTCTAATGTTTATACTAGTAACGAAGATACTCCAATACGATTGTCAATAGGTCAAGTAGATACTTCATCAATGGCAGTCTTTGATCCTTATATTGGTTTTATACAAGTCTGCTTTTAAAAAATGAATTCTTTACTTACTTCAATTTTAAACACATGTTGTAGGGAAATAATTGAGGTCGTTTTCTCGAGAACAATTCCTTTGTTGTTGGATCTCAGCTACTCTTATACCGCAAATAAACCTGAAACGATAGGGAAAAAACGTATTCGTCTGAGAAATTATATTGGCAAGTCTTGCTTACATTTAAGTCGGGACTGTTTGAACATGTTGAAATGGTGTGTTTTGTGTGGAAACAGTTATTTACTTCTATGTGGGTTTTCGATCAGAATGTTAAGGTGCTCCGAGACACTATCTTCAAACATAGAGTCAGGCAAGAAATGTGCAGTCTTGATTATTGAAATAATAAACTAATTATAAGCCCAGTCATGCACAAATTTGTCATAGCAACTGGCCTAAGTAAGGTCTGACAAGTTCAATAAATGTTAGAAGATACTTTAATCTAAGATACTCACTTTCACCAACGAAAATGTATTAACATGAGAAGCAAGGTTGTTTCAAAAACATTAATTATTGTTGTTGTCATTACTCGACAACCAAACAATTAATATCGAAAACAGATTTCGATCTAATAATGAAACCAAACCTCGCAAATCCAGCAGTAGCGTAGTTAGTGTTGAACATAGGATAGTCTTTTCAACGAGATTTATTGTTACTCTTTAGAGTGATAAAATTCGAATTTATCAAATTGCCCTGGAAGAAATTTCCGGTCTCAATATATACTGTATTCGACGAACGTCGATTTTTAAATATTCGTTTAGAATGCGATGCTCAGAATAACAAAACAAAAAGGAAATCAAAGAAATATATAAATACATCTAAACTATATATATAGCACAACATCAAAACGTCCTATGTCTAAAACAAATCAAAACTTTCCATTTTAAATAACAACCGCATCAAAACGTCTTATCTCTGAAAAATAAAAAAACAATGACAACTTTTTGCGACATACCTGCATTAATACCTCCATATTGACAGTTCCTTAATCCAATAGCAATGTAAGATAAGAGTAGAATCGATAATCACATACTTAAAGAAAGTAATTAACCGTATAAAACATCGATGGGTTTCGCTGATACGGTCAATTAAATACAAACATGGCTCCCTCAGGATAACGGTCTTATAAATTACGTCTAAGGTAAATAACTCCCAGATGTGCACGTGAAATCTAAGAGCGCTGTACTCTGCACAGTAAATTGGAGCATTACCACTTCAATACAGGGTAACTCAAAACACAGACCAGCTTGTAAAATTCGACAATGAACAATAAAATGTAATGTCTACACACGAGCTGAGATCTCAACCATAGACGAACTGTTATTTAGGACTAGTGCACAGTGTTTTTGTTTACACGACCCCAAAACATCCACCCATCGATCGACATCGGTCCGTATATATATACACTGTGTCTCCTGTAGCGAATTTTTCTCCCACCCGTTTCTCTAACACGTACACATCCTCCAGCTAACAGGCAGTCAGTGTTTGACAAGGAATCATTAGACGACCAGTAAATTTAAGCAAGGTCCTTTAATCGACTAGTGGAAGATCGATTGGATAGAAGTAAAGCCAGAGAGAACGTAATCTGCATCTACCACTCTCTGCGTCTCTATTATAAGCGATTTGCTTTTAGAGATTGGATTAACGAAGACCCTGCCAGCCTATTTGAACGATAAAAACTGTTTACACGAAGCGCATTTCTAACCTTTGACAATCAGTCAATAAAACTTAATGAATCGCCAGTATATTTGAGCGACCGTTCAGATCAAGAAATTGGTCCTTTCATGACGCCTTCAAAAAAATCCAGAATAAATCTTTTCAGTTCGTGATCTAACGATTAATCGTCTCCGTCGTCTTTAGTTTTAATACCAAACGAGAACGTTGGTATATCTTTTTGGAGATATTTTTAAAACGAAACGAAGTAAAATGTCTTAGATTATTCTGAATTATGTATAAAAACAAATTGTTTTTCTTTGATCCGAAACGAAATGCATTTGGTCAACAGAATGTAGAATGTCTTTGATATCCCATTTCTCAGAAAATCGTTACAAAAGGTCAAGTTAATGTTAACGCGTTAACGATGTTCTTAAGAATTAATCGTTTTTCATGTCACTTCTAATTATCTAAACGATTATCGATTCACACAAAAAACATTATTGATAATATCACATTATAGAGATAACCTAGAGTCTTGAAACGTTTTAAGTAAAATGGATGGTTGATGTGGAGATACTGATCATAGTATTAATCAGTTTGAAGTGACATTTTTCTGGCAACAGACGCAGCTTGAATCGATGCAGGCGTTTATTCGTTTATGATTTTAAATGAGTTAAACTTGTATAAAGTTTTTTCGTTGATGTTTTATTTCGAGTTGTCTTTTGTTAATAATGACAAATGATCTGAGATAAAACCGTTTTCAAATCATGTTCGACACACTGATGACGTTTACAATGAAGAAGCGGGTTGGGGTACTTTTCTCTGGGTTCTGGTCAATAATAAACGTTATTTAAAAATTCTGTCCTCCCGTTTTTCAGTTTTATATTATGTAAGCGGGCATTATATAAAATATGTATATTTACTGTTCTTGGTCTCAATCAACAATAAAAGGTTGGACTTTGTACGTTTAATTTCTGAAATCTACAATCATCGAACTTCAAAATCCTGGTTTTGTATATTTCACCGAATTTCAATATGTTTACAGACTATTTGCATTCATAGCATTCTGACTATGGATGTTTTAAAATAATTCTGTGTTTTCTGTATAGGGTGGTGAGTTGAAGTAATGCCTAATGGTGTAGTTAATAGTTTTATCATAGTGATGAAAGGCTGGATTAGGTCTCACAGGAAATCAACGTCTTTTAACACAAATACACTAATTTACATCATACCACAAGCTTGCCTAACATATTTAACCCAGTTCTTAAAGGGACATTGTGAATAAATAATAACATTATACCACTCATAGACAACATTTCCTCGCCTAACATCGTACAATACTGTGGTTCAAACAATTAGGTATTCCTGAGATTATCTATTATAAGTAGGGGTTGCATGGTGCAAAAAGCAGGATATGTTTATCATTTATTCCGTTTGTCCAAAAGTTACTTTTCTCTAAAAGTAATAATTGAGCACGTGAATTTTTGTCTTATTGGCATCAGTTTCAAATTGCCCCCCCCCCCACCTCCGCCACCAAATATTCAAATCTCCAACGTGTGGGTCCCACGATGGGAATCACTAGCGTAGTGGAAACATTCAAGCTTCCAAATTTAGTGTTATTAGTTCACATTTTGGTTAAGTGTACACACCCTTAATATCTAAACTTATCGTTACATTATCATCAATATCTCTTTTGTTTCAGCCTATAGAGTAAAGATGTCACAATGTATCAACTTAACAGGCACTCAAAACTCATAAGCGTCAAATTTCTCTTTTTCAGAAACGGATAATAAATTTGAAAAAACTTGGTTTAGCTTCAAAGCAATTTAGATTATTCACTTCTTTTAATCCTTGAACCGGTATGCTTCTCATTACCAACATGTCACAGATAATAATCACTTGATTTCATGTAACACGCACAAAGCATGCGAAAAAATAGCATAATGCTATAAATCAAAATTATGGAATTCATTTTCAGGAAAGAAAAAACTAGAGAAGCTTTGAATTGTTGTCGTGTCATCGTTCTTGTGAATCTAATTTATCATAGTGTGCCAAGTATAATATACAGCACAAGGTGTAACTCTCTCTGAAGTAACGGATCGTTAATCAAAATCAGGCAGTGCCATGGCCATATTTGAATAATGGTAACAGAGGAAGCTGTGCATTAAATTCCACTAATCTGGCATTGATACATTAGGGCTGCCTATATTTCACGAATAATTCTGTTTAATTCCAACACACACGGAAATACATGATAGAAAAATTCGATTAATACTCTTTGACGAAAAATTTTGACACAATTTGATAAATGGCCTTTGAACTGTTCCCCTCATTTTCAATTTAAAAAAAATAAGTTGGTGCACATTATTCATTTCGTGATATTCAACTAAATTTATAGGGTTTTTTTTAGGTGAGATTCTTACATATGCAAATCAGAATAATTTATCTTCTTTAATTAGATTTCAACCATATTAATTGTTAAATAAGCAGATTAATTTGGAAACGCCATCACTCTGGTACATGCTGCCAACTTGAATAACATACCTTGTTTATATCACGATAACGTTATTGTCTATAAACAAGCCCCAGTCATCTTTCAAGTCAACTAATAAAAGAACTTGAGAATTTGAGAAATGTGAAACAGAATAATCTGTGATATTTAATGTTTTACTCCATGGGGTTGAATTTATTTCTAAGACATTCTAAAAATATCAACAATATGTAAGTAGAACACAAATATTATTGAAACATTCGTCAACTCCATAATATTATCTCATGTTGTAATGTTTCGATCATAGTGCTCCACTTCATCAGACAAACCCCGCATTTTATGACACATTAGCTTTTACAAGATAACGTTTTTTTGTCGAGACTGAATCAAGCCATCAATCGGAATTTCTTCTGTAACGGAAGCACAGATAAATGAAATCTACATTTAGCCGCCAATCAAGAACCTGTGACAGACACTGAAGTGGGTTCAATCTGAAAATCGCACTTACTGATACATTAGGAAATGAAATGAAATGGAGTTTAACATCTTACTTTGGTGAACCAACTGAGCTATAGCTGAAGTAGGGGCATAGCCTACGTCACGTAGTGTGCTACAGGAGCGAGGGGGTGGAGGGAAGGTGGGGTGGGGGTGGTGATGTCCTGGCCGCAGCCCAATCCGACTACCGGCTTTTCAAAGCTAAAATTGGTTTATTATGAATTATTATCTCACTTGTATTAGTATTGCCGCTACATAAGGAAATGTCCTATATTAGCCATACTCTGCGAGTCACCGTGGCTCTCGGTTGCCATCACTTTATTCTACGAAAGTTATAGCAAAATCTTGTTCCTCTTTATATGGGAATTGCGTTGCGGAGAGAAATACATTCGTCTTTGCCAAGTGTAATGCTCGACAAACAACGTTCAATGACTATTCAAAACGTCTTTGAATTTTTTGCAATATTTGTTTTAAGATTAGCGTTTTGTATATATGTATAAATGCGTATTTCGTTTCGGGAATTGTTTACGTGTACATGGTTTCAACATTATAAAGTACTAACATGCCACAACGATGCCAAAATGCACAACTAGCGCTTTTGGCAATGGTGGTTGTTATTGTTTGCTGTTTTTACGTTTGTCTAACTTTTTTAAACTGATTAAATCGCTGAAATAATGATATCACAGACAAAGCCATGTGTTTTTGTTAAAAGTGTACAGAAATAACTGTACATACCGCTGATAATGTTAGTTTTTACTTGAGGTGAAACAGTATATTTATTGTATATGTGTGATGGATGACGAGATAATCGTGTTTAAGAGTTTAAAGAAGCAACAAGCTTATTATTGCTTTACTTATCTTTGCAGGTACAAAGAAAGTTCCGTTAAATATTTCCCTACCCATCCGATAGACTGAATATAGACAAAGAAGAAAATACTCAATATAAATAGGCAAAAGATAACTTAACTAATTCGGTAGGCCGAATGAAGCCGAAGAAGAAAATACTCAATATAAATAGCCAAAGATAACTTCACTAATCCGGTAGACCGAAAAAGGCCAAAGGAAAAAACGCTCAATATAAATAGCCAAAGATAACTTAACTAATCCGGTAGACAGAAAAAGGCCAAAGGAGAAAGCGCTCAATATAAATAGCTCAATTAGGGATGTAAGTTTCATTCAACCCTTGTATATTATATATACAGCGGAGATTGTATTTTGAAAAGGAAAACGGTAAAAAAAATACTACTGACAGTTTCATAAGACAGGTGATATAGGACAAACAGTACAGGCCACCTGAAATTAAACGATTTAGACTAGATAATGAATGAATGAAATGGGGTTTAAAATCCTACATCCCTGTACCTACTGGGCTAATGAAGACGAGTATACCACATACAGTGTGCTATGGGGGACATTTTGCCCGGGCATCTATTAAATTCCAACTGTCGAGGGTTATTTTAGGAATACTGGACATCGCAATTTGGTCTTGTCATAACGACTAGACGCTTTACCTTGTCAGGCCCTCCTTCCTGCTCTCTGACAAAGGGACGCGGTTGTGGGGGTCAGATAGTCCAATACAATTCAATCGACATTTTCAAAATTCCGTATGAAAATATTATATAATATATAAACATTCTGATTGTGGTTTATAATAATAATAATGAATCTTATAAAGCGCTAAAATCCACGTCACAATAGGCAAATGCTCTAAGCGCTGGTGTATATAGCCATCTTATAATTTACTCGTTCCTCTAAATGTACTTTACTTTATTTTACTTTTCAATTATATTTCTGTTTGTACCTTTATGGAGAGGGGGTCTATAATAGGCTTCTGTTTGTTCTTCAATTCAGTTTCTGTGAATAAATATTATCTCAATCACTACGATAATAGCAATAGCGAAGTATAGCCGAACCGTCTTGTACACAAGAATCTATAAACTAACAAACTTACGTTTATTTTAATATTATCTATTCGTTTATTAAATTGTCTGCTATATTTACTTAGACATGCCGTATATTTAATTAGTTATACTTCTTATCTAAAACAGTAGAGGTTTTACTCGAGATAAACATTTTATTGCTCTTAGAAACGACTGTTGCAAATATCTTCCTGTCCAATCTTATTAAAATTTCAAAAGTCTAATGATCATATCACGTATATGACCCGATTGAAAATAATTAGTTTACTGAAATTTACTGAATTATTAAATGTTTTAAATCTAATTAGTGTTAATATGTATTCAATATTATTAAACGTTAAGCACTGGGTAGGAGTTTAGACTAAGTGGGGGGGGGGGGCTCGAATTTCGCCACCTTGTAATATTTCGCTATGGATTTCAGTATACAATGAAAAAACACAAACTTATAACTCTGTCAAATGTTATCGGTAAAATTATAAGTTTTTGAAAACATTACATCGAATATACAAGTCACGTCCAAAGATAAATATTGTCAAACCAATCGAAGCTATTATTTACTCACTTCCCATGTGTACAGCTCCTTCATTATTCAGGATCATTTGTTGCATTCAAAGTTGCGAGGTTAGTCTTTTGTGAGAATAAATATTAAAAGATGTACAAATTTTCACATTAATGGTTCAGTGACAGCTCGCAACGCCATCTGGCGTGGTTTCGATTCCCCGGTTATACGCGACAATGATTTGATGCCCATGCAAATCGCATGCATTTACAGTACAGTTGCCATTTTCCCGAACAGTGGGAACTTTGCAATCGGACATTAGTTTTACAGGAATATTTAGCAGTTAAAATATCAGTTATTAAATAATACACCTTTGGAGTAAATCAAGTTATACGATACTTAATTCTATACTAGTCAGTGTCATTACTTAATGAGTTGTCATTATCTTGCGAATAACACTGATTTCCTCTTCATAAAATATTGACGGTTTTTCCCCGATAATTCCAACTATTAACCGTTATCTTGAATAGTAACCATAGGTTTTGAAATACCCAGTGTTTCTGGCCAATCTAACATTGATGTAATGAATTCTTTATGTAATGAGTTATTTGCATAAAAAATCCAAAAGTTCCATTAAAATTGACATGCGAATTCTCCACGCAATCACATACACGTGTGGATACGTATTAGTATTTTGAAAAATGATAACTGGACTTTCTTCTATGCGTATCCTATAGTTCCTTTCGGCCAGACAAACTTAAAATATAGACTCATGTTGTATAATATAAGTAAATAAACCATAAGCTAATAGTTCTGTTAGAAATTTATATTGGTTGCAAAAAAGAACCCTAATGATTTTCAACAAGTGTAGGTAATAGCTTCTTGAGTTATTCCCCTTTGCTATGAAATCTTATTAGCGTCATAAAAACTTCAATTATTCTCCGCCTGCTCGGATGACTTGGCTGCCGATGGGGGCAAGTTTAGTTGCCCTGGTAAAAAAATATGTTTTACATCATGTCAGAAAACTATTAGTCAGCAAACGAAGATGTTTATTTTCGTCCAAAATTATAAGTGGCATGGTGTTATAGAGTGTAGTTTATCACCGTTACTAATGATTAATGATTGGGCCATTAAGTTGCTATGATATCGAGTAGACGAAAAGTCTATAACTTTTAATTTGGCGTGTTCGGTAATTTAAAGAGGCTTTATCATTTTAACAAGAAAAAATGCATTGTCAAAAGTCTAAGCACTTGTCTACTGAGAGTAAAATATTTTGAACAAATATCATGTGAACATTAAACGCTTATTGATTAGAGACGGTGTTATTATTAAGGCATCTTACAAACTAGTAATAGCAATAATTTACTAACTTATTTAATCTCCACATTTCTTTAAACACAAAGTTGAACAACACTAAGTAATACCATTTGTTTAAAGTGATTGAACAATGATCATTAATCAAAAATATTACAAGTAACGTAGTTCACCTAGCAGCTGTTTCAAAACTGTGCTGTAATTGTTAGAAAGTTTTGTCTTATTAATGAACGGGTGTCGTAAAATGGAAATGTGCGCGTTGATCAGTAATAACGTAAACTAGTGGAAATTCATTTCCTTTCATGCCGACATCTTTGTGTGCGTGTATAAATTTGAAATACATGTATATTTGAATGATACTCATTAACATCCACGCCAAGATTTCAATTAATATCCAAATAACACCTTTCTGACATTACTTGTGCTTAATTTAAATGGTCCTACGTCAGTGTGTTTCTTTAAGAATTTCCTTACAGATTTATAAGTAAGAATATCCAAATAATCTTCTGCAATTAGTTATGTAAAGCACCATTACTTGCAGTAAAGTGGATTAATTATGAAGCTAGTATTGTAAATGAATAGTGCTGAGTGGTTCTCGCTTTATCTAGATAGGAAATATACTTATCTTAAAGTAGTTAATTCGAGCAACGTGTTCTGATAAACTTATTGACACATGGGATAGCAGAAGGTAGACAGGGGAGTAGATATAATTATGAATGGCGAGAGATCTATTTTCACGGTTTCTGGAAATTGATGATAAAGCGAAACAGTGACAGCGAGTTTTTAGTAATGATCTATCTATTCTACGAATATAAATTTGCTCTCCGTTATGTTCAAACATCACACCAGCTCATCAAGACTTCAATAATACAGTAATACAGTACGCCGGGGGAATACAGACCTGTCTCTGTATATCATTGGCACGGAAACAGGTACATTATTTACCGATGTTATCAGATTGAACTAGCGTATACTAATTACACTAAAACTCACGGCAAAAACATCCCAACATAAACCATGCGTGTATCAATTTACCTCGACCTTCCGATCTCAAATATGTTATTCAACATAAAACATGACCTCTGAGAGAAAAAAACTCAAAGAGAAAATCGATTATCGATAGCCAAGAATATTCTGTCTGCTTATATTACCTTTTTTGTGTCAATTTTAGCTACATCATTACTGAAGGACATTATGTAGAAAATTCTATCATGCTACTAGACGCTTAAAAAATTCAATAACAGGAGTTTGACATCTTTATTTTGTTATGATGAATTCAGACATGACCTTAAATTGATTATTCTGAAATCCTTTGTTTTTGTGTAAATAAAATTCCTGCTTTTGACATGTGCGTAAGCTGTCACCATAAAACAAACCATTTTTTCCATCGAATCGTCTCAAGATGTTCTTTCTCTTTTAAAAACAACCCACTAAATGCGGAGATAAATTCCAGATGAGAATAGGCCTTTGCGATTAAGTCTATTTTTTTACATTTTATTCTGCTTTGGAACATTATTCTCTCGATAAAATTACCATATATGGATTACGTTCTGTATTTTAATTCAACTGTCATAGCTGCACAACGTAAGAATTAATGCGCCATGAATTGACATGAAAAAATACCAATGCATAATAGACGTATAACTGTAATATGACCTTACCTTGAAAGTCGATGATGGCACAAACGAACTCGGATATGGTTAATAAGTGCATACATATGTTATACAGAATAATTACATTAATAAATCTTCTCTTGGATTTCTTTGATGCCTCAAATGTTTCAACAGCTTTACGGAAAGAGGAAATCGTCTGCTCGCTATACCACGTGATAGAGATCCCGCAGTCGAAGTGCACGCGTTGCTATGGCTGGTGATAAAGTAGAAGAATTGCGGTGAGATATAAAAAATGTGGAATAATTGATTTTTGGTAGAGTGACGTGACTATCCAACATTTGAATACAACATTTTTTAAATTTCTAGCTGAAAGCGGCAATTTTCAATTTTGTAGCTAATTTAAACTTGAGTGGGTTATTCGGGCGTTAAACAATTGAACTTCGACGAATATTCAATTATGCCTTTCGCTTGTTAAGTCTAGTAAATTATCCTTTAGGATCTAGCCATGATCGCAGGTTCAAGGGTAAATCATGGCAATGACTTACTTGGGGATTAAGGCCCCTAAAACACATTAGAATTTTAAACAATAGTTAAGATACCCAGTCTTTCTATTCTTGCAGTAACGTAGTAAAGCCAACGCGATTCGAAAACGGTGGTCATACTAATCAACATGAACCGGCAAGAGCGTTTTTGGCCGACAGGGCCTAAATGATTAATTAGTGAGTGATCGGAAAAAAACCTCCAAAGTCTATATAGATGAGCCTAATAATATCTGACATTTGTTGAACATGTGAAAGATCTTCTTTGATAGGCATTTAATAATTGAACATATCAATACACGGTGCAATTTTATGGATACACAATTACGGAGTTTAAAGGGGGTGAATCGCTAACATTTGGGACCCAGAGAATGGGTCACAACGCATATAAAAATGTAATATCCATGTATATAAACTGATTTACATTCAATAGTTTTCGTGTTTGCTCAAATGTCAAATCAGTTCGGTGAAATACGCCAGAATTCTCAATCGAATGGCAATCCCTAGCGCATGGTTATTCCCGTCTACACCGATAGTATAAATGCGCATGCTCTCCAGCTAAGAATATGGCGTTACCAATTGACATGACTTGTGGAATATGTCTATTCCGATCTCGGAACCCCTTGTTACAAATGGCGTTCGAACGCATTCTGTTTATTTTGTCTTAAATATTGGATATTAGAAGCCCATATTTTCCCGTTAAGATCATAACATCAATGTTGATTTAAATTGACAAATGGTTCGTGTTTTCAATATCGAAGCATGTGGATGATAATATGGATAAAGGGTTTCCCATTGACTTTAATGTTTCTATTTGTTATCTATCTTGTTTTGATGTTATTTAAACAAATATTAACTCGTTATGTAATGTTTAAACGAGTTAAACTGTAGTATTTAACTTGTAAACAAAGATATAAACACTTAAACTTTCATATAGATAGTAAATATAATGCACCTTTTCATAAAATACCAATGTTTAATTTAATGATAAGATTAATTCACAAGTAGAAGAAAAATCTTCTCGTTATCTTTCTTTTTTTTTTATCTTATTTCATTGCTTTACTACTTTATTTCTGCAGGTAACTACACCATATGTATAATATGTGTGCCAAATCTGTGAATGAGATATGCAGTATATATATAAAGACTGTACACACGACTTGGTTTATCCTGGCATTTGTTATTAATACACAAGCTTTAATAATATGCTGTCTGTCTTATTGTTAGTCAAATATCACTAGGGTTAGACAAACATAACAATCCTATATCCTGCTTCTATAAAATACATATAGACCTGTCGGATTATATAGAACAGCAGTTCCCATATTTACACCTATGCATGGTTAACGTGGGTGGTATTAGTATTAAGACTATAAGGTCTTAGTTCCATGTGCAAGGCAAGCTTTAGTTAATATTCTACAGTAAATAGTGTAAATCAAAATGGAAAAGTCTCGGACATTAAATCTACATTCGATAAAGATTGTGCTACATTCAATAATCTCCGTAATTCCGATGTGTATCCTGGATACTCTCCGTAGCCGTTTTGTGAAAAGTTATATACACAATACGAATTAGAAACAGTGCTTGATTTATCATTAATATGTCTCGCTTGTAAAATAAAAATAACAACGAAATATGATTCATGTTAAAGAAAACTAACATTAATTTTTGTTAGAACCCAAATTATGCTAAATACATTATATTTGAGGATACTGATGTTCATAGTGATCGCCCTCTTGTTATAAACCATCTTTATAAATACTAAAGTGGGATACAGATGTTTTTGTTGTTGTAAACTAACTTTACAATGTACTTCAGTAAACATTCTTTCTTTAGAAACCAAACTTACAATGTACTTAAGTGGGATAGAGACATTCTTTTTGTTATAAACCGACTTTACACTGTACTAAAATGGGATATGGCGAGTCTGGGATTAAGATGACCGATGTGAGCAATTAAAACAAGACAGTCTAAAACGGATTGAAAAGTCTTTGGAGATCAAGATACTCAATCCAACAGGATTTTATTGCCAGGGTTTGTTTAATCTCACATAAGATGTTATATACCGGTAATGCGAAAAACATGTTGTTGCATACAGCGGAACTCAGCAATTAGGGACCGGCCCATTTTACCCGAGTTTTTCTTAATAGTTTATTTATGATCATGTGAAATCAATAAAATAAGAACTATTGTCTCTATAGCTTACGAATACACCGCTCATGATTCGGCCAATTTAACGGATATCCTTATTTGATGATTTATATATTATTCCTTTCATCATTTATCTTTTATCCTTACATTGAAATAATTGCCCGCTATGATCTCTTTTATTCCATACCCGATATTCAATCCCAGTCATTTACGTATGATGAATTGATATAATTGTATACTTTCTACAGAGACTCGAGGGTGCTAAAATATTAATAGAGTATGGTGATCTATTTGAAAAAAAGCGACGCAAAAATGACTGAAATGGAACACCATATATAATAAAGAGACATGAAATGGGGTTTAACGTCCTATTGTTCTCTGTCAAACTGGGCTAATGAAGGCGGACATACGCCATATAGTGTGGTATGAGAGAAATTTTGTCCGGACGGCGACCCTACGGCCTACACTAATATCGAATTCCAACTGTCAGGGATCTTTTACGTACACGCCACTGAGTACACGAGACCTCGGTTTATCGTCCCACCCGAACGACTAGACAACTGTCCTTGTCAGCACCCCCTTTCCTGCATCACTGACAAGAAGAACTATATCGAAAAATCTGGATGAACTTTCTCGGCCAATGCAGGAATCGAACTCCCGACATCCAGGCTAGGGAGCCAGCGTCTTACCCACTTAGCCACCATGACCCTCTAATAGAGAGATAAATTACAAATTCCTGGCGTTTGATATGGACTAGTCAATTGACGTAGATAGAGTACGCAAGAGCAAGAAGTTGAACGTTATTTATATGGTGTTTATGCCCTTCGATATATCGAACATTAAGGACCTACGTATTCGAGAAAGGTAAATTTATTTTACTGTAAAACTTGAGCACGTGGCGCAGTTCGCTTCGCAAATATCAAAGTTATTTAAGGTAGATTTGCTCTTCATATGTATTTATATTATATGTTGAAGTAATGTGGGTTCACCTGTTCAAATAGGAATATTGGATACAAAGTGATGAGATAATATCAATAAACAATAGTATCTGGTTATCAGAAAGGTGTATCCCGATGTTACCTTTTATAAGATACTAGTACAGCCTTTACTATATTTAAAAATGTCTACCGTTGTTACACCCTTCTTATACGTAATTATCCATTCTTTTATTACATCTAATGTTTAATATGTTCGTTATTACAGTAGCAATACTGTAATAATCATACTTCCATTCCTGATTACAGTCACATAAAGCCGTTGAAGGCTGTGCCTTTGTGACCTCAGAAAAGCATTACAGCGAATATTGTTTCCGATTTTATCGACATATCTTTCTTTTGAAAATTCAAATCTCAAATTTCAACAAAACACATCTGCTCGTTACAATGTTATCTATAATAATGTCGTGAAATAGGTGGTATAAGATGAGATGTTTCGAAAGAGTAAGCACACATGGTCTTTACACTTGATTTTTTTAAGTAGTGGCTACTGGGTAGATCATAATGTTGTTGTTGTTCTTGGTGTTTAACGTCCGCTTCCACCGAAGGTGATATCGCAGACAAGTCTTATTTTTGATTTTCATTATCTTAGCGCACGCGCAGGGGTCTTTGCTGTGGGAGGAAACCGGAGTGCCCGGAGGAAACCCACGAGGTTGAGAAGGAGCCCCTATCTCCATGCCACATACGCTCACACCAGGGCTCGAAACCACAGCCGCAAGCCAGAGGTGACCGGCCAGCTAGAGGTCGAAGCGCGGCACTCTAGACCACTAGGCCATCCCAACTCATAATAGTAAGAAACTCCTTTTAACGCAGAAGCTTGGAATCAAACCCACGCTAGTGGGCTCAACGATCGACCTTATGTTCTAAAGCCCGTTCTAAAGCAATTTAACCCTCCTATATACAAACACCCTTTTCTACTAAATGTCTGTCTGTTCTAATTGCATTAGAGTAGATTATTGTAAAATTTCAATTTATACCCGTCTCTACAATATACTCGAGGGTATTGAAATATAAAGGATTCAATTCGTTGCAAAACAATTACCTATTGACCCGTCTTTCATTATTTAGTTTTCTGTTGTATTGTCGTTTCCTAGGTGACTAAAACGATACTCTAAGTTAATAGATGGAACATCCTAGCCTCAAGGCACAATACGTTCTCAAGAGGGAACCAGTTTTTCACTGATGTATATAAATTCCCATAAACACTTTTCAAAAACCGGTCCATCTTGAAATCTTATAGCTACTCTCTTCAAACTCTCTTCTCCATGTTACAGACAAAACTTGTCTTATCTTCAAACTTACAACACATCCCATTGCTTTAAGACATAGATTTACTGTTTTCTCTACTGATAACAACAACATCTTAGACATGTATTTTCTACATCAATACCACAGAAGATTCTTGACCCAAAACTCTTACATCAGATGTCTCCCAGGGTTTTGTTTTTAAATTGCAGTCTAAAGTAGAAATGTGTGTATATCCATCGGTGTACCCCAAACCCATTTTCTATAGCTATAACCCACAGTTTAATGGTCTTCCCTATGATTTCACGTAATTTAATGTAATAGCTTATCCATAATTCCATAACGATGTGCTGCCCAGCGGCTCTAATGTATTTTGTTTGATATAAAATAATATTAGCATGCATCGCTACAGGGTGTGGGTATTATTGATACCGTATCATTAAACAATAATTAGAAACACGAACAAAATTATAGAAACATCAATGGAAAATATTATGTAACTGAAAGGGGTCAGCATGACGAAGATGTCATGCATGTCATACATTTGCTTTGATTGTACATAATAATATAGAGTATTGGTTGGCAATGAGGTTATAAAAGTTGAACTAAAACAAAGATTTTCAACCTAATTCAATAGCATGACTTAAAACTATCTTCACATGTTCCCATTTATGTCACTGGAGAAAAAAGTTTACTTATTGTTACATTACGTATAAGTATCACGTTGAGATATTGTTATTAGCTTCAAAATAGATTTGTTATTGTTGTATGATTTAATACTTTGAAATATTGTAATAATTTAGTTATTGTTGTATATGTATTACATGTATATGTAATTATAACTTTATAATATTGTAATAGTTTAGTCATTGTTGTACAAGTAATAGGTGTAAGTGTCCTTTGAAAATGTCGTGAAATTATAGTTATTGGTGTAATTTTTGTCAAGTGTCTCTTTGTAATGGCTTAGTTATTGTGGTATATGTATAACCTTATAATATTGTAATGGTTTAGTTATTGCTCTACATGTATCATATTGTAATAGTTTAGTTATTGTGGTACATGTATTAAGGGTAAGTGTCTCTTCAAAGTTTAAATGTTACGTTGAAATGCTGTAATGCTGTAATAGTTTACTTATTATTGTACAAGTATTAAATGTACGTGATACTTTAGTTATTGATGTGTTTACGTGTATTAAGTGAAGTGTCAGACTACAATAGTTTAAATAGTGTTGTAAACCCACGTATTAAGTGAAGTGTCAGTCGATATAAGTGGTCTACAAAATGTGACAGGTAATAATTATTATCACATTCATCTTATTGTTTCTATAGATTATTAAGTCAATATTGGTATCGATCGTCTAGCCATGAGGAGCTCTCACACTTCTTAATGGTAAAAATTAAATATCTTTTCATTTAAATAATAAAATATTGCCGATAAACTACATGACTAAATTCAACACCACATTTACAAGCTTCTACAACAAATCCTCAAATAGGGTTTAACGTCCATTCGGCACAAACTATGTCATTTCGGGACTAAAGTATGGTTCAGTATTATTTCATTAATTCGCTTGTGCGTTGGTATCTTTGGCAGTGGGAGGAAATCGAAGGAAGAATTAAGTAAGTTTACCTTTAATTCTGATGTGCTTTCTTGTTATAACCGTATGGAACTGTTTTAGGGTTTTCTAACGCTTCGTGTGACACAGTCCAAACTCCGGGAATAATGACTAAATTATCCCAGTTGGTACTATACGTTTACTTATTAAGCTTCAATTTATTGCACTATTAGTACAATTTGTTGTTTGGGAACCCAAGGAATATATTAGTCATTAGGTAATGATTAGCAGATTAGACTACCAATTGGACATACGCCATCGGAGCGTCATTTACACATTACTGGGGTATATAGATTATATATTAAAGCTCGACCTAAGACAATAAATCATATAGCTTTATTTATATCAGAGATTTCATATTCCAAATTATATTCCTATTGATTCTAAAATTTACAGTTGAACAAGCATATATATATAGCTTGTCGCTCCCGAGACCTTGTTAATCTGAAGACAATTACACTATTTGTAGACAATAATATAATATTATAGATAATAATATCATATTGTAAATATTATTGTACGCAATATTATCATATTCTTGACAATATTATCATATTCTTGACAATATTATCATATTGAAGACAATATTATCATATTGAAGACATTATTATCATATTGAAGACATTATTATCATATTGAAGACATTATTATCACAATATTATCATATTGAAGACATTATTATCATATTGAAGAATATTATCATATTGAAGATATTATTATCATATTATTGAAGACATTATTATTATATTGAAGATATTATTATCATATTGTAGATAATATGATTATATTGTAGAATATCATACCACATTGTAGATAATCATACCATATTCTAGAAAGGCCTGTAAAAGTCGATGGTTTCCATTTATATTTCTACATAGTCACCTACGATTTGAACACACTTTTGCCAACGATGTTGCAAGGAACGGATGCCAGTCACCTTTAAAAAGTTGATCACAGCTTACATGATGTTATCATTACTCGGAAAATGACGACCAACTAGTTCCTTTTTCATTTTTGGTTTCAACAAAATCTGGCCAAAAAGGTCTCGGGAACTTCATTGTCAAGACTGTCTCTCTGTCACGCTTTAATTTCTTTACCGTGGAAAAAGAAAGGGCGTCAACCCCTAAAGGGGAGATCATGTCTGAATGTATCTTGTTAAGCTTAGTAGCTTAAGTTGTTGTCCCATTTCTGGTGAATTCAATGGGTAGGTTCACAAGATGGTCTGGTACGAAGACCATGATTCATTCAATTGTACTTGTTGGTGGCAAAAGTTAGTTTTAACCTAATTGATCTATCTTATTCAGACTTTGAACTTTTTCAGCCAACCCTCGTGTCATAATTATAAATAGCAGATTTAATATGGATGTTGAGATTAGAAATTTCGATCCATACTATCTACCATCCGCTTTTCAAACTGATGCCACCTTGCAAAATACAAAATAAAGAAAGATCCCCACTCCATTGCCACTCTACACAACCATCTTTTCTTCATTACTTAATTTTATAAAATAAAAATCCCCCACCTTCTCAGGTGTGACATTTGAACGTTAAAACTAAATCTCTACATTTCTTAGTCACTTTTCTCCATTTAATTCTTAAATACGCGATTCACTACATCAAATATGTACACACTGTTTCTACAGGGTATCTTGATCTTTTTAACTGAGAACTAAGATTAGAAGAAGCCAATATATAGAGAATATAACAGTAGGAGACCGCCATTAAACTGAGGTTGAATCGAATTTAAAGAACAATATTGTAGTAGACGGTAATCAATGGGGAGGGGAACTGAACAATACAGCTGAGTGGGCAGGAAAGAACATGGAGGGTGTTTAACACCTCGTCTGCACGCACAGTTGGGGATGCGGTTGCTATTTGCCAGAAAAAATTCTTTGGCAATCGAATTTTTTTAGAATGAATCAATCATAAACTAGTAAACAAGTTTTCCACAAAGCTTCACTGATGTTTGTGCCCGAATAATGGAAATACATAACACGAAAAATGGACCGTTCTTGATAATCAAAAAGTTTCGTACTGTCCTAAACTATTTCTAGTTTTCAAGTGTTGCCAATTCCTTGTTAGTTCTGATTTTCCAGATGACTTATCAATGACATTCTAGATTAACGAAAGTCTTAAGATAGTATGGCTTATTTTATCACTCGGACCTAATTGACAAATTGATTTTTTTGTCTTGGGTGAATCCAATATGTCTCCATAAAGTTTTTCTTCCATAGAATAATGTAAACAATAAATCATAATAGTCGTGTTCCCTTCATTTAACAAAATAATACATTATACTGATAGGTGAAATGCCGACATCTTTACATAGAATAACGTTACAGCCATATTTCTTACGCATGTCCACTCCGTCCACTCAATTCTTGAAAGGCTAAATATACCCCCCTTTCCTCTTAGTTAACCATACATTATGCAAGAGTTAGGTCTGTTTATTGTAGGTCTCACTTTAGGCCTGAAATGTTATCTAAACTATTACCCCCACCTGCTACTCAACGGTCATTGATGATTAAATCAAAAAATGGATAATCGAGACTGTTTTTTTTTTTTATCGCACCGACTTTAGTAATGATGATCAAGTCTAGGCCTAAAATTCAATGGTTAAATTCTCGGTTCAGGGTGGATCAATTTGAAATTTTAATCAGGAATTGGCCGTTATTTTAACCAGTTTTTAACTATTATAGTGAGAACTGCTATCGACGCGAACACAGTCACCGCCCCACTTGTATCAAATTAATCTGCTAAGAAAGACTAGAAGCGATGGGTATAAATGTTCTAGAAATGTTAAGATCCTTGTCTAGTGCAAAACGTGTTGGCTTTATTGAACAAAACATAACATTATAATAATTGGTGACAAACACAAACAACTTGATGCAGAGTTGCCATGAAAGTTAGTTAATTCTTAATAAAAGGGGTGTGTCGATACTAATAACTAAATGGAACCTTGACGGGAATGGTACTTTAACATATTGGAAATGTAAAGTCATGTCCTTGAATATAATCAAATATTACCCACACACAATCCTCTTGTATTCACCGCTTGACAACATCTTCTAAAACGGTTTAATTTCTGACTTTCAATGCTAAATTATCATTGAATTAATGTCTACTTGATCGCCGCTTTCTGTTACGTCCTGTCTTGTAGATCGACCCCTTGCGTTAAATACTCTTTAATCAATTCATTAATAATATAACCAGGAATCTTTAATTTGTTCGATTTATTGAGTGGTTTATGGTGTGTATTTATATCAAAGTGATGCTTATTTATGATAGAATAAGTATAGATAAGATGATGTATATGGAGGGGGATCCTCGCCAAAACTCTCAATTTGTGAAAATACATATGTCGTTTTGTGAAAGTACATTTGTTAATTTGTCAAAATACAAAATACATTTGTTGATTTGTGAAAGTACATTTGTTAATTTGTCAAAATGCAAAATACATTTGTCGATTTGTGAAAATGCATTTGTTGATTTGTCATACAACAAAAATACATTTTTTCATGTGTGAAAATACACCTGTCGAACCTACAAAGCACAAATTTTGAAATAACACAGCTTAACTTTATAGTTTCCACATATGTAATTTCAACATTTGTATTTTCAAGATATGTAATTTCAACATTTGTAGTTTCAACATTTGTAGTTTCAACAGTTGTATTAACGACACTTGCATTATCGAGCCTTGCATTAGCAAGCCATGCATTAGCGAACTATGACCATATTTGGGTTGATGACGTTGATCATTATGGAGGGGGATCCTTGCCAACGATGCTGCAAGGCCTGGATGCCGGTCAGGAAGAATTTCTTTTATTTTTTATCCCCTCCGTCATCTTAACTAAGAAAATGAGGGCTGACAAGTTACTTTTGTGTTAGGGTTAGTCCTTTCAGTGGCATATACTCTTTCAATTAACATTAGGTGACACTAGAGTAGGAGCCCAGAGGGTCGAACCTAGACGAACGAGGTACCAATATCTGACCATATATATAGGCATCTACATACTAACCTGGGATGCACAGAAGTGGGCGTCTGTCGGGCCCAGTCCATGGGTGTGACCCTGGTGACCCCTATAATGACCCCCAAAATGGGTTAAACTCATACATTCGAGGTACCGGTCAAAACCAATCTTAAATGAAAGAATACACTCAACTGAGTACGAAATTGCCCATAACAGACGATTTTGGCCTTGGGACTGCCCAAACTGACACCCCAAATATGACCCCCATCCTCCCTGGGCGGCTTAAAAAAAAAGGGTTATATTCATACATTCGAGTTATTAGTAGACACTAATGTTAATTGAAAGAGTATATGCCGCTGATTACGGAATTGTCCATAACAGACGATTGGGCCCATGGAATGGCCCAAATTGGCGCCCTAAGACGATGGGGCCATAAATTCGCGGTACCGGTCAAAACCAACTCTAAATGAAAGAGTACATCTCACTAGGTACGAAGTTGCCCATAACAGACGCTTATGGCCCTTGGACGGCCCAAATTGACACCCTAAATATGGACCGCAGAGCCGAAGGGTCAAAAATAGGTTATACTCATATATTCGAAGTATCAGTCAAACCAATTTTAAATGGAAGAGTACATCTCACTGAGTTTGAAATTGTCCATAACAGTTGGTTTCGGCCCTGGGGGCCAAGCTGACACCATAATATCGACCCCGAGGCTCGAGAAAAATTTATATTCACACATTCGAGGTATCAGTTCAATTTAATTTTAAATAAAAGTGTTCATCTCGCTGATAACGAAATGACCCATAAAAGATGATGGTTCAAACTGACAAAATGCATAAAATGGTATTGTGATGCGAGATTGAAGCAGACTTTTGACACCAAGAAAGTATAATCATGGACAGGTGCAGAAGAGTAGGACGTTAACCCTCATTTCATTTCATTTCATTTCATAAGAACTGCACCTGTAGTGTTAATATTGTTTTCATACCAGACCATCTTGTGTGTGATAAACCCATCAGGAATCACCAGAAATGGACAAAACTGGCTATAGGGCAGCTATCAAATACCTACCACTGAAAGGATAACCCTAGTACAAAAGTAACTTGTCAGTCCTCATTTTCTTAGTTAAGATGACGCCATTTCAGCTATGTGAAATTTTTTAGGGGGAGGGGATAAAAAATAAAAAATATTCTTCCTGGCCGGCATCCAGGCCTTGCAGCATCGTTTGCAAGGATCCCCCTCCATAATGATCAACGTCATCAACCCAAATATGGTCATAGTTTGCTAATGCATGGCTTGCTACTGCAAGGCTCGATAATGCAAGTGTCGTTAATACAACTGTTGAAACTACAAATGTTGAAACTACAAATGTTGAAATTACATATCTTGAAATTACATATCTTGAAAATACAAATGTTGAAACTATAAAGTTAAGCTGTGTTATTTCAAAATTTGTGCTTTGTAGGTTCGACAGGTGTATTTTGACACATGAAAAAATGTATTTTTGTTGTACGACAAATCAACAAATGCATTTTCACAAATCGACAAATGTATTTTGCATTTTGACAAATTAACAAATGTACTTTCACAAATCGACAAATGTATTTTGTATTTTGACAAATTAACAAATGTACTTTCACAAAACGACATATGTATTTTCACAAATTGAGAGTTTTGGCGAGGATCCCCCTCCATTATTTTGTATTTTGACAAATTAACAAATGTACTTTCACAAATCGACAAATGTATTTTCACAAATTGAGAGTTTTGGCGAGGATCCCCCTCCATAGATGTATACTTATATCTATAAGATTAATATTTACTACCATTAAATATACTATAGAAGATGATGTATACCACCAATAAGTAAATAATATGTTTGCTTGTATTCCGAGACCCATATTACCGTCTATGTAGGGTATCATTTAATGATGAATGAACCACCATTCACCTTTTCACAATAATCAACAATTGCCTTGGCCCCAAGATACTGAGAACGTAAAAGCTCGAGTCAGACACGGCAATAATGATTTCCCTGTAAAGATAATGGCGTGATTATAGAATATAGATTTATTAAACCTTCTATTCATAGCTAGAAATCAGACATGTCTATCAGTATGAATAGAGATATCTATGTAATATTTAGTGGTGGGATGTATTTGTGTTATTGACATGAGGTAATTTATCTTTTCTAGACTAATAAAGAAAGCTATTCCTTAATATTGAATATTCTTGTATATATGCCATTTAAAACTTTACAGACAAAACGATCTATAAAACGTTATTATAGATATATTAAACATCGGGCGTTATCAAACTGTTTCACAGTGATGGTGCGAAAACCTTTTAACACCATGATCTCAAACTCACGTGTTGTTTTATTTTAGTGGACACGCTATAATGACATCACTATTTAGACTAATGTTTAATATCATCGATAAATCGAACTATAAACATCCACTTTTATAATCAAAAAATGATGGCGACGACAAATAAAAACTTAGTCAAGCTTTAAGAATCATAAAATGGTTACCGTTACCCCCTTCCCGGTAGTCCCAGGAGTTGGGTTTTTCATGTGGTTGATTATCCAGTATCAAGTAAGAGTATAAACAAACATCATTCGTAACGATTCCTATGGCCCACGAAGAGAGAATTTTACAATTTAAAAAAATAGAGTGTTAAATACTGAACTGATATAAAACCAACTGGATTTTTTGAAATGGCATTCTTATATTATTTTCATGGGCGTCATCATTTTGTTTTAGAACTAATTACCCTGCTTAGACTATGTTTATGATAATGTAAAAGACCGGATAATCTAGGCAATGACCTATTATTTTCAAATGTTGACAATATCCAGACTAATCCGTAGACAATTTCTTGTGAATCAGTTTGATATGGTGTATTCGCAGCTGTCTGTGATTGTTATTATGGTAAATGCCTACTTTTAAAGACATGGTTCTTCCAGGTTAAACATGCCACTCATATCAACCCCAAAAAGTATAGGTATCTGGAAGCATGAAACACCATACATGTATTATGTTGATTGAGTCCATAATAATAATTGGCAGCTATCAGAATACAATGGCAACATCAGAAACAAAGCGCATGCGTGCAAGGTTTAAACCATAGCTCCAGTTGCCGAAATAGTGGTGGATGTCGCCTACGAGGTCACCCTGAGCCTGTCCTTTGGATGAAATTCATATTGGGCATTTCACTGCAAAGAAATTGTCTCTCACCCTAAAATGCTGCGTCGACCCTATTTTGTGGAAGTGGACGTAAAACTCCAGGAACAAAAGAACCAAAACGCACGAGGCCTTGTTTACCGTGCCACCCTCGAACCAAATATTAATTATAGCATTATCATGCTTTAAGTAAAAGTAAGGAAATGACATCGATGTAACGTTGATAATAATGACCTGTTTTCAGATGTCAGACGTAATTCCCATTTTAATTATGTTAAAGAACTCGATTCCAATTCCAATATTTCCCAGGAGAAAAATTGCTTGGGTTGGTTCCACAATATGTAGAAGATAGTTATACCATGCCACCGTAGAAATGTCATCAGTTCACAAGTACCGACCACTTCATGTGATTCAATGTACATGTATTTTTTCTTCTGGGTAATCAAACTAATGTAAAACATATTATCCTGCAGCTACATTTGGTGAAAGTTGCCATTAATGTTATTTCTAAACACGTCACATTGCAGGTTTGTTCATGGACACTATATCGAGATGATACAATGTATATTTCGCTGCTTTGAACCATACTACTACCAGTCGCAGGCAATCAGAATTGTTATAGCCATTTTAACCACGCACGTTTCGGGAGTTTGATTGCCGAATGCGCTGTATCATAAGGTGTGACATTAAGTCCACTGAAGGGTTTTAGAATCCTCGGTTGTACGTGACAAGGGTCGTTTTCTCCTGGTTCTCTATGTCCTCTGGTTTCATACCACTGCTGAAAACCTCTACGCGCAAACATTTATTGAAATAAAATTGAATCAGTCCCGAAATGACCTTGTTTGTGTTGCGTAGACGTTAAACCCATTCATCGCTCTCTCGTTCGCAGATATCCTTCAAATTACTGTCTATGATATTATACGATGAAATGCAATAAACTATAAGGTAAATGTCGCTGCTCTATACAGTCTTGACGACTACCGTAGTGAATGATCTGGCGTGATTTGGGATTACGAAAAGCACCAAGTGCCAGATTCAGTCGCAAATTGGTCCCATGGGGTCCCTGATTGTTAAAGTGAGAGTAAGATCAGACCATTTTAGTTTAGTAATATTCTAACCGAACATCACCTAGTAACAGATGGGGTGGGGGCACAAAAGTTTTACTGAAAGGTATAGATTGGGGTATGGACGTCGCAGACTCCCGGAAACGAAGGTTTAATACCCCGAACACTCGCCGACACCAATAGCATCATTTGTATCTATTAGTATCATTCAAGGCTTACACATAAGATATTCATATCGTGTGCTGAAAATATCATTTATTGTTTCGACAGAACAAGTAATGCTCCCTGTGGATGTTGTTCCATATTTTTGATAAGAAAGACTGTATTTTTACTTCTATTTAATTTAACAAGCGTGAACTTGAAACAAAATATTATGTCAATCATTCATACACCCTAACCAAACATATTCAATTCAAAGGTAGCTTTAATTACTTTTACTCCACAGTAATCACAAAATAATTTCATTTATACTGAACGAAGCTGTCATTATTCTCTCGAAAACTGTTGTACACAGTACACATATTCAGACTGAAGATAAAATATCGATTATATACAACTATCAAACAGTTTTACTGATTAAACAAATAAATACAGAATGACAATTAAAGGACTTAGAAGTTAAATTATATTCTGATAAATGATGTAGGAATTGATTAACGTCGGATTTTATATTATCAATTTCTTGTAAAAAAAATTGTCAATTAAATTGCAGTTTAAACAAATCAACCAGGGCGACACGTACAATTATAAATAATGGTCTGAATTATGGATACTGGCCAATTTTTTTATTTCCTGGAATCTCAATGCGCTTTCTATTATATAGTTTAAAAACCTTGACTCGGCTTGAACTTCGTGGTAATTTTTAGTCTTGATTGCACGAACTGTTGCTGAATATAGAATGAAGGTGGATTATGTTGAGTCTTTATTTGATATTCTGTTCGTGAATTTCTTCATTTATTCGCTATTTACTTGCATCGATTTCCCCTTAAATTCTGGTAACTTTGTGTGCATTTATTTCTATAGATAACAAGTCTAGGTCAACTAAGGATTATCTATACATGATCCATTGTTAAGATTATCATGACTTTAAGCTCAACTTCTGATTGCTTATACTTGGTGTCGTGTTATGAAAATAGTTTATTGCGATCTATAGAAATATTCACTTAATACACCAATGCTAAAGACACGCTGTATTAAAGTAAGACAACCAGTCAGCTGAATTCGACCATCATAAAAATTTTGATTTAGTTAATATTCGTACTCATGAACTGGAAATCAATAAGGGAATAAAACGGTTGCTTTAATACTTTACAATACATGATTGGGATAACTTAATTGTATACATTAAATTTGGATAAGTTAGCCAAGGGTTTGGCATTAGTCTCTTCTAGTTCATCAATTTGCTTAATCGACGCCCACTGATTTGTATTACATGTACATGTACTTTTATAATTTCAATTTGCGGTCCATGTTTTAAAAATGGTAGGGCAATGTTGCTTTGGTGACTGTGGGTATTATTGGCTCTATCTGTAAAATTTAGTTTGAAGGAACAAATCGGAATATATTATATATTTTATTTGCTTAGTGCTGAATTTAATACCCAATTCATGATATTAATTTAGAAGTTGTGTGAAACGAAAACATTATATCCCAGGTCTTGTGTAACATTGTATTGAGATTAGTTCATGTTATCAAGAGCCCAAATGGGTTTAATCACCCACTTGTGATTATCAATAATTTCACTGTCTTTTCGACATTTTATATAATATTACTTTAAATTTCTTCTTTCAAGGTCCCACTGTAACCTCTAGATTTATTTTTCGTATTATTTCCCGGCAATTCCTCGGGGATGCAAATACAACTTATATTCCTAAATATAAGATTATGACGAACCATAGGGACTTTATTGAGACTTTGGTGCTGTGATATCAGATTTATTATTATGCACACGACCAAAAGAAAAACAAAACGTCAACTATTAATCCAATGCATCAACGATATAATATGATTCGTGATGTGTAAGTTAATGTTCAGTGTATCAAGCAGTTCACTAAACGCCCATTCAGTGGAACACGACGTGGTCTGAATTACAACTAATGTGATGGTGAGTTCAGCTAAATTTGGTCACATCGCAATCAAAGTGAGATTGTTCATGAACTTGACAATATCCGTCGGACTATGGAAATTACTACTTCCTTTGCTCTGGTCAGTTCGTGTAAATCCAGTTTTTGGATTTCAATAGTCCTGTATCAGGGGGCATGATGTTTTTTCGGTATTTTTTACATTTCTTCGTAGGATACCAATGAAAAATTTTGTCCATTTTAGAAAATAATCATTTAAAAAAATGAGAGATTTCTGAAGCCCAAATTAAATGTGGTATTCAATAATGCAAGTAGAGCATTAGATCTTCCAGTTTTTCCTGTAATAAATTGTTCCAGTAATGTTGCCACTAATTAGCTGTTAGTTAGATATGTCTGGATAACATAAATGTCCCTTGTTTCAAAAATGTTATATATAATCTAAATGCCAAAACCAGTTCCAAGCTGTTAAATACTGTTTCATTCTATCTGATTTTTATTTGACTGTTCTAATCTACATATAAATCTAACGCAGCGGTTATTTATTGAACTATAACGTACAGGGACGTGATTTAACATTAGGCAATTAGCCATCACAATACAATTTGCGCATTGGGATACGATTTGAACGTAAGAAATACATCAGTCATTGTAACATGCTTAAGGGTGAATCTTGCGTTTTGATTGGTTAATTAGACACTGTTTATTGGACAATAACACCCCTCTGATTTAGAAAGACCACTGCGTATTAATATTATGCGTACTACTTAAATGGCGATAACCACAATGGAGAGAATCAATTTTGATCTTGGTACATGAGATGAAATACTTGGAGATATGTCCGAACATGAACTTAAAACACCAACCCCCTTGGCAGGTATCAGCTACAAACAACAAAATATACAATAATCTAATACAAAAAAAACACATTTTGGTTTAAAAAATACTTTTAAAAAAATGAAGTGAGAATTTTTTTTGTTTGTGTCTATACTCATACTGCTACTATAGCAACCAAACGATAAACGAGCCAAATCCAACGAGAGCAGCCTGTTATCCTGTTACGTCATGGCGTCTCATTACGTCAAAATTGATTTTTTTGATTTTTACGTCATTAAAACCGATTTGCAGTTAGACGAATTTTAAAGTTTACACAATAAAAATAAGTCCTTTTAAAATCGAGAAAAATAGCATGTTACAATGTCGATAAACACCTCCTGTTTCGCATTTAGAGGGGTGTTATTGTCCAATAGACATGTCCTGAGATTTTACATTAGAACCCGCGACGCTAACGCGTCTTGGGTCCTAATGATCTCAGGACATGTCTATTGGACAATAACACCCCTCTAAATGCGAAACAGGAGGTGTTTATCTCCTAATTGTAGCCCAAAATGGAAATTTCGTGGATTCTGATTGGTCGAAAAGTGGCGTCGAATGAGTATAACAGTCCTCTAAATTTCCTAGGCGACTCACTGCGAATGAATATTTTGTGAGTGCTAGACTCTTGTTTGCAGTGGCCAAAACTTCTACACCTCAAAACTTTATTCCAGGAAATCTTCATGATTTTCTTTTGTATGTCATCAACAATGAAATTCAACCATTGGCTTATTGAAACACACACCTGAAACACACAAAAAAATAAAGTTAGTGAGTGTATCAGAAAGATAATAGGAAAATTTCATTTCAAGGTTGGTCTGACTATAATGGTTGCTATGGTCCTTCTGTCATAATCAGACTGGTCAAAATCGAAAAGTGAATAAAAATACTACTATTTACTGAACTCCGGTGGGACCCTAAATAACTGATGGTGATATAATTTAAAAGTCGGACTGATTAATACTGATATGAATAGGACAGAGACTAATTTCCATACAGGATTTTGTAGCGAAGAAAAACATCACACCGTCGAAATGACAACGTGGTACAGTTTTCAAACAAGCATAGCAACCGCATGTGTACGCTACACAGCATGTATCTACACAGTCGCCCGAATGTATGGACATTTATCAAACGTGATATGCAATTTACTTCGAACCTAGTTACCGCCGAAGTTCAAAATCTTTTAAAAAGTACATAATTACACTTACGATTTCTGTTTCCGATCTTCAAAATAATCGCAGAGTGACCTCCCTTTCCAAACAGACACAAATAACCAGTCGCTCAGTGAACCAAATAGAACGGAAGAGCGTGTTATTTTATTACGTAACGGATATTTTCATTACGTCAAAATTGTTTTATTTGGTTTTTACGTCACATAAACCAGAAAACGACCGCCAGCAATCGCGAAAGAAAGAGTCCCATTAAAAATGTTAAATATTTTGGGCTACAATATCGATAAACACCTCCTGTTTAGAATTTATCGGACTGTTATTGTCCATTTGATACCGCTTAAATTTTTCATTAGAGGCGCTCGATCGCTGGCCTCTAATTAGGGAAGGATTGACAAATCAGAATACAAATTGGACAGTAGTCATTAAGGTGCGATTTACACATTAGTACGGTAAATAAATTATATATTAAAGCTAGATCTATAACGTATATAACATAAATAACATAATAGATATCGTCACGTCATTAAACGACATTGATGTTTCGTTTCCCTGGCCTTTTCATTTTATCAGTCAAAAGCTCAGACAATAATAAGATCATCTAGGTTTATTTATATTAGAGATTCGCATTCCTCGTTGTATTCCCGTTGATTCTAAAATTTTGACATGCCGAAGGTTGAATAAGTGTGGTAAGGGGTTTATTAAAAAAAAAAATACAGTATGTGTCGCGCCTCAGATCTTTTTAATCTATAGATAAAATACCATACTGCAGACAATAATACCATACTTCTGACAGAAATAAATTATCGTGACAGTAGTGCCATATTGTGGACTATAATGCCATACGGCAGACAATAACACCATATTGTAGACAAAAGTACCACATTGTAGATAATTATGGCGTATTGTAGCTAGATAATTATACCAGATTGTAGATAATTAAACCATATTATAAATAATAATACCATACTAAAAATCATCATTCAATTTTGTTCCAGCAGATAATGTTGCTGGCTAAGATAAGACCATTCCTTTGTGTCTCTATTGAAAACTATTAAAGATCAATTTCTACATTCCCCGGGGAGGTTTTTGGAGGGTTTCATTTAACAATATCTAAAATATCCACAGAAAGCAATCACTGTTGTGGCTTTGAAGAACTTTTGAAGTTAAATCTTTACATTTCCTAGTCAACTTTCATGTTTCTTTATTTAATTCTAACCGCGCGATTCATTAAATCAAATATGTACACGCTGTTTCTACAGGATATCTTGATTTTTTTAAATTGAGAACTAAGATTAGAAGAAGCCAATATATAGAGAATGAAACAGTAGGAGACCGCCATTAAAACTGAGGATGAACTGAATTAAAAGAATAATATTAAAGTTAAAAGATTCGGTGGGGAACTGAACAGTACAGCAGTCAATGGGAGAGAAAATGTAGGTTATTAACATCTCGCCAATAATTTTGCCAACATTTGGCAACGTTACCAACATTTCGGGTTTCAACCGGAAAAGTTTCGACATCCGTATTAGACCACAACTGGATTTTAGCTACATCACCATTATCTCCCACCCCAGAAGCTTTTTTTAAAAAAAAATATTTGTCTGCCGGAAACGTGTTCTCTCTGCATTATAGAAGACAGAGCTGCGAGAGGCAATTCCTCAACTCGCCATGCAACCGGTAACGGTGAACTCTCCTACCTATCTACCTATCCTTACTCGTTAAATTCACAAACAGACATTGAGTCTCAAAATCTGGCCCATGCGTTCCCAAGGCAACTGGGCGACCCTATTGAACGTATCAAGCCTATACTCCTCGTAGTGTTTCGTTTGATGAGACTTAATCCATCTCAACACTACCGGTATGAAAGCAAACCCGCTTAACAACCAATACCTAACTGCGAAACAATAGCTCCAAATGTGTTTATATAACGTTACTTCATGTCCTAATTAACCAGTGCATAGCAGAATATTGCAGAAAACTGAAAAATGGCTACCGTATAAACAATACTGATTGGAGTCGAACAATGCTTAAATCACTGTCAAAAGTTTTGGAGAAGACCCCATCTTAAATTAAGATCCAACCTCGCGGGTTTTCTCCGGGTCCTCCGGTTTCCCCCCATTGTTTCGCGCCAGCATATGTTAGTCCTGAAGAAATCTAGTTTGTGTCGAGTGGACGTTAAACACCATTTCTCTCTCTGTCTCTCTCTCTCCTCTCTGTGTCTCTCTCTCTCTGTTAAATTAAGGGCTGTCATGTTGCTCTACCCATGAGCGATTTCATTGAACGGGAAGAATAGATACACTCCCTCAGCAGTTCAAGTATCAGAAGTCAATGGCCGCACATTTGGGAACCTCTGGCTTAGACACACGTTTCTTGTTGACTCAACAGAATACCCCAGATAGTCATAAATCCGGAAGCTACCGATCCTCGAAATTTTTTTATTTGACTTTGGTTAATCCTATTCATATTCATAAAGGTTTTTCTTCTGGAGAATAATGTAAACAACAAATAATATTAATTATACTCATAGGTGCAATTTCGTTTTTAAAACGATGCACTTATGTTTAAGTTAAGATTTACGCTTCTCAGACGTTCCGCTTCCTCAGTCAACATGCTCAAATTTCTAAAAAAAAACCTACTGTCTTGAAGATCGACCCCCTGTGTTAAATACTCTTCAATCAATTCATCAATAACATAACCAGGAATCTTTAATTTGTTCGATGAATTAAGTGATTTACGATGTTTATTTATATTAGAATAAGTATATGAAATATACTATAGATGATGATATATACTATCAGTAAGTAAATAATATAGACGATGATCTTTATTATAATTTGTGGTATAATCGTCATGATAAATGAGAAAAAAAACCTGCTATTCACCTTTTCACAATAATCAACAATTGCCTTGGCCCCTAGATGCCGAGAACGTAAACGCTCGAGTCAGACACGGCAATAATGATTTCCCTGTAAATATAATGGCGTGATTATAGAATATAGATTTATTAAACCTTCTATTCATAGCTAGAAATCAGACATGTCTATCAGTATGAATAAAGATATCTATTACTTAAAGATATGCTATCAGCCCGTTCAATCGTAAAAACCCAGATCTTTATTCCGTTTCGTTTTTTTATACTTTCGATGGCCTACACTACATAAGAGGTCATACGAGCGGCTTTTGACCCTATAATGTCAGACATTTGATTAACCAATTAGCATTGATGTTACTGGTGGATTACCCACAGTTGCGTGCAAATACGCCTAAAGTTTATAGTAACAGACCGCTTAATTGGCATATTCCTCACACCAATAAGAACATTATTATATAACAACTCTTCCAGATCCTAGTGTAGTAAAACGAAATTTTGAACTAAAGCGAACGAAAGGAAATAGGATCTGTGTTTTAATCAGACTGTCAGCCCATTGTTGGCACTGGAGGGGTTCGGGTTGGCCTTTCAACATTCAAATGAAATGGGGTTTAACGTTGTACTGAGTTGTTCGCACTGGGCTAATAAAGACACAGCAACTGTACATGAAACCTCGGTTTTCCATCCCATACGAACGTTATCCCTCGGTCATGTGCCACTAACTAGTCCACGCCGAAAATTAAGACCGACGCGGACATGGAAGAGGGGACTTCCAGGTTACTCGCTGAGCCACCGTGGATCCCTTCACCATTCATATGCAAATATAGATCTACATTCAACATATACACCATCAAAATCACTTTTACCATAATATCAAAATCAATTCATCCCAACTTAATAAATAGTGATTGCCCACCTCCTAAAGTAAATTATTTACACCAAATCTAATTTAAATAACTAATTTAAAGGAGCAATTTCGAAACTTGACAAGGATGTAATTTTGATAAAAATTGATTTTTTCTAGTTTTCCGATTTATTTTCATTTGTTTATATCTGTAAATTAACTAGATTCCTATCAGAATATTCCCGTGGAGTAAGATTGTTCCTGGGATCAGCATGACCTGATCGTGTAGAAAATACATTAGTTTACCGCACACGACCATTCAATGGACCCATTGTAAATACACTTGTCTTTTTCGTCTGGTATAATCAAACTAATGTAAAACCTATTATCCACGTTTCTGCATTTGGAGCTAATGTCATTACAGTTATATTTAAAAGTGTAACACGGCGAATGTGTTCCGCTTGATATTATATCAATAAGACAAAATGTTTACAAAACACTGCTGCCTTGAATCCCCCTTCCTTCCCCCTGTTGTTATGCAACGTATAGAATACGAATGGTTACAAAAAATAAAGACAAGAAACGGTCCTTTAATTAATGGGAACAGCCGAATAACTCACAATTTAACCACAATATATAAATATCCTATTGTTTGAATTAATGTTATTTTACAGGAACATTATGTCTCGATTAGAAAAAAATGTAACTATGGAATGAAATGTTACCAGTACAAGAAAATCATTATCCTGCATGTATTGCATGTGTGACACTATGGAGACACAGATGTGACAATGATCGTCTAGGCTTTTCTTGGACTTCACGTTGTGAGTTCAATCATTAATTAACTGACCCTGGAACACTGTTTATGTTGCTGCTATGTTTATATAACACACACAGTAAACTACAAAGGTTACATACAGGGAACTACAATATCTATGATGTTGGTGATATCTGAGAGATAAGTCAAATGAGCTCCCTCCTATAAAGAAAGTATAATGTGTCATCTATTGGGGGGGGGGGGACAATTACCATTTTTGTGTAAGTGTTTTGTTTAAACACCGTTTTACGTCAACACTATTTTAGTTAATTGTACTAATCTGTGCACGTGAGGACTGGACGATAGTACCATACTTTCCAGAAATGGAAACTGAAATAACTGTCTGTGAGTTAGTCTAAGATAGAATAGTAGAATAATGCAAGCTAATTCATTGCCCTAGTTTTCGCCATACATCATGAAGGTACAGAATTTCTATTTTAAATAGAACACATTTCTTTGATCTAAAGTAAGCCCATAGTGTTACACATGTTATATCTTTTATGTCTCTTTTTACATGGAATACATGCAAAATGTTACTTGCAAATACTTATTGCATATTTCTGAAAGGTAGGATCTTCCTGGTTTTCTACGGTTTGATTGAAAATGCTTGAACCTGAAACCAATCACATGGGAAAAAATATAGTCAATAATACATAGTAAAAAGAAAAGTTCAATCTCAAATGTGACAGTTAATTTTGATTACTTTCATTCTTCATGTGTTTACATGTTTCCTACAGTAATTATAAGATGACTGAAATAATTTGATTTATTTTGAAGGAAGAAGTCATTAGGATTTCCCCGAACTGCGCTTAATACAAATAAACGGATTCACGATAAATATCGATTCTGTACCACTATCAAACAATTTTACTGATTAAGAACAAAAATAGCTTTATGATTAAGACTTTTATTTTTTAGTCAAATTATATTTCTCGAAAATGCTGGAAATTTTTCAAACCAATAACTGGAGGAAATCGCAAAAGAAATTGCAGTTGAATTAAAACCAACATGACATATGTAATTGTAGTTTGAACTGTGGAGATTGGCCAATATTTTATTTTTGTTATTATTTTCTTCTGCTCTTTGGAATCTGAATGTGCTTGTACATATATTTCCAGGGTTTAAAAACTTTGAATCAACTTAAACTTCGTGGTAATTTTAGTCATAATTGCACGAACTGTTGCTGAATATAGAATGAAGGAGGATTATGTTGAGTCTTTATTTGACATTCTGTTCGTGAATTTCTTCATTTATTCGCTATTTACTTGCATCGATTTCTCCTTGAATTCAGCTCAATTCCAGAGAATTAAATGTTCTTAAATCTATGTCCATTTTGTTAATTCCAGATCAGTTGATTGTCTTATTAATTTTCAGAATTTTAATTCACATAATATGTAGCAAATTGCATGAAATGACTGCTTTTAAAAACATACATTTCTCTGAGATAGGCAGATGGGTAGTAGATTAAATATATAACGCATCACAGACGTCATGTCGTTAATGAATAATAATGTCTTTTTATTATATCAAACAAAAATTCAGCCAATAATTCATTTAAAATCACCAAGGTTTGTTTATAATCAGAGATTTGTTACTCCTGGATAATTTCTTGCTAGTTTTTAAAATGATGCATTTCTCTGAGTTTGTCATACTGGATAAAGTTGAAAAGAAAGAGTTGAAAATCGCAAATTTGATTATTGCATATCGAATGCGTTTTATCTTACGTCAATAGGTGACGAAACCATCATTTCTGTGTGCAGTTTTACTACCACCTTCGGAAGACCACCCCCACGGGCCTGGATGATACTATCAACATGATCCATTTATAAGTTTATCAGGACTTTCAGTCGTGATTATGGTTGCTTATCACGGGCGGATCAAAGGAATTTTTGCTGACGGAGGTTTGTCAGGCTTCTATTAAGGGAATTTGACAGTTGACAATGCAGGATGCCATTTATACACGCTGAGCTTTTTAGAGTTAAAAATAGAGAAATCCAACATCCCGCTTGATGTCTATTTTATAATGAATTAATTGTGATTCAATTTCATTGATTCCAAGCCGTAATTTTGATATCACTTATGTCTTTATCATTTTGTCACGCTTTGAATGTCAATCTCACCCCACCATATGATAATAACGAATAGAGAACACGACTGTTTATACGCTTTTCCCATAAAGCGCTGTTTTACAAACAAAAGTATGTAGCTGAGCAGGGTCCTCTCTGGATCCGCACCTGCAAATTGGGATAGCCGTTCAAAATTTCTAATGTCAGAAATGCATAATCTCTCTAAATAAATATACTAATGCTATAATGTACATTATTAGTATTATATAATATATTGTAATATAGACAATTAGGTTTGTAAAAGTGGATATATCTCTAAACATTTTTACGTGATCTGGGTCGAAATTGACAATGAATGTTCAGGATTACAAATATGACAATAAGAGTTATCGCCCATTATATAATTCTTCTCGTCAAGTTTGTATGTGTGGTGGGAGAGAGAAAGGAGGAGAATGGGGTTTAACGTCCACTCGACACAAACTAGGTCATTTCGGGACTAACATAAGGTTTAATTTTATTTAGATTATTCGCTTGCGCGTAGAGGTCTTTAGCAGTGGGGGGAAACCTGAGTACCTGGAGAAAACCCACGAGGCTGGACAGGCGACCCTACTTCTTACGACGCAAAGGATATGATGTTGGCAGTTCTAGCCAATCTGTTTCACAGAGAATTACTTACGAATTATCTCTGTAACGGATGCCTGTCCAAAACACATGCGTTGACTGCACGCCTCGTAGTCATTGGCTCAACGGCTCGTGCAATGTTTACTTAACACCTAACTGCTTCGGGCAAAATGATGCATTTTACTCATTTTAATACCCATTTACACTAAATAGGAAATATTTTTTAACTACAAATACTTCAAACGTCTATATTTATTTTTCTTTTACCTCAAAAAAATGTTTGAGAATTTAATTTGTCAGAGTAAAAAAGTTAATATGCCGTACTCATTAAGCCTCGTCGATGTCATGCTTATCAGTGATTGTAGCGGCCAAGCGAATATGCACTGCGGGATCAGTTTGAGTTCTAGCGTCTAGAAGATTTTGAACTGTTCCCACACCTTATTGTGAAATCCTCGTGCCCACGTTGTGAGTGAACAGCAAAGGGGTAACAAACAAAAGTAAATATAATATGTAAACATGTCCGTCTATATTAGCCCAGGTAAGATGCCGAACATGTTATAGCCCATTCGGGAAAGAGAGGTGTATAGCGAGTTGCAAGCTCGAATCTGCATTTGTTCTAAATCGGGTTCACCATATTCCTGAAGCAATGGCCCGAGAAATCCCCCTCTGGCCATTGCTGGAATGGCGTCTGTTTCTTAAACTTATGCGGGAGTGTGTCTATTAAGCTATCACTACAGCAACATGACAGTCCTTCGTTTAAGCTGGATCTTCCCTAAAACTTTGGACAGTGATTTAAGGTATTAAAAACGGTGAAAGTATGTTCGTTTCCAAACAGTATTGTTTACGTTTCATTCGAGTTGATATCCTCGTTTGTCACGCAATTAGTTTTACTGCAGTATTCTGCTATGCGTGGGTTAATTAGGCATGATAAAATCGTGAGCTATGACGTAACGTTATGTAAACATATTTGGTTCAATATTGCAACTCGTTTTAAATGTAAAGCTTTTGTAGGGCAGCTAGTGATTGGTTGGTAGACGGACTACTGACCAATCAAAATTTAAAACAACAATATCCACTCATAATAGCAATGTGTAGTAGGATTACCCCTAATCAAACGCAACACTGCGCGGAGTGTGCGGGTTCACATGCATTACCTTTATCGGAGCGATGCGAACGTTTTGAGGGTGTTGTTAAATATAAATTGAATTAATATCCCAGTGGTCGGTCTGGAGTCTGTTTAAACACAAATTGCCAGATACATGAACAAACTCTCGATCGAATACATTAGAAAGTATCAAAGTCTTTGTAGTTACCAATTTGTTTTCATCTTGAGCACTAGAAGCAGTCTTGTATAAACTTTTAATCATTAAAAAAAACACAGCAAGATTTCTTGCATTTTCTATATGAGATGCCAAACATGGAGAATGAACTATGTCAATTTAATTCTAAACGTAGGCCTCGTCTGAGTAGAGAATCATATAATATGTATACAGTACCATTGTGTTGATGTGGTTTACATCCCGTCATAACATGCACAACAAATGGTTTCGATGGTCAATCCTGATTTGATATCGGACATATATTTGCTTAACCTCGCAAAATATTCTGGGTTCTAATATGAACTTTGGTTTAATGGACTATTTAATAACTTAAAATTCAAATAATTTGTTTTGTAAGATTTTGTTACAAAGGGGAATAACTTTGTAGGTTATTATCGAAAGATAAAAACAAGCCAACAGTGAGGCTGATGTCCCCCGCCGAAATCCCAAAATAAATAGATGACACATATTAATTTATCGCACATTTATTTTTTTTCAAACGTATCGAGCAATCAAACTGTACACGAGGTGTCATCCAAAAGAAAAATGCTAAAACCGACGAGAAAAATGAAAATGTACTCTAGTTAGGGGGACCCTAAAGGAAGACAAAAGGGTCCCTCTGGCCAAGGGAAAGGGCCCTCGTGTCCGAGTCAATCGTTTCTATACACTGGTACTGTCGAATCCATTACTGAATGAGAATGCAGTCATTGTATTGGCATAAAAATCATCAAATAAGATGAACCTAAGTTATCTTGTCCCAAAGTATCAACCAACAAATTGCTTATCTCTGTCTACCCTAAGCGGAAATGCTCATCTTCGAACTCCATCAAGGTATCGACCTAATAAAACACATACACCAAGTTTGAACATTCTAGCTCAATTAGGGAGAGAGTTATTGTGTCCCAAAAAGTGTGACGGACAGACAGACAGATGAACAGACGAACCCATTTTAATAGTCTTCGAAAGGCGGGGGACAAAAATAGAAACCCGTGCTGATTACAATAACCCCTTTCAAACGGATAGGGAGTCAATTCCAGAAAGTTGAAGCCTATCAAATCCTAACAAGGTCTGCCATCTAAGATATAAACACAATATATTAAAGAGTAATTATACAAGAATTATACAAGAATTAAACTCATCCGTGTCTATATTACTGACAGTCTTGTTGTGAGTTGAGCAGTACGCTTCATCTTTGTTGTATGTACAAATATCTTGAGCTACTGTGAAATAAGTTTTTCCTTGACATTGCTGTAGGTGTGCTATTCCATTAACACACCAGTTATACCATGTACAGGAATCTTGAACTGGAATGTAGGAGGCTTCTGGTTTACCAACACAGCTGTATGGATCATCTGATAAAAGAGATATATAATATCAATGTAGTTTCTAAAACATAAATTACCATAAATTATAGAGGTATGATTCTTCACGGTGTATTCGGAGTTTAAGAATTCAAATTAATGACAATGCCTGTGGTGACTATATAATGATGATGCTTTGATTGATAGGCTAGGATCAGATGATATTTGTCTTACCTAAATCTAAAACTGTACATTTAGATGCTTTTGTGTTATCTTGAATCATATTACAACATAGTTTACTCTTATCCCAAGTTTGATCGAACGTATAACTAAATTTAGATCTCATTAAATTTGGACATAGTTCTGTTGGTTTTAGCGCCTCTAGTGTAGCTCCAACGTCTACATTTAGTTCTTCTGTTCCATCTTTTGACGTCATTGACCACACGAGAGATGCTGCTGGGTCCCCAACACCTGCTTCACATGCAAATGAGACTTGGCGGCCTGCGGTGACAGACAGTGGAGGAATTATCCGTAATGATTTAAAATTTGCTGAAACAATAATAAGTCACTGAATTACATGTACAGTGTAATAAATTTGGCTTGCACAATTCAACATAACTGAGATGTACACAAAAGCATTAATGACTTTTAAGTGCTCCCGACTCATACAGCCTCTGTTTTTATTGCAATATTCCGTAACTTCGCATATTTTAATATTGCAATAAAAACAGGGGTTGTATGAGTCAGGAGCTTGGGTGTCACAAATGTTAAAACCCCAAAAGAAACACGTAAAGACGATAAACTTATTAATAATTACCGGGAACTATAACTTGATATACAGAAGAAGACGTCGGGGTTTCATCTAATGATGTTGGTAAAATAGATGATATTTCTAAAATAAACAAGCTCAATTTAATTTTATCAAAATCTATTAGGTTTGCAAACAATTACTGTCTGATTTTTAATACATAGATGGGAAGGGATTAAAATTTAATCTTTGTGTCTCTAATTGCATCGATGAAAATTTACCTGCTGAAAGAGTAGCTTCCTTTGATGTCATATCAGAAGAATATATCCCTGTATCTACAATAGCTAATGATGTTGTTAATTGCACAATAAATGAAGATGTTTCAGTGATCTTAAAACCGGTAATGCTTGATTTCAACAGTAACATGTCAGAATATGCAATAGTGTCAACACCAGACGATAAGACATGCACCCCACTGCCACTGGACGACTCCACTGATGATGCACTTGATGCTTCCATAGATTGTTTATAGCAAGAAAAGTCATCGGCCCCATCTGAATCGGTAACAGTCTTATTATGCGTTGTGCAGTAAGATTCTCCTTTGTTGTATGTACACAGATCTTGAGATTCTGTGAAATAAGTTTTTCCTGGACAGGACAACAGGTTTGCTTCTCCGTTAACACACCAGTTATAATCTGTACAGGAATCTCGGACAGGAACATGGGCACCAGTTACTTTACCAATACAACTGTATGGATCATCTGATAATTGATATAAATACATATATAATTTAATTTACCAGAACATGAAACTGTTATAATTTATACACCATCTTGTAATGGAAATATATGATTTAAACCTATAACCCGAACATACAAGGGACATTTGTGTATGTTCTCATTGGTGAGATGATTCTTCACTTAAACACTTCGCGGGTTGCTAAGAATTCTAGGTATGACGGGGACGTGATTGATAGGCTGGGATTTAAATATATTTTCCTTACCTAAATCTAAAACTGTACATTTAGATACTTTTGTATTATCTTGTACCATATTACAACATAGTTTACTCTTATCCCAAGTTTGATCGAACGTATAACTAAATTTAGATCTTATTAGGTTTGGGCATAGTTCTGTTGATGTTAGCCTCTCCAGTGTAGCTCCAACATCTACATTCAGTTCTTCTGTTCCATCTTTTGACATCACTGACCACGTGAGAGACGCCGCTGGCTCACCAACATCTGCTTCACAAGAAAAGGAAACCTGTCTGTTTGCTGTGATATTCAGTGGGGAAATTATCCTTAATGATTTCGAATTTGCTGAAACAAGAATATATCAATGAATTAAATTCGATATACACTCTAGTAAATTTGGCTTTCAACATTTGGAGCAATGGTTGCTCAGTGACTAAGGCATCAGATGACTAGGCAGATCTCGGGCTCGCTCCCGTTGTTGGGTGAAAACGTTACTTGTCAGTGGTGCAGAACAGAGGGTCTGGATGTAACGAAAATTCGATGACGTATGTACACAGTGTCGTGCACGTAAAAAGTCCCTGGGCCGTAGCGCCACTGTCCGGAAAAAATTCCCCTCAAACCACATTGTGTGCCGTATGCCCGTCATGATAAACCTAGTCGCAACAGGAAGTTAAACCCAACCTGCGGTGTACCACATTATTGATTAAATGTTACCTTCCAGCACAAAATCAGTCGCATTGGCCACGGCACCATTTCTATTTACTAGTTTTAAATAACATTTTAATAATTCAGAGGTTGCATGATTCAAACGTGAAGATTAAAAACTTATTAATAATTACCAGGAACTATAACTTGATATACAGAAGAAGACATCTGAGTTTCATCTAATGATGTTGGTAAAATAGATGATATTTCTGAAATAAATAAAGTTCAATTTAGATTTATCAAAATCTATTATGTTTGTTAATACACCATTGTCTGATTTCAATACCTAGAGTGAGAATTTTATTAAATTAGATCTTTGTGTCCTAAAATATTTCAATGAACATTACCTGCTGAATGAGTAAATTCCTTTGATGTAAACACGGTTGAAGACTTGAATGCTAAAACTGATGGTATACCAGAAGTATACATTCCTGTATCTACCATAACTGAAGATGTTTCAGGTATATTAAACTCAGTAATGCTTGATTCAATCTGAAACGTGCCAGACAATTCAGTAGTGTCAACACCAGAAGAGAATAAATATTTCCCACTGGATGACTCCACTAATGATGCACTTGGTTCAATCAAATTGATCACAGTATTTTTATTACAAGAAAATCCCTCGTCTCTAGTTGTATTAGTAGCAGTCTTATTATGGGTTGAGCAGTACGCTTCATTCTTGTTGTACGTACAAAGGTCTTGAGAATCTGTGAAATACGTTTTTCCAGGGCAGAAATACGAGTTTGCTTCTCCGTTAACACACCAGGTATAATCTGTACAGGAATCGCGGACAGGAATGTAGGCACCGGAGGCTTTACCAACACAACTGAATGGATCATCTGATAACAGATATGAATATACAATTTAAATGTGGGTTACAAGAAAATGAAAGAGTCATAAACTATATAAGAATTCCAAGTAATATTAATACTACTAATAATATTGTCATTTATATAGCGCTAGTCCTCACAGGAGGTATGTTCTGTACAATAAAAGTTCAAGACTAAGACACCACTAAACATAACGTCTCAATATGAGGTTTAAATAGTTGATGAAGGTGCGCATTTTTTAGTTGGACAGGAAGATTGTTCCAGTATATTACGGCAGTATATTTAAATGATCGCGTATCAAAACGTTTTAAGTTGTAGTTAGCAATCGTTAGAAGAAGTTTGTCATATGATCGACGAGTTTTACATGATGACTGCTGAGGGATTAGCGATTGTAGGTGCTGTTCCATTCACTGATTGGATGACATGGATTTCTTGGTCACCTCAAATAATTTCACTATATCAAAGTAAATGGAAACATCATAAGAGAAAGAGTCTGTTTAAAATACTCAAATGCCTAAATTGTCTCATATGCAATGAAATTAATCCTAATTTTAAAAAAGAATTCCTGGAGCAAAACACTCCAAGGGGGGCTGAGTACATACTAGTACGATCCGCGGTCAGTACGAACAATTTGAATAAACAACAATGGGGACCCCGCACAGATGGTATGTCCCGGGCCGCTCACAAGGTTAATCCGGTACTGATTGTCCTTACCTAAATCTAAAATTGTACATTTAGATTCTCTTATGTTATCTTGAATCATATTACAACATAGTTTACTCTTATCCCAAGTTTGGTTGAACTTATAACTAAATTTAGATATCATTAAATTTGGACATAGTTCTGTTGATGTTAATTTCTCTAGAGTAGCTCCAACATCTACATCTAGATTTTGTGTTCCATCTTTTGACGTCACTGACCACGTGAGTGAAGCTGCTGGCTCGCCGACATCTGCTTCACATGAAAAAGAGGCTTGTTTGTTTGCTGAGAAAACCAGTGGAGGAATTATCTTTAATGATTCAGGATTTGCTGAAAACAAGAAAATGTCACTAAATTACATATACATTGCAATACATTTCACTATCAAAAACATTCTGTATAACTTTGGTGCACATCTACATTATTGACACAATCACGTGTACAGACGTTTATAACTTGTGTAATTCACAAGCATGTTGTGTCATTGTTGTCAAAACTCACAAAGAAGCAATTACAGGCGATAAACTTATTAATAATTACCAGGAACTACAACTTGATATACAGAAGAAGACATCGGGGTTTCATCTAATGATGTTGGTAAAATGGATGATATTTCTAAAATAAACAAAGCTTGAATAAAATTTCTTAAAATATCTTTGGTTTGTAAAATACCATTGTCTGATTTTAATATCCAGCGTGAGAATTTCATCAAATTAAATCTTTATGTCCTAAAATATTTCAATGACAATTACCTGCTGAATGAGTAAATTCCTTTGATGAAAACACTGAAGACTTGATTGCTAAAACTGATGGTATACCAGAAGTATACATTCCTGTATCTACCATAACTAAAGATGTTTCAGGTATCTTAAACCCAGTAATGCTTGATTCAATCTGATACGCTCTTAAAAATTCAGTAGTGTCAACACCAGGAGAAAATAAATGTTCCCCACTAGACGACTCTATTAAAGGTTCACTTGGTGCTATCAAACTGGTCACAGATTTTTTATAGCAAGAAAATCCCTCGTCCCTAGTTGTATTAGTAGCAGTCTTATTATGGGTTGAGCAGTACGCTTCATTTTTATTGTACGTACAAAGGTCTTGAGATTCTGTGAAATACGTTTTTCCAGGGCAAGAATTAAAGATTGCTTCTCCGTTAACACACCAGTTATAATCTGTACAGGAATCGCGGACAGGAATGTAGGAACCAGAGGCTTTACCAACACAACTGTATGGATCATCTGATAAGAGAAAAATGTAATTTAAATGTAGCTTAACAAAACATAAGTATACCATGAATTATAGATCATCTGATCATAGAACTATATAATTGTTAAAATATTTATTGAATCTGAGATAAAAAAAAAATGCCATAATTTATTGAAGAAGGTGCTTTTTTCTGTTTTTGGAATGATAATAAATCTCTTCAAAGTCTTTCGCTGGTTGCTAAGATGAGGATTTGCTTAATAGATCAGGATCTGATGATATTTGTCTTACCTAAATCTAAAACAGTACATTTAGATGCTTTTGTGCTATCTTGTACCATAATACAACATAGTTTACTCTTATCCCAAGTTTGGTCGAACTTATAACTAAATTTAGATCTCATTAAATTTGGGCATAGTTCTGTTGATGTTAATTTCTCTAGTGTAGCTCCAACATCTACACTGAGTTCTTCTGTTCCATCATTAGACGTCACTGACCAGGTGAGAGAAGCTGCTGGGTCCCCAACATCTGCTTCACATGAAAAATAGGCTTGGCCGTTTGCTGTGATATTCAATGGAAGAATTATCCTTAATGATTTAGTATTTGCTGAAACAAAAAAATTAAATCACCGTATTACAGTGTCCAGCCGTCTATATAATTGAGTGCACAACTAAATTATAAACTAAATATCTGAAGTTCACAGAATATTCTAATAACTACCCACGTTGTATGTTGTATAATATCCGATTATAGAAGCCTAAGTTAGTATCCAGCAAGAAGCTTCCACTTATTAAATGCCAAATGACAGTTCACTATTAAATGGCAAATGGCAGGGATTGGATGGGGGCTTCATGTCTGTGAAATATTACCAATGAGCAATACAAACAGAATAAGTCTTGTGAAGCATTATGATATGATCTAATCATTCGATAAGGAATATTATACTGTTGGTAGATGGTAATAGGTATAACTTACTTTAAAACACACTTTTTGTCACAGGAGCAGAATAACGTAGCCGAGTAAGATTTATTCATATGTTGACACCAATTATTTTTTTACTCGTATGCCTACACACATAAATAAAACTGCATGTGGATGTTGGCTTTAATCGGAAACAAATTAATTAAATTTGAATTAATTACCAGGGGCTATAACTTGATGTATGGACGATGACATCTCTGTTCCATATGTTGATGTTGGTAAAATAGTTGATGTTTCTGAAAATCAACAAACCTCAACATTTGATCTTATTTTGTTGCTGATTATAAAGAATGATACCTATTGTTTTATTAAATCGGTGACTCAGTGAGTATGTTCAACTTAATGGTCATCATGTTTTATTAAATCGGTGACTCAGTGAGTATGTTCAACTTAATGGTCATCATACTCGAATCAAAGAAAGGAGCCGAGATGATTAGGTGAGTAAGATGTTGGCTCTTTAAACCAGGTGGTGGAGTGATAGATCTTGATGTTAGCCGAGAAACTTTGAGGGCCTGGCAAGGGAGAGCGTACAGTCATTCGAGTGGAATGAAAAACCGAGGTCCCCTGTACATAATGGTGTGCATGTAAAAGAACACATGACAATTGGAATTGTGATACAACAGTAGGCCCAGGGTTTTTATCAACTTTCACAGTGTACCTGAATATGAAAATATAAATTTCTAAAATGTCTGGTCAAATTCCTCGAACGTTTTACAGTCTTTAGAAATATAAATTATTTCCCGGATTACCTAGTTAATTGTTGAAAGGCATTAAACTCATTTTAAAATATGAGTGACAACAAAATAAGCGGACGTATGAAACTTAATTTCATTGATATAATCGAATTGTATATCTATAGGGTGTGAACTGGTATCCACAGGAGAACCAATCAACGAAGCACTGGATTCGAATTCCGTAGTCTTACCATAAATGTCCGTCACTATTTCTGTCACAGATTGTTCTACCACCCCTGCTGATTGTAGTGGTATACCTGAAGTAGTAAGTCGGAATTTGACGAAATTGCTGTAAGTAAGCACCAGGAGTTCTAGTGTAGGCTCATTTGTCTTGAAATAAATATTCGTGTCATTTTTTTGGTAAAATGGTAAAAGTAAAACCTCTGTTGATTCTGAAAGAAGACATCATAAGTTTTCAAAAAAATTAGGGTGCCATTTTTTTTCACGTCCTAGGGGTCCGAAATCCAAGATGGCGTCCAAAATGGCCGCCGTTCAGCAATAATTCAATATCTTCGCAAGTACACATGCTATGATGCAAAACAAAGTATCTAAATATAGGTTTTCTGACATATGAAAACCAATGGAACCATCAAATTTAGGCTAAAATGTGATTTACATGCCTAATTTCAAGATGGCGTCCAAAATGGCCACCGTTTAGCAATATAAATAAGACTTTCAATGAGGAACCCGATGATAATAATAATAATAATGTACATTTGTAATTGCGCCAACTCTATCCATATTGCATGCTCTAAGAGCGAGGATAATAGCTAATCCTGATAATATGTCACAAACAAATGAGTTTTGAGTTTGGATTTGAACACAGCTAATGATTGAGAACTCTGTATCTCCAATGGTAAGTTGTTCCACAAACGCGGTCTACAGACACTGAAAGCTTTATACCCATATGATTTCAGTTTAGCTTGCGGCACAGCCATCAGGGCTTATTTTGTGAGCGAAGTGGTCGATTTGGTAGATATGTTTTAATGAGATCAGTGAGGTAAGATGGGGAAAGATCATGTTGACACATATTAACCATTGTTAGAATCTTGAAAGTTATCCGGGCTTCTATTGGTAACCAATGTAATGATTTTAAGATGGGAGTTGTGTGAGAATACTTTTGTGTTCTTGTTATTATTCTGGCAGCGGTGTTCTGAATTTTTTGGAGTTCTGCACACAGGTTTGGGGAATTCCAATCAAAGCACTGTTGCAGTAATCGAGCCTCGAGAATATCAAGAAACGCACAAGCAGCTTACATGCTTCCACTGTCAAGGGGTGTCGAATATTGCCAATACATCGAAGATGGTAATTGCACGTACGGCAAAGTTGTTCGACCTGTTTCTCCATGGTTAAGGAAGAATCCAGTAGTACACCAAGATTCTTCACACATGATGAAAACGGAATTTTGGTTTCACAGATTACCACACTTGTATTTGGAATAGAGCTAAGTCGTTTAGATGTCCCTACGACGTTAAACCCCATTTCTCTCTCTCTCTCAGATGTCCCTACAAGCATGACTTCCGTCATGTCATCATTCAGTTTGAGCTTACTCTCGTTCATCCACGATTTTACAGATTTAGAGCAGAGTGTTACCTGATGAAGAGACTCATCAATTTTATTTTGATATGTGTCACCAATTAATTGGGTGTCATCAGCGTAGGAGTTGTGAATGATCCCGAAAATGTCCGAGTACGAACCCCTGAGGCACACCACAATCAAGTTTAACAGGATTTGATTCGGAACTGTTTACGGGAATCTTTTGACTGCTATCTGACAGATATGATGATATCCAACGCAACGCCGTTTCAGATATATGAAAATATTCACGTAATCTAACAAAGATCTGGTGGTCCACGGTATCAAATGCTGCGGACAGGTCCAAGAGAATTAAGGATGCAAACCTACCACCATCAACTATCCGCAGGAGATCATTCAACGCCCGAACTATAGTTTTATCAGTACTGTGATGAGATCGTTACGTCGATTGAAATTTGTCCAATAATTTATTATTGTTGACAAAAACCTGTACTCGATTGTTAACAGCCCTTTCTATTAATTTGGAGAGAAAGGACAGATTGGACACGGGTCTGTAATTTTTGAGGATGTTGCGATCCAGACCAGATTTTTTTGATTAGAGGTCTAACGACAGCCTGTTTAAATAATTCTGGAAAATAACCTGTTTTCAGACTGGTATTAATAATTACTGTACTGACCGGCAGAAGAAGATCTAAGTGTTCGGTTAAAAGTTTGGTTGGTATGGGGTCTAGTGGACAAGTTGTCTTTTTGGATGTATTTATAATCCTTACGATTTCATCTTCACTATAAGGCTCAAAATCCGTCAGATAATTATCACATGGTGGTAGTACCGAAATATGAGTTTCAGTTACTGAATCGGACTGATCAAGTTGCTTCCTTAGTATATCAATCTTATTCGAAAGATATTCTGAGAACGTGTTAGCAAGCTTCACGTCATTATCTGAGTCTTGAAATATGGTTTCTGAGGGGATACCTAATAAAGATTTTATAACTGGTGCTTCAAGGCATTCATGTCTTGTGACGATGAGATCGTGGATGCACTAGCAAGGCTTGGAAATGACAACGATCTGTCGTCTGATGTATGCTGGAACGTTTTGTTTGGGTGCTGTATCGATCAAAAATCCACACAACAGTGTAAGAACTTCGCTGGTTCCTCTTCCCAAATCGTGCAGCCGAAGGAGAAAACCTTCCACCAACTTCTGGTTCACTGGATTTACATATTCAGCGTGCACACTACATAGCCATGATTTGGAAGAAAGCGGATAAAAATCACCCATGCCTCCCAGCACCGGCTGAATTTGGTTGGACATTTGACGCATGTTCAAGTCACTTCTCTGCCGTTCGATGTGTGAATCCACCAGCTTGTGAGGCAATATTATACTTGATCAAGTGCTGATATAAATCTGGATGTGAAGGAAGGTGTAGTTGTCTCAAAAACAATATCCCATGTACAGAATTGTATGGACTACTGTAATGAAATAAGCAGAATTTAGTGTAAACGGCGACCATTTTGGGCGCCATCTTGAAGTTAGGCATGTAAATCACTTTAGCGAAATTTGATGGTTCCATTGGTTTTCTTGTGTCGGAAAACCTATATTTAAGTACATGTACTTTGTTTGGCATCATATCATGTGTACTTGCAAAGATATTGGATTATTGCTGAACGGCGGCCATTTTGGACGCCATCTTGGATTTCGGACCCCTAGAACGTGAAAAAAAAATGGCATCCTAATTTTTTAAGAAACTTATGATGTCTTCTTTCAGAATCAGCAGAGTTTTTGCTTTTACCAAAAAAATTACACGAAATTACAAATGAGCCTACACTATTCAGCTAGTGCGTCCTTCAATTCGACCAACGGTTGTTACCTAATGTTGTTCTAATTTCACTTTCACTTCAAAAATATACGGTTAGAGCCTCGGGTTAATATTTAGCACATAATTACTTACCTGGGGATTGTGGAATGTTACCCGCAGAAGCAGCCGCCAATGAAGTACTAAATTCAAATCCACTTGTTGTAGCATAATCATTTGTCACTGTGTCTGTCAATGTTGATTCTTCTATCATACGTGTTGATTGTATGGGTATGTCGAATCCGGTCGTACTGTGCTGTGATGTTTGTTCGCCAGATGAATATATAGAATACACCCCTGCGGAGATCAACGGTAACCATTCGGAGGACTCCGGTAAAGACGCAATGGACACAGATGATGGATTCGTTGACACGTCTTGTTCTGTACGGGTGTTAGTGTCAGTATAAATGAGGGATGTTTGTTCGTCAGATGAATATATAGAATACACCCTTGAGGAGATTAACGGTAACCATACCGAGGACTCCAGTAAAGACGCAGTGGACATAGATGATGGATTCGTTGAAACGTCTTGTTCTGTACGGGAGTTAGTGTCAGTATAAGTTATAGATGGTATCTTTAATTCATTCGTTGACGTTGGTAAAAAGTATGAAGTTTCTGAAAATGGTTAAACTAGGGTTTATATAGGTTACAAAGCGCGTGAATGTGCCATACCAGATTAAATATGTTCTATTTTAATTTTACTGAAGTGAACTATTGTCGGTATCCTTGTATCCATTTTGTATAATGAATTCTGTTGTTTTTAACGATGAACAGATACAAATCCAAGGTCTTACTTGTATATGTGTGGAAGACTCCTGTAGAGACATATTCTAAACCCAGACAACTATCTAAAGTTCGGTGATACGTTTTTATAGACATGCCAACGTCCAATTACTATGTGCTGTTGGGGTGATTAAAATGATTTTTAACAAAGTTAACAGATAATGCCTATATGGATTTTATCAAGTCATTCCTAGGCCCGCGGTCTACACGAGTTCGAAACGGCTCAATGTGGAACTTCAATCCCCAACCGTGATTATCCAACTAATAAAGTAACTGATGTTAAAATCTAGCACACCTTTGCTAGCCGTCCTCAGATAGATATTTAGTATAGAATTAATAATGAAATATTTTACCTGGAAGGTGTACACCGTTACCATCGGAGTAAGCACTCATCGATGAACTGAATTCTATTACACTTGTTGCGCCATAGTCGTATGTTACTCTTTCTGGAGAAAAAAATTCTTCCCTTTTTGTTGATTGTCGTTGCAAATCGAAAGTAGTGGTGCGGTATTGTGACTGGTGTTCTACAGAAGAATCTGTATAATACACTTCAGGTGGGATTAATGATAACCCAGTAGTAGACTCCACTGAAAACGCAGTGGTCACCGATTCCGAATAAGATGAAAAGTCTTGCCCTGTTAATATCAGTATAATTATCATTAATGTAGACGCACATTGGGGATTTTTGAAATAAATCTTTTTATGATCTATGATCAGTAAATTCACGAGACGCTTATAAGTAACAATTCTCAAACTCTGCCAGTCTACCCACGTTGTTAAACCATCCTTGGCTCAACAAAGGTAAAATGGTGTTATCGTTTCATTGCTTCTTAATTATGTCCACGATATCTGTTACCGCAGTTTATCATGTGCACTTTGCATACGGAAAGTCCACTGGTCAATTACGCTATTTTACCAAGATTATGTGTCGGATGCAGCTAAGCGGGTATGGCACCATTCATGGTAAACTTGCTTACTCTTCCGGACTCTTGTTTCCACTGTTCGTCGTGTATTTGCTTATTACACAACTTTGCCACACTGTTATTTTAGGACTTAGAATTTTGTCTAGTGGTGTTGATTGTTCGTTCATTGTTGATCATTTTCTCATTAATGATATATTGTTATATTACCTGTCAAGTGAATAGTGTCATCGGGCATCACGGTTTTTGTTGATTCATCTTCGCGGAAATATGTAGCTGTCGATGACATCGGCAGATTGGATGTCCAATCTATGACCTTTTTGCTTAATCTTATGACAGCTGTCATGGAGGAAGATGTACTATCCGGGTATGAATTTCCATTAAGTGACAAATAAACATCAGAATAAGTTTGCATAGTCACGGATGGCTGTTTGTTATGATTTTTGTGAAGAAATGCGTTGTTCGCCGCGGAATTACTTTGTTCTGAAAACAGAAATAAAGATTTGCAGACCACGTCAACCCGGCGTTAATGGAGTAAATACTAGTACATAGAAGCAGATAAAATGTACATGTATTGCAATAACTTAATAACTTATAAGTAAATTACCGCAAGGCACAATAATTGTAAGTTGGTCTGGGGTATTCGCTATGGATGACCATCACCTAAATTCACAACACTTGAAAAGGCTCCTATTGGGTGGGCAAGATATCGTCTTATTTTGATAAGTTTAACGTATTTACCCTCAACCAACCCTTAATAGAATGTTTTTATAATGATCTGGACGGACAGCATTTGGTTTCCGGTTGTATTACCACCGATTACATTGGATTTTATTAAAATACTAAGTTGACACAAAGTCATTATCAAATGCATTTTATTGATTCATATTTACATGTATTACTTTCGAAATGATAAAAAGGTGGGCTTACCAACTTCTGCCTTAATTAAGAGTCCCGACACAATACACAATGCCACTATGAGAACTATCACAATCAACAAACTGCATAGAGCAAATTTTCGTCTCTGTTGGAATTTTCGGGTTTCTTTAAGATTTTCGACAGAAGATACATTCTCAAACGATTCTTCATTGTATATATTTTCAGGTGCCTTCTTCTGATCAAATAAATGTCCATAGTTTTGGTGCCATCGGGTCATTACCTTTAAAAATGGATAAGATTCTACCATATAGTCTGAATTTTGTCTTCATCAACCGTAGCACCAGAGCAAGAAGGATATTCTTGCTCTACACAACACCTCTGTGAAGCTGGGGGTCGCGGTGGCTAAGTGGATAAGACGCTGGTTCGGTGGCCGAGAAAGTTCATCTCGATTTTCCGGCGTGATTTCCCCTTATCAGTTATGCAGAAGGTGGGCCTGATAAGGACAGCTGCCTAGTCGTTCGGATGCTACGAAAAACCGAGGTCCCGTGTACACATTGAAAGTGCACGTAAAAGATCCCTAGACAGTTGGAATTCGATATAAGAGTAGGTCGTAGCGTCGCTGCCCAGGCAAAATTTCCCTCATAGCACACTGTATGGCGTATTCCCGTCTTCCATTAGCTCAGGTTAGGTGCAAAAGAGTAGGACGTTAAACTCCATTTCATTTCATTTACCTCTGTGAAGCATTTTTTTTAAAACAAGCGCATCAAACTGTATAATTTATTTGCGAGTTTTACGCAGTTCTCCCAAAATCAAAGAGATTGCTTTCTGGGTTTGAAATGTCTTAACACTTTATGTTGGGTGGGCGTTAAATTTAAAATTTGCCAGCCCTCTAGAAAAAATGCCTTGAAGAAGAACATATAGTGTTTTATTTCGGTTTAAATTCTTGATTTCAAACCGTTAACCGCAATGGGACAAATTGATCAGAATGGGTTCAATTTTGATTTTATTTACACACACACACATCTCCGTTTGTAAAACAATATTGTCCAAAATATATACAGAACACCAGATGCCACTTATTACGTAGTTTATGGTTTTGTTTTGCTTTAGTATTATCGACACGGATATATGATATAATGATAAATAAATTACGTTGCACTTACATTTTTCCAATTCTCAGAAAACGCTTGGAAAGCTGGTTCCCAGAATGTTTTAGACCATTCTGGTACGTCATCATTTTCACCACTCTCGAGGCCACGATTATTCCAGTTATCACAATTATCGGGATAATTCTTCATTTTTTTGTGTTGCCGTACATTTTACCTCTTCGGTGAACAGTAAAACAGCGATTGATCTTTCCATTAAACGAGATTTTATTATACATAATTTATAGACGATTCGAGCGCACTTTGAAGTTCATTACGTCATCGGTGAAATTAAAACATGTTTCCAGCTATTTTATTGAGATACTGTCACATGTGAACCACCTAGTTAGTTTTACTTTTCTTATGTCAATATTAGAATTCATTTGATCTCCCAGTATCTAAAGACAGATATAAAGCAATAATATAAAATTTTACAGATATGTTTGGTTCTAGTTAAAGATGCATTACTTAAAGTCTAAGCACTGTGTATGCTTTTGGTGGATTGGGCGCTCTACAAATGTACATTATTATTCTTATTCGCTTACAGCATGCCGTAAGCGGGTTGACATGTGCAGTCTAGGGAAGGGGAAGGGGGGGTAGTAAACCCATGAGACTTAAGCGTTGGCACCATAGAAGACCGCAGACAACCGGTAGGTTTCTCTCGCTGATGATCTGCGAGTTATCAAACCTTACGACCCATGCGTGAGTAGATTTATCTCTCACATACTGCATCTTTAAAGGAATCTTTAAATTATAATAATTCAATGATGTGGTAATAGTCTAAAATATACAACACAAAATAGCATGCTGCATATACATGTATGATGAATTAAATCCTCTGATCATAGGAATAGTGCACTTTGAATCTATTTAAACCTTGAAAACTAAACCATGTTTTAGAATTACGAAGATAGGCTTGCCCCATAACACTTATATGTGTGCATGAACATATTTTTGAACGATGGAAAAAACTCGAAGACACAAAGGTCAAGGAATTGTCAGTGTAAATACTTGGCAACAATATATCGGGTCACTGGTGTATGTACAAGTAATCAAATTCTGATAACAACCTTTACAGGAATTATAGTTAGAATTCTTATATCGCCATGAACTATTTGGATATGGAAATATTGTTTTGGACAAAATTAAATTTATTTGACGGATCGTTCCAATACGTTTTGAGTTGATGCTGGCATAACTTGCATACCAATATTCATCTATAAATAACATTAACGTAATTGGCCAAAGCGTTACTCCTTGTGCCATCCCCAAGACGGCGGTTTGATTGGCTGGTTTATAAAATGTTTACACGGTAACTATTCTGTGTAGGTAATTAATGTCACACTCGTGGACTTTCTTATAAGTTCCATTAGTCAAGTCAGTCGTCTCGGTGTAATTATTTACTGATAAGTAAGAACATAAGACATTCTAATCACTTGGTCGGAGATACTGTTACCAAAACCGTATATATTTGAACGGGTTGGTTTGATATTAAATCAGGACAAAACAATGAAATTTTACAAACTTTTAATAATGCTTTACATTTAATTTGATTTCAATGCGTGATTGTACAAATCTAGAACTGTGTGAATAACTCGATTTTATTTCTGGATCAGACGCTTGATACTAATATTAACAAAGATATATAAAGGAATGTTCATCTCTTCAATTTCATTGTATCGGCCTTATGACCTATGTTTCATTACGAAATAGGAACCAGTTGAATATACAACATCCGCCAACGACATCAAAATGGTTCTTAGGATTTTAGCAGTAGAAACCTGTTTAATTTTGTTTTTGGGCTATCTTAAGCATATTGATTCTTCACGGTAAGATCTAATTTATAACATGGATCTTTTTATTTCTATTTTTGATGTTTCATTGTAAACATAGTCTTCAAACGTCATACTTTAAATCAGAAATTGACAAGACCTATCCCTATCTTAAATCTAGATAGTCGTAATAAAATTTATACAGTAAGAAAAAAAACCTGTATTTATTAATTTTAATGACATCGATCAAATTCTACTCCAAGTAAAATGAACAAAAAAATTCTTTAACCAGGTGTGATTTTGCATGTATTATAATTTATGTGCGTAAATATTACATTTGTTTAAATCTGGCTTAAAGGAAGCTATAAATTATATTCGTGTAAATATTTCGAGACTATAGGGTGTAATTTGCAATACGCAATTACCACCTATGTTTTCAAATTCAATATTTGGGCCATAACCGATAAACATGTGTGATTTTTTTTTGTGTGTGTTTAGAAATCTATGAATAACACTAATATCTCGATTTTGTCTGAGGATGAAAATTGGCCCAGTGATCTTTGATTCACACCCGTGAGAATATTATCTGTAAGCCACTATACAAGATTGTAAAATCTTATATCTCGTTTGTCATGCTATTGTCCTTAATTTCCTTTAATTGGCCAAAATATAAGTAGCTGGTTCCTGTCAGGCATCTAAATTTAGTGTGTATCACATTACGACCCGTTAAACTTTAGTTTATCTGGGACACGATTTCATACAAATGATGCTAAAATAAAGCATAAATATTATATTAACTGAGGAGAAAAATATAAAGTTTCACTTATTTCATGTGAATATCAGTGCTTCCAACTTCTGACCAAATTAATACATACATGTATCTCGGCGTCTGTATTTAAAAAAAAACTAATAACAAATTTGTATTTTGACCTTGGAGTTGTCGAGATTTTCAAATTAGTTTAGGGTTTCTGGCAGAATCGGATTTATTGTAGTTAAATCTTAAACTAAAGTAGCAGAAAACTCGAGTACAGTGTATCTCTGTTCTGACCTCTTTCTCTTTCGGGATAAATATTACTTAAACACGTGATTAAGGGCGGGTGTACTTTAATTTATAGTGTATATAATGTCGTCAGTTGCAAAACTGTATTATGTCTAATTTTTCGTCTTTGAAACCACAACAACTCAGAGTATAAATCAATAGTTAAATGAAGTACTGACTGTTGTTCTGAATAGTTCACGTAATTAGTTTTTAAAATATTAAAGACAATATAAGGGGTTTAGGTGGAAATGAAGTGAAATGGGGTTTAACGTCCTATTGGTCTGCTTCGAACTGGGCTAGTGAAGACGGGCCTACACCATAAAGTTTGCTACGAGGGACATTTTGTCGATTCAAGCAGAGTCTTAGTAAGATACAAATAAGCTAATATATCCATTATTTCATGAAAATTCACTGTGTGTTGTGGTAGTGGTAAATAACCCGGTTTATGACTTTTCGAAGTTCAAAATTTAAACATAAATAATGCAAGACAATTTTCATTAACTCATTAAAGCACATTTCTTCTAAACTGTTATCAAATTAAAATCATGCTTATTTGTTTCTTACCAGCCAGCCTATTATTCATGAAGCCCTTTTCAATATACTTGGATGTACTTTAATTACAATGGCAGTCTGTATATGAAAATAGTACATATTTTAATTTTAAGATATATGTGGATCTGACCTGCTGGTCCTTTAAAACTGGGATAACGATGTAGGTTTGTATAGACTAAAACAGCCACAGCCATTGTCTACACTTACTTTTATTCTAACATATTTTAAATTTAATATCTATTTAGACCTGTATATTTTGTGGTCGCGCCCAATGTGTTAAAGGTGAACATAGATGAACTTATTACTCTGACTAATTTTGGAGATATTGAAGATGTATGTATGCAAGTATACCTGCAAGATTTTCCAGCTCAACTACAGAATTTCTCTTTCCGAGAAGTTGTGGTACCGAAAGGTTGGTTTTTACCGCTTTCTTAATATGTGATTACAAACCGCAAAACACTACAGTATAAGCATATTATTACAATATTTGTATTGTTTTCAATTGGAGCTGTGCCTTTGCTAAGAGAAGCTGATACTTTAGCATCGGTATCGTAACTAAACTCCATATTTGATTGACGCCAAGATCGAAAGTGCTACAGGGGATTGTTATCAAAATGTAAAGATATAGTTTAGTCAACATGTAGTAATTCAACAGAAATTGTCCATGACCTGAAGTTGTGCCGACAATAAAATTTGATTGATTGGTCCTATTTAATTTGCCTAAATATGTTAATGTTTCAGATGAAGTAGCTAACATCTCCATCCGTCTGACCGTCGATGATGTGTTAATGTTACCATCCAACTCCCATTTTATATATCTTGTGGCTGAATCAACGTCGCCAGACAAACCGTTTAAACAGATGACAAAATTACTGTTAGATTATCATCCTGGTTACATCTTTATACAAACTGATAAACCTGTTTATACACCTGGACAAAAAGGTTTGCTTCTCTAATACAATCTGTACAAAAAATCCAAACAATTTACAAACGTGTGGGCTGTACTAATGGTGGTGATTTATCTATTGCATGTATCGGATATTACCTTCTACCCCTACTTCCCCCCTCCCCCGTACCTGTTGTGCCAATCACAAACATTGTTGTTGTCGTTGCTCTTAATGTTGAACATCGGCTATCGCAGACAAGTCTTTTTTTTTTCATTTTTATTAACTTAGCGCACGCACAGGCGCCTTTCGTGTAGGGGGAAGCCGGGGTACCCGGAGTAAACCCACATACCCTCACACCAGCGATCGAAAACCTCGCAAACCTCTAGACCAATCCACCCCACCCACCCCCCTTTAGTAGTGCCTATTTTGAAAAACCATGTCCAAACTTTGATTGTAGTCACGTAGAAGGGTTTTTCGTATTTTAAGACACAATATTATGACACTCGTTTCACATATCGTTCAGAGCATCCAAATCTGAATTCTAGTGCCGTAATTTATCATAAGGCAATAAGAAATGACGTAATCTTGCGCTATTTTTCTTTCACGTTTCAGTTAATATCAGAATTATTCCCCTTGATGACGATACACGTCCTGTAGATTGGCCAGTTCAAGTTGATATAGTTGTAAGTTTAATCAACATACATTAAACCATTTAGAATGATTCAATTCTTTATCTTAGTTTGCCTTGTACACCATTAGAAATACAAACTGGCTGGGTTTTTTTCTCTAGCCAGTTGATTTTATTTTGATAGGGCACGGCCGGGAATAGGCTTGCACAGGGCCCGTGCCTGAAAAATGACACTGTTGCCCTTGCATCCAAAGTGAAAAAGTGTGTGCCCCTAGTAACATACACCATTTTTATATGGTACAGTTTGATTTATAATATTTTGGCTCCTGGTGGCAGCACATGTTAATCTGGCCCCGTGATAGGGTTGTATAAAAGTCCACCAGTGATTGCCAATAAAACCAAACTATATTTTTGTAGAATCCAGACAAAGTTGTTGTGAGTCGATCAAAGAAGGATGGAGGTGAACCGTTTCTAGTAGAAACTCTAGAAATACCTGATTATCCCGTGTATGGAAATTATACTGTTACAGCCACATATGCTAATGGTGTAAGTAATTTTGTAAAAAATATCATCGCTCTTAAACGTGCTTGATATATGTTTATATAATATACACTGTATACATGTATCCTTATCGTGATGTGCGTTAAACCTGGAATCACTGGAAATACAACAATCCACATAACAACAGTTTTCCATTTAATAGTTTTATTATGAGATGAAATGACATTTGATACCATATCGCAGTTGTTTATATCCTTATTACTTGTTTTAACTCATTGTGATTCGAATGAGGAAATATGTATACCAAGGAAATATGTATTATTTATTCTATAGGCTGTAAACAATGATCAGAAAATTAAATATATTTATATGATTGTAGGTAAAAACATCAGCCAGTGTCAGATTTGAAGTAAGAGAATATGGTAAGTAAAATGATATGTAAGAATAAGATTTAAGGAAATTGTATTGTTTCTATATATCAATACTTTTATATAGAGAGAGGGTATTTATTTTATTTCATTGCGAAGGAAGAAAACGTATATTTTCGCGAATGCGTAGCATGACTGAAAATATAAACGTTTTCTTGCTTAGAGATGAAATAAAATATGTTATTCACGACAAAAGGACAAATGTTCTATTTATTTTATGATTTTACAATCATGATTTTACAACATGGACTACTTTGTCCACCAGTGGAATAACACGTGGTTTAATTTTATTTGAAAAATTTGCTTGCGCGTAGAGGTCTTTAGCAGTGGGAGGAAACTGGAGGACACAGAGAAAATCAACTCGGTTGGACAGGCGACCCTACTCCTTGCGACGTACAACCAGGGAATCGAAACCACGTCAGTTGACTTGATGGCAAATCTTGGGATATAGCTAACTATTCGACTATCCAACCCCCCAACGTGCCAAAGAATTGTATGTGATTGTTTTGCTTATTTTTCAGTATTGCCAATATTTACTGTTGCGTTTGATATAGAAGAGAAATACCAAGTTATATTACCATATCATACAGAATTTAAAGCTAATTTACAGGCACGGTAAGTCGAAAATAATTCAATATCATTCCTCTGCTACATATTCGCTGCCTTTAAAAAACATAATAATAATATCATCTGAATCAAGCGAGGAGGACGATCACGCTACACATAAACAATTACACAAGATAAACTCAGAGACATGACACAATATACTGATCGAGACATCTCAAACAATCAAGCGGATAGAGGTAGACAGAAATGGATGTTTAACGTCCACTCGACACAAACATGTGGTTCCACTCTGTTTCAATTCTCTTGCACGTAGGGATCCTTAGTTTAGCTGGGGGTTTGGAGGTGAAAAGGCTACCATATTCCTTGTCATATTTGGCAGTGAATTAAAACCGCGCCAATTGATAGACCTTATCCCCATTAAACTAATGCCCCCTTCCCCTTTAAGTGAATAGATCCGGGTCGTAAGGGGGATTGGCGGAGTGTTGTGCTTTTAACCAGGTTTTGTATACTATTGAATTTATTATCCTATGATTAATAACAATGTTCTAGATATGTGTTTGGAAAACCAGTGCGGGGTCATGTTACGGTGTCTTATGGTTTGGTTTGGCATGGTCACATTTTTACACTGGGAAAACAACTTAATATTCAGGTAAATTAACATAATGCCATTAATCAAATTTACGTAATATATTCGTGGTCAGCATCTGTTTTTCCTACCTATTTCATGTCATAACTTCTGTTCTGAGAACTGCTAGAATACAGATAGCTCATTGATCTATCCCTCTGTAGATCCTATAACTGAGTTGAGAACCGTTCTCCGCACTCCGAGTAAAAGTGAAATTAACTGGTGATCTATAATAACGAACATATAAAATACGATGTGAAGTCATTTCTGTCTTTATTTTAAATCTTGCTATATTACAGCTATCAATAACTGGAGATACAACTATTACAATTCAAATAGATGATTTAAAGGTAGCCTCCCAGACTATGTGGTTCCCTAATGGCGGACGTTTATTTCTAAACGCAGCAGTCACAGAAGAGGCTTCCGGAAATGTCGAACATTATATGGTACAGAATGTTGTCTTTGCTAAATCGGCACATATTCTCAAATTTACCAGATGTTCGCGATATTTTAAACCAGGCCTGCCTTATGTTTTACACGTAAGTATTGATATTGTTTGGTTTGGTGGCAGTACGATTTACCCAATACTACCCAATACTGACCTGATACTACCCACATGTCATCCAATACTTATCAAAACAGACAGAATACATATGTAAAGTATATCACTAAAAATGAATTATGGAATTAGATTAGAAATATTATTTAGATAATCCTTAATCACCATCGACAAACATTGTAATTAAAAATATCATTGCAATAGGTTGATGCTATACGAGCTAATGGTCAACCAGCACGTCATCTACCGGTGGTCATTGAAGGTGAAGGTGATGTAAGAGAAGAGAAAGTTATAATTACACCTTTAATTTCTGTTGGTGAAGAATTATCAACTGATGCTGATGGTAGATTAGCTACAGAAATACTCCTACCAGCTGAAATAAAAACATTAAAGATAAAAGTAAGATTAGATTCTCAATTTGATAACGGTGGTCATCTTTTGCATTGTTTTCAAAATATCAGTGTTTCATAGCAAAATTTACACCAATATGTACTCATATTGATTATTTATCATTTAATTTGGAAACAAATTCAAAATATCAGTGCATATAATCAATCATGGGATTAAACCATTTTTGGACGAATGTTCTTTTTATAGAATCGTCATCATATTGTAGTTTGCAAAAGATTCAGAATTCATCAACTGACGATCAGGGGCGTTAATATTACATTGACAAGGCCTCCAATGTCATATTAGGATCTCTTCATCTTGTACAAAGATGTTCTATATTTACTGTTAGTAAAAAGTATTTGTGAAAAGTCAAGACGTGGCTATTATCTGTATATTATACGTGAAATGATACCTGTATGAGTTGGTTATTCTTTCAGATCAGAACTAACATCAAAGGTTTACCACTGAAGAATCAAACTGAATCATTATTTGTAGCTGTTCCATATTACAGTCCATCAGATACCTATATGTCTGTCAGAGCTCTACCAACTAGTCCGGTCTGTATATAGCTATCTATCAATATATCCATGCCGGGGCTATTCTTACTAGTCAGCTCGGTCCGTTTGAGATTTATCCATTCTTTTATCGAGCGATTTGGTACCCATTTATCCATCCCGCGACTCGCGCTGCTAACCCGGTCCGTATATATTTTACTTTTGATTTCTCTCTGCCTATTCACCATCCTTCCATGTATTGGGCAGTGCGTCCACATCAGGACTCTCCCTGCTAATCTGGTCCGTATATATTTTACATTTTTTATTCGTTTATACTTTAGTCTGGCCTGTATTATCTTTCCCTCTATCGATTCATACGAGAGCCCTCCCTGCTTATCCGATCCGTATATATTTTACTCTTAGTATCCACCCATATCCACTAATACCCAGGCTCACTCACTTTTCGGATTCATCTATGTTTTACTCATTCACCCCCCTACCATCTATCCAACGTTGTGTTTTATTCTTTTGTGTTTTTTATTATATAGGATAAACCGAGTGCCATTCCAGCTATTGGAGACTTTATGACTGTTGAAACAATGAACACTGAACCAGATTTACTAGATTATATCAACATGTTGGTAAGATAATTAAACTATTTGTTTGTAATATTTATCTATTACTAAGTAACTGTAGTTATTGGTTATGGGGGATCACGTGGCTAGGTGGGTAAGGCGCTGGCTTGCTAGCCTGGAGGTCGGGTGTTCGATCCCTGCATTGGCCGAGAAAGTTCATCCAGATTTTCCGGCGTGGTTTCCCCTTGTCAGTGACACAGGGTCTGACAAGTACAGCTATCTAGTCGTTCGGGTGGGACGAAAAAACGAGATCCCGTGTACACATTGACGTGCACGTAAACGATCATTGGTAGTTGGAATTCAATATAGGAGTAGGCGGTAGTGCCGCTGCCGGGCAAAATTTACCTCATAGCACAGGGATGACGTATGCCCGTCTTCATTAGACAAGGTTAGGAGTTAACTGTAGGACGTTAATATAATACGACATGCAATTCTTATTGTATTTTTAAGGTAATCGCCAAGGGTAAGATTATTCACCATACAAGAACGCGAGCATTAGCAGGTGACCGGACAAACTTTTATATACCTGTAACTGCTGATATGTCACCAAGTGCTCGTATAGTAACGTTTTCACTAAGGGGAACAACAGCTGGATCAGAGGTAGTTGCTGATGCTACGTGGCTTGACATAGAAGAACAGTGCGAGAACGAAGTAAGTATTTAAAGACTAACGCAGGGGATTTCATGTTTGGTTGACGTCATCCTAAACCACAAGGAGTACCACTGACAGATGAAACTGAGCTTTATCAGGATACTTCGTTTCGATCCATCCCATGAGTTATGTCCTGTGTTTATAAATGTAGCAGGTTTAGCATTGGCAAGGTGATGAGTGGTAATAAACTGGAATCATTTGAACTGGGTTTTCTCCAATGGATTTTATTGTTTCTACATTCCAGATTATGCTAAAAACTGACAACTGGGAGAAGACATACATGCCGAGGGATGAAATGTTAATCACATTGACAGGTAAACCAAATACAACAATAGGATTATTGGCGGTAGATCAAAGTGTTTACCTTATCAAGAACAAAACATTCTCGAGAACAAAGGTAAATATTCCCTAAACTGATTGGTTAGTCTGTAGTCTGAAGCATGTTATGTTCCGTAATGTTGACGAATCAATCAATAAACTAATCCAATAAATTAATACTTGATTACAGCGATGAATAAATATACCATGTAATGTTGATAATCACGAGTGCTATATGATTTCAGTTTTTTGCTGATATGCGAGCCAATGATAGAGGGTGTGGCTCTGGAGGAGGTAGAGACAGTGCATATGTATTCCAGGTAAGCCATTAAATAATTAAATGATTAAATTGAGCTGACATGGGGATAAAGAGTATTAACCATACTATACCTGTAATATCAACGATACGCTAGATTGGATAGGATTCAAATAGTATTCAGCATCAAATAGTATTAGTTTATGCATTATGTTGTTATAAATTTAGGGAGCAGGTTTGGCTATTTTAACAAATGCGGATATGAAGACTGAGACCAGATCATCAGAAGGTTGCCCAAATAAAGCAGTTAGAAGGAAACGGTCTTCAGGTAAAATGTTCATTGACACGAAGTATAATTTGACTAAAATGAATCATTTTGAGAAACATTCACTGGTATTTAAAGAAAGGGACTTTACATAGTTCTGCACAAGTAGATTTTTTGTGAAAGCAACAGTAATATGTACTACTGTTTTAAGACTACACTTTGTCTTAACCACTCGATCAGTGCCAGACGTAGTATGAAATTAGCGAAGGTGATTAAATCCCAAAGGGTCTCCAGGAAGGATTGTAGTCCATATTATTGCTTTAACATTTTAAGTCATCAGATCATTGCTGTATATATTAAGGAATTTTAGTGAATAGCTATCGTACTGAATTTAACGAGCGTAGGATTTTGTATTAATTTGGAACTTATTTTTTCTGCTGTTATGGAACATCTACACCGAATGAGACAACCTCAACAACTGTGCTAGAAGATGTTAAAGTCAGTTTTTATTTACAGAAGATTTAATAGAAGAATTGTGCTGTAAGAAAGGGTATGAAGAAAGTGATTCTGATTTACAACGTTGTTTTAATGCTGCTAAATATGTCCGTCAATCAACTAATTCATCTTTATGTGCTGAAGAGTTCTATAGATGTTGTAAATACATGGTTAATGGCGTGGAATTTGTGGAGGCAAGTAAGTAAGCCTAACACTTCAATTTACCACAGCCGAAAAGTATAAAACATTTAATTAGCTATTAACACGGTGTGATAGTTATTTAATGGTTGATTAAAGCTACAATTTCATATTTTTCAGTTATATTTTTAAACCATATATTAAAATAAAGCCTTTAAATAGGTGATATGTATAAACAGTCCTACCTTGTTAACGAATAATCCTATAATTTAGTATTGCCAGTTGAGAAATTGGCAAAAATACCATTTTCAACTTCAAATTTAAACTTTGAAGATAGATAGTGCATCGGGGGAAGGGTCGGGATAGAAAAACAAGGGGGGTAATTGTGCTGTTATTTCATTACACTAGTCTATTTAAACAATAATATTATTATTAGGATCAAACAGACACGAGGATAAAGATGTACATGATGTATTGTTTGATGATGAAGATGTTATGGTTGATTTACCTCTTCGAACTAATTTCCCAGAATCTTGGCTGTTTGAAGAACATACTTTAGGGTAAGGACTTACACAAGACAATTCCAAACTGGTAGCATTCTTTTGGAAATAATTTAAGTTTTCAAACAGTGATCATAATATGTGCTGTTTTAATTAATGGAATACAGACAAGCTTACTCTTTCCAGAACAATTTCTACCTGTTGCACTTGCAGAGGTCATATAGCTAATAAAGGCGTTTCTTTTACTATTTTATTCCATTTCAAAGTGGAATTGAAATTTCATTGATGCTGATTGAGCGTGATAAGATGCCCGTATCTCAGCGGAGACACCCGATGGACCTATTTAAATCGAACTGAATCTAGAATGTGATATTGTCTTGCGTGGATGCAGAGTTACCAAGCCGTGAAGAATGTGATAATTTAGCGAAGATGCGCATGGAGCACCTTCTCACACTGATACAAGTACGCATTCGACACTCAATCCTTAGGACAACTATATATATATTGATTTCTTAAACAATGTGAAATAAATCGGATGTATTTATTATTACAGGGAAGATGGTAAAACCGAATTATGTGTTGGGTTACCTGACACCATTACAACATGGATGTTACATACCGTATCTATATCTAAACAACATGGCTTTTGTGTCTCTAAACCACAAAATGTCACTGTGTTTAAAAACTTCTTCGTTCATTTGGATCTACCGTATAGTGCTGTACGTCTGGAGCAGCTGGAAGTCAGAGTTACTATTTATAATTATTTGAAAATGGATTTATCGGTAAGTCTCGTTTTAAACGGTAAAATTATCCAATAAGTATGACCAAAAATATCAAGCAGGGAACAAAGTTACATCCAAGTCAAGCTTTGTGTTATTTTGTTTTTCTAGGTAAAGTTGTTTATACAGAGCGTTGAAGGTGTCTGCTATTCCGGTGAACCAGGAGAAAATTCTGAGATGGCACACATGGATATACCACCAAATGATGCTGCTTCCGTGTCATTTCCTCTAATTCCGCTGGAATTAGGTCTCTTCCCAATACGGGTATTTGCGTACTCTTCTTGGGGTCGGGATGCTGTGGAAAAGTTCTTGCATGTTGAGGTGATTTATTTCTTTTTTTTAAAACCAACATGTGTATATAAAGACCAGGGTGCCTAAAGCCGCCTGCATGTGATTTAAGTTTTCGCTCATTGTCCATTGGGCTCCTATGTCTTAATATGTTTGTGTAACGATGTTTTTAGACAGTCCCATGGGATTGGTCGAGCAGTGATATTTAATTCCATTGCATGTCATGTGTCCGACAGATAAGTTCATCAGTCGACCAATGTTTTAGCCAGTCAGTCAATACTGGCAATATGACTCCAGTCGATCAATGTTTTAGTCAGTCAGTCAGTACCGGCAATAACACTCCAATCGATCAATGTTTTAGCCAGTCAGTCAGTACCGGCAATATGACTCCAGTCGACCAATGTTTTAGCCAGTCAGTCAATACTGGCAATATGACTCCAGTCGATCAATGTTTTAGCCAGTCAGTCAGTACCGGCAATAACACTCCAGTCGATCAATGTTTTAGCCAGTCAGTCAGTACCGGCAATATGACTTCAGTGGATCAATGTTTTAGCCATTCAGTCAATACTGGCAATATGACTCCAGTCGATCAATGTTTTAGCCAGTCAGTAAATACTGGCAATATGACTGAAACCAGAACCCTGTTAAGAACATGGAGCGTTTCGCAAGTCGTATATTGTTTATAAACAATATTTCATTCAAAAAATGAACAAAATGACTATGTAAAAACGATGTTTGCCATATACCTAATCTTAATATATTGTTATACGGTTAAAGTTGATGTTGGGTTTAAAAGCATTGACATAAGCATTGAAATTTATGGTTCTCGATTTTAGGGAGAAGGTCTAGAAAAAATTCATACGGTATCAGTGATGCTTGACCCTACAGGAAAACGTCTGATACGTGATAAACCCAAGAATGTCTCCATTGATATTAAAAGTAAGTCAGATAATAATTAATATTAAAACACTTTTTTGGTTTTTTTAACGGTCACATGTTAGCTCATATAATGACTCACACCACAATGCGCTGAAGACATTTTAAAGGGGTTGGGGGATACTTAAAGGTAAATAAATGTAAAATCATATGTAGCCTATTACTTGCAGATGAAGTCGATGAGGTTGGAAACCGACAAACTGTACAATTAGACCTTGACTTGCCGCAAAATGTAGTTCCCGAGACTGAAAAATGTACAGTGAGTGCGATAGGTAAGTTATATCAGATCATTTAAATAACTTTACTGAAATGGGGTTTAACGCCCTACCAATCTTGGCCCCGTTTCACGAAATTTTAACTAAACAAAGATAGAATCAAAATTTTAGTAGATACTTCAATTTTGATTGGCTAAGAACTAAAATCAATCTAATATGGTCCAATCAAATAACTAAAATTCAGATCGTATCTTAGTTAAAATTTTGTAAAATAGGCCCCTGTTCCTACTGGGCTAATGAATACGGGATAACTTGATGACCTATCGGAGATAATGTGCCATAATCTATCTTTTGATTCCTAGAAATACTTTTGGGCCAAATTTTATTAAATTTCAGTCAAAACTAATTGTGGGCTACCAAGCTTATATTTTTAGAACATACATGTATTTGTGATGCACCGTCTGTTAATTCTCTTATTCTCTCTAGAAGACTTGTAATCACATGTGATATATTTGAGAATTTTACAAAACAGCCAACTTTTTATGCTTTACCTTATATTGAGTTGTCGACTGGCTAAGAACTATTCTTGTCTCATATGATAGGCGTAAGCCAACTCGACTCTGGAGTAAATGAATATTTGAGCTATGGAATTCGACAAAAGATAGACAGTAATGCAGCTGTGCAGGTGACACTAACCGTGTATTATTCTAAAACCCGAAATCGTGTACCACCGAGACCATAATCCTACCACATCTCCATACTATAACTACAACCATTGTCTCATCTTTGGTATAAAGTATACGATTGCTTCCTATTTCATTGATAGGTTCCCAATTATTAGTAGAATTCATTAACTTATCTATATTTGTCTCGTTTATAAAGGGAACGTAAGCTCTCAATATAAACTGTGCTGTAGCGGTATCGGAATCCTTTAATAGAAGTTTCATGTATCCCCACAATCCCAAGTGTATCAGGTCCAAAGGTATCTGGTATAACAGAGGTTTCATTAACCCCAAAATGCCAAATGTATCGGGCCCAACGGTATCTGGTATAAAAGATATTACACGGATTCCCATAAAATTGAATTATTTGAATTTTTCAGGGGATGTATTAGGTCCAACAGTGTCTGGTATAATAAATGGTGTAGATACATTATTAAAACTACCAACTGGTTGTGGTGAACAAAATCTGATACATCTAGCACCTAATGTATATGTTATGAGATATCTGAAAGCTACTGGACGACTTGAACCAGGCGTTGAGAAAAAGGCAAGGGCCTTTATGAGACAAGGTAGGGCGGGTAGTATAATGAATCAGGAAGTGCTGATCAGACGGCCTCTCAATTAATTTGTCGTCCTCCCGAAATTATTAAATTCTGACCAAATTTATAGACTGAAATCGTAACAAGGTAACATTCTTAATTTATTTAAGCCAGTTTACGCCAATAGTCACGCTGTTGTATCTAGTACATAGAATAAAGATTGGAAACCACAATGCAAAACATAAGAATCAGAAACAGTGCCCACAAGCTTTTTTCTAAAAGCAGATACACAATAAATATAACTCAATCAATTCTTGAAATTGCTGAAATGGTTATTGTTTGATGCTTTAGGTATGATGAGGCAACTTACTTTTAAAAAAGACGATGGTTCATTTGCCACATGGCCTCATGCTGAATCAAGTACATGGTAGGTATATGATGAATACATACATTGTTTTAAAATATAAAATCGGTTTACACAAGTATTCTGAGCTCTCCCATGCATTTTGGGCGTTAACGCAGAATGAGTTCTAGATGTTCACCTGTCCAAACATGTCGGTTTTCTCCAGTGCCTCCAGGTCCCACTATTTTTACTCGATCTGTGTTTCAACGTGTCTGAGGTGGTCTGTGTAACAATTGTTTTATTCTGTGTAATTCAGGTTGACAGCATTTGCATTAAAGGTGTTAAATCAAGCTAGAAGTTTTATACCAATTGATAGTAATGTTACTTGTCAAGCTTTACGGTGGATATTAGATAAACAAATATCAGATGGTTCATTTAGAGAAGATTCGTGGGTAATGCATAAAGAAATGTTGGTGAGTCTTTTGTGTGATTTTAAATCTAAACTCAATATGTAGTACAAGTTTTAGTAGTGTGGGTACTTTTGAAGACCGGAGTGAAATTGTGAAATTTCACAACCGCTAGTTATTATGATCGGTTTGCCAGTGGAAAGTATAGGCCTTTCGTTTCGGACATGGAAATTTCGAGAAACTGGTCTTTTAGGATTGAGCGACAAGTCATGAATTCGATTTTATTGTATATATAATACCTATTTTTATTTCAAAGGGAGGAACTACTGGCGAAACTACACTAGCAGCGTTCGTGTTGATATCGTTATTAGAGAGTGATTGTAAACCAGAGGTATTGTAAAACACACTGTTTATTTCATTATCTACTTCGTCTTCTGGAACACTTGATGCCACTTCTCATTGCTTTTATATTTATATGTTTTGATACATTTCGATTGTCAGATTTCATAAATACTATCATGCTTCAGTTCTTAGCTTCCATGTTTTCAATATTATCTACGGGGTTGTTCAGGAATACTGGTTGCTTTTTTTCATTGGTTTGTATCTATAAGATGGTAATAGGGTTGGGGGGGGGGGGTCAAGTGGCGTGATTTCAATTTCCCGTTTGACCGTGGCAATGCGTGGCTTTCTCTGGGTCTCTTCTGTCTCTGTCTCTCTGTCTGTCTGTCTGTCTGTCTCTCTCTCTCTCTCTCTCTTGTATTTCTATGCGTTGATTTTTTTTTATTTTCTCTTGTCAGGTAGTTCGTAAATACTGTTGTACTACACACGTATATTGATTTAGTTACAAAGTTTTCAATATAAACTATTGCATTTCCCATCCAGGATGATGATTATCAACTGAAAACCATAGAATATTTAGAAAGTAAATTAGAAGAATTGGATCGGCCATTAGCCGTTGCCATGACAACGTATGCCTTGGCATTATCTTATAGCCCGGCCAGACATAGAGCAAATGAAAAATTACGAAAATTAGCTGAAACGACTCCCGAAGGTACGTTTCCCCGTTTTTGGCTCACATGTTTGATTAGAAATTAATGTCTTTTTGATGACACTACACGTTTAACTTAATGCTGTGATGACAACTGTATGTGACAATCGTCTGTTTGTACATTGCCAGCACTTGCCTCATTTGTCTGTCCCTTCGTTGGTGTGGCAGCAAGTCATCAACATCTTATAATTGGACAAGAGACCCCGGGGGGTTTTGTTTGGAAGTTTAAATGATTGTAATAAAGCAAGAATCCTATTGAAATTTGATGATAGACAATCATTTATTATGACTTTTAACTTTATTCTATGTGAAAATTAGGGGTTTTTTTCTTTGTTAACGTGAATGACTTTGCTGCAGGTCGTCTTTTGATCAGGCATTCAAAATTCTGCTTTCACTTCCTTATTTATGTAGGTTTTGTCTTCTGGGGTCCTGGAGAAGAAGACGATTTTAAACTAGGTTTAACACCACATTGGTTTAATAAAGAACCTAATGCCTTGGCTGTTGAGGCTACAGCCTATGCGCTGTTAGCTCAGTTAGAGATGGGAGAGATACAGTATAGTAATCAGATAGTTGGTTGGTTACTACAACAGCGTGAATCTCATGGTTCATTTGTCTCCACACAGGTAAGACACAAGACAACACCCGAACTTTGCCCACATGCAACCGAATATACAATCCATATAAATCCCCTATATACTGAATTAGACTAAACTTTAAGAGTTTTGTAAAAAATACTTTGTACATCCCATGCTGCACGGCTTCAGTTCAAATCTACGACTGAACGTTTAAGGATCCCATCAGATTACATGATAATATTTGATTTTCAATGGTCACGGTCATTGAATAATCCTTTGCAATCTGGTACCCATGTTAAATTATTGCATCAAATGACATCCAGGTTCAATGTATGAAAATGCTTTGTTAATGGCTAATTTTACAGGATACAGTGATAGGATTACAAGCTTTATCAGAGTACAGTATTAGAACTTATTCAGCCATATTAGATATGACATGTCATATAACATCAGAAGCTGATCAGAACTTTCAGAGACTTATATCACTTCGACATGAAGATGCTTTGGTTCTTAAATCTGTACCCAAGGTACGTGTTTGTATAATTCAGAGTCAATATGGTCTTACGCCATACAGGTTGCGTTATGGGAAATTGTGCTAGAATTCCAACTCTCAAGTTGTTAGTTTACGGGCATGTCAATGATGATACGTGTCTTTGGTTTTTCGTACCACTTACAAAAGGAAACAAGATTAGAAAATCTCTTGGCATTTTCTTGGCTAACACTGAAATTAAAAAGAACACCTATAGCCGCAATGCTCTTCCGTAGAAAGATTATAATGATTTGAAATTTAACTTGGTCCAAATGTTCTTCCATACCGTTCTTGCCAATATATTTCTAAACTCCAGCTAAAATTATGTTAAATATGTTGTTAGGTACCAACCGGTGGTAAGTTAATGTTTGAAGCTGCTGGTACAGGTGTGGGTATGATGCAGGTAGAAGTTAGATATAATATACCCGAAGAAGGTGATTCCTGTAAATTTGATGTAACTGTTGATAGCAGACGGTTATCACACATGGTTTACCAGTTCTTTAATCAACACGCCAGGTAATTGTAAAAATATTTATAGAGGAATTTATTGACAAAAGCGGTCCCACTGACAAGGAAATTAATATATGTTATAGATATGCATACACATTTTATCTAAAATTTAAATGATGTCATGAAAATTATTTATCCAGTGTAAGCTATCGTTCGTCATTGGCGATATTTTACACCGCTTGTCGAAATCTCAATTATCCATAATTTTGGCAATTTTTTGATGAATTCTTTACCATTTTGGATATGATGTACATAATACGCGCATTAAGTACAACATCAAGTACATGGGATAAATTTACTATCGTGTCATGGACAGTTTTTTTTATTGTAAATTTGAACTACGAATATATAAGCTAGCTTTTCATCATGTTTATATTCTTCTATAAACTGTGATATATACCTATTTTAATTACTTACCAGTTGTCTCACTATATTGAATCTCGTGTCATGCACTAACCAGACAAATTTGTGAAATTCAAGATCACTGGCATTGGTTCCATTTCACAAAGCTATAACAATGGACCACTTTTTAAACATTCGTGGAGATTTGGGTTTTATATTTTGTAAACTAAAATTCTAAAATGTTAAATGCTTGTAATTTTCAGAACAAATTGTGAGCTATGTACTCAGTCGTGTGATAATGCTGTGGAAGAAGAAGAAGAAGAAGAAGATTACGAGAATTTCAAATTTCCAGACATAATACCACGTATACAACGATTAGATTTTATTACTGACGAAGAAGAAAATAACAGTGTTGGTTCTCGTATAGGACGACCCTTTTCTCGTATAGGAAGACCCCATTATAATCATCAGCGGTCAAAACGATCTATCAGTGCCCGTGTGCTGTGTATAGAAGTTTGTGTCCGGTATGTATACATTTAATCAATCTGTGTTTATATGACAAAGGTTTATGAAAAATGGATCAACAATCGGCATATCACATGATTTCATGGAATTTATTAGTGGCAAAAGTAAATGAAATGAAATGGGATTTATTGTCTCATATTGTTTTGCTACGACTGGACTGATGAAGATGGACACGCGCCATATAGTGCCATATATACTCTTATATTATTATTATTATTATTCATCTTCTATTATATCTGGTGATATTTCTAAGCGCTTAACAAATGTCACATCACAGATCGTAATAACATTTAAACAAGTGTGTTTTATACTCTGATTTGAATTTAACAAAAGTTGAACTTTCTCTAATTGATCTTGGTAGCTTGTTCCACATATGGGCACCATTTATAGGGAAAGATAATTTTCCCCCGAGTCTCTTGTAAGCAGGTACAGATAATAAAGTAGCATCTGTGGACGAACGAAGAATTGGTCTTTCCTGTTTGTAGAATGTGAATAATTGTTTCATGTAGGAGGGAGCAGTGTCCGAAAACAAAGCTTTATAGACATTTGATAGCACTTTAAAATCGATTTGGGCTTTCACAGGCAGCCAGTGAATATTTTTAAGAGTTTCTGATACATGATCTCTAGAAGATGACTTGGCAACTAGTCGAGCACAGTTATTTTGTACAACTTGAAGGCGGTTGAGGGAGAAATCTAGAACGCCAGCCAGGAGTCCATTTCCATAGTCCAACTGAGATATGACCAGGGCTAATACAACTCTAGCACATGAGTCTTTAGTAAGATACCTCCTGATTCTGGATATTGGCTTTAATCTCATGTACATTGTACACATAGTATTGTTAACCTGTGGGATGAGAGACATTGTCTTATCCATGATGAAACCAAGATTTCGTGCTTTACATGATGGTGAGATTTCAGTATCGCCGATGTTTAGCTTTGGTGAAAAGTTGAAACTGTTCAGTTTTGATCTCGGTAGTATCATCAGGAATTTTGTCTTCTCATAGTTCAGCTTTAATTTTTTTTTTTGATTCATCCATGTCCGAATATCACTGATACAAGATTCTAGCTTCTTTAGGGCACTGTGTAGGAATGAATGTGTTATACAATTGCGTATCATCGGCAAAACCATGATAGCTGATACCATGCCTATGAATAATTTTACCAAGTGGAAGAACAAACAGTAAGAAAAGAAGTGGACCTAGTACCGATCCCTGTGTGACTCCAGTGGACAGCGGTTTAGATACAGAATTGCTGCTGAATATGGACACATTGGCTTCTGTCAGTTAGATAAGACTTCAACCAATCCAGTGCCGATCCTTTGATCCCCACCGATAACTGCAGTCGATTGAACAGAATGTTATGGTCGATAGTATCAAATGCTGCACTTAGATCAAGAAGTATACGGTTGATGCCAAGGTTGCTGTCCAATGTTGCATCAATATCAGCTTTTACCTTTAAGAGTACTGTCTCAATTACAAATGTCAAGAGTTCTTTTACATACACACCAATATGTTCCATCCAAACGACTATGGGTTGTCTATTGTCGTGCACCACTGACAAGGGGTAGCCACATGGGAAAATGTCAAGAGTAAACAAGGTGGGTGATAAGAGTGAACCTTGTCTCAACCCATTTCAATAGTGCACGAGTAAAAGAGAAATCATTTATAGTCCTTTAAGAGTGAATGCTAGGATGAGTAAAATTTATAATTTCTATTTTAGATTTCAAGGAAATCAAGAAACAGGGATGTCAGTTTTGGATGTTGGTCTATTCACTGGTTATCAACCAATAGACAATGATCTTAATTTGGTACGAATATAATTTAAATTTGACATTGAATTGAAGGCCTGGTTGTATTGGTGCTTTATGGGTTATAAATGAAATTCTGAATTATATATGGCCACATAAATAAAATATACCTGTTATATTGTATTGCTTCCATGTTTGTAATAAAAAATCAAATGTGTTATCTGTTTTCTAATTGAAGATGAAGACCAATGGAAAAATCCAGCATTTTGAGACATCACAGCGCTCTGTTATTCTTTATGTTGAAGAGGTGGGTCTTTGGTTATTATTCAAATCCAACAAACCAATTGTTAGTCTTAAATAATTTCAGCATTTCAGCCATTTACTTACTTTTTTTCATCCACTTCTGTTTCCAATGAATTTAATGGTACATTCCTGAAATTGTATAAATTATTGGTTTTCTTTGTTATGATTCCTCGGCACTACATGGTAAAAATGTTGGCCTAAAACAGACGAAAAGGACAAAAACATTTTCAATTGTTATGCGACTAATGAATAACGGATCACAGAAATATTATAACAAGATTATTTCGGCAGCACATAGGTTTTTATTCTGATCCCGGCTGTTATTTTTACTTGAGACTTTTGCGAAATACTTATTATCATGAATATGGGTAAATATTACAATAAACACTCGAATCACGAATAACGAATTATGAATCACGAAACTGCCAGATTGAATATAATTTGTGTTTAAACCAATGAAATGACACATAATTATAATTTACTATTTGCAGATATCTCACAAAAGAACAGAATGTTTTAAGTTTAGAGCTAAACAGAAACATATCGTAGAAAATATTCAACCTGCTAAAGTTCAAGTGTTTGACTACTATAATCCAGGTATAACTATTATTACTGAATAGGATTTTGTAATCCAGGTTGAGTTGATTTTATAGTGTTTGCATCTATGAACCGTTCTTGTGTTCTGTTTTTAGAAAAATAAAATAATAAAAAGCGAAAGCCGCTATTCATAAGTTGCTGATAATTGATAAAAGCGTATGCTTAATATTGGGAACAAGGCAATATAACCCGGTTGGTGCTGATGTGTCAGTAAACCACTTTTTTTTTTTATTCTTTACTATTTCAAAAATACCTTCAAAACTTATGATTTGTTTGATTGGTGTCGTGCAGTATTTGAGTGGGAACCACAGTGACACAGTGAGTATCGCACACAGATCAAGTGGTCCAAAGTTCAATCCCGGTGTTGGCCCCTGAGATTTTCCAGTCTGCTATAGCGACGCGAGCTAGGCAAAAGAAAAACGTATTCTTTTGTACAGACACTTGACATTTGGAATTCAATGAATAGTACGCGGAATTGCCGCTCTTACTGCTCATAGCTTTGATATAAATTTTCAATTTACTACATTATATTTTAGCAATAAGATGTTCTTATTTCTACAAGCCGGATAATGTTAGTGGTCATCTAACTAATTTCTGTGACAAACAAAAGAGTATTTGCCAGTGTCTAGAAGGTAAGTTAAGGTGTCTATTATCAATTGATTTTTTATAACATTCGGCCAACCAATTGGGTGGATGGATACAAACTCTATTTAGATAATTCTTGAGCAGTGCAAGGACAGCGGAGAACCCGTAGATTAGCCAGTCGACGAAATTTGCTTTGATGGGAGACTTAGATTACTCGGATCACCCAACCGGTTGGATAGATATAAAAGACGCATAACGAAGTCAAACTTTCAAATGTTGATGATTTTTACTCCTCGTATTAATACGAAACGTTTAGGATTATGGCTAATCTTACTAAATGAAACCCAGCCCTCCGCTTTAAATGCGTATTCAAAATGGTTCGTAAAGACTACAGTATTGTGCTCAATCTGTTTCAAAGAGAATTAAGAATGGCTAGCGAATATTCACTGCTGATCATTGTGTATTGTTCTGTTGCTTATATAAAGCTCGAATATATTCTAGAATCATATTTACGAGTATTACTGGATCCTTAATGATTAGATCATTTACTGTAGTAAATTGATGTTTGTGATAATTACAAAAACCAAATATTTTCTAGAAAGCGAATCAAAATTTACCTTTGTTACGTATGGTACTGGATACGGGCTCGCTGCTGAGCATGTGGCTTGCACTGAAATGAACGATACATTTCCAAAAACTTGAATTACGCCTGTTTGATTGGTGTTAAAGAGTTAAAGCCAATGATTGATATTGTTTTTATATTTTATAAACAGGACGATGTAGTCAGTGTGAAAATATTTGGTATGGTAAGAAATGGAATGATTTAATCAAATATGCCTGTCTCAATTCTACATATGGTATGTTCATTTATAGTTGAAAATCGTGCTTCTCAAATTGTCCCTTTCTCTTGCTTTAAAATTGTTCGTGCTTTAAAATTATACTAGTAATGTTTGGATCCGACAATCTAGTTCCATGTGGCTTCTAATGTTATACATTAAATCTTCCCCATAAACCATTATTGAGCATAGTACACTTCGTGAGCCAATGACAGAAATCATCACTAAATTATGGTTCCGAATCACGTTGCATGATGTCATTGTCAGATTAAAAGGGGTGGTCATTTGTTATGGCCGAGTTTAACAATGGTGGGCATTAAAACCCAAGGCAACCATGGGCCGGAATGTGCCCGTTTTTTACCTTTACAGTGACATATTCAGTTAGGCGCCTCAAACAAGTATTAGTTATTTGTTAAGATAAACTTTTAACTACGATACGAAATGATTATATCGTTGCCCGTGTCGACCTTGATTACCGTGTCTCCATTATCAGAGTAAAGTAACCCTGGTTTGTTTTTCGAACATTTAATTCCTGATTTTTAGTATTACAGATTACAGTATTAGATAAACAAGAGGAATCAGCCGGATTTGAAAGAGTTCTAGCAAGTGTTCAAAGAGTTATATTTTCCAGTAAGTTTCCGTGTCTATGGAACTATATAATGTAATTGTAATTTGGTTCAGTTACAGTCGTTTACTGAATGACGTCAACAAAATTGAAAAGTAGTACACTACCTACTATAAACCGATATGTTGCTTGGGGTTTAACCTCTTACAATTCTGCACCAACTGGCCGAATGAAGACTAGTTTGGTACGAGACCGAAAATCCGTGACAAATTTGCGGGGAAGTTGTTTTGAAGGTGGTTTTTGCATGAAAAAAAAAACTGCTGAAGCGATTAAGCTTTGGTGCCTCTCTCTAAAATGCTGGCGGAAGCCGCTAGAGGGCCAAATTTAAATGGTGGTCATATCTGCCGGGAAAATATAAAGTTATGTAATATAGGTTTCTGATGTGTCTATTCGTATGTTATAAGGATCCCTGAATCGAAATATTGTAATCAAAAATCAATCCAGCCACTAGTTTTGCCAATATGGCCGAAAAATCCAAGATGGCCACCATTTTTGGCCTGGAAAATAGTTTCGGGGTCGATGTCTTCAATTTTGATGAATTTGTGTCGATAGATGGCAACCAACAATAATACTCACCGATATTTATCATCTGATAGTCAACTGATTTCGATTTTAATTTAATCAACGCTTAATAATGGACCCATGTAAGGCCCTGTATCCATAGGCTGTTCACTTGTGGCGTGTTCACGTGTGGCGTGTTCCCGTGTGACGCGCCACACCTTTGTTTTTTAATGTGCCTGTTCCCATAGGTTGTACCCAGGGAACATGTGGCCTCTCCCACTGAATATGTGGTCTTGTGACCGGGAACACAGACAATGAACATGTCAGTTCTTTTGCAGCTGCACAAGAGGGAACACGCAATTACCAGTACGATATTGTATGGAGATGCATCTTTTCAAGACCAGTTCATTGCGAGTTCTAAAATTGGCCGGACCCAGCACCGTGGGCGTTGTCTGGAGATATGTTTGTCACAGGATAGGCGAGGCGTGACCGTTTTGGAGAATAAAGAAAACTAAGATAAAAAAGAATTCAGTTTACATAGTACAACATAAATATACAACAATTCTTTCACGAGTGCGCGCACTAAATGAATTATGACGTTACAAAATGTCCACCCATCGGCAAGACCATACTTCGACGATACCATTTATCGGCGACCAGTCATCGACGATACCATTTATCGGCGATTATTCTTAGACGATACCATTCCAAGAAGAAACACTCACCCCTATCGGCAAGACCATACTACGACGATACCATTTATCGGCTACAATTCAACGACGATACCATGTATCAGCTACTATTCAACGACGATACCATGTATCGGCTACTATTTGACGACGATACCATGTATCGGCTACTATTCAACGACCATGTATCGGCTACTATTCAACGACGATACCATGTATCGGCTACTATTCAACGGCGGGAGAGAGAAATGAGGTTTAACGGACTCAACACAAACTAGGTCATTTCGGGACTAACATATGGTTTAATTTTATTTCAATAATTCGCTTGCGCATAGGGGTCTTTGGCAGTGGGAGGAAACTGGAGTGCCCGGAGGAACCCCACGAGGTTGAGAAGGCGCCCCTATCCCCATGCCACATACGCTCACACCAGGACTCGAAACCACAGCCGCAAGCCAGAGGTGACCGTCCAGCTTGAGGTCGAAGCGTGGCACTCTAGACCACTAGGCCATCCCAACCCCCTATTCAACGACGATACCATTTATCGGCTACTATTTAACAACGATACTATGTATCGGTTACTATTCAACGACGATACCATGTACCGGCTACTATTCAACGACGATACTATGTATCGGCGACTATTCTTAGATGATACCATTCCAGGAACAATCAGTAGGTATCCAAAGGGGAACTGTAAAATTAATCAACATTTGTACATAAATTTACTCATACTAACTTATTTACTCATACTAAAATATACAACGATGAGTAGAACATACGAGAGGAACCTAAGAACAAAGTTAAAAGTATAATTTCACTCACTCAAGTACCTGGTGGCCGTATCGAGTCCTCAGTACCACTGTCATAATTCATCTCCCAACAAGCCTGATTGGCCGGCTTATATACTACCTATATGCACGTGCATTGCATGTAGAAAGTTTTTGGCGAGCCTTAATATATTACAGGTAATTAGTTTAGACGAGCCACGCATCGGATTCTGATTAGTAAAACTTTGACTTTGACTGGATAAGTTGGTGATGTTGATTCTCATGCGTGATTAAATATTCCATGGCTCCATTATTTTAAAATCAGAATCAGTGGACTACAGAGTATATCAGATGATAAATATCGGTGAGTATTATTGATGGTTGCCATCTATCGACACAAATTCATCGAAATTGAAGACATCAACCCCAAAACTATTTACCTGTCCAAAAATGGTGGCCATCCTTGATGTTTCGGCCATAATGGCAAAACTAGTGGCTGGATTGATTTTTGATTATAATATTTCGATTCAGAGACCCTTAAAAAATACGAATAGACACATCAGAAGCCTATATTACATAATTTTATATTTTCCCGCCACATCTTGCCACCATTTCCGCCAGCATTTTAGAGAGGGGCACCCAAGTTTTATCGCTTCAGCAGGTTTTTTCATATAGAAACCACCTTCAAAACAACTTCCCCGCAAATTGGTCACGGATTTTAGGTCTCGTACCCAACTAGACTGGCTTATCTCAAATTTCAACTGTCAATAGGTGTTTTACGTGAGACCTCAGTTTGTCGCACCATCCTAACGACTAAAATATCCCGATATACTTTCTCGGCCAACACCCAACTACCGAAGAGCCAGCCTGCGTCAGTTATCAGTGAACGACCGGGGCTCCCCCGATATGTTGCAGTTTCATCGTGTATAGACATTTTGCTGGATGCATAATTGTAACGTGTCTCCTATTGTTGCCATGTCCGTGATGAAGCTTCACTATGATAATTTCTTCGCGCACTTGTATATTGCCGTCAAATGCCTGTCAAACTGTTTATTTGGATGGTGTTTGAGGGGCGGGGGGTATCAGAAAAATTGAGATAATAAATCCAATATTATTTCAATACTGTTTTATTTAGGTGGAGCTGTTGAAATTAAAAGCAAAGATAAACTGATTTTATTAAAGAGATCGTCTTGTATGTGTCCCTCTGTTGAAGTCAATAAGAATTATATTTTTATGGCTGGAACACCAAAACGATTCAGAGATGACGAAGATAATTTGGTGTAAGTACAGTTTAATGTCTAATCCTAAATAAATGAATTAAATTGAACATTATTGTAAACTTACATGAACATTTGTCTTTTGCATCAGATTAGGTTTTAACTTTACGACAACCCTGTGTATATTGGTATCATATTGAATGTATTACCAGAAACAACAGAACATAAATAAACACAATATAATAATGAAGCTATTCTACCCGCTAGCAAACTTCCTGTCTTAAATTGACAATCGGCCTTTCTTTAAGTTGCACATAATTTTGTCAGATTCAATTTCACGATACAAACGAAATGGGGTTTAACGTCCTACTGTTCTGTGCCTAAACTAGGCTAATGAAGACGGACATACGCCATACAGTGTGCCATTATGGGGGAAATTTTACCCGAGCAGCAGCGCTACGGCCTACTTTTATATGACTCTTATATTGAATTTCAAATGCAAAGACAGCTGTCCTGATCAGGCCCTCCGTCCTGCATCACTGGCAAGGAGAAACCACACCGGAAAATCTGGTTCAACTTTTTCGCTGCGTCTTACCCACTTAGCCACGTGATCCCTCATTTAACGATACGATAGTCAGTTAATTTCATGATAGTCAGTACTGTGTATTAACTGATTTCCTGACGAAAAAAAATATCTCCTGCAAACTACAATATTATAGTGAATGTTGAATCTCCAAATAGGAGTACCAGTCCAGAATTAAATTGTTTTGATTTTTTTTTTTTTTTTTTTTTTTTGGTATACTTTCTTAATAAATGCAAATCAAGCATCTTTACTTTAATAGACGAAGATATATTTTTTGTTTTAGGTATGCCTTCCTGATGGACAAAATGGCCGTTGTTACTGAAGTGTACAGGTCTAAGCAGAAAAATATTAGCAAAGAACAAAAACAAATGGCGAGACAGTTCAGACGGTTCCAGAAGAGATTACTGCGCAAGGGTTGTACTAGATACCAGAAGAAGAGTAGAATGTTGCATGCTTTCCCTCGTAATTAGCATTCCAACATAGAACAGGACAAATCCACATGAAGACATATAACTTGCAACCTTTCAGATAATTCTATGTTTTAAATTTGTTCTCGGGTTTGAATATTTGCTATTGGCCAAGCTATCTGCTTGGTGTTTTCAAATTCCCAATTCTGTTGTTAACAGTGAATGCAAAAGAATGTATTTTTTGTCGGGTTCACGTTAATTTTTAAGGAGATTTTTCCATCGGGCATCAAGGCAAATTAATAATGTAAAGAGTCTTCTTTAACACATATTTAAAGATATGTGCTAAAGATAATACATACACCAAAATTCAATTTTATTTATGGCCCACTCATCACAAGAAATTGTGTTTATTAGGTTATTATTTCTAGCTTTTTAGCCTCGTCCAATTACATACTGACAAAGCAATATACCGGTAATACTTTCTTACTTTTTTTTTCACAAAATGGTGCCAACGTGACTCTACACATTAATATTACAGAAAATAAACAAAATGTAAACATTGTCTGGCCCTGGAGCGATATAATTGAAGCTGTGTATTATTAACCAATAGGATCAAACTACCTTTATATGTACTCGTTGCCAAATAATATATATATATTTTTTAACATTAATATTCTTATATATTTCTTCATCAAATTATTATTCATATAAATGTCAGCTATTAATATTAAAAATATAAAAGAATATGTATTGTTCCAAAATTAAGTCAATGAAAGCCTTGTTCAAGAATTGTGTTTGTGCAATTGTAACCTAGGCAGTGAAAAGCAGGACCGTATGTAGGATTTTAAAAGTCAGGATGCAACAGAGTGGTGGGGCGCCAATATAATGTCCATGTTATTGAGCGCGGGGCTTACTGCAATCAAAGTCGTTAGCGACAGTGAAGTACGCATTTCTCGCCTTAATAATATAGAAATAAAATGAAACAGAATTGAAATTTACACGGGACAAATTAAGAAGTTAAATTATACATTGTCTTAATTTAGAAATTATATGAATGGAAGTTCGAAATTACATGAATTGAAGTTCGGAATTACATGAATAGAAGTAGACATTACATAAATGGAAGTTCGGAATTACATGCATAGAAGTAAGAAACAAGACGATAGCATGTTAGAATTTTGAATCTTATATAAGCCATAGAGAAGAGCGATGCTATTTATTTTGTTCGAGTCTGTAATCAAAGTGATTCTATTGTAATGAAAGCATACTGATTTTTTTTTTTAAAAAAAAGACAATATATAAATTGACTAATTAGGGAAAGCGGCTACTCAATTGGCACTTAATCATCACGTGTATTAGATATTTGGAAACATTGCTCATCATGTAATTAATCGTTAAATAATCACACTCAATTCCTCATTATACAATGATTTCTTAGGGTTGTAATCCTGATTTTCAAATTTGAGTGAAGTCTGTGTCACTACGGACCCGGGACTGGACGCTTACGGATAACCCCCGGACCCATTCACTCCCTTTGAATTGTTTGTTTGTGGTCTCGGAGTACGATGCCTTGTCCATATTATTTGTTTTTTGTGTAAATTATGTGTGGTGCAGTCCCCCTGCACTTACTATTAGACTAAAGTTAAAGAAGTCTCTACATGAAATACATACTCCGCGCAGCGTTTCGTTTGATTTGAGGTAATCCCACTACACACATTATGAGTGGATATTGTTGTTTTAAATTTTGATTGGTAAGTAGTACGACTACCAACCAATCACTGGCTGCCCTACAAAAGCTTTACTTTTATTTTCGGATTCAATTATCTCGCGGTATCTGTTTTTCGTAGGTCTATCACCCGCACGAGTAATCTATGCAAGTAACTGTCGCGGCAAACGATACTTAGTATACTTTATTTCGAATTCAGTGAACTCACGGGGTCACTGTTTTTCGTAGCCTATCACCCGAACGACCATGCGAGGTTTCGAACATATTTTTTGTCGTTCGGGAAAATTAGTCTTCCGACACCAGGTTGTCAATATGGTGTTTCTTTCTCTTTTTTATTGAAATTAAACAGAAACCAATTTTACTATTAACAAGGTAAAGATGCTAGTATTTAGTATTTAAAAGGTAACTGTTTTGGTCGATAATGAATTTTTAAAATAGGAAAATCAATAATCTATGAAACGATTAGCAACTAACCTTTCTTTGGAAAGATTTCGACTGGTTTTGGGAAACAGTTTCAAAGGTCAATCGAACTTGATCTCGGAAGAATTTAGATTTTATTTGACAAATTCAATAAAACTTTTGACGTCTTGTAATTATGACGTCATAATAGGTAAAACGTCATCCTATTGTTCTATCATTGAGCTATTTTATCTGCTAACAGAAAGACGCTCTGTGATAATTCTCTGAAATTAATAACATTTTATACGCTTTCATGAATCCAGACATAAAAGTGACACCAACTATGACTGTATTGTAAGTATATTTGATTAAATTGTAAAGAAATTCTAATAAGTAATTCAAAAAATTGCAAACTCAATAGATATTCAATATTTTCGTAGGCGAGTTGAGAACAGATAGGCTAAAACAAAAAGATAAACTAGTTTTCTCTGTTATAAGTGTTGAATACGGTTTTTGCATTTTCGAATTAAAGAAGTTTGAACTATAAATAGTATTTTACTTTCTGTTAAGTCTACTTTTATTTCGTATTATATTTATTGCAGAGAAATACCAGAGTATACTGATATTAGTTTAGACTATTGTGATGTATTAAATCAGATCATATATAATGATGACAACATGTTGGTTATATTAACTGATTCAGATTTGAGCAACTCTACAGTTAATACATCTAGTAAGTCTAACACTCTATTGGTCAGCTAACTCTAGTCTAACACTAATGAAAATAGGCATACACAATACAGTGTGCTATTACGGAAATTTTGCCCGGGCAGCGGCGCTACGGCCTACTCTTATATTGAATTCCAGCTGCCAAGGGATCTTCTCTGTGCACACCAACGTGTAGACGGGACCCCGGTTTTTCGTATCATCCGAACGACTAGACAGCTGTCCTTGTCAGGCCCTCCGCCCCTCATCATTGACAAGGGGGAGACCACGCCAGAAAATTTGGATGAACTTTCTCAGCCTCCAGGTTACTGGCCCAGCGTCCTACCCACTTAGCCACCGTGTCCCCTCCCCACTATCGCGTTACTAATCAACCTTTCCATTTTTACTTCCAGTAAGTCTGAACACTTTTACGGCTTCCGTATATATTACATTACTTATACTTGCGTGTGGAATAGCTTCGCTTTCGCCTATTCCTTGATTTCAACTGCCAGGCAATATTGATGTGCAATACCAAACGCTGTTTTACGTACTTTACTTGTCCGATGTAGTTGATTTGCATATTTATTTATTATATAGATTTATTTGTCTTTTACTGTCTTATTTTCAATTCTTAAAATGTTTTCACTATTTCAGCTGTATCTTACTATAAAAAATCCAACAATGGATACGAGAAGATATGTGAACTGAAAGTTCCAAGATCATCATCTCTGTCATCAACCGCAGTATCATATACTGGCGATGCTAAGAATTTGAACAAAGAATTAGACGACAGTTTTCAACTAAATTTAAACCAAAACCAGCATTATTCAGTGATCAACTGGGCCGACGAAGTATCGCATGAAGAAGCAACAAATATTCCAGATTGGGCATTGATACCTGGAGTAGATTTTGATCGACATGTTAAAGATGAGTTCTCTACTACCGAAAATACTGATGACCAAATTCACCATCAATATGTTATCAACTGGGCAGACGAACCAGTGCATGGTGGTCCTGTAGATGTCCCTGACTGGGCTTTAATACCTGGACTAGATTTTAATCGACAAGCTAAAGATGGTTGTTCCAGAAGACATTCGCCTACCACAGAAAATACTGATGACTTCAACCAATTTCACCATCAGTATATTATCAACTGGGCTGAAGAAACCGCGTATGATGGACCCGTAGATGTCCCTGAGTGGGCATCAATTCCTGGATTAGATCACGACCGTCATATCTATTCTGTCGCTTAAGAAAATGTTGAAGAATTTGTGTGTTAGCATTTTGGAATACATTTTGGAATAATATATTTACAAACCGCTATATTTTAATTTTTACGCAGTACTCTATGTATATACAAGAAGTTTTGAATTTTGTAATAAATTTATATAGATTTTATTAGGTTATATGTGGATATATATATATATCATGGGGGGGGGTGCATATTTATACAATATTACAGCTTTTACATGTTTTTGAATTTTGAAATAAAAATCCTAATTTATAATGTGTGTATATAAACAGGTGTTTTAAATGAATGCTTTGTGTAACTTGTACAATGTCAATATCTAATTCAGTCAATGTTCCCAATAAAGTTTGCAGGTTATAACTACTAAATGTAGAGACAAACCAGCGGCTGACAAGCAGGATACGCCCACAATATCTCGAGATGGATAGAGAACAAGCTAAAAAGAAAGTGACTTTTCCTACAATCAAGAGTCATAATTCATGAAGTTACAATTCGATATGCGCAAATATCGGAAGGAACCAAGATCCAAGAAGGAACTGAACCTCCATTACGGTTTTTAAACCTGGTAATAATTATGACCTCCAAAGGGACCACAAGCTAATAAAGGCGATTTTTCGTACAATCAGAGGCCATAATTCGGGAAGTTACAATCTGATATGCGCAAATATCGAAAGGGACCAAGATCTTTAGGTTATAAACGTGTATTTCAAGTTGCATCAAAATTCAGGAAGTTATGGTCCAATGTGCCCGAATATCGAAAGGAACCGCGATCTTTGGGTGATAAACTTACCTTTCAAATTTCATCAAAATCGGACTAAAATTGTGACCTCTACAGGGTCCACAACCTTGATATAACATATTTTTACACTATTCGCGCACACACGGCGGCCATTTTATCCGTCAATTTTCGTCCGATTTTCACGTAATTCGAACTCAACCTTCATTACCATTACCACGACGATATAATCAAACGTTTTTTATTTTTAAATCGGATAATAAGTTTTACCTCCAGAGGGACCACAAGCTAAAAGGGTGATTTTTCGGAAAATCAAGGACCATAATTCAGGAAGTTACGATCGGATGGGCGCAAATATCGAAAGTTATTAACATATATGTCAAGTTTCATCAAAATTGCTTCAAAATTGTGACCTCTATAGGGTTCAAAAGCTGAAAACGTGATTTTTCCTACAATCAGGGGCCATAATCCACGAAGTTTCGATCCGATATAATATATGGCAATATCGAAAAAAGCCGAGATCTTATGGGGATAAACCTATATTTCAAGTTTCGTCAAAATCGGATAAGAATTGATTGTGACCTGTAGTGAGTCCACAAACAAATTGTGGACGGACGTCCGGACGGACAGGGGCGACGACAATATACGTCCACAAGAAAATGTTGGCGTATAAAAGCTGATGTTGGCATAAATAAATAGAGTTCAAGGATTGGTATTATTTCTGTTTAAAGAGATATTTACACAGCCCTTCATTGAGGGTAGAATGTAGAAATAGCTTAGGTATAATAATAACATCTCACCTATGCCCTAATATTTCATTGCATTGTTTATTCCAGTACTCTAAACTCTAGATGGTGTTTTTGTAATTTGCTCCGAAACTTACTGACATGTTCATTTAACGCTATTGGGGATGGGGTTCCTGATTGCAAATCGCTATTTTTAGTATTTTGAAATCGTGAATATTTTATATCCAGTTGTGCTACATAGTTAATGTCCGCATGCTGCCTAAGCTCCGACCCGAGCAGAGCAATGGGGCGCCAATATTGTCGTAAACGCCTTTCCCATCCTCTTGAAGTCGCAATCAACGTCGCCAGCAAGTGATCCCGTGTGTCAATTTCGACTGCGCTATTTCTCAGTTAATGTTAAACTCGCCAAAATGAGAAACTTCTTTTCCTCAAAGAAAGAACTGGTCCGAAACACCAGTAAGGACATGTGGATAGGGCAACTAGAACGAAGATCTCTATAATGTCATTTGTTAGCCGCGCCCCCAAAGACCGATAAGGTCCTATGAAATGTGTATAGGGCGACCCCCCCCCTCCACCATGTCATGAGGTGGGACAGGCATAGGAGGTGCACTTCGCCTAATGAGATGGCATCCATGTTTGGAGTCTGCCCTTAAAAATTTTGAAAAATAACGCTGCTGGAAACACAATTTCGGCCACTCTGGTGATATCTAAACTAAGAGTCGATTTTGTATTTTATATTGTCGATATTTTTTTCAGGGGCGCCGTATTTCAGGGCGGAAGATTTTTTTAGGAGAATCATTTGATCCTAGTGCCCTCGCCCCTTGGATCCACGCATGTGGTGGCGCCCCATAGCCTCCACATAAGTGATATAAGAAAGTTTGGATCAGGTCAAACGAATCAGGTACCCATTGGTGCGTGGACACCCTTAAATCTACCCGACTTATCGGTGCCTTAAGAGCATCACAATGTGATCATAATCAAGTTCATTATTTTATAATTTAAAGGTTGTCAAATCTTGGACAAGCGGGGTTAACCCTCAGTGTTCTCTGGTGGTCATCTGTGAGTAAGGAACCTTTGATGAGCCGTCGGGGGACAAGTGATGCTGCTTTCGGGCGGTTTCTCGACATACGTCGATTGTGATACATTGAGGCTTGGGGCAGAAACTCGTTACAAAGGCTGGCGTCCAACTAAGCCAATCAGTGCCCTGTTTTCGCGTTGTGTCCTGATGGAAGCTCAGTTGAAGAACATTTCCCTCAAATGCTTACCAAATACCAACTTGGTATTCAATGGTCATTGAGTTCTATATCTATAATATATTGTATGGAAGATTATTATTGTGATTGATCATTAACATAAAAATCGAACAGAGAGAATGCCCTACCGTAGAATTATATAACTTTAAAAAAAAACCCATCATTCAGCCCTGTCCTGAGAGAGGGCGTTTCCCGTGCAGAGCTTTTTTCTTACCACATTCATTGAAACAACGTCGAACAAACGAATTTGCGAATTGTCGGAGTTGATCCTACATGCATGCTTCTAAATGAGCATAATTTTATCTCTGGAGCTTCTCATTTCATCAAATTCTCGGATAATCCACCAGCCCCCCCCCCCCCCCAGGGGCGTGGTGAGGGCAATTATTGAGAAGAAATTATGCGTAACAAAAAAGATTTTGGCACAAAAACCCTTTTACTGACCGCGGAGCTGTGGCCGGCAAAGCCGGCCACCGCGAGCGCCGCAAGCGCGAGCCCGCGGCGGGGGGTCCGGGGGGCCCTCCCCCGGGAAAATTTCGAAAATTAGAAGCCCAGAAACGCAATCTCCAGCAATCCGAGACAAGAAATACGGTAATAAAATATGATTAAATTTTCCAACTTGACTCTTTCAAAATTTTTTTAATTGGGTCAGATGAAACAATTTTTCCACTTACAAATGTTTTTCATTTTTTGAGTAATTTGATTGTGATTTTGGCGCAAAAACTTTTTGGCGCATGAGTATGGCTACTCATGAACTCATTCTCACCACGCCCCTGCCCCCCCCCCCCGGCCCAACTTGACCAATGGTCATGTCTCCAATTCCTGAACACGCCCTTATCATTATAAGATAAGTTATAATAAAATCAGAGATAAATAATACATCTTTGTTTACCGATTAACCGGTTTTACTTTATTGTAACTCCTAACAACATACAGGCATATAATTATCACCTTCATTTAACAATAGTTACATTATACAAGCATAAAATTCTTCCCACTAACACCACCACTAGGGAGGGGGAATGTGTAATGAGCTTTTTTTTTTATCTTTTAAAAATCTCTTTACAATTATAAGACCACTTACTCAATTTCATTTTTAGTCTTTCGTTCTAATAGTGTTTTAAATTTTAATTGTTTTAACAGAGCAACAAATATCTGTCCTTTTGTTAAAATTTAAAACATTGGACTGATGATCAATGTTAATCTGTATTTGACATAAATAAAATAAATTGAGGCACGGATTAGCACATATTTATACTTACTACTGTTAGGGACTATTATACTCTTTAATCTTTGGACAAACATCAATCATTAATTGACAAAGGGATAAAGCATATTCTTCATTACTCATATGTCCATAGACATAAACAAGACTATATTAATTTACATGGTTTGTACCAAGGCCTATCTACAGTTTCCTGTGAATGTCTCAAAATATTGACAGTGGACATATGAAAATAAGGATGTAACTTAGAGACTATCACAGAGTACAGTTTTCTACTATTAAATTGCATATGAGAGAAAATCAAGTACAAATGCCTAATATTGGTAAAGTACAACACCCACCTTACACTCAGGGGCGAATTAATCCCACCTAAAACTGGCTTTAATATTTGGAGTCCAAACTAATTTCTTGCTGTGAAGTTTCTTGAAAATATGTCAAGGATGACAAAGATAATTGACTCTTTATAGCTTTCTGACATTAAACTGATTTATAAACTAGAACTTCATCCAAAATATTACAAACTCAAAATGCTTTTCCCTTCTGGTAAATTTGCCCCCAAAATATACAAGTAAACACACAAAGCTGCAACACAAAATTCTATGTCAGAGACTATCACTAAATGCATTCAATCTCTTTAGAATTAATAGGATATAATATATTATAGTACAGTACACTTTTTGATTTGGTAAGAAAATTATAATTCTTTTATAAATGCTAGTTACTGGTTCTTTTTTTTTTACTAATAAGGTTGGAGAAAAAATTGTCTGAAACCCACAATAAAACAATTTGTATGATTTGGGAGTTTCAAAGTAGTTAGATTACTACAGTTTTTAGACTTAGATATCACAATTTCACCATTTAATACCCTATTACTATGATAATTATAATCAAAGGGTTTCTGAAAACTGAAATTTATGACCCTTAAGATTGGTTCCAATTCTTGATATTGTAATATAGATTTAGGTGACTGAACAAGCCAGCAGCAGTCAAGTTGCCAATGCAGTTTGTCATTTTTTAATAGTGTAGTGTATGAGAACCACCATTACACCTATAAGAAAACAAACCTATTGAGAAGACAAACTGCACTGACATTGCAAGAAATAAACAATCTAAATATCATTTCAACAGAATCGTTTTAAAACTCTGTAGTAAGAATTTATCCAGAACTTAACATTGATGGGAACTTGTTGCTCTCCGTCATTGTCAACAAATCTGCAGGGCATGCTACCAAAGTTTTGACCAGCAAAAAATCTGAAAATTGACATGGTTCTTCCTTACAACTCATAAACGATCCCACTGAGTATTTTTTTTTAAAAAATATATCAGGCGCGGATCCAGTGGGGGGCGCACCCGGCGCACGCCCCCTCTATTTTTTGAGGTGTCGAACAATTTTTAGCTCCATATATTCTCGCTAGAAAGGAGAACGAAAATAGTTTAGGTTGGAGCTCGTAATTTACAGTAGTAGTACGAAATTAGTCCTTGTGGGCATATTTTACACTCCCAGGCTGGTGCAGCACGCCCCCTCTTTCTGAAAATCCTGGATCCGCTCCTGTATATCTACATTTCACAATATTTCTTTGTCTTTGCTATCAGAGATTTAAAACTTAAGAATTTGAACCTGTAAAGATTCCTTGCCATTAGAGCAATGCTGCACCAAGGTGACAACAATATATGTCCACAATATTATGTGCGTGTATAAAAACAATAACTAGTACCATATCTACTAGGATCCAATAATTAATACAAGGCTCACTGTGATTGTACTCATTGACTAGTCAAACAAGCTAGGGGACAAAAAAGCCCTCCTGACCTAAAAGTGTTCACCAGATGTCATTATTTTTTATTAATGCAACACAGAACTTCCACTTTTGATACATGTCATCTTTATGACTAATCAATTTATCTAGCAACTTTGAAAATATATCTCGACACTGACCTGAAGAGTGTTTACAAGAACGCTGATGAATTGACAGACCAACTAAGTTAATAGATTAACATATCAATCCATTGAAGTCAAAAACATTATTTGGATAATATTCCTTGTAAAACAATATCTCTATAAATTTATTTTGAGACAAGAAAGGTATCATTTAATTATCATTTCAATGAACAACAAATTGACTTGTAATCTATATACATGTATGTAAATTAAATGTATAATAAATGGTCATGGTTTACCGTAGTTAAAAAATATATCACCTTCATTATATACATGTACTTGAAGAGATAAAGTGTTGAAACTGGTTCATTTCTTCCTATTCTCCTAGTTTAGCATTTCAAAAAGCTAAAATATGCATATTATTGTTTAATTTAGGCGACACACTTTAATGAGATAGATTAAATAGAATATAACTATAATAAAATGTCTTTTTAAATTATAGATTTTGATACAGTTGGCTAATACATACTGTTAAAATATAACACAACACAAGGTATATCTTGATATAACTACTTAATAAAAACGTTTTAAAGTTAATACTTTCTTGTTATTATCTTTTCTACATTTAATCAAATCAAAGTGTTTCAGGAGACATTTCTTTTTGCTGTGATGTTAACAGAAGAATTAATTATGATTAAAAACTGCTTGTAATCAACTTTTCAACCCATTTCACATAGGACCAACATACAAAAAAAGTGAAAATGGCACACAATATTTGGCGATTTTGTTGAATTGGATAAAGATGTTTTTGGCCACATTTACCATTAATTGGTACCAAAATAAATTTTTCTCTCTAACACTTGGAATTATTATAATTTCAAAGACTAATTCACAAGTCTTTTTAATAAATAAATACAAAATATCTATTTTCATTGGTCATTGGATTTCAATTGCACAGATCTCTGTATAACATCCTGAATTTGAAAAAAAAACATTTATAATTTTCACTTTAAAATTCTAAATAAATCATTTTTCATCATACCTAAAATAAATACTGTAACTTCATACAAAACTTGCTCACAATTAATTATCCAAGAGATTCTGGTTTTACATTTCTTTATAAATAGCTGAACATTTAGCAATAATTAAGATTTATGACATACAAAGCCATCATACACAAACATGTACCATTAACAAGGATTATTAAAAAAGCATGAAAATGTCTTAAATAAGAAGGCCATATTTCAGAGATTGCACTAAGGTTAATACAAGAAATCTTGTATTTAGATTTTATACATATTTACAATACCATAACCAAGTCCAAACAGGGCTTTCATTTACACCCTAAGGGGTAAACAGTTTGGCACAACTAAGTTAGGGATACTGTATCTACACTTTGGTTTTGATTGTTTATCTACTTTTTTTCTTTTTACCGGTGACACTTGATTTTTTATTTTTAGGCAGATCTGTTCTTTGTTCTTCCAGGCGACTTGATTGCACTCTTTGAATTAAGTTGAAGAAGTCATCATCGGGTATTGTTGGGGCGGGGAGAACTGGGGGTAAAGCACTTCTTTGATCATTCAAGCGTGTTGCCTGAAAATGAAAAAGATACATAGATTTATTATCAATCATTACAAATCGATAAAAATGTTAGTTATACAATATTCTGATACAGATGCAAGTTGATAGATATTCAATCTGATATCGTATTACTGCATACAAATCAACACTTATTATTAAACACTATTATAGGAATAACATCATCAGTCTAGACATTTCTTATACATTTCAACATAATTCTTACGGCGTCACAATTCTTATATTTACAAAAATTTTAATCTAGTTCTTGCATTGTTATCAGGATAATGTTTCAACATCGAATTATTATCTATAAGAATTGTTATTGACTAGTCTGCGTTATCACCCTTGATGGAAGTGCACATTAAGCTCCACCAATGAAGAATTATTATAGTTTGCATTTTAAGTTTCTAAAAGATGATAAACAAATGAGACTTTTTTCTGTATTTTGTCACTTTAATCTATACTGAATAATTTAAAATTTTAAATATATTCTAGCTCAGAAATAACTTCAGTAAGCTTTATTACGATTTTATAGAGTGCTGATCAATCAAGAGAAACCTATAGATCTTACCTGACTTCTCATCAACATCTCTAGGAAATCATCTTCAGGATGCCGGTCTTCTGTTCGTTGTAAATATTGTCCTATTACTTCTTGAGAATTTAATCCTGGGAATCTAGGTACAACAGGCAGCTCGGCTCTCTGATCATTCATACGCGATCCTTGTATACCAGCAACCATATCTAATAGTTCATCTGTTCCTGAAAATAATAAATCATATCGGTAAGATTGAAAGACGATTGTAAATAAAAACTTATTTAATAATAGCATGCTGCGGATTGATTATATTGGAATTTAAACAGAACACTATATGCCTATTGGCTTAAGATCACAATACTCACATATCATGTCACATCTATTTATTCTTTTTAGCATAAATTAGTCAGGATGTGAAAAAGGAATTCCAGAGGGCACAATCATGATACAAATCGTATTGTAGCACCTGAATCGCAATCTTGACTGCAGTGGCAATATGCAGCACTAGAATCTTCAAGTTACTGACTGAAATCAGATCCATGGATTCACGAGGAATTATTAGTCCTGCAGAACCAATGAAACTCTTTTATATTTATTATATTCATACATGTATGGACCAAAATATGGACCACCACAATTTAAGAGTATCGGTGTACCTACATGTGTGAGGAAAATTATGAGTAACAGGTTATTTGCTGAAACAACAAGTATTCTTTTAAACATTTCTAGTCCAGAATAGTGGTCAAATTAAATCACAAAATGTTTCTTATATCATCTGACAATTTATTACCTGAATGAGGCACGGTGCCATTTGTTTGCAATGGAGATGATGGTGTTTCTTCTACAGTCCGGAACGAACATCGCTGTTCATCAATTCTACGACTTTGAAATCTACTCAACAAGTCTAAGAAATTATCTTCATCTGTTGTCTCATCCGTCTAATTTGGGAAAACATAAAAAAGACCATGCAAGTATATCAAAATTTGAATTATATAAGCTAAACAAATTGAAATATGATTTATATAAGCTCAACAAATTGAATGAATTTAACCTTTATTGACAACAGGGAGATCAGTATCTTGTTTAGCATTATCTTGTGACATGTTTTCTTTGATAAATGGTTAATTGTGTATATATTTTAAATGATGACTTGTGTTCACCGAACCCCATCATATATTTTACTTGAACCAGCTGAACTGGGCTAGAGACAATTTGTTTATTTTCATAAATAATGATTTGAAACACCAACGCATTTTCTATATTTCAGCAGTATCTCTGTAGTTACAATGTTTTACGCAGACTATATTAATACAGGTTCAACGAAAATGTTTCCAAAAATTGCTGAGTGGCACAGCCTGTAGAATTAATCGCTACAATATCAGCTACTGTTTTTTATTTTATAGATCTCCAGGTTTAAAGAAAAGAAACTTACTTCTTCTGAATGAATAAGGCCATCAGAAGCTTTACGACAATGTCTGGTATGGGTTGCATCTGTTGCAATACTTGCTGCTTTCTGTACTTTTTGTTTAGGTCGTGCTCCTCCTGTTTGTGTTACCTATATAATAAAATCAATTGTACAATAAGATATTTAAATAACTCAACTTCAACTCACTTTTAGCAAATGAGGATGTACAAAATCTTGTTTGTCAATAATTGCCTAATCCCCCCGCCCCCCACAATACAAATCCTGTATACCTTTTTATCTGGTGTTAATTTAACCAATTCCATATTTTCCATACTATGCCGTCTAGCTCTACATGGTCGTCTGCCTATAAAAACAGGATATATGTAAATATTGAAAAGTTTGAAAGCAATTGTTCAATTAACAAGTTTTTGCCATGCGAGATACAACCACATTTTGCAAAAGATAATCCATGAAGCTACAATCTGATATATATCCAAAATGAACCAAAGCCTTTGGGATATAACCCTTTATTTCAAAAACTTAATGGACAGACAGGGTAATGACAATATACATCCACATGAAGATGTGGGCGTATAAAAACAGTTAATGATTGGGAGACAAAATGCAGATGAATGGATCAAAAGATATGTTAGACTTTCAAAGATGGATTATGTAAGTTCTCGCTATAATAGATACAACAATAAACAAAGTCTTGATTATCTATTTTTATATTAAATCATTAACTGCCAATCATATTTAAATCAGTTGAAAATCTAAACCATCCGCTATCCTAGAGAGTTGATTATGGGCCTGGAACAGGGTATATGGTAAGAAAAAAAAATTGATTAGCAGTCATAGGATGTTTTTAAAAAAAGTGCTAATCAATCTGAAAATTGATTAGCAGTTCCTCTTGATTGAATAGCAAAAAAGTAAATTTTCATTGTATCATATTGAACGATCTCTAGAGGCCATAATTTCTACCGGTAAACAAGTAATATTGATGTGTGTAATAATGGGGGACATTATATAACTCCCTTTAATAATAGTTTTATGTTTATATACAGCATATTGTTCTCAATACAAACAAATAGATGCACCTCGCTATTTTTCATATTGAATTCCCATACAATATTCAAATTTAAATCCACATTAATTCTACAAAATTTTTGTTACGAATACGATAGAATTCGGCTACCTTGTTCAATTTCATGCCGGCAAAATATTCCTCCAAAATTACATGTCTTTCTAAACTTTCTTTACACGACAGAAAATGAAACCAAATATCTGTGATAAGACAATTTTGATGTCGAAACATTGTTTGACTTTGTTATAAAACGGTAGATTTTATTTAAAATTACATAGAACCTTCGACACCCGTATGCAATTCATGCCACTCGGCAAACCTCGGAAGATCTGCTGAAGTTTGCCGAGTGCAATGCATGCGTTGTCGCCATGTACAGTTCTATGTCGCCATGTTGTTGTTATTTGTCTACGTGACCTTTTTTCCCGCCAAAATGAACCAAGTGCAATTTGTCGCAAATTAGTTTATCAAACAAATAAAAAATAAACCGGTGTCAAGAGCTAATAATAGTGCACGCTTCTGGTGGATACATTTTTCGTACGATAAAAGACAATGGGATATTATTTTGTTGAGTGAATGGAAAATAATTAAAATATTTGTGTGATGGCACTGATGACAAATAGGATAGCCTACCAGTTGGGAGCACGCGGTCAATTCTTACTACAAAGGGAAATGGTTACAGATACAAATTATTGTTTTATGAATAATTATCGAGCTTGTATATTTACGGAATTGTGTACCTAATTTGATAGTGAACTGGATGACTGTTAAAAGGTTAGCTTACAATTACCGTAGATTACTGATTATTTACTAATTAAGTGACCGACATGCAGAGGATTAAAATGTCCGTACGCAGTGAAACGGTAAATCATATAAGTTAAACATTTTTCACGCTTTTTTTGGGACAAGAAATTTGATTCGCGGGTTCCCTTGAATTTGAAAATTTTCTGCTAATCAAATTAATATTTGATTCGCACTTACGTCGTTTTTGTTTAGCAAACTGCGATGCGATACCGCTTATCATATTCCCTGGCCTGGAATGTTAATAAATGCCACATTATCCAAACATAATCATCATTGTGCCATGCCAGATTACTTTTTATATAATCACAATCCAATTTCAATGAAATTAACATGAACTGTGGCTTCTTGTGCCGTACCAATAACATCCACAAAATTTTAACAGGGTTTAATTTATGCCACTATATAACATTCACATAATTTGGAAGATATATTTGAAATTAAAGTCCAGATACTTCCATATGACCACATGTGGACAGACGCGGATGACAACAATAACCATCCTACAATCCTTGTATTGGTACAAGTATAACTTACCCAATGCTATATCATTAACATCATGGCCTATATTAGCACTTAAATTTTCATCATTTTCAGGACTTAATCTATAAATAAACATGAAGCAGTTATAAAGTCTTACAAGTGATGGTATAGTGTGTGTTGGAATTCCGGGGGAATATAGGTATATAAAAACAAGGGTTAACATATGTCCGATATCTCATCACATTTAACTCAGCATTTTTTCAACAGTAGCTCAAATAAACCATGTCTTATCTTCAATTTCAATTCCCGTTTACATGATCGTCAATAGCATTTCTTGCTGTCCCTACATTACACAATATTCTCAGTAAATTCATTATGTTTTCTATTATAAATCAGTTAAATTGTATATATTGGCATTTGACTGAATTATGACAAGCGGATCTGTTGATAGCCACAAAATTGTCACTGACTAAATAGCTTGAAAATGCAATAAATAAACAAAATCCTTATTCAAATTACATTGATTTACACAGGATAATATTATGTACCCTACACATATCTCTATACATAAAATGTACAACAAGAAAATATGAAAACAACAACATACAATTAAAGTGCACATAAAATGGTCCTGGGGATTTTTTTTATATGTATACTCCATGGTTATTTTATCTACTTTACGGCAAATTCACATCAATCCAACTAAAATTAATTCAGTTATCTTCACTCAAAGTCGTAAAAATAGACTTCCCGTAAAAACGACATTGCCAATTATCGAAAACACTCTTAATCCCCTTAGACGCCAGTGACGTCACAGTGATCGAATGCATATTCGGAATGTTTATTCCTTAATTACCTATATACACTCGGCGTGTGTATTCATTAACGCCTGACTGATTCCTTAATTCCCCCAATTAAATAAAACAATTGACTACGGAATAATTTGTGATGTAATTTAGAATTTGTTTTATAACGGCAATTGTTGTAGCCATAGTTTTTTTAATCAGAATAAGCCGACCGTAAGCCAACAATTTATTGGCTGCTGTTTGAAACAAGATTGGTGTAAAATTGTCATAGCCGGCACTACAGACATCTTTGAAGCCAATAGAAATAATTAATTGTCGGCTTTTAAGAAACGAAATGGTTTCAAATAATAATCATATAAACTTAGATCATCAACATTTGTGTTATTGATCATTTTATCATACACCGAGAGAAATGGAGGCAGAATATTTCGAGTTATCCTGTAGCAGTAGTTCTTTTAGCTCGGGCAGTGTATCGTAGACAGATACGTCACGAGAAATGATTAATATAGCGCCATATATGTTTGAGCCGTATTTATCTGACAGTAGTTCCGTGGAGGATGGCGATGTAGAGAATACAGGATCTAACAATGACGATCACCCGACTGTTACGATTCTCTGGAATGGTGCGTACCGGAATGCATAATATTTTATACACTTATTTTTGTGTTCGAATTTTTTGACTGAATGACAGTCTTCAAATTTTATTAATTTATAATATCTATTAAAAACAGTTTTTTGTAGATCTGTACCATTGCATAATAATAATATATTGTATTCGGATACAGGTGTCAGTGTGAAAAGTGTACGTTAATGACGAGTTTGTATGCTGCATTGAAATACAGCGTGCAAAAGATAAGATGGCCTCTTCCGAAGAAATGCAGTACCCAATGCATTGTATAACCGACCACCCCAATAACATAACGGTAATAACCGTAATATGGCATCTTGAAATACACTTGGTGATACTCTAGTCACAAATATATAATCTATTACAACTCAAGATGAGAAATGTCGGCTTTTGAAAATGCATTGACTTACATAGTGATAGGTAGCTTACATGAAAATAATTACATGTTAATGATTACGTAAGTCAAATGTTAATTTGACCGACAAATACACACGTGTCAACTGGCTGATATATTGCACGGGGCAGTGATATATGGTATAGATGATGTGTATACTATGTGTAGTGCCTGTAACGTCACCAACCAATCAACCGGATTAAGATTGTAATTGAAAATTTGAAAAACGTTTTTGGCAGTCATATACTAAAACGTAAATATCTGAATTAATTTTAATCAGATTAGTTTGAACTTGTCGTAAAATGGATTTTGTAACCATTGAGTACCCGTATGGAAAAATTTTCTGAACCATTTGATGTGTTCTTTAACATATCATAAAAGATAAAATAAGCATACCCATTAGCACCATCTTCTACTGATCCTGTGTTCATGCCTAAAGCTGATCGTAAATCGGCCAAATTCATTTTAGCTGTTATCTGACCGTTTTCATCTCCAATCTACAGCACAAACACAATCAAAATCATGTTGCATTAATCTCCAATTATATGGTAACTGATCTCTATTTCATGTGTGTGTGGGGGGGGGGGGGAGAGGGGTCCCATTGCACAAAACCCTTGTATGCATGCAAATTTGTTTCTGTCTTATCTACATTAATTATTGAATACAGAACTGGTTGTAATTTCTAAAAATAACCACCATCATACCTACAAATCAAAATACACTATGGCTTGGCTTAATTAATGTCACTTTTACGTTAAAATGTTACAAGTCAAACTAGAACATAGTTGCTATATTCTTTTCACAGTTGTATCGCGCAGACATGCTGATTAGTGACATGTGGGGGAATATTTGAAAATCTGGTTCCTAAATGGTGGATGAAAATCTGGTTTGTAAATGCTAGGGATATATTAATCTGGTTAAGAAATGGTCAGGATATTTGAAAATCTGATTTGTGAATGGTGTTTGAAAATGGTCTAAAATTTATAATGTTCCTACCTCTTTTGATAGTTGTAAATGTCTTGTTGCATATTCAATAGCTGTTTTATGATAGCCAACAGCTGTATGAGCATTTCCTAAACTCCAACATGCTCGACTTTCACCAACGCGATCATCTAACTCTTGAGCTATCTGTAAGTGTCGCATATGGTATTCTATTGCTTTTTCATAATCTCGTAGAAGGGTATAAGTATTGCCCAGACTATAACAGGCCTGGGCTTCTAATGCTTTATCACATATTTGTTTAGCTATATGTAAACTACGCCTGAAAATATAATATAATGCATTAAAGTTAAAGATCGTTCTGTGAAAACGAGATCATAAATTTACAAAATGAAATTACTAATATCAATAATTTCTATAAGGTTTAAAATGTTCAATCAAGAATTCTGTCCTGTAATGAGGAGATAACTGAAAATTCGAATCAGAAAATTTTGACCACTGAAATTTGGCATCAGAACATTTTTACCACTGAAGCACCAAAAGAACTCTAACTTGTACAGCACCTTAAGTATATTGTGGACTGACTATCGACTATAGACAAATGTGACGAAAATATAGCTCCACATTAAATGAATTTCATTTTGCTTTTTTAAAAGTAATTTTAAAGTCAAAATAAAAAGAAATGCAATTACTTGTAGTGATCTGCTGCAACTTCAAATTCTCCCAGAAAAATGTGTGCATTTCCTAAATTTGTAAATGCTCTTCTTTCTGCTGCTTTATCGCCAAACTGTTTGGCAATAGCAAGTCTCTAAAGAATAATATAATTTTATAAATATAACCATACTTTTATGAATTTAAAAGAAGAAATGGATTTTGGACTTTAATATATCTAATGATTCAATCTTCAGAATTGACAATACCAGGTTGTTTTTACATTCAACTCCTTCTCACTCACTTAATTATTCCAGCTTAACGCATGCTCTTTGCTGGTTGACTGAACATGACAACAACGTATATAAAGAATTGTAATGTGGCAAACTTAACAAAATAAAATCATTTAGTATGTTCAGATATTTATTCATAATAAAAAATAAACAAACCTCTTCATGATAAAGAATTGCTTGTGTAAAATTACCCAACAAATAATGGGTATTGCCAAGGTTACCACAAGCACGTCCCTGAGCAGCTTTATCTCCTAATTCTCTAACTAGCTGTAAATTTTCTCTGTAAGAGAAATTAAATTATTTTAACAAATAATCAAACTTAATGAGATATTCATAGTAATCATTTTTCTTAGGTTTGTTCTGATATAAACAAACACCTGAACCTGACACCTATATTAGACAACATTTTAGACTGTTGCTGACATGAGCTATTAACCTAACCATTTCCAAAGCTGCTGTTCACTGTGGTAGGGGAGATAACTTGCTTCACTCCCTTATTGATGAGCCAGGCTATAGTCATAGATATCAGTGCTGTGGAATTCAATCTCGAAATAGTTCTGTCAGTCCTGATAACTGACGTGGTAGGAGTAGAATCGTGATGCAATGTTGTAGCTGTCATGGTTTGTAGCCAGAAATCTCCTTTCTCATTTAACTGTCACTATTTTGGGGATTAGGAGAAATCAGTTCCCAGAATATTCAATCGGGTATCCTCATCATGAATCATATGTCTCAATTTCACAATAAACTTACTCATAATACTGTGTAGCTTTTTGTAAACAGTCCTTTACTTCTGGGGGGAAATCACCTGGATCTTGTCGGCCACTTTTACCTACATGTTTTCCTTTAGCATGATAAACATTACCTAGATTATACAATGCTCTTGATTCGCCAACCTGAAAAAGAGTATTCAACAATAACATGTTTATTAGTTATTCAAAATAATTATTAAACAGGATGTTATCAATAAGTAGGTGTTATAATAATAATAATAATAATAATAATATAATAATTTATTTATAGAGCGCCTATAATCCAATATATTGATTGCTCTATGGCGCTATTACATTATGGTAAAGATACAAAATATAAAACATCTCAAGACTAAGGTTTAAAAAGAAATAAAACAAACACATATTTATATTGCACAATTAGAATAACATATGTATGGTATGTAATAATAATAAAAAAATAAAATAACCTCTGAAAGCGTTTAAGCATTTATCAATTAAAATGGGTTTTAAAAAGGTGGGTCTTTAGCTTTTTCTTAAAAAACAGACAAGGAAGGGGAATCTTTAACTTCATAAGGTAACTTATTCCATAGTTTAAAAGCAGCAAAACTAAAAGATCTTTCACCAAATGAGGATTTTGCATGATAGGGCATTAGCAAGTTTTTGTTTTGGGATCTAAGTGTTCTTGTAGGAATATATGGAGTGACTAGATGTTTGAGGTAGCCAGGTGAGTCTTCAATATTGATGATAGAGTATGTTAGAGTATTTTAAATTCAATTCTGCTAGTAACTGGTAGCCAATGAAGTTGATGTAAAATAGGGGTTATTTGTTCACAAAGTTTAGTTCTAGTTATGATTCGGGCGGCTTTGTTTTGAATTTTTTGTAGTCTATTTACATGTAGCTGAAGAGAAGGAAAATTAAACAATAAAGAATTACAATAATCAAGTCGAGAAGTTTCAAGTGAGTTGACAAGCAATTTAGAAGTATCAGTATCAATAAAGTTTCTAATGCGGCCTATATTATACAATTGGAAATTGGCGGATTTACACATATTCGACACATGTTCTTTCATGTCAAAGTTTTTATCAAATTTAACACCGAGGTTCCGTACACTGTTACTTGGATGTATAACAGCACCACCCACTTAACGTAATTTGTACTAATTGTCGAGAGTCTATGATTATAGTATGATCAGTTCCTATTTTTAATAGTTCAGTTTTATCATCGTTCAGTTTCAAAAAGTTGTTTTTCATCCAGTTTTTTACATTATCAATACACTTCTCCAACTTTAAGATTTGTTTACTTTCGTCATCGGGTGTTAGAGCCACGTATAGTTGAGTGTCGTCGGCGTATATATGATAGTCCAAATTGTGATCTCTAAGAAGTTTGCCAAGTGGGCATGTATAAGCCGTAAATAATAACGGACCGAGTACTGATCCTTGCGGGACTCCATATTTGATGTATGCTGGTTTTGGTGACTGCTTATTTATGACAACGGACTGCTTTCGTGAAGTAAGATATGATTCGAACCATTTCAGGGCATAGCCAGTAATTCCAAAGTAATTTTGTAAACGTTTAAGCAGAAGTGCTTGGTCGATGGTGTCAAAAGCAGCACTCAGGTCAAGAAAAACAAGAAATACCACATTTTTACTATCCAATTTAATTAAGACATCATTGTGCACTCGGAGTAAGGCTGTTTCTGTACTATGGAGTTTTTTGTACGCTGATTGAAAGGGTTCGTCTAAATGCTGAAATTTTAAGTGATCTTTAAATCTAACAGACACTACTTTTTCTACAAGTTTAGATAAAGATAGGTTGCCAGGCAACGAAACATACGCCCACAGCAGCAAAATCGTCCGGGCAGTAAACCATGGTTGGCGCATATTTTTACTTTTTTTGGCAATGAAACATTTGTAATACACTAAAATCTGATTAAGAAGAGTAACAACCCATTATGTAATTATCTGAAAATCATTAGAATTTGTTTTTATAAAAGTTTTGCCCCAAGCTAACAATTAGTATAGGAAACATTTAATATCATGGATTTAGCAGTTCAGTTATCAAAATTCAATGAAAATCAAAATACTTGATCATTTCAACACCTTAAACTCTGTTTATCAATCTGAAGTCAATCGGATGATAAGTTTGGCCTCTATAGCATCACAAGGTTTTTTGAAGTGATCAAGGGAGACAACTCTGGAAGTAATTATTTGAAATCGCTCAAAATCAATAGGCTTCTTCGTCTCATGACCTTAAACAGTGTGTGTGTATTTATAGTCAATCGGGTATTAACTTTGGCCTCTAGAGCGTCCACAGGATTTTTTGATGTGATCAAGGGTCATAACTCTGGCAGTAATTATCAGAAATTGCTGAAAATCAATAAGCTTTTTTGTCTCATGACACTAAACAATGTGTATAAATTTAAAGTCAATCGGATATTGACTTTGGCCTCTAGAGCATCCACAAGATTTTTTGAAGTAATCAAGGGCCACAACTCTGGCACTCATTATTAGAAATCGCTGAAAATCAATAGGCTTCTTCGTCGCATGACCTTAAACACTGTGTATAAATTTAAAGTTAATCGGATATTAACTTTGGCCTTTAGAGTGTCCACAAGATTTTTTTTTAAGTGATCAAGGGCCATAACTCTGGCACTAATTATCGGAAATCGTTGAAAATCAATAGGCTTCTTCGTTTCATGACCTTAAACACTGTGTATAAATTTAAAGTCAATCGGATATTAACTTTAGCCTCTAGAGCGTCCACAAGATTTTTTGAAGTGATCAAGGGCCATAACTCTGGCACTAATTATCGGAAATCGCTGAAAAACAATGGGCTTCTTCGTCTCATGACCTTAAACACTGTGTATAAATTTAAAGACAATCGGATATTAACTTTAGCCTCCAAAGCGTCCACAAGCAATTGTGGATGACGGACCTATGCTCGACAAAGAACTCCTCTGCTCGATGCAACCTTTGTAAGTTAGTTATAAGCTTCTGGTTAAAAAACTAAAACGATAGGTTTCTTATCTTTTACGATTATATTGTCCATAGCAATATCTAAAATCTTTTGATTCTATTGAGAATGCTGGGTAATATGGCTTTCTTATAATAATGGTTAATTACCTTATCAGTGATCTCTCTAGAAATATCTAGATGGCGTTTACAGCATACTATGGCTTCATCAAACTTGCCAATAACCTTTAGTGTGTTACCAAGGTTCCCACTTGCCTTAGCCTCTCCAACTCTATCAGACAGAGCTCTATAAAATAAAAGGCAGATTTCACTTAAGTTACAAACAGAAAACAGGGGTAGTTTTGTCAAAATGGTTTGAGGTTTTTAGGTCTCAACAAGCTACATGAAATGCACCATAAAAAGAATGTCTATTTCTCAATTAAAAATTCCATGGCATAGCACTGACACAATAAAGATGACACACAATGAAGATGAGGCAACCAACTCTACTAGCTGATGAGAAAATAAACACATACTGTACCTTGCCATATTGAGATCATGTTTATGGTATTCCAAAGCTTTGGCATACTCTTGTAGATAAAAATAGGCATTTCCAAGCTGGCTATATATTGCTCCTAGAGTTTTCAGATCATCAGTACCAGCTTGTACAGCTGCTTCAAAAAACTGAACCCCTGTTCGACAATCGCCAGCTTTACATAGTCTTTCTCCTTCCAATGCTAGTTCCATACATGTACACTCCATATTCTTATATAAAAGCAAATATAAAAGAACATTAATGTCAAGTGTAATATTCAAGTAAAATGATATTAGAAATACAATAGTGAATTACATGTAGATCTTCATGTGTATTCGCCGTCTCACGATACCTGTATTGAATCGCAGGATGCCGAATCGATTTTTCACGATTCTTTTTTGCTTTTTATCAAATATATCATGAACTTTAAAAACTTTCAATTATATCCGCAACCCTAAACTTTATTTGAAACTATGACACTTCGCAAACGATGTCCAGTAGTCTTGACATGTGTGTTACTATAAATAGTGCATGACCGTAATTACCGTTAGTTTCGTAGGTAAAGATTAACAACATTTTAATGTCTTTTCGTTTTGTTTCCGAATTTCAAAGTTTGTTATAAGGCTTAGGTAATCAAACATACATATTTGAATACATAAAACGACATTTTACTCTCGAATTTTATAAATTTAGAACGTAAATATAATAGATAGTACTAATTATAGTAGCTCTTGTAAAAATCAAAATGGCGGTAAACACAGTCGCAATAATAAATCCTCCAGCGAGATATAAATCTAAAGTTTGGGAAAATTTGGGGTTTTTAAAAGGGAACACAACGAAAGTTGTTTGTAGAATATGCAAAACTATTCTAAAATATTGTGTTAATACAACCAATCTCAGCATTCACTTGACAAGACACCATAGTGTCCATAGTGGCGACTGTCTTGTCTAAGTACGTCTGCTAGGATTAGTAGAGTTTACTTCTAAATAGTAGGCCCAATCAAGTTTATTTATTTCCTGGTTTTAGTGACTTCATTAAAAACACAATCACATATTTAATTTGTTGTTTTATTGATAAATGTACGACCTAGTTATGAATCGCGATACGTATCGTATCGCGGCACATGAATCGCAATACGTATCGTATCGTGACTGCAGTCGCAATACCCAGCACTAAGTACTACAGACAATCAAACGTTTTTTCAATCATATGTGAACACTGAATATCAGTTAATAAAGTAGTTAGTGGAGGACACGACTGATATTTAAAACCAAGATCTATGTGTGACTTATCCAAAAAATGTCATTCTAAAAGACTATACCGGTACATGTAGGCTTAGTTTTCATGGCCTATATCATATTAGAAACAATTGCATTGCTGCAGATTCTATATTAAAAATATTTACTTATTCTGTCTCTGGAATGGCTGTCAAAACATCAATCAATGATCGTATTTCTGGGCTGTCAACAGGTCGATGGTCAGGGTCACAGAATGTAAAGAGTGTCATACATGATGCAGAGTATATGCTTACTCTTTTCAGAACACCTAGCTAAAAGGTGATAGTTCTACTATTTGCCATTGGAATGTTATGCGTCACTCTTCCCGACACATTCCAGTCACCAGTGGTCAAGTCAATGTTATTGTAGCTGCTTTAAGCATTGTCTTTGTGTCAGCTTACAATACATGGACTTTTGGGTATCCGGACCACTCGGACCAAAGACCACTCGGACCAAGTCCACTCGGACCAAAAAAAAGACCACTCGGACCAAAACGGAGACTACTCGGACCAACCCAAAAGACCACTCGGACCATCCCCAAAAAACAATATTTGTTGCCTCTCGGACCGTTCAATTTACATTGGAAGACCACTCGGACCAAAATATTGTTGAAAATTTGTGTATATTTAGAAATACTTCATTGTTTTTCTTTTGTCAAAAATTAAACGAGCTTGATTGATCGATCACTGCTATTAGGCTAATGGTTTTTTTTTGTGAAACGGAATAATTGCAATCAACACACGGCCGCCATTATCGATGATTGACAACTCACGTTTTTATCATCTACCAAAGAACCGCAAGATTTCTTTGCACATACTACAATTACATCGGGATTATCGGTTAATCAGCTTTAATTATCCCTCTTTGATCGTTGCTATTTCTAATATTTTCCTCAGAAACACTTTGCTTTTTAGGTACGCACTAATTTATCGATTGGTATTGCCAAGCGGGAGGAATGCATGTCAACGTGTAGCTCACCGGGTTATCGTTAACAATTTCTAGGGACTTGTAAAAAGAGTGCATGTCGTGTACATTTTTGTTTTTGTGTAGGTCATTTTCAAATAAATTGATCAGCATATTATTGGATTTAAACAAATACATTACTTTTACGGAAAAACGATGATTATCAAAGAACCGTAAGTGCAACTAATGTTTTATCGTTTGGTGGAGCCTTTTACTAACCACGTGTTTCATGTTAATAAATATTTTCTTTCGTGTTTTAAATTGTCCGAAATGACATGTAATCCTATTAAAACACTTGGTCCGAGTAGTCTTTTTGTTTGGTCCGAGTGCTTTATTTATTAGCTATCCGAGTAGTCATATTAACAATTATTTATCTATAAAAATACTTGGTCTGAGTATTCTTTTTATTGTGGTCCGAGTAGTCTTTTTATTGTGGTCCGAGTAGTCTTTTTGTTTGGTCCGAGTGGTCTATTTGTTTGGTCCGAGTGGTCTTCGTTTTGGTCCGAGTGGTCTTGGTCCGAGTGGTCTTTGGTCCGAGTGGTCATGTATTCTACTTTTGAATTTGACTGCACTGTGACTTACGAATGCATATCACTGGTACACCCCAGGTTTAAAAATAATGCCAATGAGAACAGTGATCAGTAGGCCTAAATGTCAATGACCCGGTCAGCAGCAGCAGCAGCTGTATCATTCAATAAAAAAATCAAAATGGTGCCAGTGCCATTCTTTCGTTGGTACCTTGCCGACATTCACGATTCAAATATAACAGATATACGACATTTATCAACTTAAATGCATTTCTCTTTTACCTTACCAACACTAAATGGAAAACATTTCTGGTTTTCTTTGAAATTGTTTATGTTTTTGACGTAAATTTGGATTTGGAGGGAAATAGCGGAAGAATGGTTCCCGTAGTCTCGTTTCCACAGGTATTTCACGAGATTCCACGAGATGTTGATTGGACGAGTTCATTTTGAATTTGTGGGGTGTTGCAATATATACATGTACATGTTTAATGATTAAATGCTTTGCTAACTCCGTTACAATGAACTTAAAATAACTGGACATAATTCAGTTATACGTTTTAATCGAATAAAATGTCAAATATGCTATATAATATAAATATATCTATAAACTATTTCACCCACAAATATATTGCAAACACTCAGATCCGTCTAATGTAGACTCACCTGAAGTAAACGTTTGATACACATGTTGATGTTTTTAATTTGTTGGAGTTGTAAAATTGATAAAAATGCCGATTTCAGAAGATGCATTAAAAGATATTTTCTTTGTGAGTACTTAAAGAGACATCAACTATATAGATATCTCAGTGATTTTCTGATAATGTGACATCATTAGGTCCGTTTGAAAGAAGAAAAAAAAAAACAACATTGCCATTAGGGATTAATTTGTTAAGCCTTGATTTTGATGGTGTTTTACTTTTAATTTTAATATATGCTATTAGATTATAATGTTTACAGTAGGGTCAGAAGGCCAATGGTTTTACAAATGGAATTGGTCAATGACAGTAATTTCACATATTCTAGAAGCACATCACGCAAAAGAACACATGACAGTTGTAATTTAGAATAAAAGTAGGCTGTATTGAACTTCCCACTGTGATTCGGTCCCGGTCCTCGTCATTTCATACTTAGGACATTTCGGACTCCCAAAAATATAGCCTCGACATTTCGGACTCGGGTAGGTGACACTTCAGACTCTGGAATAAGTTAAATGGAAAGGGTGAACAAAACTGTCAAATCAATTTACATTAAGCCAAAAACGATCATTTAAATAAAAAAAAAGACAACTATCAGTATCAGTGTCATAAAAAAACGAAAAGAACAAACAGCTGTTACTATTATCACATAAATTATTCAACAGTCTTTTAATTATTCATCAGAGTCCGAAACGTTGCCAGGAAAAGTCGTCTAGTAAGCCTGAACCATCATCCTATTAAATTGTGTAGGTCGTCTTTGTTAAGTCCGAAATGACACGGGATCGATATGTCGTGCTACCGCCACTGTCTGGGCATAATTTCAATCATAACCCACTATAATAACATGTCTTCATTAGCCAAATTATAAAAGAACAGTAGGTTATAAAACCCCATTCCATTTTATTTCGTCTTGTGGATAGAAGAGTCTGTTTTAACGTCTAATTGAACATAGAAACTGGGGCCTGGACAAGATAAAATGACTACCTATTGATAATGGCATTGCAATGTATTCAAATAGTGAATTAGGTTTGGCTCCTGTGTTGTCTCACAGGCTTTCTGTGACCCAAATTAAATCCTAAATTGGTCTGGTAAAATTAGTAAGTGGTTGAAATATCTTTTTCTTTGAAATGAAATTAACAATCACTTTTACTCTTCTATAAATGTAGGAATAGTAAGTATGGTATAGTTTATTATTTGAATTATTACCTACATTCTTTAATCTTATAAATTTTCCGGCGTGGTTTCACCCTTGTCTTGTCAGTGATGCTGAAGGAGGGTCTGACAAGGACAGCTGCCTAGTCGTTTGGATGGGACAAAAAACTGAGGTCCCGTGTACACATCGGTGTGCACGTAAAAGATCCCTTGGCAGTTGGAATTCGATATGAGTAGGCCATAGCGCCACTGCCCGGGCAAAATACACTGTATGGCGTATGCCGGTCTTCCATTAGCCAAGGTAAGGTGCAGAAGAGTAGGACGTAGCGCCGCTGCCTGGGCAAAATTTCCCTCATAGCACAATGTATGGCTACGCGCAAGCGAATTATTGAAATAAAATTGAACCATGTTAGTCCTGAAATGACCTAGTTTGTGTTGAGTGGACTTTAAACCCCATTTCTCTATCTCTCACAGCACACTGTATGGCGTATGCCCGTCTTCCATTAGTCAAGGTAAGGTGCAGAAGAGTACATGCAGGACATCAATGATTTGAACCCCATTTCATTTCATTTAATCTTATAAAACTAAAAGTTATATATAATTTTCAGGAAGAAGATGATCTACCCTATGAAGAAGATATTCTTAGAAACCCCTTTTCTGTTAAATGTTGGTTACGATACATTGAATACAAGTCTGCTTCACCCAAATCAATAATAAACGTTATATATGAAAGAGCTTTAAAGGAATTACCAGGAAGGTTTGTAAAAAAAGTGTTTTTCCCCCTATGTTACATCTTAACATCAGCCTGAGTAGTTAAGACTTAGTCATACTACAAAGAGAATCGAGATCATTATATCAGGTGTTGTGTACAACTAGAAATGAGTTCTAATAAGTAGAACTTTAACGAATGTTCAACTTGAAACAACAATTTTTTTAATGATAACACACCACTACACTGCATGTATTTATCAGCACTAGCTAGTTTATTTCAGCTATAAAATGATGCTGGCATAAACATGATATTATCTATCTATCATATATAATAAGACCCTTGGGATCTTGTAGGACCGTCATAATTTAAATGTTTTTGCCACTTTCTAAAGGATGTTAAATGGAGAAACTTAAGGTAAATTTTATATAATCGAAAATGAATTACGTATGATAAGTTGTTAATCATATTTTCTAGTTATAAACTGTGGTACAACTATTTAAAAATGAGAAGGAGTCAAGTAAAAGGACGTTGTGTTGTAGATCCAGCATATGAAGATGTTAATAGTGCCTTTGAAAGGTCACTAGTATTTATGCATAAAGTAAGTGTCACCAGTTGTTTTTTTGTGTAAGATAATAATAATTTGAATAGAAAGATATAATATCAAAACAATGATCATCATAAGACTATGGGGCATTTGAACTTTGACTTTAGAGAGTGTTAACTTAATACCATTTTTATCCCACATTTTTCTGTTCATGTGGTAACAGGTAATGATCATATGGTGTTCCTGTTGTTGATTTTATGTGGTAATGAGTAATGATTACTTTGTGAACCTCGTACATTGAATTCACATAGTACCAAAAAATGATTATAATATGGTGTTTCTGTTGTTGATTTCATAGTGTACTGGGCAATGATTCATGGTACACCAGATAATAATTTCAGAGTACTTGAAGCAGGTAAAGATTTCGGACTGCACTGGGGGTCTGTCAAATAGAGCTTTGTATTAAGTAAAATTGTTGTCCTGGTTCTATGAATGGGTGGATGACGACTCCAGTCTAAATTGTCATCACTTTGACTAAAACAGATGGTGTTTTGGACAAAACATTCTGTATGTTATTTTATCTCCTAAATCGAACATTATTTTGAAACCAAATTTTATTCATTCTTACAGATGCCTCGAATATGGCTGGATTATTGTCAGTTACTGATTGATCAAGGGAAGATAACTCGTACACGTCGTACATTTGATCGAGCTTTACGGTCATTGCCTGTTACACAACACAACAGGATTTGGCCACTGTATTTAAAATTTGTAAGAATGTATGATCTAAAAGAAACTGCTGTTAGAGTTTATCGTCGCCATTTAAAGGTAGGCATGAGTTGGTCAGTAGTTGTAGGGTAGAGGATGATCAATAGATTCTAATGGTAAAGAAGATTGGATACTACTCCACGAAATCAAATACTCGTTCATTCCTTATCACTGTGAAAAAAACATTTGCCTAATTTTAACAAATCCAAAACCTTTCTGCTTTATAACTGTTGACAATTGACGACTTCGTCCTTTTTCAAATGGATTATTTTCTTGCACTTTAATTTGAACAGGACTTAATATATAAGTAATATAATGTTACAGACAGATCACCTCAGGCTCTGCTGATGTTATTATTTAAACATGCATTATGCAAGAGCAGAATCTGCTTATTACAAGTCTTTCTTTAGGCCTGAAATGTTATCTGAATTATCAATTAGACATTGATTAACTTATCCAGTCCATGATCAACTCTCGATGTCAAGGCTAGCCTTCGATGTTGGCTGGATTAGATTCCTATATGCCATTGATAATTAAATTATAAAAGTGGATAATCGAGACTATGCTGTTTATATTATTGTTAATGATTTTAGTAATGATGACCGAGGCTATACGAAAATTTCACCCTCTTCGTTATCAGCTCATAGTGGATCAATTTGACTGAAATTTTCAGCAAATTACTTTTACACTATCTAGTTTTTAACTATTATAGTGAGAGCTCTTTATCTTATCTCCCATAATGTATCTTTAATAGTTGTGTGTTGATATATTTGACATAAAAAAATAAAATTATGAGATTTTACTTATCACCGAATTGGGAAAACATAGTGACTTTTCAAAAGAAATTAACGGGATCTATCCTAGGACATTTTGGTGATAAATGCCTTTCTTTGCACAAAACTTTTTAGAAAATAGATTGGTCTGCCAGTGTTAATTTTTTTTAGAAGATTTTATTTCTCAGTGGATTCATTTTAATTTCATCTTCCCACATGTATTTTCATAACTGTTATTTAGATAACAATCTGATATTAAGATGATATTATTTCTATTTTTAGTTACAGAAAGAAACGTGTGAAGAATATATAGAATATTTAAAATCTATTGGTTGGTTAGATGAAGCAGCTATTAGACTAGCAGATCTAATCAATGATGAAACTTTTGTTTCTAAAGAAGGCAAATCAAAACATCAGGTATAAGATATTATAAGATAAGATTTTATTGCATCGAAACGTCCATTTAGGACAGCATATAATATTGTGACGACTTCTTTGTTTTATGTCAAAACTAACGCAGAAATCATGTTGATCTCATCCATGTCTTATTTCAATTTTTTTTGATAAAGCAAGCTCTTGACAATATAATTTTCTTTTCGACAATGTGAGCAGAAGTTTTTCTTGATTATAAATTTTTCTGTGCCCTGAACTGTCAAGTCTTGAGACCAAAGATGGTTACATATATCATGAAATTATGTCAAAACTATAATATATAATTTTGCTCTAGATGAGTACCCGCCTTAAATTAACCAAAATAGTACATAATTGAGTTACATAACTCATTTAAGGAAATTCATTGTTCAATTGTGTCAGTGTCATAATCACAACGAGACTTCATAACGACGTGGGAGCTTGGATAGTCTTGCAAGACTAGTAGGATGAAGATTTCTAAGATGCCTTCACAGAGAAAATGGAGAGAATGAAATGGGGTTTGACATCCTATTTTTCTGCACCATCAGGAATTGCTAATTTAAATGAAACTTATGATTATTCTGTTCTTTACAGTTTAAGATAATGGGCACAGGGATGCACATGACCATATATTCAGAGTTGAATTTTACCGATGTTATAATTTTCTGCTTTCAGTTATGGAATGAATTGTGTGAGCTGATTGCCAAAAATCCAGATAAAGTTACATCATTAAAGATCGAACCAATTATTCGACAAGGTTTAAAACGCTATTCAGATCAAATTGGTGTTTTGTGGAACTCTTTAGCAGATTATTATATTAGAGGTGGCCATTTTGAACGGGTATGTTGTTAAAACAGACTTTCCAGTACCCAGAACAGTCCAGCTGGTGCTAACAATTCAAGTGGCTTAATATTTTTTAAACAAAAGAAAATGATTGGAAGTGAATATTTTATTGAAAAAAACAAGTGGTAAATCAACTTGATAAATTTCAATGAGAAATAAGCTTAGACATAAGAATTTTCAGAGAATTGAGTTCTGATTTTACTCAAATATTGAATATTTTGCCAGTGAATGAGGGATTGACTGTACATTATTATATGGGATTCCGCTGATTGTTCACAGAGATCAGTGATAATATCCAAATCATGAAAGCCTTGTATTGCATTTTGATACTTTTCCTTTAGCCATGAAAACATAGTTCAGAATGTTTCGAATTAACCCATTTGTTTTCAGCTGACATGGAAATGAGTCTTATCACAGTCCCAAAACAGATTTGATGTTAGCAGAATAGATATATAATCATTTTTTAATACTAAAGCAAACTTTAGTTCCCCACATCTATTAAAGGGCCAATCCTGATAACTTTTTGGGGAATAAAACTACTTAATTTTGTGTTAAAATCCCTTAAAAACCCATTACCTAAGGCCAACCAATTAATCCGTTATTTGTGATACTGTTGTAAATAACTTAAACCTGACAGTTTTCATCTGGAAATGGAGACCGTTGTATTATACAGTATCTGGATAAAACCAGACTTTTTTCTATAAAAATAATATGTAGGTGAAATTTACCTTTTGTTATCAAGTACAGTACATTGGTCATTCACTGTATAGACCTCTCAAGAAACGGGATTCGATTATCAGGTTACTCAATGAAAAAATTGACCCGAAATCTTAAAAGGGTTACGTGTCCGGATATGCAGTGTTGACGTTCACGTCCAGACGACTCAATATTTTGAGCTGAAATTTTGAGACACGGTTAATACACCATGTCTCTATATTTTGGTCCATAAATTTCATAAATACTCAGACTTTAATTTTTTAGACTCTGTTCTTATCGGGATTGTCCCTTTAAATAGAAAATTTATCTTTAACTATTATTTTTACTTGAAGGCACGAGATATTTATGAAGAAGCTATACAAACTGTTATAACAGTGCGAGATTTTACGCAAGTATTTGATGCATTCTCTCAGTTTGAAAAATCTATGATAGCAGCTAAAATGGAGAGCATGGAAGAAAGTGGTGCAGGGGAAGAAGGTTAGTGTCAGTAAACGAACAAGTCATGTAGTCATTAGTTTCTGAACAGAATATAAAAGCAAACTTTAATCAAAGGAATACTCTTTCCACCCAAATTTTTTTTATCAAAATAGTAGAATTGTCACGCTCTTGACTTTTGATTGAAATATATGAATAACATAGATTATAACTGGACCATACTCTTAATGAAATGTGAAACCTTTTCAACTTTTAACAACTTTCGTTACATGGCTCTTGAATCATGTAAACTTTCTTTGTAAGTTAAAACGTTTGCTCTCCTTGTGAAATACATTTAGAGCAAACGTCAGCATCTGATCTATTGTAATGAATAGCCATACTCAATTAAAGATTTATTGCAATTTGTCTTTAAGACGTTTGGCTAAATTGGTCTAACTTGTTCCTCTCTTCGGTAATAATGGTTTTAGCCAATCAAAGAGACACAAATCAGACTTTAAAAAGTAACCAGGAAAACAAGTAGTTAAATCTTATTGAAAGCAAATTATTGAAATAAAATTTAAAAACATATGTTAGTCCCGAAATGACCTAATTTGTGTTGAGTGGATGTTAAACCCCATTTCTCTCTCTCTCTCCCTTATTAAGATTGATAGACTTTAAGATGCGTGTAGATAATAAAATCAACAATATATTTAATATATATATTTGTAGATGATTTAGATCTAGAATTGAGGTTAGCAAGATTAGAGAATTTGATGGACAGGCGACCATTATTGTTGAACAGGTAAAAACAAATGACATGTTAAATATCCCATTTAAAATAATGTTAGAATTCTTGATAACCTATAAACAAAATGATGTATTTCAAAACCTGTTGAAACCAACTGTTATAAAGATGGCTACTGGTATTAAGTCACTTTTTGTTCTTCCTTCTATCTACTTTATTTCCACTGAATCAATTTTGATCAAACTTGGAGTGTATAATCGTCTCAATTTCAATGCCATCTGCTCATATTGAAAAACCTTATTCTAAGCTGTTTTCACTGATGAAATGTTAGGCTGGTGACTGTGTCTAACATGTATATTATTTGTTTTTTTAGTGTCTTGCTTCGTCAGAATCCTCACAATGTACATGAATGGCACAAAAGAGTTACATTGTATGCTGGAAAACCTAGAGAGGTAAGATTTGATTTGTTTATATTAAATTTCAAATACATTTCTTTAGAAAGTACATGTGTAGGTATCTTCAGTTTATAGATTTAGAAAATACTGTTTGTTTGAGAAAGATTTTCAACATTAATATGCATTATGTAACAGCTCAATCCGCCTATTTGCATGTCTTTTTTATTGGCACCAAATGTTACATAAATTTTTAGTTAAGATTTTAGATTTATGCTGATAAGTACATCATATGTTGTTTTATGAGAATTATACTGATGAGAACATGTTGTTTATTAGATTTATACTGATTAGTACATGTTGTTTTTTTTTAGATTTATACTGATTAGTACATATATGTTGTATTGTAGATAATTAATACTTTTACCGAAGCTGTACAGACTGTTGATCCACAGCAAGCATCCGGTAAACCACATACATTATGGGTGGAATTTGCTAAATTTTACGAGGAGGCTGATCAAGTAGATGATGTAAGTAAAGAATATATTATGTCAGACAATATCTCATGTTTTGTTTGTTGAACTATGGCAAGAATCATAGATTATTTTACAAATCAAATATAGAATTGAAAGAAAAGATTGAACTACACAAATCAGTATAATTGTTTGGTAAAAGTATTCATACTCTGCCTGGAATAAGACTTTTGTCTTCAAAAATAGTTATTTGACATGGAATTCACAAAGTTAAACCTAAAGGTACTAAGTTGTTCATTGCACAAATTTTGTCAGCATATTAGAAAAAACAGGTTTCCTCTTTATATAGTCCCATAAATTGTTTATTATTGGCAGGCAAGAGTGATATTTGATAAAGCAAGTAAAGTTCCGTATAAACATGTAGATGATTTGGCATCTGTTTGGTGTGAATGGGCAGAAATGGAAATAAGACAGGAGTAAGTTTATTTTTTAGTGTTTAAACTTTTCTTCATATTCCATAAGATAATTTTTCTGCCGCCATTATGATAAACTTTTGATATAATCCCATGTTTTACAGTTCATCGATATACTTTGATTTGCATACCTTATTTTGTTTGAATTATTTACCGTTAATTTATTTTTAGTAATAACGAAGAAGCTTTAAGACTTATGCAAAAGGCAACAGCACCACCCCCAAGAAAAGTGGCATATCATGATGAGGTATGTTAGATGAGTTTAAGGCCAAAACAAAAAAAAAAACACCTGTGTTGAATGTTACCTGATCTCGCCTAAACTATTTTCTCTGATTTCCCAGTCTCTATAACTTGGTCTGTGCCTGATTTTCTCTAGACAAATTCCCAACACTAAAATTTAGGTATTATTTTTAAAACCTTATTCAATATTTAAGCTAGAAATGCTAGAAAATAGATAATACACAAACCCCACAAAAAAAACAAAGAAAAATAAAATGATTTTCCGACTGAACCTATTTTTGGTGTCAAATAGCTGTAAATTCAAGTTTAAGCCTAAGAGAAAATATTAGTCATAATTTCAATGTCTGATGTAAATATACATACAAAGCCATATATTAGAATTTGTAAAAAATGCTTCTTGACCAATAAGAATTCTATTTTACCAAAAAGTGCTTTTATCTTGACTAATGTTCAAAATCTAAATGTCAAAACATTTGAATATGGTTATGAATTATTGCTCTTTTATTTTCAGACAGAAACTGTTCAAAATCGTGTTCACAAATCTCTGAAACTCTGGTCATTATATGCTGATTTAGAAGAGAGTTTTGGAACATTTAAGGTAACAGTATGTTTTATCACTTTCACCAAAAACTTAGATCTAATGTAATTAAATGTTGTTAATTATCTTAGAGTATAGTATTTTTCTTGGGTACTTGTAAAAATCTGTGAAAACTACTAAAAATGTGTATGACTAATGAATTGAATGAAAATTACATGTTTTACTATTAGAAGACAAGATATTGCTGTAGGTGGTATCCCGATGTGGGCTAAAAAGAACCTTTGCCTTTCTTCAACCCGACCTACACCCGATGGGGGTGTTGTTTGTGAGGCTGTCAAGGAAAGTGTGCCTTGTCATGAAAGAACCTTTGGCAGTTGGAAATTAAAGAAGAGCAGGAAGATACACTGCTGCCCAGGCAAAATTCTTCTACCTCACATTACATCTGTAACCGTAGAAATACAAATGACATGTTAATCTCAACATTATAGTTATAGTGTTCAAAACATAGACATTGGTATTCCTGGTTAGTCCTGAAATAACCTGGTTTGTGTTGAGTGGACGTTAAACTACATTTCTCTCTCTCTTGGTATTCCCGGCCAATTCCTCTTTATTAATAGTAATAATAGCTTTTTCTTATTTTGGGAATTATTTGTTTTTATTGCAGTCTTGTAAAGCTGTTTATGATAGAATAATAGATCTTAGAATAGCTACACCACAAATCATTATTAATTATGGAATGTTTCTAGAGGAAAGCAACTACTTTGAGGAGGCATTTAAGGTATGTTTTTAATTCTGCATTAACTTTGAGTAATTAACAAGCATTATATTAAGTTCGTTCACATGAATATATTAAGTTCGTTCACATGAATTTTACTGTTTCCTAGCAAAGGTGGCAAGAAACTGGTTATGTTTTTATTGAATATTTGATAATATAGTTCAGATTGTTGGTAAATTCCTCAGTTAGATCTGCACTTTTAAGCAATTTAAGCAGTATATTTAAGTGGGTCAAGTATTTAATAAGTTAACCAGTATTTTAATTTGTTTTCAGGCATATGAAAAAGGCATTGCTTTGTTTAAATGGCCTAATGTGTATGATATATGGAACAACTATTTGGCCAAATTCATTGAAAGATATGTAAGTATTCAATCACACTGAATTATTTTACTAAATCAAAAAATCATCTTTGTCTGCATTGGTGGGTGGATAGTAAGCTGGGGTTTTCAGTCTGTTTCTAATGATATTAAGATATCCAATGCATGCTAGAAAGGAGTATAGTCACCTTCCCAACATAATAATGTGTCCTTTTTAACAGGTTTATGTGTTTCTCTTCAGTGTTAAAAGTAAGCAGAAATATCAATTATCATGGTGTTATTCTGATTAAATTCAGATTTGATTTGATTTTATTTCATTTCACATTTCCTTTGATGTTCTGAACACTGTCAAAACCCAATCCATCATTTTTTGGTTTATGTTTTTGTGTTTTCTAGGGTGGCACAAAACTTGAACGTGCAAGAGATTTATTTGTACAATGTTTGGAAGCTTGTCCACCTAAATATGCCAAATGTAAGTTTATTTTTATGTAGTAAAATTTATTATGACAGACATACTGGAATACACATATCATACAAATAATATTACATGTATTTGATTATTTCACACAAAGTATACATGAATTTAATATCTTCACTCACAATATGTTTTGTTTCAGCTATATATCTTTTATACGCTAAGTTAGAAGAAGATCATGGTTTAGCTAGACATGCTATGGCTGTATATGATAAAGCTACTAGAGGTGTATTACCTGAAGAACAATATGAGGTAAGTTGTCAATGTTATTAACCATTTTAACTTGTTATCAAAGACCACATCCACTAGATTTTGAGAAATAGTTTAAAATGCTTTGCTTTTATTTAATATTTCTGTATGTTTTAAAATGATTGTTTTATGAATCATTAAAAATAAAAATGTCATCATACTGTTTGGAACACAAGGTCAAATTAACATTTTATTTACATTAAATATGAGGTCTGGGGTACAAAAATTGTGCCATTCCCATAAAACATTTATGCTCCAGGCTAGCTGTTGTTGATACAAAGCAGATACTTTTATATTTGCTAAAATGTGCATATGAGTTTACTGTATTAAAATAGAACCTTTTTCTTTCTGGCAACAACGCTAATGCTGAACATCTTGGAAAACTGCCTTTTATTTCTTTTTTTGAAATAATTCTTATTTGATTATGTATATATTATGTTATCAGATGTATAATAATTGATTATGTATATTGTGTTGTATATATTTCAGATGTATAATATATATATTAAAAAAGCAGCTGAAATATATGGTGTTACACATACACGTTCTATATATGAAAAGGCTATAGAAGTTCTTGATAACCAACAGTCAAGGTAATTATTCAACTGTCTGAGTGTCAGGCTACATGCAGTGTGTCGAGAAAGCTTGTATGTCTATATTATTTGGAGGAAGATCAAACCTTTTTATTTTAGATAAACATTCTCGGCAGAAATTGATATCAATGAAGAATTTCAACGCAATCAACGGTCGTATGTTTATACTCAAATGTTTTGATAATTCGATCCCAGGCTTGTCTCTGACAAGGAGTAGCATTATCTAACAAAAGTGGTTTCCTTCTTTGACTATCATAAGTGGTTTTCTCTCACTGTTAAAACACCACCATTCACAATTATTGCAAGTGACACAAAACGTAAAGTTCATAGCTCAAAAAGATTATTCTTCTACGACTTAGTTACATCACCACAGTGAATTCTACTCCTTTTTTCAATTGTATCCATGGTTTCAAATTTATTTTATACATACAGGGAGATGTGTTTGAGATTTGCTGATTTAGAAAGGAAACTGGGTGAAATAGACAGAGCTAGAGCTGTTTATGCTCATTGTTCTCAAACCTGTGATCCTAGGGTAAGTCAACATATAGAAAAAGGGGGTTTTTTTTGCCTCAAAGTAATAAATATAATACCAGATGAATGAATTGGCAAAATGATTAAATCATGTATTAATAAATTTATATTCAAATTTTTTATTTGGTTTTAAAGTGTAATAATTGTATAAAATCATGATGCTACTTTACATTAATAAATTTCAGCAAATTAAATTGTATAATTATTTGTCTATCAAACTGTTAGTTTTATAGCTATTTTAAATTGTATTTGCAGACAACACAATCATTTTGGGATACATGGAAAGAGTTTGAAATTAAACATGGTAATGAAGATACAGTTAGAGAAATGTTAAGAATAAAACGTAGTGTACAAGCCACCTATAATACGCAGGTAACGTAATATTCCAATATCCTATTTAAACACAATTATTATTACTGTGCACAACTAAATGCTCTTGTCAACTTTACAAAGTATAGTACAGAAATTAAAAAAATAAATAAACTACATTACAAATAATACATACATGTTCTCTCTTTCTCTCTGGCATGGTTTCACCTTGTCAGTGTTGCTGGAAGGAGGGACTAGCAGGGTAACACCATCTAGTTGTCCATTCGTATAGGATGAACAAAAACAAATCCAAGGTCCTTCTTTATACATGTTGGCATTAACGTAAAAGAAGCTTTGTCAGTGTCAGTGAAAAATTTCACTCCTAACACACTGCAGGACATGCTCTTCATCATTAGACTTATTTGAGCAGACAAATAGGAGGTCAATTCCCATTTCATTAATCCTTTTGTGTTACCCTCTTGTTTTTCCATGATTTCAAAAGGATTTTACAGAGATTTCATCACTCTAACATTAAAGACATAAAAGACCGTATTGAAATCCCACACAACTCTTGGGGAGATCTTTGTGTGTGACAGTCTAATTAAAATTAGATCATCCTTTGGTACCGGCCATGCTGCCAGAATGACCTTTCATGTGTAGCCAATGAATAGATGCTTTGGCTTAGATAGATATACTTTTACCCCACTTACAGTTTTGAAAGAGAACAAAGAATTGTTCCGCAAGTAATGAGATTTCGGTGTAGTTGATGTCACTCGCCATTAAAACTGGAATAAAATAACAAATTTTAATTCTGCCATTTACCCTCGGCAGCGGTGCTCGAACATATTGAATGTAACATGAAATTTGTTTTCTAGGTTAACTTCATGTCTGCTCAGATATTGGTTGCTTCTGGAAAGAAAACAGAAACTTCAGGTATTTGTTTATAGCATCCACTTTATGAATATTCATTGACTGGAATATTGCACAGATAAAATATGACATTTGTTTATTATAATCAAAACTTTTACCAGGGGATTTTTTTTTTTAAATTTGTCAAGGTAAAAGAGATTATATCTCATCTGTGACGTGTTTCTCACGGGATTTATACATGGAGATCTGTCATCTACATGGACGTATGACATGAGACTAATAGGTTTTAATATAGAATTATAGTAGCAAATTGTGTATTATGTAATTTTATTAATGGTTTTGTTTTAAAGATGGAAGCGAAAATAATGAAATGAGGAAGCTAGAAGAGAAGGCACGACAGTTAGCAGAAGAATCAGTTCGAGATCAACCTGCTGCTGAGAAAAAACTACTGTTTGTCAGGTTAGTAAGATATCTGAAGCAGGATATATTATTTATTGGATAGAAAAGATAGTTTGTTCTTCCCTTCTTATTTACAATTTTCTTTTCATGCCCACATACCGTCTGCATTCCATTCTGCCATACTTGAAATGACTAGAACTCTTTGATATACATTTTATTTGTGAATTTATATTTGCGAGAAGACAATCTGGCTCTTCATTATAAAATTGATAATGCAACTTCAGACTATTTATCTCTTGGAGACATTCCTAAAAGTTTTTCTGTGTTGTTTCCGGCGTGATTTCCCCTTGTCAGTGATGCAGAAGGAGGGCCTGACAAGGACAGCTGCCTAGTCGTTCGGATGGGTTAAAAAAAACGAGGTCCCATGTACACATTGGAGTGCACGTAAAAGATCCCTTGGCAGTTGGAATTTCGATATAAGGGTTGGCTGTAGCGCCGCTGCCTGGGCAAAATTTCCCTCATAGCACACTGTATGGCATATGCTTGTCTTCCATTAGCCCATGTTAGGTGCAAAAGAGTAGGACGTTAAACCCCATTTCATTTTTCTGTGTTGAATTTATTGTAGAAGCTCAACAACAACTGAAGAATTGGGTGAACTGACCAAAACTAATAATCCAGAAGAAATTGATATTGATGAATTTGAAAGTGATGAAGAGGAAGAAATAGAAGGTATGCCTCTTGTATCTTTTAGTTGAGAATTTCTCAACCTGTGGAAATTGTGAAAGTTGGTCTGAGACACAAAATGTGTTATAAAAGGGTTCAGCAACAAAGTCAAACACTATGCTATTGAAAATCTAGCCCAGTGATGAAGCATCTTAATGCAAAGTGTATTTTCTCAGTAACCTACTGAACCTAGTTAGATCATTTGAATTTTAAAAATTGAATGTAATATGATTTTAGCTATTGATATTTTATGTTACTTCAGCATACTGATCCCTTAAACATACATTATGCAAGAGCTAAATATGCCTATAGCAGGTCTTTCTTTATCTAAATTACTAATTCGACATTTATTAACAAAACAAGATCATTATCGTCTCGTAAGATTTTTACTGTATTAGATTGGTTTGCCATTTAAAAATTTAATTTCAAAATGGGAAAGTGAGGCTTACTCGAATATACCAGTGCCCTGGTTACCACAATGCACGCATCTTGTCAAAACTACATACAGTGATAACTTGCCTCAGAATAGAGCAATTTGATTGAAATTTTCAATATTTTCATTTTACATTACCTATTTTTGAGCTGTTATAGCATGAATGGTTAGTTCTTTATCTAAATCTTACATAAGGTATCTTTAGTGACAGAAATATCTGTATTACAGAAATACACGCATAGAGAAACATGTATCACACAAATTGACGTATAGAGTAAATGCATGTATGGAGTAACAGATCACAGAAATACATGTTTAGAGTAACATTTTTTTTTTGTAGAAGTGGAAGTTCAGCAGCAGTCAGTACCATCAGAAGTGTATGGTGGTTTACTGAAAGAAGATGACGATTGATTTGTTACTATATTGGATTATTACACTAAATACATTATTTTCTATATATAATTTGTTGTTTAGTAACTTACTGAGGAGTCCTAGAATACTTTGCAGTTCACACCAAATTTAAAAATCTAGCTGACTCTCTCAGGACCCCAAATGCTTTACACCAAATTTGAAAAAAAAATTCCTATTCAAAACTGTAGCCTTTTTATCCAGTGCACAGGGTTTTCGGGGGTTGGGGGTTTAATCGGTAACTCTGGAATAAAGGCTGAAAGTTGAGAGGGTTCATTGTTATACTTTTGCATGGATGGCAAACATTATTACGGTTTCCAGTGGATGAAGAAAGTACTAACTCTCAGTCATATTATTATTGAAGACATCTTTATTGTGACATCATAGTAGTAACACATGACAGAAGTTGTTGCACTTGATAAATGAATGCAAGAACTGTGTTGTACATGTAATTGCTTACAAGTTAATGTTACTCATACAAAATACAACATTTAGATACCCTCATGCTTCACAATATACTGCATCCTTTGGTAAAAGCTGTAGTCTCTTTTGCATTCACAAGCCAGTTGTTGACCTGACATGAGTGGGTTATAGCCTTTAGAGATGGGTAGGGTAGAAATCTTCATGATTAGGCAAGAATTGAACAGTTTCTTGATCAGAAGTGGTGTTTTATTGGGCTATATGGGTGCCGTGATGAACTAACCAGAAAGTCTTGGGACTTATTCCTGGTGTTGGCCCAGAAGGAATTTTGTTGGTTACGCTCTATCTATATGGTTCAAGAAATATTCCTGAAATTCAGAAGTCCATTGTTTCTACATTTCCCATTATAAATTCGTATTTAATGGCCTTATACACCTGAAGTGTCATGCTGTATTTACAGGTCTATTATAGGCTACTTCAGCTATGGACTGGATTTTCCAGCATGTTTTCCTCCTTTCAATGATGCAGGACGAGAGGCTTAACAAGGACAGTGTATGGTCGATTTGATGGCACGGAAAATCGAGGCTCATTGGCTCAGTGTTGGCATGCACGGAAAGGAGGCCTTGACAATTGTAGGTCATGCCAGGGCAAAATTTCCCCCAGACCACACCGCATGTTGTACGCCCATTGTCATAAGTGCAGTTGGTGCAGAACAGTTGACGTTACACCTCATTTCATTTGTAACAACATAAATTCATAAAGCTCACATTTTGAGAGAGGACAAGCTAAACAGGAAAGCAATTTTTCGTACAATAAGGGTCCATAATCCAGCATGTTGTTCCCAATTAGGGCAGATTAGAGCAAATATCGAAAGAATCCCAGATCTTTGAGATATAAACATATTATATGTTACGTTTCATCTAAATCGGATAAAAATTATGACCTGTATACAGGATCTACAAACAAAAAGTGAAGGGGCTAAGTTAATGCAAGAAAATACTGTTCATTGGCGGAATTATAAATTTTCAAATTCAATGTAGGTGTATTACAACTTCCTAGAAATTAGCATTAACAAGGAAATGAAATTACTCAGAAAACACTATATAAAAACAAAGAATACTTTATTTTTTCCTTTAGCAATTTTAACATAAATCTGTTGGCAAAATTATGGAATTAGCACTATAGAAACTGTAGACTATATCATTTGGTGCCATTATCTCCTACAGGCCTCCAAAATTCTGTAAACTACTGTAGAATTTTATCTTATAAAAAATGAAATAGCCCCCATCGCTCACCCCTCTAGAATGTTCTATTGAAAATTATACTGTTAATCTCTGACTGCCCCTCCCCCGTTGTTTAGCTTGGACATAAATGGTGCTACATTCCGACTATCACGATTCGGGTTATGATTGAAATCGTGGTTTTAATACTGGAGTAATCGTGGTGATCCTAACGGGTCTTATCATAATTATATTGTGGTCAGTCGTAATGATCGAATCGAAACGTATCCGAACTTATCTGCATGTTCCAGATCGTGGACTTAATAGGGACAGTTCTATCATAACGCACTGCACGACAGTGGAAACGTAAGCCAGACTGACAGTTGCACGACTTTTGGCCACGATTTTGTCGTGCCCATCAGTGTCCACATTGACACGAACTGGCACGACAGTTTGCGCATAGTTAGCGCATTGTTTACGCACTTCTCGCATTGGCACGACGAGTTTGCGCAAATCGGACGGTGTCTTGCTGACTCGAGTCGTGCCAAGGAATCGTGCAAGTGTCAGCCTGGCTTTAAAAAGAGACTAGAACTTGACAATTTTCAAATTCGATGGACAGATCAATACTTTATAACTGTAATAATACTGTGCACATTTACGGTAAAGACATATTGTATACCCGTTGCATTAGGGAGTATGGAGTGGCCGACTGGTTTAACCCATGCATATCATAAGGTCTGTCACGAGTCGAGTGGCGTGGTTTCGATTCCCCGCATATACGTGACAAGGAGTAGAGTCGTCTGTCCAACCTTGTGGTGTTTATATAGACCCCTACGTAGAAGCGAATTATTGAAATTTAACCATGTTAGTTCTCTCTCTCTCTCACTCTCTCTCTATACATAAAATTACAAATGGGCTATTATTTTAAAGTGGGTCATTTTCGGAAGTTGAACAGATTTGTTATTCTGTGGTCTCCTGTCTTATTTATCGAATGTTACCCATGCAAATAAAACCAGAAATTCCTGTTTTAAAATAAATCTGGGCAATACGTTTTAATCCTGCCCTCATAACACTTCAGTTTTTATTATCCTATCTGCATTGCTAAGTTGAAATCTAACACTGAGACAGTTACCGCACTGGAACAGTTTTAAATTCCTTGAATATTTATAAATAATTTAATAATAAAAACGGTAATTGTCCAACTGGCTGTTATTTTAGAACCACTGTTTCCATTATTTCCATCGGTTTGTAATCGCACAGAGCAGTTGAAAGCACGTTCAAATGGTACGATGGATGGCTCGATTATATTGGTTACCAATCTAGCATCTCTCTCACCACAATTAGTTCTGGTTACATTAATGATACAATTTAAATTGTAATGTAAAAAACTGAAAAAGACATCAAGTAGTTATATCAATCTAAAACATGATTTAGTTCTGTTCAGTATTTATAAAGTTATGATAAATTGAAATTTCATCGATCTAAACTGCTTGGGCGTAACAAGACGCTGTCATCTTTTATTAGCAGTGGGGTCGCGCTGGCTAAGCGAGTAAGACGCTGGATGGCAAGGCATGGAGGTAATAAGTTCGATCCTGGTGTTAGCCGAGAAAGTTCATCATGATTTTCCGACGTGGGTTCCCCTTGTCAGAAGGGCCTTAAAAGGATAGCTATCAAGTCGTTCGGATGGTGCAAAGAATGATGTAAGAGTAGATCGTAGCACCGATGCCGTCATAGAATTTCTGTCATAGAACAATGCATGACCTGATGGGTCCACTTTAAATCTAAGTCGGGATAATATCTATCTTGCCTCAGAATTGAGATAGGACTTCATTTTGTAATTAATATACTATTATGCCCAGAAACTTTAAACTACTTACCTGCAGTGGTCAGAATTGTCAATATCTTCGGATGTTACAAAGTCACACTGTTTAGCTTTTACTAAGGTGCTATTATCTTTAAAACAATCTTCAATTTTGGTTAATGCTAAAAAAAAAAATAATAATTGATCGTCATTTGTACCTAGCAGAGGTCTAACTTTTAATAATCTAGCAGATGTAATGCTAAATAGGTAGAAATAGGGTTTATCTTCCAATCTACATAAAATAGGCCATTTCGGTACATACGATTCAATTTTATTTCCATCATTTTATTTCCATCATTAACAGTGGGAGAAAACCCCCAAAGTTGGGCGGGCGATTCTACCCCTTGTCACGTGCAGGTGGGGAATCAAAGCAACGCCACTTGACTCATTGATAGATCCTATAAAGTACACTGTTAATTTATTCGGTCACCAACCGACCCACCCCACTGACGGCAAAAGACTTTAATGCCGGAAACCCATAATAATGAACAGGATTGATATTAAACACGTACTTACCGTTTTTTCCTTGATCTGTACATACATAACTAACTGAAGCAATGGTACTATCTTGTACTATTGTGCTAGTACCAGGTTTCTGACACCCTGGCTTTTTGCTTAAATAACAATCTTTAACTTCAGGGAAAATTCTGCAAGTAAACAGTGTATACAGTGTCTATATAGCTATTCTGAAGGGATGAAAACCATGAATCAAACGGCCTACCATGATTCTAACCAATTTATCAAAAAGAACATAACTGCAAGACTAAAATTTAAAAAAAAAGAACAACCACAGTTTGTGAGAACATTAACTCCTCTGGGGGCCCAGGGTGCGTTGGCCTACGATGACTCACAGCCTGTTTTTTAATCTATCAGTCCGATAATTGTGCCTACAATGCTGATCCCATATAGTTATATAGAAACATACCTCTATGACTGACCCTAATTAATTACAAATGACCATTGGGGTATATCGGACCGCATAATTAATTGTTGGTCAATATAATTTTAATAATACATTGCAATGTAGTAAATGAGATCCAATATAAATATCTCACTCTCCACTTTGCTCTAAAACTAGTAAAATAAAATTGTATATACATACCGACACAATTCATTTATATCTGGAACAGGAGTTGGTCTTGGTTGCCATGGCAACAAAGGAAAATATTTTGAAATTGCTTCATTAAAACACATATTGGCTTCTGCACAAGCTGAAATATACATACCGGTACAGTATTTAAAGGAGCTACATCGCTAATATGTGGCATCTAAAGTAATATGAATGCATATAAACTGATTTAGATTCAATCCAATTTCAAATCCGTTCTGTCAGAAGTGTCAATCCAATGGCAATCTCTAGTGTCTGTTTATTCCAGTATACACCGATAGTGTTTTTTGCGTAGGCTCTTCAAATAAGAATATGCCGTTATCGTTTGACATGATTTTTAGCTTTTCTTTTTTTATGATTATATTTTTGATCTTCCTAAGTGTTCCGCGAAATTTTGAACGGCGCGAAAATGCAAAAACCCACGTTTTACCAATTTTGAGTATTCACTGATCTGGTAATCTCAAAGCTGCGTTTTTCTTTATTTAATTTGAGTCACTTTTATATCTATGACTTGCCTGTGTCTATTGTTGTATGCCGTCTTAGTTCGAAAAGGAACTAATGTCGTCTATGACTTGTCATGTTTTTATTTTGAAAAATTCAAATATTTTTCATATATTTATTTAGTCACGTGTTCCTAGATGTGCAGTTGGCTGAAAACGGTTGAGAACCACTGCTTTAAATGTTATATAAATTATTAATTGGACATTGATAAAATTATCCAGACCATAATCAACTCTAGATGCTACCATAAGCCTGCGATATTTTGTGGAATTAAATGCGTTTTGTGATGGATGATTTAACGAAAAAATGGATAATCGAGACTTTGTTTATTAATATTATCGTACCAACGATATACTGATGATTGGGGCTAGCCTAAAATTGATTCGTTGATGGCGAAAATTGTCAGCTCAAATCTTACTCTTTTGAATTACTGGAAGTATGGTACTATCGTAAGTACAATTATAAATAGAATAAGGTTGACGTAAAATGGTGCCCCTACGAAACACTTACCCCAAAATGGTAATACGCTAATCGGATTAAAACACGGATCCTTTTCGTTTCGTTTCGTTTTTATAGTTCCAAATTTCGTTTTACTTGTCTGGAAGAGTTGTTATTATCGGCGTGTTCTGGATGAAGCGAGGGATTAGCCAATGAATCGGTCTGTTACGGCGACTTGTTGGCCCTTTAATGCACGGAACTGTGGATAAACCACTAGAAACTAATTGATTAATCCATGTCTGACGTCATAGGGTCAAAAGTCGATCGTTTGACCCGTGACATGAACTCCCACAATAACTTGTCAGATCTTCATGTAGTGTAGATCATCGAAAGTATAAAAAACGAAACGAAATGTAGATCTGTATTTTAATCAGTGCCGTGACGAAGGATGGTCGCGACGTGGTTCTACCTGTAGTGTCACACTTTGAAACACTCGCCACTCGCCCACTGAACATGACAAGGTCGTAGTGTGCACAAGTTTTATGTGTGTACATATATAATAAAAACAAATGTGGGATTTTGTGTTCCAAACATAGGCCTCTGTCCATATTGATGTGACATCCATACAGTGCATTCCGAAGTCTTGAAAAAAATAAATGTAATTTTCACGACTTGAATCACCGCAACCAGTTCCATCAAATAGTATTTATTTACTCAAAAGTAAAGAATACGGACAATTTTAATGTAAATACTGTTATTTTGTTAGCACTTCGGATTATAAGAAAACTATTACACGAACAATGGACAGGATTGTACCGGTAACAAAAACGTGACAGTTTAGTTAGAACTAAATGATTTGAACAGATTTTCGGACCATATTTTATTTTCAAAATTAAAAGTACTTTTGATTAACAGTCTAAAAGATAATTACCCTGGGGTGAAGATGAAACAGGTCCACTGGTAAAAATCACAGGTGTTGGAGGTGGTGTTGCTCTGGTCGTTGTTGTAGACAAATTACCTGTAAAATTTATGGTTTGTTTCAGAAACATTGTCTTATTTAGTTTAAAATCAACAATATGTTGATAGATTTGGTTAGTAATCACCCTACATAAGATCATGCATGCTTTCGATAGGAATCGGAAAGCTATGCGAATTTAGAGTTGGCGGTCCTTGTTGACACCGTTAAGCTGATAACTTTTAGTAACGAGAAATGTTGGCATTAATCACATAAGTGATCATTATTCTAAACTAATGTATACAAAATGGTTTGAAAGTATACAGAAGACATTAATTAGCAGATAGATTAACCTTAAAAGATTCCACTTGTAAAGGCGTGACTCTCAGCAAACTATTAAAATAAATACACAAATTCAGTAGTCACGGTTTTAATACATTAGGACATAACACCTACAGTAGACCAGGACCGTACCTAGCGGGGCGCAGGGGGTACATTGCACCCTCGGAAAAATAAAATAAGGCGCCCCAAGAACTGGCGCTCCCACCACAAACAAAACATGACAATCTTTCAATTATAAAATAATATACCTGATTATGATCACACAGTGATGCTCTTAGGGCACTGGTCAGTCGGTCGGTCTTTAGGGCGCAAACAAGCCAATGGGTACCTGGTTCGTTTGCCCGGATCCAAACTTTCTTATATCACTTATGTGGAGTCTATGGGGCGCCACCACAGGCGCGGATCCATGGGGAGGGGCTCGCCAGGAGCAAATGCCCCTCCTAATAAAGTATGTGTCTGGATCCTGTCAGAACATTCCAGTTTTGATCTTTTCGTGAAATACCTTGATTGCGGCTCCAAGTGCGTACAAAACGCGCTTGCGGCAATCTAATTTTCCACCAACCCCCGCCGAAGTTTCGCCGGTCTCCGCGCTCAGTAACTTGAGCATTATATTTGCGCTCCATCCTATAGGCACTTGAAGGGATTAAAATAAAACTTCTTACTGCTGCTTGACAATATAAGTTTTATTTTAATCCCGTCAATTAGTGTCTGTGCTCCACCCCTCTGCTGCATTCCCAATTTCAAAATCCTAGATAAGGCCCAACAGTAGACAAAACTTGCCACCCTTCGCACAATCAACCCCCCCCCCCCCGCCACAGCGCTTTATGTGAGCGACACTTATAAACTGCTAGAAAAAAAAGCGTTAGTGCTAATGATAACGGCCAGCTCAATTTTTCGTCATTAAACGATAGAAACGGAATGTAGAAACTATTGCAACTTATAAATGTTCTACACAATATACTTGAAAGAAATGTTTTCTAAATTACTAACCTGTGACCGAAGTATTGAATGCTACGACGCCATTGACTGAAAAAAAAACAACCACAGACTAAATTACCTAGAGATTAATTATGTAAGATTTACATAAAAATCTGGTCGTTCTTGGTTTAATAAAAAAAAAAACGAATAATGTATTAAAAATTCCATTTAAATTATTTTATTCTGAGCATAATTATCATCAGTGTCTGAAGAGGGTTTGCATTAGCATAGATTGTATATTATATAGCAACCGTACTTGGCAACCGAGCCTATGTCTAGATAAGACATTTTTAAATTAAATTATGGCCATCGTGTTTCAATCCACTCAAAGCCAAAATAAAGACCTACAAAGGCAGGCTTATCTCTTACATAGGCCTAATACATATTTAAGAAACTAGCATGTTAAGATAAAGGGGACAGGGATACATTTTTTCTGCGGAGCAAAGTATATAATAACTAACTGTTACTATGGAATCAAGTCGATTTTACGGCCGATCCAAACGACTAGACAGCTATTCTTGGCAGCCCCCCACTCCCGTTCTGCACCACGATCAAGGGGACTAACATACTGTTCAATTTTATTTCAATAATTCGCTTGCGTGTAGTGGCCTTTAGCAGTGGGAAGACTCGGAGAAATCCTAAGAGGTTGGGCAGTCGACTTGTCACGTGAATAAATTACAGACCTTGTGATTTAACTCGTTCGCTCTAAACCATTGTCCGGACAGCGGCGCTTATGTCTACTTATCGAATTCTAAGTGCCAAGGGATATTTTACGTGCACCCCCAGTGTGGACCTCGGTTTTATGTCCCATCCGAAGGACTAGACAGCTGTCCTTGTCAAGCTTTCCTTCTTACACCACTCACAGACGGAAACCACACCGTAAAATCCCGGTCAATACATAACTATTTAGCTCCAGGTGAATATTTTTAGAATTGCCACTTTCATCTCAAACATGCTTTCTAAAAATAAAAACAGGTCAACGCGTAGTTCTTACATATTTTATTATACATTTTAAACCCATCTTGTTCAATGGAATGTAAACAGTATGTCTTACCAAAGAGCAGCAGTATCCCAACGAAATTCATTTCTTGTATACCCATATTTATAAAAGATAGACGAAACTTAAATGTTCTCAAATTATCCAACTAAACTCTGATGTACAAAAGTAGTAGACACGTGTTTTATAATAATTTCAAACCATCCTATCGCGTGACGTCACAAGACTATAACAAAGAAAGCGGGATCGTAGATATATAAACCTCGCAATACGACGTACAGATGAAGTGTTTAATACGTGATTTCAAAGCGGATTCGTAGATTGATAAACAACGCAAAAGGGTGCATAGGTGAAGTAAGTGGTTGTTTACGACTTAACGAGGAATGAATAATCATACTTCCTTCCAGGCCAAAGTCCCATCGGACCACAAGCACTTACATGGATTAAAATAAATTAAAATAAAACTTCTTACTACTGCTTGGGACGTTTTATTTTAATTTATTTTAATCCCATCAAGTGCCTGTGCATCGGACCTAGTCCCAAATGGCACATTATCTGGGGGGGGGGGGAGCTGAAATTTTTTCGCGCCTTCAACTCTCAGATTGTGGATGGCGCCCCGGGTTTGAAACCGCCCCCGATTTTTGTGACATGTTAAATTTAATAGCAGGCATATTACATAAATTTGGCTTATGCATTTTGTAAGATAAAATGAAGATACGGCCACTCTTGCTATATATAGTTTAAAAATGGATAATGAAGTAGGTTATATTAAAAATTTCATTCAAATAATTTTATTCTGGGCGAAGTGTTCGAAGATGTGGCGGCGCAGATTGTATTATCATAGTAGCAACGGTACTGGACATTCGAGACCTATATTGTTGCGACCGACCTAATCTAATTAAATCTCTACCATCCGATGTTATGGAGAGTTGATTATGGGCTTTTTATGTTAATAAATGCCTTGAAAATCATTGATACAGGAAATAATAACACAATTACCTCCCTTGCCCCCCCCCCATGGTATAGATATCTCCAAACGTTTGAATTTGAAGTTGAAAATGATATATTTGTCAATTCCTCAACTGGCAATAGTGAATGATTGGATTAATAGGATTATTCTTTAACAAGGTAAGACTGTTTATAGATACAATCTATTTTAAGGGACAATCCCGATAAGAATAGAGTCTCAAAAATTAAAGTCCGAGTATTTATGAAATTTATGGACCAAAATATAGTGGCATGGTGTATTTACCTTGTCTTAAAATTTCAGCTCAAAATATTGAGTCGTTTGGACGTGAACGTCAACACTGCTTATCCGGACACGTAACCCTTTTAAGATTTCGGGTCAATTTTTTCATTGGGTGACCTGATAATCGATTAATGTTTCTTGAGAGGTCTATACAGTGAATGACCCATGCCCTGTACTTGATAACAAAAGGTAAATTTCACCTACATATTATTTTTATAGAAAAAAGTCTGGTTTTTATCCGGATACTGTATAATAAAACGTTCTCCATTTCCAGATGAAGACTGTGAGTTTTAAGTTATTTACAAGCGTATCACAAATATCGGGTTAGTAGGTGGGCCTTAGGTTATGGATTTTAAAGGATTTTAACACAAAATTAAGCAGTTTTATTGCCCCAAAAGTTATCGGGATTGGCACTTTAATACATTTTTAAATTACAGCTTAAAAATATGAAATTGCGGCTTTAAATATTATTTGAACAACGTAAAGGCATGCAGTATGCAGATTTAGCTCTTCATTAGTCTTACATAACGCCCTTTTAAACTGATGCTCTGCTAGATACGCCCACACTTTGAGATAGATATGCAGATAGCAAGGGAAATGAATATGGCTCATCTCACATTATCTTAACTCAGACTACTCAGATCGAAGTTAAAAAGCAATAGCATTTATCCCGTTCTCATACTCATATGTTTTTCTTTTCTTTTTTTTTCTTTATTTTTGAAAGGGGGGGGGGGGCTTAAAGCGGCATAAAATCAAAATTGTGGATTAACGAGGTTTCCCAAACGTCTAACGCATGCGTTATTGTTATGTAATATAAAACAAACATATAATTGAACGTTAATCAAAATGAAACATTGTGACATTAGACTAAGGCTTAGAGTGTCAAGAATTTTCGTACAATTAGGACAACGGGCCTACTCCAGGTCGGGTTACGGTCCGATATGAGCCTAATTCGAACAAAATCCGAGATCTTTGGGATATAAATTGTGACCTTCAGAGGGTCAACAAGCAATGTACCAGTATGTCAGTTTCGTACATTGTGAAAACACGAAAACCGTTCGTAATCCAGTGGCGGCGCCTGTCAGTGGTTGGAGGGGCAAATCTTGGGCAAAGTCCAAGGTTAAGAGGGTAAATGCTTCAATTAAGGCACTGGTTCTCCGTGGCAAAAAAAAGATTGACAACCACTTAGCTAAGGGTAGGGGGCTCCCCCAGAAAATTTTGAAAAACAGGCTACCGGAAATGCAATATGGTAGTATTTCAGGCAATGATCGCTGTGGTAAAGTGTCAAACGAACGAACTTTCGAACCTCGACGAATCCCACTCACGAGCGCCAAAGTAGGGAGTTCTTACAGAGGGTATGTCACCTCCCCAGAAAATTTTGAAAAATACACTATCTGAAATGGTGTCTTGACAGTTTTCAGTCAGGCACCGATCGTCTATATAAATAGATCTGACCACAGACCGCCCGTCGCCTGATCACTAGTTTATCTTGCGAACCTCAACAAAGTACCCTTGTGAGCGCCAAAGGGTCAAGTCCTTGTGAGGGGTGTTGGTGATATCCCCAAAGAAACTGTTGAAAATAGACTGTTGGGGATGCTGCATGACAATATTCAGGCACTGATCGTAAAGATAAATAGAACTGATCGGATGCCGTCTGTCGCCTGATCGCTAGTCTTTCCAACCCCAGAGAGGGAAGTGTCAACGGACGTGGCAGTATTTCAGGCATTGATCGTCGAGATATAACCAGTTATGTCGGCAAATCACTAGTTTATCCGACCATAGAGGTAAGCGTCAACAGCAGGCGCGGATCCAGGATTTTTTGCAGTGGGGGGTCTAGGTTTGATAATTGCTTAACTAATTGCGGTCAACCGGTTAACGGGGGGTTTGGGCCCCCCTCAGAAAAATTTGGTAAATTAGATTCAATTTGGTTCATTCTGACGTATTTCCGGAAGGTAATTTCCAAAATTACAGAAGTACAGGTCTAAATCGCATAAACAATTTTCAAGTCTGAGCAGGGGGGGGGGGGGGGGTCGGTACCCCCCCCCCCTCTGGATCCGCGCCTGCAACAGGTGGAGTGAGTGATTCAAAGTGATTGAATATTTTCGCCACTATATTTTGTGAAATAGTCTGCCGGAAATACAGCTAGGCAGCATTTCAGACACTGTTAGTCACGAAATCCCCAGCTTATCCGAATAGAGAGGGGGTGTCAAACGAACCGAGTGAGTTTATGAAGTGAATGAATATTCTCGTCGCTATGAACCTATAGCCAAAAACTTTGAGGATCGTAAAAAGCACTTCTCAAGTAGGTTTACAACAGGATCGACTTGGTAAGAAATCACTCAACATGGGGATGTGAGATTTAATCATCGTAGAAGGTATTGACGAAATGTATCTCAAAACCTTTTTTTTTATTTTCTAAAATTGGAGGGGGGAGCAAACAGAGGGCAGACCAGATTTATGACCCCGCCCACCTCCCCTTGACGCCACCAATGCCGAGATTGTTGGAATATAAACCGGATACATATTGTGACAAAATATGAACGGACATAGGCAGGAGCGTACATAACGATTTCGTTTGGGGGGTGGGGGGTGTTTAGCCAAAATGCGACCGACTGATGCACATACGCCCCCATCCCCCAGTGCGAGTGACGCAATCAGGAGTCGAGCACCACGTACGAGTTTTCTAGGGAATAGAAAACTCGGGCGGTTTCAAATCAAGGGCACCATCCACAATCCCACCTCACAATGAAAGTAAACAAAATACTGGCTATAACATTAAGCGTCCCGGTAGAACATAGATAGTATTATATAACTGTAAAGTTGTTCGCCGATCGTTGTCTCGTCGGCAAGTATTTTTTTTTTTAGTTCACATATAGTTTATGTCATATTAATGATTGTGCCTATAACACTGAGTAATTTGAGAAAATTTTTGAAAATTGATTCAATTTCCTGGCATTTGAGAAATTCCCGTTGACGAGAGTACCAGAAATGTCAGTCAATGGGACAGAATCTCCAGATGTGTTTTGCAAAAGTTGTAATACTTTTAGAAGAATTTCTGCTCGAAAAAATAAGATGGCATATTACTTCATTAATTAATATCTTTGGAAAATCAGTAGATTCACATATATGTACTTAAAGTACTTAAATCAACTTAGTCAATGATGGACATATTGTTATATAAAAAGAGCTACAGAACCATAACAAACTGGTTCTATCTTTCAACAAAATACATGTGATTCGAAATATTCCTATTGCGTCATTTGGCTTAATTTAACCAATCATTTCGTTGATTGCACAGGTCCATGGTCATGAACACGCATGTGTCTGCGTGATACCCTTGCGGCTACAAAGGAAACTATATTATGTCATTAAATCAGACGAGATTTAGATTCCAGAGAGAGATTACCATCTGAGTTCCGAGACAATAGCTTGATTCCAGAAGGAGAAAGATGTAGCAAGTTTTACTAGCAAACTCGCCAGCGAGTTTGGGTGATTAGTGTCTGAGAATGACTTAGTATTGTAAACTATACTATGCTTATATGTATCCAGCTTGAATATATAAAACGTTAAAATAAACTATTGCATTGTTATTCCTGGTAAGACAAACGTCTTAAGAAAACATTAAGAAGAAATACACAACTTGAAGGAGAAGCAAAGACGATCAGAGATAAATGCTAGACGATCACAAGGCTACAAAAATAGGTAGTAAGAAAAGGTGCATGGGTCATACGTAGGCTGTGGCGACCGGTTTGTGAAAGGTCCGCTCTCCACGTCAGACAAAAAGGCCCATGGTGCTACAGAGTGGCATCTGTACAATGTGACGCCCCCTCCCCACTCACCAGTGGAACTACAAACTGGGCAGTTCACTATAATCGTGAATATGATAGTGCTGAGACAATTGAGGAGTAGAAGAATGATTTCAAAATGAAATCAAGCGCCGGCCGCAGGCGCGAAAAAAAATTTCAGATGTGTAACCGAATAGAAGAATGATGTTATAATGTTATAAAAATTCCAGATATGTAACAGAGCTTTTAAATTTTTGGGACTGGGGTTGATAAGAAATGGGACAGAATCTTGAGGCTTATCTGTCAATTTCGCCTGTTTTGTGATTGTATGTTTATCTCATTAATTCATTTAGTCGGAGACCGACTGCGGTGAGTACTTTTTTTGAGACGGACTATTTTTTACCATGAAAACATTTCATAGAACATACTCACAACAGAATAAGAGTGACAAGCAGACAGAGTTATTTTATACTATACATCTAGTTTTGTGTGACGTATGAAATTTAGGCACACGGATTCACGCAAATAATGTATATAGTTTGGGATCTATTCTGGCAGTGTGTTTGAGACCGACTGCAGTGACTGCACTTATTTTGAGACCGACTATTTTTCTCCGTTGGTGAAATTTTGTTGTTAGACCAACTACTCATACAGAATGAGAGTGAAACATAACATCTTTTCAAGCATAACTCCACATTCTATACTAAAGACTGCTCCTATTTTGAGACCAACTGCACTGATTTTTCGACCGACTATTTTTATACTAGAGTTTTGCGTGAGCAGCGTGACGTACTTATTTTGATACCGACTACCATATTTTGCGACCGACTGCACTAATTTTGCCACCGACTATTTTTTGGCTAGGAGTGGGGGGGGGAGAGTTGTATCCCCCTCACACACACACACGCACGCATTTACGCCCCTGGACATAGGCAACATGTTCAAACTACATGTAGGTGTAGATTTTCATTTGGTGAACTGAATGATGAGGTCGGGAGTTTTCTGTCATAAGCAGGGATAAACTTTTTAAAAGCAATTTGATTGAGGTAGAATGTGCAAACTGGAAGGGAATTTCATTCTAGACGAATACATTGATCGACTTTGTTATAAAGTAGTTTTTTCTTAGGCTAGTCGGCAGAAAATAGCAATTTGATTTTCCAGTGCTCCAGAACAAAATTCTAATTTAGTGAGAGTAAGGCTTGACAGATTATAGGCCTACACCAATATCATCGATAATGAGCATTGTCTGCTTCGGTTGAGCTGAGCTAAGAAATTTGGATTCTAATTGGGCTTCGTGAGAAGGAGTACAGTGACGAGCTCTGCGTCATGGTTTTGAGTTTTTGCCCGACCCCCACCCCCTTCTCCCTTAAGTTTTTTCGCCCCCGTGCACAAGGGGCAAAAAATCACGCGTCTTCAATGTTGTTTTCAACATTAGGCCTATAATCTCAATCTTATAATAATGCTCAACCTGTGTCAAATATATATAGGCCTACCGAGTCAGATATGCTAGCTACGTACAAGTTGACTCCAGGTGACATTTGGTGGGGGCGGGCTACGGAATTTTCTGGAGGAGCTGAGGATATTTTGTGAGGGGGGGGGGCTAATTCGATTTTTGTCGGGGGTTAGCTCCCCCCCCCCCTTAGATCCCCGATTGGGACTACCCCCACCCTCACTCACAAATATTGTTTTTTTTTTTGGGTGGTATTTTGTTTCTCCTGCAAATACATGGTCACCCCGCGAAAGTGATGGAAATACTTATGAAGAATGTTCAGGCTGTTTGTAATGAAACCGACGTACAGACACAGAGTAAGTTATTTTTACTCTGTGGTTCAGAGCTGATCACAAGGAGAATGTAGGCTATGTAAGGTCAAGGTTATAATATGTTACACATCTTGTCAAAACTTCACAGGAGGGTGAAACAGGCCAGGGTGAAACGGTTTTGAGAAGAAATGGCCCCCCCCCCCCCACACACACACACACTTTTAAATCACGTCCGTGACGTCCGTCATTGGTACTGTCTAAGCAGAACAGTCGGACGCTTAAAAAACCCTATTTCATTTCCCCGTCATTTAAAATCACGTGATCAAAACCTCTGGGTCAAAACAAATGGACTGCGCGCGCCGTCAGTGGAAAACTTGCGTTGAATAATGGCGAACATTTCGCTGTAGCATGTCTCCATTTTGGGAGGCTTAATTCATCTAAATTTCATTTGGAATTCTATTTATGACTATGTCATACTTTTTGGTCTTCACTCCAGATATTTTGGAGTGATTTTCATGAAGATTTATTCATCACATTTGATGAGGAACTGTAACAGGTGAGTACGGAAGCCTTTTCGACTGGAAATAGTGGAAACGAGAATGAAATACACATAATAAATTTGTGGCTATTTTTAGAAAATCAAGTCTGAAGCTGAGCCAACCGCATGTGACCAGTTTGTCGGCTGCTTTTTTTCTGTTTACAAATATCACTGTCATAGCTGACGCTCAACGAACTCGAGAACAAACCGGTTGATGAAAAGAATAAGAAGACATTCGACATTCGTTCAGATAAATAAATGTTGTCTCTACCTGTAACATGCCTAGCTGGACTTGAGTCTCCTCGGCTGTTCATCATATGAATCATGTAGAACAATAACATGCCTTCAGGTCAGGAATTAAACGCCAGTCATGGAGTTAAGTCAGCTGAGTGATAAGTGAAAGTACACTTTATATCAATTGATGTACTGGTGTTTGTAAGACAAAGTTGATGTCTGTCCATGCACAGTTCAGTAATGTAGGCACTAATAATATAATAATGCTCTGTGATGTAGCTATTCTATCGTGTGTATCAAATTTTCATGTTAGTTCTGTTCTCTTTAACTTTAACAACAGAATTTAAATTTTCTCTTTAAATTGTGTTTCAGTTAATTGCTCACTTATTTTGAGCTGTAACATTGATTGGAGTATAGGCCTAGTATTAGGTCAACAACATGCCTACACAAATGCCACAGTTGAAGGAATTTCTCTCCTGTCCTCTGTGTGGTAAAATATTTAATGACAAGGATAAAAAACCTATCAGTTTGGGATGCGGTCATACAGTATGTCGAATATGTCTTGTGAACCTACAGAACATGAAATGTCCGTATGACCAAGGTGTTATAACAAAAACAGTAGATGAGTTACCAGTTAATTATGCTTTGCTACAACTTGTGGGGGCTGCTATACCAGAGGAAGAGCGAACACAATCTGCTGTGGTGAAAGAAAACTCACATTATGAATCGTGTAAGAAGTGCATTGAAGAATTAGCTGTAAATATGAAGTCTCTGACAGGTAGGTAATGATTTATGTGAGATAATAAAATTATTAATTGAAAATGAAAAACATTTGTCATTATACATGTTGCCTTGATCTAGAAAAACATCATGTTTTTTGGCTTTCCTGAAATGGCAAGGACAACCATTTCCCTTCACTTTGTAACTCATTACTGGTATATTTGTGGATTGAACAATGTCTAGTTGTTTGAATAGTATGAAAAACCTGTGTACATATATATACAAGTATTGGTGGGCACTTCGACTTGCACATTTACCAAAAGGACCCTTGAAATTTGGAATTCGAAATAAGAGGTTGTCTTTAAACTTGTTCACAGTGTTTAGACTAAGCAGCCTATATTAATTTTCAACGATTTCTGATGCACTATTTTAAAAGCTGTGGATTTGTTGGTTAACTTGTTTTTTTTGTGGTCAAAGTGTTTAAGTAAAGGTATTTGCTATTGATATTTTTTAGATGATGAATCAGATAATGAAGATGAAACATCTCAACTGTCCCAAAATGGTAACACCTTGCATCAAGGAGCCTCATCAAATTCTATTTTAAGTCGACCAATGCAACGTAAATTAGTAACATTGATTAACTGTCAGCTAGTAGAAGAGGAAGGAAGAGCTCGCGCTATGCGTGCAGCTAGATCATTAGGGGAGAGAACTGTAGCTGAATTAATTCTTCAGCACCAGAATCCTCAACAACTATCTGCTAATTTGTGGGCAGCTGTTAGAGCCAGGGGATGTCAATTTCTGGGCCCTGGTAAGTAAATTTAACTGTTAGATTACCGGTATATAGTTTTATAAACAGGTTTTCAAATTTGATGAAAGTAAAGCATCAAGGCACTATCAATTTTTTTTATGAGACAATTTCTATTTCAGAAATGCAAGCAGAAGTTCTGAAGTTAATTTTACTAGCATTAGAAGATGGCTCTGCATTAGCAAGAAAAGTTTTAGTTTTATTTGTGGTGCAGAGACTTGAAGCTACGTTTATTCAAGCCTCTAAAACAGCTATTGGACATGTTGTTCAACTGTTATATAGGGCCTCCTGTTTTAAGGTTAGTTTTACGTATAATAATTTACAAGGCACTTGTATCATAGAACAAGAATCTTCATAATACTTTGTACCAGAAAATGATACTGCAATTCATATTCATTTTAAAGTATATGGAAAAAACTTCAATTTACTACTAACTTAGCATCTTATACCTTTCAGGTGACCAAGAGAGATGAAACATCATCGCTAATGCAGTTAAAAGAAGAATTTAGAACTTATGAAGCTTTACGAAGAGAACATGATTCTCAGATAGTACAAATTGCTATGGAAGCAGGTTTACGTATATCACCAGAACAATGGTCTTCTTTATTATATGGTGATTCTGGTCATAAATCACATATGCAGTCTATAATAGACAAGGTACATTGTACAATACTAATCCAATATGTTACTGTGATGAGTTTATGTATAATTTTCGCAAATCTTTTCTTCTTGTTAAGAATCTAGTTTTCAATAACTGTAGTGAAACTGTCTCAGAACTATTTGCGGCGAATATAAAGTGTCTCATACAATGAGATTAGTATTATTAATAGTTTATTAAGCAAATGGTTGCTTAACATATCACTAATTTAACTTAAGTGTTATTGGACTATATCTTCATTGATTGACCATTTATTAAAAATACTCTATCTGCAGACGACCTTAAACCTGGAAAACAGCCCCTTTAAATGTTGTCTTTTTAACATCAAGTCTTTGAAATGTTGTGTTGACATATTTTATTACTGGTTTCTGTTGGTTATTTTTCAGTTACAGTCACCTCAGTCATTTTCTCAAAGTATAAATGAGTTGATGATTGCCTTACAGAGAACAAATGATCCTGGACAATTACAATCATTACATCCTCATCTAGACTTTCTGGCTAAGATACAAGTTGAGCCAAGTCAAGGTAAGTAAAGATGTAAATCTTTACACAGTGGACTCAGTCACTTCTGACATCTTGAATATTATGGCATTCTGTGAAGTCTCTCATCTTTTTCATTTCCGAGATTTATTTTTGTATTACTTCAACCAAAAATGTTTTGAGTAGTCTAGATTCTCAATATTCTCAATTACGACATCACTCAGTGGTCCTGTCACACGATTTGCATTCAATCAATATTGGATAAGAAATCACAAATCAATTAATTGCTGATTACCATGATAATTTGATAATCTCTTGTAAGAGAGCTCTTGGTATATAATTTGAGTTTCCCCTTGAAAGACAGCTACATTAAATATAAATTGCCAAAATGAAAAATCATTATCATTATATATTGTGATCGTAATTTAAGTTTGGGGTATTTTAGGAGGCATTTGAGTATTCCAACATGCTGTGTAATCTGGCATATTGTATCGATCCAGTACAATGTAGGAATTGACATAGTCAATATATTTGTGTTGTGGAAATAGTTGACCATGTGTTCTGCTAGGTGTCTAGAAATAAACTGGAAGCCATGTCTATACTAGTTTTTCATTTCTATTCCAGATAAACAAGTGCCATCATGGGAAAACTTGGATGCTATTTTGAGAGCTCTTAAAACTGTTGTGCAAGGGTTGATTAATTACCTAAACAATCATAGTCATAAAAAGTCTGATTTGACCCAGGCAGCCCAAAATCTACGCTATAAAACCAGTATGTGTCGAGATTTTAGTATGAATAAATCATGTCCTAGAGGTGCCAATTGTACATTTGCTCATTCTGAAGATGAACTTGAAAGGTATTTA